>CM059599.1:62160000-63410000 GCA_030412105.1 Cyclura pinguis
ATAAATTTAGTTGACATTTTATTACCTAAAACCTTGTTAGCTTGTTTGATCTGAGAAATTAAGTGGAGTTGAACTGAATGAAAACCAGAAAAGGAGAACTGAATTGCCATTAAATGAAGAAACAAAACAAGAACCCAAATCAAATTAAAAAGCTACAGCTGGATATGGTACCTTTTGATTGATGGGATGATAAACAATCCCATAAAAGGACTCACATTCATTGTACAGAACTAATGTTCAAAGGTGTAATTGAGCATTCAGGCAGTCCAAGCCAGCAAGCTAGAGCTCTTTTCAGATGCCTTCCCCATCAGGCTCACAGTTTTGATGCATGCAAGTCAAATGGAGATGTGTGTCCAGCTTCACATCTGCATTGCAAAGATGATCTGGTAAGGGTGCATGCAATGTTCTGCCTTTCCTGGATGCAGTTTTAGTGGGGATGTGCATTCCCATCTGTTTTGCCGTGTAAATAGGAATATACAACCTCATCCTTCGTTTCAGACCATGAATCTCATGCCACTTTCTTTTGTTCATTATCGTACCTCTACAGAGGCCCCTAGCTAATATCATGCAAATATTTCATTTATTTGTATGTTTGCTAGCATTTTCTGATCTTGTTCAGTATTTTACTGTCTTTGGTTTGTTTGTTTCATTTGCTTTTTTTTTCCAGAATGCACTAGTCTGTCTTTCTTCAAAGCATTTCAGTTTGTTTTAAAAGGCATTGGCTTAATCTTATCCAACAGGCATGGTGACCTGCTGTTAGTGCCTGTGTTGTGTCCTTTTGTCTCTGCTGTCAATGGAGAGTCATGTGCTTACTTCGCCTTTAGGGTGGACTTCAGAATATTTTCCTAGAATTGTTGCAGCTATTATGGTGAAAATGCCATGCTTGTGCTGAATACCTTCCCCATTTCTAAACACTCTCATATGCCAAACAGTTACAGATTTTACCTTGTTTCCTGGTTTACACTTTCCAAGCCATTCAAAGGATCAAATTAAGGGCAACATATTCTACCCTAGCAAATATCAAGGAGTAATTTAAGAAACATGATAAAAGGCAAAGAGAGAGAAGTGATATAAAAGGACAATTAAAACCAACTTGTATGAAGCAGGACATTTTCAGTGATGGCCCTGTGTTTCCATGGTATTAGTTCAGGAGGCTTCATACACATTGCAGAGGACAGAATATGGAGCATATCTTTAAAAGAGAGTATGTCACACAGGGAAGGACTGACAGATACTCATGTCTCCACCATAACAGCAAACACTTTCAGAAGTGAAGAAGTTGAAAACATTAGAATGTATGATACAAGAGCATAATGATGATACAGAAGGGAAGGTTACCTCCCATTTTGAACACTTGACAAATTGGTGGGGGTTGCCTGGTGACAGGGATGGGCATCTACACACTGCCAGTTGTCCACAACAACCAAAATATGCCATTGTTTTGAAATATTGTGAAAAATTTAAAATGTTGGTCAGAGACCCAAGATGGACATCAATGCCAATAGGGTCAGTTGGGAGTACTGGTACCTGAGCAACTGTTCAGTGGTACTGAATCCCTGCTGGTACTGGACCTAACAGAAGGGGCAGATTATTTTTAATTGGCCTTTTAGATTTCAGACTAAAATAGAAAGTAGCCACTCTGGATGCTTAAAAAGAGATTGATGCATGTATAAAAATGCAAGTAGAGATGTCATTCAAATGGAAATCTCAACTCATCCAAAGCATTGTTGTATGAAGAAGCTATTTCCAACACGGATGAACATTCAGACATGCATTGGGATGTGCACTGAATTTTCTCAGGCACTGCTTGTTAAGCACTGAAATGATGCATAAATGAAGACCCCCTGAGAGGTTCCTTATTCAGATTGTCAGTCATCTCACTGAATAGTTTTAGACCAAGGGTGTATAAATTGCAGTCCTCCAGATGTTTGAACTGCAGTGCCTACCACTCCTTGCTATTGACTATGCTGCCAACGATTGATGGGAACTGAATTCTCAGTTAATGGCTCTCTCACTGCATTTTCAGTATGTTGTTAGTTGCTTTCAGTCTCATTATTAGGAGAAAGGCAGGATATAAATGAATAAAATAAATCATATACAGGTATAGTGCAGAAATTCTGTAAGTTTTATTGAGTGTTTGGTTGGTTTACCCTAGGTTGTTTTGGATTATAGCCTGAACTACTATAACAATAGTAGTAACTACTATGACTATAAAAGAACAATAGGATTGATTTAATGTAAAAGATTTTTTCTTCCTGAGCATTATTCATGTAATATAAAGAACACTACTATCTAAATGTTAAGTGTTATTCCAGAAAAGATGCCATAGAATCTTTCTTTAGATCTTGAGTTTGTAACACATGTAACAAGGAGACATTTCTTTAATTATGTAGCTAGTAGCTTTCTCCCCTCTCCATTTGTCTGTAGAGTGAATATAGATGGTAAGTATGATCCACTGAGAAAAATAAGGCATATTTAACCTCCCCCCCACCTTACACATTATGATCCTAATCTGCATCAGATCTGTGGCTAAGATTGCCAGATCAAGAGCATCCCGAGCTGTGAGACTTCAGGGCTGAAACGTGAGATCTATAGATAGCCCCCAGTGATGTGATAGGAAGTAGGCTCTGGTGATTCTACGAAGCGTTACTTCAATAAGCAACAAGCAGAACTACTCAGTTATTCAAATTAAAAAATAAAACCTCAAAAATCTAGCAAATGAGAAGATATTGTCTTCTGGGGGGAAAAAACAATTTTCTAAGCTCAGTTTGTTTCAACACCTTTACAAGCACTGATTTTAAGAATACATAGGAATTGTATTCTAACCAAAGAAAGTTTTGCACACATGACTTTGAATTTTTTTAAAAAGAACTTTTTCCAGCTTTGTTTAAATACTTTTCTAAGCACTGTTTTAACAACATGTGAATGTAGTAATTTGGAGGGAAGGGAGTAGAAAACGAGTGCAACCAGGAGTATGGGGAGAGAAGAAGAAGAAGGAGAAAAAGAGAGGAAAGAGAAACAATAAGGAGGAGACAGAGAAGATGTTTAGCCAGTTGGAGGAGGAGGAGGAAGTGGAGGAAGAATATATTTATTGAGAAGTTGCACAGAGGCAGAAAGAGAGAGAGAGAGAGAGAGAGAGAGAGAGAAAGAAAGAAAGAAGAGCAAGGGAACAAGGGAAAAGATGAGTGTAGGGACAAGTTGCTGGAAAAAAGATTAAGGGAGAGACAGAAACAGATAGAAGACTGTCATAAGATATGAGAGAGAGAAAGAAGATAAGTAAACCAATGTCAAGAATTAAAAGAGAAAAAAAATCAGGTGCTTAAGTAGAGTTAAAAAAGTAAGACATTTGCAACAGACTTTTTGCCAACACTAGTGCAACCCATATATATCTCAACAGAGAAAAAAAATGTGCTGGATCTTCAACCAGTTATCTTAAAGCTGGGAAGGTGGGGACAGAAGTGACAAAGTTAACAACAAGACATGAAAAGCAACACAGCAGAAATCTGTTGAACCCTGGTATTGAGCCCTGGTACTAACCATGGTTTCAGGAACTTTGAAAGGCAGTAGAAGAAGGGGAAGAGATGGCCGTATACTCTGAAGAGTCTACAGCAGTCACTATGAAGCATCATGCAGCAGCAAGGGACAGCAAACAGGTTTTTTAAAAAGGTTCAAGGCAGTTCTTTCAGTCTGAAATTGGTCCCCCTTGCCTTGAGGCCTAGAGGAAAGAGGCTATGCCTTGAGATATAGAAGTCTAGATTTACATTGCAAAATGTGTGTGCGTGTGCATGCATGCTCATGCACCTTCAAGTTGCCTGTTGACTTATGACAACTTCATGAATTTGATAATGTTTTCTTAGGCAAGGGATACTCAGAGGTGATCTTGCTGGTTCCTTCCTCTGAAATATAGTTTACAGTATCTGATATTCATTGGTGGTCTCCCATCCAAGTACTAATGAGGGCTGACTCTGCTAAGCTTCCAAGATCAGACAACATCTGGTCTCTTTAGATTATTTAGGTAGTACACATTACAGAATAGCGATCTTTTTAAAGTAATGGATTTGAAATAATTAATGCCTCAGTGCTCCTAAACCTATCAGAACACTGGGATTGTGGTGTAGACAAGAGTCATTTGTAAATTACTCAGTATCCAGTCTGACTGTCTCCTCTGTCAATAGGCATTAACAATATCATGCTCTTTGACTTCCATATGTGTAATGCAGGAATAATTATCCATACCCTCCAACTGTCCAGATTTGGCAGGGACAGTCCTGAGTAATCCTTTTTTATCCCACTTTTTCAGCCGCTTTTAAAATGTGCCACTTTTTCTCTTCTCACCTCTCTTTCCCCCATTGTCCTCAACTCACTTCAGCTGCTGCAAACTTCAGTGAACTGATTTCATAAGGCAAAAGTAGTTTGCACTCAATTAGCTCAACAGGGGAAGGGAAGGGGCAGAATTTTGGTCTTCATGGTAATCTCAGACAAACACAAACTCCTGCACCCTCTCTCTGCTTGTGTGGTTTTTCTTGTTAATAACTCTGGCCATCTTGACCACACTCTGGGCCTTAGCATACTACACTGTTATAGTGCTATTTTTCCTCTTTAACTGCCATGGCTATATTGCATGGAATCATGGGATTTGTAGTTTAGGGAGAAGCATTTAGAATTCTCAGCCAGAGGGCTCCAGTGCCTCACCAAACTACAAACCCCAGAATTCCACAGCCAGGGCAGTTAAAGTGGAATATTAGCACTATAACAGTGCAGTGTGGAAGGGACCACTGATGTTGTTTAGCCACACGTGTCCTGGTTTTCACCTGTGAAATATTGGAGGGCTTCATAATCATGAACCACCCCTCTGAAAGGCAGTTAACCTTATGTGTGACATTTGAATTTACTTAATTCTTTTGAGACCTTGATGTATTATTGTAAATAATCCATCACTTGAAAGAAGTTTTTCCCCCTGTATTTAAAAAGAAAAAAAAAGGGGGGGGGGAGAGAAAACCAAACAGTGTTTCACAGATAGAAATTCCATGTCTTTCCAAGAAAGCAAAGAATTTAAATGAAGAAATAAGCCTTTTCCCCTTCTCTGTCCGTTGATTTCATGAGAGGTTTACTGCACTGGGGTTTGTCGCTCATCCTGAAAGGAGCTGGGAAGCTTGAGGATATTAATATGGCTTTGACTTTTATGGGGTTGACAATTGACCTTGACGCACTAATACCTCTGGCACTGAAGGCGTTCCTGGAGAGATTTGTACAGCATTGTTGGCTACTGCTTCTTCATTATTTTTGCTCGTTTTTGAGGTCAGCAACAGGGAGGCAGTGCTGCTTTCAGTTGTCACTGAGCTGTCATCACTTTATGGCCTAAATAGTGGAAGGAGGGGGGTCAACACTAATAAATCCTATAAATATAAGAGCAGTTTTCCAGCTCCAGGCCTGTCTGAGATTGCTTCTTATTTATTTTTTTATTCCCCCTTCATTTCTGAAGCTTTATATCTAAGAAGTGATTGGCCTGGGTTTTAAATCAGTCAGGATTTTTTTTTAATTGACAGAAATAAAATAGTGGGACATTGTCTATGTTATATAATTAGGTTCAGTGAATCCTGGTGGTTATAAGCCAGGAGAGCTCTTCAAAGCTGACATAGATCTTTCAGGAAGATGTCATTACTTGTCATATTTTCCTTTGCCTTGGTGTTCCAGGACCTTGGCCAGACACTAAGATTTAACTGGGAACACATTTGAACTGAAATGCCTATGAGATGGGCTCTGCCTGTGGACTCACTTCTGTGATGTGTGACACACACAGAAGAGTAAAGTCCTATTTCTTACTCTCTCCTGGCATCAAGTGGGACAGGCACTTAGACAGAAACCTCTAGTTGCTTTGCGGTTTGACTGCCACTTTAGACATCTCACATACACATTTGAATGGCTTCCCCATCTTGCACAGGAAAAACTGTAACATGACTGAGAAAAAAAAATGAGGGGAGAATATTCAAACACTCCCATCTGCAGTTTGTAATGACATGATCGTAGCTGTATCTGCATGAATCTGTTTATGTGTTTCATATCTTTCTAGCTGGCCATGAGACAATTAGAAAAAGGTAAAAACAGTTTCTTGCACTGTTCTTTCCAAAATATTGCACTAATAATATCCACGTTTTGATTTTGCATTCACATTTATGTTGGACTTGTTTAAACAATTCTCAGTGATTCCATATGGAAATGTAACTCGAGTATATTAAGATCCAGAAGAAGGGAAACATATTTTCCACATTTAAATGCCCATGCTTTCTGAGCTACATGAAGAGTGCAATATTATTGCATTGGCTCATAAACACCCTTACTGATAGAATTCAAAGACATAACTGTGCTAGTATGGAGCAGTATGCAAAGGGATCTTCTAGTATATTTCAGACTAACTGAGAGAAAGAAGTTGGTAGCATAAGCTTTCCTAGACTAAGTCTACTTCATCAGATGGATGGAGTGAAGTGCCTAGGGACAGATCTTTAAAGCTATGAATGAGCAGCTTGCATATGTGGATAGCAGAAGAAATGCAAACTAGTAGGTATGATGATGAGGTGACAAGTTTCATTCTAATTATGGTTGTAGGGGGACAAAGGCAGGAGAAAAGATATTGCCTAAAGCCAAAGTGAGTAGATAACCATATGAATGGAGGAGGGAGTTACTGGAATGTAGAATGATGCTGATTGGGAACCAAAAATGACATGTGATAAACCCCGCAAGAGCACCCTCATGAGTTAGAGGAGCTCTGGCCCATATCCAACCTGGCAACCCTACATGAAATTAAAGAAAGAATTAGGAACTATAGATTCTTGAAAATAGTTATTGTCCACTGACAATATGTGTATCCTCCCCTATCTGTAACGTCACTGCAGTGGGATAGGATACGTTGAGGTCAATGCTGGCAAGCTTGTTACTGAAGTGATTAATCATTTCCTTCAAAGCAGGACTGCTAGATAGCAAGATGCACAAGAGTTTGCACTTGTCTGGTTATAATCTTGTATCAGCATGCCCAGTGAACCAAAACGCTCATTAACATGTCAGCCTGATCCATTTGAACTGTCAAGTGCAGAGAGTTCTCGGTACTTAAAGGAATGCTCTTTGCCTTTCTTGGAGAAGAGGCCTAGGGTCTTATGCTTCTCAAGTTATGATGTCCACGTGGAATAAATTCTACACACTCAAAATAGGTGATGGTTAACCAATATCCATTCTTACATTTCAACATAACCTGTTGCTCCAATTTACCACCAGAGTCTTAAAACCAACATGGCAGAATAGGGTGACCTCAGGGTTGTACGAAGCCGTATGGCAGAGCTTGGATAGGTAGCTTCTTTGGAAAGCAACTCCACAGCCACTGGCTATGTTAGCTAGGAGATTCTGGAAGTTGTAGTCCAAAAAGCAGCTTTTCCCAATTTAGCTATATGGTACAGTAAAAAGGACAAGATAACTGAAGTAATGTTATGCAGAAGCTGTAATATATTCCACTTTCACATTTCATCCACTCTTGCAAGACCCCGTGACCCTTCTCCACCCCCAATTATCATTATTAGAATCATGGTTCACCTATCAAAAACTGTTTGCACAAAATATGACGCTACCTTGGATCCCATTGGAATATAATGCTGCCTTGGATTCCATTTGGGAGAAAAGTGGGATATAAAGTCAAGCAAGCAATCAATCAGTTCCAGAGATTACATTAGGTATGCTTTTTATCTTTACTATAGCAGTGTGAAAAGTTGACCCCATCTTTGACATCTCACATATACTCCCAGACATTTGGGCTGTCACTGTGCAGCAGGAAGGGGAAAAAGAATGAAGAAGCAGTACTGTTACTAGTTCCAGAGAAAGTTCAGAGAAAGTAGAAATGTAAGCAAAAACACCCCAAGATTTAATGGAGTAAAAATTTATGGGAGCTGCTGTTTGATCACTTATCTCTATCCTAGACTGCCTCAAGGTCCATCTACCATAAATCAGCAAACCTGCATGATGTAAAGTTTTGAGGCCTTCAGTTCCTTGGATGGCAACAAAAAAGATGGACTAGCAGCCTGCTAGGGCATTTAACGCTAGTATTAAAAATCTGAATCCACAGTTACATGTAAGACTAATTTTGTTAATTAAGCTTTTGCTTTCATAAGCATCAAGAAGTGAAGTTATAAGAAAAGGGGAACGAAGAAACTAATGGAGAAAGAGAGAGGGGAGACAAAATGAGCTACTGTGGAGGACTGGATTTTAAACTCCATCGTAAGCATCACAGACATGGATAGTGGTTGACTTTGAACAATGTAACATTATAATCAACAGCAACAGTGGCAGTTGATTTCTATGTCAGAGGGATGGTAAATCAACACTGGGGCCATTTCCGCACTAGACTGTTATAGTACTACTAATGTATTTACCTTGCATTGTCCAGGATTTTTTCTTCTTCTTAAGAATGCACCAAACTGTCTTCTCCAGTGCCTGTAAGTTTTCCCCACGTTTCCCAATGCAATCTGTATTCAGAGTTCTTAACATATAGAGGTTGGGGAATCCAGTGTCGTCGTCCTTGCTCCTAGGCCTCGTCCCCATAGCAAACGGCCTATTCCAGTACCTGTAACTTTTCCCCATATTCCCTAACCCAATCCGTATTCAGAGTTGTTAACATACAGAGGTTGGGTTCCTGAGCGAAATACATTGTCCTCCTTCTTGCCAGCTAGGCCTCATCTCCATAGCAACTGGTCTGAACTCTCTGGCTGAGAATTCTAAAGGCCCCTCCCTGAACTGCCAAACCCAGGATTCCATAGAATCTTCACAACCAGCCAATCATATGAGATCTTCTCGCCTCACACAGCCAATCATATGAGGTCTTCGCCTGCCTGATACAGACAAACAGACAAGATCACTCACAAACTTTGACTTTTATATAGTAGATTATTCCACTTTCAACATCCTCTAGAATTCTGGGGATTGCAGTTTAGGGAAGGGCCTTTGAGGATATTAATAGCACTGTAACAGCCGAGTGGTTTTCGTATAAGCTTTTAACAAGTTACGCAGAGGCTGAACACTGTACCTAAATAGCTTCAGCACATTGGAGAGAGATAGTGTGATGTGGTGGTTTGAATGCTGGACTAGGACACTGGGAGACCAGGTATCAAATCCACACTCAGTCATGGAAATCTAGTGGGTGACCTTGGGCAAGTCACACCTTCTCACCCTCAGGGGAAGGCGAGGCCAAATCCCCTCTGAACAGCTCTGCCAAAAAAAAAAAAACCCATGATAGCCTTGCCTTTGAGTTGCTATAAGTTGGAAGTGACTTGAAGGCATGCAACAACAACCTTGGATAGCTTCTTTAAAATTCAGACTAAAACCAGGAGCAGATTCACAATCCCTACTGACATGAAATCTACCGGCCACAACTTCTGATTAACAAACACTGAACACTAGCACAAGTGGAACCCAAAGAATTAAAGCAATATAAATTATAGTTCTTGCAAACAAACGGAGAGTAAAAGAATTCGGTTAGAATTCAATGCTCCCATTCCCCATGGCGTTTCAGGTAACATCACAGGACAGGACATCACCCCAAACTCCCCTCTAACAGTCCTCTGCATTACAAGGGTGGAGAGAGATGCACAGGCAAGGTGGGGATGGGACATTTCTCTCTTCTGAACTTCTTTAAAAATGTATCTTTGCTTTCAGTCTAGTGGGTTAAAATATTTAAGTCTTAAAATGCCTGTGTGATTTTTTTTTTTAAAAAAATAAGCCTAGCTTCCAAATATGCCTAGCCTCTAAATGATAACAAACGTACCATTCTGAGTGAACATTCCAGAGCTGGGCCACCATTTTCCAGGCAGGTCTTTCTTTTAATGTCAGATATACCTCCAGCAGGAATGCCATTTGGAAAAACACATCTCTTTATGAAAGCTAGTGTGGTGGAGTGGTTTGAGCATTGAACTACAACTCTAGAGATCTGGGTTGAAATCCCTGCTTAGCATGGAAATCCCCTGAGTGACTTTGCACAAGTTACACTCTCTCAGAGGAAGGGAAAGGCAGACCTTCTCTTGTTATCTTGTAAACAAATCTTGTAAACAAAAAAGGCCTGTGGATAGGGTTGCCATAAGTTGGAAACAACTTGAGGACAAACAGCAACAACCTCATGATGTTAATATGCAGACAAGTTGGCAGTTAAGGAGGTTTTCTTTCCAGAATTTGGACTCCAAGATGTTAAATACTTTTTATCTGCAAAAGTTTCCCTAGTGACTGATTCTGACCCTGGGGTTAGTTTGGTTGCTAGTTTTATGTTTTGGCTTGCACTGTTGGGTACATAATTGTCTATAATGTTGTGAGTTGTATTTAGTGATACTTAATACGTCTTTTTGCTGAAAAGTGATTAATAAATTTGTAAATAAATATTATACATGAAATCACTTGAGTTCCCCATCTGCTTACCATTTCTTAAGCCATGACTTTTGTGTTTGCTCATTACCAACAGTAATTATTTGCTTTCAGTGTGTATCTTTCTCCATCTGTGCAAACAATTTGCTGGCTTTAATGGTACTAAGCTTTACTTTGAATTGATTATTTGACCATAGTAAGGATGGGATTATTACACTGACAGTTTGTTACTACACAGCCTGCTAATGTAAGCAATGTTTTGTTTTCATTTTACTTGGCTAATTGCACTTCAGTTTTGCCAGTTCACTCATGATAGTTCCATGTAAGAGGCACTGAATAAGACTGGCATTTGATTAAAATATAGTCTTCTCCAGATGATCATAACTAGCAGCAATGATCATAGCAAACTGAGGAGAAACATGCCATTCAGGGGACACACTCGATAAATGAAAACAAACAGCTCAGCGCATGATAAATATGAAACAATTGGGCTGCTTTCTAAATGTGCATGGAAATGATCTATGGTGTAATCCTACACATGTTTACTCTGAAAGAACTTTCAGTTACTTCAGAGTGCTCACTCCCATAAGTGTGTGTAGTTGCCTCAGATCTTGATGTAAGAAAAAGATGGAATAAAAATTAAGGGTGAAATTCTATATCAGCTACTTAGTTAAATATGCCTCTCCTGACCCAATCCCCCACAAACATGATGGAAACATCATTCACCCATGCTCCAGTTACCAGAAGAATAGACCACTTTCTTCCCATACAGCAGATGTCCAGTAAAATAGGCATGAGGGGTTACAATCATGGCAATAGTATTACAATCATGAGTAAGTGTGTGTTTCTGTGTATGTGCCTTCAAGTCACCTGTCGACTTATGGTCATCCCATGAAGTAGGCAAGGAACACTCAGAGAGGCAGTTTCGCCAGTTTCTTCCACTGATAGCCTACAGCACCTGGTATTCGTTGGCAGTCCCATCCAAGTACAAACCAGTGCTGACTCTGTTAAGCTTCATGACTGATCAAGAATATGGAACTGTTTACCTAGATTTACTCATCTATAACCATTTTGTATTCACAGAACTTAGTTAAGTATTAAGTATAACTAAGTTAACTTAGTTAACTACTTAACTAAGCAATTGATAATGCATTCCAGTCAAAATAGAACAGAATATAAGAATGTGGTCCAGGCTTTCTCTCTCCAATAAAATTCCACCCCCAAAGGAAATTTTCCTTCAGCTCCAAATTTCTAGCATGGTAGAGAGTGAGACATTGAAAACCATTCATACCTAGAACTTCTATATTTGCCATGTTCACATTCCCTTGGTAACTTGGCTTGCCCCTTTTCTTTGATTGTGCACATTGTATTTCTTAAATCTCAACTCAAGTTTTAAGTTGCTTCAATGTAAGAAATTTGGGAGGTGAAAGAAGATATTCTTTAGGGGTACAAATTCATATGAAGGAAAGAATTTATATGAGGGGGAAATGCCTTTATTCTCTTTCCTAATAATAATAGTAGTAGTAGTAGTAGTAGTAGTAGTAGTAGTAGCAATAATTTATTATTATTATTATTATTATTATTATTATTATTATTATTATTATTATTATTATTCTTTGTTACCTGCCTCTCCCCAGGCTCCAGGTAGGGTACAGCACAGATACAATTAAAAACAAATTGGGACTAAAATACCCTAATGACACAAAATCATTTAAAACACAGATATATCCTAGTTAAAATATAACGTATTTAAAAAGTACAGTTAAAACGACAAAAACAAGTAAAACTGCAATTAGAAGTGTAGTTAAAAGTATACTTAAAAATAGACTGGGTAGGCCTGCCAGAAGTGATAGAGATCCGTTTTGAATTTGGATAGCATATTTTGCTGTCGGATCTCTTCCGGGACTCATTCCACAATCTAGGGGTGGCCGATAAAAAGTCCTCTGGGTGACCTTTGGCTGTCTAGTCCTGCCCGGTTTAAGTAAATGGCCCCTAGAGTACCTGATCCAATAGCTACACTCCAGACATAGCCAAATTACAGAAAATTGTGGCTATTTATTTATTGCCTGTTATTGTTGATGCACTGTAATTTAGAACTTATTCTCTTATTATTCACTTAGGGGGGAAGTTCTCTAGGTGTCTTCTATCCAAAGGTCTATCCAAGTCTAATGTAAACATAACAGGCACCTTAAAATTTCACATCAATGGTTAACATCCCAGCAGTTGTCTGAGGCAGCGCACTCGTCGTCACATAGTCATTTTTCCCAAATGTGATATGTTATATTATACTTCTTTTTAAACATCACTATAACCACACTTGCAACTATAGATACAAAATAGCATATGCAAATATTATGCAAATCCATGTCCCTTTTGGCATTACCTCTTTTTCAGTGATATGCAGGTGGTCAGGCTGTTTACCAAAGTCAATGTTTCTGTTGTAAATGCTGCTACAGTATTATAAGCAGACGTACTTGGAAGTGGTGCTATCTGGGAAACATATGCGTGCCTTCAGTAAACAGTGAATAATATTTAATGAAATATTTCCATATCATTAGCTTTCCAAGCATATAGGAAAAAAATTAAATTTAGTGCATTTTTTCCAACTCTTGTTCTGACTGGACATATTCAGTAGCTTCCTTTTCTAAAATAAGATGTCTATTTACAAGGAGGACTGTTCTAAGTATTTTTTTTAAGGTTCAGATATTATTCGAGGAAATAGGGTGGAATCTGTCCTTTAAAATGTAATCATTGTGCACATTTGGTTGTTAATGCTTTCCAGGGCAACCCTACACATGTCTACTCAGTAATAACTCCCACTGATTTCAAAAGATTTACTTTCAAGTAAATGTACATAGAATACAATTCTATATACCCTTGCAGGGAATAAGTCCCATTGAACTCAATGGCACTTACTATTTTTATTGACATATATAGAGTTGTATTGTGGATTAATAAATAGACATTCTAGGTTAATATTCTTTCTTGGTTGGACTAAAGATGTGAAGCCCTTGGAAAACAACAGAAGAATCAAGGGGATTTTTTTATTGGAAGAAAATGGAATAATAAGACAAAATATTCATATATTTATTTCCCAAAAATCAGCTGGCATCCTGTGCAGCAGCTGAACTTACAACATCCTAACTGCTGGGGATTGATGGTTATGGCCATGAATGACCAAACACAATGCCCCAAACCTACCTGAACAGTCCAGCAGTACCCCCAACTGATGTGTTTCTGAGGTGTTGAAGATCAGGATGCTTGGAAATGGTATTTGCAACATGCTTCTGGTCAAGGGGTGCCTTAAGATCAGCAGTTGTGGCAGGATCCCAAGGAGTCTCTCCAGCTCTCCATTCTCAAGGCACCCTGTAACCCAAACATGTTCTGGACATTATTTTTAGGTGCGCCAATCTCAAGCACCTCAGAAATTCTTCAGTCAGGGTGTTAACAGGCTGCAAAAGTTGGATGGGGTGGGATCATCAGTCACAACCATGAGGACAGATATCCATCATGTTAGTTCTAGTGACAGTGCAGGATCTTGGCCATCCTTCCTAAAAAAAAAAACCTGTGTAAGAAGACTTTCATGTAAGACTATGTACAGTCTCAGATCACTACAGCACCTAATCTTGGTTTCCTCTTCTTGTTTCCTTTTATGGGAATGAGTACAATATGTTAGTTTGATGCTATGGAGAACTAGTCACAAATTAACTTTCTCTGTTTTAATAAGGTTGATTCCCCCCACTCCTGCGCTAGATTTTTTGGACGATATAGTTCACAACCTTGTGGTTCTGTTTTTAATATTTCTTTTAAAGTAAGTTCAATTGGTAATTATATTCAGAATAAACTGTATTTTAAAATATCAAACATGATCATTTCATGCCAAATAATGTTATTAAGGTTATTCATTCATGTATACCAATGATGTGATATTTCAGAAACAATTAACAATAGGTATAAATTGGTATAAACAATTATAGGTATAAACAATTAACAAGAGGCAAAAATATACCTATTTATAAACAAATTATAATTCTTACCCCTGTCTATGCAAATAAATTTCAAGGTCAGTTTGATTATATAGTCATAGACTGTATGGACTGTATAATCTTGTTTTTCTAAAAAACAAACAGAACTCCAAAAACATAAATTGCTGTACATAACTGGAGGTTAGAAATAACTATTAGATGTGGGAGAGATAATGAAAAAATAAAACAAGAAACGGGTCTCACTGTATTTCAACTGACGAGTCCTTTACAATTTTTTCAGGCAGGAAAAGCTGTTCTTTTGTGTGTGTGATTTGCTATATAGTGTGCCCTCCAATAATTCATTTATGTACTGAAATAAATCTGAAAAAAAATATGAATTTTGTCTTTTTGAAATTTATAGTAAACAAATTGTCTGTACATGCAATAATCTGATCAGACCACCTTTGGAAAACCCATCTCATCAAACACAACAATACTTATCAGACCCATCATACTTTATCCAACCCAATCTCTCTAGGAGATTTTTCAAAAAGTGGTTATCTTGGTATGTGTATCTTCAGACCAGAAAACTTTTTATCTTAAGGTGTTTTTTTTAAAAAAATTATATTAAGAGTTACCATACAAGTATATTCTAGTAGGCATTGGGAGACAAATGATTACTTTCAAATCTGTTATCCACAAATGATGATAATGATAAAGCTGATGAAAATAAGAGCAGTAGTGGAGAACAGTGCACAACTAGTAATACTGTTTCCATTTCTGAAAATATAAGTCAGTTCTCCATAGTTTTCAAACTGAAGATTGCTTTTAAGAAAGTTGAGAGCAGAATAAACAACCCGATTGAGGCTAGGGTAATTTGACAGAGTTCTATCAAAATGAAAAACATAATTCTCAAATTCATTTGGATTCCATAAGGAAGAAGATAAAAATCTATGATTAATTTTTTTTCAAGGGGGAAATGCTTCTCTTGGATTAAAAATGTACCACCAGAACATAAATTCAACTTATTCACAATGGAGGAAATCAAGCAATGGGCATCTCTAGAGAACCTGTATTGGGAAGAACAGAGTTACGTAATTAATTAAAAATGATTTATAGGTAGGGATGAGTACTGAGGTAGTCAGGTTTGTATGACAACAAATTATCCAAGGCAACGAAATCCAAAATGAATGTGAGCAGATCCAGAATGATCTCTCTAAGGAGAAATGGTGCAATGTAATTATATTAATGAAATTCAACCAAAGAAAGTGCAAAATTATGTACATTCGATCAGAGAGATAGAAGGAAAGAGAGAGAGAGAGACCCTATGGGGAAGAGTGCTCATGTGGGACAACTTCTTGCAAATGTCAACTCAGTGTGCAAAAAAGGTAAAAAGAAATCCTACACAATAAGTATAAGCTAAAAACATGCAAATGTGAATCCCCTTTCTGCAAATGGAGTTTTTCCCTCTCCTCTTTCTATAAAGCTCTAGAGCAAGGTTGGGCAAAGGGAAGCCCATGGACTTTGTGCCACCCTCAATGATCTTTTGCAGCTCCCAAGGGTCCCCAAACTACCGTCATCTAAAGCACTACCCAAGTCCCTGGTTGGAGCACCATCAACCATTATTAGAAGTGTGGAGGGTTACCTTTTTAGGCATCTAGAACTCTTTCTTCAGCCTACATAGGCCTATTCTCAAATCAGGAATTATTTGGAACTCCTGACCCAGCCACTTTCTGGACACCTCCAAGTATGGAATAAGGTGAAGGGCCTATCAGGTCACCAAGCACCAACAACCATTTGAGTTCTGCTTTAGGTTATAGCAGCTGCCACTGAGTTTAGTACCTCAAGTTGTCACATAAAGGAATTAAGTGGAATTTATAAACTGTAACTAATAAAAGAATCAAGGAATTTATTACAAAGTATTTAGTTACAGTCAATTTGGATTATCATTAATATAATAGGATATAATTAAATAGATTTAATCCTCAATTAAATGTAATGAAATGAATTGATAAATTTAATAATGGTGAAAAAAAGAAAACAAAAATGTGACTCTGAAGTATTTGAACAACCTGGAAAACAGCCAAACACAGTTGCCCAACCCTGCTCTACACTAGGGATGGAAAGAATAGCCAAAAATATTTGGGGAAAAAATTGGTCAATATGTCTTTCTTCATTGTCAGGAGATCCTGAGGAAAAGAATCCTGGGCAGATGTGAATGTTTTCAGTTCAGGACTGATTCTGCACAAGATTTGCACATGGGATATTTGTTTGTTTATTTTTGCACAGAAAGCAGCATTTTCCTGTGTATGAAGTAGCATTTTCTGAAAACACTGTTTTCTGTGCCAAAAAAGCAAGTGAATTTTGCACATAATAGGCCCCAAAATGCATAGTTTTTGACCAATTTTTTTCTCATAGTGAGAAGAAAATTATAAGTATTTGCTGCTTTCTTTGAAAATAATGAATGTGAAGAACTATGTTCCCATTCAACACAATCTTCTCAAGAAGGCCTCCCAGACTCCCAGAGCAGAATTTGATGTTGTAGAGGGGCCTGTGGGTAGGAGGAATTGCCCAGTTCTCCCGGTGGATCAGATCCCACTCATTGTTAGGAATTATTTGAAGGAGGAGGAGCGGGGGGGGACTAATACTGACATAGCCAACATTACCAGCTCATTGTATAAATCAGGTTAGAGTTGGTTGGCAAATTTTGCAGTATTCAACCACCTTCATCTTACAAACATTGTCAAAACACTGGAAATGGTACAAAACAGCGCAACCAAAAGAATAAGATAATTGGGACACCTTGAAAACTTGCAGGGCAGATGATTAGGAGGAAATCGGGTTCTTTCTCACAATACTAGAACTCCAAGTCATCTGCTGAAATTGACTGAGTCTAAATTTCAGTAGACACAAACAAACATAATGATCATAATACAGAGTTAACAAATAGAATTCACTGGCATGTAATGTACTGAATAGTCGTGGCCGGGAATGGACCAATCTGTCATGCCAAGTCTGATTTTCCTCAGTTTCTCATTTTAACAACATTAAATTTATTCAGCACCATTGCTCCATCCATGAGTTTCCCAACTCTCCTTTTTAAAACCAAGTGAAAATTCATGCACATTTTCCTATGTATGTCTGCAAATCTATGCATTCTTGAATGCACTTTTTCTAGCATACACATTTTTGAAAGTGATATTCCCTGGTATGTGTTCTCTGCATACTTTTCGCTATCAATACAAAAAAAGTATATTTTTAAAAATCTGTGATCTGCACCACAAACTGTAGAAAAGTAGGAGCTTTATTACATGAGTGCTTTCCAGTTTGGTGTACAAATTTGGGAAGTGTGAATTTTTATAAGTTCATATGAAAATGGAAATGAATTTTTCACTTAACCCTTGGTTATCTCCCATCTCCCTTCATCCTTTTTAAAGGGATTACACAGATATATGAAGAATATAGGTATTTCCAGGTGGACCCTGCTAGCACCACCAATTAAAAGAGACTGTGCAGCTAATTCACCTTTCTGTTTTTAATCATATTTCTCTGTTTAAAAAGAAAAAAAGATGAATTAAGTAATGGCAGAACAAGGGAGAATTAGAGATAGAAGATGAAGGCGTTTCCAAGCTGTATAAAATGCACTAAGCCAGAGCAATGCACAATTAAAATGTATAGCCATATCTCAATTCAGGAAGTAGGTGTGTTCCTGATTGTTACTCTGTTAACAGAAACTTCAATACTGGAGAGCAAAGGGATCTTGTAGCACCTTTGAGACTAACAGAGAGAAAGAAGTTGGTAGCATTTGTAGCCTTGAGTCTACGAGACTTACTTCTCTCCATTAGTCTCAATGGTGCTACAAGATAGCTTTGCATGCTGATCCAAAGGAACATGTCTTTGAAATCTACCATTTGGTATCAGAAGCAGAAATAATATGGAAATAATTGGGATAGGTTCCTACTTTTCAAAAAAGACAGTTCAGTAAGTTTCAGCAAAGTTTTTATTCAAAACTGACAATACGCATACATGAAACAAAACCACCAGGTCAGTAAAGCCTTGCTTAAGCAAAGAAAAATATTTTGAACTTTCTAAAGACCATTGGAAAGTTTCTTCCAAAATTCATCCAGGGATGATATTTTTCTTTCACCAGCTTCCATGTTTCTTATGATTTCCATTTTAGTGGCCAGACTTTTTTTTTTTTAATTATACTGGGGGTAGTAGGTGAGGGAGGCTTCTTTGCTTTCCCCCCTTTCTCTCTATTTTCCTGTTCACACATATTTAACAAAAGGATTTTGGAGGCAGCTGCTGTTTACTTTGTCTGTTGCAGGCAGGCACACACAACTAGAGTAGAACAATGATAGTAGAAATCCATTCATTCCCAACTCAAGTTTCATTGCAGCACTTATTACAGATATCCGCTGCAACCCAAGACCAAAAATCTGTGTTTCTCTGGCTTTCCTTCATGATTCTCTCAATGCCCATGCTAAACAACAAATTTAAAGAATGGCATGTGGGACTTGGGACATTCCTCTGCAGCCACAGAATCAATCTTGCTTATACAGGCTAGCCCATTCATTCTACTGCAGGCTGTGTATTGGCCTGACCACTCCTCCACTTGATTCTACAAACTAAGCCAAGACCCTTGTTGAAGATTAATCACCTGCAAGGGAAAAAAACAGCAGTATATTTGAAACATGCCGATTGTTGGTCTGTGTACCGAAAACTTGGCAGAGTGAAATTTAAAGGCTTCATTCTCCCAGGAGCTATTAATGTATGGCAAGAACGCTGTAAATTAACAAGGTTATATTTAACTGTGGTGATATCAAAGAGTTGGGTAAATGGTTGCACTTCATAATGGTCTCAAAGCCCCAAATCACAGTAGTCATTTAGTCTGAGTCATATACTAAAGAGGCGGTGGAATTCAATTTTTTTTTCTGGGTCAAAAAATAACTGTGAAGCATTAAGATGAATGAGACAGAAGGTGTACTACAATTTTTGGTAGTGACTCTTGTACAACTTCACTAGTTGCACCAAAAGTACAACTTTCACTCATTTGAATGGGCTCTGGACCTTGATGACTTTCAGGAAATTCTGTGCTGCAACCATATGAAGTCCTATAGCTCCGTGATATAGATGATGTTGGGAGAAAATTAAGACAGGCTAATATGAACCCAAGTGCATCTATTATTAACTGAACTCTAAACCAGTATAACACACATCTTCAATCTTCTTCATGCTATTAAAGCAGTGGTTCATTTCCACTGATTGGCACACCTCTGATATTACTTATGTTCCCCCATTCTCTCATCTCTTGGAATATCTGAAAAGGCTTTCCTGGGAGCATAAAAAGGCTTTCGTAGGAACTGGCACCCCAGTTGCACAGAATTCCAAATCCTGACCTATGTATGTAGGCCTTCACAACTCAGACAGCCGTATTGTGAGGGGGTTTCATTGTTAATTCTTTTACATTGTGTGTTTGTTCTTGTCATGTGCCTTCAAGTTGTTTCTGACCCTAAAGTGAACCTATCACAGGATTTTCTGGGACTAAGAGAGCGTGACATGCCCAGTGGGTTTCCATACCTGAGTAGGGACTGTTACCCTGTGAACTGGGGGTTCTGGGAGGGACACCAAAATGTGCTCAACTAAAGGTGGGGAAAATTAGCTCAGAGCACTGCTTAGCGTTACGAGAGGCAGGGTAACATAGCGAGATCTTAAACCCTGTGTCTATGGGGTCGGGTCGAGTCAAGTAGCACACAAAAGTTGAAATAATAAGTGATGTTTATTAAATACAAGCAAAACAGTGTATGCGACACACTCACACAAGATAACTAAAGAAAATAAAGGTTGGAGTGGTATAGAGGGATTTTTAGAGGGATTGCTGTTTTGGGTGATACTTCATCTGTCCTGAAGCCCAGGAAAATAAAGAGCGAAGCTGGAGTGCGATGTAGCTCAGCATGTGGAGCTGAGGGGAGGCTCGCCAAGCAAAGCGGCAGCGAGGCGGGATGAAACTCGGGAGGGATCCGAGGAAGGTCTCGGAATCAAGGGTTTTTATAAGAAGAATTGTGACTGCAGGGTATGCCGTACTTGGGAGAAAACAATAGATTTGGAGTTGGAGACAAAGCCTCTGAAAGGTCAGAATCTGAATGACTGAGTTATCGTAGCGGTTCTCAGTAGAGTAGCCAGTATGCAAACGCAGAGTACTTGGGGGTTGTATAGGTTACCCATCAAGCTGCCAGGGCGGGGCAGAGGCCCTTTTGTAAGTTGCGTGCATACCTAATTAGAGTACTTGCCTGGAGGTCTCCTAAAGCAGTGAGTCAGCTATTTCTGGCCTACCTGTATTGTCCAGGAATATTACGGCAATTAACGGCCGAGCTTGTAGGCGTGCTTGTCCGGTGGCTTCGCAAGCACGTGGAGAGGAATAAAGAAGTGAAGCCAAATTATGATATCAAGAGGGTATCTTTTAATATCCCCAAAGCTCGGACTAGCCAGGGCAGTAACAGGACCATCATCATCATCATCATCATCATCATCATTTACATCCTTTTTTCTTCAAGAGGACTCAAACTGGCTTATAATCCTTTAAAGAAGAAAAAATAGTTAAATAAAAAGAAAACACCATACTGGCTTTCTTAAAAAAAGGATTGTGTATTCCTAGCCTATTGGAAAGAGGATCTATGCAAAAACATGGACTCTCTCCTTCTTAGGTTTCTTGTGTTTCTGGGTAAGGAAAAATGAGGCAAAGTTCTAACACAGACATACATTGATTTTTAGAATATATTTATACCAGGCTGGGCAAAGTACAGCCTTGGGACTTCATATGCACCCAGTTTCAAAGCCAAAGTCAAGAATGAAGAGGAAGAGAAGGAGGAGGAGGCTTGCCAGACTCTGATTGGTCATCAGAATTACTGAAACAAGTCACTCCATCAGTTAAGAAAAGCCAAGCACCATCCACCTAAAGAGCTGAGAAAAAGCTGTCCATCTGTGCATCTTTTATATCTGCCAGTGTTCTTGGACACCCTTTGTTTTATCAAACTTGAACTTGCATTCAAACTCAGGTTAGGCTATGACTAGCTTGTGTTTGCGACAAGGCCTTCCTTCCAGGTTTCTGTGATCCAGTCAAACTTCTGCAACAGATGCAGCTTTCATAATAGAAAGAAGAACTAAGCCTGCAAGGAATTTATTGGGAGTGCAGGTCATACTTACTTGGAGGACACACAGCACAATTCCTTTTGCTAGAAAACAGCAAGACAAAAAGCAGCTGCAAGAAGCAGGTGGCCAAATGTATTACCATTACCTGGCTTGGCTTGTCATCAGA
The DNA here is from genome assembly GCA_030412105.1 of Cyclura pinguis. NCBI lineage: Eukaryota > Metazoa > Chordata > Lepidosauria > Squamata > Iguanidae > Cyclura > Cyclura pinguis. Next base: position 62,181,667 of record CM059599.1, read on the forward strand.
GCTTTAAAAAGTTACTTTTTGAGACTAGATCTCACTGAAACCCCCAACTGTTATGACCAGTGGCCAAGTCTGCTGGAAAGTTTAAGAGCAATCGTCTCAAAAAAGATTTTTTTTTCCTGCTTGCCATTATTCACAACTGGTATAATGGTAAATCCTGAATGGGAGGAGTGCATTATGATAACCCTCATAGCCATGTTCACAGAGACATTCCCAAGCCATGCCGCCAAAAGATAGAGTGTATTTGAATTTGTGTATGCTTCTGTAGGGTGAACGGTCACAGAAAACGTGGTTTTCATCTTTTCCTACTACTTTATCAGGCATCATTGTTTCATTTAATAAGGCATGTCTTCACATGATTTGTCCAGAGTACAACTGTCTCAGTATAATCATCTTGGCTTCTAGGGAGAATTCAGGATTGATTTGCTTTAGGACCAGTTCATTTGTCTTTTTGGTAGTTGATGGTATTTACAAAACTCTCCTCTAGTACATTTCATGAGTTGATTCTCTTCCTAGCAGCTTTCTTCACTATCCAGCTTTCACAACCAGACACAGAAATCAGAAATATGAGGACATAGACAATCTTGATTTTGTTATTCAATAATATATCTTTATACTCCAGGATCTTCAGTTCCTTCATAGCTGGCCTTCTAAGTCCTAGTCTTCTTCTGATATCATGACTGCAGTTTCAATTTTGATTTATGACTGAGCCAAGGAATGGAAAATCTTACACTAATTCAATGTCTTCATCATCTGCTTTAAAGTTATGCAAACCATGTATGGTCATATTTTTGTTTTCTTTATGTTCAACTTTTTGCCTTGACTTTCTTCATTAATTGTTCCAAGTCTTTGCTATTTTCTGCTAGTAGTATGGTGTTATTTGCATAACTTAGTGTTTTGATGTTCCTTTCTCTTCTGCATCTGTAGTTGGAATATAAGCTTGGATTACGGTTATATTGATGGATTTTTCCCAAAGCTTTACGATATGATTTTGTCAGACTTTGCTTTATATCCCCTCACTGTTTGTGCTACATTTCTCCTTACTATAAATGGCACCCTTTTTCTTCTTAAATTTTCATTTCTTGTATAATTATTTGACTGGAAATGTCCCATTTGTGTCCATTTTAGTTAGGCACCTTAAGTTTTGCAATAATTGTTTCTTGTTTTACTATGTCTACCTTCCCATCCTTCATGTTCCTCTCATTCCAAGTTCTTAAAATATGTGCAGTATTTGACTTTCCTTTCATGTCTGAGCGTATCAACAGCTAGCTGAACATCCTTTCAGCTTGGGTCCAGTTGTGTCATTAACCACACCAGTACTTGTACTCATCTTCTGCTCTTTCTCAGTAGTTTGTTGAGTGCCTTCCAATCTAGAAATCTCATCTTCTGGCATTATTTGTTTCACTTTGGATTGTCTCATCATAGGTTATTTATGGCTAACAACATTCAAAAATGGTTCACCAGTGCCTCCTTCTGCACAGTACTAACAAACATTGTGCCACTGATGTTGTCTCTGAGAGATCTTCTGCCAGTGTTACCCTCCCCCCCATACACACACACACATACACTACTGCTTCTTCCTGATAGCTGTTTGGCACATTTCGCCTAGCTCCCCAGATAAATCCTGTTTAAGCTGGAAGGTCCTAACAACAGCAGTCCTACTGTCAACATAGCCTCTTGCATTATGGGACCATGCAGTTTCACCATGCAGAAAGATAGTGCCATTGTGGGGTTTTATTCATCTCAGAAGCAAAATCATCAACCTTGGGAAGGCTGAGTAAATTTCTTAGTTATTTGTCTCTGAAGGGGTTAACACTCTAGCTTAAAACTCTTATCATGAAATGCTCAAAACAGCAAAAAGATTAAGCGTACAAGGCATGACTGCGTAGTTACCTGGGAGTGAGCTGCAATGAACTTAGTGGTATTTACTTCTGTCTGCACCAGTTCAACTTGTAGAACACATTGAGCTTCAACAAAAGATCTTCAGTCAGCTGAAATGCAACATTTAGCTGTTAATTAGAAACGGAAGCAATCTTCCAGAGACGTATTGCCATTTAAATGCTAGCATTTCTAGGTCAAAAATAATTGTGAAAAATAATTTTGTGAAGTAGAATCTCATCAAAGGAAAGCACCACCAAGCCTCTGCTTGATTATGAGCCTCATCTCTGCTTGTTTATGCCAATCTGTCACAAACAATAGGAAAACAAAACAAAACACCTGGTTCCTGAGCAAGACCAAGGAAAGACTGACAACTAACCTGACACTTTGGCAGCTGATGTCATTGCTGACATCTTTACTACATGGTTGCTGCCTGCCGCAAGTTATGGTGACCAAAGAGTTTCTAACAAAAATGTGAGGATATGATTAATGTAACCAAGCTCTATAGACTATGGTCACATTGGCCAAACCTACTTCATACTTCAGGAACAAATACTCAAAGTGATTATATTTCATCTTTTTGTCTTCACCAAATATTGCAATTGTTGTAAATTGCTGTCACGTTGACTTTGACTTATGAGGACACTATGAATAAGAGATTTCCAAGTCTTCCTCTTAGCAACAGTCCTGCTGACGTCTTGCATAGTTAGGGCTTTGGCTTCCTGGATTGAGTCTTTCCACGTGGCATTCCACTTTACCAGATATTATTGTCTTTTCTAGCAAGTGATGTCTTCTCATGGCTGTACTTTAAACAGTCTCAGTTTAGTTATCTTGGCTTATGGGGAGAGTTTAGGCTTGATTTACTCTTGGACCCATTTGTTTGTGTTTTGGCAGTCTATGGAATCCTTAGACCTGTCCTCCAGAACTACATTTCAAATGAGTTGATCCCCCCTCCCCCACTATCAGCTTTCTTCACTGTCCAGCTTTTAAAACCATGTGAAATTAGTAAAGCTCTTCAGTTAAGAGATGTGTACAAACATGTATACATTAGGTAATTTTTTATAGCAAATGTGTACATTAGCTGAAATTATGCATAAACAATGTGTATGACTTTTCATGCCCATGAGCATGCCCTTTAAAAATAAATGACACGGTTTTTAACAAAAGGTGCAAACTGATGGAAAACAGGCTGGTGCAAACTTGAATTTTTTTAAAAAAATGAGCAGTGCAGAAAGAGAAATAGACAGATTAATTTATCTCTAGTGTAGCCACTAAGCCAATATGCAATTACCTCTGGAGTATAACAAATATCTGTAGACACAATATAGCAATAAACAAGACATTGTCCATGAAACAAAGAACGCACAAATATAGCAGTACATATATTGGTGCAATGTAAAAGCAAGACAGAGATAACGCCATATATCCATATCCAAATAGTTTACAGAAGAAGAATGTATTGGTAAACAAATTCTGGGAGCTTGAACAAATACTTTGAAACATGATAAAAAAGATGTCTCAGATTTCTTAGACCAGCCCTGGTTGAGAAGGAAGATAAATGAGACAGCGGTCACAAAGGAAACCAAATCCTAGTCCTGGTTGTCTAAATGGAAGAACATATAAGCTCCTTCAGCCAAATGCAAACTCCCTAAGAGATTGCCAAATTAAAGCTTCTCTCAGTCAAAATTTAAGCATGGGAGAAACTAGTCTCAAAAATTACCAGGCTCAAGAGCTGTAGAAGGCACATGAAAGAGGTCACTTCAATTCCTTCAGTGAATCCATCTTACTATCTACATAATAGGTGTAGGAACATAGAATGTTGTTTTATACTGTATCCACATCATTGGTTCATCTAGCTTGGTACTGTGAACTCTGGCAGCAATCCTACAGGCATTCAAGCAGGATTCTTTCTTAGCTCTGCTTAAAGCTCCTACAGTCTCCCATCAAGTACTACCAAAGGTCAACCCTGCTTAGGTTCCAAAATTAGAGGAAGTCAAAGGTATTTAGGCAAACAAATATGGGTCTCCTTTACATGAATTCCCTGATATGTCTTCATTATTTTGTATATTCTTTGTTGTAAACATGAACAGGGAGAAACTTAGGATTTTCAACCCTTAAATGAGAAATTGTACCTTTAACTACTTCATATCTCCATTGGGTAGGTGCATTTCCCACTGGCAGGAAACTTGCTTTTCTTGCTTTTTTGGCCACATCTTCCCTTTGGATGGATGTAAGGAGGCATAGAAACTATGGTATACACTGAGAAAGACCTATGAAAACTTACTACAGCAGATTATCACAGCAGCTATGTGCAAACAACATTTTTCTAAAATGTACAAAGTTGTGTGGCTTTTTTTTTTAAAAAAATCATTTGTTAAAATTGTTCATTTGAAGGAGGGAATTTACTTCTTTATCATTCAAATTGAAAAAACATAAATTTAATTTGCCGAATTGTTTTTGTTGTGGTTGTTGTTGTGAACCTCCAAGTTGTTTCTAAGTTATGGCCATCCAAAGGCAAGTCTATCACAAGGTTTTGTGATTTGTTCAACAGGGTCAAGATTTGTGCAGAAGGGATTTGCTTTTGCCTTCCTCTGAGGCTGAGTGTGACTTGAGTGTGAGTTTGCATGGTCAACCAGGGATTTGAACTCTGGTCTCCAGAGACATATTCCAATGGTCAAACCAATACATCACACGGTAGCATAGAATTAATGCTATCTGTTTAAACCATGGACTTTAACAGAGAATGCCATATTTGTTTGTTACTACGGCTCCTTTCATACTTTTTAAACGGCTTTTCCTAATCTGGCATATTCCACATGCACTGCAATATCTGATTGATGGCTGGATGCAGTAGGATTTGTAGTGCAATGCCTCTGGAACCTGGCAGAATGAGGAAGGATGCCCTAAACCATGCAATTAAATGACCAGTTTAATTAAGTTTTGACATGAGTACACATCTTTCTTCTTCTTCAATCTGCAGTCACCCAACATGCATTTATTCATTCCACCATGGATTATTTGGATTATTTGGAAAAGGTGAATAAGGAACAAAGCACTCATTTGAATTAGAGGACACTAACATGCAGGAACAAGTAGCTACAAAGATAAGTCCATGAATGAAAGGGGGATAATTGTTTCTCAGAAATCTTTTGATTGGCTGTGAGTGAATAAAGAGCTTTTTTACACTGTTGAGCCCATGCAAATTTTAAAATCCTTGAGGAAGGTTTTTCTCTCAGCCCCAGCAGTGATAGAATGATTAGAGATTCATCCTGTGCTAGATGGGGTTACATTCCCCCTGAAGACACAGGTTCATAATTTGGGTGTACCCCTGGACTGAGCTTTTAACCTGGAGGCCCAGGTTGCTGCAGTGGCCAAGGCTGCTTTTGCATATTTAAAGCTTGTGTGCCAACTGCATCCATTCCCTGCAATGTCAGATCTGGTCACAGTGGTACATGCCTTAATTACGTCCCTTTTGGACTACTGTAACACACTATACTTGGGGCTGCCTTTGAAGAGTGTTCAGAAAGTTCAGCTGGTTCAAAGCGCTGCAGCCAGATTGTCTTCTGCAGCAGATTACAGAGACCATACCATGCCCCTGTTGAAACGTTTCCTCTAGTTGCCAGTTTGTTTCTGGGCACGATTTACAGTGCTGGTTATGACCTTTAAAGCCCTATATGGTTGAGGTCCAGGCTACTTAGACTGTGTCCCTCTATATGAGCTGGCCCAGGCTCAGAGATCATCAGGAGAGGCCCTTCTTTCAGCCCCACCGCTGTTGCAAGCATGGTTGATGGGGACGTGAGAGAGGGCCTTCTCAGTGTCTGCCCCTAGACTCTGGAACTCTCTTCCTAGGGAGGCCAGAATGGCCCTGCCATTGTTATCTCAGGCTAAAATCTTTTTATTGAACAGGCATTTTAATATAGAAAACTTTTAAAGAATGGGCCAGGAGGTGCTGTAGTTTTTTAAATATGTAAGCTGCTTTGAGACCCAATGTTGTGCAAAAAATGGGATACAAATAAAGATGATGATGATGATGATGATGATATTCGAGGAGGAGCCTTCTCAGTGGCTGCTCCCAAGCTGTGGCTAAATTATTCCCTTTCTGCTCTTTTTCCATCAACAGGCAATGACTTTTTCATCTAAACATGAATGTGGCTATTAACTGGTTGACGCAGAAGTGTTTTTTTAAAATAAACCAAAAAATTAGGGAGTGGGATTTGCAGCACTTTTATTCTCAGTATTGTTTTAAAATTGGAGCTGTTTTTAACAGAATAGTTTTATTTTATTTATTTATTGTAAAATTTTTGGTATAACGGTCTTTAGCTGTATTTTCTTTTAGCCTGTATTGTGACCAAATCTGGATCCCAAGTCTAGAACAAGGTAACATGAAGTATTTTAAAAAATAAATAAATGAATAACTGAATCTTCTGCATCCTCATTTACTAAGAGTCAGGACACAAATGTTAATTCTGGAGCACATATTTGGTATACAGGGCTCAACGATAATAAGTTCAGTTCTTGACATCTTTAAGTCTTAGAAGTCTTTCTCTCTCACAAACACTAGAGTGCAGTCTTCCAGAGTCTCTGTCTCCAAATCTTTGCACTCTACCTCCCAGAGTAAAGAGGCACTGACTAGCATTAACAAGCCGGCACTTATGCATGTGATCCTCCTCCTCCTCCAAAGCGTATCAGTTGCTCCCCAGGAATTATGAGTGCTTACTTTGTTGGTAGAAACAGGAGACCAGTTAAGCTATTTCTGGGCTCTGTTGTTGATTATTGTCTTTCACATATAAGAAGAAATTCTGTTGTTTTGGGGGATATTACAGATCACATACTTGCTGAAGTAAAGCAATCACTGGCTGTGGTCCTTTCCAGCTAGAAAAGAGCATGGTACATAAGGACAATTTTTAAAGAAGATAGTCATGCCTCTATTCAAGCTGGGTAGGGTAACTTTTTCTCTGTCCAGCATCATCTGGGATCTCTGGAGAACAGCTAAGTGCTTATTCTTTCATGTTCCTTCTCTCTGCCTATTAAGATCAAAGCGAGTATGCTCTGTTTTACAAGATAATACTTTCAGCTACTGGTCTCAAGGTAAGCTATATGTCTTTGCTTCAGGTGATCCAAACTAATTGTAGCTTTGGAAAGAAAGGGAAAACAAAACAAAATGGAAAAGCAGTCTTTTCAGTCTGGGAGGAGAGACAATTGTGTAGTCCAACATGTTCTTAACCTTTGAAAAGAAATATTGTTTACAATGGAAAGTACAATGCATTCATACTTTGCTGCCTAGTATCTTTCCTCCTTAAGGGAATAGAGGATGTTTCTGGGTGTTGTATAAGCTATCTTCCCTTCTATTCTCTGAGAAAAATCACATTTCTAAGCTGAGCACCTGTGCCATTCATCCTAATGAATAACAGGTGAGGATGGTTTAGAAACAAGTGCTCATAATGAGAAGCATCTCTTCCTTTGCTGGAGGTAAACTCATTATTTTGACTACGAATGCTTTGCTTTTTTTTGTCTTTTACGGAACTAGCAGATAATAGTATATTAAATCTAAATTGCTCAGTTTTACAGAAATTTTTCTTCTCCTTTCATTGGGAAAAATCATTTAGGTCTTATCCAAAAAAACTTTTTAAAGGATCTTCACCAAAAATATGGCTGATGGCTCATTCAAGGAAAGGTATAACTTCATTCTGGACTTTAGTCCTCTTTGTATATTATTCACACATGTATCAGGGAGAGCCAGTAGATCTGCTGCTGTGGAGACAATCAGTATACTCTTGATATTACTGCAGCTCCTCCCATGCCTGCTCCATGTATGGAAGCGTTGCCAGTGCTGGACTCTGTCCCTTCACAGATGCAACATCAGCACAGGTCTTGTTCAACAAGGAACAGCCACAAGAGAAGGGGCAGGAAAGTCGAAAGTTGTTTTTTCTCCATCTTGGTTGTATATCCACCAACCACCCCTTCATATATATGTGTATGAGGAGGAGTGGGGTGATAATGTCCACTTCTTCCTGGCATTGAAGACATCAGTGGCTCAGTCCCTTAACTTCTGGTATCAGTGAAAGCATTCAGCTGAATGACTGTAGAAATTCCTTTCTTTTTTTTTTTTTGCAGGTTCTGTTAGTATGTCTTTGTCTTCCTCAACTCTTCCATTTTGAAAAGTATGTCTGCAGGTTGCAGATTGAGACCTGTGACCAGTAAACAAATAAAGAAAATATCAAACCAATTGTATCTATATCACCTTTTTCTATCTCTATTTCACTTATATTTCTGTCACTCCTCTTTTTTTTCTTTTTTCTTTTTGTGCTAACTAGTTCCGAGTCTTCAGTCGTATCCAACCATGAAGAAGCAATGCATTTAAAGAAGGGCTCAGCAGTTACTTATGGAAATATAGCTCTTCCATATCACTCTGTAGGTGCCAGACATCATTTGCCCTGAGGCGAAAAAACATTCAGTATCCATGGACCCCATTGCAGTGAATGTAATATTGACCTTTTATTTCTGACCCTGGGATGCTTGGCCTTCCTTCACAAGGCTCCTGCCAGGAAATGTCAGTTGGACACAGAAGTACACTGAGAATGTGGAGATGCCATCCTGCCAAACCCATTCCTCCCATTATAATGATGGGCATTTCATAAGCTTATTTTCTAAAGCCCACTGAAAGCTATCTCACATACTTTTAAAAGCAGCCCAGTTTTCTTCGTCCTCTTAGTTCTCTTTTACATGCAAGTGTGTACTTCAGATTAATGCTTTGTAAGTGTTTATATAAACTGAGATAGTGCTTTAATTTGTAAATATTTACTGCTTTTCTGTAAGTAATTATATTGAACTTCAACTTAAGTTTTCTCTGCCTTGAAGCTTGTTCAGAATATGTTGCGATAGGTAGACCCAGGAAAACATAGAGAGAGTAGCACAAGTCGGTGCAAAAAAGATAAAAATCCTAAATGCGAGTAGGCTTGTCTCTTTTCATGTTTATTATTTCTTTTACGGGGTGGGGCATATTGCAGCCCCTCAGTTATTTTTTCCCTGGCAGAGAAGGATGAACTATCTGTCTCAGAAGCTTCCAGGAACAGCAATGTATGTTTTCCATACTAGAGACGGAAAAGGTCTAATCAACATTTTTAAAAAGCCCTTTTTTTTTCCAAAACCAAAAATTAACATCTATCTACTTCTGTCTTGTCTTGTCTTGTCTTTTGCCAGCCCCTGGGGGTCCTGAGGCAGAAGGTTACCTCAAAGTTCCACCAAAATTGCCAAACCCTTATTTACGTAAGACTTTAATGCATTCATACTATGCATTTGTCCATTATCTCAATGTGGTTGGCTTCATTTGCTAGAAAACTAGAACTCAAGCTAGGATTTTGTTCTCTCTCAGCATTCATAGCAGTACTAGCAACAGGAATTTTCTATTATGATGACAAGTAAGAAAAATATTACACATAAAATGGTGATTTATAGCTATTAAAATGGATATAATTATATGTGTGGGGAGAAAGGGCAGAACCGCAGGGATACATTGAGCCAAAGAGGGAGGAATAGTGTAAATATCCACTACTTCAGGGGCAGAACGTGATGTACCTTAGGAATGTTGTATCCTTTTAGGACAATATCTTTGCAGACCTTCAGTTTCTGTGAGAGACACCAACATTACAGTCTACATATACCTTCTGGAGGACAGGAGGGCATACCACATCTCTGAGATAACATCCATACTGTGGGCCACAAATGGCCATAAATGCTAGGTCATCTTCAAATAGAGTTAGATTTCCTGGAATCCAGATCAGACTGTGGAAAACATTCATTTAGGGTGACATGCAAAGGAGGAAGGACAATCCTATGGGGTTTAAGAATCTGCTGATTTTAAGCCTTCTTGGGTTTGCATTGACAGATGCAAAAAGTGAGGTGTAGGTCTGGAACAAAAGCTTCCTAAGATCTGTCCACACTTCACTGTGGATACACCAGTTCCCCACAGTGTTTTTGGAACAAACCAAGCAGATAGCAGTGGAGCATCTCTCTTTCTCTGTCTCTCTCTCCTCCCCTGCATCTCCCCTCCCCCCCCTTCCCCCACACAACAGACATAGAATTAGCTGTCAGAACTGACTTCTCTTTCTGCCCATAGACGTTCTATCTCTGTTCATGGACAGAATGGTTCATAATATCCTTTTGTCCTTCAGAAGTTCTTCCAGCATTTATAGGGTTGCACCCGAAAGCACACTCCGGAACCCCTCAGAACTACCTAATGCCCTATGCTTTAAGCTTCTTTTTGCAACATAGCAGATTTCTTCCCTGCACTTGCAGCAATAACATCTTTCACTAAGAACACCCATTCTTAGTGAAAGATAGCATACGTGTACATTATGTTTTCTCATTAGAACCATTTCTCCTTATTGCTGGAACCTGTATAATTCTCAGAACCTCAATTTGCATTAAATTGTGATTTTACCATCCACTCTGATATGCTCATTTTCAGAATTATTATTCTGACTTGGAACACAGTGCAGGCATTTAAAAGCCAGAGGAGAGCAATCAAGGAGCTAAATCATTGTTCTTATTAAACTAGTATTAACAGCCATTGAAAGAAGCTTATATCAGGGGAACAGGAACAGCTGGAAAGAAATGAACAGATGGGACAGGGGGCAAGAGTGAAAGGCTTTTCCCAGTGTTTCTATTACTGTCTTCTGTTGGGAAAGGAGTGATCCCACTGCATTAAAAAGGGTCTAACGATATTGAACAAGGAAGCTGGAACCTGCAGGGATGATCAGCTGCTCTTCCATCATGTCACATCAATGTGCAATGTGCAAGCAACACTGGGGGTGGTTGGTTCATTTTCAATATTAATTTTCCAAAATTTACACATTTCATCATAGAATGGAAAGAATTTGATACTTATTTACTTACTTACTTGTTTAAAATCAAATGTGAGGAAATCCAGTGCTGTAATGTTTCTCCATCCAGACTGAAGGTTTTCAATGCACAGGTCTCCGAAGTTGGACTTTGGATTCTGGTATCTTCAACCATAGTAGTGGTGAATCCAGGACTGGTGTGTGTGTGTGTGTGTGTGTGTGAGAGAGAGAGAGAGAGAGAGAGAGAGAGAGAGAACATAGGTCAAATTATCCATATCTGGAAGTTCAGAGGAGGGCCTGAGAGCTGACTATGTTTTTTTTCTTCCCGCATAGTGTCTTTATTTTTGAAATTGCTTGTACCTTTGTAAAATTGAGGAATTTCAAAGAACATAATTATGATATGCAAAATTCTTCTTTTCTTAAATACTAAAGATTTTAAGCTGGTCTGACCTTAATGCAAAAGTATGCAGAACTGGGTCCCAAGTGGGACAAAGGAAACTGAGGATGAGCTGGTATCATTTTATTCTACAAAAGAAACTCTTCAAAATCTTTTATCCTCAGAAGAGGCCTTTTTTCAGCCAAGAAGTAAATGTAGCTTTAGATCAGCCAGGGAATTGTATCTTTAAGGGTGGATTTGGGATCAAACAGAATCTGGGGGTCTCTGAATATACCAAGCATACTTTCACTAGGATTACCATAGAGTTTCCATGTTCCCATCCCTCCAAAGCTACCATGGGTGGGTGGAGGTTGACAAAGGCCTCCCCTTTTACATGGTGCTGGTAACTGGGATTAGGAGTGCCTTTGCTTGGTTTATATTCTTGACCTAATATCTCAACAAAATTATGCTTCTGCACGATACACCGTTTTTGTACTTTGAAATCACTGGCTCATACAATTTTAAACTATTCTTATGCTATTCTTTTGACAACCAGAGTTAGAATCTAGCCAGTGGGAAATAATATAGTCAATATTATCTGAGATCAGACTGATTAGGCCCTGAGCCATATGCATCCTTCACATGATCATCTGTAATTTGAAATAGATCTCACCAGAGGAGGAAGACTGTGGAGAAGATATTGCACCAGATGCCACCTCAAAAAGAGCATGCCGGGTCCCACATAATGGGAAGGAAATGATAATACATCATTAGCCAGATGCACAGCCCATGTCAATTAGGAAATGTCAGCCAGTGCAACAATCAATGCATCCTGCTAAGTGAATCAAATGAAAAATGCTGCTTCATCTTCCTTTCCTTTTGAAAAGTCATGTTAAAAAAGGAGGTTATAGTGAAAGCCTAAACATATCTCTGAGAAGCAAACAAGAAGCAAAATTTTGTTTTCCGGGTTTCCTCCAGGAAACCAAACAAAAACTTTAGAAAACTGACTGCTTATAAGAAAAGCAATTTGAATAGTGTGGTATACTGTGTTCTTGTTGTTGTTGTTTCCTGTCATTCCACTAGAAGTTTTAAATTGCTCTTAATTTTTAGACAGTTTCTTTAAAGTTTAAAAATAACTTTTTGCATCATTTTACATACATGGTAATGATGATGGTGGAAATGACAATGACAATGACAGCAACAGCAATAACAATACAGAAGTAGCCTTTGGCAGAATCCCTCACCCCACTCTGTTCTCAATAGGTTGGAAGAATTAATAAAGACAGCCCCTGCCCACAACTGCTAAGACATCTTGTTGCTATTTGCCATGAAGTCAGCTTTGATATCTGGTAAACCTATGAAGGAATGACCTCTGAGTGTCTCTGTTATCCACAGCCCTGCTAAAGCCTAGCAAACTTAAGGTTGTGGCTTCCTGGATTGAGTTTTTCCATGTATAATGTAGTCTTCCTTTTACTCTACTGCCTTCTACTGTACTGAGCAACATTATCTTTTCCAATAGCTGATGTTTTCTCATCATATGTCCAAAGTATGGTCACCTTAGTCTGATCATTTCAGCTTCTAGTGAGAGATCAGGGCCCATTTGCTCTAGGGCCCATTCATTTGTCTTTTTAGGGATCCACAGTATCTCTAGAACTCTCTTCCAGCACCACATTTCAAAGTTTATTTTCGTAACAGCTTTCTTTGATTCCTGCTTTTCACATCCATATATAGAAATTGGAAATACTATAGCACAGGGATAGAAAGATTTTTTAAAAAAAAAACCCCACAAATAATGCATTTGAATAATACTGAATAAAATTTAGAAATAATTTGAAATTTTTTTCAACTACTGTAATCTTGAATAATTTGAAAATTATTGAATGCAAATGGACTTCCAGGAAATCCTGACGAGAAGAATCCTGGCTAAATGAGAATCATCGCAGTTTGGGACTTTTTCTGTATAAAAAAATGCAGGTGGAAAACCATGTTTTCCACACAGAAAGTAAATTTCTGCAAACAAAAAAACCTCCCACTTTTTAAAAAACAGAATAAAGGGAACATTGCTAAACAGTTCTGGATGAAGATATAAAAAATGATGCAAAAGATTTTAAAGTTTCAAGTATCTAAAAAGTCTGAATTATATCTGTTAGGAATTTGGGAAAAGGATACAACGGTGGATAAGAAACAACAAACTAGTACAACATATGCTGTTAGCAGCAAGATTAGTGTATGAAAAGTATTGGGAAAAAAATCAGTTACCAACAGTGGATGAATGGCTGAGTAGGTTGATGGGAATTGTTGAAATGGACAAGCTTACACACAGGATAAAAGGCAGAACACAAAATGAATTTTTGTCTGAATGGAAGTGGTTGATTGATTGATTTAAAAAGAATGAATGCAATCTCATGACAATAGGTTTTGATACTTAATTACTATATGAGCAGTGTAAAAGTAGATTTGGAAGATGTATTCTGTTTGTTTAATTTTTTAATATAGATTGATATTATCTTTCAATGATTGATCATTAGCATAAAGTAATCTAGAATAAGTTAACAATGAATTGTGCACTTGAGAAATTAAGTAAATGGTTAAAATGATAAGTGATAACAATTAACAATTAAGGGTGGGAACCATTAATTAAGAGTTGGAACCAATTTTAGTTATGTTTTGTTAATATTTGTTTTAAATATGTGTAGATTAGGATGTCTGTTGATGTTTGTCTGAATGTATTTTTTGTTATTTTGAATGTCTGATTTGTGGGTTTGTTTTTTACTTTTACTTAAGTAAAAATAGAAGTGAAAAAAATAATAGAGGGACAATTGTGAACAGTCCTTGTAAATCATGCAGTTTTTGAAGACTTTCTCACAGTGAGGCAAAAAATGGTAAAATTCTTGCCTACCAGAACAAAATTTATGAAGATATACATCTATGCAATGACATGGATGATCATGACTTGGGAATTCAATGATATATTTTTATATTTGAAGATCTTATCTAGTTTCTTCATAGCTACCCTTCCAAGTCTTAAAGGAAAAAGAGGGAAAAGGAAAACAAGATAACTTCAGCATAGAGCTCACTACTAGTGATCACTGCCTGGAAAATGGAATAGCTCTCAAGAAAGTATACATTTTGTATCCAGGTGCTGAACTCTAGAAATCGGGATTGTAATTTATTGTCCCTTGCAAGACTCTAGAATGGCTTCTAGATGGCACCTAGAGGATCGGAGCTGCAATCTTAGCATTATGGAGGTAAATCATTACTTATTTTATTTCCACATCCAAAAGTAATTACTTCAGTTATTTTACCCTGTACCATAAAATATAAGGATTCCTGCAACATTTTCTAGTGCTATATGTACGTTGGGACCTCATTTGGAAAAATTCATTTGCACAGCATACACCTTACTTGAAAGGGGTGGAAAATATATTTTATGTGCAAAAGGCAATATTTTGACACAGAATTTTGTGTAGAAATTAGTGAGTTTGTGCAATTTGAGTAATTTTTTTGCAAAAAGAAATATTTTTGTGCTGAAAACTTCATTTTTAACAAAATTCACTGTGCAAAAATATTGGGGATTTCTCCCCCCAAAGAAAACCTATTTTCTGCCTCTCAAACATGTTTTCTGCACAGAAAAAGCAACAGGTATTTTTGTTCAAATGAGTTTTTCCACCCAAGTGCTAAGATACAGAGAATCTCAGAATTATTCTTCTTTCCCCAGTGAAGCGTCTTGAATACCAGCACGTTTCTTATTGGATGAAGGATAGGAATATTAATGAGTACTTAGCACCAATGACTGTAGTACTGGATTGAAAAGGAGTCATTTTGTGAATATTTCCATTAGTGACATAAGCTCACCTTAGGCAATTATTGGCTGATTGGTTCTGAAACTTTGGAGAGCTTCCATATTTTGATGTGACTTAGTAATGTCAGTTAGAGGGTGTTTGGGATTTCATACCCTAACAATGAACCTTGAAAAAGCAGACAGCCAAGCTGTGTTTCTAAACAAAAGTGCTAAAATGACTTTCCCCCCACAAAAAGCAAATGAGCAGAGCTGGCTAGCTCTTTTGTAGTGTAAATGCAGACTTATTAAATGAATGAGAGCATTCTCTAAATAAATTCTGAAAGACCTCCTAGAGACATGACATCCAGGTCAAGCTCATCTCACCACTGGATGAAACAAGAGTCCATTTCTCCTTGGGGGCTTGCTTTTGCTGCTCTTGGATTCCCATGAATAGCTAAAGTCCCACTTAGTATTTTGTGCTCCTAGAAACATTAAAATCAGAAGTGTTAAGGTTCAGTGTCATACAATATCTTCTTTTCTATGTGTTTACACATAGGATATATCTAAGTTAGAATTATTTTAAAAAGTATGTTTACAAGCCTCTTTGTGTACACTGTTTCTACCAGAAATCTGTAATTTCAATTCCAAAATTGCCATGAGAGCATAGTTAGCATGGCTAAGAGTTCTCAGAAGTTGGCTGATCATTTATTGCCAGGTTGGTCCCATAATCCTAAACCAGACATACAGGATATACAGAAAGACATCACCACGATGACACTAATTTAACACCCAGCCAAGTGTGATACATTTCTGCCATATTGTCTATTGACAACTTATTCCAGTGTCCTTCCCCTCTCCCCCTGGCAGACATCTGATGGGTTGGTACATGCAGCAGCTAAAAATGCCAATGCGATTCTAGTCTTCATCAATACGAGTATAGTGTCAAGACCAAGTGAGGTAATATGACTACTCTATTCTGGTTTGGTTAGACCTCACCTAGAATTTAAGAAGGATATTGACAAGCTGGAATGTGTCCAGAAGAGGGCAACCAAAATAGTGAAGGGTCTGGAAACCATGACCTATGAGGAGCAGCTTAGGAAGCTATGTATGTTTAGCCTGATGAAAAGAAGGTTAAGAGGTGACATGATAGCCATGTTTAAATATTTGAAGGGATGTCATGTTGAAGATGGAGCAAGCTTGTTTTCTGCTGCTTTGGAGACTAGGACATGGAGCAATGGATTCAAATTACAGGAAAAGAGATTTTACCTGAACATCAGGAAGAATTTCCTGATGATAACAGCCATTTGACAGTGGAATATGCTGCCTTGGAGTGTGGTGGAGTCCCCTTCTTTGGAGGTTTTTAAGCAGGGGCTGGGTGGCCATTTGCTGGGGGTGCTTTGAGTGTGTGTTCCTGAATAGCAGGGGATTGGACTTGATGGCTGTTCTGGTCTCTTCCAATTCTATGATTCTGTCTGTGCTGCCATGTTGGGGTGATGGGAAATGCAATTACTTTCTTCCCTCTGCTCTGTTTTGCCCATTCCTGTAGCAGAATTATGTTGCCCTCTACATATATTCATTCTCTGTTGCTGCTGAGTAATATATTTGTGGGATTTACAACTTTACGTTTTGTAGCAAGAGGCAGAGATAAGGAATGGATGTCTGGGTAGGTGGATTTAGTTAGTGCCTAGGCCACAGAGGAACAGTACTATATCCAGACTATGTAAGGAAGAAGCAATGAATTATGAGGTGAAGGCATATATATGTAGCTAGGGATTATAGGGTTTTGAGGAAGGCCATTGTGGTGGGGTTCAAGGCCTTGAGTTGGGTGAGGAAATGGACCAGCCCTATTCTCATGACATAATGAGAGCTTGGAAGTGTTAAATGTTGCCTGCAACTGTCAATAAAGCATTTCTCCACCTCAACTTACAGTGCAACTGTATGGACTTAAAAGAACAGGGGAGATTTAGGCCTTTTCCACACGACGGAATTAAAACAGCACAGTGCGTCCTCTATGGAGGTCGTCTGCACCTTGGAGCGGACTAGGTTCGGACTACTTATCAGAGATCCGCACCTCAGTCCACTCCAAAACGACCCCAACTGGTCCTCCAGCGCGCTTTTTAAAGACCAGAAAAAAGAGGTTTCTCATTTTTCCAGAGCGCGCCATTGCGTACCTGCTCCCTTGTGCCGATTCTCAGGCTCACACCAATGCGAGCCTGCAATCTGTGAAGCGTGGGCTTTAGGCGTGGCAAGCGTCAGTGGTTGGTCGGGACCCACGACCAACCAGAAGCCGCCATTTTGGAAGCCGGAGCAGTGCGGATCTAAGACCTCGCACTGCTCCGATTCACCCTGGACCAGACTGAGGAGCCAGAAGATCCAGTGAGTAACGGCACGGAGCAGTTCCCTCGCCTTGTGCGGAAGTGGCCTCTGTGCTCTCCTTCCAGAGGAGATTATTATATTGGGTCAGTAACATAAAAGGACCAGAAAGAATCTTATTGAACACTTGTGCAATCTTATCCACCTAGTAGTAAAAAGCAGGCCAACAGCTCTTCTTGGACAACTACCATAGAGGTCCAAGGAGTAAGATATCTTGGGCCATTTCCCTAAACTGCAAACCTCAGAATTCCATAGGATGTTGAAAGAGTAATAATAGCACTATAACAAGCTAGTATGGAAATGGCCTGGGTCTTGTGGCCAGAGTGTCTTGGCTCATACATCAACAAGATTAAAGTCATAGGCATCAGGAAGAGCTCTTACTTCCAGTGGTTTTCCACTAATACTCATTTTTGAAGAGTATTCAGTTGCATTAGAATGCAGAATCAAAACAGATTTTGCAGGAGTGTTGTAGAAACTGAAGCACAATAGACTCTTGTTTTCTTATTGTTATTTCTTGAAAAAGCTGTGTGAAATCTGTGTGAAAATTCCTGCAACCCAGCTTGACCTTTGCTATGGGCCTTCCTCCTAAGTGGTCTTCGGGAGTGAGCAGTTTATATCAGTTTAAAAACCTACACCTGTTCTGGCTGCCCTTCTTACCAGGTACACCTTTTAGACCAGTGTTTCCTATAATACTAACATAAAAGTTACTTTCTGCCATGACTCAGCTTTCCAGACAGAGGGGTTCTTTAGGAAGAATGTAAATTAAAGGCACAATGGATGAGGGCAAAGAGGCCCTTCAAATCATTTGTTCTCAATGATGTTTGCCTGTCATGTGTAATCAAGTAAGTTCACATTCCACTGTCATCTCAGTGTATTCCAGGGAAATTTAAGTTGTCACAACAAATAGAATAAGTGGTGCAACTCTGTGAGGAAATAGCTCTTCCAGTTCACTTCTCATTGGAATGTTGAATTCATTTTTAAAATCCTTTCCCCTTCACATTTGTTCTCTTCAAGTTAAATATGCATCCAGAGTACTCAACATATAATATAATTCACAATAGATCCTGTACAGGAAGATTTCTCCTCACTGAAAATAAAATAGAAAGGGAAAAGTGTACAAGCTGGTATTCTGTTTCAAACAAGGAAATATATTCTTGTGAACTTAGCCATTGTTCCACATTTCCATTGTCTACATCGCTGTGGTGCTTGCTTACAACTCTCCACTGAAAGTATCCATTCTTGTTTCTGCAGGCCCATTATGACAATAATCCTTAGACTGAGCACTCTTACCATCAGTTGATTGGATCTTTGGTTTTGGATGTTTCAACACAATTCTTTCTTGTATGAGCAGGCCTACCTCTGGAATCCATGTTGCAGAAGACAGTTTCTAGACACCTGCAGTTTCTGGCTTGACCTGTGTCAACTCACTTCTCAGTTCTTCCTGCAGGATGAATCAATTAGCCTTATTAGCTGAGGTGGGTGAGACCTGCTCAAATGCCTTTCCCTAAACTGCAAACCGCAGGATTCCATAGGATGTTGAAAGTAGAATAATAGCACTATAACAGTCAGTGCAGAAATGGCCAATGATGTACCAATGTTTTGGCCTGTTGACTAACAGGTTGGTAAGAGGTGTTTTTTGTTCTGTTTTTTAAATCTCATTGCTTTTTCACCTCACATGACTTGAGGTCTGGAGATGATACACCATGCTAAATTCCAATTCAATGCCTTTGTGTCTTTTGCTCACATTGCACAGCAGGTGAGGCAAAAGCAGGCCCTTGACCGGAATGCAAAGTTTGGGAATTTGAATGCTCAATGAGTGAACTCAAAGTTCTTAAAGTGGTTCCAGCCATTTGGTCTCTAACTGGAAACAGCTGGTATAATCTGAGTAATGATCTACTACCACTAGGACATGCTTGTAGCCATGTAAAGGTGGCAAAGGACCTGTATGATCTAGAGATAGTCTCTCCCGTGACAATTTTGCTGGTTGCCCTTTGAACATTGGACATTTTGGTGTATTTATAGGGTTAGTTTGCAAAGATAGAATGCACTGTGAAATGTATCTAGCCACTTCCTTTTTCACATTTTGCCGCCAGTATTTACTTTGCAGATGCATCAATATAGAATCTTGTCCCAGATGTATATTTCCCAAATATGCATAAGCATCTTGAATTAGTGTAGTTCTTGCTATTGCAGATGGGAGCATTCTTACAACACCATCAGATTTCTTAACCATACATATATTGTTGTCAAGCCAATATTTATTTATTGATGACTACTTGGCCAGATTTTTCTTTGTCTTATTCAAGCACTGTGCTAGTACTGAATCCCTTGTAATTCGTAGATGCTTCTGCTTTGTTTTAGCTAACATCTGTATTGTTGCATTTGGAATTGTTTGTGCTAATATATCTAAAAAGAGCATTGCCCTTCTTTTGCAGGGATGTAGATTTTACATGTATATAAAATGGTATTTTGAACCTTCCTTTATTAATGCTCCTCTACCACACCCAAGGGCAGCAGGGTAGTTTAGGGGCATGAGACAAACTCTAAGGTACATACACAATTCTGGCCTCCAAAGAGGGGACTCACTTGAGCCTCAGTATCTGTTCCCTCCCTCTGCCTAATGATAGAGACAGACAGACATGTTGAAACTGTATTTTAAATGAGCAGTAGCATACTGTATGTTACGACTGATATCTAAGGCAGAAATGCAGAGTTAATGTGGTAAAAGCCACAAGAATGTCCAAAGACAACTATCTAAACTGCAGTTGAGGCCAAGTCTAAAATCCTATACACATTTTCCTGAGATTAAGTCCCATTGAATTTCTTTGGATTTATTCTGAGTAGATGTGCATACAATCACACTGTAAGGGTGCAATTATGCTGACACAAAGCACTACTAAAACCTACTGATTTAAATGAGAACATTAGGGTCAAACTACGCATTACATTAAATTCTTAGAGTGCGGCTTCCTCACCACTTTTGCTTTAGTCAGAAATGAAATTGTTAGAGGTGGGGGGAGCAATTTGCTCAGGACTGTTGCACACACAGAGAGAAGACCCCATACTTCATGCACCTATGGTAGCTAGATAGATAGATATAAAAAGCTCTCTCAGATACTTAGAGTTGAAATTTGTGCACGGTTAACACACACAAAAAATGAATCTAAAGATAACAAAAATGATGAGCACAGATGAGATACATAATTTTAAAGTAAGAAATGAAGACATTGAAATAGTCAAAAAATTTTTATTAATTGTTAATTCATTAATCAAAATGGAGATTGTAATCAAGACATCAGAAGAAGACTTGGAAAGTCATAAATGAAAGAACTAGATAAAATCTTCAACTGTAAAGACATATATCAAGAGATCTTAGGGCAGCTTACAAATAGCATTAAAAGTAAGTTAAACACAGTAACACAGTTTAAATCAGCTAAAAACAAATTAAACAATATAATGAGTTAACAAATTTTTTAAAAATTAAGTTTTTAAAATTATATATAACTGTCTTTGGGTTGAATCAATGAGGCCCAAAGGCTTCAGTGGACAACCAAGTTTTAACTTGATGCCTAAATAACAAGAGAGATTTAATTCTGTATTTCCTGTATCTATATATGGATTTGAAAGCTGGACAGTGAAGAAAGCTCTCAGGGAAAAATGTTTTAAAAAATTTAATTGTTTAAAAAACTCATTTGAAATGTAGTACTGGAGAAGAGTTCTATGGATACCATGAACAGCTAAAAAAACAAATAAATGGTTCTCAGAGCCCTCTCACTAGAAGCTATGACTAAACTGAGGCTGTTGTGTTTTGGAAACATCATAAGATAATGTGACACCCTGGAAAAGACAATGATGCTTAGTAAAGAATAAGGTGGCAGGAAGAAAGAGAGACCGTATAGCAGATTGGTTAATTCAGTCAAAGAAGCCACAGTCCTAAGTTTGCGAGATCTGAACAGGCAGTTGATGAGGGTCTCACGTTCATATGGTCTCCCTAAGTCGAAGTTGATTTGTTGGCAAATAAGAACAACAAAACACTGAGGGAAAAAGTGTGTACCCCACCATGCCTATCAGTGAATTGTTTCCTTTACGTCTTGTTTGTCCAGATCAGTGAATGGCACTGATAAATTCACTTGCAAAATTCATCAAGTCCGAAATGGCCTGGGATCCAGATTCTTCCTGAGTTTGATAGATATGAACCCAAAGTGCTGTCAAATAGTGTTCAGTTTAGCTGTTTTTTTCTGCAAAAGATATGAATAAAGAATGGCATTTTTGAATAATTTGTGGCTATTCCCTTGTTTGAAGAACATAAGGCATTTCATTTCATCTGCCTGTGGCATATGCATATGCATTTATCATTATTTAAGTTGTCTCCAGCTCAGATAAAAGTATGATCTCTTCTGTCTCTCTCTCTCTTTTTCAGCACTGGAAAAACACAGTTTTCAAAAGAGATACATTTTTAACTCTTTGATGTGAGGAAATGAACCTTCCTGGATTCACTGGGCTTATTTTATAGGAATAGCTCCAAATCTGGTAAAAAAGCTTTGTTCTGTTGAATGGGACAGTTTAGTTGTTTATAGCTTTGGTAACATTTCCTCCCTGGCAGAACATAAACGAGGCTAATATTCACTGGATTAGGTATGCATTCTAATATTGATTATGAGATGGTGAGCATATTTGTGGTTGTTCAAGCAAGTCATTTTCAGTTCATTTGTTTCTCATGCTGGATGATGTGCCACATGAGCAGGATCAGTCAGTAGAATTATAGTGAAACCATTCCTGATTTAATTCCGGATTTTAAAAGAGTTATCAAATGTGCTGAATTCTACCCCTCTCCAATACAACAGGTTCAGCACCTTGAAAAGAAAATAAAGTAGCTTCAGCACTTCAGATAGCTTCCTTAAGCAGCTATCCAAGGTGCTGAATTATATTCCCCAAATACAATAGTTTCAGCACCTTGAATATTTCTTTTAAAGTCTGTAAGAAAACTTAGAGGAGCTTTACTGTCCCTGATGTGGATGCCACTGGCTGCCACTGCTTACTTACATGATTTTTCTCAGGTTCTAATATCATTCCCTCCTATTTTTGTTTCCACACTACATTTCATACACCACCATTCCCACCATGAATGGGGGAGGACTCTTGCATTGTACTCTGGGACAATTTTCTTCTGTGCTAAACCAGGCAAAACCAGTTATCATTGGAGAGGGGCCATAATATAGATATGTGGATGTGAAGGTATTTATAGTGCAATGTGGCTATAACCATGGGTTGGAGAGATATTTGCACTGGAAAGGTAAGGGTGTGTGTGTCTGAATTTATCTGTTAAGAGGAGTATCTCTAAATATTGTGAAGGATCCGCAGATGGTAACTACTTCCACAGGAGTGTTTAAGACAGAAATATGCCTAAGCACTTACTTCTTATGATGGGAATGACCAGAAGGCAGATCTAAATCTATTGACAGAATTGTGAATTATCCTGGTGGGTCTGCAAAGATTTCTGACTGCCATTTCATAATAACAGCTGCACTAAAAGGATGTCCCCATATATTACCAAAATGGAGAGAGCTTGCTGGTGATCAGGCATAGATTCTTGTGTTGAAAGACTGTGAGGTCTGTTGAGTCCCCTTGGGCCCAGCATTCATTAATTCTGCCTATCTATCTATCTATCTATCTATCTATCTATCTATCTATTTATTTCATCAAGCTCCATTTGATGAATTTCTGGGTTCTAACAAAGAACAAAATAGAGTGCACAAGCCACTACTGTGTTAAGAAGATCAGGAAAAGCCTTGTCTGATGATTACCCTGCTTTTAATAAAGTGTGTACATTCTTTAAGAAGATTAACTAGGACCTTCACAGTAGAGGTCACTCTCATCTGGAATATGTTGTTCAAAAATATTTCAACCAAGTATCGGTTCACACGCCATTCTAGCTTATCTCCTCATGATCAGCTGGTTGATGTGCACACAGCCTCCTTTGATAAGCAGTGTGCCCTGAGGGGAATGTGCTTGCTCTCTATGTAATGTTTGATCTATGATGACTGTTTCATGCACAAAATCAGCTGATGATGAACATTTTTGTTCAGGAAGACATCTGGAAGATCTTTTGGGTCTGGTTCATTATTCTACACCCACATGATGCAATTTAATCTTTTTTAAAACACCAACAATGACAACTATTTCCTTAACTTTAATGTGATTTCAATATACATACCCCTTTTAATTAGTTTAATTCAGGTCTTAATTTTCTTAGGGCTGGACAAATCTTCCTATTTCTAATCTTTGCCACTTTTTCATGTGTTGTTCTGAGCTGGAACTGGCTGCAATTCCAGGCTTCCCCAAGACTTTGTTTGTTAGGAAACACTGACATGCATCTCTACTATAAGGTAAGCTGGTGGTAAACAAATGCAGCAGGTGGTCTACAGCAGATTAAAGCGTCATGGTCCTTTAGCTGAGAGGTTCCAGCATCACCTGGTCTGCGATGGTTTACCCAGACTATCCCAGGTCAACACTCCAGATGCCTGTGATTGGCTAATGAGTTTCCTTGGATGGGGTGTCCCTCTCAGAAGGTAAGGCCACTGGAAGGGACTCCCAAGGTGTGTGTACTACAAAAACAAACAAAGGAAATCAGTGCATGGGCATGACCCATTTCTCAGCCTAACAGCTATGAGAAGAATACAAGCAGGTTGGTAAGAGGAAAGTTTATTCCTCTGGTCCATTCCCAGCTGCCAGTCTTTTGCCAACCTTTAACAGTAAAGCCAAAGTAAACTTCCAATCTTAAACTGCCAAGCTATCTATCAGGGCCTACTAAGTACAAATCACTGCTTTCTGTGCCACTGGGCAGCTGTTAATGTTTGCTCATAATGCTGAAAAGGATTCTAGAACCCATGCCCAGTGCACACCTACTACATGTGTTCACTACAAGTCTGTTTCATCCTGTTTCAGCATTCATGTGTGGCCTTTAAAAATGCATGTGAAAACATATTTAAATATGTATCATAATATCCCCCTTTTTAATCTCAAAATAATGCATTTCAAAATACATTTGCTCAAGGGAAAATCTTGAATGTCAAATATAATATGGATTTTGAGAAGTCTTTCAGTCTGAGAGATATGTCAAGGGCAAAAGCCCATCGACAACAAAATTCTGATTTGTACACTAGGCAAGGAAGCATGGATCAAGTGAATTTATCCTGGAATGTGCAGAGTCAATTCCTTAATGGGACCATTTGATAGCAATTCATAAGATTTGCCATTTTTGTCAATAGCTACAAATGTAGGGAGAAAACAGAAGTTTCCACCTTGTAGGCATAGTTGTCTCCAGTGACATGGTTGTAATCTTTGCTTCCCATGTAACCATAGCAGTTATGTAACATGTGAGGCAGCTTGTTCAGAGGTTAGTGAGATTTAAGGTAACTAAGGCCATTTCTGCACGGGCTTAAAGAAACGGTGCAGAGCGTCCTCCAGGGAGGACGACTGCACCTGGGAGCGGACTGGGTCAGACCTACTTAGTGCAGTTCTGCACCTCAGCCCACTCCGGAACAACCCGAAGTGGCCGTCCGGCATGCTTTTGAAAGACCGCTTGAAACAGGTCTTTCAAAAGCATGGAGCGCGCCACTCTGTGCCCGCGCTCCGGTACAGATTTGCAGGCTCACACCAGTGCGAGCCTGCGATCTGCTGGGGGTGGGCTTTAGGCTGGCGAGCTTCATCGGTTGGTGGAGAGCCTCGACCAACTGGAAGCCACCATTTTCATCCCCGGAGCAGTGCGGAGCAGCAGCCACGCACTGCTCTGGACCAGCCTGGACCCAAATGTGGAGCCAAGAAGTCCAGTAAGTACCGGCACGGGGCAATTCCCTCGCCCTGTGCGGAAATGGCCTAATATTTTTGAAGCAATAGAGAAATGAAACATCACAGACAATCATGCTGGTGCAGTTTTATGTGAGGGAAACAGGAATGTAAACTGCTCTTGTAATGCTGTACTTTTGAACTGGGCTTCCCATGTTGTGTGAAAGGGTTATGGTGGCTACCCTCCAAAGCCTAGTTTATGGTGCCTTTTTGTTCAGTATGCAGAATTATTATAGACCCAGAGGAACATGGAAGTTCTTGTTCTGGGACTTTAGATAGCATTTTAGCACTGGAATTTATGTCATGCTGATTCTAATGTTCTTTCTCTCTGCTGACTTTTTTTGCTGCTAAAGTGTTTTAGGAATATAAAGCTCTCCCTAATTTTGACATTCAAGGCTCTCCCCATAGCTGACTGTATTTTGTCTCTACTTCCATTTCCCATGAAATCTGTTTTATGAGAGATAGTGTTACTAAGTACATTTTATATAGCACTTTAGAGCAATCAAGGCACTTCACACATGTTATTTCAAGTAATCATTACAATTGTTGTAAGGTAGGTCAGTATTATTCTCCCTAGAGAACAGAGCTAAGGCGGAGACAGGTAGGGGGGCTACCAAAGATCATTTGAAAAGTTTGTTCAGAGCTCCATTTCTTAGCTAATTGGAGTAGAAAGGGTAGCCATGTTTATCTGCAGCAAAATAACATGCAGATTTTTTAATTTTAATGTCTTTATTTGATATTCTCTCCATTAAAATAAAAAAAATTAAAAACATAGAGTCACCACCCCCTCAAAATGTTCCAACTCAGATATTGAAGAGAAATCCAATAGCTCTAGATACGCATAATGTTGTCTGAAATGGAAACAAAAGATGCATCAACACTTGTAAAGTGATTAGTGAGAAAGGGGAGTCCAGATGATGCCTGCCCTTTTGTTTTCACCCCTCTGTATCTTTCTTTGGTCTATGTGAGTAAGCTTTGTGCTTCCTTCCTACTTGCAAAGATGTCACTTCTCCCATCTCTCAACGACTTAGTCTCTTTAGAAGAAGCATCCATGAGGCTCCAATCTCAACAATGGATGCTAGCTTACACTCACACGTCGGAGACAATTTTAGGGGCTCTTGTATTTAAGTTTAGGTCAACTTCTTTTACCTACCTCCTTTTCTCTTCTAAGATAGACAATATGCATAAGTTTTCTTTTTACCTTACATCCAAAGTCATTTCTCCTGTTTGTATCACAAGCCTCATCTTGCACTAGCTCTGCAGCACTCTAGTTAATATAGATACCAAACATTGTTACAGTCCACATGTCTGGATGTTTTTATTCATGGACAGAGAGAGCCAATGGTGCTACTCTATTCTGTTTTATAGTAGGGCCCATGGAAACAGTTGTGATTCTATCTAATCACAGCAGCAAAAATAGCTGAAAAAGCAAAACTCAATCTGGCAACAATTTCCAATCTCACAACATTTATGGCGACTCTCCAGCAATGGAGCAAACATCATAACACAGCACATTAGCTGGGCCTAGAAAGGGCCAATTTATGCATGATAACAAATGAGCAATCCCATGATGCTTCTCAGATCAGTACATTCCTGATGCACAAGAAGGCAGAAAATCCAAAGCTATCCCAACACTTCACTCTGCGCATGATGCTGAGGGTAACAGACTTTCATGGAAGCTCCAGAAGCTGTCTAGGACACATAGACAGTGCTTTGATGCAAGAAAAAAACAACAGTTTTTCTTGGGGAGAGCTAGTGTTTTGCATGATAGGACAGAAGCACATGTACAAGGAAGAAGAATGAGCTGTCTCCTAAGTTAGAATGGGATGATCTAATAAGAAAGCAAGAGATAGGATCACAGGAGATGGAAATGAGGTCGGGTTGAATCCTATCGTGAAAAATGCCTTTCATAATGCACACCATTGTTTCAAGGGATCCTGCTGGGAACAATACTTAAGAATGGGGAAAGGGAGAAGCAGTAGGATGTGAACCAGAATTCCTACTTATCACAGTGGAAGGCATGAAAGCTGGTCTCGAATGTTCATCTCTCCCTCCTACTTTCTGATTCTTGAGAAAGCTCCCTCCATATACCTCGTACTAAAATATCCCAGTGTGGAGCTTTCACTCAGAGTCAAAACATAAAATAGACAAAGGTTATTGAGCATTTGAGGTATAAAGGTTTGAGCCATGAAGTCTCCCTTTTCACTGTCTGCCACATGGAAATGTGGACAACTTTAGAAAGTTATACAATACTGGAAATCTATATGAAGTACCCCCACCATTCTTAAGGCAATTTCCCATAATGTTCCCCTTACTTATTCACTTACAGCATTTATATCCCACCTTTCAGCCAAAAAGGCTCCAGAGAGTAGCTTTTTGTTGTTGTTGTTGAGTGCTTTCAAGTCATTTCTGAATCATGGACACCCTAAAGTAATCTTTTCACAGGGTTTTTTTTGGCAGAATTTGTTCAGAGAGTATTTGCTCATGCCTTCCTTGAGACTAAGAGAGTGTGACTTGCCCAAGGTCACCTAGTGGGTTTCCATGGTTGAGTGGTCCTGTCCAACACTCCCAGGGTCCAGTTCAACACTCAAATCACTAACCATGCTGGATCCCCCCAGACTGACTTACAAATTATTGTTTTGTGAGTTCCCTACCCTCAGGCTTAAAACCTAATAAGTCATGACACACAAGGAAAAGGGCAGGACAGTGGGAGATGGGATTAAGTCCAGAAGACGCTGGTTGCTCTTTTCTCTCTCAGAGGCCACAGTGTTACCCTGATATCTGGGGTTCCTTGGGGACACCTCAATGTGCTCCACATGATGAGGAATGGAAACTAGCCAGAGCACAAGCAATAGCAATGTGAGAGGCAGGACAACCTAGTACGGTCTTTTTACCCAGTTTTTATGGGGTCAAGCCAAGCCAAAAACCAAACAAGAATGTCCAATAAATGATTTTATTGAATGAAAGTCTCACGCAGCAGTGCAATCACTCACACACTAACTCAAGATCTATTAAGAAGCAAAAGAGAGGAAACTGGATAGGGGAGTATTGAAGGGTTTGTAACTGGGGTAATATTGCAGCTTTTCCTGAAGTTCTTGGTCCAGGAAAAACAGCGGAGAAGTGGAGCTCAGCACAGAGAGGGCTGAGGGGATTACTCAATGGACGGAGCAACGGTCTGCTGGGATGACCGGGAGTGATCCAAAGAAATGCTCCAAAACTCGGACTATTTGTAGGGGAAAGGTAGCTGGAGGGCTAATTCTTTCCCAGGGAGAACAATGAGTGTTGCAACGAGAAAGAAGCTCCACAATGGTAATTTCCTTTGCACGATGAGATTACAAGGTGTTGCCAAAGTCTCAGGATCTTCGGCTGCATTTGGTTGTGGTGTGACTTCATGTAAATGGTCCTCGCCTGATGGGATATTTGCTCAACTTGGGGCAAACACACTAATCTCCTCAAGTCGGCTTCTCAGGGGCTGAGGACCCTTTGTTTATTGTGGGTTTGCACAGCTTGAGGTCTCCTGGGGCTACGTGACTGCGGAATTTAGTGGCCTGACCTGGTTTTCGATTGTTTGACCATTGCTGCCTACGTGCCCCTCCGGGTGACCTCTCAGGCACATTGACTCATATTTTAATATCAAAATTGTAGACCCTGGGATAGGGTTTTTCCAGTGGAGTAACAACAGCAGTGCATGGACAGGCGCTTGGCTAACAGGCAAGGCCAACAGACATTTTGCATGGGTGTTTCACAGGGGAGTTTTGAGGGAGAGGCCCAGAGTTTTCTTTCAGTGCCTACTTGAGACTACTGAACATGGATGGTGAGGAAACTGCTGCAGTCATCTGCAACAGCTGTGATATGTTTATGTTTTGCCAGAGGATGTTGGTAGTTACACTGGCAAGTGAAAATTGGTTACCCTATTGGAAGAGAAAACCCAGCAACTTGAGGCCTTGTATCTACTCTTCAGCATATTTGTGAGGATGATTTTTTCTTGGACAGTGTGGAGTAGACTGTCCTGGATGAGGATCACACAGGGGATGTCTCTGAGCAGGAGAAGGTCAGCTCCGAAACACAGAAGGCAGACATTTGGAGAAATGTGACACATAGAAGTAGAAGGATCAGGGATCATTCTGTGAGTTTCAAACTACAGAATTGATTTAAAGGTCTCTCCCTTATCGGTGATGATGAGGAACAGGAACAAGAAATACAGTCTCAGTCATCAGAGAATGTACAGGTGGCCTTGGAAGATTTAGCTCATGGAATAACCCCTGACAATCCCCAAAGAAGAAGTGTGGTGGTGGAGGCACAATTTCAAAAAAAATCCAGTGAAGAGGAAAAGTGGGAGGTGTCTAAACAAACCAGAATGGATGTCTAAAGAACGTTCAATTGAGCTACAATTTAAAAGGGACTTCTATAAGAAATGGAAAAAGAGAGAAATCACCACAAAGGAATTCAAACAAATAACTAGCACATGTAAAGAGGAAGTCAGAAAAGCTAAGGTTCAGAATAAGTTCCAGCTTGCTACAGAGGTTAAAAACAATAAAAGGGGCTTTTTTTGTTTATGTACATAGCATAAGGAAGAACAAGAAAATGATAGCATCACTATGTGGGGGAGATGGTGAAATGCTAATAAGAGACAGAGAAAACACAGAACTACTGAACACCTTCTTTGCCTTGGTCTACTCCCAAAAAGAAAACAGTGTTCAACCTGAGGAAAAAGAAGTAGATGATGCAGTAGAGGAAATACAGTACAGAATAGGTAAAGAGGTAATACAGGAATATCTGCCTACTCTAAATGAATTCAAATCTCCAGGGCCAGATGAACTACATCCAAGGGTGTTAAAAGAACTGGCAGAAGTTCACTGGCAACAATCTTTGAGAATTCCTGGTGAATAGGAGAAGTTCTAGCAGATTGGAGGGCAAATATTGTCTGCATCTTCAAAAAAAGGGGGGAAAAAAGAGGGCTGAAACAATTATCACCTAGACAGCCTGACATCAATACTTGGAAAAATTAACAGATCATTAAACAGACAGTCTGTAAGCACTTAGAAAGGACTGCTATGATCACTAAAAGTCAACATGGGTTTCTCAAAAACAAGTCATACCAGACTAATCTTATCTCATCTTTTGATCAAGCTACAAGCTTGGTAGATGAAAGGAATGCTGTGGACATAGTGTATCTTGACTTTGGTAAGGCTTTTTTTAAAAAAAAAAATGAGCTAGTAAAATGTGGACTGGATTATGCTACTGTCGGGTAGCCCTCCATATTTTAGTAATGGGATATGTAGTAGGAGTTAAGTAGCAGCTTGCTTGTCACAAGGTATGAGAACCAGAGACTGTTAGATAAACAAAAGCTAGGAATGCACTGTTAAGCATAGCCAGGTTGCACCTAGACTTCAAGGTCTCTTGCGGGTGGGAAGATGTACTCTTTGTATTTTATGTTTTGAATCTTGCCAGTTGCCTCCAGTTCACTCACTGAAGTCCTGTACAATGTATCATGTTCCTAATAAATAGTGTTTAAGCACTGTTCTATTTGTGTGTGTGAATTCAGTTCATGACAGCTACTGTTAGGTGGAGTTTTGATTGGTTGATTGACTGAACCCAAAGTGTGCTCACTAATGGTTCCCCTACATCTTGGAGAAGTGCCTATGGAGTGCCACAGGATTCTGTCTTGGCCCAGTGCTTTTCAGCATCTTTATAAATTACTTGAATGATGGAATAAAGGGTATGTTTATCATATCTGAAGATGGCACCAAATTAAGAGAGGTAGCTTAATACCCTGGAGGACAGGATCAGAATTCAGAATTACTTTAACAGAGTAAGAAGTTGGACAAAAACAAACAAAATAAATTTCAACAGGCAGAAATGTAAGGTACTACACATGAGCAGAAAAAATGAAATGCATAGATATAGGATGGGTGACATCTGGTTTGACCACAATACATGTGAAAGAGACCTAGGAGTCTTACTAGACCACAAGCTGAACATGACCGTGATGTGGCACCTAAAAAAACCAATGTGATTTTAGGCTGTGTCAATAGAAGTATAGTGTCTAGGTCAAGGAAAATTAGTACTTTTCTATTCTGCTTTGGTCAAATGTCACTTGGTAATACTGTGTCCAGTTCTGGGCACCACAATTCAAGAAGGACATTGGCCAGTTGGAATGTGTCCAGTGGAGGGTGACCAATATGGTAAAAGGCTTGGAAATCATGTCCTACGAGTCGTGGCTTAGGGAGCTGGGAATGTTTAGTCCGAAGAGAAAGTTAAATGGTGGCATGATAGCCATGTCTAAATATTTGAAGGGATACCATATGGAATATGGAGCAAGATTGTTTGCTGTGCTCCAGAGACTAGAATGAGAAGCAATGGCTTCAAACTACAGGAAAAGAGAAAATCCAAACAGATAAATTTTCCCCCTTCCTTTAAACAGGATATAGTTTACCCCCATTCCAAGAGATGTTCCTCATCTGTTCCAGGAAATTGAATTTTGAAACTTGTGACTCTAACACCTCACTTTTCCAAGAAGCTGAATTTCAAAGTTCTTAATCCTGAGATGCACACATGGGAATTCATAAACTAAAGTATGGGGAAGGTTAAGAAAATGAGAGTATAAGGGAGGGAGAAAGAGAAAATAAAATAAGGGTTTTTGATTAAGTGAATGAGATTGGTTTAGGGGCAGAGTACAATTTTTTTTCACCTTCAACCAGTATTGGACACATGTGTGGGTCTTTCTGTTTGCTTACTTTGAACTGTGATCTTTACAGTAGGGTGTATAGATGGTGACCATCTGTGAATAAGGAAGAACTGGTAACTTTGAGAGGTATTACTTACAAAAAACAATTTGAAGACTTGGATAAGAAGGTAGCAATGTCAGACTTCAGTGAGTGCCCTGGAACATCAGTTGAAAGCTACTTCTGTGTACCAGTCTTTTGGAGTTACTCTGTTTAGGGAACAGGTACCAAAAGCCCAGTTGGAACATATTTGTTTTATCTGTTTCAAATGCATGGAAGATGGATTTAATATATTTAATGGATGTGATCCAGTTCACATTCTTTAATATGTGAGCCAGTGCAGATTGAGGAACAGTTAGAGAAAGTGCTTCTGGCTTGGAGAACCAGGATGAAGCTCAACTGTAAGAGAGGGGTGGGAATAGCACGGGATTGGCTTTCTCAGTTGCAATATGAGGAGCTGTTTCATTACTGCAGGGCCTGTAGCTGCTGTCCAACCCATTTCTGCATCTTGCGTCTTTAATTCCTGATAAGGTGAAATTATTCACTTTCTTGAGCACCTATTCTGCTTTGAAAACAGGATAACTGATGAGCATTGTGAAAAAAATGTTTATCTTTTTAAAGATAAAAATAGAAAGATCCACTGATGTCAATTATTAGAAGAACTATAAATGTGGAAATTATTTAAGAAGGATATGGCAGGAAGATAAAAATAGACAACAGTAATTGGTATAGGATATTTCCTTCTCCTGTTTAATCAATAAAATGCACTAGAAGCTACTTTACCAAGGCTAGGAGCCTGAAAACTACATGAAATATCAAACCTTTTCTAAGAATATCGAATAGATAGTTGTACACTTAATTCCACAAAGAGTAAACTCTTCTGCCCTCTTATTTGATGTGGGGTGAAGTAACATGTGGAGCCACATAATTTGATCAGGTCATTTAGTACATTTAGCAAAGTGAAAAACATGGATAGTAGATTTCCTCTAAGAACATTATAAATTTGAGAAGCAAAGCTATAAAGGTTAACATCATTTATGGGAATCTGAAGAAAGTTGCTGACATTGGGACACAGGCAAAAATAATCAGCAAGGTCAATTACTCTGATACTCTGCTGTTCTGCAAAACAGTATACAAAAAAAGATTGAAAATAGGGCTCAAAGACATGAAACCAATAGGTTCAGTAAACAGTAGGACAAAGACGGAAAATGGCAAATCCATTTTTGTTTACAATTTGAATGTCTGACCTTGCCAAGTATTGAGTTTCAAAACAGCTTCTGTTTCCTGAAGGGAACTGGCAAATAAATAGATTAAATTAAGCAAAGTAATTTCAGTAATTTGAACTATTCAGTGGGTAAGTGCTTATAATAATACTGCAATGCAAAATACAATACTGGGGCTAGAGCTCAAAAGCTCAGAAAAAGTCAAAAAAGCAAGAGTTATGGGCCTATTTATTTTTTAAGCTCAAGAGGCAGTTGGCAAGTAAACTGATGTAGAAAACCTAAACATTTTTGCTAGTGTGACATAGTTTACAAGGTCTTCCCCCACCATTTAATTAATATTTCTCTACTGTTACTGAATATTCTAAGTACTGCATGCTGGCTATTACTGAGCAAGTATGATGCACTGTCCTGGAGGGAAGGTCAATCCAGGCCTGTTTTTCTTTCTCCCTTCCTGGAGTAGCAATGTCCCTTAAATCCTGCTATAGCACCCTGGCTCCCTCACTTCCACTAACTGAACCCTGCTTTCCTTCTAAAACCACACCTTAGTGGATAAAGGGCAAAGCTTATCAATGGTTATTCAAAAAGGATTGATAACCTGTGGTAGTGCATTCTTATAAGAGTAAAACTGAAGAAAATACTCTGTTGAGGCAGACATTATAAAAATAGAATGAAATCTTTATTAAAATAACACACAGGGAAAATGGTATTGGGTATTTAAATAATATTCAAACAAAATAACACTTCTCCAAAGATGGTTAACTAATTTCTTCAAAACACCACAGTATTCAAAAACAGAGTTTTCACATGCATACACAGACGTTTGGCTCCCCTTAGCAGAAAGGTGTATTTCCCAACTCAGGGTCCCACTTTCTGACTCAGTCAGAAGTGGTTTGGTTTCTTCTCTGCCCCACACTGGGCCGCTGCAAAGACAACCCTCTTTTCAGTCAACCGCCTTTGGTTGACTGAAGGCTCTGACCTAAAGTTCTCTCTAAGAATCTCACTAAAGTAAGCTAGAATCCAATTCACACTCCCTGTATTTATGCCTTCTGCTGTGTCACTCACAGCCTCTCTCTCTTCCTAGGGCTTAGTTTTGCTCAAACAGAGCCAACGTGGTTATATGACCACCTGTTGCTAGGGCTCCTCTGCCAGCCACATTCCCAGGCTCCATCAAAACCATACTCAACCTTTGCTGTCTCGCACACAAACGTACATTTTCAGGAATGAATTCTATGAAAGGACATGTAAAGAAAACAAAATTCTTTCATGATTAAGCCATATGATAAATAGATACCTGCAGAAGGACCTGGGTAGACAGGACCCCAAGGCTATGGAGGGATCAGTTTGCATTTTTCTCCTTTGAAGGTGCTCCTGCAGGAATACCTGTGCCAGGAAAAGAAAACTTCCTTGTCATCCTGTGGAGTTTAGAGAAGTCAGACCAGGACCAAGCTATGCCAAAAATGCCCAAGGATCATAGAATCATAAAGTCTTAGAGCTGGAAGGGACAATAAGGGCGATGTGTCCAACATCCTGCCATGCAAGAAAACACAATTAAAGCACTCCTGAAAGATGCCCATCCAACCTCTGTTCAAAGACCTCCGAAAGAGGAGAGTCCACCCCCCTTCAAGGAAGTCTATTCCCACTGTTTAACAGCAATTACAGTCAAGACATTCTTCCTAAGGTTAAGGTGGAATCTCTTTTCATATAACTTGAATCCATTGGTTCATGTCTCTAGGCTCTGGAACAGACCATGCTCCATCTTCTCGATTTAGATATTTAAAGACAACTATCATCATACCTGTCAGTCTTCTGTTCTCCACACTCCCTAGGCTGTTCCTCGCAAGACTTGAGCCCTTTCTACAACATACCTCAATATTGTATCATTCCAGCAGGATCCTGGCAGTACCATTGCTGGGATGCGATTGGGGTCTGAATGCTCCCCACCACACCCAGTCAGCTGCTGGCAGATGGGTAGCATTAGGGACACTCTTCTTCCTTCTTCAGTATAGCATCAATGGTGGGTCCCTTTCCCTGTCTCTGCCTGTGGAAGGAAGTATAATCAGGCACTTCATCCCTTACCACATGCCCATGGCCAATGGGATCATGGTGGTAAAGGGCGCCATTACAAGATTTTTTCTGGTAATAGTATAAAGTGTGTTTACAATGTATGGGGATGTGACAACACCTGGTCAGCAATGACATTGTGTGAAAGTACACGTCCTGGAGTGTAAGCAATGCATTGCCATGCCGGCATGGCAACGTCATGCTGTAAGGGCCTTGGTTTCCAGACCTTTGATCATTTTGGTCATCCTTCTCTGGATACATCCTAGCTTGATAATATCCTTCCTGAACAAAGGATGTCCTTTAGTGTGTGTGTGGTGTGCCCTCTTAAATGGAATTCCCTAACGGTTTGTTTGCTTATATATTTTATTTTAAAAAAACTATCAGTGAACTTTTCTCTACTTAAGTATCTAGTCAATACATCACATTGGAAACTGCAGATGAATTAGTTTCACCAGCAGATCAGACTAGCTTAAAAAAAAAAGACTTAAAGGGAGCTTGAGAATGCAGTATCCTTCGGTGTAAATAGGCGTTTCTTATATATTACTTGTTAAAGAACATTTTTACATGACATTTCCTTAATTAAAATCTCAGAATGCTTTTCCAGTAAATGCAGATGAAATAAAATCCATAGCTGAAAATAATAAAGCAGTAGAAACAACACCACAGGCCATTTCCACACAATTTTGCTGTTCCCATGATGGGGATGCATTGCTGGCAGTCCCCAAGTCATGCTTTTGCACAATGTCATCATGGTCTCACTGCCAACATGTCCACACTCATTATAATTGCGGGATATTCCATTATTGGAATAAATCCGGTAATGGTCCCTGATCACATGATGCTCCCGTCACCAGTGGCCATGCAGAAAGGGAGGAAGTGCAATTTAGGCCAGTGCAGCATGGAAAGTGGCTGGCTGTGCTCCAGAAGAAGGTGCATGTAACTTGCTCTACCTTTCCACAGGTTGTGGAGGGGAGCGTTTGCATCACACTCCCATCCCAGGAGTGGCTTTATCAGGATCATGACAGGACAACGATGGAGATGAGTAAGGTAAGAAAATGACCCCATATTAAAAGTAATTTTTTTTTGAAATGAGAGGAACTTGCAATGGGTGCATGGAGACTGATTAAAATGACCACATTTTTAGTTCCAGATTTTGTTCCTATTTTTCCCTTTTTTTGTTTTTTTTTGAGATTCACATGTGTTTTGTTTATCTCAAAATATTTTTCTGTCAGCTCTCAGTACAATCATAGACTTCTATACCATCTCCCTAAGTCAGTTTATTTTAACCCAGTATAAAATCAGAAATAGCAGGTATGGTATTTGAGACTTTTCAATTAATCTGGATGTGCCCAGTGTTACCAATCAGGAAAACGATCAGAACATGTCTGGGAAACAGAAAGCCCTTTTGATAGCCTCGATATAACCAGATAGCCTCAATAACTATTAATAGCCCAATTCTAATAGAGCTTAACTGAGTTTAGGTAGGGGTATAAATATTCAATCTTTTGCTCATCAGAATTGAAGACAAATAATTTCCACACTTTTCTTCCCACTGTGGAAAAGACGAATATTTCTGTGCAGTTCTTACCCAGTTTCCACACATTTCCAGATAGTCACATGTGTGTTCCTGTGCAAAATGGCTATAAGTGTGTGTGTGTGTGTGTGTGTGTTTTCAAAACCCATCAGTCTTGCACACACACAAAAAATGTCCACATGGGTGTGCATTTGTGTGTGTAGGATTATTTTGAGTCTTGCACATGAAAACCTATGTGGCTTTTTTGCTGGGTTTTTGTAGAGAAACAGCAACCTAGTGCAAAACAAATAGAGTTACAGGGTTTTTTGTGCAAAATTGGTGTTTTTTGTTTTGCTTTGTTTTTGCGCAAACCCCACCAATCTTGCACAGAACATACATAAACAGGGCAATCTAGAAACAGCATTTGTTTAATGCAAAACAGGTGCTTTTTTGTTTGTTTTTTTTAACAAAATCCTGCAACCGATACATTTTTTTTCAAAGTTTATTTAAATATTTTATTTTAACGGACATGAAAACTATAAGCACATTATGTTCAAAAACGAAAAGAGCAAAGTACATTTACAGTTGGTCTAATATAATTTCCTTATCTTCCTTCTTCCTTCTTCATCCTTTTCTTCTTTTCTGCTTGTCTTCTTTCTTTGTCAAATTAGTAATCAGTATAAATATTAACCATTTTTGCTAAAGTATAACACCAGCTACTATCATAACAGTAATAATAATAGAATAACCAAGTTAATATTTATAATTCACACATATAATATATAACAGAATAACAGAATAACAATATCAATATTATTAACCTATAAACTTTATCTAATTGTCTATTGATTATTTTATTAAACATCTTCATTTAGTTTACTATATTTACAATCTTTATTATTTAAAATATCAGTATGTTCTTGGAGACAATTTGCCTTAGTCCCTATTGTCTATACCCTCTCTTCTTTACTCCATAATATTGATTTTCCTTTTCTGTTCTATTATTTGTACCTTTGCCTATATAGATGACTAAACATATACATCCAATATAAAGGTATCTTTCCATTTTTCCTTCCATATGTTTCTAATCGGTTCCCATTCCTTATTTGTCTTGTTAATACTTCGGTTATCGCTTAAATACATAGTAAGAATATCCATTTGGTACATATCAAATAACTTAAGTTGCCAATCTTGAATTGTTGGAATCTCTTTATCCTTCCATCTAGAAGCGTATAGAACCCTTGCTGCAGAAACCATATACAATAAAATATGACCATATTCTTTCTGTTGTTGACCATTAAGACCCTTATACATATTTGATAAATAGAACTCGGGATGGATAGGAATGTCTATCCCTATAATTTTCCTATTCGAGTGATGTATACTTTTCCAAAATGTTTTAGCTTTTTTACAGGTCCACCAACTGTGGTAAAAAGTTACTAATTCTTCAGCGCATTTCCAACATTTATCTGAGCCTTTTTTGTATATCTTAACTAACTTCTGTGGGGTTAAGTGCCATCTGAATAATATTTTGTAGAAATTTTCCTTTAATGCCATACTTTTCGTAAATTTCAAATTACCAGACCAAGTCTTTTCCCAATCACTCAGTTTGATCGTATGTCCAATATTCTGCATCCATTTAAGCATATTGTTTTTGATAGTATCATGTTCTATTTCTAGATTTACTAATATTTTGTAAATTGTTGCAATTAAATGGTCCTTCCTTTCAAGTACTTTTATATCCATGTTAGGTCCCTTTCTAACTTTATCTTCAATTCCTTCTGTTTTTACATCTAATTTCTACCTTTCTCTTAATTGCCTATAGAGAAACCAATTTCTCTATCCTTCTCTATCCTTCTACTCTTAAGTCCTCCAAGGTCTTAAAGGTGTCTCCAACAGCATTAGCTTTCAAGAGATTTTCGTACATCAACCATTTATTAGTTTTGTGGGATTCTGTAAATTTAAAAAAGGCTTCATGGGTTGATACTCATCTGGGAATCTTTAAATATACCTTCTTCTTGAATATATTCCATAGTCTGAGTAAGGATCTACGTACAATATGTTTGTTAAATTCTTTATCCACACTGGCCTTGTTGTACCAGATATAGCCGTGCCAACCATATTTATTATTAACTCCTTCTAACGAAAGCATTCTTTTGTTTTTAGGGTTTAACCAATCCATAATCCATACTAAAGCACATGCATGATAATACATTTTAAAATTTGGTAGGCCAAGACCCCTCTTTCCTTAGTATCTATTAGAATATTCCACCTGACTCTGGGCCTCTTACCTTGCCATATAAACTTTTTTATTCCTTTGAACCATTGTTTAAATGATTCATTATTTTTCATAATCAGTAAATTTTGAAAAAGAAACAAAAGTTTTAGCAAAATATTCATTTTTATGGTGGTAATTCTTCCTAATAAAGATAAATTTAACTTTGTCCATTTTTGTAGGTCTTCTTCCATTTTTTTCCAGGTTACTTTATAATTATTTTCATATAGATCCAAATTTTTATTCGTAATTATAATTCCTAAATTTTTAACTCTTTTCTTTATTTGGAAATTTGATATTTGTTCCAATTTTTTTTTGTCTTCCTTTGATAGGTTTTTGGTCAATATACTAGTTTTTTTCCTTATCAATTTTTAATCCCACAAAATCTCCAGATTCGTCCAGTACATTTAATAGTTGCTTTATACTTCTTTCAGGATTTTCCAGAATTATGACCAGATCATCTGTAAATCATTTTAATTTATAGTGTTCATCTCTAATTTGTGTTCCCATAATTTCTGAATTATATCTGATTTTGTTGTTTAAAATTTCTAATGCCATTATAAAGAGCAATGGGGACAAAGGACAACCCTGCTGGGTGCCTTTTTCTATCTTAATCCTATCTGATTTCTCTCCATTTATAATAATATTTCCTACTTGGTTTCTATAAATTGATTCTATCCAGTTTAAATAATTTTTACCTAAATTCATTTTAGTCAAGACCTCTAACATAAAGTTCCAATTCAGATTATCGAATGCCTTTTCAGCATCTATAAATATTAAAGCCAATTTCTTGGGAACGAATTCATAATACTCTATAATATCTAGTACTGTTCTGATATTGTCTCTCAAATATCTTTTTTGGTATTTTGATCTGGGTGGATCCACTCCTTCAAGATCTTTTTTAATCTTTCTGCTAAGATTGAGGCAAATAATTTATAATCAATATTTAATAATGAGATTGGCCTATAATTTTTCATTTCTAATGGGTCCTTCCCCTCCTTCGGGATTAAAGTTATATTCGCTTCTCCTCATGATCCTGGTACAGTCAAGTTCTCTTCTTGATTCATGACATTCAATAGAGGCAACGATAGAACTTCTTCAAAGGTTTTATAATATGACACAGTAAAGCCATCGGGCCCAGGTGCTTTATTTATTTTTAACTTCGAGATTGCTTGATTTAATTCATAAGGTAAGATTTTTTGGTCAAGTTCTTGTTTCTTGATTTCTGGAATTTTGGGTATCAACTCTTTCTCCAAATATTTATGTATCTTCCTTTCCTTCTGTCTTGATTTAGAATTTTATTTATATAGTTCCATATAATATTTTTGAAAATGTTGAATAATTTGCTTCTGTTCTGTTATTATCTGTCCTTCATTTCTTATTTGAGCTATAATATTTTTTTCACGCCGTTTTCTTAACTTATATACCTACCATTTGTTTGGTTTGTTTGCATGTTCAAAGTCCCATTGTTTGGCATATTTCAATTTTATTTCTATTTCCTTGGATGTTATAATCTCAAGTTGTTTTTGTAAGACTTTAATGTCATTTTGAATTCTTTTATCTCATGGCTTTTTCTTCAAGCTTTCCTCTTTCTCCTTCAGTTCCCTTAATAATTTTTCTTCCTGTTGTCTGCTATTTTTCCATAATATA
Organism: Cyclura pinguis; assembly: GCA_030412105.1. Taxonomy (NCBI): domain Eukaryota; kingdom Metazoa; phylum Chordata; class Lepidosauria; order Squamata; family Iguanidae; genus Cyclura; species Cyclura pinguis. Next base: position 62,222,204 of record CM059599.1, read on the forward strand.
ATACTTTTTTTTTTATGAAAAAAGCCCCTCATATAAGCCTTTGCTGCGTCCCATACTATATGTGCTGGTGTCCCTTTATCCAAATTATTAGTGAAAAAAGTTTTTAGTTCAGTTTTCGCTTCAATAACTACTTTTTCATTTTTAAGTAAACAATTGTTTAATCTCCATATTTGAACTCTTCTATTAGGCCCTTTCTGCACTAGGCGAGGGAATCGCCCCATGCCGTTACTCACCGCTTTTTCTGGGGTCCGAAGCAACGCGGACTGTGCCTGAAGCCCTTCTGCAAGGCTTCTTCTTGGTCCAGGGCAAATCGGAGCAGATGCAGGTCTGTAGATCCACACTGCTCCAGCTTCCAAAATGGCGGTTTCCAGCTTCCAAAATGGTGGCTTCCAGTTGGTCATGGGTCCTGACCAACTGCTGAAGCTCGCCACACCTAAAGCCCACCCTCCGCGTTGGTGTGAGCCTGCAAATCTGCACAAGAGAGCAGGAATGCAATGGTGCGTTCCAGGAAAATAAAGACCTGTTTTTTCTGGTCTTTCAAAAACATGCTAGAAAACCACTTGGGGTCGTCTTGGAGCAGACTGAGGTGTGGATCTCTGGTAAGTAGTCTGCTCCTAGTCCACTCCAAGGTGCAGACGACCTCCGTGCAAGGACGCACTGCCCTGTTCTAATTGTCTGGTGCGGAAAGGGCCCAACTTTTCAATTTCAGACATACGGGGCAATGGTCCGATATAGTTCTTGGTAGTATTTCTACATCTTGAATGATATTCGCCATATTTTTTGATACCCAAATCATATCGATTCTTGACCAACTTTGATGTCTTGCTGAGAAAAAAGTAAAATCTTTTGTGTTACCATGTTTATGTCGCCAGACATCTAGTAAAGTCAATGATTGTGCCAGTTCATTAAATATTTTGGGTAGTTTCCCTTGGTTTCCCTTTCTTTTTAAATTTGATGGTGGATTCCTATCTAGTCCCGGATCTACTACACCATTCCAATCCCCTAACCAAATCATGTTTAGATAATCTAACCTGATTGTAAGATCCCAAATTTTCTTCAAGAAGGATTGCTTTTTTTCTAACGGGGTATAAACTCCAATTAATAAAATTTTCTCCCATTCAATTTGAGTCTCCACCATCACAAATTCACCTTTTAAGTCTTGTTTTATTACCCTACTCTGGTATTTACTATTTACATATACAGCTATGCCTTTTTTTTTCTTTTTCTCATTTGATGACGCATAACAGTTGCCTAATTTTCTAATAATCAGATATCTATTATTTTTCTCTAATATATGGGTCTCCTGAATACATATTATGTCTGCCTTCTGATTTTCTAGATAGTGCCATACTCTCTTCCTTTTTATTGGGGAGTTCAGACCATTTATGTTCCAGCTGATTATTTTGGTATTCATTCTATCTGAGTTCCCTACCCTTTTACACTATTTCGCAATATTGTCTTAATATTACTTAGTTCTTAAATCGTCAGTACTACCGTTTGATAGGTTTCCTTGATCTTTTTTCCCCAAAAAGATCTTTGTACCTTTGCTTTGGTCCTTATCTTCTTGTTCCAGCTCCAAAATTTCTCCCAACTCTCCCTCTTCTTTCTCTTGGGTGATTTTAAACTGGAATTCTCTTTTTTGTTCCAAATTCTTTTCTTCCTGTACAATTTCCTTTTCCAGTTCTGTTGAGTCTTTTGGATCTTTATATTTGTATTTACTCAAGAACTCCTCTACTTTACGAGGTGTGTCTGTGATGTATCTTCTTTGGTGAAACGAGATTGCAACATCTTGATCTTTCCCCCACTTGTATCTTATTTGCTTGAGTCTTAAGAACTGTGTCAACTCAAGGTATTCCTTCCTCTTACTCTGTATTTCCGGTGGTATATCTGTTACCCTGATTTCTGGGGTCCCGCGGGGGACACCTCAATGTGCTCCAAATAATGGGGAATGGGAATTAGCCTGAGCACAAGCTGTAGCACTACAAGAGGCAGAGTAACCTAGCGAGATCTTAAACCCAATGTTTACAGGGTCAGGCTGAGTTAGGACCATGACACAATAAAGTTATAATTATGTTCTTTTATTTGTAAAGTCACAGCGCACTTGCGGTACTTACACAGAACTAAGAAACACTGTGCACTTGCGTACACACACACAGACCTAAGAAAATAAAGGGAGGAAAGTGGATAGGGGATTTTAAGAAGGATTTTTCAGGGGGAATACTACACCTGATCCTGTAGCCTGGGTAGCCTGCAGAAAGTCAGCTGGAGCAGAGATTCTCAGCACGTGGAAGCTGAGGGGAAGGCTCGGCAAACAGAGCAGCAGCAAGGCAGGATGGAAGCCAAGAGTGATCCGAAGAAGCGATCAAAACCAGGGGTTCTTCTAGGGAGAAATGTGCCTGTAGGGTAGTCCATTCCCGGGGAAAACAATGGGTTTCAGGTTGGAGACAAAGCCTCCGAAAGGTCAGTACTTTAAATGATTGGATTTTGACGGAGTTGTCAATAGTGCAGACAGTATGCAAATGGAGAGTGCTTGACAGTTGAGTAGTCAGAAGCGCTAATCTCGTCAAGCTGCCTGTTTGGGGCAGAGAATCTTTTGTATGCTTGGTGCATATGTAATTTAGGTTTAAAGTGTACTTGCCTGGAGGTCTCCTGAAGCTGCATGCCTGAAAATTACTGGCCTGCCTGGATTTGTCTTGTATTTTTCAGCCTGTTCGGCCATGTCCATGTGTGTGCTTGTCCGGCGGCCTCGCAAGCACGTGGAGGGGCGCAGTTTGGAATGGCCAATTCTTAGATATAAAATCATATTTAGTAGACCTCGGGCTCGGACTATACACCACAGTAACACATCCTTAAGAAGTTGTAGGTCCTTCCTATCCACCGTCAATTTGTTATTATAACTATCCTGCAACTGATACATGAAGAAGCCATGTATATGTCTTCACAGAAAATTTTTTGGAAAAAATAGGATGTAGGTAATGGAAGCCTATAACTGACAGATATATACAAAGGATGCCAAGTAACTTGTTCTACCTTGCAAAGTAGGAAATGTAGGCAAAATAGCATGTAACAAATTATTATCTCCCCACTCTGGGTTTCATTGGTGAGTGCTTTGTGGAATGTGAATGCTTGATATTGTTGTTATTGGTTATATTGTTATTGTTTAGTTTCTGTGATTTTGCTAATGATGACTGATATTAGTCCTCCCTGTATCTATGACTTTTAAAAATCCTTATTGATACCTTCTCCAGCACTATTTCCATCCTAGGACACTCAGGCTTCTCAGTTAGATACAGATGAAGAATAGAAATACAATATCACTAAAACAAGATTCTTGTGGCGACTAATACATCATGTTTCACCTCTCCCAAATAGAAGACATAAACACAGTATAAGACTAAGAAGTTTTATTTGGTGTAGGCTTTCATGGAGTCCAACTCATTTCATCACATGCATGCAGTATAGTAGCAGTAGGCGGTATCGTCATCATGATCACCATCCTGCCTTTTTCCAAGTTTGGAACTCAAGCAGCTTACAAAGTTTCAATCAAATACAGCTTTAAAATTGATATCATACAAAAAATAAAAATACAGATTGAGATTTTAGATTGGCTAAGCAGGGACTGTATACTGAACTAAGTATATGCTCCTCATCCTGACCTCCCCCTCAGCCTGACTTCTGTGTCAGCAGTTGCTGTGAGTGATGGAGGTCTGCCCTCCTGTCAATCAGGGCACAACAGACTGATCTTTCCACCACGCCTCACAAGTGATCTTCAGTGTGAGGAGGAATTGCGACAGGGATACTGCTGCTGGCTGTCACATCAGAGATCACCTGTGGGAGGGGGTATGGAAATGTCTTCCTAGTGTGTTCCAATCAACAGGAGAACAGTTTCCTATCACTCACAGCAGTGGCTGCCCAGTAAGTCAGGACTGCGGGACTTTTACAATCTCTACATATTATATATTACAATTTCTACATACACAATATACTATTGAATATATAAAAAGTGTGAATATGAATTGGTTACAAATGCATAACTCTAGGTGACACATTCATAACATTCATAATGAATTCCAGTTATAATCAAAGTAACAATACACTTGAAAGCAATTAAAAGCAAGACTACTAAAAAGAAAACAAGAAATAAATTGTACCATATTTTCTGAAAGGCCCTTTTCTCCTTAAACAATCAGCCACCAAAGGCCTACTGAAGCAAAAAGGTCCAACCTCAGTAGGAAGGGAGTTTGAGAGCTTGGGAGCAGCCACCAGGAAAGCCAACTCCTGAGTTCCCACCAGATGTAACTGTGAGGATGATGGGATAGAGAAAAGGGCTCCCCCAGAAGATGTTTAAAATGGGCAGCCTGAGGAGGGAGAATTAATTCCTTTGGATAAATTGGATTGTATAGAGCTTTGTAGCTCATAACCAGAAATTTGAATTGCGTCCAGAAAGAGCTCAGCAGTCAGTGGAGTTTTTCGCAGCAAGGCAGATGTGTGCTCCCTGTAACACCCCCAGGAGATATTTCTATGTACATTGGGGTGGCAGGGGCATAGGGATCACTTCTAAAAGTCACTGAGATGCCAATAAAACCTGTTTTTAATTACCGATTACTGAGTCAGACTTGGGGAAAAGTGGAATATAACTAAAGTGATTGATTGATTGATTGATTGATTGATTGATTGATTACTAGGTTAGATTCTGGGTTTGGCATCAAAATATATGTCATATGAGACATCCATACTCACTGCTACCAAGTTTTTTTAAGTTTGCTTCCATTAATTTTTGATCCCGATCAACTACAATTTACAATAGTTAAATGTAAGAGAAAGGAAAAGTGGAATATTTGGCCATCCCTGAGAAAGGGTGAGGATGTAGTTTTAGTTCATTTTTGAGTGGATTACCAAAAAGTGGAAAGGATGTGGGAGAAAAGAGTACTGTCAGATTTCTCCATTCTTAAGGTAGGAATATTGATCAGGGGTATGTGTGTGTATGCGTTTGTACTGGGGAATAATAATGTGGGAGGGATGTTTCATCTTTTCTCTTATGTTCTCATCAAAGTCTGAATCTGCTAAATGGACACTTTCAGTAAGGGGGGGCATGATGATACACCAGTGGAAGCTCTTGTCTCCCATATTTGTGGAAAGGTTAATTCAGTCTGGGTTTTAGATGCATAATCCTATCCCTAAAACAAGCACTCCAGATAGCTCTGTTAAAATTCAACCTAAAACCCAGAGTGCACTCACTTTGTAACTGATACCACAGCCATCACCCTCTTTCACTATAATACATGCAGGCACCTGTACTGTCAGCTCCCTGCCTCCAGCAGTTATTAGGAGTTTCAGATATCAATTTTGATCAAGGTATAAAAAGTAAAACACTTTCATCTCCTCTTACAGTGGATTTGGCATTCCCAGCTACTGGTCTGATGTGGGGAAAAAAGAAGTTGGGAGAGGCAATGATATATTTCTCATTTGACATGTAGTTGGGTTAGGGATGAAAAGTTTGTCTACAAATTTGTCCTTGATGACAAAAGGTACTTTGACACATGGACACACTCCTCCCAAAAAATTGACAACCACTGTGAGATTTTGAGATTTTTTTCACTTTCTGCAGGAGTGAAAGGACCAGAATGCGCAGATGCACAGACGATCATACACACCTAGGATCCTAAATGTGCATACACACACCACATCAGCAGCAGCAGCATAAGCTATTTTTAAAAATATTTTTATTAAAATTCAAGTAATATAAACAGAGTAATTATAATTGTCACGTATATAAATAAATACATTTAAAAAAACATAATTGGAAAAATGACGCATACATTGTTACAAGAGCATAAAAAACAAAAGAAATATTTTCCCAAGGTAGTCTGAACATCACAAGTTGAAATATGATCTATAGTTATCTTATGTACTCTTTACTTATACTTAACCTAATAACTTATACTTCTGAAAACTTTCTTTTGATAGACTTATATCAAAACATTTAAAAAAAAGACGTGATACCTCTATAACCTTAGTATTACATAATTGTTGTTATTGTTGTTGTTTTTTCTTTTTCCTCTCCCCCCCCCCTTTTCTGCCAGTATGTATTGTTTTCAAGTCCCCCTATTTTGTTCATTCAGTTTTCTAAATTACACTCTACATAACATATTGTAATATACAAATAGTGCGGCAGGCATAAATTATTTGACATTCATTACTACGCTATTACATTCCCCTTAGTCAGCCTAGTTCTAGAGATTGCTAATTAAATACACACACACACACACACACACACACTACCCGTTACTCCCTTGTAAATATAATTGTACTGAAGACCATTGAATCTCACATTCGTCTTTAAAGTTCTCTTTTAGTGATTGAGTCAAAATATCACAGTTTCTCATTTCCAATAATTTTATAATCCATTCCTCTATTTCTGGTATTTTATCTGTTTTCCAATATTTCACATATATCATTCTTGCTGAGGGTATCATGCATAGAATAATACGCCAGTATTTTTTTTATCAAAATTTGTTCTTTTTCCAGCAACATGTTTAGTAAGAAAAGTTCTGGTAGAAATGGAATGTTAGTGTTCAGAATTTCAGATATTTTCTTATATATGTTTTTCCAGTAAGTCTTGGCACACGGACAGGTCCACCACATGTGAAAGCAAGTTGTCCCTTCCTCTTGGCACTTCCAATATTTATTATTTGGAGTCTTATTATCTTCTATAGCTTTGAGGGATTTAGATACCATCTGTAGAACATTTTCAGATAATTTTCTTTCAGATCTTGAGATAATGTAAATTTTTCGGCTCTGTGCCAGCTCTTGTTCCAATCTTCCAGTTGAATTTCTTTTCCAATATTCTGGGCCCATTTTATCATCACATCTTTAATGGTCTCTGTTTCTAATTCTCGATCCAAAATGAATTTGTAAATCTGTGAGGTCAAATGTGTTGGTTTTTCAAATATTGCAAATTCAAATTCATTTTTGTCACGTATGCCTTGGAACTCTACTATTTTAAGGCCATTTTGTATCATTCTTTTATCTGCAAATATAAGAACCATTGGCAAGGAAATCTGTCTTCTTCTAGTAACTCTCATGATTTTAGTTTGAAATTTTCTTCCTCAATTAACATATCTTTATAGTGGATCCATTTTGCATGCTCAGATTTCCACCTACCAAAGAAGGCTTCATGGGGTGACACCCATTGTGGAATTCTTTTATAAATCTTATTTTTTATATTTTATCCACATATTTAATAAAGATCTTCTTACATAATGGTTAAGGAAGTCTCTATCAATCTTAGCTTTACTGTACCAGAGGTAGGCATGCCACCCAAACCTTAAAATTAATCATAAACTATAAGATATTTTATGCCCCAGAGGTAACCTTCATAAAATTTTGCAACTAAAGTTCTGAAAATGGGCATAACAAGAAAAAAGGTTGAAAAAACTTTCACAATTTTATCCAATGCCCCCCCCCCCCCAAAAAAAACCTGAATATTTTGTTCTCATTTGTGAGAATGAAATAAGCTAAGAGTTACACTCTACATTAATTGGGTCCTAAGCCCGGAATCTGATCCAGAAATTCAGAAATTGAGGGTAGCTTTCTTTGAGACTCTGAAAATATTGACTACTAGGACTCATAGTACAGTAGCAAATCTTTTTCCACCCCTCAGATCTGTTCCAGGCAGAAGCAGATTTCTGAAAACAGTAGTACAGTATTTTTGCTGGCTCAGTATCTAATTCTGCAGAAGTGTGAACATTAAACCTACCAAAACCTTTCTAGCACATTTGCAGCCTTATCCAGTACACGCTTACTAACATACTATGATGAATATTTCCCTCAAAGTTGAAAAAAAAAAGCCCCCAGATTCTAAAACTACAGTTCCTAATGCAGAAGACTTTGTCTGCTTTATATTCTACAGTTCCTAGAGCCTTCTCTTCATTTAGTAGACACAATGGCTTATACTTTCAGGTTCCTGCTGTATTATTATTATTACACAATTCTTAGGAGGATTCTCTTTCACATCAGAGGGAGTTTTCTTGAATAAAAAAGAGAGCTAAGCTCCCAAGAAGTGATTGACGCTTTGGTTTTCTTTAAAACTCCCAGTGAAACCTTATCATTAGTCTGATGCCATGAAGAGATGCCACGTTATCTCTATTGTTGAACTATTAGGAGCAGTCTGAGATGCAGAGGATGAAAAGAAACAGTCATGCATAGGAAGACTTCCATCTCACTAGCAGGCAATTACTACCACAAAACCTGACTTTTTTTCTTTCTTTCTGCCACTGCTTCTGTGTTCCCACAAACGTAAGTTCCTCTATTGCCTGAGAAGGACTTCAAAAGCCAATGAAATATTTGGATGGTATTTGAAGAGCAGATGACTTGTTGCTATGGCCTAATTACACCATTCCTTGTCCAGTTAAGTGGGGAGACAAGGACTCAACCTTGCTCAGAGCTAGTTGGACTTGGTTGGTGGCATGTTGGAAAAGGAGAACTTAGATTCAGATCAGTGGTGGATGGTGGTTCCCATGTCAGAAGGATGGTGATTCTATTTTGGACTTTAAAGGAGCCATCCCAGATGCTCAATCCATTTTGGGGATAGAAGGGCAGCCCTGTGGATACCTCCTTTAGAGTTCTGACTAAACTCCAGCATAGACTCACTGTTCCATTGACTCAGAAGCTGCAGCTGCCACTTATTCAAAACCTTGTTCTGCTGTGAAACAATGTACCTCTATGCAGCTCTCTGTCTCTAAATCTAAGCTACTTGCAGGATAGCCTACATTTCACCTTTGACATCCATACACAGAATAAAAGTAGAAGCTGAAAGAACGCAAGCAGAAGAATCACAACTTTCTTGAACACTGGTAAGGACTTGCACTGAAATTAAGCCCAATGTAGGAAAAAGTTTTTTGGTGGCTTTTTTTTTTTTTTTTTGAAGGTGGTTTTGACAACTCTTAGAATCCACACTGGGACTTGTAGTCCAAAGAAGTAACTCTCTTTGGCTTTGTAGATTTTATATATAATTAGCTGTCCCTTCCAGGCATCCTGGAGTTAAGAACATTGCAGGGAGTTCCCTATGCAAATAACCAACACAGTCTTTGTTCCTGGCACAAGAACAATCAGCAGACTGTTCCAGCCCTCACCTTTAAATGAGACTTGAGGGGCAGATTATCTACCCCCTCTCTCCTTGTGATCCATCATTTGAAATAGTGAACCCTTCATCTCCTGAGATCAGCACACCACAACCCGGTTGGCACTGGAGTTGGGCTGAGTAAGCTGCCTTTCTATTTAAGGTCGCCCTGAGTTTTGTCTTAATACTCCACCCTGCTCACACTACGTACTGTTGTGACCTAAATACAATAAGAAAGCCAATTAAGTCCAACATGCTACACACACACCAATCATCTGGGCTTTTTCTGTTGTATGGAATAGTTTTACAAGGAAAAAAAGTGGTCTTCAGTACCAGTTGGAAAAGAGACACCCCAAGACATTTACCTAACTTCCATTATGCATGTGCATATATACCTTCAATTTGGCTTCTGACCTATGGGAATCCTTTGAATTTCATAAGGTTCTCTTTACAAAGTAATTACTCAGAGATGGTTTGTCAGTTCCTCCCTCTAAAATAGAGCCTACAGCACCTAGTATTCATGGGCGGTCTCCCATGCAAACACTAAACTGGGATGACCCTGCTTAGCTTCCAAATTCAGGTGGGATCTGGTGCCTTTAGGATATTTAGTCATGAAGGAATGCTAAGATGGAAAAAGCAGCATGATCTCAGGATAGCAGAAGGATATTCAGAAATCCTCTCATGACTTGTTTGTTTATAAATTCTTCCTTCCTCATAGAAGGGCAACCCAAACCCCACTGTGGCATAGGGGAGCACAATTTCATTTTTTAAAAAATGAACAACATGATCCACATTAGGGCTCAGAAAAGTTACTTTTTATGACAATGGTCCCAGAACTTCCCAGCCAGTATCGTCACTAGACAATCAAAACATAACACCAGAACTGTTTCTGTTTGCTTTTATTAATGGATTTTCTGTCCTACATTAAAAGAATAACTTTAATGAAAAGTACAATGTTTTTTGTGCAACTGAAAGTGAAGAATCATCCCAAAATGTGAACATTCCTCCTCCAGTTGCACACAACTGTCATAATCTCATCCAGTGGTGAGGCGAAGTGTGAAAACTTTTGCTCTCATGCACAACAAACAACTGAAGATAACACATCTCTTATGACTTTGCTGCTTACCTCCAGGAATAGGTTTAGCTAGTGAATCAACCTAAGGTGTTTAAGACATGCTGCCATGGCAGCAACCTACAGTAGTTGTGAAGATAAAACAGAAGAGAATCATGCACACTGTCTTAAACTCATTGAAATGCAATGATGATAAAATAAGAAATTATCTTTGAACTTTTTAGAAAAGTCTTCTGAAACTATAACATGGGTAAATGGTAAGCTGTTCAATGAATCACTGTAGATACTTTGGCTCCTGCTGAGATATCATGACTGTTCCTTTAGACAACTGAAATATATACCATAGCATTATTTCTAGAGAAATAGCCTTTTCTTTGTTTAATTGAATCTGTAGTACCTAGTGAAACAGAGAGAGATTATTCAGGTACCCTACAATATATGGTAAAAATATACAGCAAGAAGGTGGTTAATTTTCCATTTGGTGAGCACAGGATGTGTGTAGATCATAAGATGAAGTCAAACTGCAGGAAGTGATTAGTGATACCACGCAAGTACAGAGTTGACATTTTCCTCTTTAGCAAAGTGCTGAGAATCATGAAAAGAAAGTAGCAATCTGTATTTAACTTCAATTACTTGCTTCAGGTGGCATGAGCCATTAAGTGTAAGGCTTGTTTTCTAGTAGTACAAGTAAATGGCAGGATGTAATATTTCAATGCTACCTATGGTGGTCCTCTGTGATATTTAGTAGCACAACCAAAGTCTCCCTGCCCTTCAGACAGATAAGACACAGGGAATATAGGCTTTGGATCCCAAAAGTGGTACTCTGAAAAAGCATCAATTAAGATATCAGTAGCAGAGCATGTAGGAGATGAATGGGGATGAGAACTGGAGACAGTGAAGGTGACTGGAAGACATTACAAGAAAGGACTGTGGCATATTGAAGACTTGAGCCAAGATCCTTTATCAAGCAGGTAAAGTACAATGATCAATCCATGAAGTTTTCTGTCCTCCTTTCTTCCCCAACATCTGTCAAGCCCTGGGAGGTGCCACTGCTTCTGGTTACTGGTGGGAGGGATACCATGAGGGAAGGCATGACGGTAGCCTTGTGGATGGAGAGCAACTTGCTCTTACTTCCCATCAAAGCTCAGCTCAGCCCAGCTGCTGCTGCTTCATCTGAACTGCCCATTCCCACCCCTCTTTCCACCGATAAACAGCAGTCCTGTGTGCCCTTTCTGAAAAGAGACATCTGTGTAAGACATACTTATATATCTCACTAAAAGGATCACATTAAAGTCTATAGTATTGAATGTCTCTGTCATAGCTTCACAAGTGAAACCTAGACACATGAAAGTAAGGGAACCCTAGGGAATATTTTGTTCTTAAAATTGATTGATTAATTTTAGCTACCTAAAATCTGTCCATACCCTCCAGCATCACCTTTAGTGAATAGGTGGTAAACATTCCTATCCTTCACTAGAGAACAAGCTGGAGGTAGGCCAGGAATAGCTATTTCTCCACAGCATTTTTAGGCACTTCCACATATCCAGGAATATCCATTTCTCCACATCTCTTCCCTCTGCATGGTCCCCAAAATCTTTTAACAGTTGAGAGAAAGAAAGAGAAGGGGAAAGGCTGGATGAGCACACTAGTATGTGAAAAGAAAAGAAAAAAAAGGTGTGTGCAATGGGGCGGGTAAGAACGTATAGTGAAGTTGGGTACTTCTGGTGAAGTTGGGTATTTCTAGATTATAATAAATTAATCCGTTCAGCATATTTCATCAGATTACATGAAGTTATTCATATACCACATCATTAAAATAAAACAAATTTAAAGACTGTTTACTTTTAAAAATTAGCAGATCTGTGCAAGTTGAAACACTAAAGTGTAACACCACATTTAATTTGTGTTTGTATAACTGTTAAGGCTATGGTGAACTATGATTTAATAACACAGTTGAATGCTATGTGCCACAGACTTAACATATTCTCAGTGTTACCCTTCATGTTTAGCAAAGACACACATTTAAGCAGGACACATTATAGCTATGTGATAATCTACCGTGTTGATTTATTCATCTTGTTTAATGAATTGAGCTTAGATTTTGGAAGCTTTCTAAGTAAAATAGGCAACTTTCTACAAATGCTTCATCTCACCCTTTGAGGAGGAATACTGTAGCCTAGACTTGATTATCCATATTATATTAACATCCAAAATTGGCTGCCATAATTCATTATACAAGGAACTGCCTTTGAAAACCTCTCATAAATTTCAAAACACAGTTCATTTGTTTGGGAATATCTAATTTTAAAGGATTATGAATTATATAGGACACATTTTATCAGTTTTAATTAATTTCACTGGCTTACTGTCATTTCCAGGATGCAATTTGAAGTGCTGGCATTACTTATGAAACACCACATGGCTTAGAGCCAGGATGTCCCAAGTACTACCTATGTTGTAGGAATCTGCACATTATCTGAGGTTTTCTAGAGAACAAGTGCTCTTTCCTGCAGAGGTTAGATGGTAAGTGGAAGTATTCGCCATTGTTGAAATGCTCAGCATCAGCCTACCAGAAATATAATTTTTTTTCATCACACATTAAATGAAAATGCATTTTTTTTAAAAAAAAATCTCCTGACCTTAAGGTGGCAAGGATTTTTTTTTGTCCCTTTCTCAAAGACAACTTGCCAGTAATGAGAATGTTAGTAGAAAATAGTTAATATGTTTAATTAATCATTATGCAGCCAATAAAATCTATTTCAATTACATTTAAACATATTTGTTTATTAATTTATGTATGTATGTATGTATGTATGTATTATGTATGTATGTATGTATGTATGTCATCTCTTTCTCCTAATCAGGCAGTGGCAGAGCTTGGAGTGTGGGGAGGGGAGGCGGGCGGGGGCATGGTCATGGTGATGGGGAGTGGCCAGAGCACACCGGGGCGTGGCTACAGGCCCGGCAGCCCCAAAAACATTGCTGCCCAGCGCGAATTGTGCCCATCACCCCCCCCATCCCTACGCAACTGAATACAGGACATTGGAAATGATAAAGTGCAAGTATTATATTTATCTTTAATTTCCATTTCCATTTACATTAATGGCCTGTACTAGTACTCTTATCAGAAACAAGCTGGAAAGTGACATTGGTAATTTTCCTAACCCACCCCCATCCCTGTCTTGAGCTTTACACGGAAGGAAACAGCTGCATAAATTTTTGAAAATCCTATCTCATCTATTCCATCAACCCCCTTTCTTTTACTTTTCTTTCCCCTCTCCCCTATAATATCATCTTTTTAGCCTCTCCCTTTCTTTAGTGTATACATTTCTACATGGATCCCAGCAAAAGTCCCAGGATTAAGGGCCTTAGAATTCTGTTTCTTCGGGCAAATGAGAAGTTTCTCATCAGTGTCTGGCGTGAAAGAAGCCCCAGACGAAAAGAAGATCATCAGCCATCCAAACTGCTTCTTCTACTTGTTCATTTAAAGTCTTTAATCTTAGAATTAACAGCTGCCATACATTAATGATGAACTAAAAGAAGAATTTCCCTAGTCATTTGTATTTATTAAAGAACTAGGTGGAAAATATAGAATGTGTTTGTTTTCAAAGAAATAGCAGTGTTAGTCTGTGGTTGCATAACAAGAAAAAAGGGAAAGGGAAGAAAAATCTAGCACCACCTTGAAGTTAATATTAAAGATGTTACTAAATTACTCCCTCCCTTTCTCTTTCCATTGTAAAATGTGTTGGTACTTGAGCACAGTCTCTCATACAGCTCCTCTCAAACAGGCAATCAAAGAAGTTTAAAAATTAATTTAATGTAGTTGCTCATTTTCATTAGGAGTCATAGATAACTGATTTTGGTAGCTAATTACTATCACTGTAATTTGTACATCTGTGAAACCAATTTTTGCACATTTATGTAAATATGCAACATTTAAAACTAAAATAAGTGCCATCTTCTTGCATGGATTATTCCAAAGCAGAAGCACTCCGTTCGTTCGTTCGTTCGTTCGTTCTTTCTTTCTTTCTTTCTCTTACTTGCTCTACATACCTACTTAGCTCCAGAATAGGTAAAGCCACCAGGCATGTTTGTCAAATTGCACAAAGCACACTGGGTCAAAAGCACTTGGTGCCAGGCTCTCATGAAGGATGAGAGACTTCTTGCAAAGACTAGAAAATCTTCAACAGGCTGTCTTATCATGTCAGGATGGTCTGCATTGTCTGTAAAAAAAGACATGAGTGAAACTTCTTTATATCCAAGTCTATACCTACAGTACCTACTCTTACAGGTTCCATGAACTAGACAAAAATTGTTTGATTCTCCTTGTTATTTTAATTTTTAATCTTCTGCTGATCTTTTTTTGCATGTGTGAGGTACCGTTTTAGACTTCCTTAGCTTTACTACTTTGACTTTATGTTTTAATGTTCTGCTCTGAGTTCGAATGACTCACTGCTGGCTTTGGGTGCCTTGTTAGTATATTCCGCTGTGAATTGTGTTTTCTTTGTTGTTTCAATGCTATTTTTACCCGTTATATGAACAGCTTTGAAAAAATATTTTTGACAAGGCAGATTTTTTTAAAAAAAAAATTATGTATAATTTGTTGTTTGTATAGTTCTCAGTTAAAAATTTCAAGTTCATCTAAGTGGTGTTCTCACCTTCGAGACACCTGTAAACTGATGGCAACTCCATGAACTCCATGAATTTCACAGGGTTTTCTTAGGCAAAGAATACTCAGAAGTGGTTTGCTAGTGCTTCCTTCTGACATATTGCAAACAACACCTATTATTCCTTGGCAGTCCCTCCTCCAAGTTCTAACCAGGCTTTACCTGGTTTAGCTTCTATTATCAGATGGCATCTGGTTATTTTAGGGCAGTGTTTCTCAGCTCCATCTGGCCCTCTGGGAGCCCCCAGGATATTCCAGTGGAGGGGAGCCACAGAAGGAAGTTAGAAGAAAATAGAAAATTGACCAAGAAAAGAAAACAGTTTGAAAAAGGTTGAGAAACACTGGGGTATTTAAGTCTTTCAGCTAAGTTGTTCTTGTTAACCACTGTCAAGTCAACTTTGACTTATGGTGAGCATATAAATGAGGACCTACAAGTCACTCTGTCATCAACAGCCCTGTTCAGGTCTTGCAGATTCAGAGTTGTGGCTTCCTTGATTGAGTCCAAGGAAGAATAATGTTGAACGTTTGTGCATAAAGAGCAAAACAGCCAAAAAATCTTGAATATTTTGCTTCCTTATGCATTGCTTCTCATACCACACCAAGTATAAGGAAACTTTCCTTGTACTTACTCATTCTCCATTCCAACACATCTCGCCTGAGTTTATGTCAGGGATTCAGAGCAGGGAACCCTGGGAAAATGTTCAGCCCACTGCAAAACGTTGCATCATGCTCCAGGTGTACGTGATTGCTGGACATTGCATCAGAAAATGGACTGGGGTGCAAAAGGTACAGGGTGGTGTGCAAACCCTCTACCTGATTGGTTGTAGATATGTACATAACGAAGCAATCCTCAGTCTGTAATTGTCTGTTGACCAAACCCGGTGTCTGGCACAAGCTTTTGTCCGTCTATTCTATGTTTTGTATACAACAGAAATTTGATGCAAGATAAAGTGCTTCCTGTTTGGAAGAAAACCTCCCGTGTGAGTATCCTTATTGAGGAACAAGGTTGCTGCTGTTAGCTGGCTGTGAAACCTAGTTTTTTCGCTGTGTCTCTGTGGGATTGAAACTCCTATCATCCCCCAACAGTTTAATGCATTCTATGCAGCTCATGTCTCTTGCCAGATGGGGCCAGTTCCCAGAAGTTCCCCACCTGGACCACTAGGTTCTTTTTCTATATAGGGATGGAACACATATACACAATTGGGAAATGGTGGAAAAATAGGCTTTTTTCACCAAGTGCTGGGAAACCCCAATGAGGAAAATCCTAGACAGGTAGGAATTTGTAGCAATTTGGAGATTACTCTGCTTGAAAAAATGCATATTTTGTCTGTGTGTGCAGAAAATGGCCTTTTCTCAGGGAAAAATAAGTTTGTTGCACAGAAACCAATATTTGGAGTGCAGAAAACAACTCTTCTGTGCAGGAAATAATGGGTGGCATCCCACTGGGAAGTTAACCAACTTACCATTGGATGAAGACAAATTGCATCATTGTGTAATATTCATATACTCAGGAGGGAATCAGAGATGCAACTATGCCACCAAGATTATAGTGCAAGTGGCGCTTACAGCTTGGGCACTGTCTACAATGTGTCCTGATGTACAACATTTCCTGCTGTAGATGAAACTAGAAATTGGGTTTTGGCCAATTGTCAGCCTTATAGCCACACTGAACAATCCATTCAGCAGCAACGTACTAAGCCCAAATAAAAACTAGCAGCCAAATAAGAGAAATATTTTTTAAAAATGTACTACTCTTAGCAGCAAGGCCAAACATGCCTGGGGTGCAAATATAACCAAAACGTTGATTTAAAAGTCCCATTTTAAAAGAACTTTCTTGGTTACCTGATTTCACGGCACTGGCTGAAGTCTCAGGGAACTGTTATACTTCCCTGCCTCTCCAGGAAAGGAGACAAATCTCAGAGCGATCAGTATTGGAAAACAGGGAGGAGGTTGTATGTGGATAGTTTTGAAAAGCCTGATTTTAAAGCCTGGGAACCAGGGCTTCTCACCAGGCACCAGGACTCACTAGTTCAGTACAAACTATTCTATGTGTGTTATGTTTGTGTGTTATGTAAAGATGCACTAAAAAGTCAGAATCAATGAGAGAGGTATGAGAAAAGAAATGGTGGATGCATGTACTTGGGTCTATCATGCCATGTGGACAAAGCAGGGAATAGACCATCAGAATGTTGATTCATGGGAGATTTTCTTGTAGAAGCTCTGGCAGCAGTAACACAGGGACTTCCACAAACCTCAGCAGCACAAGGGCTGGAAAATCTCCCTGTGTGTCATGCACATTGTAGGTTAGAAGTAGGACCTGACCCTCAGATCCTATGAAATTCACAGAGTCACCATAAATCAACAGGCAACTTGAAGGCACATATACACACATAGCTTCACAAGGACCCACCCCTGCTCTTAGGTTTTGGTCCTAAAATGGCATGCTGCTGACCTGACAACCATATAGTGGTATCCCTATCTAGCCCCCTTGAGAAAATATAGCCACCACAAGATATTTCAGAGAACCTGCCCTCCAGTTTATAAAGAGATCTCTTGCTCACCAGTGTCTCATAGGAAGAAAGTTCATCCTTATTTTCTCCATCTATTTCCATAGACAAGAATTCGAAGCTTGCTTCTGTTGCAGAAATGTGGGCACTCATATGTTGTTGGCCCACAGTTTGCTTCCTCTCTCATCATTGGATATGCTGACTAGGTCTGAAAAGAGTTGTAGTCCAACAACACCTAGAGGGCCACAATGCCCATCCCGTTCTAATGACTCAACATCACAGAGTTCAAAGTCTAGTGCAGTTCCATTTCATGGGTTCCCCAAAATCATGTACTGCTGCACTTATATCTTAAGAAATGGAATTTAATGACTAGAATCACATATTTCACTTTTCTTCCATGGGGAGCCTGACAGCTGTCAATATACTCATTTCTAAATAGGAACTGTTGCATACAATAATAATAATAAAAAAATTTAATGTATGTTCCTGAAGATTTTGGAATAGATACTCAAAATGCATTCCAGAACAGTGAACACTCACAATACATGGGGTGAAAAAAACCAGCTACACTTAAGAAAAGCTTTTTAGAATAACTACAGACTAATAATTAGCATTTTAAAACATTTCTAGTACTCTTTTATATTTCTTCTGTTCTCATTTCCTCCTATTCCTATTATGTATCTGATGAAATGTGCTAGTTATAATTTTTTTTCTTCCTTTGAAAATTTTTAAGTTATTTTCTCTTATCAGGAGCTCCTATCACTTAATAATTCTCTGTTCTTCCTTTTCAGTTATTCTGAAAGTTTATTCTTTTTTAAAAAAAAATCTGTGATAAATATAAGGCTGAGGATATGAAAGTATCTTTTTCTAGTTAAAGAGTGTAGTTTCAAAGTGATTCTGCTTATTTTCACTAGTGGAATTATTTTTTTTCCTCTCTCATAGGCTTTAGTATTGTGTATTTGAAGAGAAAAAGTTATGCTTGTTTTATGAACAATTTTATGTTTGTGTCATTCTTAACTTCATTTCCAAAACTGATTCATGTTTTTTTTTTAAGCTTTATCAGCTTTGGAAGTAGAAATCTCTAAAAATGTTCTTCATTATGTAAGTCTTGTTATACCTAACAATAGATAACACTTAAATCTATGAAAGTAATCTCTTGGCTTTCCATTACCTTTTTGCTTCATTCTCCATGCACATCTGTTAGGCTCTGCACTGCTTTTGAACAAGAGAAAAGCTTCCCATTGAAATATAAACCATGTCTAGAATTTGTAGAGAACACATTCTCAGAGCAGCCATCACTAGGAAGTCAATGTCTGTGTGCCCTGTTTTAGTATATACAATTACTTAGGTGAATTCAGAAAGCTGCTGGATTCTATGTCAAGCTGTTTGTACATCTAGCCAAATATTGGAGGGAATTCTCTTGTGAGTTTATACTAGTGTAACAGGGAATTGCAACAGAATAACAACTTCTTCAATTCTTGCACAAACTAGTATCCAGTACCTCCTTGTGCAATGTTTTACCTGACTGGACAATGGTGTTAGCAGCAGATAGAGCTTTCTCCCCCTCCCCAATGCACACTGAATAACTTCAGAAGTACATGGGAGTGCACAAGAAACCTTCACCACATTGTTACACAGCTGGCCTTTTAGCTCCCCCAGTCCTCTGTGTACTTGTAAAACTCTACTCTTTGCCAACTCTAGACAGGTACTCAGTCATTGACCATTTCCTTACTACACTCTTATAGCGTGATTATTCCACTTTCAGCATCCTATGATTGGCCCCTCTCTAAACTGCAAACCTCAGGATTCCATAGGATGTTGAAATCGTGCTGTAAGAGTGTAGTGCGGAAATGGCCACCATCTTTGCTGACTGGCAGAAGCTGCCCAGTATATCAGGCAGAGGGTTTTCATATTACCTACTACCACCTATTTTTTTAAAAAATAGATGACATTAAAAATAATATTAGGGACTGAACCTGGGACTAACTACTTGCAAGTTGCAAGCTACAGTCCCTCCTTAGTACCTCAATGTCTTCTCCTCAGTCTTCCAGGAGTCATCCAGTAGTGTTCCCTTCCCCATTTTGCTAAATGAGACCTTCCTATGGATGGAAAGAATATTTCAAGATATTTGAAAAAGGTAGAAACTGCATGTGTGTAGCTATTAAGGAGTATTGTCACCAATGGCTATAGGAAATAAGCTGAACTTTTATTATTGGAACTCCATTAGAAAGAGGAAAGCTTTCTAAAGGTGCTAAGCTAGGGTAGAACAAGCAGAAGATTTGGCAGGGGAAGTCCCTGGAAATATTGAGACCTTCCAGTTTTTTTATGTTTTAATGTTACTTGCCTATTTATGGTTTTGCATCAAACTGCTCCTTGAAATACTCGGGGTTTCTCTCACTCCCTTCTCCCTTGTGTCCTTCCTCCTTCCCCTCCCACTGATCACATGTCACATCTAAACTGATAAAACACTTCAAAAATTTCCATTCACCAATTTCCACTGAGATCTTTTTAATTAACATTCAGGAGTTACAATCAAAATGTTGGAGTGCTTTAGCAATATTACACTAGTTAAGCATTGGGATCATCTTCTTTTATTGCTAGCAATCCTCTTTCCCTCACCTGATATCTGTTGAATCTACTGTCCTGGGAACAATCACTATGGGCCATTTCTGTCCTATACTGTTATAGTGCTCTTATTCCAATTTCAACATCCCATGGAATTCTGGAGTTTGTAGTTTACTGAGGCCAAAGAGCTCTCTGGCTGAGAATTCTAAATGCCCCTCTCTAAACTGCAAACTCCAGGATTCCATAGGATGTTGACTGTGGAATAAGAGTACTATAGCAGTATAGGGTGGAAAGGGCCCATGTTTCTTGGTCATCTTATATAGCTCTGGGATAACAGAAACACACTGTCATAGAGGTATGTTTCATTTCAGGAAATATTGATTTAAAACCACCTGGGAGGTAGTTTAAAAAGTCTCCGATGATACCGGGACTGACAGAAAATAGTCCAGAATTAACAAAGCATCATCATTAAAAAAAAAAAAATCTGGACAGGAACAAAATCAGGGACTTTTGGAATTTTTCCATCAATGTGGATGATTCTTAGATTTTATTTTTTGAAGCAGCAAAAGAGCAAAACAAAATAGAAGTGAGAAGAACAGGTGAAGTGATCACTAAGAATATGAATCTAAGAGAGATTAGCCCTGGTGGCACAGTGATTAAATGCCAGTACTGCAGCCACAAGGCTGTAGTTCAATACTGCTGGGCTCCAGGTTCTTCTGCAGGTCGGTAAAAAGAATACCCAGCTTGTTGGGGGCAATTAGCTAAATACATTGTAAACTGCTTAGAGAGCACTTAGCTGATAAGCAGTATATTGCAGTATATAATGTTATTGCTATTATTATAGATGGCTAAGACATGAGGAGATCTTAGATCATTGAAAGCTTCATTAACCCTATCAGTAAACTACACCTACCCTAAGAAACAAATTTAACTGCTGAGCATTGTTGCATTTGCAACAGAAAAATGGTTGAAAAACATGGGTTTTATATTATTTTATATTATTTCCTCTATTACTTTACAGAGGATTGACTATTTATGTGAAAAAAAACCTGTGCAGAAAATGCTTTTAGCTGTAGAGAAAATGCAAATGATAGCTAGATGGCTTTGGGTAATTCCCCTAAGCATCTCTCCCAGAGTACCTCAACCAGAATGCACACTGACCAGGGGATTCTGGGAGTTATAGCCTAAAAAGGAACTTTTCCAAGCTCTGACAGATACTGAGACATATAAACACATGCATACACATGCACACAGAGTCAACAATAGGCAGGGTTCATGACAGGACCTCTACAGATTCAGCAGCAGAGAGGCCAGAGTCTGAGAGGCCAGGTTTAAGTAACCTGGTTCTAACCTTACCCAAAACCAGCTGCAAGTATTTGGACCAAATTATTAAGGCACCCTGCTCTTGCCCTACCCTGGTGAACTCTCATACTTCTGAGGAGTCTTGTTCTGCTACCTTAACGAACATGCAATATGCCACTATAGGGTTTGCTGTTGTCAAGTTCCTTCAGGTCACCTCTGACTTACAGTGACCCTATCCTAGGATTGTCTTGGCAAAAAAAAACACAAAAACAAAAAACCAACTATTTCAACAAGGTTTGTCATTACTTTCCTCTAAGCATGAGGCGGTGACTGCCTACTAGGTCATCCAGCGGGTTTCCATCACTGAGCAGGGACTCAAACTTTCGTCTCCCAGAGCCTTAGTCCAATATGCAAAACCACTACACTACATTGGCTCTCCCACACTACTGACTACAGACAGATTTTAATGAATTAAAACCAACTAATTGTTTTCTAAAACAAAATAACTCCACAATGCAAAATCTCAGGCCCACCTCCATATGCACACCAAGTATCAAATATGTAAGCTGATGGTCTTAGAGTAATGGTAGAAGGGCAGATGGATACACACACACACACGCACACACACACACATTTTGAGCATTATGGTTTGAATGTAAAAGGGCAACTGGCTATTTTGCAGGCCTTAGAACTATCATCATAGCTAATTACTTCCAAACCATAACCTCCAAGCTCTGACTCAGCCTTTCTTGTACATGATTTTCTTCTTTGACCCAACTTTCACAAGGTTAATGATGGGGGAGAGAAAGGAGGGGAACAAGCTTCAGGAAAAGCTGAAAATATCTAATACAGAGGTGATTAATTACTAGGTAAGCGAAATTTCGAAGGGGCGTTTGGCTTGCCACATAATTGGCCCAGAGTTTTCAGTCTGGGGAGTTTTTTTTTTTTTTTTTTGTACCCACACTTCTGAAATTTAGTGTCACTCTGAGCTGTTTCTGAAAATAACTGTGAATGGCTCGAGGAAATTGCTCTGACCTCAACTGAAACTAGTTTAGAGACTCCAATAATAGGCAATTCTGTGGGACTCAAACACTGCTGGGGCTCATAAATTGCACTTCCCATCCATCCTTCCTTCATTTATGTCTTCTCACATAGTGGTCTGGATTTTAGAGCTCATTGAATTCTCCATATCTGCGTATTTCCTTTAGCTCTTTTCTCCTTCTATTCTCCTTCTCTTCTTTTTATCTCTCATTCCTTTTTTAAAAAATTATTTTCTGCATTTTCTTCTCTACTTTTGCGTTAGCTGAGTTTGGGTCATGGGAAGGCTTTGAGTCAGTGGGAGAAGATGACTGTTGGTATTTTGTGTATTTTTTTCCCAGAGCCTGAGAAATCAGCACTAGTATTTTAAGAAAACAATTTCTAATAACATTAAGAACATTTTTTCATTAACTTTAAATACCAAAAATACTTAAAATCTAAAATAGGTATGCATATTTGGTGACACACCACACACATGGTCTGTCACACTAACTTACTTCCTTTTTGTTAAACATCAGAAACTCAATGCACAGAAGAATTATTAAGTTACAGTTGTCTTCCTAATTGTCTGTCTTGGGCTAATAATTTATAAAATGAATTAATTGACCAGCTATGATAAAACATCTCCCCTCCTCATAGCAGCTCAGGATGTTCTAACAAATTAGGATAGCATTGTCAAATGCAAAATTCAAAGTGGTTTTTTTTTTTTTTTTTGAGGGGGGAGAGCAGGGCCTCTTTAGGAAACCCCATCACAAAACATGGGAATTCTGAAGGGGGCAATCTCTGAGGGAGAGCTTTCATATATTTCCAGGCTGCCAACAAATGCCACCTAAATGAAATCTCAAAATTTGAACATTTCTGCTCAGAAGCAAAGCATCCAAAGAATGCCAACATAACTCCAAAGAATCACAGCAACGTGGCAAAAGTTCTTAAGGCCTCAAACACCCTATTCATATATGGGAACTGGATATGGTCTCAGCGCTCAGCTTGTGAACTTCCCAGACACATTGGGCTAGCGACTGACCACAGACAAAATGGTGACTTTGTTGAAGAATTGGTCTAGCCAAGCATTTTGATGGCATTTTGTTCTTAAAGTTCAGGATTTACAGTAGCTTTTTATTTATATTTTTTAAAGAAAAGTCGGCCAATTTCTGAAGTTCAAGCTTTGCATATGATAGATGATCAGAAGCATGTAAAGTTCACATAATTAATGCTCAGAAATACTTGGTATTTCATTTTTTTTGTTAAGAGCAATTAGAATGATTACTCATTATCTAAATGCCTAGCATTTTGAAGATGACATTTAATTGTTGAGTCTCTGTTTTCACAGAGACAAGTGTCTTGCACATTCTGTCTGCTGTCCTGCTCTTCTTCTTTTTTAATTTTTTAAAAAATTTTAGTACCACATGGCTCTTTGTTCTATAATGTACTCAAATGTTCATATTTTTGTCTGTGTTCACTGTTCTTTTCCAACACTTAAACTCATCAAATCCTCTGTCACCCTTGTGAGTTTTCACTGTTGTTATAAACTTTTTTTTCCCCTGAAAACCACTCAGTAGTTTTGGTTTCCTTTTTTAAAGAAAAGGAAATAATTCATTTTTTGTGACAGTGGTTTCCTTGTGCAATCAGCTTTCTAACTCTCATTTCTTATAGATCCTTTTTGAAACAGAAAAGCGTATGGGGTATTTGATTCCTTCATGATGAAAAAAGAATCAAATAGCCATGCTGTTGCAGCTACAAGCTGTAGTCTTTTCTTTAATGTCAAACTCTGACCTGCTAACAAATTTGCCATACTGTGAGTTTGTTGAAGATATTCTGCCAATAGTTAGTCAGCTTATACTTTCCTCATGCTGATTCTAACCTGTCCTCAAAAGGATTATCTTTGTCAATTCGACTTCTGTTTGTTCAGGCAGTATTTTGTCCACTGGATCTCACTATGAATATTTTCACCTAGTTTGCTATGAGTTTCCTTGTGAATCTCTTTCCTTTACTTATTATATGCCTTCAAGTATGCCTTATGGCAACCCTAAAATAAACCTATCATACGGTTTTCTTGGAAAGATTGTTTTGTAAGGGGTTTGCCATTTCCTGTCTCTGAGGCTGAGAGAATGTGACTGGCTAAGCGAGAATTTAAACCAGGGTCTTCAAACCACTAAACAACCGTGGCTCTACATTTCCTTCACTTACCTTTTGTTTTGAATAGTATATTCTTTCTCTCCCTCTTTTTCTTTTGCATATATCCCCCACTTCCTTATAGGAAAAAAAACCCCTTATTTTTCATGGACTTAATGGAATTTACTCTTTTCTTTACTACATTGATTTCAATATAACCTTAAGATTATCTTCCAGCACTGGGGAAAGGCAGTTTATATATAAAATCAACACATCAGTAAAGATTCTCATTTTACAAAGGTGCTTTCTATATGACAACGGTGTCCCAGCATGGGGACAAGAGAGAAGCAGGACTGCGACAACCCTTCTGCATGACATCATTGCAGTCCTGTCCTTCTTGCGTCACCAGCCGGCATGATCACGGGCTATATCATTGACTGAATAACTCAGCCAATGACCCCCAATTATGTGAGCCTTCTGTTGCAATCAGCCATGCAGAAGGTCTGGAAGTGTGATCTATGCACTTCCTCTCCTACTGCAGCAAGGGAAGAAGGCCAGCTGCAGTCCAGAAGGACGGAGTTTGTCCCTCGTGCTCCCTTCCTCAGGCAACATCCACATGTGGAGAGGAGAATTGGGAACACACTCCCATCCCAGCAGAGGCACTGCTGGGATTGTGACAAGATGGTGCATGAGAGCATCATCATGCAGAAAAGGCCAAAGTGTTCTGTAGATGACATCAAACTGGGTGAGGCAGTTTGATATGTTAAAAGACAGGAACTGGATTCAACATAATTTTGACAGTGTAGAGAACTGGGCCAAAATATGCAAAATGAATTTCAGCAAAGATACGAAGGAAGAATCAGTTGCAGAAATACAAGATGGCTGCCACCTGGTTTGACAACAGTTTTTACTAAACGGATCTAGAGATTTAGCAGGCCAGAAGTGAAACATACATCTTCAGTATGATATAGCAGCTGAAACAATCAATGAAATTCTAAGCTGCATCAATAGAAATATAGTGCCCAGATCATGAGAACTGTATCATTCTATTTTGATTGGGTCAGATCTCTCCTGAAGTGTTGTGTTGAGTTTGATGTGCTGCAGTAGTTTAAGAAGGATATTGAAAAAACTGCAACATTTCCCAACGAAGGTAACAAAGATGGTGATGGGCTTGGAAACCAAGACCTCTAAAAAGAGATCAAGAAATAAGGGGTATTTAGCTTAGCAAAGAGGTGACCTGGGGATCCACTAGATGAGCCAGCAGTTCCAGTAAATGATGGGGTTTTCTGTTTGTGGATTAAACACCTTGTAGTGGTTGTTGCCCACTCCCACATCCAGCCATAACCTAGATATACCATGGTTTCACTCACTTTTCTTTTCTTGCCTGAAATGAGGTTCACCGTGGAGTGGGTGCTGTTTCCTCTGCTATCTCCATGAACTCAAACCCTCAAGTGTTCCTGCCCCAGCATCCCTATGCCTGTCCGACACATTTAATTTTTTTAAAAAATAAAGTAGTGTTACAACCACAGAACTAAAGGGCTGTACCGTTTCACCACTATAATCACAAAAGAAAGGGACAAAAATAAGAGGAGAGCAGAGTAGATGAAGGAGGAGGGGAGAGAATGTCCAATCTGGTAACTGGAAATATAATAAGAGAAGGAAGTTCTGAGGAAAACCTGTGGCAAAGGTCACACCTCATTCAGCTTGCAATCAGTGGGACCACCCAGAAGGAACTGAGATGATGGATACAGACATGGAAAGTTTTTCTTGTATTTATTGGAAACTCTTTGGACAGAAAAAAAAATCCCATCAACCAAGTTGAATAAGTCACTGCTATTCTGGGAAGTTCACCTGAAATAGACCAGAACAGGACATATGTCCTATAGAGGTGTGTAAAAATCTGAATAAATACAGGCACAACTTCTGCTAAATCCTGAGGTCAGCCTGGATGAACCCTGCAGCAATTTAATAGCAATCCTTAATTATTTCAGGAGCTACCATACAGTTGATAAATGCTCTTTCTTTTGGTCCAGTGGGTCGGATTCAAACCAATGGATTTAAATGAAATGAAAGGAGATTTTGGCAAAACACAAGAAAGAACTTCCTGTTGGGATGAGGTACTAGACAGTAAAAAAGAACAGATTGCCCTGGAAGCTGGTAGATATGAAATGACAGAATTCCCTCTCATTTAAGGGGAGTCTCTTGTTTCAGAAAAGCTGGTGGACTCTTTGTTGAAATTTTTTTTAAATACACAGACTATATTTCTGTAACAGTGGGGTGTGTATGTACGTATGCATGTATGTGGGCATATGTGTGTATATACACAGACACACACACATATTTGTGCTGGCAAGGGGTTGAGATGACTTTTGAGGAATCTTTTATTTTTATGATTCTTCTAATACACTTCCATTTTCATGTGGTCATTGGTTGATAGATAACCTCTTTTGGAATTTTACCATAACACAATGTTCTCCATGATTGCATTAGATTACAGATAGAATAGAAAACTCCCATTCACTTTAATTTCTAGGCAGTGATGTGTTTGGAATTTGCAATTTGTTGGTGCTTTATTTTTTCATAGTTAGGATTAAAATTCAAGTGAAAGAATTAACCAATCTGACTCTGTGCTCCATGGGGGATTTTATTATTCAGATTTATTCATTAGAAGACTTCCTATTCATGTTTGCTCTATTTGCTTTCATTAAATGCTTGGCATCAAACAGCTTTCTGTTACTTTACTCACTAAAAGAAGAGAAAGGAAAAAAAAATCTGTGCAATAAACTGATATATTCTAACCTAGTTAGCATCAGTTTAAGAGTCTAAAAGTTGGAGAGGAAAAATCCAAAGTTATTTAAAAAAAAAAGTAAAAAGATCATTCAAGGCAACTCATCCTACATCATACCTTAAAAGACAGTCACTTGGTATGCTAGAAACTCCTCCAAAATATGAGTCTAGCATCCTGTCATTTCCTTAATCCATTCAGCATATTTTTAAAAATGTTGGACATACGGATAACTGCGAATAGAGTGTTCCAGCTTACTCAGTTTGTGAATAAAATGTAGGAGCTGGGTTTCTACGCAACGGAGACCCCCTAATGTGAAATGATTCACTTCAAAGCTCTCTGAGCTGAGAAATTACATGAAAATTCTGAAGGGAGAAAGCATGGAAACTCCATGCAATCCAAGTTCATGACATTTTTGCATTATCTTGGTCAACCAGGTAGAAGTTTGGGGCTTTCACTGAAGAGCTAAGTATAGTTTTGCCCAAGCAATCAGATAATTATTCCACACTTGTGCCAATAGGCTTACCTAACTAAATCTACTTCCATTGCAAATTGATTTACTGACATAACTGTGCAAACATTTACTGTGTCCTCTGTCTCCCATTTCACATGACAAGATGATGAATCCGTCTCTTACAGGTCTTTTTTCCAGATGGCCTAAACCTTCAATAGTCCATTACATTGTGGTCATTGTTTCAGGTCCACTTGTTGAAATTTATTCTGTACTTGGGTATTTTGATAACAACAGGGATAGGCAATTTCACACTTGCCAAATGTTTTCTATAATTCCTGCCCACTGACAGTGTTGGTTTGGGCTTGTGGGAATTGCATTTTCAAAAGGGGTAAAGAGCACCAGGCTGTCTCCCCAACCTGATCTATTACCTCTTTGGCATGGCTCATTGAATTGTTGCTACTGGTCAGTAAACGGATTATGGCAGATCAATAAATGGAAGCACAGTCCAGATAAGAAAGAGGAACTAAGGGCAGGTAATTTGTCTGGGCTAGAAGTTCTGCTACTTCTGAACTGGGCTGCACTCTTCTAGAAAGACCAAGGTTGTCATGCAAGATTGCTGTTAAAGCAAGCCTGAACAAAGTATGGCCTCTGAACTGCATGAAGTCCTAAAGATATTTGTACAGTCTTCAGAACCTGCATGGATCAATTTTTTGACCCACAATGCTTTGCCGAGACATGCAAAATTTTTTTGCCATTTTTCTACCCTCCCCCTGGCATTTTAGGCCCATCTAGAAGTGATCTTTTTAAAAATCCAGGGAGTTCCTACTGTTTTTTTTAGAGGCCTCTCTTGCCTTTCTTGGGCCTAGCATGCTTCAAGGGAACCCCAAAACATGGCAAAAATGTCCTCCACACCTCTAGAGGCATGAGGGAAAAAAACTGATCACTACCATTCAACACGCATTAGGTTCAAGTAGAAAAATAAAGTAGACTTAGTCTTCTTTGTAAAAACATGAGTGAAGTCGCACAAATTTATAAAGGCTTTGTAACATCTCATAGTTACTGGCTTCAGAAATGTGCTCTTCCAGCATGAAGGAGAGAGAGAAAGAGAGGTGCATATAACAAAATGGAGGATAAACTTAAACTTACTGTAGATTAAATGATGCAGGAATAAAGAGAGTATGGCTAAGACCAACAGGAAATGACATAAATTCATGCTATGCCTAAGCTATTAGGGAGACATCATACCCTCCAACTGTCTTGGTTCAGCAGAGACATTCCCAACTAATCCTCTGTCATTCCACTTTTTCAGCTGCTGTTAAAATGCCTCAGTTTCTCTCTCCTCTTCCCATTTCTCCCCTTTGTCCTCAGTTTACTTCAATTGCTTCAGACCACGTTCAATGTGCACAAGTAGTTTCTACTCAGCTCAGCAGGAGGGAGTTGAAGATAAAGTAAATTAAGTAATAAGACCAGTGAATCCAAAGAACTTGCAGATGGAAGGGATGAGAGAATGGGTACCAGTGCTTACAAGAAGACCTCATATTGCGAGAACAAAGAGTTCAAAAAAGAGCACACAATATGAGCATATGAATAGAACAACAAGGAGGTGGACTAAGAACAAGCACAAAAGAAACAAGATGCAGATCAGACAAAGGATGAAAGGCTGCAAAAAGAGGAATGACCCTCCAATCGTTACTGGAAATCCCTAAACGGTGAGAGGATTTATTAGCCCTTTTGCATAGCCTCCAGGACAGGTTTGGGCTGCATTCAGCCCCCAACTTCATTTCTGTAGTCCCTGAAGCCCTCTCAGGAGAACCCCCCTGCAAATCTTTCAATCCCTCCCCACTTTAATTCTGGTCGATTTTCCCCCATATGGCCCTCAAACTGCACATACAGACGTTAGATCCTCTGAATTACCAATGCTCCCACTCAAATGTCAAAAGCATACCAGAAACTGGCCAAAAATAACACTTGGAAGTTACATGTCATCATTTTTGGTGTGCCTAAATGTACCCAGTGCAGCCTGCATTGTTACCAGGAAGTACACTCCCGCTTCATGATATGGTTTAATTGGTAAATATTAATTGGCATGAAATATACCCTGATACAGCTGGGAAGACTGCTAGCAAAGAGGAACTGGCTGCATGCGTGCATTGCAAACCTAGGTTAGATTGAGACCTCAGGGCATGGCTAGGACATAGTCAGGGAAACTCTGGAGATAATGGACTTGCAGATGTCCCTCAATGAGTTGATCTTTAGAAGCAATAACACCCGAAACTGCTTCCACAGAATGTGTTCCAAGTTGAGTCAGGTGGCTCCCAAATAAGAATGAGCCATTTTCTAAATTGCTGAATTGGGATCTAAAAGAATGTGGTCAGTGCACACTCCTGTTATTTTCTACTGTTGTGTCTGAGTAGAAAAGATATTATAAGAACTGACCCTGAGATTATGGGACAGTAGTATATTACATCAGATATTATATGGGATATAATCTTTGTGACATTCACCACCAAAACCTTAATAACCAGCAGACTTCTAAGTAAGGTCATTCAGCTTTAGAATTCTGAAATACAAAATTATTTCAGAGTGACCGACTAAAGAATTCAATGCCAAATAGCTCTGGTTTATTTTTGTTTCTTCCAAGACTGCTGCAAAACATTACTCTCTCTGCATTAAAGTGATCAATTAAATTGGTTATGTTGCCATTCTCAAAGTTCATCTTAGTCATAACCCTTTGCTCTCACACACTTACAGATATATGACAACGGATGCAGCACTCAAAATCTCCATTTGTGTTTTCCTTCTGAGGCAGTCAAGGGGCTGTAAGGTAATAGATCAAATCATGGTAGGCCATCAAGAGGGCAAGTTAAAATCCCAACAGAATATTCATTACTTCTAAATTAATAATAATCTTTCAACACCACAAGTGTAGATTACTTCTGGAGAAGCCTGTAGAGGTCTTTTCCAGGTTATTGTGGCTTCTGTTAATCACTGGGATATAAATAATGGAGAGAAGGTCAAAGTGTATATGAAGTCTTCATTAATTACACCTTAAGCTTCTACTGACAGGCGGGTGTCCCTGTTCAGCATATATTTAGCTGAACAGAGTATTTTGAGCCTATATACAATAATCCTACCGTAAATAATTGAGGCTGCCAAATGATTAAATTTTTGTCAATTAACTCTCTTGCCCTTAACTGATTAATGGATTAATTACCCAATTTAAGCATTACGGTATTTCAATAAAGGTGATGTTTTGAGGATATTTAATTAAGATAACTGTTTCTTTTTAAGAAACACAGCCAGATAAAATTAGGACAGAGCATTTTTCCAAAGGCTAGAGCTTTGATTAAATCCACTTAAATCCAGTTCTAATATTTAATAAATGAATGATATTGATAGCATTAAATATCAAGATCACTGTTTCAGCAGTATAAATAGCCACTTGTTACACAACTGTCTTTTACAGAGGATCGGCAGCAACAGAGACCATATTTTATCTTTTCTGGGTCCTTTGCTTTAGTTCTTTATTTATTTATTTATTCATTTATTTAATAACTTTTTAAACCCCTTAAAAAACAAACCAATCCACAAACCACAGGATTCTGTTTCTTTTCATAAGGTTTTCTCTTGGCTGAAGAAGGTCTATGTCATAATTTATAGTCATTTATCTTTCAAGCATAGGTTATGGTGGGCCCAGCTCTTTATACCTATTCAGAGAAATCTGATTCATTTTCTCTCTTCTTTGGTGTATTATTTGTTTAAACAAAAGTATCTGGCAGAACTCGAAGAACAGGAAAAAGGAATCACATTTTTCTGTGGAATTCAAAGAGCTGGAATTTCCCTTTAAATCTAATATGCATCTTGCTCCTTTGCTGCAACTGAAAAAAGGAAGCATTTCTTTATGGAATACCAGAACTGCTATACATTAGAAGACAAGAAGGGTTAAGTGAGGCCCAAGGCATTTTGCTGCTTGAGGCAGAGAAGCAAATGGTAGTTCCTTGAACCCATATCAAGGTAAAGAATACCCAAAGCCAGGTAAATCACTCTGGCAAATGGGCAGAAAATCCCACATGTTTCTCTCCTTGCAAAAATATCAGAGTTTGGAAGTAACTTGTCACTTGGCTCATGGCTTAACTAACGAGATTTCTTTATTAACATCAAAGGTTAACCTTATGCTTTAACGGATTGATTATTTTTAGATTAGAATTTGTTAGCCTGAATGGCTTTTTATCTGGCAGATTCATTAAGAAAAAGGAGGGCCTTAGAAGAAAAAGAACTACGACTGGAAAATAAGAATCATGTGGCACTGTTGCCAGGGAGCAGAAACTAGCAGAAGAATAGATTCAAAACGGCTGGAAAGCTGAGACTGGAGATTGAAGAAGAACAGAAAGGAAGAAAAAAAAATCAGCCATGGAATGGGCGAGTGATTTGCTTGCTTAACCCAGAAACAATCATGGCCCTTACAGAATGTCAGATGTTTTAGGCTGACTAACTGGTATCTCCATACCTCATATTGCCTATGTGCCTTTTTTTTTTTCTGGTATCCAGTGAGAAGAACAGAGTCAGGCTGTCTTCCACCCTTCCAGCCAGGCAACAGGGAGAGGTTGGGGCTGGGGTTTGGAAGATGAGAGAGGACAGTTCTGTTCAATGAAGCTTTATGGTAGCTTGTACTGTTCCAAGAACTATTAAGGAATCCAATTACAAGTCCCCATTCAGGATCCATTCTAGCAACCTTACTCCTAGGAATGTAATTATTCACTGAGGTATCAACAAGTAATTTCAGCAATTTTTTTCATGCTACAAGAAAGTCTTTGAAAACCATACAGTTTTTGAAGGCTATTTGCAATTCGGGATTTACTCTGTGCAAAATTTGCACATGGTTGTTATGCACTGAAAATAGCTTTTTCTTTTTGGGAAACAGGATTTTCTGCATAGATAATAATGCTTCAGTGCAGAAATACTAATTCCTGTGCAGAAAATGTTTTCTGGGCAGAAACAAGCTGCAGTTTGGGATTTGTTCTGTGTAAAGTTCACACACGGTTGATTTGCACAGAAAACAGCAGTTTCTGAGCAGGAAAAAAATATTTTTATGTGTAGAATGATACTTCAATACAGAAATATTAAGTACTATATAGGAAACATGTTTCTGACCACTTTTGAATATATTCTAAGATTCTTTCCATTCTTACCTACTCCTGAGGCCAGTTGCAACTTTGGAGGAAAAATATGCAATAGGGAAACAACACAGAAAGAAAGAATTAAGCCCCCTGTCCATGGCTCCAAACCTGATCTCCCATTCCTATTCCTGCTTTTTCTCACATTTTTTCTCATATTTATATATGGAAGAATTCAGTTTCACTTCCTGAGATATGCAACAAAATAAGCACATCCAAAGAAAACTATTCTTCTATGAAGCTCTTGATAAAATTTTGAGAAATAAACCACTCCAATCTATGTGCTCATTGTGAAAATGCATTCATTTGAGAAATGATCACTAGGAGCCCTTTCAAACCACACAGTTATGGCACTGTGATTTCACATTAAGTGGCACTGATCTCCAAATTTGTATGTCTGTTGATGGAAATCAAGGCTACTTTGTTTAAAGCTAGTTTAGTGACTAGGCCGGGGGCTGTGATTTTCATAATATGCACTACTTTTGTTGTTGATGCTAGTGGCAAAGGCCAATTCTAAATAAAATGTGCATTATGTATGTGTGTTGATTTGTAGAACAATTTATATTAAAAGATATTAAGTAGTATTTGCTTGGGTAGGAGTGAGAGGTGGTGGAATGACCACAGGACACCAGGCTGGAATTTAAAAAGGCCACAACTTAATTGGCAAAAATGGGTTGGCCCACGCATGGGTCTGGATCCCTGGCATCAGTCAACCCACTGTTAACCAATGCTCCTTAAAGCACAATTAGTCCAGTTTTATTGCATTTAAACCGTCATCTCTCTAACCTATAGAGTTCTAGTTTTTGTAGAATTCTTTATAATTTCACAGTCCAGATGCAACCTGTGAAGACCTTGTATAATTCCTTACGGTACCTCTACAAAGCCCAGGAATTGATAGGATGAAACCATACCAATGAAAGTGGCATCACACTGTTATAATTTCACAGTCCAGATACAACCCGTGAAGACCTTTTCAGATACTCAGTTAAGCTATGATTAATACGCATAAGGTAATCAAAGAGCTGGATGGTCCTGACAGGTTCTGCCCCAACCTACATATGCCTATTGTGCATCTGAAAGAAGCCTATTTTGCATAAAATGTGTGCATCAGGTTCTTTTCTGATATTACCTGCTATCATGAAAAACAAACACAATGGAGAATCAGAGAGCCAACATGATGTGGTTTTTTAAGTGTTGCATTAGGATTCTGGGTGACAAAGGTCTGAATCCGATTTCACTATGGAAATCCACAGGTTGACTTTGGGCAAATCATAGTCCCCCATCCTTAGCAAATCTCCTCTGAACACATCTTGCCAAGAAAATCCTGTGAGACGGTCTCTGCAAGTCAGAGCTGACTTGAAGGCACATAACAACTGAAGCATTTGCAAATATGTTTCCAATATAATGAGAGTGGGCCACCACAAAAGCAGCATGACCTGACAAAACTGAACACTCAGCTAATGATATGTGTTTTTTTTTAAAAAAAAAAAAAACACCTGTATTTCATTTTTGAAGGTTCCCCCTCAAACAAAGAAATATTGAATACATTTGTCTGCAATTTGGCAGTCTTCATCTGCTCTGAAATGACTATCATGGCTGCAGATTTCAAGGACTTATGTCACTCTCCCTCCACATATGACCATTCTGGTTTTACACTGCAGATCAATAGAAAACACAAAGTACAGGATTTCTGAATTTTAATTCATATTTAAGAACTGAATCAGACTGGATTTCATCCAAATCACTCTGAATTGCTAAGTCATTCTCCAAACCAAATCTAGGGATGGGTATGAACAGAGGATGGCTTACAGGGTTCCAAAGTTTAATGTATACAGAAATTTGCCTAATAAATAGAAACCTAACTTTGAGAATATCTCTAAGAATGCTTCATTGTCTTTATCACCCAAAACAACCTTCAAATGATTCAACGTATTGTATGGCACATATAACTCTAGAGCATCAAGCAATCTCTCAAGAAACAGATGTGAAGAAACTGCTTTTAGAATGAAAAAAAAAAGTTTTCAGCAAGGAAACATTTCCCAGAAAGGAACATCAAATAATGGATCTACTCTTGATATAATAAAACACTAGGCAAGTGTTTCTGATAAAGAACAAAGAAACTGGACGGGTGAAATATTTTCTCCAATACTTCTAAGAGATAGGAATCATTTTATGTCACCTATGTGGACAACAAATAGACACACCAGTTTTTGATCCAAGTAAGAAAATAAAGACGGGGAACAAGAGAGAAGAATTCAAATGGAAGAAGATCAAAATGTGGTGAGTGAAAGATTATTATCTGATTTTTTTTCCTATTTGAACATTTCATTAGTATGCCTGTTTTTTACAAGTTTAGAAAAAGTATCCCAGGATCTTTCCTCCTGTGTGTTTTCACCTAGCTTCCTCATGGTCCATATGCCAGCTGAAGTTGTCAGCACAATGAATCTGAACTGATGTAAAACAGGGAAACTCAGAACCAGAAAGCAATTCAGAGAATATAAAGAGTAAGTCACTTTCTATTAATCATATGAGATTATAATGGACATTCCTAAATCAAATGTCCTGCTATTTTATACATACACACATTTTGATGCCGTGGCCCTTCAGCTCCATATGAAGTTTGAAGTCTAGTCTTTTTTCTTAGAATGGACATTTTGTGTTCTGCTTCTGCTTACTTAGCTAACCAATGAAAAACTCAAAACAACCAAATTCAAATTGTCCAGTGTGAACTCAGTGGTCTTATGGAAGAGCAGGTGAACAGACATTATGCTCAAGAAGATGAGGAAGCATCCTTCCTTGATGTCTCAATGGCACAATGCCAGGAGAAATGTTGCAGTGCTGCTTAAAGATAATACCAATCTTAATTCTCCTGGATGGGCAGTGCATTATTTCAGCTGTAGCATGAAAAATATCTCAGAGAGTGGCCCATACACATCCTTTCTGGATATAATAGTAATTTTAAATGGTGTGGCAGAGGCCATTTGTGTGCTTATAAGGAAGATTTTAGTGAACCCTGAGAAAATAATCAAATAAAGAAAAGTCTCCAATAAGTCCAAAATCTCTACTCAGGAGCACAGAGCATTGTTTGGTAGCAGAAAACCTGTCAGGACTCTCCAAGGGTTGCCATGTGCTAGAGTGCCAGCTAAAGCTTCCAGGAATTGCTATAGTTCTCCAGTATGGGGAAACAAATCTCAAAGTGAGTGGCTGGGGAGGAGCAAATAATTTAATTTTCATGAATGAGGTGGCTTTAAACCAAAGATGACCACAGTACAGTCCTCCAGATGTTTTTAGACTGCAACCTCCAGCATTCCTTAGCATTGGTGTTGTGGTCTACAGCTCATGAAAACTGCAGCCCAAATTCATTTGGAGAGTTGCACTTTGTAAACCTTCAGTCTTCATCCCCATCTGTCTCCTGCTGGAACCAGGGCACTGTGTCTCAGGCCATTTCCGCACAAGGCAAGGGAATTGCCCCGTGACGCTACTCACTGGACTTTAAGGCTCCCGGATCCGGTCCACGCTGCTCCGGAGCAGTGCGTGGCCACTGCTCCGCACTGCTCCAGGGATGAAAATGGTGGCTTCCGGTTGGTCGAGGGTCTCAACCAACCGCTGAAGCTCGCCAGCCTAAAGGCCGCCCCTGGCAGATCGCAGGCTCGCACCAATGTGAACCTGCGAATCTGCATAAGGGAGCAGGCTCGCAGTGGCATGCTCCATGCTTTTGAAAGACCTGTTTTTAGCGGTCTTTCAAAAGCACGCTGGACGACCACTTGGGGTTATTCCGGAGCAGGCTGGGATGCGGATCTATGTTAAGTAGGTCCGACCCAGTCCGCTCCCAGGTGCAGACGTCCTCCCTGGAGGACGCTCTGCACCATTTTAAAAACCCCATGTGGAAATGGCCTCAGAATAAAATCATTGGTTGCATGTTGTACCTGGTGCATCAAAAAACCAGAAACCAGGAGCGGGGGCAAGTGGAGAGATAGTGCTTTCAAGAACTTGGGCTCATCATTCCATTTGGAGCAAGACAGGGAGTGAAGTGCTACCACAGTGATTCATAGGTTTTCTTGATATGGCCATAGTAATGCACAAGCTGGGAAAGTCTCCTCTAGGTCTGCCCCAGCAGCAACATAGGGCTAAAAAAATTCACATTTGCTGTGGATAAGACCACTTATAATGCAAGCCTTCTTAGGAATGTCCACAACTGCAGCTACTGGATGAATTTTGCCATCTTTCCAGCCACCTTTCCAGCCTCCTCCTCATTGATTTGGTCCCATGCCCATTTCCACAATGAATTGACCCCCATCTCTCCACCCTTGCTTGCCCTGACTCCTTGACATCACAAAGACTGGGCCCTTGGTCTCAAGGTTTGACTCTGAGCTCTCAGGGAATGGCATGGTGGTGACTCGGCAACCGTAACTCTTTCTGCTATCAAAAAACATGTTTCCCTCACATTTTCTGTCTGCTCCTGCTTCCCAACAGCACAGAACGTGGGCGGTACTTTTTCACTGCATTGGCACTTTAAGATTCCCAAATTGTTTACGTTTTTGGGAAAATAGGTTTAGATGTAAAAGGACTGAGTAAAACTGTGGAGGAAATCAATTAGATCAAAGTGAGGCCCTAATGGTATTGATTTGTGTAAACTGAAGCTAGCCAAGCGGTTATCCCTACAAATGTGCTTCTTTTCCCTTTAGAACCTCATATGACAGAGACCACAAAGTGATCACAAAACTGTGAGAGACTTTTATAGGTGAGTTTTTGGAAAAAGAAGAAACGAAAAGAGAAGTCTTTGGGGAATCTGCAGCCATCCAAAATATTTTTTTCCCTGTGGACTTGCACTGGGAAATAAGATTTGCTTCCTCTACGTTAGGAAAAGGTACTACTTTAAGGAAAAGCAGAGAAAGCTAGAGAAAAAATTAGGAATGAAGTGAAATATTTTTCCTAAGTTACTCAGTTTTGTTTAAAAATATAAGGCAAAAAACCCCTGAATATCTGCAACTGTTATTCAGCCATTCTTTACCTCAACTCAGACCCATTTACTTCTATAGTAAGGATATACACAAACATAATAAAGTTAGGTAGATATTATTAACCTATAGACAAATGTTGATTTCTTCCCTGTTAGTCACAGAAAAAACCTGAACATTATCAGCAGATCAGTAACCATTACGGCACTGATATATATTGTATTATTGCCCTCACTCAGAGTAGGGGAAATTTCTGAGGGAAAGTCTAGCATGACTTTTTTGCACTCCCTGCTATTGGCGCCCAGGGCACAAACCCTCCTTGCCCCACCCTAGATATGCCTCTAGAGGAAGACAAAACTCCTCTGAACAAATCTTGCCAAGAAGGCCCTGTAACTGGTTCTCCTTAGGATCACCATAAGTCAGAAATGATTTGAAGGCCCACAGCAAACTGAAGCTTAGATTCTAGGGCTTCATTTGAAAAAAAAAAGTCAAGTCTCTTCTTGTAAAAGTAGAGTTATGCGCCAAAACATGTAGCCACTCTGCTGGCAAACTGTTTTGCAAGAAACAAATTTCACTCTGTCTTTGAGTGAACTCTCACAACTATGACTGAAATTTGTGATCTATGCTCTCTCAGATTCTTGCTTAGTTTCCTGGGTCAGTTTTACAGTTCTGGAGGAAACCTTAGCTTTTCTAGGAAAGTCCAGCTGAATTCTGATTTGCAGAGCTCATTGCAGACATTGTACTAGAAAACAACAGCAATAGAACTGTTGGCATGAAGGAGGAAGGGTGGGGCAAAGGAGAGTAAAAAGGGATAAAATTTAAGATTTTTAAGGTATTTAAGTATTTAATGTTCCCTAGAATTGTTTTATGAATTAGTTTGTGCAGCAATATTAGAAAAAAATAAAATAAAACAAGTTTCAATTTGTTAGGGGAAGTTTGTATATAATGTTTCATGCTTTGGCTGTACAAACTGTTCAACTGTTTTTTTAAATCTTATATTTATACTTATATGAATACTGATGTATTATTCTTAACTTGTACTGTTTTCAACAAGTTGTTAGCTGCTTTGAGTCTCATTATTGGGAGAAAGATGGGATATAAATGAGTTAAATAAAGAAATAATAACAATTCCCCCACTGCTGAATGTGAGAAAGAAAATGTCATCCTATTACTGCCACCTTCTTTCCATCCTACCTTTCCTGCTCTACTTTTAGGGGTTTCCTGTGATATTTTCATGTACATGTACCTTTTCCTAGCAGAAAAAAAATGGCAAAAACATATATGTTGTAACATTCTAATGAAAATACAGTAGCATTACAAGTGCCCTTGCTTGCCAAAAGGATGTTGTTTATTTCTTGTTGCTGTTGTTGTTGTTCCTACCACACTAGGAATGTACATGTCTACATTACACGGTTCTTGTTTTGCTTTGCATGGTTTTCTGTTTTGCCCGCAAAAATCCTGTGAGGTAGATTGCTGAGAGGTCGTGATAGCTGTAAGTCACATTCTATAACCAAGCAGGGATTTGCACTTGGGTCTTGCTCTATTCCATATCTAGCATTGGAAACATCAAACGAACAGTTACTATAAAAATGCTACCAGGGCTGAAACAGAGGCCTCTTCCACAATTTACCTTTTTCTGAAGCCATCCTGTGAGGATCCAGGGAAAGCCTCTCCCGGGAGGGAATCGCTTCTGCTGTGCTCCCCCTCTGTACAGGCTGCCTGCTGGATGGGAGGAAGCACGATGGCCCTGCCCCTTCCTTCTGCAGTGCAGCCTGGCAGTTTCCCAGGCTGTGCTGCAGCCATTGCATTTCCTGGCATTCTTCACAACAGGTAAGTGCAGGAGGGAGGTGAAAGGACTCCACAATCATGTGTCATTTTCGAGAGAAACCCGAACATGATTTAATCTGCGATTGCTACTGGATGGCCATGGGTTGGTGGCTGTAGCCATTGCAGGTTGGAGGTGGTGTGCAAAAGGAAAATAGTGCTAGGAAAAATGCAATGACCAGTTTATTGTATTTGTATAAATAGAACGTGAATTAATAATATGCACAGCTTTAATACTTTTCAAAGTATAGAAATTAGATACCCAGAGGGACTGGTATATGATAAACCTAGCTCAGACCTATTTGCCCACACAGAACCCAATAAAATAAAAGAAGAAAACAGAGAGCAAGTTAAGGGCAGGGATAAGAGTAATGGCTTTTGGGGATGTCACACCAGAAAGACACTGATTGCCTCCTAAGTACCATGAACCACACAAATGGGCGACATCTGAAATATGAGATATAATTAAAGGCCTGTAGAAATGATGGAAGGGCCTAAACACCCTAAAGGTACCACATTTTGTCTAATCTTGGAAACTAACCAGGGTCAGCCGCAGTGAGTACTTGGATGGGAGACTGGCAATGAATACCAGGTGCTGTAGGCAATATTTCAGAGAAAAGAACTGGCAAAACCACCTCTGGGTATTCCTTGCTGAAGAAAAACCTACGAAATTCTTGAGGTCACCAAAGTCAATGGGTGACTTGAAGGCACACACACACGGATACACAAAATGGTAGAATGACATTGGGATGACACAAATGTTCCAAAGAATGGGAGGGGCGGAGAAGTCAGAGGGACAAACAAAGAGTCTTTTCATTTTTGCCTCGTTTCTTAGAAACAGGCTATCTTTACATCTGTATTTCCATAGAACTTCCAATCATCAGTAGTGTGTTTTTCTCACTGTCAAGTAATTATCCAACACTGAAACAACTAATGTGGCAGAACTGTAAGGTACTGAGAGACTCATGCTAATTAAATATATCGTACACATATGCATACTAGAAATACTGGATTTATCAAAATGAATGTAATTTCAGGGGGTCTCAAGGTGATTGCTCTGCCTGGTCCTGAATTCTCATGAAGGAGGGAATCCTGCCTAGAATTTCTGCTTATCAGCTAAAGGTGATAAACAAGGATGTAGTGAACATTGAATATTAGAAGCTGTGTAAGAGAAAATTAAAATTACTTCTGAAAAACAGAACAGCAAAGTCACTTCAATTATACTAAACATGTTTGGACAGTATTTAAATATAGGAAAAACATTACTTGCCTTCTGCAATAAAATTAAGCCAGATGTTCAAGAGTGTAGAATGTTGGTTTGAGATGGAAATTAATCAAGAAAAGCAAAATTGGTTCTGTCATCAGTACAGAAGAATATTACAGTAAGTAAATAAGACTACCTATTAAAGAAAAAGTTTGACCCTGATTCCTTGCTCTCATACAGAGATTGATAATGTGTGGCCATCCAGATTTGTTGGACTGTGATTCCCATCATCTTTTAGTGTCAGCTATGCTGATCAGGGTCCATGGGAGGTACAGCTGAAGAAGCTGGTTTAGGTCCCATATTGAGAGAAATGTGGGACATAGATCAATGAATAAGAACATCTGAAATAGAGAGGTGTGAATAAGGCACCTCAAGTGGGTTTTGCAAAACAGTTTGCCCTGTCTGCATTTCCAGAACTCTCTACAGGCCACACATACTCTCTACAGGCCACACATTGATCTTCAAAAGAGGCAAAAAGAGAAGGTCCAGGAAGCTAAAGACCAATCAGCCAGTCAGCAAGTATCTTAATGGCAATGCAGTGATTAGTAGAAGCCAACGTGGGTTTGTCAAGAACAAATATGCCAAACTAATCTTACATCTTTTTTGAGTAGGTCACTTATTTAGAAGATGATGGGAATAGCAATAGCAACAGCATGTGTATTTCTATATCGCTTATCAGCTAAGTGCTCTCTAAGCAGTTTACAATGTGTTTAGCTAATTGCCCTCAACAAACTGGGTACTCATTTTACCGACCTGCAGAAGGATGGAAGGCTGAGTCAACCTGGAGCCTGGCAGGATTGAACTCACAACCTTGTGGTTACAGTACCGGCATTTAACCACTGTGCCACCAGTTATGGATTGCATTTATCTGGATTTCAGGAAAGCATTTAATAAGGTCCCTTATGATATTTTGACTGTCAAACTGAGTAAATATGGGAAAGATGGAAACACCATCAGACGGATCCATAATGGGTAGGAAAACCATGCTCAAAGAGTTGTCATCAGTAGCTGTGCTTCAAATTGAATGTAGGTCTCAAATGGAGAGCTGGAGGCTTCTGTCCTGGGACTGATGCTCATCAATATTTTTATCAACGATTTACATGATAGAGTAGAAGCATCCTTATCAAATTTGTGGATGATACAAAACTGGAAGAGGTAGCTAACACATTGGGAGATAAGAGCAGAATTCAAAAGGACCTTGATAAACTGGAAATCTGGGCTGAAATTAATAAAATGAAATTCAGCAGAGACAAATGCAAAATTCTTCATTTAAGCCACAAAAATCAAATGTACAGATATAGGACCAGGGATACTTGGCTCTGCAGTGCTAGATGTGAAAGGGGACTTGGGATTATTGTTGATCAAAAGTTGAACATTAACCAGCAGTGTGATGTTGCAATAAAGAAGGCAAATGCTATCTCAGCCTGCATTAATAAAAGCATACTTTCCAAGTCTAGGAAATTAATAGTCCTATTAATAGCATCCTAGTATATTCTGCACTGATCAGGTCTCATCTGGAGTACTGCATTCAGTTCTTGGTACCTCTTTTTAAGAAGGATAGAGACCAGTTGGAGTGAATTCAGAGCAGGGTAACAAGGATGATAAGAGGTATGGAGAATAAAACATATGAGGAGAGGGAGAAGGACCTGGGCATGTGCAGCTTGGTGAAGAGCAGACTAAGGGGTGACATGAGTGTCTTTTTTAAATACCTGAAGGGCTGCCACAAAAGTAGGGTGCAGGCTTGTTCCCTGCTGCATCAGAGAGTAGAACTAGGCCTAATGGTTTTAACCAACGGGAGGGTAGATTTTGACTGAACATTAGGAGGAACTTTTTGACAGTGGGAACAGTTCTGCAATGAAACCGATTGCCTAGAGAGGTGATGAGCTCTCCTTCTCTGGATGTCTTCAGAAAGAAGCTGGGCAGCTACCTGGTGAGGATGCTCTAGATAAAGATTCTGCATTGAGCAGGAGGGTTGGACCTGAGGATCATAGGGTCCCTTCCAAGTATATGATTCTATGACGCTAGGGCTAAATGAAAGGTACTACCTCTAGGCAGGAAAAATGAGATGCACAAATAGAGGGTGGGTGACTCCTGGTCTGAAAATATTACATGTCAAAAGGATGTAGGAGTCTTAGTAAACCACAAGATGAACATGAATTAATAGTGTAATCCAGCAGCCAAAAGTGCCAATGCAATTCTGAGCTGCATCAGCAGAAGTAATAGTGCCACTCTATTCTGCTTTGGTCAGACCTTATCTGGAATACTATGTTCAGTTCTGGACACCACAACTCAGGGTCAATATTGACAAGCTGGAACATGTCCACAGGAGGGCAACCAAGATAATCAAAGATCTGGAAACCAAGCCTTATGAGGAACAACTTAGGGAGCTGGGTATGTTTAGCTTGGAGAAGAGAAGACTGAAACATGAGATGACTACCTTCAAATATCTGAAGTGATGTCACATGGAAGATGCAGCAAGCTTGGTTTCTGTTTCTCCAGAGACTAGAACATGAACCAAGGGATTCAAATTAGAAGAAAAGAAATTTCATCTCAACTTAAAGAAGGCCGTTCTGACTGTAAGAGCTGTCTGACGATGGAATAAACTGCCTTGGAGGGTGGTGGTCT
The DNA here is from genome assembly GCA_030412105.1 of Cyclura pinguis. Lineage (NCBI taxonomy): Eukaryota > Metazoa > Chordata > Lepidosauria > Squamata > Iguanidae > Cyclura > Cyclura pinguis. The sequence continues at coordinate 62,265,671 of CM059599.1, forward strand.
CTCCATTTTTGGAAGTCTTTAAATAAATGTTGGATGGGCATCTTTTGGGAGTTTTGCTTTAGTTGTGTATTCCTGCATGGCAGGGGCCCGAACTAGATAGCTCTTGCCATACCTTCCACCTCTAAGACTGTATGAGTCAGTGCAAATAAATAATCTATGTGTCTATGCATCCATCCTCTAAATTGTTTTAGACTCAGAAAATGAAGTCCCTGTTTTCCCCAAACAGAACATGACCAGAAGACACTTCTGCTTTTTTTTAAAGGCCATGCTGCATATAGCCAAGCTCAGAGAATATCAAGCTCAACTCAGTACCCTTTTACATTATTTTACTTTTATTGCCTATGCGTTTATCAAAACATAAGCACTTTCATATGTATTCACATGTGCCTTTTTTACATGCTTTTCTAAATTTACACATTTTCCCAAGTATTTTCTCCCATCATGCTGCAGTTTAATATGCATGTTTCCTCAGCATATGTCTTTCTACACTTTCCCCTCCTATCCCTATTTGAGTACTCTTTTCCTCCTACAGTGCTCATGTTGGTACCTACTTTTCAATTTACAAATTCAGTGCAATTCTGAAAATGCAAATACAGCTCAATTTGTGCATACGTTTTGGGAGGTGCAAATCTAGTCAGTCTGCTTTAAAAAGTGGAGCCCATAAATATCTTATCTATCCCTAGTTGACAAAATACTCCATACCCAATGCCTAAAATTTACACAGATAGCTTTCATGTAGTCTTTCAAAGAAGACTGTAGAAGAGGATCATAAAATGTCACAGTTTGTTAATACTGACCAATGACACTAGATACAACATTTTTTTCTTTGACCTTTTTTAAAGAAACTCTCCTTATGTGTAAAATTTCTAGCTAATCTAATAAATCAATGTGATATGATCTAAATGATGTAAAAAGACAGGAACTAATATGTAACAGCAAAAAACAAAACAAAAAAATTCATTGGTGCAGAGAGGTTCAGACAGAGATTTTTTTCCTTCATTTTTTACCACTGTGTAAAATAAAAAGGGCATCTCCACACTTGTGAATTGAAATTAAATGTCAAAATTGTCAAGGGGGAGCATTAGCTGAAAATCATTTCTCCAGCCCTGTAACAGAAATAGGTTTTCAGAATACAAACAAGATCAAAAGAGATGAATAAAGTGGTTGATTATTAGCATTAGTATCATGATATCCTTAATGAGCCATTATTGCAATGATGTTTTGTTCTTATGTAATCAGTGTGTAGCTCTTAATAACATAGCATTAACTGATGAGTTCTAATTAATATGCCATTTTGATCTTATTCTTCACAGCTAGTTGAGAACAGCTCACACTTCCTTTAAAAAACATGACATTTATCCATTTGGTTGTAGCCTTAACATGCCATGCTCAATATCATTATTTCACAGAATCGTGGAATTATAAAATTGTAGAGTTGGAAGTGGCCTCATGGGCCATCAAGCCCAAACCCCTTACTCAATATAGAATCTACAGCTAAAGCACCCCCAGCAGATAGCTGATCAGGTCCCTTGGTATGGATTTCTTTGTTAGAGAAAGGCTTTTATGTTATTGAGGTTAATCGGTCTCAAAGAGTTCCCAAGGAAGGATTCTTTACATTTTTGAACTACAACTCCCAGAATTCTACGCAATCCTAATATTAAATAATTTACTGTCTTCCCACAGTAATAATAATTGTAATAAGTTTTGGCCATCCTGACAAACCAACAATGGCATTAAGCAGTTTCTAGGGCCACCCTGACCCACAATGTCTTGGGCTGAAGATTCTTCACCTTGGTCTGGTGAGATGGGAGTCCTGTAGGAGAGCTGCCAGCCACTACAACAGTTGATATTGTTTAAAGCAGTGCTGGGCAACTTACAACCCTCTATGTATAAAATGTGAGAGACAAGTCTGCCAATCACCGATTCTGAGTATACCTTTGTTATGTAAGGCCCCACTGCCCCACTTTGGGGGTCCCTAATATTAGTATGGTTTGGATGGGTACCATACCTAATTGGCACGATATTGGATTGGCAACTGTATTAATTGGCTCTGATATCAAAATCAGACCTGAAAGGTGACGGAGAGGTCAAACTGAGTGACGGAAGGAGTTTGATTGTAAACATGAGAAGGATAGGCCAACTCGAAACTTCCTCCAGGTAAGACTGAGTCATTTGTCAGGCAAATAAACACCATTTCTGTGGATAATGGGCTTAAATAGAAGCTGGAATTTTCCAGGGAACCCAACTGTGAAAAGCCCACCAGGACACTGATTGACAGATATCTGTCCCTTGTATACCTGAATTCCTTCCTCTTTCCTCACAGCACCCACAGCACCTCACAGTTATTACAACACCCATCATGTCTTTGTCAATCAAGCGCTAAACTCATCAAATGCACTGTCTACAACAGGTTCCCTCTGTCTTGCATCTGGAACCTTCACTGCCGCAGGCTATTTTCAGGGTACAAATACCCCTGATTTCAAGATGCCCAGTGCAGTTTCTTGCCTTTCTGAGTGTCACTCTGTCCATTTGATTCCTGAACTGAGAACTGTCCTTGGATCCAGCACCTGAGTCACTTCGTCCCATTTCTCTGCTTCTTGTCAGATCGGGTAAATATTGCCTGTACCCTTACAGTCTCTATCTGCTTTCCTCCCTTTCTTTCAGTTAGCTCTTGTGTGAATGTGTGATTGTGTGTATCTTGTATGCGTGCATGAGAGAATTCTCCTCAATAAAACACATTTTTAGCTTACTTTTGAATCTTTGGCTGGTTCTTTTCCTGCGTGTGCCTGTAAACAGTGGTAGACAAGGTCTCACTAAATTGCCCCCCTCTCACAAGCCTCCTCTTTGAGCTAATTCATTCCCCACTTTTGCAAGGAGACACTGGCATCATGGGGTGGCCCTTGTGGCACCCACATTTTGGGGTAACAGCTAGGCCAAAGAAAAGCATAGTCAGTACTCTGATGGTCATGCCATACATATTTGTGACTTGAAAAGTAGCCCTAAAGTGTGAAAGGTTGCCTAAAGGGCCAGCTGAGTCAACACAAGGGCAGCAGGAGATGTGCTAAATCCCAACTCCTCCTAGCACAGAGGTGTTGGAAATTACTTAGGACTATCGTTGCCCTCATCTAACACTTTGCTAGTCTTACGGTTACACCACTTGACTAGAGGAGATTTAGGTCTGATGTAACTTTTATAGTAATTTTGCAAGAATATATTAGTTCTGCTCAGTTCCTTTGAACAGATGGCTCTGTTGACAGATCTCTGAGTTCAGCTGGCAGAAGACATTCTGTCAGCAGAAGGGCATTTCTGCTGGTGGGAGAAGCTTGTTCCTAATCCTACTTACCTACTACCAGCTAATTTTTGAATTACGATTGCACTGCTAGACTTCATTCATAAAAACAGTTTAAAAAAAATAATATTGTAAGTGTTACTGCCAGGTGTAACATAACCCTGTTGAAAAGGAAATTAGTTTTTATACTGCATGCTTTAAGGTGGTAAGGCATTTAACACTAAATCCAGGGTGATAACATTTTTCTTATGAATATCCCAAACACATATTCAGCTGAAGAAACAAATCATTTTAAAACAAATGTGAGCTAATAATATTCCACATAGCTGATAATGCACATTTTTCATGCACTTCCCTTTCCATAGACTCCAGCAAATGAAGTGTAATAAGTATAATTAAATTTGTTGCATGGGTAAATTGGAGATAAGAATCAATAAAGGCCTCAGTTTGAGATCTCATCACTTATTGACTAACGGGCCATTTGTCTCCTTCTACATCCCATGTTAAAAACAGTAAGCAGTTAATGAAGGCACACAGATGGATATCAGAAACAAAATGGGTAGTAACAAGGTTCCAGAAGGAAAATGTGTTCATTGGATTGAAAGCAGAGTCACAAAGATGCTTCTGTTGCAGCAGGGGGGCTACAAGATCCTGCAAGTTACTGGTTTTATCTTTAATCAGTAGTCAGAAACAAAAGCTAAGACAGTATTTAAAATGTAGGAGTTGTTACATGGAACTGAGTTCTGCTCAAGTTCTGCTTAGTAACTTCAGAAGCATGGAATATGAGCTTGGTTTGGCAGACCAGACCTATTTCAGCCAACTAACCCGATTCCTTCACCCCATACCTCCTGCAATTTTCAGTTTAGGCATTGTGGGACAATGGGCTGCTCTAGCACTGGATCTCCAGTACTGGCCTAAAGAGGTTCTTTGAGGTCAGTTCCTGGACTCCAGGCCAGACTTGAAGGTTGGCACATCTCCAAGAGATAGAGCTCAATTTGTGATCATTTGAGACAGAAATTAAAGAATGAGCAACTCTGGGCTTGCTCCTGGACAGGCACACCTAGAACTGACCCATGTGTTTCCTTCAGCCCTACTCTTTACATACTTTCTGAGACTCTTCTGAAATTGATATTCAGCCTCTGGGTCAAAAGACATTCCCACCTCTGTATTTATTCAGAGAAAAAAACTTTTCCTGTTGCCAGTGGGGTTTATTCTCTCTCATACACATACACACCTACCTGCAATGGCAACCTGATGGTTCAAAGAGAAGATTTAATGTCAGTCTACAGCCTTCTTGGTGACTGCTCTTAGTTTATGAAACTCTCTTCCGAGGGAAAGTAGACTTGCACCCTCCCTGTTGTCCCTCCACTAACAGAGATCATTTTAGTCAAGCCACTGACTGGTTGTTGAGATAAAGCTTTAATTGAGGAGGGGAGGGGCTAGATTTTTGAGTTGAGGTGTCTTTCAATGAGCTGGTGTTTCTGATGTGACAATTTGGCTAATTGAAAACTGTGGTTTCAGTTGTCTTTGTTTTTTTAAGAAAATATATGGTCAATTGCCTTGGATCTGAGATATTAACAAATAAATAGAGTAAATAAAATAAAAAAAGTTTTAATTTGTTTTTATTTTATGTTACATTTTATTTTCTTACATTTACAATTTAACTTCCTTTCTGAACTTCCCAGGGAGATCTGTCTGTTGAGGAGTAGAGAGAGAAATAATAAATAAAGAAGGCTTCGGACCTCTGCAGAAGGGGTTGGGGAGAAAACAGCCCTCCTCAGGAGTCAGCTATACCAGGCTTTGCCTCTATCAAAATTGTTCTGTAGTAGCTTTTCCCTCAGAGCCAGTGTGATACGGTGGTTTGAGTGTTGGACTATGAATCTGGAGACAAGGGTTCAATTCCCCACTTGATGAAAACCCACTGGGTGACCTTGGGCATGTCACATACTCTCAACCCCAGAAAAAAAACATGATAGGTTCATGTTAGGGCCAGCATAAATCAGAAACTGCTTGAAGGCACAGGCTGCAGAAAAAGAAGACATGGAAAGCAAGGTTACCTTATTGGCTCAGCTCATAGCTCATCATGAGTCAACATGGGTTTTCAAAAACAAGTCATGGCAGACTAATCTTATCTCTTTTTATGATAAAGTTACAAGCTTGATAGATGAAGGGAATGCTGTGGACGTAGCATATCTTGATTTCAGTGAAGCCTTTGACAAAGTTCCCTATGACATTCTTGCAAAGAAGCTAGTAAAATGCGGGCTGAGCAGGGCTACTGTTAGGTAGATTTGTAATTCGTTGACCAGCTGAATCCAAAGAGTGCTCACCAGTGGCTTCTCTTCTTCCTGGAGAGAAGTGACTAGTGGGGTACCACAGGGTTGTGTCCTGGGCCCAGTGCTATTCAACATCTTCATCAATGACTGGGATGAAGGAATAGAGAGCATACTGATCAAATATGCAGAAGATACCAAATTGAGAGGGGTTGCTAATACCCCAGAGGACAGGATCAAATTTCAAAATGACCTTGACAGATTGGAGAGCTGGGCCAAAGCTAATGAATCTCAACAGAGAGAAATGTAAGGCCCTACACTTAGGCAGAAAAAATGGAATGCACAAATATGGGATGGGGAGACACGTGGCTGGATAACAGCATGCGTGAAAAGGATCTAGAAGTCTTGGTGGACCATAAGCTGAACATGAGTCAGCAGTGCAATGCGGCAGCCAAGAAAGCCAACACGATTCTTGGTGTATCAATAGGAGTATGGTGTCTAGATCAGGGAGGTAATCGTACTACTCTATACTGCTTTGGTTAGATCTTATCTGGAATACTATTTCAAGAAGGATATCCACAATCTGGAGCATGTCCAGATAAGGGTGACCAAAATGGTGAAGGGTCTGGAAGCCATGCCCTATGAGGAACGGCTAAGGGAGCTGGGTATGTTTAGTCTGCAGAAGAGAAGGTTAAGAGGGGATATGATAGCCATGTTTAAATACCTGAAAGGATGTCATGTCAAGGAGGGAGCGGGCTTGTTTTCTATTGCTTCAGAGACTAGGATAAGGAGCAACGGATTCAAGCTGCAGGAAAGGAGATTCCACTTGAACCTCAGGAAGTACTTCCTGATGGTCAGAGCTGTATGGCAGTGGAATATGCTGTGGTGGAGTCTCCTTCTTTAGAGGTTTTTAAGCAGATGCTGGATGGTCATCTGTTGGGAGTGCTTTGATGTGAGTTCCTGCATGGAAGAGGGTTGGACTGGATGGCCCCTGTGGTCTCTTCCAGCTCTATGATTCTATGATCATTTTTCAATCTTATAGCATGATGAATTTGCTTCTTAGTTTTCTTTGTTTTCTTTTTGCTGCCTAATTTTCTTTTGCATTGTAATAGGAAGTAGCTTAAGAGTTTGAGTGTACACAGAGTGTACAGCTCTGAATATGTCTAGATTCTTTTCCTAATTTTTTGAAAATCTTCAAAGATAGAAAAATTTCACCCTGTTGGTAAATAGAAGCCTACAGAATGATATGGCTTGATGGCACAGTAACTGTTTCTAAGGTATTCAAACTTGCATGGGTGTAAAGGATCATGGCAGGAAACAGGTGGAAGTTACACTGACGCTTATAGTAAAAGGTTTGGTATGGAGAACCCTTTTGCTGAAAGATGTTATTTCTTGCTAGCATGTGCTGAGGGGAAAACAAGCACCAAGGAAAGCAATTTGAGAGGAGGAAGAAAGTGGAGTCAAAGAACAGACTGTGACTTTGACTTCTAAGGCTAGGAAGGAAAGTGCTAATGGCTTACAGTGCCTAGGGCACAGGGAAATCATAAGCCTGAAGAGATGGTTTTTAATAAGTGAAGGAAAGGTTGTCAGAGGCATTCTGTACGTTGATGGCAAAATTTTCTTCCCTTCCAACCAGAGTGCTGATTATGGAATTAGCTCCTGGGGAGGAAGAAGAATTGCATACATCCATTTGAATTCCATATTCAGAGAAAATTGCTTAAGTGCAACATATTTTGATCTGTGAAGTCGGAAGAAACTTAGTAGGAAAAAGGGAAATGATTTTATGAATCAGAGTTATTGCTCAAGTCTTGACTGTCTGGGCAGTGTTATTTTCTTTTTACTGATGTGTTTTAATTGTATTTGGGTTTTTTTAATTTTTCCTTGTATTAATTATAATTTTGAATTGATTTCATCACAGCTGTCTTGGGTTCCTTGGTTAGCAGAAAGGCGGTGTAGAAATGAATCACCAAGATGGCTGATCCCCCCCCCCCCCACTGAGACAGAATTGTGTTCTCTGATGGGGGAATTATCAGTTGTCTTCTCAAGTTGTAGCATAACATAAAAAAGTTAAATTGTTTGGAATCCTCCAGTCAGCATGGTGAGATTCTGTTATAGTCCAAACAGTAACTTTTTCCGGCTCTGAGTCACATGGTAATTCATAAGATGCTCACACAGCAATTCAGAAAGTCTGTTTCGAATCTCTGTTAATTAATAACTTTGTGACCATCACACACACCTAATTTCTGTCTTGCATTTTCAAGATATAAGAGAGACAGTATCATGTTTTCAAATTTTCTTTTCCATTTTTTAAAATTTTCTTTTAAACAGTTGAAAGAATTAGAATCTCGATCCAGCTTTCACTGACCAGAACATTATCAGGCTTTCACAAATCATGATAATGAGCCTTGTTTGACTTAATATCAGCCCATAAAACATGTACCCTGAACTTTACCAGAAATCTAAGGAAAGCTCAAATTACTTGAGTCCTCAATGCAGAAGAAGATGTCAAATCCAACACTGACACTTGACATGAGTGTGAAAAATGCAGTTTTCAGAGATCAGATTGTTAATAAGAATTGTTCTGCCTAGTATTCAGAAGGGAGAGACTGCATTAATATCCTTAAAAATATTTTTGAAATCGTATGCTAAATGCCATCACAATAAATTCTGTTGTCTACAGTGCTACTGCCAAATAATTTTACTATGGTGTTCAGTCTGAAACAACATTTCTTGACCCAATATTCTTGAACCAGCACATTTATATATTTGCACACTTTTGAAATGATTGCCTGTGAACTTTCCAGGATAAAAAGGGCAATTAATGAAAATTATACTCTAAAATTTTGATTTCAACTTAGGTTCTATTCACTGTACTAGTAATACAAAGTGTATTCCTTAAAAATAAGATGTTTATCAAATGATCCTGGACTAAAGAGTGGGAGAGGGGAGAAATTCCTTTGGCTTGTATTTCTTTATGAAAAGTTTTATTTTGCTCCCCTTGGAGACGGGCAATGAGATTAAGTGCATCTTGCCTATGAGGAAGTACACATAAAATCATGTGAATATTTGAAAAAGGAGCATGAATAAAATGGATGCATTTTTAAAATACACAGGAACACCTTTTAGTCAATGGTGAAATGCATAAAAGAGCCTTCACTAGTAAAAGGTCTACCAACATTTTTTTAAAAAAAATATGTACCAAAAAAAGTGCAAAATTTCAGCTCTGTTTTCCTCCTCTGTAGCTCTGTGGGTTGTTGGAGGGGAGAGAAAAGTCCCAGAAGAGGCAAGCCATGAGGCAGAATCGTGATTCAACCAGTATTGGGATAGGGCTTGGAAGAGTGAGCCAGTGCTGTCCTTTTTCTGCCCTCAAAGCTGATGTGGGCAGAAGCCAGGACAAATGACCAGGGCTTGATGATCTGAAAGAGGGCCTGGCACTTGGTTATGTTACATATTTTTTTGATATGGGGTAGAGCAACCCCAAATCCCTGGTTTTGAATCCAGTGAGAACAGAAAAAATGCACACCAGCTATGCTCACAATAACATTTAGTAGGCAGCAAAATGAACTCAAATTGCATACTAAACACTGTGTCTCTTCCTGTTGCGATTGTGGCAGATGCTCACTCCTCCTGCTCTCAGATGTACAGGCCCTGAAAACTGAGGTGAAAGAATGTTAGGCAGGCCTGTATAAAGCCCATCTCAAAAGAAGAGCTTCTCACAAGAATTCTGGGTCTCTATGAGATATCTAGTCTTGTGAAAGGCCAGAACTTTCATAAAAGGACTTCTTCTTGTGAGACTTCAGGTAGCCTACCTCATCTAACAGAAAGATCATCTTCTTAACAACTGCAGGGCAATCAGTTTGGACCTGGTTGCTTCCATTTTGGGAACAGCTATGCCTACTGAATTTGGTCAGGTCAGATGATAGAGAATATAATGCAATTTGGTTTCCATAAGGACCTAATATTCACAATCTGAGAATCAGATCTGGGAAAACAGACACTCACTGAGATCCTGCATCAAGAGATATACTGCCAGTGCTTAGCTACAATATGTCTCCTAAAACAAGCCCCCGTCTAACCTTTTCAGTATAGCACACACACACACACACACACCCAGGAGATGGCAATTTCTGTGTTGGTGGTGAGTTCGTACTTAATTCATTGTTCTGTGTAACAAGTTTTTAACTAATTTAAATCATCTTGATGTTTTTTAACCCATTTAACCTGCTTTTATGTTATTTGTAAGCTGCCCTGAGATCTCTTGATATAGGGCAGGGAATAAAAATTTAAACAAATAAATAAATGTGCAGTTGGAACAGAATTCTGATCTCTGCAGCGACCAAAAAAAGTGGGTTAAAATGGCAGATGTTGGACATGTGCCATTGTCACTGTTATTATTTGTCTGTCTTTGTTTGTAAGACTAAATACATCTATTTACTTGATGGAATTTTGGGAACAATATTAAGAACTTTATATAATATTATATGGTATTAACATTCATGATTGTTCGGCATTTTTTGCATCATTTTAATGCATAGTTGGCTAACTCTTTTGTCTGTATGATCTTGTCAGGGTTGGCAGGATTTGGCTCCTCTGAGCATGAGCAGAGTGCTATCTGTGAATCAAGGCTTCGCAGCAGCAGAGAGTCCCAGTGAAGCAGAAAAAATACCAGAGGCTCATTAAGCAAGACTTAGAGGCTTGATTTATTGCTGCACTCTAAGATAAGGCTTAGTAAAAACATGCTAGCATTCCAGCAATTAGACAAACAGGAATAACAGAAGATAATGAAAAAAAATCAGCAGCATCTCCCTTTACAATCAGTATCCTGTCAATGGCATGGCAGGTCCAGCTAGGGTGTCTAACTGGCAGCTGGTCAAGGCAAACACCAGCCTTTTTATGCTACCTTGTCACCCTGGAATAAGTGGGGTGACCCAATAAGTGCTCTGGTGTGTGGCCTTCTCTAATACACAAGACATAGCCATAACAATTCTGCTGGCCTTGCACCTGGCTGTCTGGCCACACTGCTTCTTCCCTTTGCCATCCACTCATAGGAAAACTTTGCCTGCCTGGCAACAACCTTGACAGATATATACCGTATATAGTTCCTTCAGAAATAAATAATCTGTGACTATTCTTATTGTTGATACTACAAACCTATGAAGAAAAATTCTGAATTTGACTGCTGGTTTCACTGAGATAAACATACAATCTGTGTGCTTTGCAAATTAGAATCTTTGGCTTCTTCCATGTTTTTGCTTAACATAGTCGGGTGTATTTTAAAGAAGTAAAATCATTTTTGGTACACAGGACCATTATTCTGTAAAAGTTGGAGACTGCTTTGTCTCTTCCCAACACTTTACCTTGCCTTCAACAGCAGATGTGCTTTGAATGTGGTGCTACATGTTCCCACTTGATCAAAAGAGATGTTCAGGTATTTTAAAACACGCATGAAGATTAATCCTAAGGCACAAAGATATTTTTAAAAGACTCAGACAATAAAGAAAGGAGTAATTTCAAGGGCTTCTTTTAGGTTAAGATTTACTACTCCAACCTATATATCCATCAGCTGGAAAAAGTGACTGAAATCATCCCAAAAAGAACCAAGGTAATAAAAATGCAACAGATGTGGATTCCCAAGTTAAAACAACCACACAAGAAGAGCAGATCGTATGCATAAGAACAAAGGAACAGATAGATCATAGAACTAACATCTACAGTCATATTGTTTTTCAGTACTATAGCAGTTCAGGGTACTTTTTCTGGGTTGTTTTTTGGGAAAGGTGGAATTTGATCAAACAGATACATGCCCATGGGATCATATTGTCCCTACATTGCAACAACACTGGCTGCTAGTTTGTCTCTAGTTGTTCATTTTCTTTAAAGTTAGAAACAGCTTAAATTCAATGTGCAAAGAGTCTCTTCCCACACCAGCCGGCCCACCTCTCCTGGTGATCTTTTCAGGAGAGCTTTTCCATGTCTCATCTCTGAACAATGTGAAAAAGGAGAAATAGGTTTTCTTTAACTCACCAAATTTCTGGAACTCATTATTCCATGACAGGCATCTGATCTCTGATTATTTCTCTCCAATTGGTTGTTTATTTATATTCCCTGGTAATCATTTGTCCTGCAAGCCCGTTGACCAGACCAGGGGTGTAACTATGAAGGCAGCAAAATGAAAACATTTTGCTCCCCAAAATGAATTTTTTCTTTAGTCCCCAAATTTCTAGCACTGTAGAAAATGAGACACTATTCATACATAGTACTTTTACCATGTGCTATGTTTGCCTTCCCTTGGTAACTTTGCCTTCCCCCTTTCTTTGGATGCCTAAACTGTATTTCTAAAGGTTCAACTGATGTTTCAAGGTACTGTGATGCTAGAAATTGGGGACTGAGGGGAAAAAACTCATTGGAGGGGCAGAATTCTCATGGGGGGCCAATGCCCTTATTTCCCCATGTGGCCTAAATACAGATAGCTGTGACTGTTATTTTTGTCATTGTTGTGATTTTTGATGCTTGGTAATTTAGTCCCTGCTAACCATGAAAGTGTTCATTCCTTCAGTGCTTCCATGCACTGCTGCAGTCTTTAGGCATAATTTCTTGCTTCCATCTTTATAGATATGGTTGCTGCGTGGGAAAACCTCTTTTGGACAGTGTCTTCTGTTTGATGGTCTATCAAAGATGGCATAAACAGAAAGTAAGCACCAGAATAAAGAATAATAGGCATCCCTTTTAGCTACACCAATAGCTACACTCACTGCTTGTGACTTATTACATGATAACCCTCATTTTTGCAAAGTTTTTTTTAAAAAATTTGCTGAGTCAGCCTCTAATTGTTTTCTGCTACTGATATATTTATTGTTGTAAACAATCATGAACAATGCAAAGATGATCAGAGTTGTCTCCAGAGTTGTAGTCCAATGCTCAAACCACTACACCAGACTGGCTGTCATGGATCTATATATCACCTACGGCTATTTCCACACTACACTGTTATAGTGCTATTATTCCACTTTCAACATCCTATGGAATCCTGGGGTTTGCACTTTAGGAAGGGGCATTTACAATTCTCAGCCAGAGAACTCTTTGGCCTCAGTAAACTGCAAACCCCAGAATTCCACAGGATATTGAAAGTGGAATAATACACTATCACAGTGTAGGGCAGAAATGCCCTGTATCTATACACAAATACATGCACACATAGACATGTGAAATACGAATGAAAAGGTGACAAGATCACTGATTCCTCTGTTGATAATTTGTGTGTTGTTATTGAATGTATTATAAACTAAATATATGTGAAATTGCTGTAAGCCACCTTTATGCAAAAACTGGGTTATAAATGATTGCAAGTGTAAATATATACACAATAAGTAAGAACACAAAGAGTCAGAATGGTGTAATGATTTGAGCATTCAGCAATGACTGTGGAGATCAGTGTTCGAATCCCTGCTCAGCTGTGGAAACCAACTGGGTGACCTTGGGCAAGTCACATTCTCTCCGCCTCAGAGGACACCAAAAGCAAACCCTCTCTGGACAAATCTGGCCAAGACAACCCCATGATAGATTGCCTTAAAGTTGCCATAAGTTCAAAATGACTTGAAAGCACAATGCAACAACTACAACAAAGAAGGAAGGAAAATGTTAAGATATTTGATTTCTGGTTTAAAGTAATTTTGTGCAAACATTCAACAAACTCTTCTTTTATGCCAAGTTTGTCACTTTAGTTGTTTCTTACTTTTTGTGTGCCTGCGGTCATCAAATCTTTACCAGCCTTCTTCTATCTTTGCATTTTAATACAAGATCTAGCATACAACAGTAGGCTATACAAGTATTTGTGAGAAAAAAAATCAAATACATGAACACAATACCAAGAAAAAAGATGGTGTTTAATTCACAGAGCTTAAATTGCCTTGTTTTCAAAACAAGCAACAAAATGCAACAAAGCAGGATTTTTCCACAAATCATAAAATATCCAATGCTCACATTTTGTCTATTTGATTCTCAAACAATATTTTTGATATATATAATTAGCCCACTAATTTTAGATCAAAGCAATCCAAATTACTAAAAGCTGGAAAAAGGTACACTCAAAACAGGCATGCACTGGGAAGGCAATCTAAAAAAAAAAAACCCTTCAATAGGTGTTGAGCCTTTGATGATGAATATAAATGATTAGGTACACATTCAAAACAAAGTGTGCTTCGCATCTGTCTCTCCTGTTGATAAGAAAGAAACAGATGGTATGGACATATGTGACAGATTTGATATTAAAGGATCCAGGTATTTTATAGGAAGTTTCAAGTTTAGAGAATGTAAATACAAAATAAACTTTTGTATTCATTTGTAATTTAGGCTATTTCTGAGGCCCCTCCCTAAACTGCAACCCCCAGGATTCTATAGGATGTTGAAAGTGGAATAATAGCACTATAACAGTCCAGTGCAGAAATAGCCTTAATATACTGGAATTTAAGCCAGCTCAGCTGTGCTCCTAGACACACATGAATTTTGCTGAAATTTAGGACGCTGTTTTCAACTAAATATTTTGGGTCTGTGTTGTCAAATATAGTGACTAATAGTGCATTCATATCCATGTTTACTCCAAAAGTTCAATGGAGCTTACATCAGGAAACTAAACACAGATTTGCCACTTAAGGATGTGATCCTAAGCACATGTGCAAGCAAGTAAACGTATTCTACTGCTTCCAAATAATAACTGTATTAATGTTTGGCGTATGAATAAGTTGACAGGTAAGGAGGATTCCAAGCCCTGAAATTTCAGGGGCTAAACTTGAGACCTAGGCATAACCCATTATAACAGTCTTGTGCAGAAATGCCCCAAGTCTCATTGGTCTTGAAGCCTATTAACTTTAGGAATGAGTTATTATCTATTTATAATCAATAGTAACAATAATACTTCCATACTTACAATACTTCCAAGCTCTGATTCTTCACTGGTTCTGCTTGACAAGAGCACAGAGTTTTTCTGTGGGGACCAGAAGAGTGTAGCACTAGGCACCTGCTTCAAAAATATATCAGGTGAGTAAAAACTGTAAGACCGTGACTCTTAAACACATCTTCTTATATCTTAGGTCATTTTATTAGGAATGGCAAAAGAGAGACAGATGGGTTGGGATCAAGAGTAAGTGGATCATCTTACATCCACAAGAAAATATGAAGGTTCCCCTTCCCCAATAATTGCCTATTCTCCTGAAATCTTTCAGGTTTCATAACTAGAGCTCGTTCTGTGCTATATGTTATTTTCATAACCATGGCCCACCCAATAATTAAATAAATGGATACAAGGGAGATAAGTGGACCTTTTTTTGGGGGGGGGCGGGCTTTTTATTGTATTTTTGCACAGATTTTAAAGACTGTTTTTGCATCTGCTCATTACAACTGTTACTACAAATTTTATCCAAGGCCGTTAAGAATGTTAAAAAGTACTCTTTTTTTTAAGTAAATTATGGCCATTTCTGCACGGGCTTAAAGAAACGGTGCAGAGCGTCCTCCAGGGAGGACATCTGCACCTGGGAGCGGACTGGGTCGGATCTACTTAGTGTAGTTCTGCACCTCAGCCCGCACTGGAACGACCCGAAGTGGTCGTCCAGCGTGCTTGTGAAAGACTGCTTGAAACAGGTCTTTCAAAAGCACGGAGCACGCCACTCCGTGCCCGCGCTCCGGTGCAGATTTGCAGGCTCGCACCAGTGCGAGCCTGCGATCTGCCGGGGGCGGGCTTTAGGCTGGTGAGCTTCAGCAGTTGGTGGAGAGCCTCGACCAACCGGAAGCCGCTATTTTCGTCCCCGGAGCAGTGCGGAGCAGTGGCCACACACTGCTCCGGACCAGCCTGGACCCAAGCGTGGAGCCAAGAAGTCTGGTAAGTATCAGCACGGGGCGATTCCCTCACCCCATGCGGAAATGGCCTAAGAAATAAAAATGTTATTGGCAGTTTGCTCTTTTTGTTAAAATAAAATTTAAAGCTGTGTAGCACAAAACCAAACCACATCTATTTATCTGCAATTATTAGTGTTGGCAGTTATAGGGAGTTACTATTTCTGAACCTTTTATCTGGTTGTGTCAAAGAGCAAGAAAACTAGGGATGCTTGTTTCTTTCCAGTTGTCTGGGAGGAGTAGAACAGAGATCTGAATTTCTGAATCAAGAGCTGGATTCAGAACAGAGTTGTATCAAGAAGTTTCTAAAGAGAGATGAGCTGGATGGGGCTGTTTTCTGAAAGAACATCTGGATCAAATCTTGTGATCAACTCATAGCCCTATTTTATAATAATACATCTTGTAACTATATTAAAAAAAAATCCAAAAAGTTTTTTACAGAAATGAATACTTGCTCAACACAAGGACATGCCTTGTTTCTTCAGAAGACATTACAAAAATGCAGAAGCTTTACATGTTTTTCAAACCATTTCAGTTCTTCAGTGAGAAATCATAATGCCAGGTGACCAGTTAAAATATTTCTTCAAATACATTGCATGATAACAAAACCACAACTGCTACTTGCCTCCTCTTTGATAGCTGCCAAAATGTTTATTAATATACCTATCCTTACTTCATATAGAATACCTATGTTAACATCATCCCTGTAAGAACAGGCAGACTGGAAGAAAAAGACATAGATTGCATAGGAATTGCACAGCCCATGAATTTTTTAAAAGAAGATGAAATTTTATCTCTGAAGTTCTCAGAGGTGAAAGGATGATGTGACTTCTTACCAGAAAATCTGCTTATTTGTACAAGCAATTCAAAGATGTTGGCCAGACAAAAAGTCACAGTGCCGACTTGATGCAAGTGAAAATTTGTACTGGCAATACACACACCCCTTTCAAGAAAAACATAAACCTTCAATTTCATGTTACTGACTGATTTAGTGGTGAGTATCACAAGAAATGTGTTTTCTTCATAGCAACCAATAAGGCTATATTTCGAATATTTGAAAACATGACATTTAACCTCCCAGCAAAAGCAATCTCTGATGTACAGCTATAAGTATCTTCACAAATAGATGTTTCACTTATCACTACTCTGCCCTGTTGCTTTAGGAAAAGTCATTTTTCCCACAGATACCACTGTGGTTCTGAATGATCCTTAAATTAACAAGTCCTGAGGATAGTTTGAAGTTATATACCATGTTTTTTTTTTTTCAAAAGAAAAAATTGCAAAACTACTTTGTGAGTGAACTACTGAAGTTATTGGTTCAAGAGACATACTGTCTGGGTACAGAAAAAAGTTTGGGCTTTGTATACTATTACCTCCTCCTATCTATTCATTCCAAGTATGTACAGCAGTCACTCAAGAATGCCCTTTTAAGTATTTACAGCTCATCCATCCACTTACATATCACATGTCTTGTTATAGTTAATACCCTGCCTATGCTTCCTCCTGTAGAAAAATAATTTTGTTTCCCTTCAGACTATTTTGGTAGTTCAGCTAATGAGGATCTTCCAAGCATATCTAAGAATTTGGCTTTAGATACAGTGTGGAAGAAGGTTTGTTTCACACATTCCCCACTTCCACCACCAAGGACAGAGGACGTCCTTCCAGAAGCAGCATTACTACACCAGTCTGATTCTACTTTACCTGCTATATTTCCATTCTATGGAATCTTGGGATTTGCAGTTTAGGGAGAAGTATTTAGACTCCTCAACCAGAGGGCTTCAGTGTCTCACCAAACTACAAACCCCAGGATTCCAGAGGATGCAGCCATGGCAGTTAAAGTAGAATCAGAGTGGTATAATTGTGTGATGGTATGAAAGGGTACCAAATGATTTTATGCCTCTAGATGAATTAACAAATTAAGATGAGTGAGAATTTTATCTTCCCTTTGTGGTAAAAATTTCCCAAATTTTCACAGTTTACAAATATCTTCTTCATTTTGAAGAAGTGAGCATGTTTTTTTCAAAAAATGAGAGAAGCAAAATTTATGTTTCCCATCCAGGCAGAGAACTTTGAGTGCTTAGCTCTTCCAGTTTGTCTTTGAATCTCTGGTTATTCAGTCAGATGTACAGCATGGGGTTATGGTTTCAACCTCTTTTAGCATCCTAAGAGCTATATGTTAAGCATGCACAATATAATCTTTTCCATGCTGTCTTCCTTCTTCGAGAGAGAATGAAAGAGATTGGAACTTTGCTATTTCTGCTTGATCAATTTTCACACCTTTGTTCATTGTTATGTTTCCTGTCAGATCATCTCTATGAGGTCTCTGGTTTGCAGTGGTTTGGCTCTTATTGAAGAGGTAAATTCCTAAGAACAGCATTGCAGAAACACACTATTATGTCCCTGGTGCTATTTTTAACATCCCTATGAAGCCACTGGGTGTGGACATTGGGAGAGATGGTGTATGGTCTGTTTTTCTGTAATATCTGAAAGATGGTCTCTGTCTTTATCCAGACATTTCCCTGTTCTTTTTCCTAAAGGCTAACTTTATCGGTGACCTGCTGTTTTGTAATACACTGTTTTATGGGTCTTACTGCTTTAATTGTTGTATCTTTTTATTCTTTTAGTTACTGTTTGGATATATGTGTTTTTTAAACTGTGAACAGCTTTGGAATTTTTCAAAACGAAAAGCAGTTCATAAATAGGGAGCTGAGTATGTTTAGCTTAAAGAAGGAAAGACTAAAAGATAACATGATAACCATCTTTAAACATCTGAAGGGATGTCATATAGAAGATGGAGCAAACTTGTTTTCTGCTACTCTAGAGAACAGAACATGAACCAGTCAATTCAAATTACAAAACAAGAGATTATGAAGACCCTTTCTTACTTTAAAACCTATTTAACAGTGGAATAGAGTGTCCAAGAGGGTGGTGGAAATTTTTAAGCAGAGGTTGGAAAGCCGTCTTTTCATGAGTGCTTTAGTTGTGCATTCCTCCAGGGTTGGGGTTGGACTAAAGGATCCTTGCAGTATCTTCCAATTCTATAATTCTATGAAATATTTGGAAATAATAAATAAATATTCTGAGCTAGCACTTAGATGCATAAAACCATTTAACCTATAAATCTAGATTAAAACACAGGTATAAGAATATACCAATTTAAAATTCATAATTTAAAATCAAGTGGGTAGGCCTACTGGAAGAAATGGGTCTTTAATATTTTTTTAAATTCCGACAATGTGTTTAGCTGTCAAACCTCTTCCAGCAGGTTATTCCACAGTCTAGAAGCAGCCAACGAAAATGTCATCTGGGTGACTATTGCCAATCTAGGCCTGGCTGGTTTAAGTAAATGGTCCCCAGAGGACCTGAGTGTGCAGGGTAGATTGTACAGGAAGATGTGATCCTGCAGCTAACTTGAGCATGAACCATGTAGGGCTTTACAGGTAATGACCAAAACTTTCTACTTTGCCCAGAAACAAATTGGCAATCTAGGGAGTGATTTTCAGATCAAAGTGACATGCTCACTCGTGGATGTACCTGTGCTAAGTGGGGGAGAGTGCACTGAGAGTCTATTAGCTACAACTCAGGACCAGAATACTTGGTGATTATCATCCCCAGTGTATATCCAGAGCCCTTTTGGACCACATAGTTATACCACAAGGAGTCCACATTATGGTTGAGGGATTCAATCATGGGAATCCTGGGGACTGCAGTTTAGGGAGGAGCACTTCAAATTCTAAGCTAGATGGATATAGTCCCTCACCAAACTGGAGATCCCAAGATTCTATAGGATATTACCATGGCAGTTAAAATGTAGCCATAGGGCTATAATGGTATAGTGTGAAAGGACATCCTTTTGACCTTGCAAAGTTTCACAGCATGCCTGGTTGGTTGTTCCCATAATGAACAGAGTAACCGCCATGTCACATCTTGACAAATGGGCCTTTGCTTTAATGGCACTCCCCCTTCCATGTGCTGTGCAAGAGGTGAAGACCAAGAGAAATTTCAAATGACTTCCGAAAACATACTTTTTTTACACAGGTTTTCGCTGCATCGTAATATCTCTGACAGTGCTCTGTCATTTTATTTTGATCTGAGTTGTTTACTGTGCTTAAACGATATTAAAATGCATTTCAAAATGTATTTTAATTGTGATATCAGTGTGCATTACAGGTAGACCAGTTAGAAATTTCATTATGCAGCATTGTAAATAAATAAATAATATCAAAAAGAAGGGGAGCTGTAAATTTGAAAAAGAAAAGAAAAATACATGACAGATACAATAAAACACACAATGGGAAAGAGAATTATATATGATGCTGGATCAAGTACATGCAGAAAAGTACAAAAGATTCAAGACTCACCTTGAGAACTGTGGGGGTTAAAAACTTGCTACAAATCTGAGAACAGAGTGTTTATGAGTCCAGTGACTTAAATTATGTTTAATCTCTAGGATGAGTCTCTTGAAGAATTAAATTTTTAAAAAAGGAGGAAGGAAGGAAGGAAGGAAGGAAGGAAGGAAGGAAGGAAGGAAGGAAGGAAGGAAGTTGGTTAGTTGTTCAGCAGGAAAGCAATTTTCAACTCTATCTGTATGACAAAATGGCTGAGAAATGAATGATATACCAGTGAAAGCAGAAGGTGTGCCAGTATTATTAATATTATTTGCTGAAGAAATCATACTTGAACTGGAAATTTCATAAAGAATCCTGTCACAATAGAGGAGAAGTAGGGGACAGGATAAAATGAAGCCTCTAACAAATAATAAAATTATGTGATGTAGAGCAATAGGGAAAGGCTAATAAAATGCCATTTATGGCTATTTAACAATCTGTTACTTAAATGACATTACTTTCATATAAATGTAAATAAAATGCTGGCTTTTATTGCACCTCTGAAGTAGGCAATGTGAACAATCCTGTCTCATAGCTTACTGTAAGTTGAAACACTTGTTCCCATAAATTCCGACCACTTTATTAAAGTTGTGGGTATATAGAGGCTGTCCACAGCAATTTTATTGAGTTCTGTTTGTACTAAGGGCACCCTGTGGATTTCATTTCAGCTATGTAGCTTATCACAGCTTTGGGGGATACATTTCTTGAGAGTGCTAGCAAGTTCTGTTAAAACTGGATGCTCATCACAAGATTTTTTTAACACTGATTGGGAATCCAGCATAAATGGGAGAAGGGCTCAATGTCCTTGCTCTGCTGTATCTCCCTCACTCAGAAAACCTGCTCTAGAGGACTTTAAAAAACTCTGGAGCAAATTTTCAGCACCAGAAAAAGGTACAGGGGAAGGAATGAAATTCCTGAAGCCACTGCAAACTTCCCATTAGATTTAGGTCCATATCCACTAAATAATCATAGCATATTTTGAGATCCAGTGTGGTGTAGCGGCCTGGGTGTTGGGCAAGGATTTCAGGACATCTGTATTCAAATCCTTGCTGAGCCATGGAAACTCACTGAGTGACCTTGGCCAAGTCATACTCTCTCAGCTTCAGAAGGCAGCAGTGGCAAAATCACCTCTGAAGAAATCTTGTCAAGAAAACCCCATCAGGTTTTACTCAGAGTGGCCATATGTCACAAGTGACTTGAAGGTATATAACAACTTACCTGATTTAATATATACCAACACACATACAGACTTATGTGATGATATACTTCGTGGATATAGTCAACAATTAATCACACAGGGCAGACTTTAAAATATGTTGTCACCATAACAGTTAATAGGCAAACCTATCGATTTCATTTACATTCAGGTTCTTGGATTTTAAACATTATGTACCGTATATTCCACTCTATTTTTGCATTAGGCTGAAATTTTTAAGGTTTGTAGATGTGTCCTTGTGCTATACATTTTTTTTTTGCATTTATTTTTCCACTGTGTACCTTTTCTCCAAGTAATATCTACTGAAGCAATGTGACTTTATGCACCCTTTGTCTCAATATACACATTTGTGGAAATTCTCTTTTCTTGACAAACTTTGTCACACGATATAGTATGTATTTCAGAATGCAGACACATTCCAGTAAATGTAGAGTTTGGGGAAAGTTTAAATTAGGGAAGTTGGCATGTTTCAGAAATTTTGCTCTCATCCCTACAATATGTTTTGTACAGTATGTAGGACTGAATTCAATCATTAGTCCCAACTAGAATAAAATCATTACATCAATGGATACTTGGTAAGTCACCACATATGTAAGTGTTTTATTGAGTCATGGAATTTAACAATTCCGTCTAAGTGCTGGATTTATCTCACAGTTTAAAAAATGTCCGAGCTTTCTACAGTGAGTTTGAAACTGAGGTAGGATTGTATGCTTATGGTGAGCTATCTCCACAACCATCTGACTGATAGCATGTGGAATATTGCTCTATGGAATGGAATAAGTTCCCCACAGCTATTGTGTAGTTGTTTGTCATCTGTTCTTATGCACTGTAGTCACAAAGAAAATGGTGTACTTTTTATTTGTAATGCTTATTTTAAATTGTTTTTAATGCTATTGATAGTTTAATTACATTTTAATGATACTCTCTTGCATGTTTTTATCTACAGTGTGTTTATTTTAGTTGTAAGCTGCCTTGAGTCTCTGTTCTGGGAAGAAAAGAAGGATATAAATTAAATTCATGAACAAATATTAGCAAATTCCCAAGCACAGTGAATTTGTTCCATTAATTCAGAGATGGCTAGTCACTTATCATCATCAGTATCATTATCATTATCAGCATCATCAGCATCAGCATCATCAGCATCTTTGTTATAAAATTTACTGTTTGTAGTATTTTTCTTAGTATTCAAGTGGGGCAGTTGCTTCCATGTCAGTGGGACAGTGAATTCTCCTTGTCCTGTTTTTTAAAGCAGATGAGCACACCTATTGTCCCCAAGAACAGACAGAGGAAAGCCAGGCAAATCCCAAGGCTAACACAGGATCATAAACAGAAGCATGATCCAGGAGGTCCACATTTCAAAGAGAGAAAGCAGTCCTGAGAAGACTCCAAATTAGAGATGGGAATTACCAGAAAGATTTCAAAAGTACATATGAAAAGCCAGGGAGGCAGGAAACCAAATGTGTTGGACAGGATTACACAGAGGTTTGGGAGCTATTGTTCTGCAGCAATGGAGTGGCCTGGATTGAACCAATTTATAGCCAGGCTAGCTGACTTCGTTAGCTCAGTGTCCTCTGTTTAAAAAAGACTGCACCACTGCCTGACCTTTTGTCACTTTTAATTTATGATGCTTGAATTCTATTGCTCGATTGGGTAAAGTGTCTCTGCCTCCTTCTGATCTGCAGATGCATTCTGGGATGAATCTTCCTCTGCCACTGGATGGCAGGACTGCCAGCCTCTTCTGACTCCAACTTTGCTCCACCATCCTGGCTTTCCCCTCCTCCTTCTTCATTCAAGGAGGCTTCCTACAGGTAGGACATGACACTCCTCAGGTTTTATTCTGAATCTTAAAGGCACTAACTAAGATGCTGGATTATTTTCATGACTAGTTTCATCACCCTGGATAGCTATTCTAGACATCATTCTTAAACCTGGGGAAACTTCACTATCCCACGGACATGGAAGCTACTAGCCATCACTGTTTAAATATCATTATTCTCTAATCTCAATAGGAGATATCAAACAAATGTTTGTGCAATTGAATTAAGAAATTGGTGATATGAACAGTTATGTTCATTCTACACCAGGAATATATTACTTTTGAGCTAATGCTAGCACAGTATCATTTAAAAAAAACCAGCAACAAGAACAGATCCCATTTCAGGAATACGTGACTGTATCACCCACAAAGCAATGGCTCCTTTCTGGTTGTTCTGCTGGTAACAATTTTAATGAGAAGGAGTCAATAGAACTTTTTAAAAAGTTACTTCTGGTCCACAGAGCAACACTCTGGCAGCATAGAGAGGAAAATAATCCACAGGACTTACCAGGCAGAGGAGTTGCAGCTTGGGGCAGCAGCATCTCTCCCTACTGTCTAGCTGGCCACGTGGGTTCTCAGGCAGCTGCTTCCACATTCCTAGCATGTCCTGCACTGGCTGGAAGGCCCTCTTACTGGTGGCGGCAGCCAATGGGCTGTTCACACGAGATGAGATCATTGGATGCCTTGTCCGTCCATCTCCTTCAGGGAACCTCGTCCGGGTGAGGAGGTTTTTCCCTTTGTTTGGACCTCACTCCATTTTTCAGTCGGTAAGAGACATAGTCCCTCCCACGTCCCCACCAGGCATTGCTCTGGTGGTGTATTGCAGTAGCTCATTTTCACAACTTTAAAGGTGGCAGCATGGGTCCTAGATCCAGGATATTGGTTTCCAGGCCAAAAACAGGAGTTCTGGGGTGGCAGAAGTGCAAGAGATCAGGGTGTGTGATGAATGGAGGTGCATACATCTGCTACACTCCTAATGGGACAGGCGGTTATTAGGCCTGTCATTGAGTGGCAATGGTCTGGGTTGGGACGGTTCATCGGCCAACAGGCAGGTTGGGTGATGCCTGGCTCTGGACCCATGTACATGTCAACCCTGTCACATCTGTAGCCAATAAAGTTGTGGCCTTGTTTTTCCAAAATATTGATGTTTGTGTGGTTCTTTAGGAGCAGCTATCTCACCCCTGAGCATGCAAAATGGTCCATGGTGAAATTTTGTAATGTATCTTTTTTTTTTCCTGTCATCCAGCCTAATGCGTATGTTGAGCTCACCATACAAAGAATAATTCCTTGAACTATAAAACATACACACACACCACTTTCACTCTGCGCTAATGAAATATCCAACTTTAGCTTGGACAATATCTATGAGATTTCTTTTTTAAAAAAATGCATTTGACCTATTATTAAACTAGCTATCAAACATATATAGACAAGCCCTAAACAATGCTAACAGAAAAATGACTCCCATTGTCAAGCATTCTCATCTTTCACAGTCCCGATCTGAACAGTGGTAAAACATTTCACAATTATGCCCCAGTGTTTTGACTTCAGAGTTGAGGTCACCTCCTACTGGAGTCACAGGAATGTCAGGGGCAGAGGTCAATCATTTGTGTCTACAGCTTGCTGAATATCAATATTGAAAAATGTACAATATCTCAAGCCACTGAAATCCCATGGTATTCTTTAGCAGGATAATTTGAAATGATATGCCAATCCAATTGCAGCTGCTGTGACCACCATTAGATATAGCTGTCTAATACCACGGACAGATGTAATAATAATTTTTCATCACTATCATCATTGTTAGCTAACCTAATCCAATGAAAGTATTTACACTACTCCATTGTGTGTTTGACACCACTTCTGTTGTCATGGTTCTCTTCTAAACAATTGTGCAGATCTTAGTTTGGTGGGATACTTCAAATTTGTTGCAGGAGTGCTCTAGTCTATTGCCATGAACTATGGCGCTTGAGCTGTTTAATGAAGAATTCTAAGAACCTCACCAAGGTACAGATCCCAGGATTTCATAAGGTAGAACCATGGCAGTTAAAAGTGTTATTAAATTACTATCACTGTGTAGTGCAGACACACAGATTCAGAGCACCAACCTCTTTCTTTCTTCTTTCTGTCAGAAAAAAGAATAAATATTTGACTCATATAAGCAACTGTGATGGAGGAGATACATTATTATTATTTGTGTTGGCATGGCAGACATCTTTTTGTCATAGCAATACCCATTTATTCATTCATTCATTCATGTAGTGCTTCTAGCAATAATCATAGCGCTCTTCACAACAGCCCTGCAAGGTAGGCAGGTAATTTTACCTATATATCGGATGGAGAAGGTAAGCTTTAGAAGCAATCACATGTCTAATGCAGCTAGGTGAGCTTGGAGCAGGCAACCACTTAAACTGAGAGAGATGTTCTTAGTTTAGAGCACAAGATCTAAAAGAGGGTACTCTTTATGTATGAGTAGCACTTTTAAAGTGAGCCAGTGTGGTGCAGTGGTTTGAGCGCTGTACTATGATCCTAGTTCCCCACTTGACCATGGAAACCCACTGGATGACCTTGATCTTGTTACACACTCTCAGCCCCAGAAAACCCCATTATAGGTTCATCTTAGGGCCATCCTAAGTTGGAAATGACTTGAAGGCACACAACAACAACAATAACAGCAACAAGCACTTTTAAAGCATCCATATTGGAAGTGTTAGAGATGTCAATTCTGTACCATTAAAGTTAATGGGAGCTGACATCAGCTGGGGTGGACTTTTCTAATGTACAGAACACATTCCAAATCTTGCATAGTATGCACTGAAATGAATGCAGACACATTAACTTTTTTGGCTGTACTCATTCCTTTGCAAGTAATCAGAGGCCAAAGAAGTTGCCAAAGAAAGCTGTTCTCTGCATGGGATCATTCAACAATTACTCAGACAATAGCATACAGCAGCTAAAGCAACTATAGTTCAAGCTTACTTACTGAAAAACATAATCTCTAGAGCCCAGAGTGCAGACAGGTGTCAGAAAACTCTACATACAACAGGCAGCAATCAAAGCTGTTCAGGGAATTTTTAAAAAATGCAAGAGATTTCATCATTTAGTGCTTTTGTTGCTAAAATTTAGTGATGATAGTCAGTAACATTGACAAGAGCATTTTTTAAGGACCCAGTGGTAAGAAAAAAAGGACTGGGTCAGATGTCTGCAGCAGCCACCACCTTCATTCTCCCATAATGCCTCTGGTGTCCTGTTTCCAGACAGGTCACTGCAGCAGGGTCTAAGAACCCATAGCGAGTGTCAATGAACCATCAACAGACAAGACGAGGATAGTCAACAGTCAGGTCAAGCATCCAACCAGAAAGTCACAGAAGGTAAGGGAAGGAGTACCCAGGCTCAAAAAATCAGGGTCTAATCCTATTTGTAATATTTTTCATAATACTCAAGTGGGGCAGTTGCTTCCATGCCTCACAGCTCCTTGCCCCAAATAACCCTGCCAAATGCAAAGAAGGGACTAAAAATCATCCAGAAGTGAAACCAGAAGTGATGTTACACTTGATGTGATGTTAGCTTCTGCTTTATTTGCAATTGCCTACCCCTGGTCCAAGTAATCCAGTTCAGAAGAACAAGGTTATTTCTAGTCATAAAGTCAAACACACTTTGCAGTCTACCTTCAATGCCAGCATCTCCTTAGAATTTGGGGGATTATAGTTCAAAAAAGGCCTGTGAGAGAAGAGTAACAGTAGGATCTTTTCACCTATGTATACCAGTACTAACTGTAGAGAGACTCAAACACTCTGTTTAACTTTTAACTGGAGTCTCTCCAATCCAACTAAAACACTCTGTTTAACTTTTAACTGTATTTGGATTATCAAAACACAGAAGAAATCATACACTCTTGAGAACCATACAAGGCTATTGGAAAATGAGGCAAGAAAGGTTGGATAGAGAGAAATTGGGTGGAAAGTGTGATAGTTACTAATCCTGAAGCAGAATGTCAATGCTGAATAGCTCAGACAGTGTATCTGAGGGTAGTACAGAGGAGCAGAGATCTAGGTGCCACATACTGTGTCCAAAGTACTACAATTTATTGGAGCCAGAGGTGGGGTTTAAATACCCTATTTCCTATCCTGTAGGGGGGTGCATGGAAAAAACAGAAATGGCTTTCCCACAAAACTGACAAAGGAGTCCAGAATGGGCTGATTGCCTTAACTTTAGGTGACAAAACATTGATGGGAGTCATGACAGTCTCTTAATGTTTGGGTCAGGTAAAGTGAATGGGGAAGGTCTCTGTAGGATATACTCACAGTAGGGTTCCTGATTGTTTTCAGGAGTGCTCACAACTTACATTTTTTAAAAGAATTATCCCATTAGCATCAGGCTTTCCCACCTAATCCTCCCTGAATTTATGACCTGATCATGTCTGAGGTCATCCTGACCTGGCATATGCATGTAGCTAGTGCACTTTCAGACATGTGTTCCAGCCATGAAATATATGCAATTATGAAAATATCACATCCTGCAGAATGGAGGTATATGGTATGGTAATAGTTGCCTAAAGCACCCCTATGGCTCAGATGTCAAAGCTTCAGGTAGAAGGGATCTCACCTGAGAAGGCCTCAGAGTATTGAGATATCTCCTACTCATAAGGAAACTGTTCCCATATCTGAGCACATCTTCTGGTAGTTGATTTCTGGACACAAGAACATAACATATATTCTCGTACCCGTGTTAGGACTTATAAAGCCCTATATGACTTGGTCCAGATGATCTGAAAGACCAAATTTCTCTATACAAGTCTGACTGACTCTTAAGGTCCTTGGACAAAAGCTTTCTCATGGTCTCACTATCTTCACAGGCCCCTCTGGTGAGGACGTGTGAGGAACCTTCCTCAGTGCTACTCCCACGTTGTGGGATTCTACGCTGGACCCCTCTCTGTTCTGTTTTCCCTAGTAATTATAGAGGCCTTTTTAGTGAAACAGGCATTTGATTATTAGAATGTCGTGCAAAAAGGCTTTCAATGGGGTGTGCGTACAGTTTTTTTTTATTTTCCGTGATAGCTAATTGCTCTTCAGTTTTTTTCACTTCTTGTTGTAAGCCACCTTGCTTCTTTGTTGAGAGAAAGGCAGGATATAAATTAAACAAACAAATAATAGTCAAAAAATAACCTTGTGCCTTCATATAGCACACCTCCTGAAATCTGGAAAGATGTCCAGCCTTGTCATCTAACTCTAGCATTGTACCACCTCTGTCCAGGGGTATAGTTTCCTGTATTCCTCGCTGTTCCAGGGACACAAACCAGAGGAACTGGGAGGAAAGAAGATAGGAGTGGGTTGCACCGCTCAGCTCTTCCTGCAGTGCTAGTGTGTGTATGTGTGTGTGTGCATGTCTTCAGGTTGCCTGTCTCAAGTCATATGAATTTCACAGGATTTTCTTAGACAAGGAATACTCAGGTAGTTTTGCTAGCTTCTTCCTCTGAAGGAACACTTGGCATTAATTGGCAGTATCCCATCCAAGTACTAACTAAGGCTAATCCCAGTTAGCATTGAAGATCAGCTAGGATCTGATGTCTTTCGGTTATGAAAGAGATAAACACTAAAAGGGAGGTTTGACAGGATCCTGGCAATGGGCTCTCTGGGCCTTTTAGCACTTGTCCCACCATCCTGATAGAGGATGGCCATGTGCAAAATAGGACTGGGCTCCTGTACCTTTGACAATTTTATGTAAGGGGGGAGGTTTAGCAAGTCTAGTGTGTTGTTTAGCTATGCCAGCTAAAATTCCTCCATCTGCACAATTATTAAATACAGAGGAGCCCTGTCCTTCTTTTCATGTGGTTGCTTTAATGCTTCAGAAATTATTATGGTAGAAAATTAGCAGCACAGACAGCAGTTAAGCTTATCACAACTTTTCCAAGGGCCTACTTAACCCCTAATTAAACTTTTGGTTAGAAAATATCCAAGCAAGAGTGATGGGGGAAAAGCCAACTGTGTAAAATATTTTCATAATATTTTGCCTACATGGCTGGTTGTTGGAGAAACAGTATGGTTATAATAGTGCTAATATGAATGGTAATGCCATGCTTATTGGAACAAAAACCACTAAACTGAAAATAATTACTTCCCCAGAGGATAATATGTCCCCCACTGAACACTTTTTCAGTATATTTGGGGGTGGTTTTCATTGCAGTCTTGTCAAAGAGCTGTTGTTAATTTTCATGAAAGTCTGGAATGGAGAGGGAAGAAGCCAAGCAGTCCCTTTGAATTTAGAAAATAGCTTTGCATTGAACTCTGTGTTTCTGCTCTCACAGTGAAAGGTCCCTCCAGAGGATTTACATTTTGAGTGACTCATCTTTGACTGAAGACTCAAGAAAGTAATTTGGAGCTCATCATGGAAGAAAAGATGATTTACATTGTGCATCTAGAGAGGAAAGGAGCTGCTGTCTCGCACAGGGAAGGGAAAGAAGGAGAAGAAAAGGACCCAAACCCTGAAATTATCTGAAATAAGTTTGTCACCCATGTTCTGACAATGTAGGAGAAATGACTCAAAAGTTCAACTTTGCCTATCTACTGAACAACAGCTCTTAAAATACAACTGAGTATCACACAAGGTTGATGCTGCATTAAGAATGTCTGTTCAAGAGGAAATGGCAGAGATGTCTCATAAATATAGTACTAACCACAAGACTAAAAGCATTTAGGTACGACTTTACTCTCAGCATGATTCAATCAGTGTGAAGTAGTAGTTTGAGAGCTGAAATATAACTCTGGAGATCAGGGTTTGCATCCCTGCTCAACCACGGGATCACCTTGGGCAAGTGATGCTCTTTCAGGCACGGGGAAGGCAAAGGCAAACCCATTCTGAACAAATCTTGCCAAGAAAACCCCAGGATAGGATCATCTTAGGGTCACCATTAGTTGAAAATGACTTAAAGATACACAGCGACAAATGAATACAATTCAAAGCCAAAGGCTGAACAACTACAGGAGATGGCACTTTGCAATGCCTTACCTTCTGAGGAATAAGTTCTATTGAAGTCAGCGGATTTCAGGGATATAACTAAAGGGCAAAGGAATGCGGCATTGTAGCCCAAGTAAGTAAGTAAGTAAACAAGTAAAGTATTTATTTATTATATTTATATGCCACCTTTCTCCTGGCATGGGACCCAAGACAGCTTCCATCAACAAAATTAAAACAGCAGAACATTTAAAAACAATTTAAAAACATTAAAAACATATAAAATAATAAAAACATTATTAAAACATATAAAATCATAAAAATCTAAAACAATCTTCCTTTAAAAGATTTCTGCACTCCTCCAAAATGAATTTTTCCTCCAGTTCCCAAAAGTCTAACCCTACAAAGAGTGAGACATTGGAAATCATTCACAACTAGAATTCTTAGATTTGTTGTGTTTGCATTTCTTGACGGTTTTGCTTCCCCCTTTTCTTTGGATATATTTCTAAATGCTCACCTGACATTTTAAATTACTGCAATGCTAGAAATTTTGGGACTGATGGGAATTTTTTAAAATTCTCATTTGGCATAAACAGGCACATTTTCTCACCCTTTCAGTTACATCCCTAAATGGATTTACATCTAAAGAAGCATGAACAGTACTCTCCATCATTCCTAGTCAAGTGTCCACAAAGTACCAGGCTAATACCAAGAAAAAAAATGTTAACAACCTCTAGATTCATTGATCATTTTTATTGTTAATTGCTGTTGAGCCAACTTCAATTTACGGCAACTCTATGACTGAGAGACTTTCAGGTCACACTGTTACTCACAGTCTTGCTCAGGTCTTGAAAATTCAGGGCTGTAACTTCTGTCTACTTGTAATGCCATCCACATTGCTAAGTATTATTGTCTTTTCTTTTCATAATATATCCTAACTCTGACTGCCTTGGTTCAGCCATCTCAGCTTCTAGGAAGAATTGAGGTTTGATTTGCTCTTGGACCCAGTTATATATCTTTCTGGCAGTCCAGGGTACCCATAGAACTCTTCTCCAGCACCACATATCAGTGAATTGATTCTTTTCCTATCACCTCTCTTCATGGTGCAGCTTTTGCAATCATACTTAAGAAATACAACGGCATCGACAATCCTAACTTTACAGTGGTACATCTTTACAGTTGATCTTATCTAATTGCTTCATGGTTGCCCTTTCTAGTCTTCTTCTGATTTCTTGACTACAGTCTCTGTTCTGATTTATGACTGAGCCAAGGTATGGAAAGCATTCCAATGTCTTCATCATCTTCTTTAAAGCTATATGAATTATCCATAGCCAACATTTTTGTTTTCTTAATGCTCAACAATAACTCTCCTGTTGCATTTTCCTCCCTTTAAAAATAGCCTCCGTTTCTCTTAAAGAAAACCTTGATTTAGCTTAAACATCATGTTTCTTTTTAAAATGTATATGACATCTCCCATGCTGAGGAGAATAAAGTATTCAATGACATGATTGATCTTTTTGTGTTTTTGGTTTTATCAACTCATCAAAGTATTTTACTAGGATTTTATGTTAGGTCAGATCTCAAAAACCTGAAAAGTTCTAAACCATCATAATTCTGTATGTTTGCCCACTTGAAACGTCCTTTTTTATACCAGTGTGGTACAGTGCTTCAGTGCAGGACTAATACTCAAGAGACCAGGGTTTGAATCACTGCTTGGTCATGGAAACCCACTAGTGACCAGAGGAAGGCAGAGGCAAACTCCCACGGAATAAATCTTGCCAAGAAAACTCTGTGATAGGTTCACCATTGGATTGCCATAAATCAGAAATGACTTGAAGGCACACAACAACTACAATAATTTCCTAACTATGGGATAGTCTTGAGGAGATGAAGGGGAGGTAACTGTAGCCTTGGTCAGCAGGTATGTTAAACTGACAGACTCCTTTCCCTCCAATCATCCTCCTCAAACAAACCTTCTGGTAAGTTATTGCATCCCAGTCTTTGTCATGAAGAAACAGTCCAACAGCTTCTGAGACTTATCCAGTCTCTCTCTCTTTTTTTTTTTTTGCCCACTCAATTTCTGTTTTTTGCTGTTGTTTCTAACAAAACAACAGGGAGAAGAGGGAACTTGACTTGGCAGCTGGCAGCATTTTAGGGTTTAGATTTAGCCCCTAAGAGAACAGTTGCTGGCCCCAACTGATGGTTAATGTGAAAGAAAGAAAGAATGCCTTCTGCTAACCCAAAAGCATGCTGCTCAATCATTTCTCTCTGATTGTTTTGATGGGTGCCTTGAAGATTTCACCACCCAAGCTTTTACTTTTTACTTGGAAGCTGTGCTTTAGAGAGCCCCCAGAAAATGTGCCTAGTTACATCAACAGTATCTTCCCTTCTCACCTACCTCCTACCATCAGATTGACAACACCCAAGACCTAGACCCTCATAATATAGCTGTAGGTTATTTGTCTGATCAATGTGATGTTATGATAGGTCAATTTCTTATGTGACTAAGGATATGATTCACACATGACACAATTATAGCAGTTTGATATCATTTGAACAGCCATGAGTTCATTCAGTGATCTGGAATAGATAGTTTCTTGAAGTACTTTGGATTTCCTGACAGAGAGTTCTAGTACTGCAGTTCAGTGGTGGGAATTAGAGAACGCTAATTTTGAGATGCCATAGGAGGTAGCTGTGGCAGGTAAAGAGAGATCAAATTGCTATAATTGTGCAGTGTAAATATACCCTATATTCCAAATATAATGTTCTTTCAGGCACAGACCTCCTGGTAGAGTTCAATATGACCTGGCCATCCATGTTTTATCCTGATTTTAGCCATACTGCCTGAAACAAAGTCATTAGTGTTGGTCAAGATTTCCAACTATGGGCCTTTCCGCACTACACTGTTATAGTGCTATTATTCCACTTTCAACATCCTATAGAATCCTGAGGTTTGCACTTTATGGAGGAACATTTAGAATTCTTAGCCAGAGAGCTCTTTGGTGTCAGTAAATTACAAACCCCAGAATTCCACAGGATGTTGAAAATGGAATAATAGCACTATAACAGTGTAGTGTGAAAAGGCCCTTTCTTTTCTCTTTTAAAGCAAGGCTCCGGTCCCTGTAGAAGCCAATATATGAGGCCAAATGTAGTTACTATTTTCCCTAATTGTTTTGCACTAAACAAGCCTCTTTCTGCCTTTTAGTGTGTTTAGCCAAAGAATGAAGTGACAGCTCTGACTGGCATTTCAAGGGACTTACATATTTAAAATTGTAAATGGATCCATCAATATCTACCTCACACAGAGGCACGAATTATGTAACGTCATACTTAGTAGTCTAGTTATTAAAAAGTTAACAGACAGCCTTCAGCCCAAGCATATGGTAAAGGAAAGTAGCAAAGATTTGTTGCTGTTCTGTCTTCCTCAGATAGGCACCAGCTTTTTCTATTTTGTAACCACATTTTGCCTGTACTAGCAGGTGAGGGGGGATGTTGAAGTAAATATGCATGAGACAGAGTAGGGGAATGGGATGGGAAGAGAATGTGGTAGGACAAAGGATTCGTCTTTATAGACACTGGGCTTTCAAGCTGCAATCCATCCTATATCCTTGTACACTCCAAACTCTGTGTTAACTTAGCTTTGCATGGGCATGCACTATTGCTAGCATTAACTGACTTTTTGAAAAGAAACTAATTTTATATCAAAGACAGGGAGCCTTCTGCACAGAGGCAATTTGTCCTCAGGATCTTCCTTCCTTCCTTCCTTCCTTCCTTCCTTCCTTCCTTCCTTCCTTCCTTCCTTCCTTCCTTCCTTCCTTTTTTTTCTTTCTTTTTTCTCTTTCTTCTCATTTCAAATCATAGAGTTGGAAGAGACCACAGGGGCTATCCAGTCCAACCGCCTGCTATGCAGGAACACCCATCAAAGCACTCCCAAAAGATGGCCATCCAGCCTCTGCTTAAAAACCTTCAAAAAAGGAGACTCCACCACACTCTGAGGCAGCATATTCCACTGCCAGACAGCTCTGACCATCAGGAAGTTCTTCCTGAGGTTCAAGTGGAATCTCCTTTCCTGCAGTTTGAATCCATTGCTCCTTGTCCTGGTCTCTGGAGCAGCAGAAACCAAGCCTGCTCCCTCCTTGACATGACATCTCTTCAAATATTTAAACATGGCTATCATGTCTCCTCTTAACCTTCTCTTCTTCAGACTAAACATACCCAGCTCCCTAAGCTGCTCCTCATAGGGCATGGCTTCCAGACCCTTCACCATTTTGGTCACCCTCCTCTGGACACATTCCAGCTTGTCGATATCCTTCTTGAA
The DNA here is from genome assembly GCA_030412105.1 of Cyclura pinguis. Taxonomy (NCBI): domain Eukaryota; kingdom Metazoa; phylum Chordata; class Lepidosauria; order Squamata; family Iguanidae; genus Cyclura; species Cyclura pinguis. The sequence continues at coordinate 62,299,804 of CM059599.1, forward strand.
TTGAGGTGTCCAGAACTGGACACAGTATTCCAAATAAGGCTTAACCAGTGCAGAATAGAGTAGTACCATTACCTCCCTCGATCTAGACACCATACTCCTATTGATGCAACCAAGGATCACGTTGGCTTTCCTGGCTGCTGCATCACACTGTTGACTCATGTTCAGCTTGTGATCTATCAAAACTCCTAGATCCCTTTCACATGTACTGCTATCCAGCCACTCGTCCCACATCCTATATTTGTGCCTTCCATTTTTTCTGCTTAAGTGTAGGACTTTACATTTCTCTCTGTTGAAATTCATTTTGTTAGCTTTGGCCCAGCTCTCCAATCTGTCAAGGTCATTTTGAAATTTGATCCTGTCCTTTAGGGTATTAGCAACCCTCCCAATTTGGTGTCATCTGCAAATTTGATCAGCATGCCATCCAAGTCATCGATGAAGATGTTGAATAGCACTGGGCCCAGGACAGAACCCTGTGGCACCCCACTAGTCACTTCTCTCCAGGATGAAAAACAGCCATTGGTGATCAACCTTTGGGTTTGGTCAGTCAACCAATTACCAATCCACCTAACAGCAGCCCTGTCCAGCCGGCATTTTACTAGCTTCTCGCAAGGAAGTCATAGGGAACTTTGTCAAAGGCCTTACTGAAGTCAAGATATGCTACGTCTACAGCATTCCGTTCATCTATCCAGCTTGTAACCCTATCATAAAAAGAGATAAGATTAGTCTGGCATGACTTATTTCTGAGAAATCCGTGTTGACTTTTAGTGATTACGGCATTGCTTTCTACATAATTACAAACTGACTGTTTAATGATCTACTCTAGGATCTTTCCTGATATTGATATCAGCCTGAACGGGTGATAATTATTTGGGTCCTCTTTTTTTCCCCTTCTTGAAGATGGGACAACATTTGCCCTCCTCCAGTCCGCTGTGACTTCTCCTGTTCTCTAAGAGTTCTCAAAGATTATTGCAAGTGGTTCAGAAATGACTTCTGCCAGTTCTTTTAATATCCTTGGATGTAATTCATCTGGCCCTGGAGACTTGAATTCATCTAGTTTAGCCAAATATTCCTGTACTACTTCTCTACTTATTCTGTGCTGCATTCCCCCTCCTTCCTCACTTGCTCCCCATCCCCCAGGTTGAGAACTTCTATCCTTTTGGGAGAAAACTGAGGCAAAGAAGGTGTTGAGTAGTTCTGCCTTCTCTCTTCCCTCCATTATTAATTGGCCATCTTCTCCATGCAGCAACCCTATCATTTCCTTTTGCTGTGGACATATCTGAAAAAGCCCTTTTTATTGTTTTTAATGTCTCTGCGCTTTAGCTTTTCCAACTTTCTCCCTACATCTCCTGGCTATTTGCTTTAATTCCTCTTTGGTGGTTTCACCATTCTTCCATTTCCTGTACATGTTTCTTTTTACACTTAGCTCAGCTGAGAGTTCTTTAGTTAACCATTCTGGTTTCTTTAGACATCTGCCATTTTTCCTCCTAATTGGCACAGTTTTCAATTGTGCCTTCAGTATCTCACTTTTAAGAAACTCTCATCCGTCATGAACTTCTTTCTCTTTTAGTATTCCTGACCACGGGATTTCAGCAAGTAACTCCCTAAGTTTACAGAAATCAGCTTTCTTAAAGTTTAGGATGCCTATCTGGCTACACTTGGCTTCTCCTTCCCACTGAAAGACCAAAAGAGCATGGTCACTCCCTCCCTAAGGATCCCACCACCTCCACCTCATCAACTAGGTCATCCCTGTTGGTCACGATCAGATCTAAAATAGCTGATCCCCTTGTTGCCTCTTCCATCTTCTGGACCATGAAATTGTCTGCAAGGCAAGCGAGGAACCTGTTGGACCTTGCGATCTTGGCAGAGTTTGACTGCCAACAAATATCAGGATAATTGAAATCTCCCATTAACACTGCATTTCTCCTTTTTCAATGTGGTGGTCATCTGCTCCAGCAAGACCTCATCTAAGTCCTCAGGCTGGCCTGGAGGCCTGTAGCAAACCCCTACAAAGGCCTGTAGCAAACCCCCACAGCAAACTCCCACAGCCAACTCTGTTTCAAGGAGAAAGTTTGGAGAGGTATTGTTTAAATCTGCCATTGCTGTTATTCTATATCATTACTGCTAATAATACAACATTTTAAAAGTAATTTGGAGCACACAAAGCTTTTCTCTTACATAAAGTCTGTAATTTTTGGCACACTGAAGATTTCCAGCAACCCTAATCCTCACTCAGGTCAGTATGGTTGTTCCTATTGTGTAGATGAGATGAGGGCATGGAGCTAAATATAGCTGCATAGATTCTACGCTTTATCATTATGCAGTGGGGTGGGGATTTATAGTTGTTAAGGTATATTTCTCTCATTTCAAAATATTTCTGCATTTTTTTTTCTTGACTTGTTTGTATACCCCTTGTGGAAGCTTTCCCTGCTCTGAAATGGCTGCTTGAAACAAGATTGTTGTCAGTCTTGTTTTTGCTCACTTGCTTGAATAGTCTATCTTATCCTTAAGCATGCTTAAGGTTTTTCACTCTGAAAATACTTTCCATTTCTGAAACGAGTACTTTCCATGCTTCTCCTTCTTCTTCAAATGCACTTGCTTATATCATCCTTATATGTATGCTGGACATGCTTCACACTGCTGGGTTTAACACTCCTTGCTATGAAATGAATGTTTAAAACTCTCTTCTTAAATGTTGGTTTCTGTTGCAAAATCATCAAGTATGAATTTGGACACATCACACAAATTTCAACTTCCAGGACAACTACATACATTGAGTATAGGAGAATTATATCTGGTGTGTATGCACTGATCAACCAATTCATGACCCAGCATCTGACAATAAATTTACATAATATGCAAATAAAACTGCCTGGATTTGGGAAACTAGAATACGGGAAGCTACCCACTGGTCACTGTGAAGAAAAACAAGCAGAATTATAAATTTTGTGCAAGAAACAGCATTTTCCGCACAAGAAACAGTATTTTTGTGTGTAAAATAATTTTTCAATGCAGAATTCTTGCACAGCAAATGCTGTAATTGGGCATTTATTCTGCACAGGAAATAATATTTTCTGTGTATGAATTAATATTTTTACATTGAAATATTTTTTTCCACACATGAAATACTTTTTTCCTCACAAAAATGCTGTAATTGGGGGTTTATTCTGCATAAAATTTGCATATGATTGATCTGCATTGAAAATAGCATTTTCTGAGCTTAAAAGAGCAATTTGCATGCAAAAATTAATAGTTCTATGTTGAACTATTATTTTCCACACCAAAAAAAAATGTTATTTTATGTGCAAAGTAACCATATGTGAATTTTATGCAAAATAAGTCCTGAATTATGAATAGCCTTAGAAGACTGCATGTTTTTCAGCTTTCTCACAAGGAGAAGAAAATGGCTGAAATTACTCATTGCTACTTTGGAGAAAAAATTTAGTGAATAATTACATCCATACTCTGTCAGCAGAGAGAGAAATGCACATGCAAGTTCCAGAGATGCCAGGTTTCCTGTGAATACGACAATTTTCTAAGTAGCAGATATCAGTAGTTAACAACACCAGGCGATTAAAGCTCTAAAAAGTGCAGACACTTTATGTGACAGACACCTCTGCCTCTCTTTTTCTCTCTATGTCCCCCCGTCTTTCTCTCCTGTGAGATGAATGAAAGCAAAATTAGTGCCATTTGAGTTTCCTGCCCAACTTTTGCCTCCAATGAGTTCTCTCCATGGAATCTTTCTTTCTTGCTCCCCTACCCATTTTAACATTTCCTGCCAATGAATACATTGAGGTGAGGCTCTGATCAGCCAAGTCTCTTTAGTAACAGTAGGAAGCTGCAAACAGATGGATCACGGAGGCGTTTGAGCCTTTTAATGGAACCAATCTTTCTAATTTACTTTTCCCCACAGAATGTCATCCATGCATTTCTTGTTGCTTTACGCAGCATCTCTCCAAATCATCCATTTGACCATGAGCCCGAAGAGGCAAGAGTCTCTTTAACAGAATGCAAGCATTAAAGGGATAACATTGCCAAGACAAGCAAATGCTTAGCAGGGGTCACAGGTGTTGTTAAAGCCTTTAATTGTTTAGTGTGCTTACTCAATGGCATCACAAGGCCGGTTACCTTGGATGAATATTCATTCCTGTATTAGTGCTGGATGAACTTCCATGGTTCATCTTGAACGCCAAGGAAAGTGGCTGCTTTTCTGAAATACACTCATCATTTAAATAATCGCATGTAAGCCTTGATTTTGTCTCGTAATTCCTGCATCACCAACTTCATTCGAGAAGATTAGAAGACCAGCCTCCTGTAAATGTGAGAGAATGGAAGCTCATATTTATTTGTGACATTTTCATATCATTTTGTAATCAAAGAATCCATGGATGATTTACAGGGGGCTGGGATAAATTTAAAAAGAAAGCAGAACAGCAAGTAAAGGAGGCTGATTAAGAAGGAGAAGAAGGAGAAGAGAAAATCAAACCAGCAAAATTCATGAGAAAAACATAGGCCATTTCTGCACTAGACTGTTATAGTGTTATTATTCCACTTTCAACATCCCATGGAATCCTGGAGTTTGCAGTTTAGAAAGGGGCCTCAAAGGCGGAAATTGCCATAGAAACATAGAGTTGGAAGAAGCCTCATGGGCCACTGAATCCAGCTCCCTGCTTAGTGCAGAATCTCCAGCTACAGCATTCCCAGCAGGTAGCTGTCCAGACTGTTTTTGATGACATTCAGAGAAGGCAATCCTGTTGGAAAATTCTGGCATTCTCTCTTGCCTCCCCCTTTGTTCTAGGGAAAGTTGTGCTTCGCCAGCGTAGAGTTTCTTTTTCCTTTGCATGTCAAAGCCTTCTGCCTTCTCACCTAAAGCCTCACTCTTGCTCTTTGTGTTACTTAAATGCATGGCTATGGTACCCAGATGACCAGGCCATGTGACCCCTGGGATCATTGGCCTTATATAAAAGACCACACTTCCCAGACCTCTCTCTCTTTGCCATTTTTACTTCAGCTTCCTTCCCTCTGACCATGCTTTGCCTCTCCACCAAGAAGATGATGAGTTAAGAATGAAGCTACTGTCTTACCTAATCCTTTTGTTAGCTAGTTAGGATCTAGGCTCTCCAATGCATACGTGATTGTAAAATTCATGTGTGGGGGCCCTCCTCAGTGTTACTCCCAAGTTTTGGGAGTAAAGTTTGGACCCTTCTCTGTTCTGTTTTCCATGGTAGGTAATTCTTCTGTTTCAAAAATTATTTTTTTAAAAAACTTTTTCTTTCTTCCCATTTCCCTAGCCAGTGTCAGCTCATCTTGATCTTTCGTTTTACTTTCTCTGTTCCTTCAACCTTGAGCTACACATCTATACTCTTCCTTGGTGATCTGTCCTTCTTTCTGTTCTTTATTCTTGCTTTTTTAAATTTCTCCTTTCTTCTTATGTTTGTTGTGCAGCCACATCGGCTTTTTCAGATGTTTCTCTTTTTTCTTCTTCCACAGAATTTTTTATGATTTAGCTACTCCTTCCTCATGATTTTTTTTTCATTTAGTATCTCTAGCCAAGTACTTCCTGAGTTTGATCAAATCAGCTTTCCTGCAGTTCTGCATCCTTGTTTGACAATATTCTTCCATACGTTACTGAACTCAGTCACATAGGGACATGGGGGCGAGGGAGGGTGTTTTGCTCAGCGTGGCCCATAGCCACACCCCCACGCACCCTGGCCACACCCCCATGCACTGCAGCCATGCCCATCATGCCATAGTCCCACCCCCTCCTGCCCCCCTCCACACTCTCCAAGCTCCACTACTGACTGAACTACACCTCCCAGCATTCTTCACCATCATCTACTTTGTATATGTGGCTGATGGAAGCTAAAGTTCAGCAGCAGCTTGAGGGCCTCATGAGCCCCACTTCCAGTAAAGGGGACGGGAGTTCTTTTAAGGGAGGGTTTGATAGCTTAACTGGAAAGGGAAGTGAGGAACCACAGAATGGAGATTACAAGTAAGTTTATAAATGAAGAAGTAATTATGCCAGGATGATGCTGCTGCTGCTGCTGATGGTGATGGTGTTTCTTTTTAGAAACTAATTACAAATAACCATTTTCCTCCAAGTGCAGTCCTCAGCCCACATGTACACACGTACACTTTGTATCTCCTGTAATATTGCCACTTTCTCAATGATATTCAAAGTATTTTTCTCTGACGTCTTCAACTACAGTGAAATAGTGTAGGCATACGAAGAAGTTACTTTACAATCAAGCATCTGTGCTAACACTGATTGAAGACTGGGTGACTCATTTCAGACGGTCAAATATTATTTAATAGAGTGGTTCAAATGCATTGCCACTCTTTCAAGGGGCATCTGCAATTCCCTGAACAGATGCACACAGTTCTGTTTGTTAGTGTTTTGATACCACAAGATTTAGCAGATTAACAGCTGTGTGTTGGCATTTGAAATTATTTGCAGGAATATTTTGCAACATTGATGTCTTAAGTGTTGTTTGCTGATCTTTTCCAAACGTTATCTTAAAAAATGCTTCCTGTGGTTTGCCATTAACTCCCTTGAATTTATTAATGCACCACATATGTTCAAACAGATTATTGTTGTGAATGATTTTTTTTATGGATCTGTGCTTTGCAGTGCAAATGCAGAGTTCATTCAACTAGGCATTCAGATTTGCTTCATTGTTGAGATCATGGAGGCAGACAGTCCAAGTCTTCTAAAATTAGTCATGATTTTGGCTTAGTTGTTACAAAAAGGCAAGGAATCAGTAAACGTTTAACACTTCAGGCCTGTAACACTTCAGAGTCCAGGTGGAAACTACCCTGATTTTTTCCAATGAAACCTACAGATAGAAAACATGTATCTCATCTTAGCATTGTTTGCATGGAGGAGAAGCATTCAATAATATGAGTTCCAACCTTGAGTTGGGAGGAGGGGAGTTCTAGACCAGGGATGGAAAACATAAAATCTTCTAGATGTTGTTAAACTCCAATTCTTAGTGTAGCCAATGATGAGGAATGCTGGGAGCTGCAGTCCAATAAAATAAGAAGGGCAGCCTGATTCTCAGCCATGATTTACAGAAACCTGTGAAGAATTTTTGGTACCCTTACTATATCCCTAGAAATAAAAACTTTTGATACAAGGCATCTGTTTTCATTTGCAACAGAGGTAGAAACTGTGTGGACTTCCAGTGCTGATAGATTACAATCCCCAGCAGCCCTCATCACCATAGCCAGTGGTGAAGAATGCTGTGAATTGCAGTCCAACAACATCTTGAAGCCCACGTGATACCCTTGTAGATACAGGTTTATCACTACACCTGTTGTTTGTGACAACTATACATCAGTCTCATTGAAACCAGTGGAACAACTATGTTGTAACTAACTTACAATAAAATGGATTTAATTTCAATTACCTTACATTGAACTGGGACCAAAACCTTGCATACCTCTTAATCATACATAGATTGCATGACTTTTTTGAGATGAGTATTGGGAATAACACAGATTCAAATAACTACTCTGATCTAGGTATCCAGGTAAATTGAGCTAAAATTATTTACCATCATTTATCTGCTGTATCATACCTCACCACTATTGTAAAACCTCAGAGTCAGAACAAATCTCATTGAAATTCAGAATGAAAATACAATTGTCAACTTCTCTTGGGAAAGAACTTTAGCTCAGTGGTGAAACAAATGTTTTGCCAGAAGGAAGTCTTAGGTTTAGTTCCTGGCATCTTCAGGGAGGACTCAGAAAGATCCTTCTCCGACACTGTGAAGAGCTGCTGTAAGTCCAAAGGGTTGTCAGGTGTTCCTTGTTGTAAGGGATGTCTCCTATCTGAAGCCTGGAAAACTTGTCCCCCATAGGATTGACAGCTGTCCTTTATTATAAAGGATGTCCCCTATTTGAGAGTCAGAAAGTTTGCCTCTTATGGAACTGACAGGTGTCCCTTATTATAAGGAATGTCTCCTATTTGAAAGTTGGAAAGCTTTCCCCTTTTTTTTGCAGCTGAACTTGAGGCCAAAAATCTTGTATTTATGGGCTTGAGCTGTTCATAAAGGCAGAAACATGTGCATCGTGTAATTTATGCATGTGGACAATATATTAATCCTACAGAGAAATAACATGGTTAAGTTAAATGAAATCAGTACTTCCATTTGGCATTTAGGTAAACACAAATCCAAAGCTACTTTGGATTACTAACCCTGTACATCTTGAATCTTTATTGTACATTATTGTTATTTTGAAAACTTGGAAACAATGACATAAGTCAGTGACCACAGTACTGGGATTGATAGACTAATGGATTGACTAAGCAGGTCTTACATTCTTCTAAAGGAGACCTAAATCCAATGATTAATCTCAACTGGAACTGGCCCATTAAATCAATAGGAACTTGTAAAATGAACACTTATGCAAGTTCCATTGATTTACTAATTCTACTGTAGTTGAAATTAAAAGCTGGATTTAGGGCTAAGAATACCCTAATCTTTCTCAAAAAATGTCCAAATAAATGTGTGTGTGGGCACGTGCCTTAAAGTCACCTATTGATTTATAGTGATCTCATTAATTTCTTAGGGTTTTCTTAGGCAAGAAATGCATTTAAACATGTTTCTAGCTGTTGTCAACTAGAAAGCTTCCAAAGGAACAAATACAAATGCATTTAGAGATGATGGGTCTTTCTGACAGAGTAATAGTGTCCAACCATACCACCTTGTTTGCCATTGAAATATCCCAGACTGGTGCCACACAGTGGATATTTACATTACATTTATGAGAAAGGACATTTAATGCATTCAAATTGCTTGTGTTTTGCTTCCATCCCTGGCCCTTCTGAGAGAGTGAGGAGAGAGAAAGAAAGAACCTGTTTCAGGTGAAAGCAGAGGTACTAGAATAAGGTACCTTGAAAATAACTATCTATGGCAGCGTTTTGTTCCTTTCATAATGCTATTTTCCAAAGTTCTTAATGGGGATATGAATTTGAAATCATATACTTGTCTCTCACCCCCCCCCCCCTTATCAGAATGGTTAGGTAATGATTAGAAGCCATCTGCCTTTTCAAATTGGAGAGAAAGTTGTTGCTTCCCTTCCATATACTCAGTGTAGCAATCAATAACAGCACGCCTACATGGTCTAGACACTCCAACCTGCAAGAAATTTCTGTCCAGCACAAGCATCTTCAGCTGTTATCAGTGATAAGAAACAAGAGTGTATTTAAAGGCCACTAATCTGTTGCATTAAACAGAGCTATGTTTTTTAGGTTAGGAAAATGTCTCAAGGAACAAACCTTTAGTTTGCATCTTGGGAAGCTAGCAAGTGGAACTGAGCTGTCCTCTGTGTACTTGAACATGTTTGCACTGGGATCAACTCCTGAATAGTAATGAGTAGAATTGAACAATGATTTGTACAGTTTGAGAAAATTTCCAAATCTAGATGTTTCTATTTTTCTTTCACTCTGTGCCCTGCAACACCTGGGACCTTTCCCAAATTAGAATTTACATTGCAGAAGCAAAGTAGACAAAAACTGCACTGAAGCCCTATTAGTATTGTATGTTTGTGACCCAAACCACAATTCTACTGATTTTATAGTTTGCACAGTAAAATGCATGCTGTAGCCAATGAGCATATGTTGTTCAGCGAGGAAGCATGAGACCTTGCCATGAAAACAGTTCTACTAAATATTCCAAATATTCCTAAATACTAAGAATAAAGAACACCATTCCTGTAGCCTTTCATCATTAACTGAGATAATACTAAAGTACATAGATTTTGTTGTATATGGGACCATATGTTTCAACATCACTTAGTGCCCATTCACCATTTGTTGATTTCATGAGTTTTCATGAAAAAAATATTATTTTTTCCCAAGTGATAGGCTTACAGATTAGTTAAAATATCAGAACATTTAGACAGTCTTTTACAGTCTCAGATCATTACTACCATCCCCATCTGTAAAACATCTGTTTAAATAGAACACACTCACACACCAATGGCTCTGATGTGATTGCTTTGCTGTTTTATTTCTCATGGATAATTGGTGGGGGAAAAATTTCACAGTCTGCTATTATTTATTTGTATTCCTCACTTCTTCAGTTTAAATTCAGGTCCCCAAAGTGGCTAAATATACAGATAAAAACAATTAAAAATATGATTTCTTAAACACACACACACATCTATAAAAAAAACTAAAATAGCACCAGTTCATTTAAATAACCATAAAATTATCACAGCTGCTCCCAAATGAATAAAGCTCCTACAATTATTGACAGGTCTTAAAAACACTGGAAAACAAAACCAAGAAAGTGATTTAACCCTGTTCCCTAAATGATGATAAAATACCTAGCTAGGAAGTTTCAGAGATGAGGAGCCAAGAAGGAAAATTTATATAGAGAGTCACCACTGAAATGACTCTGTATCTGGTCACCACCCACTATAAGTCTGTCCTGGGAAGATTTTTTGTTGTTTTACTGGCTTCATATTACCAAAAACCACTTGAGTACCTTTTTTTACGCAGCACTTTTATTTTTTTAGTGTTATAGAAATATCCTAAGATCATAGTTTATGCCTACATTAATAGCTGAGTTAAGGTTTTTCTCTTTATGATCGTCTAATTACCTATGTTACTTTCTTATTTAGATATTTTTACATCAACCTATTAAACTTTGTCCATGCTGGCTCCCATTTCTAATTTAAATCTCATATCAAACTCTTTGGGGATGTTTTACTCTAGGAAATTTTGTGTGTTTTTCTTCTTTAATAACTTCTGCCATCTTGACCAGACTCTGATGTTGCTTGTCATGCACATCCTAGTTTTCATCTGTGAATACTGGAGGGTATAAAGGTAGTTTACAAAAATCAAAACAGATACAGATTTTTTAAAAAAAAGCAAAAACAGCAAAACATACCAAACCCCCCCCCCTCTAAAATATAATTAAACTATCAATAGAATTAACGATTCACATATAGCCATTTAAAAGGCAAGGAATAAAAATGGGAGAATACACTATTAAAAGCCATTTCCCTGTAAATAGTTCCCCAAAGCCTGTTGAAATGTTAGTAAAAGACTTTACCTGCTGATAGAAGAGCAACAAGAAGAGATTTCCATTGCCATGGAACAGTTATTGAGAAGGTAATCTCCTGCACTTCTACCATATACAGAAATGCCTATGAAGATGATGAGACTGTGTGAAAGGCCTCCCAAGAAGATCTCAAAGAAAACTCATTTTAGGTCTATATGGTCCTTCAGATAGCCAGGACATGAGCTGCAAAGGTTTATAGACCACAACCTATACTTTGCATTATGCCAGGAACCAGACTGGTAGCCTGTGAAGTGGTGAGAACAAGATAATCATATACTTCCTATAGTCAGCCATAGGGCCCTTTCACATTCCACAGTTATAACAATACACCTCCATGGCTTTAACTGTCATAACGGCAGCCTATGGAAGCCTGTGCTTTGTAGTGTGGGGAAAAACCAGAAGTCTCTGGTTGAAAACTCTTAAAACCCTTCCCTAAACACCAGATCCCAGGATTCCATACCATGTTGTCATAGCATTTAAAGTGGAATCACAGTGCTATCTAGTGTGAAAAATACCTCAGTTAATAGTTTGGCCACAGCCCTTTGGGTCAGCTCTAGTCAACAGCTCTTTACAAATGTGATGAGAAAGTAGAAAGAGTAGAAAGGTGCCTGCATTGCAAACAAATAGGACTTTAAATAGTCTGTAGGAGTGGATTTGTATCGAGTTTTCCACCAACATTATTCCAGATGCTGTCTCACTCACTTCATCTCTGCCCCACACACACACATACGAAGATTAGGGAGACTGATTTGGATCTGCTCCACAAGAATTTTTATATTTACATCTAGTGGCTTGTTTCCTCTCCCCCTCCTTTGTGTGTGAGTGTGTGCTCGCATGTGCGTGTGTGCACACACTTGTGCCTTGTTTTGGTCATACTAGCTTATCAGTGTGCAGTGCAAATTATGACTTCGTTATGGTACCATGTAGCCAAATTTGTTGGCTATATGATAATATCACTGAGCAGGGGTAGCCCAAGACATTAGCTGCCTGAGAAAAAGTGACAAAGAGAACAATGGGGAGAAAATGAAGATCCATATTACTAAGGGCAAGCCAAGCATCTGGAGTGGAAAATTCTATTAGTTGATCTAACCCGTCCTAAAAGAACAACTATGGTAATCGTAAATTAAATAATTGACCATTTCCTGCTCTCTTGTGACAAGCTCAATAAGAAGTGGCTCATCTGCCCACTGGAGAGGGAGACTGATGCTTTTATAGTGATGTGAATTTGTACATCCTGTTGAAAAATCCAGTGTATTTGCATACATGTTTGACTGCATTTCCCCCTCAAAGGACTGCCTCAAATAAAGAAGTACGATTGGATTGACGTGGAGCTGCCTCAACCTGGAGGTAATGGTATTGTTGGGGTATTGTACACTTCCAACAGTATGAGAAATATCCAGTAAACTGGTAGCACTTTTTATGGGGTTAATAAAACAAAATAATCACATCACATTCTGCCTTTTCATTAATTAGTGTCATCAGCATAAAAAGAATGTGTCAATGCATGCATTGGTCAAGATGTGAATACTCTGTGCTAACATTCCTGGAGAAAAGAATCATTGAATGAAGCTTTCATGACGCCAATATTTTATTTGGACTAACAGGGCCAATATAAGCTTCATAACCTTAACTCACATTAATTTTCTGAGTCTTGCCATTTGGAATTGGTCCTATTATTTTTCTATATCATTCACCACCACCCTACCAACCAGGTAATTATAGTTCCAATGTGTTTCCATTCAAGTCTCAGTTGAAACTAGAGTCTCAGGGGGAGGTTTGTCAAAAAGCAATTCCACACAGAGAGGGGGAAAAATATATTTCAGTTTTGAACTCTATCATTGTTTAGCTACCTTCATCATATTGACGATAGTAGGTAAACCAACTGAGATTATCTGTGGAATTCATTTGTTCGAACTCAGCTTTCTCTAACTTATTTCATTGGGAAAAAGCACACAAGGTTTGAATTGAATATCCTAAGAGGAAAAAAAATCAAGGAAAAGAAAGTGAGGGTGAAAACCATACAAGGCCTCATATGAATATTGTAATATAGTAATAATTAGAAGTCCTATGGATTCAAGCTGGGTTATGCTAACTGGTCTAGAAAGATACCAAAAGGCAACATCTCTTTCCTCCAATTATTGTATATATTCAAAAATTAACACAGGGAGAAGTAAGAAAAGAAGAAAAGTGTATAATGAGAACCTTTCCCAAAGACTTTTTGCTAGGAAAAGATAAATTAAAAAACAAAACACTTCTATGTACAAAAATGCCACAGGTATTCAATGTGTATATGTATACAAAAATAAATTAAAATCAGATTGAAACAGGGGAAAAGGCAAGACATTATTTTTCATATATATTCTCCTAAGATCAGTCTCTGTTTAAACATCAGTCTCTGTTTAAACATCAGTTTCTGTTTAAAATGTAACAAACAGATGATCAGAAAGTGGTACTCAGAGCCAGCAAATCCATTTCCATGCTATGCTTTTAATAGCTACCAATACCACCCTTATGATGCATCACAAGTAGGAAAACAATTCAACCATTCCTGGTATGGGAACACAGGGAGAATGCAACATTCTGCTAATTATCTCATTGGCTAAGTCAAATATAACTTCCAACATGGGAATTATGTAGTCCTCCAGATGTTGTTGAACTTCAACTCCCACCATTCTTTCTCATTGGATGTACTGACTAGAGTCACTAGGAGTTGCAAATGCAGCAACATCTGGACAGCCATATGGTTCCAAGACCTGGTCTCAAGACAGTCCTGATTGGATTTAAGGTTGCAATATGCTAGTTACCTGGATAACCACTAGCTTGGCAATGGTAACATAGGTTGCTGGTGCTCTGAATGCTGGCTCTATTGTTTTGAGAATGTTCAAGAGAGGAAGGAGGCCCAATCTGCATACAATATGAGGCAGAATTAGTTAGAATTGGGATGTAGCATTGTTCTCAGGTGTAGTGCTTCATGAACCCTTAGTCTGTGGTTTGTTGTCTTAGGTCCTTTCCGCAACTTACCTGGTTCCGAAGCCAACATGCAGGAATCCAGGGAAAGCCTCTTCTAGAAGGGAATCACTTCTGCTGTGCTTCCCTCTACACTGGCTGGGAGGAAGTGTGATGACTCCGCCCCTCCCTTCTGCAGCACAGCCCAGCAGTTTCCCAGGCTGCACTGGGGAAGGAAGTGCAGCCATTGTGCTTCCTGCCATTCTGCACAACAGGTAAGTGCGGAAAGGAGGCAAGAAGACTCCATAATTGTGTGTCATTGTCAGGAGAAACCCAACAGTGATTTAATCTGTGATTGTGACTAAATAATTGCCATGGGATTGCAATGGGATCATGACGACATCATGCAGAACTGTAGTTGCGATTCCATGGAGATCCTGTGGCCATTGCAGGTTGGAGGTGGTGTGCCAAAAGGGTCTTAGATGTGAGAGTCATGAGGCCCTCCAGATGTTCCTGGAATTCACTTCTCAACATTAGTTATGCTAGCTAGGGCAAAACTGGGACACATGTGGGCAAGCAATGTTAGAGTGCAGCCAAGGTGGCCAAAGTTAATAATGACGAAGAATGCACAAGCAAGGAGAGGGGGTAGCTATTTGCTTTTGCCTGAGTATACTGTGACAGGCAGGATTCTGTCCTCTCTTCTCTCATCCTCCCTGCTGAGTTCAGTGCAAACTACTTTTCCATGTATTGCAGCAATTGCAGTAAACTAAGGGCAAAGTGGGAGTAGGATAGGAAAACTGGGACATTTTAAAGGCATCTGAAAAAGTTTGATAACAGCGACTAATAATTTAAAGGTAAAAACAAGAGAAAAATTAGAACAAGAGGGAATAGTTCTGAATTGGTTTCCCTATAGACAATTAGTTGAAAGGTTCCAGATGGACACTAAAACATATGGAATAGAACACAATGAGAAAACTGGAGTAGTTAAATGGCTGTTTGAAAATCCTCCTCACTTACTAGCTCAAGTGTATCAAGAAATATTACAACAGGAGAGGCAGGAAGAAACAGTGAAGACACCAATGATTTTATGGGCTCAGAATATTGGACATACAATTCAATTAGAGTCTTGGGAAAGGAGCTGGCAAAAAACACAGAAATTTACAACAGCTCAAAACTTGAAAGAGAAGTATTATAAGCTTTTTTATAGATGGTATATGACACCGGACAAATTGAAAAAGATGTACAAAACAGGTAATGGGCATTGTTGGAAGTGTCAGAAAGAAGCTGGTACGATCTATCACATGTGGTGGACATGCCCAAAAGCTAAGAAGTATTGGAATGTAATGCATAACAAAATTTGTGCATTATTGAAAATTCAATTTGTTAAGACACCAGAATTGTATTTGTTAAATATGACTGATATAATAGAAGATGTTGATGTTAAGAAACAATGGAGAATACTGCTCTATATGATAACAACTGCTCGGATTGAATATGCTAAGTTGTGGAAAACTCAGCAAATATCTACAGTGGAACAATGGTGGGGTACACTTATAGAAAATAAAAATGCTGATATGGTCTCTCAGAGACTAAAAGGGAAATCAGATGAAGAGATACAAAGAGAATGGCAAATGGTAAATGGAAGTGGGTAATTGCTGGATATACAGATGGAGATTGGTTATTCATGATGTAAGATAAGATATGAGTGGGCGGCAGGGTATATATCATGATGCGGCAATATGGGAGGGAAAGGCAAGAATCAATGAGTAAAAAATAGCTGTAAAATGTAGTACAGTATTATATATCTGAAAAATAGTTTGTAAAGCTAGATCTCTGTGGAAGATCAGAAATATGTCAAGTATACTGTCAGTTATTATGTATGTTTTTTATAATGTGAAATGGAATAAAATGATTTAAAAAAAAAAAGTTTGATAACAGAGGATTAATTGGGAGCATCCCTGACAAATTCATACATTTGGATGCTATGAAGATTTTGGCCCTGGTTTAGGCCTAGTAATCAGAATTATGAGGAATACTGTTTTTTTCCGATGTATGAATGAGCCTATACAGTCTCCATAATATGTATTATTGCATTATTCAACAATGCTGTACATTAAAGAAGCTAGACAATGCTGTGGGTAGACGAAGAAATCAGTTTCTTCATATTGTAAGTGAAATGTTTAATGAAATGTTTAAAGGTCCTAGTTCATGTTTGTGGAGCCGTCATAGGCTTCTCAGTTATTTGTAGTGACAAGCATTGTGATAGCAGCACCATGAAAATGCCACAGAGCACTTTGGAAAAAGAAATTTTGTCCTCTCCAAGCCAGTCTTATTTTGCCAGCTATACTTTAATACCTGAAGGTAACATATCAAATAAATACATTCACTAGTCTAAGGGTCAGGGTAAGAACATTTTTGAACCCTCAAATGTATGGTGTATTAAGTCTTCAAAAATTTCAAAGTTTATTCTTGTGACCAGTTTTAAAATTAAAAATATTCAAAGTGCATGGTAAAATGGATTTCTCAATGCTTTTGCTTTCACATTGTGTGCTTTATGGTGATTGCCAAGTTTATTGTCCTTTTAATCTGCTTGTAAAAATAATAAAATACCCAGTGACTATTAGACAGTCAATACAAAAACAAGAATATTCAGAAGCCCACTTAAAAACATATATAGAAATTCCCAGTGGAAAAGTTCTTCAGTTTACATAGATGACATTTTAGCTTTTTTTTTAATGTCAAGTCAAATATTTGCATTTGTACATGGTACAAGACTGATAATACAGTGACAGCAAAATGCAAGACAAAAGAAGCCTTTTTTCACATTCTGTTTCTGTTTGGAAGACTTATTTTTCACAAAAATGGGGCAGCATTTTAAAGCCTTTTCTATTCTGATTTTTCCTCAGTTTCATCTTTCTATAAAATCACATCTGTTCACTTTTTTTTATAATTGCCCATGAATGATTTACTTAACTGCTCTTCCTAGAAGATAACTTTCCTTAAAATGTTAATTGCCTAAAAGCTTTAGTGTGAAACAATATTTTGCCAACAGATGATCAGGAGCAAAATGTAAGGTGATGGCAAAATTGTAAGATCCCTTGATGAATATGTGTCTTTTGAAAGTTTTCCAATGAAATCCCTGGTCTCATTCAATATGATAGATTCACGAGACTTTGAGGGGGCTAAGATCTTCTTAGTGCTATGTGCATAGTGCATAGTGAGTGCTATGGCAGGGAGGCACATTGTGGCCAAGGGTGCAAAACTTTTCTAGAATGGATCGAAAAGTTGGAGGTGCATAATAACCTGAGAAGATAAGTTTTATTTAGCTCCTCTCTCCCTGAGTTTTTTCTTTCTATTTTGTTCACTATACATGCAAAGGCCCCTTTCACCAAAGTTCACCATCATAACACATGGGCATCCATAGCACTCTAAACATGTTTGCAGGAATGACATGGTTATTTTTTTAAGGAACTTTTTCTAACTAAAATCAGTGACATCCTGTTTGCATGTTATTCAAATTAGTATCTCTTAAGGCCAAAGTCCAGACTACCCAAAGATGTGTGAAAAATTCATTCTGTTGAGGGTTTTTTTGTTTTTTGGTTTTCCTCTTCATGAATATAACTGATTCACACCTCTTGGGATGAACTATAAAAATAGAACATTTTGTGGCTGGAGTTCCATATTTCTCGTTTTCAACAAGGTAGCCATGTTAGTCTCTCGCAGCATAAACAGGAGAAAGGAAGTGGAAGGGGAAAAAAGAAATGTGGCAGCACCTTTAAGAGTAACTGGCTTTTTATTTTTACATGAGCTTTTGTAGATATAAACCCACTTCTTCAGATGCAATACCAAATGGTATTGAGATATCAGGCATAAAGCATATTTATTTAGTTCTTGAAATAGAATAGAATGTAATAGGATCCAAACAAAGGGAGGTTCTCACTTGTGCCATTGTTTCTCTCTATGAGCTAACAGCCTCTGAGGGTTAACAGCAGCTTCAGAAAGGGGTAACTTTTTCCACTACTCTGACACAATGAAACTATGTTTGTTTTAGGTGTAAAACAGTTGCATTTTGTAACTGGAAATTATTCTCTATGAAAGGTTTAGAAGGTCAAGTATATGAACTGAAGTCTAACGTGGAAAGAAACCTGTTACTAGAGGGACCATGCACTTAGTAAAACTTCTCCCTTTCAAAATGGGAGCTGGAGTTGGAATAGGCTTTGGATAACTTGTGTAAATCTTTGCTTGTTTTCATATGTGGAAAAAACTCTTAAAAGAAAAATTCTTCCCTGCTAGATTAGATAAATTTTTGAATTTTTTTTCAGAATTTTTTTTTGCATTAGTGATACTTTTCCCTCCACAAATTATGTCACTGATTTTTGTAGAAACCACAAGTTTATGAACAAACATTTCTTATTGCCTCAGGATATGAAGAGTCATCTATCAGAAAGGTTATCTCCACACACTGAGATGCTCTGTTGAGGAAATTGTAAACCAATATGAGATTATTTGGGAAGATCTTTTTGGGGGGAAGGTTCTTTTTTTTTTTTTTTTTTGCATTTCAGAGGATCTTTTGGGGGATTTTTTTTTACAAAAAATTCACTTGTGTGAAAAACTCGCTTGTATCAAAAAAAAAAAGAGAAAAGATGGAAAGAAAAAAAAACAAAAAAAATGAGCTGAAAACAGTGTGCACATATATGTCAGTTAACAAACTAATTTTTTTTTCTGGCATTACTCCTTTAATGGAAAATTTGGTACCAGAGGCAGGAATATCATGAAAGGAATAGGAATAGGTTTCTGCACCACAAAAAGATAAGCAATTCAGCATATTTCAGGAGAGGATTTATTAAAAAATAACAATATGTGCATGTGAAATGACACAACTAAGTCAGGTATGTCTTGCATAAGTAAACAAATGTATTTTGGACCTTCTAGACACCACTTGAAAGTTTTTTTTTCTTTTCTGAAATGCATCCAGGGCTTGCTTTCATCATCTTCCACTATTGTGACCATTTCCATTTTGTTGGCCAAACTTCTAGATCTGTATTTTTTTTTAAAAAAAGAAATTTTATTGAGAGTTTTCATAATAAAATAAAAAGGAAAAGCAAGAAAAAGAGAAAAAAGAGAGAAAAGTATGATACAGAGATATAGAACAACATAAAATGTGGCTTCAGACATTTTTTTTTTGGCAAGTGTACATGCATATAATATAAACAAGCATCTCTCTGTAACAGTACATCATTCCTTTCTTCCATTAACAACATGTTACTAATTGTCAAAACTACAAGCCAAATCATTTTCTTTTTTTCTTAAAAAAAAGTCTATAAAGATTTTCCAGCCTTTCAGAAATGTCTCCAACAATCTTTCTCTAATCAAAGCAGACTTTCTCCCCATTTCTGCTAGCCCAGCCACTTTCAACAACCATTCCTTTCTTGTAGTTTTATTAAGTTCTTCCATCTTTGAGTGTACAATAGTCTTACTGCCACAATTATATAGCAGAATATGGCTGTGTCTCTTTTGCATCTGATCATCCTTTAGTCTCAAAATAAAAGTTCTGATTTTAAATTAATATCAATCTTTAAAATCCTCTTCATCAAAGTACGCATTTGACACCAACATATTTTAACCTTTTCACATATCCATCACATACAGTAAAATGTCCCTTCGTGCTGTTCACATTTCCAACATACACCCAAAACATCCTTTTACATTCTAGACAGTTTCTCTGGTGTCAAATATCAATCAAACATAATTTTGTAAAAGTTCTCTTTAAGATGATAACATCGTGAAAATTTCAATCCCTTCATCCACAGTTTTCTCCATTGTTCCACCTGTAGATCATATCCAAACATTCCTAATCCATTTTACCAGGCACTCTTTCACCGGTTCATCTTCCATCTCAAATTTTAACAACAGAGTTTATGTTTTATCAATCACATGTTCACCTTTAATATACAATTGCAATTCAAACTCTGATTATTTGTTGTTGTTCAAAACCATAACTCTTTTTGTCCATCTTAAATGTTTGAAAGAGTTGTTGACAGAGAAACACTTGAAAATTATATTCCTGTGCAGCTAACTGCTCCTTTGATTTACTTTTATACTGTCTGTGTTAATTTTAACCATTTTTTCCTGTTTTTTATATAATGAACTTCTTGTGTTGAGACCCGTAAACGCATATTTGGGCACAAACTGGTTTTATATCTACTCCATATTCTTAAGAAGACATGTCTCACAAAATGATTATTAAAATCCACATTCATCTCCACTTTATTGTACTACAAATACCCATGCCACCCAAACCTCAGGTCATGACCTTCCAATTCCAGCCTCATCCATTCTTCTAACCAAATCAAACCACAGGCTGCAAAATACAATTTCAAATCAGGTAGATCCAGTCCCCCCGTTTCCTTTGCACCTTGCATGATGTCATATTTGACTCTTGGTTGTTGTTTTTTTAAATATGCAGGGAGTAGCTAGTGAGGCTGGCTTATCTGCTTTCCTGCTTTCTCTGTTTTGCTAGTCATGGCATGCTCAGTAAGGGATTCTGGGGGCAGCTGCTCTTTACCTTGCCTATTATAGACAGGGACACACAGTTACAGTAGGACCGTCTAGAACAGAATCTCTTCTCTCTCAGCTCAATTTTTTTTTGCCTTATTCACTGCAGCATGCAGCCATGCTGCTGTAACCTGACACTAAAAGTCAGTATTTTGCAAGACCTCTTTTACCATCCTCCCAATGAGGATGCTGCTAAAGACTTGCAGGTGGACAGAGGAAAATACAGGAAGGGGTGCAGTCTGGCATAAAAAGACTTTGTAATATGCAATTTCACTGTCAGAGGCTTTGTTAACTGTTACATGCCAGTGTTGCTGTTTGCACTCTTTGTGTATTTTTTTTTACAGGCAGAAGCATTGGATGGGTTGTTTATGTTGTTTTGACCAATAATCCTGCTTTTCTATGCCTGCTGTATCTGTGTGCATTCTTTAGAAAAGAGAATCAGATTAATTTTGTGCAGAGGTTCTTATGCAAATTGTGGATACCTTGACAGGGGACAAATGCTTGTGTTTTGTTCTTGTGCAGGAGATGAGAAACATCGTGATGGATGCCAGTATTATCAGGACTTGTTTTCCCATCAGAAATGAAAAATTTGCAACATCCTTTACATTACTAATATAAATGAAGAAAGTAGGGATAGAATAAGGAAGAAGAGAAGACCTAGGCCATTTCTGCACTATACTATTACAGTGCTATTATTCCACTTTCAACATCCTATGGAATCCTGGGGTTTGAGGCCCCTTCCTAAACTGCAAACCCCAAGACTCCATAGAATGTTGAAAGTGGAATAATAGTGCTATAACTGTATAGTATGGAAATGACCCTAGAAATCAAAAGCCAGGACAAGGAATCTTGTAAAGGATGCAGACTCCATGGAACAAAAGACAGTGAGCAGAAACAAGAAGGCTGGAAACTACAGTATCGATGGACTATTATGACTGGGTACAAATTGCCTTCTGTCTTGTTAAATTACTGAAATAGTCTACACCAGGAAGCGTGTTTTTCTTTTGTCTTCATATCCTAATTGGTCTTCTGATTAACTGCTAAAATTGTTTTAAAATCTGCTCCCCTGCCACTGAAAACATCGTTACAATAACTATTTAACTGCTGCTTTTCCACCCTTTTTGTACAATCTACATTTTACTAATTGAATTTAAATAGTTTTAATTATTAGGTTTCAATTTGGTCTGATTCTTTGATTTTTTTTAGCCAACATCTCACTGTGTATTTGGCGAGGTGTGTTGATAGAGACAGTGTGGAAGCTTAAAGGAAACAATGACATTACAGAAGATAAAGGACTGTTGGTGACCTAACCCAGAACATCTAAATACATCAGTGACAGCAGTGAAAACCACAGAGAGAGGGGAACTAAATTATTTGGGTTTTGCCTCCATTCTTCTCCTAGTACAAAATACAGCCCATGCCACTACACAGTTTGTGGATGGAAGAAAAGGGTTTTTCCCTGGCGTGATGATGACCCTACTTCACCTCCTCACAGTTACATTAAAAAAAAAATGCAAAACATGCCCATGTTAATTATTTACATGCAAGTACTGTAAAGTCTATTTTTGCTGGAAGTAAAGGTTTGTAAGTGCTTGGCAGCAAATGAACTTGACTGCCATGGTAACGAAAGGAAAAAAAAATGAAGGTCAATATCTTGACAATTCAGCCAGTATATAGACTATAGCAGGGTAGTGGGTAGTTGTTCTTCTGAATATTCAAGACCAGTTGTTATCCATCTTGAATTAATCCAGACCTCACAAATTGCACTTACTCTCTATTTAATCACAGGGCCTTTCTGCACTACACTGTTATAGTGCTATTATTCCACTTTCGACATTCTATGGAATCCTGGGATTTCCAGTTTAGGGAGAGGCCTTTAGAATTCTCAGCCAGAGAGCTCATTGGCCTCAGTAAACTACAAACCCCAGAATTCCACAGGATGTTGAAAGTAGAATAACAGTGCTATAACAGTGTAGTACAGAAAGGCCCACAGACAGAACTGAGATTACAATCTTTGTGGCTGTGAATGAGGTCACTCTGTCACATACCGGCACCAGAGGAATGGCCTTGGAACTGTTCTTTGACAACAAAGCCCATATGAGTTCCCAAACAGAGCTGACAGCTTTCTCCTATATTTTCAGGGTTGCATTCTACTCTCTTTTGACAGTCCAACAGTCCCAATGGAGTAAATAACAATTAAATAACAATTAAATACACTATAAATAACTGAAAGATGAGTTGTCAGCTCTGTTTTACAGAGTGGAGTTAAAACATCAGACCTTGCAGACTCTTTCTTTCAACTTTGTTGATTCAGAAGGTGAACGAGGAGGATCTGACTACTAATGAAATGCAATTTGAATTCAAGCTGCTAAATCACAAAAAGAAGGAAACTGAAGTGGCAATATTTGGATATAACACGAAGCAGATGTTTTCTCATTAATGAAATAAGGATACATGTGTGCATATTTAGAAGTATGATCCCACTCTGGTCATTGAGACTAGGGATTGGACAAATCCAGAATTTTCCAAATCTGGATCTGAATCCCTGGAATTTCCTGGGATTCCATGAATCTCACGAATCTTGAATCTTTCGAATCCTTTTTTAGAAAGGATTTAAAAAGCAATGGAAAGAAGGATAATCTGGGGCAAGACACACCCTCTCAGCCTTAGCAAAAACCTAGGCAAAGGCAAACCTTCCGTCTGAAAAAATCTGGCCAGGACAATTGTCATAATTTTGCCTCAGGATCTCCCTGATGAAATGACAGGAAGGCCCTTTCTGTGTAAACAGGGCCACATACTACAGTACAGAGATAATCCAGGTAAAAACTGGATTTTCTTTACATAGCTCCTTATGGCATCCCGGGGTTTGATGATGCACCGGCACACTTTGGCAGAGAAGGCTGTGACACCCTGTAAAACTACAAACCCCAGAATTGTGTCTGAAAGAGCTTCGCAAGGGAGCTATGCAAAAGAATCTTTCAGCTGTCCTTGAAATCTCAAGACTGTACCTTCCAGTCAAGTCTTAAGTCCTGCAACAAGGAAGGCACTTAAACAACAACAACAACACCAGCCTCTAGTCCAGTCTCAATTCTGCACCCTTCAGTCTCAAGTCAAGTCTCAAGTCCTGTAACAAGACACTTGCAAAAAAAAAACAGCCTCTAGTCTCAATTCTCTACCCTCAAGTTCAATCTCAAGTCCTGCAAGGGACTTTCTAGTCCAGGATCAATAATTCCCAATCCCTACCCTCCAGTTTCAAGTCAAAAGAATAGAGATTATTACCTTGCAGAGGGAGGCAGCCCAAGCCAGCACAGGCAGCCTGAGCTGGCAGATCTTGTGGAAGGAGGTACACTGGGCTACATATGGGAATCACTGGGTGAGATTGTGTAACCTTGCCCTCTGCCCTACTACTTCTGATAGGCGTTATACATGCCATTGATTTTCAGCAGAGAAAATAATGCTAAACTTAAATATTAAATGAACTTAAATGTTAAATATTAAATGTTCAATTTAAATATCTTAGAATACAACCCCAGATGTAATTTCTGAAATTGTTAGCAAAGGTCATTATTACTCCAAGGGAAAAACTCAGCTACTTGCCATCTCCCCTTGTATGTCTGGTCTCCCAGGTTTTCAGGTGTCCTGGTCTCCAACAAACTGTTTGGTTGGTGGATTCAAAAGATTCAGTTTGCCTATTTTGGCGCAGGGATTCGGATTTGCAAATCTCAAATCCTTGCCGAGGATTTGAGGATTCAGTTGGCCCATCCCTGATTGAGACTTACTCCCAAACAATCAGAAATTGGTTAGTCTTCAAAGTGCTACAAGACATCCTTGTTGCTTCTGGAAGTGAGTACTCTAGAAAATCTTAAAGCAAAATATGTTCTAGATGAATATTAAGTATTTAATTCTAATTTACATGACTTTAATGTTCATGTTAATGGAACAGTCTCATGAATTACTACCATGAAGCAGTAACTCATTGAATAGGACATAGTGGTCTCAGAGCAGGTGTGAGATTAAAGTTCATCTTTAATTAGTATGACTTCCTTTAAATCACCCCAAGCAATACGAAGAGGTTGTTTGAAGTGTGCATTTGTGTAAGAGTTATTGCTGTAACAAATTCCCCAAGCATGGAAACATTGGTATTAGCACGAATGTGTGAACATTAAATAATTAAACACAAATTGTTTAGGAATGTTATTACATTGAGAGGACTTTATAATAATATTTCTCGTGCTAATCACTATTAAAATGTTAATGGTGCGATCACTAAATTAGAAGATCACTTACATTGATTAAAAATGGTCCCCACTGGCCAAAGCTTCCCAAATTACCCCTGTGCAAGCTATGAAGGAAGGGGCATGGGATAGTAACTATTACTCAGAAGAGTAACACTGCTGTTGTTTAACAGTTCAAATAACGCTTTTTAAATTCATTGTTGAAAATGATAATGAACCGGGCTAAAAAAAGGGTGCATGATTTTCAAGCACAGGAAAATCTTCCCCTAATTTCCCCCAAACATTGTTCCTTGAGGAAGGGCACAGAGGGTGTAATTTTCTGCTGACTTTCTCTTTCAGAGAGAGAGTATGCCGATTGAACTTTAGGACTCTGTTTACCTTAATCTTTTGAGGTGGCCAAGTGATTTTCTCTTGCTTTTCTAACTGTATTTTGTATTTTCCCATATGTGTCTTCTGATCTTCTAGGAAGGCCTTTCTTCCCAGAATGTGCAGGGTTTGTGAAATTTATGAAAGTCTTACTTTTAATTATGTATTTTAACTCTGTTTTAATTCTTATTTGATTGTTTAATTTGTGTTTTAACTTTTGTATTCTGTGATTTAACTATTTCTTTATAAAATTATTGTAAGCTGCTTTGAGTTCTTATCAGGAAAAAAGTGGGGTATAAATACAGACAACAAAAATAACAATAACTGAAAAGTATGTCTCATGGAAGTGAATATTGTCAGATTTAATAGGATCTATAGAAGTAGCATCTTTGCTCTTCTTGAGATTGATTGACAGAACAAAAATGCAGCTTACCTTGAGAATGTATACTTTGGTAAACCTTAAATAGCATTTGGAAGAAATAAAGTGCACACAAAACAACCTGAACATTTTAACATACAAAGAGCTAATTTGCACAGGACTGAAAAATAGTCACAAACATGTTTTAGTCATTGGAGACATGCCTAAATTGACAAAAATGAAAATTGAGGAAAGTGTGGACATTAGGAAAAATGCATGAAAATTGTGTATAAATTTCCATGATGTTAAAAAAAAATGACAGAGTCTGGCAAGATGGTGTGAAACAAGGATGAGAAAGAAGATGTAAGTAGGATTTTGAGAAATACAAAAAGAGAGACTTCCACATGTCTAGTGAACTGACACACATTTAAAACCAAAGGTGTATCTAAATCTTTTCATGACATTTCCCAAATTTTCTGCCTTTATACATCATTCTACTGTCATCTTTAACTGCAAATCCATACTCTTGACATTGCACTTACTCATGATAGCATATATGATATGGTTCTGAATAACCTGTCAAATCTAAACTAATTTTACAAGGTTAGTCTGCCTTCCATAGTGTTGATCACTTAAACATACAAGTAACATAGAAGCCAGTTGTTATCACAAAGAAGGTCTGAGTGATCACTTCACTGATAAAAGGTTTAAATTTTATTATCTATTTCTGTGTATTTGATAGGCATTCTACCTAGGTTTGTATGAGGCTGTCCCTGGCGCTTTCCACACCAGGCAATTAGAACAGGGCAGTGCATCCTCGCACAGAGGTTGTCTGCAGTTTGGAGTGGACTAGGAGTGGACTACTTACCGGAGATCCACACCTCAGTCTGCTCCAAGATGACCCCAAGTGGTCTTCCAGCATGTTTTTGAAAGACCAGAAAAAACAGGTCTTTATTTTCCTGGAACAAGCCATTGTGTTCCTGCTCTCTTGAGCAGATTTGCAGGCTCGCACCAATGCAAGCCTGCCATCTGTGGAGGGCGGGCTTTAGGCGTGGCAAGCTTCAGCGGTTGGTCAGGACCCACAACCAACCAGAAGCCGCCATTTTGGAAGCCAGAAGCCGCCATTTTGGAAGTCGGAGGAGTGCGGATCTACAGACCTTGCACTGCTCTGATTCGCCCTGGACCAAGGAGGAGCCCTGCAGAAGGGCTTCAGGGACAGTCCGCGTTGCTTCAGACCCCAGAAGAAGCGGTGAGTAACGGCACGGAGCGATTCCCTTGCCTCGTGCGGAAAGGGCCCCTGTCTGTCCCTTCCTATAATGGGCCAATTGCATGGAAATTGGATTCTGTATATCTGTTCCTAGCCAAGCTCTCCTGCACCCAGTTGGAGGGATTAACTGATTCTGATTTTTGCTTTGAGGTAGTGGGAGATACTGGCTCATTTCTTCTTCAGAATCTAGGGTGGATATCCACTTGGTAGCATCTCGAAGGGATATTCTCTAAAGTGCAGCCTATGACTTCTTCAGAATGCTGCTTGTTCATACATGGAAACTGAGAGAAGTGCGTGTGCGTTGGTATGTGCAGATTCTTTTCAGAAATTTCTCTCTGTTTCTTGAGTGACAAGGAGAGCCCTAGACTCACAAGAATCATCACAGTTAGGACTTACTCTGCACAAAAGTTAGAGCAGAAAATGACATTTCTGTAAATACCATTATCTATGCAGACAAAGCTCTTCTCTGTCCACAATTGTACTAATACTATGTTCTGTGCAGAAAATTTTGATTTTTGCACAAACCAGCTAAAGTTTGAACACTTTGTGCAGAATAGGTCCTGAACTGTAAATTTTTGAAAGCATTTCCATAGTGGGAGGAAAGGTGCTAAAGTTAGTTCCCATTGAAAGTGAAATTAGTGAATAATAATACTCCTACAAGGAACATATACTTCCCTTTTTTGCACAAGGAAGAAATGATCATAGTAGGCAAAGACTAGGTAAACCCTAACATCTACATTTTTCATCATAAGACATTTTTAACACTGTGAGCTTATCAAGAAATTACAGAGCTTGCAAGTAACTAATTAACAATAAGTACTTACTACTGTAATTTTTTTCCCAATAACAATGGAATAACTATATTACATTATGCTTATAATTTAATGAAGGGCTGCTTCATTCTTTTGGCATTGTAATTGTAATGTAGAGTAACATTTATAGTTACAGAGATATGGCCTCACTCAGGCCCTTTCCGCAGGACAACGCTCTTGTGCATCATCCCATTACAATCCTGACAGCACTTTTTTCAGGATGGGAGCGTATCCCTAGCACTCCTCTCCGCACACAACCAGCTGCTTGCAGAAGGGAGCACGAGGGACACACTTCTTCCTTCCACACTGCAGCCACCCTTCTTCCCATGCTGCAGCAGGGAAGGAAGCTTGTAATTGTGCTTCCAGTCCTTCTGCATGGCTGGCTGTGACAGAAGGCTCACTCACTCAGGGGTTATTAATGGAGTTTCCCCATCAGTGATATACCCCAAGACTGCACTGGCTGGTGATGTGAGAATGGCAGCACTGTGATGACATCATGCAGAAGTGTTGTTGTGGTTGCACTTCTCTCCCACCTCCATTCTGGGACACTGCTGTCCTGTGGAAAGGGCCTCAGTGGTAGAGAAAGAATATATAAAAAAAAGGGCA
Source organism: Cyclura pinguis (assembly GCA_030412105.1). Classification (NCBI taxonomy): domain Eukaryota; kingdom Metazoa; phylum Chordata; class Lepidosauria; order Squamata; family Iguanidae; genus Cyclura; species Cyclura pinguis. The sequence goes on from CM059599.1 coordinate 62,328,021, forward strand.
GCCTGAAGTGCTATTCCATTAACAGTAGCATACCCGTGCATTGTTTGTCTAAACTCAAAAATGCTTTAGAGATAGCATAGCAGCTTGCCATGAAGGCTGTAATCCTATGCATGCTCCTGGGCCTTGAAAAAAAATGAAACTTAATTTCTCAGTAAGCACGCATAAGATCAGACTACATATGCAGTAACGGAATACAGTGAATAAAGGATGCTGTTCAAAACAAGATTTCCATAACCTTTCAGCCAGAGGCACCAAATATAGTAAACAAGCATAGTAATATGTCCAGGAAAAGTTCAGTCTGACAGAGAGCAGTGTCAACAGTCAGCAGTGTTGAAATTCAGATAGAATAGATGTACTCATTCTGATTAAATCAGGAAACATTTCTTCATCTCTACTTCCAGGGAGTAGCTTAATTGCTTATTCCCACTGTTGCCCTTCAGAAGCTCAGAAGGTCTAAGGTCACCCCCTTGAATTATCTCTTGTTCTTTGTTAGCACTTTAATTTATTTATATTTTCCCTTCCTAGGCACAGTTTAACTCTTAGGAACTTTCTCTTTCTTGCTTGCTTTTTTTTTTTTTTTTTGCCATCCATATGACTTAGTATTCCTTCCCCACCGTTCAGGCACTTTACATTTTTATTTTGTCTCATTAGGGTTGTCAGTTCTCTGACACCATGGTTTTGACGGAACTACAGTACTAGCTAGCTACAAATGTTTCTCAGTGGATTTTGGAATTTACTAACAAATCTGCATGTTTTTGAAAGAAAAGCAAAGTGGGGAGGGTAACAGTTTCCAAAGTCTCCCAGACAACTTTCTGTATTCTTAAAGTAGAGAGAAGCCTATATTGAAAGAATTTGCTGGCTAGTGTAACTCAGTATATGAAATTCAGCTTTTTTCCCTGTGCCCATTGCTTTTAGGGGTGAGCTTTTTGCTCTGTTAAAGCTGACTGACTGCAGTGTTGCAGAGACAAGAGAAATCACAACTGGTGGAATGAACTCCGTAGGCTATAAACCAAAGGGGGGAAAATGGCCTGTGGGGCAAATTCCAATTTAGGAAGGGTCTAAGGGGCTGCATTCTAGCAGTGGTCAACGGTATGGGCAAGGCATGGGGCCAAAGTAGTGTGCAAGACGTAAAAATCTATCTGGACCACCACGCTTCCAAGTTGCAGCTCAGTTCTATGCACCTCTTTTCAAGAGATACACCACTGCAGCTATTTCCCAGCTACAGATTGCAAGTCAGTTTCATATAATAGTTTCTCAGGTCAGCAAACAGAATTTGTGTTTAAAATTTGTCTGAGCTGCAATCCAGAGCTCCTGTTCCATGCAAAACTTTCCCAGTCTGCAAACCAGAGTTCATTTCTATGTAAAAATTTCATTGGCTTTAGATAACCTCTTATCTCTAATCACTGACCAGAGAAGAACTTTGTACTTATTTTGTAGAAAGTTTTGTAGAAAATGAAATTTTCTAGACCAAGGGTGGGCAAAGTGTGGCCCGCAGGCTACATGCTGTCCCTAGGGGCCAATTTTGTGCCCCCCAGGGTTCAAGTGACTTCCACTTAAAAAGCCTCTTTTGGGCCTGAAATAACCCAGTGGGGCTTAACAATATGATCAGAATGCCCCATATGTCCCTAGAGGGCACCTAGGACAAACCAGTATGGGGGTCTTCCAAAGTCTTTTGAGGATCTAATGTACCCCCCCCCAAGTTTCCCATAGTTTCCCAGCCCTGTTCTAGAGTATAGACCTACAGTGTTCCCTTTTACACCAGCAAAGGGCAAACTCCCTTTTTAGAGAGTCTAGGCCGTTTAAAAGGCCTATGGAGAAATCAGAGGTAGAAGGAAGAGAGACAGAGAAATAGGGGTAATGAGGAAAGAAGCAAGATGGAACTTTTGGAAGGATGGAGGATGAGAAAGAGGTAAGGCTGAACATGGAGGAAAGACTCCTTTGGTATGGCAGCAGCCTCACAGGGTGAGCCCAGTTTGAAAGGGGAAAAAAATCAAGGAACCTGGTGGAGAGAAAATGATTGAGGAGAATAGCTCCCAGAGTGAAGAATTTGTCAAGACCTAGCAGAAGGCTTCCTCATGACATTATAGTTGAGAAGGAATCTATTGAACATATGGGGCATTTGAGTTTCCCCAGACTAGTCTACTGGCCTAAATTTCATATCAAGAGGAACTCCTTAACTCCAGGGAATTCCATAGCCATTCCAGTTCTTCCTGACACAGGTCCACAGGCAAAAGAAGCCATGGGACTCCAAGACCTCTCACAGAAACATGGGCCATTTCCACACTAGACTGTTATAGTGCTATTATTCCACTTTCAACATCCTATGGAATCCTGGGGTTTGCAGTTTAGGGAGGGGCCTCAAAGTAGAATAATAGCACTATAACAGTCTGGTGTGGAAATGGCCATGGTTAGAAAACCACAGAGAAGCAATAATGTCTGATGCAATGAGGGATAAAGATCTCTAAATGAGTTCCACCCCTTTGCTGTTCTCTAACACTCAGCATGGAAGGGTTCCCTGTCTTGACTACCACCTATGCTTACACAAGTCTCATGGGTCTTGTTTTCTCTGCTTGAGTACAAAAATAATGGTTTTAATTTACCCCTCCTGAGTTTAAAATACTGTCTGATATGCAAAATATTCCATGAAGGCTTTCAGGAAATCTTCTAATTGCTGCTCAGTAAAATGCTTCTTCAAAAACATCTGTTTCTTACCATTTTTTTTCTTATGACAAAACAGTGAACATAAAGGAAGAGAAGCTGCAGCTGATATGAAACTCTACAATCATTCTGACTGTTAGCAATAGTTGTCCCTTGGTTATTAGATCATGCTCATCTATTAGGCATGAAGTAGGAGCAGACTTTGCTAACAGAACAGATTATGAAATGTCTAAGATAATTTGCATTGCTCCAGTGGCAGAAAATATTTTAATACTGAATGTTTTCAAATGCTGTTCAAAAACAAGAAGTTGTTTTCAAGGGAGAAGCCAAGTAACAGACATTTATTGCCACAAATGTGCTGGCACAGTCTATTACTGAGAGTCTGTCTGAAAACAAAAAGGAGACTATACAGTGTTGTTATGAAAGATTATAAAAGTTATTAAAAAAAATAAGATGGAAGTCCGAGCAGCCAAATGTTGAAAGGATCCAAAGGATTTTCAAAATTGAGATTCATTGCGACATGCCTTTCTCTTTTGAGTGTTGCCTTTACAATGCTTGTGTATTATTGAAATGCAGGCTCATCTTTGAAGAAAGCACCATTTTTTATTATAGACATGATTTTACTAATTAACAGGAAGCCACTTCTACCTAATATTCACTAAGAATTTCTGAACACCACCGAAAATGAGATCTCAATATGGGGCTATACTAATGATTTATATAGCATTTGTACATAATTATTATGTTTTCTTTAAAAATTAATAAGGTTCAGACTGCTTTCCAACATTAGTTACAACAGCATAGGTCTGTAAGGTGAATTATTATTGTTCAGAGGTTTGAAGTATGTAGTTAAAATTCTGTATTGTATTACTAGTTGCTTGCAGTTAATGCCTGCTTTCTCTTGAAAAAAGGTATAACTTCATTACCTTTCAATCATAAATTAATGAGGGATAACATCATTCCTCTGGTAACAGAACTACAACTTTTAATTAGATTTATAGCTATGGGAAAGTGGCTTCACTAAATGGTGGGAAAAGAAGTGTTCAGATACTGGCTCATCCAGCATATATACTGCTCACATGGATCAAGTTCTGGCTCATTCCAGGCCTTGAGTTGCTACCTAGTGGTCTATTGTCAGGGGTGAGGTGACCATGTGGTGGATGTGAGAAGTGAGTGTTTTGTATCACAAACCCTCAGCTTGTAGAAACTTTTGGGGAAACAGTTATGTTTAAGCAATGCCAAAAGTAATGTTAATATTTCAAAGGGAGCTTGGGAGTATAGTGATTTTTTTTAAGTAGCTTTCCAAGCTCTGCTATTATGGATTGGTGAACTGAGACTGAGGAACACAACACTATTTTGACAATCCTCCCATGTGAAATAAAATATAAGACACCATATGTTTAAAAGTACATATTTTAAAACGAATATCCACATTCCCTTAAAGTGGTAAACACACTGTTAAAAACAATCTACCATTCTGTAGACACAATCCAGTAGACAGCTAACTGTCTTAACAAGGCACAGAATATTTTGAAAAGCCTGTGGATGTAGAATCTTATGCACCTCTCTAGGTAGGAAATGGAGGCGATAATAGAAAGACTTTCCTCCCAACAGAAATTCTTGTGTTGTTGTCCTGTGCCTTCCAGTCATTTCTGACTTATGGTGACCCTAAGGCAAACGTATCATGGGTTTTTGGCGGGTTGAGAGTGTGTGATGCAATAAAGGTCACCCATGGCCAAGCGGGAAATCCAATCCTGGTTATAGTCCAACGCTCAAACCATTATACCATACTGGCTCTCACAACAAAAATTACATCAGTTAAGCCATTTTGTGTTACCTGCTTTGTTCTTCCTCCCCCTCCCCCTCCTCTGCTTCTGCTTCTTCTGCACATCTGTAAGGCAAGACTTATTGCAAAACTTCTGACTACAGACCTGAAATTGAATAAAATTGTACTCTTGTGAGACTGTAGCCTGTCACTCATGAACTAGAACCATTTCATCTCAGTCAATATGGCTGGATCCTTTAGATTTCAACCATTTTGCTGCTTAGTTGAAACTCTGCTCATGTGCTTCCATGAGGTGAAGTGCATATGTAAGAAAAACTTTCACAAGTTGGAGAGGGGCCACATGTCCTCATTTACACTGGTGAGTCCTCTATTTGAAGGATGTCAGCAGAGAGTCTTCTATTTAAAGATGTTTATTTGAAGTGTTTTCTATGCCTGGTTTAAAGATTTTTTTAAAAAAACCTCAAGAATGAAAACTGGAGTCTTGATCTTGCCCCTCAGTATTATGTCCACAGAAGACTAAACAGACTCATGTTCACCAAGTCAGAGTGAATAGGTACATAGGTCACTATGGTGAGGTGTACATCTAATTAAATTAGAATGGTTATTTCTCAGGGCCTTCCTTTTGCTGCTTAAATATTCTTGATTCTTACCTTAGGGATACTTCCATCTTCCTGCCCCTTGCACAATGGTGCCTGTTTGGTCTCACAATGATCCACATTTGAAAGATTTGTTCATTATTAATATATCCCTCCCTCTCTCTCCTACGCACACACCAAGAGAATCTCCCTATAGAGATGGTGCTAGCCAAATCTTGCACAAAAACAATTAATTCATTTTTTCTCTCCTGATAAATGCATGGATAAACTAGGAATGAATAATGAATGTTAATTAATGAATAGTAAATCTCTGATACGATAATTTCTTACACTGGAGTTTCTTTAGAGATTTTCCTGGTGGCAATTAGTAAAAGTTCATTTTTTTCCTCACTATTTATGATAATTTAATTCTTGCAGCGTTTATAAAGTCCTGAGTATATTTCTATACATTTAACAATAGACACTGCCTTGTGTTTTGCTGTTTGTCTTTAATGACAATAAGGAAAGTCTAAAGTCACAGTTTCCCTTTTTATTTTTCATCCATAGCATACTTCTGAATCAGATCATGAGCAATGTAAATTTAATTCTAGTTGCTGTTTCCATCAACCCTTATAGAATACCACTTATCATTGCATCAAAAGCCTACCTTTCATTAGTCCTTTGGAGCTGGTTTGTCTATGTATATTTATCCCTCATGGCTGCACTGCCTTAGCAATAGCAAACATGTACTATTGCAGACATAGCACAACAAATAAAACTTTCATATCACCTCACATTTCTTAGGACATTGGTTGAAATAGTCAGTGAATAAACCTCACAGCCCCATACAAGATGTTCAGTATTGTGGGTAGAATTTGCTCAAGATGTGATAGGTAGCAGGAAAATTGCAATGATGGACCCAGTTCCCTGGTCTCTCCATATTTTTCAGCCATCAATAATTCTCTAATGAATACCAAGGGGGAAAAATCCCCTATGTGCATATCCTTATCCCTGTCTAAGCCATCAGTGTACTTATATACCTCTGATACACATAGGGATATATATATATATATATATATATATATATATATATGCGCAATCTGGAATGCTGAAGAAACTCAAATCACATGTACACCAACCTGCAGGTAGTTATTAACACGTGCTACATGTAAAAAAAAATCACAGGCTCTCTTTTTTCTGTTTTATATCTGTAATGCAACTGCCATCACCCCCAGTCAGCATAGGCCAATGGCCAGGGATTATAGGAGTTGCGTATCCTTGGTATAGATTGTAGTTGTGCATGGGCAGATTGGTATGGGAAGAACAATACCTTCAAGAATTTGCATCCAAAGCCATCTTGGGCTTTAAAGTTAAGAACCAGCAATTGTGCCATGAAGCCAATAGGGTGTTCTGGGCACCCCAATTCAAGAAGGACATGGTCAAGCTGGAGCAGGTCCAGAGGAGGGTGACCAAAATGGTGAAAGGCCTGGAAGCCATGCCCTATGAGGATAGACTTAGAGAGCTGGGTATGTTCAGTCTGCAGAAGAGAAGGTTAAGAGGGGACATGATAGCTATGTTTAAATATTTGAAGGGGTGCCATGTAGAGGAAGGAGAGGGCTTGTTTTCTGTTGCTCCAGAGACCAGAACAAGGAGCAATGGATTCAAGCTGCGGGAAAGGAGATTCCACCTGAACCTCAGGAAGAACTTCCTGACGGTCAGGGCTGTCCGGCAGTGGAATATGCTGCCTCGGAGTGTGGTGGAATCTCCTTCTTTGGAGGTTTTTAAGCAGAGGCTGGATGGCCATCTGTCGGGAGTGCTTTGAGGGTGTTCCTGCATGGCAGGGGGTTGGACTAGATGGCCCGTGTGGTCTCTTCCAACTCTACATTTCTGTGATTCTGTGATTCTGTGATTCTGTGGGTGCCTATGTAACTGTTTCAGAACTGGCTCAACCTGGATAAACCAGTCAAAATTCTAGTTGTCAAATTCTGCACTAGTTAATGCCTTTGAACTGTCTTTAAGATTATCTCCATAAACAACCTATTACACTAATCAACGTGGTATTTATCAGGTCATGGTTCACTATAGCCAAGTCATTCGTATACAGGAAAGGTTGTAGTGGTGGAGCAATGCAAGGCTGGTAATAGGCTTTCTATACTATGAAGGCCATCAGAGTCTACAGTGACAATGCTGAATCAAGTTGTACCACCAAGCAGTGGTGGCTGGTGGTTCCTGTGGTAGATGACAGCTCTGAGGTTGATGAGCAATTGATTGTGCCAGAAATAGAGTCAATGAGGGACCAAACTACCTTGGAAACACCCCCATCAGCTGAAAGACAAGCTGAGACAGAGTTGCTGCAACCAGTGCCAGTGGGAAAGGGATCCAGCAATGATTTAGAGGAATTAGATTCACCTTTGCCCCCCAGGCCTCAATCACAGAGGAGACAGAAATGAGCAGCTCAGAGGGAAGCTGTTTGGGCAAGACTGAGTAAACAGAACAAAGATGTGTAACACTTGTTTTTGTCAGCATATAAGTCAGTTGGCATGGCTTGCTGTTTGCTTGTAGCGAATCACTACTCAAGTCCACGACCCTTGTGTTCCAACTCTCTTGACCCTTTTGGACTGACCTTCGGCATTCTGGACCTTTTGGATTTGACCTTGACATCAGCTTGGCTCAGCATTTCTCCTTGATTGTTTGCATTGGACTCTCCCCCACTGCCTCCTCCTCTTGGGCAAGTACTATCACCTTCCTTCCCTTGCTGGCAGAGATGCATGGGCAGGGAGTTGAACTGTGACAGTTCCCATGTCAGAGCAGCAGTGACTCCACTCTAGGTTTTCAACAACTGTGAAGGAGCTATCCAAGGCCCTGAGCTTATTTGGGGATAGGGTTCATTACCTTGGATTACTTGAAAACCAGGAATAAATCTGGATTAAATTCACCACCCCACTGACACTGGAGCTCCAATGGTCACTGCCACCAAACTTTGTACCTCCTCCTTCAGGAGTGTGGACTTGATGTAGAATATATTCTATTACAATTTTCTGAACTTGCCATCTATCAAATCTCTCTCCACCTTGTCAGGATTCACCATGATCTTCCTCCGGCTCATTCCTGAGTCCAGAGATAGTTTCAGAACTTCCTAAGACACACCAGGTTGAGGTAGGACTTACAATCAAGTTTGTTACTTCTAATCAGTTACTTTGTCAATGGGTTACTGTAACTGACTACTTTTCAGTGTTAAGATGGTTTCTGCCTATTACTCATTACTGGGTATATTCTGACTCAGACCAAGAAATGGAAAGGTGGTGGTGGGGAGGATCATCTTTTACTGCCCCTTTGTAGGGTATGGTGCAGTCAGTAAGAACCAGAGGAGCCAACAAGAAGTAGAAAAGGTGTGAGGCAGAAACAGAGAGGAGTAGGAAACCCAGTGGAGACATGAGCAGCACTAAAGACTCAGGTTGTTGGAAATTTAAAAGTAAATAAATAAAATGTTACCCATATTTTTCTGCTTTTCTCTATTCTGCTTAAATGAAAGAGACTGCTGCCCTGCTGCTGCCACCACTTCCCCAGAGAGAGTGTGTGTATCATGCCCTGTTTCCAGAACATGGAAATAAATTCTGACTCAGAGAATGAATAGGGGATGTACCAGGACCTGCTGAACAGGAAAAGATCACAGAGCCACAAATCCCAGAAACATAACAGAGTGCAGTGCCAGCTCCAGCAGAGAGTCCTGCCCCTTCAGATACAGAAGACAACTTACCTATGCCTACCTTTTCCAAGCACAGACAGCAAAGGGATAACTTGTGCTGGTCTTAAAGGATTTATGGGAGACAGCGATTAGTTTGGCAGCAGCTATATTAAGCTGCTGACCTATATAGGCACTGGTCTTTCCCTTCAGGAGTTGTCAGAGCTTATCTGGCCGGCTGGCCTGCCTGCCTCCTAGTTGTATTTCTTAGATTGTGTTGCCTCTGGACTTATTTTGCTCTGCCTTTGGATTCTGTTGGACCCTCTTTATGTCTTTGACCTTTGCTTACTGAGTAAAAGTAAGTAACTGATTTTAAGCTGTTCTGTTTCTTTGTTACTTTGCCTGTGTTATCTCCTGGCTATCAACTAAAGAGCTGCCAACTCTGGCTTGCTGCCCAGATTGAGATAGGAAAGAGAGAAAGAGTGCATGCACATGGCAAGTTTGTTCAAGTATATGTCAGGGGGAGAAGTTGCCTTGTCAGATTGGCTGCTCCAAATAACAGCACAAGGTTATCACTTGGGCTAACTGGGTTGGTGTGAGCTGTGAGAAAGCAATTAGACAAAGAGAAGATTTCCTCTCTACCCCTGAGGCTGGTTCAAGCTTGAGATTTACAGCAGTTGTTTTGGGGGAGAGGGAGATGAGGAAGGAAGAAAGACCTAGTGGGTGATTATCACTGCAATATTCCCAAAACATGTGTGCAGTGCATGTGGCAGCCATGTAGTCTCCTGTGCTGCTGTTGAGAGGAGGAAGGAATGTCCCATCAGAATAGTGCCCTCAAAATGATTATGATCAGAGACGGGACTAAAGAAGATTTCTTTGTATTTTTTAGTGGCACAATTGTAATAGTGATAGTAATGTGTTAGTAATGAGTCATTTAATGAGCTACTTTCTGGACTTCAGTTAATAGTAACAAGCGATGATCTGTTGAATGCTTTAAATAACGAGTAATGTAATTAATTCCCTTTGAAAAGTAACGTCCTCAGCTTTGGATTGAGAAAAAGTAGAAAAAAGAACCACCTCTGATTTGTTGGGCGATCTCACCCAGTAGATTTATATAGATGCTTAAGTGGGTTAGATGGAATTTTGTGCATCATCATCTTCCAGATGCCATAGAGTTAGACTTGAATCCCTCCAGTGCTGCTTTCTGAAACCATCTTCCCAGGTACAAATGGAGCCACTGTGTACTTGAATTTTGCAATCCCTATCCACAAACTCTATGTAAGAAGGTTTAAGAATGGTTGGTATCAAAGGCATTTGTGAACAGAGGACAAAAATCACCTCTGGGAGGAGCTCTCCCTTCACCTTGACATATATAGCCAGAATGGGTAACGGTCAAGAATACAGATGATTTAGTTGCATAGGGACAGGGGGGCAATGGGGATAGTTAGCCCCTGGTGGCAATGTTTTTGGGGCATCCCGACTTGTAGCCATGCCCCCGTGTGTCACAGCCATGCCCCCGCGTGTCTCAGCCACGCCCCTATGCACCGTGCCCACACCCCCTCCTGCTCCCCCTCCACACACCCCAAGCTCCACCATTGAGATGATTGGATGACCTCTCAGGCTGATTTCCATAAAACTGGACTAGAAGGTGTTTGACTTCTTCACTAGAACTAAATCAACAATTACATATAGGATATCACTAATATTATTCACATGTCATGTTCTCAGTGGCAGAATTTTATAAGGACATATTTCATTTTGTTCATAAACAAAGTATCGCTTTAACAGTCAAAAGAAAATACAGAGGCTGTAGCAGCCATGGCCCAGAAATAAGGGCTTGAGTACTGTCTTGCTCCTCAAAGAGGAGGCCTCATTGGACAAAGAAGGGGAAAAGAAAAGATGATGGGCCCTAGCTGGAGCTGGAGAAGGCTGGTGGTCCTGTCATGGCACCAGCAGAGGCAAAGCCTGATCCATCCTGGACAACAGATCAGGAGGAGAAGGACGTGGAGACACTTCACCCTCTTGAGTGACATAAATTATAGCATTGTGAATAATAGGTCAGGCAATCTCCTGCTCTGCTTTAAATACAGGGTGCTGGACTAATGAGGCCAGCTGGGCTGATTCCCTGTTGGCCATAAACTAGCTGATTCCCTCTGCTGAAGAACAGTAGCTCCCAAACCACCATGCAACACTGTCTGACATTTGTGGTTTCTTGGTTCTCTGACCTTCAGTATATACTTTTGGACTAATCTTTCTGGCAATTACCCTCTCACCTTTAGACTCTGCTCAAGACTGCTTTCTCCCTTTGAACGTTGAACAATCTGGACCACACTTCTGTCTGTTAGCCTGTGTAAGCCTTAGAATGTGCCTAGCTGTCCCCTATCAGTTCTAGTGTGCTCACCTGGGCACTCAACAGCTTTAAATAGAACTAGTGCCCCTAAAAATACATTGGGGGCTGACTCTTGCAATGATCTGCCAAAATTGGACCATCAAGACTCCTATGTAGTTGACCCTCTTTAGGAATTATCAATCAGAAAAAGTGATCAAGCACTAAAAATGGTTAAGATACCTGCTGTTGAGCCCCTCCAGGAATAATAAAAGATATCTACAATCTATCCCATGCACAACTACTTAGGAGCAAGTTACACTGAACACATAGAGGGGACTTCTAGGTACACACTGCATTTGCAAAAGTCTTTATACTTAAGGATGTTTCAGTGACGATGAATGGGAAAATCTGCCCTCCTGCTGCCAATATCTGCAAGTAGGCAAAACTAATAACCTGCCTGCCAATGTTGAGGCCCTCACCTTAAAAATAATTCCAAGGTCCGTATTAGCAGACTGCTGAAAACATGGTCCATAATCTCAAGCAGACAGCATGTATAATGAGGCTAACTTATATCTGCAAGTAAAATGACTGGGATTCCCAAATGGCCCCATGATTTAAACTATGTGCCCAACTTGCAACTTCTTTTCTAAATGCTGCTGATATACAGCCTATTTTCAGGAGAACTAATTGAGATTTCAGCATTATTGTGCTTCAAGATAGTCTTATATCAAGCTGTGAGACAATCATTGAACAGTCCTATTTCAAATGGTAAGGAAATTGTTGCAATCAATCCTCCATGAAGCCAAATGATTTATTTTTTTAATCTAAAAAATGTGAATTGAAATAACAATGATCATGTTGTCCATTAGTCCATAATCAAGTTAAAAAGAGATGTACAGGTTTCCTTTTTAAGGTAATATTAGGTGGGAAACACTCTCTTTCTACTCACTTTCTGAGCTAATCTTGAGAAAAGAAAGAAGAACAAAATGTTCTGCAGCTCTTGCCTGAGAGCAAAATATAACCTTTTTTTTTTCTGGGAAAGCCATTTGTGCATGCACAAACACTTGCCCTTTAATTTTCTTGTGCTTATACTTGGCACAAATTGAAATCACCCTTGCAAAAGCTTCACTGTGAGGAAATGGATACCTCGTTGGTCCATTTCAACATTCAGCACAAAGCAACCATTACTGAAATATAAGTCCGAAAGAAATCAATAACATTTATGGGTACAAAGATGAACAGAATGCCAGATACGGTAAGATGTCTCATGCTACCAACAATTTGATACCTGTGTCTTCAGACAGAATCATTTGGCTTCTTTTTTTTCCTTTTGACATCCTTGCCATAAACATTTAAAAACATTTAATGTTCTGCCTTTCTTGATATTTCAAGTAACAACTGTGTCTTGGTAGAAGGGCATATTTCCCATTTCATGGGGCTTTAAATAGTGAATCTGGGAGGACTTTATCTGCACATATTAATCTTTTTTCTGTAAAAAAAAAAATCCCTCATGTCTTCTAAACAGTTATGGAGGGACTTTTGCCAAGGTGGGGGGAGAGCTGCCATTTTGATCCCAGCAGAGCCCTGAGGAAGTCAGTGGAAGACCTGCCTTGGCTTAAAGGAAGTTGAGGAGAAAAGTGGCAAAATTGTCCCCATGACCTCTCCAAAGCAGGACAGGGCTTCCCAGTTAGAAAAATGTGTTATTCTGAAAGAACAAATAGCAATTAGTGCAAAACCTATAGGAAGGGACAGTGCTTTTCTTTGTGACTTTGTTAATTGGTATTTTGGACAGGGCCAACTGGTGAAGCTATCTGCTAGAGAAACTACTGGCTACTCTTGGAAGACAACATAGGAGGCTGAGGAATTCCAATGCTTACCAATAGCTGTTGGCAGCTGGTAGTGGAAGCCAATGAATCTTGAGAGTACAAAACAGTCCACAGACAGCCATTCTCCACTCAGTTCACTAACTTGGACCAAGGGCAGCGAGCCAGTCAATAACCACATCTTTGCATGATAGTGACTGAGGTATTTATCATTATTTGACAGTTATAAAATTATACATTCGGAAATGACACTCAAAGCAGCTAACAGTGTTACAATTCAATTAGATACCACTACAAGATAAAAACAGATTTAAAACATAATTTAAGTACATCAATTCTATTTTTAAAAAAGGAAATAGCCCCCAACAATTTAAAATGAGTTCAACAGTGGTCCAACTTGAACGCCAAAAGCTTATCTGCACAAAAAGGTCTATGCTGACCAGCAGAAGGATGTCAGAAAGATGGACAACTGCCATCACCCACCCCCACCCCCACAGCAACAACTTCAAGAACCTGGAAGCAACTACCAAGAACGTTTTGTGAGTCTCCATCAAATGTACTTCCAATGGCAGTAAGAACAAGAGAAGCACAAGATGCAAGAAGGAATAAGTATACTTCTTTTCTTCCTGCTGGGTGAGACTAGGGCCATTTCTGCACTAGATTGTTACAGTGCTACTATTCCACTTTCAACATCCTATGGAATCCTGGGGTTTGCAGTTTAGGAAGGGGCCTCAAAGGATATTTCAACATCCCTAGGATGTTGAAAGTGGAATAATAGTACTATGACAGTCTAGTGTGGAAATGGCCTAGAATTGTATTTTGCTCATTTTTTCATGGTTTTCCATATATTGGAAGACAGAGATAGGTGTCATCAGTATACAGGCAGGACAAAACCCTATAACACTGAACAGTCTCTCCCAGAGGTTTAATGTATATGTTAAACAGCTGGAGGAGGTACAAGAAGGAAATCAGAAGGATACCACAGACAAGCTGCTATAGTGCTGAAGAGGAGTTCCTCACGACCACTTTCTGGACTTACCCTTTTCAGTAAGGAGAGAAGTCACCATAAAACAGTGCTTTCGAACCCTTCCCATACATTTGATTGTTACCCTGTGTATTGGGGGTCCCGAGAGGGACACCAAAATGTTCTCAACTAAAGGTGGGGAAAATTAGCTCAGAGCACTGCTTAGCGTTACGAGAGGCAGGGTAACATAGCGAGATCTTGAACCCTATGTCTACGGGTTCGGGTCGAGTCAAGGAGCACACAGAAGTTGAAACAATAAATGATGTTTTATTAAACACAAGCAAAACAGTGTATGCAACACATTCACACAAGATAACTAAAGAAATAAAGGTTGGAGTGGTATAGAGGGATTTTTAGAGGAGTTGCCGGTTTGTGTGATACTTCACCTGTCCTGACGCCCAGAAAAACAGAGAGCAAGGCTGGGGTGCGACGTAGCTCAGCACGTGGAGCTGAGGAGAGGCTCGCCAAGCAAAGTGGCAGCAAGGCGGGATGAAACTCGGGAGCGATCCGAGGAAGGTCTCGGAATCAAGAGTTTTTATAAGGAGAATGTGACTGCAGGCTATGCCGTACTTGGGGGAAAACAATAGATTTGGAGTTGGAGACAAAGCCTCCGAAAGGTCAGAATCTGAATGATCGAGTTATTGCAGAGGTTCTCAATAGAGTAGCCAGTATGCAAACGCAGAGTACTTGGGTATTGTATAGTTTACCCATCAAGCTGCCAGCGCGGGGCAGAGGCTCTTTTGTAGGTTGCGTGCATACCTAATTAGAGTACTTGCCTGGAGGTCTCCTAAAGCAGCGAGTCAGCTATTTTCTGGCCTGCCTGTATTGTCCAGGAATATTACGGAGATTAACGGCAAAGCTTGGTGGCGTCCTTGTCCGGTGGCCTCGCAAGCATGTGGAGGGGAATAGAGAAGTGAAGCCGAATTGTGATATCAAAAGGATATCAGCTAATCCAGTTCCCACCACCAGCTAACCACATGTAGAAGGATTCAAAGGCAAACATGGGCCTTTGATTAATGGTAATACACATTGTCTAGTCACAAAGTCAAAGCCTAATCTGTTATATTAATTATATTATATTATGCTATATGACAGTGTAACAGCTGTTATGTAACATGGCTCTTAAACTATACCTCTCTCTCTCTCCCTTCTTTACCTTCTTGTCTGGCAGAAAGTAGTTTGCAAAGAACTCTCATCTAGTTTCCATGATATAAGAACTTGAGAAGGGAATTAGCTATTCTAACATAATCATTGAATCAGTGCAAATGGGAATATTAAATATTAAATTAACTCCATCTTAAAGCTCCAGGCAAATGGAAAGTCATAGACTGTGCTTGTTGGACCTCCAGCGAAGTGGAAAAGGCTGCAGGTTAACTGTTAATGTGTGTATAAACGCAAAATTGTTTTGTGGCCATTGTACTGCTTTTATTGCAACCACATGGCAATTCAAGTTATGCAAATACATTTACTCAATGATGTTTAACTTCTCATTAAAAAAAATACTTTCTTCATGGATGGGACATGAAAAAGCTTGTAAAAAGGAAACTAAAGATGCCTTTTTCACAAATGATTAGACAAGTGTTCATCTTCCTATACTAAAAGATTTGAGGTGTGTCTGTTTTTAGACAAAAGCACTACTAATTTAGAGAAACAAATTCATACAGCACTGTTAAAGATTTTTATAAGAATTTTATAGGGTCAGATTTAAGTTTTTAAATAGTTTTTTTTAAAAAAAAAATCTCAAAATGAAGAGTCTTTTGTTTTATTATTTTTCCTATTCACAGCAAGCCTTGGGCCATTAGAGAAACCTAAGTTCATACTCAGCTGAGTTGCCAGTCTTTCCTCCTGTACTATCTCAAGACAGCATGCAAACTACATGATTAAGTTTGCCCTTTCTCTCTTTTGTTCCCTTGTCTATTTCTTTTTTTAAAGAAATCTGTGCTTGATGAAAAACAGTTGTGGTTTTGAAAACTGGTAAAATGATTTTTGTGCCTTTTTCATTGGTCTAATAAAAGTCCTATCAACCATTTCCGCACTACACTGTTATAGTGCTATTATTCCACTTTCAACATCCTGTGGAATCCTGGGGTTTGCAGTTTAGGGAGGGGCCTTTAGAGTTCTCAGCCAAGGAACTCTTTGGCCTCAGTAAACTACAAACCCCAGAATTCCAAAGGATGTTGAAAGTGGAATAAGAGCACTATAATAGTGTGGTGTGGAAATGGCCTGGAATCTGGAATTTGTCCTATGGTTAGCACAGCTATCCATGCATTTGTAGAGTTATACATACTCCTTTTGTATCAATAGTCAAGAGCTGAATATTAAAGTGTGCAAAACTGCGTAGAACAGAGAAACTGGAATCACCATTACTTCTGGCACATACGTAATGAGATAAGAACCATGTTGGCAGTGTAAGCCTTTATCTCCTACTGTGTGAAAAACTTTCATTGTGAACTGGGCTCTGTTATACAGTCCCTTGACTGTCTGATTGTCTTTCCCCATGATTGCTTCACTTTCCCTTAGACATCCGATTTAAGATCTGTGCTTCTAACTCCCACTCATCAGGTCTCTGGCCACTCCTTTTCCACATGTATTAAGTGCTCTCTTTGGCTGAATGTATGAATTCGAGTACAGTCTAAAAGGAAGAACCCATCAGGTGTAATCTGTCAATATGTGGCTGTTGGCTGTACTGTTTTAAGTCCTTTATTCACCTAAGTATCTTAAGCTAGTTGAAATATGTCTGATGATGGGGCTTGTACTTTGGTGATGCCCCCATAGCACTGAGAAACTGGTAATTTAAGATCTTTGGTGGGTAGCTAACAAGAGGTCTATGTATTGTTACATAGTGTTACCAAGTGTTTAGTCAATAGGAATTTGAATCCAGAAAACTGAAGTGGTCTAGAGATCACAGTCACAGAAATGGGCTGGTGGGATAGGGGAGAGGTGGAAAGACATGAAAGGTGGGAAATGGGCTGGTGGGGTGGGGGAGAGGTGGAAGGACATGAAGACATGACATTTAAAAACAAAACACAAACTCCAGTTAACTTCCCAAAGGAAGTGGCCTGCCTGCATCCGTTCTCTTGTGAACAAATTTTATTTTTTTTTTAAAAAGTTAATGGTAGGCAATCTTCAAGCACCATTGAAGCTGTGCTGACCAACTTGTTAATATAATCCCAGGATCAGGAAGCAGCGGGGGTCACTTTTTAATGCAAATGGACACTGAACATAATTGCCCACATGGAATAAGGTGCTATTTTCATATACATTGTTAGTTATTACAAAATACTGAGTTAAGATGTCTCTTTTTTTTATTAAAAAACTCTACATCTTTTAAAATAAAGAGGCCAAAAAAGTGTTCTTCTCTAGTCATAAAAAGCTGTTAACAAAACAATTTGATAAGAGCTCGTCATTGCCATTGTGTAACCCTCCCTTCCCTTGAACTTCCTGGTTCTCAGACTGCTGCTATGAAAATGCCTAGGTTCTTTCTAGTCAAAAGGACAAACACTACCCACTGGCAGCTTCAGTAACTAATTGTAGCTTACTTGGAAAGGGTGGGGAATTAAAAAGGAAAAATGGAGCCATTTATATAAAACACTAACTTTTCTGAGTCATGAGCCTTTTTTGTTATTAGTTCGGCTTATTTCTCTCAAGCTGTTGAAACTGAATTTTGCTCTTGATACTCAATATTTCTCCTCCCCTCCCTGCACTTCCACAGAACACCAGCCAGCAGAAAAGAAAAATGTGAGGATTAAAATATGACAATGTTTCTCAGAAAGGATCTGAAAACCACATTGGTAGAAATGTGGCTTTAAAGGGGATTCTAAACCCTTGACCTCTCCTGTTGGCAGACCTAATGCAAATTTTGATGTATAGGCCACCCAGCATGTTGCTCAGCTGGTGCTTTCAATAGCGACAAACTTAAAGGATTATTTTTACAGCCCATTTATATCCCTTAGGAAAAATCTGTATGCAATGGTCATAACTTTATCATAGCTTCCCTCTTCTTTATTTAGCACTGCAATGATATGTTACTTTGTCATAAGAACTGCAGCCTTATGAGGAAATACTTAGCCTTAAATTTTGATGAGTCTTTCAAGGAGTGAGTTCTGTAGCTCAAAGGAAGAAAGTTTCACAGTCTTGGATAGGATTTCTATACACACAAACATCATATCTTCCAACTACCCCGATTTGGCAGGTGCAGTTCTAATTAACTCTTTGCCCTCCCACTGTTTGGATTTTTTTTCAAAATGTCCCAGTTTCCTCCTCTCATTTTTCCCCTTGCACCCAGCTTATATCAATTATTACAAACTAAGTTCAAAGTGCAAAAGTAGTTTGCATTCAATTCAGTCAGGAGGGGGAAGAGGGAAGGGAGGGGGCAGACTCTTGCCTCTCCCAGTAGCCTCAGACAAAAGCTGCAGCTTGTTCTACTATGTGTGTTTTCCCTCATTAATAACCACACTTTGATGGTGCTTGGCGATATGTGTCCCACTTGTGAAATGTCATGGATATGATGCCTTTGCTATTTGAACATTGCAAATAAATCATGCATTGTCTTTCAAAGTCATGAGAAAATATTGGCTGATATCTAACACTGTACAATCATGCAATGAACCCCATGAGACTATTCTGGCCCCTTCTGTGCTTATAGAAGACCTGCTCTAGAGACTATCCCAAACCTATGGATCAAGGTTTGAAAGGGCTGATTCACTGTCCTCCCAGTCCTAGAAGTAGTTTCAACAGTGGAAAAATCACTTAGATCCTGACCATTGCATTCTCCCCACAGGGTGATGTCACTAAGCTTCAATATCATCTTGGACTACTACATGACACTGCTGCCTAGCAGGATCATGATTACACTTGGAACATTCTAATTTCAAAATGTCTGTTAACCTAAGAGGTGGGGGACATTGGGGTCTACTCGCAATGCCAGTGTCTCCTTAGAATTTGAGGAAATTACAGCTCAAAGAAGGCCTGTGAGGGGAGGGTAACAGTAGGATCTTTTCACTTGTGTATGCCAGTACTAAATTGTAGAGAGGACTCTGAGATGAGATAGAAGATTTTTAGACCCTGTCAACAGCCAACTTGAAGGTGCATTAGTGTCTGATGTTGTGTGCCTTGAAGTTATTTCCCAGCCACCCTAATGTGAATATATCACAGGCTTTCTTGGCAGGATTTGTTCAGAGGGTTTTTGCCAATTCCTTGCTCTGAGGTTGAGAAGCTATGGCCCTTTCCGCACCTTACCTGGTCCTGACATGGGCACGCAGGGATCATGCGAGCAGCCTTTTGTGAGAAGCACTCGTGTCCCCTCTGCTTCTTTTCCTCAGCAGCTCCCTGCTGGCTGGAAGGAAGCATGAGGGCTTCTCCCCTTCCTTCCGCACCGCAGCCGGATACTTTCCCAGGCTGCGCTGGGGGAGGAAGCACGAGGGCTGCATCTCCGAAGGCTCCGCACACAAGGTAAGTGCATGTGGGGCCTGGGAGTGACGCACGATAGCGCATCATTTTTGGCAAGAAACCAAAAATGATATATTCCGCAATCATTGCCTACTGGCCCCAGCAGCATTGCACGATTGCGAGGACGTCATGTGAAATGGTCTTCGCAGTCGCAAAACACGCCGGAGGCCCTTTTGCATGTGAAATGGCATGCGAAAAGGGCCTACGACTTGCCCAAAGTCATCTAATGAGCTTGGGAGAACTCAGCCATAGTTTTCCTCTATACACAATTATACTGAACTTCTTAATGCATTTCCATGTATATCACAAAACAGGTAGTTGCTGCCCAGATGGCTTCCAGTGTTTTGCCTTTAGCAGAAGTAATTTTCCTTTTCTTGTTTTCATAACTAGAGCAATTATCATAGAATCATAGAGTTGGAAGAGACCCCGGGGCCATCAAGTCCAACCCCCTGCTATGCAGAAACACCCATCAAAGCATTCCCAACAGATGGCCATCCAGCCTCTCCTTAAGAACCTCCAAAGAAGGAGACTACCACACTCTGAGGCAGCATATTCCACTGCTGGACAGCTCTGACCATCAGGAAGTTCTTCATGAGGTTCAAGTGGAATCTCCTTTCCTGCAGCTTGAATCCATTGCTCCTTGTCCTAGGCCCTTTTCGCACCTTACCCTTTCGCAGAGCTGGGGTGCTGGGCTAGCGTGAGAAGCCTGAGGAGGAATGCTCTCACATCCCTCCTGCTTGGGCTCCGCAGCTGCTTCCTGGTCACGCAAGTGCCCCATCTCTTCCAACCTCCCAGGCTGCACTGAGGAGAGGACGCGCGACCAGCCCAGCTCCCGAGGCTCCGCACACAAGTTAAGTGTGCACAGGGCCCCGGTCGCGCAGCATTTTCAGCTTTGAGCCGAAAATGAAAAAATGCGTGCACAGTCCGCATCAGGCCCTTGAGTGTTGTGCAAATGTGAGTGCGTTGTATGGACTGCTCCTCACATTTACGTGACGCTCAAGGGGTCCTTTCGCTTCAGAAATGCCATGTGAAAAGGGCCCTAGTCTCTCAGAACAAGGCAGAGAACAAGCCCGCTCCCTCCTCAACATGACATCCCTTCAAATATTTAAACGTAGCTATCATGTCCCCTCTTAACCTTCTCTTCTGCAGACTAAACATACCCAGCTCCCTGAGCCATTCTTCATAGGCCATGGCTTCCAGACCCTTCACCATTTTGGTCACCCTCCTCTGGACATGTTCCAGCTTGTCAATATCCTTCTTGAATTGAGGTGCCCAGAACTGGACACAGTATTCCAAATGAGGCCTAACCAATGCAGAATAGAGTGGTACCATTACCTCCCTCGATCTAGACACCATACTCCTATTGATGCAACCAACAATCACGTTGGCTTTCTTGGCTGCCGCATCATACTGCTGACTCATGTTCAGCTTGCGATCTACCAAAACTCCTAGATCCCTTTCACACATACTGCTATGCAGCCACATGTCCCCCATCTTATATTTTTGCCTTCCATTTTTGCTGCCTAAGTGCAGGACCTTATATTTTTCTCTGTTGAAATTCATTTTGTTAGCTTTGGCCCAGCTCTCCAATCTGTCAAGGTCATTTTGAAATTTGATCCTGTCCTCTGGTGTATTAGCAACCCCTCCCAATTCGATATCATCTGCAAATTTGATCAGCAAGCCCTCCACTCCTTCATCCAAGTCATTGATGAAGATGTTGAATAGCACTGGGCCCAGGACAGAACCCTGTGGCACCCCACTAGTCACTTCTCTCCAGGATGAAAAGCAGCCATTGGCGATCACCGTTTGTGTTCGGTTGGTCAACCAATTACAAATCCAACTAACAGTAGCCCTGTCCGGCCCACATTTTACTAGCTGCTTTGCAAGAATATCATGTGGAACTTTGTCAGTTCCACATGACATTCATTGGCCTGCAAGTATAATCCAGGAAAGAGCTACAGAATGTCCATAAAATTACAATGATACTTGGTTGTTAAATGAATAGTTAGTAGTGGCTTGTATTGGTGAGAGCAACAGTTGCTACTGTTTTAAAGGATGGAATGCTTTCTAAGATATAATTTCTCCATCACTTCCTATTTGTCTTACTTATCAGACTTCTCCCACATATGTATCCTGTCTGGCAGAAATGTTAAGAGCTTGCTTTCAGCCTTTGGGATGCATTCTGTTTTTATCCTTAGAAAATTCTGTGAATTTGTTACAGAAGCTTCCAGTAATTACCTGTTTGTTTAGAAGGCATAGTTTACTCTTATCAGCAAGGCTCAAAAACAGATAAATAGGACAGTGAAAAGTACGCTGCTTGCTAGACACTACCATATGAGTTCTTGGGAAAAATCTAAAAATCCTGAGGTAACAGATGCTTAAAATGCTTAGTAAAAATTACTAAGAATTGTGTCTGTATTGCTATGATTATGAAAGTAATCTTGGAAAAGTGAAACACTTTTCCAAGAAGTATTAACTTCTAATTAAGGCTAGTTATTTTGTGAACAATATCCATTGTTCCCAGCCTGCCAACTGCCAACAAACTGTTAACTGTTGTTACCAGACCTTAAAGTTTTAAAGTTATATGTCTAGCTTGGACATTAGATAGGAGGATTAAAGTTGTCAACAATCAATCATAGGCCTTTTATGAACATTCTGTAGCGCTTTCCTGGATTATACTTGCAGGCCAATGAATTGGCATAGTTTAAGGTATTGTAGGTTGTTCATTAGAGAGTCTTGATTTTTTTTTTTTTAAGGAAGTAATTTCAACTATCAGTGGTCAGCTAGAACAGCAAGATTTAATGCTCAATGAAGACAGAAGTTGAAAAAAGGAGGGTGAATACTAGCTGAAATCACTGAAGGTGATAGCTGTGAAAGTTAAACAGGATAGGAAAACTTCTGTAAAATACCTGCAAGGTAGAGGGTCAGTGAAAAGCAAATGGCCTCACAAAATAAGAAGACTCCAGAGGAGGCCACAGTGCCATCTTCAGATAACTATTGTAATCTGTTTCACTGTACCATAGGGGAGGAAGGGGAAAAGGGACTCTTCTTATGACATCTTTTTCGTGGGATTTTGGTTCTCAGGTAACTGACCAGATTCTGGAAGGCAGACTTGAGGAGAAATTGAATACCAACCTGCTATAGAAAGATTCTAAAGGCCCATTTTGAATAGCAGTAACCACGACTAGAGGAAGACTTTCAAGTCTTCCATTATTCTGGCAGAACTAACTTAAGATGCTTAGTTAAGGAAAAATGTAATTAGCATTTAATCTTTCTTTAGGAAAGTTAACTTAAGGTTGCAAGTACACAATTTACTGATAACTTGAATTTTATTTATGCGGTGGTTCTAGCCACTATAGAGTTATGTTTGACACTAGCTATTTTTTTAATTTTCTTGCCCATAGAAAAGAATGGTAGAAGCTGTGCTAATTATTTATTTATTTAATTAATTGTGCTCACCCTTTTCCTCTTAATTGTGCCTACTGTTAGATACCATAAATGCACCAGATCCCATCTGATCTTGGAAGCAACATGGGGTTAGCCCTGTTTAGTACTTAAATGAGAGGCTGCTAATGAATACCAGGTATTGTAGACCAGGTATTGTAGACCAGGTATTGTAGAAGACCAGGTATTGTAGACTCAGAGGAAGGAACTGGCAAAACCACCTGTGAGTATTGCTTGCTTAAGAAAACCCTATGAAATTAATGGGAGTGCCATAAGGTGGCAGACAACTTGAAGACATGCACATATACATTATTTACTGATGCTGCAATTTTATCTTTCAATGTACCACATTCCAGATTCTTGACATCTCTAGTTGCGCATTTAACCAAAGCAGGCAATGAAGAGAGACAACTATGGGGTAAAAATTTTGTTTTTTAAACAGTCTCTCTCTTGGATAGGAGTAGTTTTTGTTTGAACAATTTCTTTAAGAGACAGTCTTCAATGGCAAAAATAAATTCTTCTTTCCAAGTGGTTCTTATTTCCTTAGAAATCTGACTAGTCACTTGGAAAGTGTTGGTCTACTCTCTAGAATTAGTCTACATTCCCTACATTCCAAGTTCACTTTGTTTATTGTCATGTTTGTAGCCATGTTATAGTCTTCTCTCTTCCGAAAAGGAAGTAAACATAAGAAGAAAACACCAAAGGTAGACCTCAGTCTCTAATATTGTTGACTGATATGTGATGTGAAATAAGTGGTATTCCTTCATAACTGGATAAAATGTGATTATTTACTTTAGTGGGTTAATGAATGAGATAGCACAGTATTTACTAGAATTTCATTAACCTTGCTGAACGCATCACTGATCTTCTCTTCTGAGAGAAGATTTGGAAATTAGTTACCTTTAGAAATAGGTGGAAGAGACAGAAGAAGGGAACTTGCACATATCACAGTGCAGTCTTACCTGTACCTTGTGTCATGTTTACAGGTGAAATTTTATATAGCTGATTTACCTGTGACTAATTTCATTAAAGACAAGACTTCTTTCCTCAGCTATAGATCAGACTAGTAAAACTTATTTATCTATTTATTGAATCATTTATATACTGCTCTTCATCTTTAAAAAAAATCCTAAAAGACTTGACAATAGAAACACCTACAATAAACAGTACCTAAATTGCTAAAATGATAAAATTACAAAATCAGGCAAATCCATAAATTCAGAGCAATGTTGTCCAGGTTGTTTTAAAACTGCCAAAATATTCCCTGTTTCTTCTCCCCATAGATCCCTTCACTGGCTAACCAGTTCAGGCCTGTTTCAAACTTTTGGTCCTGGTGTTTAAAGCTTTGCATTCTAACCTCCCCCAGTACCTCACAGCTTGTCTTGCGTGGTATGTTCCATCCAGGAATTTGAGATCTGCAGGCAAGGGATTATTGTCTGTACAGCTCTGTTAAGGTTGTGAGCCTTTCAAGATCTGGCTCCACATTTGTGGAATGGTCTTCCTTTGGACCTCCAGCTGGAGGAGGATTGCACCCTTTTTTGTAAATGGTTGGAGACCTTCTTCTTTGACTCACTATCTTAAGCCACTGAGCTGTCTTTAAAGTCTTGAGATGGGTAGCAACTGGTAGGATTTTGGGGATTTTATTCCATGTATTTTTGTGGTGTTCTGTTTTATTGTCTTTGTCCTTGATTGTGTATGTCAGTGTTCTGCCCTTTGGTGTAAACTGCGTTATAAATAAACTATCATCATCATCATCATCACCTCTTAAAATCTCAGAGTAGAAGAAAGTAGAAAATCACAGAAAATCACTCCCTGAAGTCTATCTACAATGTTTGCAATAATCATGAGAAATATTTAGACTTATATAAGTTTTAAATTGATTGAACAACTGGCAGTCCTCCCCTAAAGCAAGCTGGCAATGTGCCAAGAATTCTTACCACAAGGTCCTTAGCTGATTATCGTTAAAGTTCTTTAAGAAATCTCTCATCTGTTTTTTGAAATACCTTGGAGCAATGTGGAAGATTTACTTCTGAGGGAAGCTTACTGTTTTCACCTGAAAATGTTAACTGGTGGGTCAGAATTCCATTTGGTTCATGCAAAGCCTCACCAACATGCTTCTCTGGAAGTGATTATTCCTCTCCTCACCGGGTTCTCGGTCTCCAGACATCAGCCAAACCCAGACCTAGCTACACTACTGATGGGGCGTGTCGTTGTCACTGCATCTGTTGGAGAGCCCTCTGTGGAAAAAACAAAAGAAACACACCAACGATGAATAATGGTTGCAGGTGAGAATGAGTGAGCAACCTGAAACTGACAATAACCCAACTAGATATAATTATCCGGTAGCCTTGAAAATATACTTGACAGTAATCTAAGATCTTGTATAAGCAAATTTTCAAAACACAGAATTAAGACCCCCCCCCCCCAAACAGACTCCAAGTAGACTTAGGCCATTACTGCACTACACTGTTATAGTGGTATTATTCCACAACAGTGTAGTGCAGAAATGACCTTAGAAAAATTAACCACCCATGTCTACTGATCTTTGTCAGCTGCTCCAAAAACTCATTCTTTTCCCCCTTTTCTTAGCTTTAAGCAGAGACAGCAATGGTTGTGACAGGAATAGAATAGAAAGGGTTCCTGTTCTCCTTGTGTCTCTATTATCCTACTCCTAACAATCTCATAACAGAGAACCATAGTAGATAGCTCTTCAGATTGCTGTTGTAACAATAGTGGTAGTAGAGCATCATATTTTGGTTTTATTGTTGTTGTGTGCCTTCAAGCCATTTCTAACTTATGATGACCCTAAGGTGACCCTACTAGGGTTTTTTTTCTGGGGATGAGAGTGTGTAACTTACCCAAGCACACCCACTGGCTTTCCATGGCCCAGTCCTGGTCCCCAGGTTTGTAGTCCAATGGTCAAACTACTCCACCACACTGGCTCATTGTGTCATGGGCTTCGAGGACCTAGACTCGGAGTCTGAGGCAGCAGAACCTGCTCTGAGCCCTGACACAGAGACTGCTACAGCAGAACCTGCAGAGCAGACGTACCACCACCCATCCCAGGGACAGAAGTGTCAGCCCTAGCAGGGAGTCCTGCTCATTCTGACACAGAGACTGATCTATCCATACCTACCGTCACCCAGTGTAGACACCAAAAGGGTCTCCTGTGTCGCTCTCAGTGAATTTATGCAAGCACCAATTAATCAGGCACCAGCTGCACTGACCTAGGAACCTATAAGAACTGAGCCTTTCCCCTCTAGCTTTTGTCAACAATCAACTGACTATTTCTTTTGTGCATGCCTCTGTTTGCTTCCCTTGCCTGTTATTCTGCTGTTTTGACCTGTGCTTATATTGCCTACTGTTGATTTATGGACATTGCTGGGATTGTTATTTGCTTCTCATTTGTAAGGTTGTTTTCTTCCTAAAGTAAACTGACTAATTGCTTAACTACCTGAGCTTCTTGACCTGTATTATTAGCTGCTCCTGGCTGCCAGCCCAGCCCAGGTGTGGACACATTGGACTTAAATGGAGTGTTACAACACCTCATTTACTAGACTTATATACTAGGGTAAGGGTTCCAAGTACAATCTGAGGGAGAGTATGATGCAAGTTGACTCTGCTGCAACCCATTTATGTTCTCTTGCTAGTGGAGTTGCATTAGTGGTTGTAATACAGTAGTTCAGTGTTCCACCTATGAATAGTCATGCCATGTTTGCATCAGTCCCTTGGATCTACACTGGAGTGAGGAATATGTGTCCACTCACATGTTGTTGGACTTCAGTGCCCATTAGCCCTAGCCAGCATAAAAATTGTTGAGGGATATAAAGAACATTCAAAATTATTCCAGAAATGGGTTTTCCCAAGTATAGGGAAACTGTGACAAAGAAAACCCTAGACAGATGAGAATCTTTGCGGTCCAGGACTTAATCTGTGTGAAAAATGTACAAGGGGCTTCTTCCACAGAGAAGTATATTTGCTGTGCAGAAAATAACAAATAAGAGAAAATAACATATCTATTCAGAAAGCAAGTTTCCTGCATAGAAATCAGCATGTTCTGTGAAGAAAATACACCCTAACCCCCCAAAAAAATTGCACACAAAATGTACTTATGTGTTTTTGCATAGCTGGGAGTTGAACTTGATGGCCATTGTGGTCTCTTCCAACTCTATGGCTATTTTTTCACTTCACTGTTATAGTGCTATTATTCCACTTTCAACATCCTATGGAATCCTAGGGTTTGCAGTTTAGAGTGGGGCACCTTTGGACTCAGTAAACCACAAACCCCAGAATTCCACAGGATCTTGAAACGGAATAATAGCACTATAACAGTGTAGTGCAGAAAGGCTCTAAGATTCTATAATTCTATAAAATGCTGGGTTTTCATGAAAACATACACACACAAACACACATATATCAAGTTCTTTGAACAGAATAAATCCTGAACTGTGAATAGTCTTTGAAAACTCTGATGTTATCTATGATTTTCTTGTAGCAATGTGAAAAATGATAAAATTATTCATCCTTGCCTATGAAAATTGACAGAGATTTACCTCCCTAATGGAGAGGGATCTTGGAGGCTGCAATTCAATGATCTCTGGAGGGCTACATGTTCCGTTTCCTTGATCTGCATTATTTGATGACTTAAGCCAAATCCTGAATACTGTAGCTAACATAAATTTAGCACAGAAACGTTCCTTACATTTCATTGTGTAGTTTGCCCTATGCCACACTTCCATTATGCACTAGTTGGTGTTAGGAGAATGTGGAAAAAGCTGTATCCTTCACCTATTCTTTTAACTCTATTATATGTTACTACTTTCAATCCCATTATCCTTCACTCACTTTTCAATATAAATATCCCTCTTCCTTTTGTGGAGCTACTGCTCTCATGTTGAAGCAATTATAGTAGTCTTCAGATAGATTTTTTTTCTCCTTAGTAAGGTAGCAAATGGCAGACCCCTGAAAGAGATAATGTAGCAATGCTTCATTCTTCACAACAGGCTACAGAGAATATACAGAATGATCTGGACTTCCCTGCTATTCAGGACATGCTGGACTTGCGTTAAAAAGTGAAAATGTTGGAGAATATAATAGAACAGAAAGTCTGGACCAGTAGAGTATCTCTCTGTGTGCCAGCCTTGTTCTCTTCACATGAGAATCACACAGAGAAAGAAATATTCAGAGAATAGGCCCCCTTGGCAAGAGACAGTGGTCAGTCAAACAAACAACTAGAATTGGAACAAAAACAAGGAAAACATAATTAGGTGAGTTTGTGTGCGTGCGTGTATGTATGTGTTTGTACATGTGTAATTTATACTCAGCCCTTTTCTTAAAATTGGAACTCAACAAACCTTACAGTTCAAAACAAATTTTTTTAAAAAACAAAACAAGCCAGGATTCTTCTTGACATCTGTATCCATCTTCCTCAGGAGGTAGCTGTTCTGTTCACTGGACCACAAAAAGAAGTCAGTTGTGAATATTTAAGGAAAAGATGCTCCCGAGATTATCTTCAGCCAAGTTTCTCCATAGGTTTGGAGGCCTGACACATCTGGCCTGGATGCTTCAAAAGGCATTTTCTCTGTTCTTTTGTTTGTTTCCAGCTTCTGAATGCTCACTTCATTTCTTTACTGCAGTACATTTATCTCTTTTTTTCTTCTAAAGAGGTAGTGGGGAATATGGTTCCCTTCTCCCACAAAAGTCCCATGAAGTGGGTTGATCTGAGAGACCATCACTAACCCAATGTCACACAATATGTAGATTTTAACCTGCATTTCCCAAGCCCTAATCCAGCACTAATCCTTGCATCATGCTGCATTTCCACATGGATAGTACACTCTACATATACAATTTGCTACCTTGTTTAGATTCATAAGTTCTTTTTTTATTATTTAATTTTTTACATGAACTCTCTGTGTCTGTGTGCACATGGGCCATTTCCACACTAGACTATGGCTCTTTTCACACGTTACCTTTTCGCGCTGCTGGGTTGGGGTCCTTGCGCGAGAAGGCTTGGAGGGAACGCTGCCACTTCGGCTCTGCAGCTCCTTCCTTCTCGTGCGAGTGCCCCACCTCTTCTGTTTGCAGTGCAGCCTGGGACCTCACTGACGCGTGACCGGCCCGGCTCCCGAGGCACCGCATGCCAGATAAGTGTGCATGGGGCCCGGGAGCATTGCGCGATGGCGCACCATTTTCGGCTTTAAGCCGAAAATGAAAACATGCGTGCCCACTCTGTGTCTGGCCCTTGAGCATCGCGTAAATGTGGGTGCGTCATGCAGACCGCTCCTCCCATTTACGCGACGCTCAAGGGGTCCTCTCATTTCCAAAACGCCGTGCGAAAAGAGCCTATAATAGTGCTATTATTCCACTTTCAACATCCTATGGAATCCTGGGATTTGCAGTTTAGGGAGGGGCCTTTGAGGATTTCATAGGATGAAAGGGGAATAATAGCACTATAACAGTCTAGTGAGGAAATGGCTGTGGTCTTTGATAACACATGTCTGGTAGGTACCATTTTCCTCTGATTGTACTGTGGCCACTTCCGCACGACGACGCTCTTCTGTGTCATCTTGTTGCAGTCCTGGGTCCAGAAGGGAGCACGTTAGCAATGCTTCACTCTGCACTCGCTGGGTTCATTCGGAAGAGAACGCAATGGCTCCACGTCTTCCTTCCACAGCGCAGCCAGGCTTTTTCCATTGCTCCGCTATGGAAGGAAGCATCGCCAATGCGCTTCTGCAGCTTCCTCATGGCCAGAAGTGATGGGAGCACTGCATGATCACAGACAGATTTTTTCCATTTTGCGAAAACTGCACAAGCTCGACACTCTGCGACAGGATGGCAGCAGGACAGTGACAACATCATGTGGAAGCACAACCAGCCAACTGCTACCATCCTGTGGCAGAAATGAGACAGCAACATTGTGTGGAAAGGGCCTATATCAAGATATTCTAGGGGTTGGGAGGAAATCAGACCACATAAAATGAAACTTTGTTACAGGTAGAAGTATATGCAGTACTTAAAAGAATAATAAAAGTGTGTTATGTGTGTGTTATGTGACTTCATGTTGCCTCTAAATTGACAGTAATTCTATCATTGGGTTTTCTTCACAAGATTTATAAAAAGGAGGTTTGCCTAAGGTGATCCAGTCAATTTCTACAGTTTTGTAAGGGTTGAAATCCTGTTGTCCCAGCATCCTAATCCAACAGTCAAACCACTATACCTCACTGGCTCTGATAAAAGATTATTACATGGTAAGTCCAGACAGACAGTCTTGAGACTTTGTAAAGAGTGTTTGTTTTCCTCTTTTAAAAAATTCTCCTCTTCACCATTTATGGACTCAAAAAAAGAGAGAGGCATTTTTATTAGCAATACTTATCACTCTGATTCCACATATTGTTGATTTTGTATACATGTGTCATAGTTGAAAATGAAACAAATGGGTCCCCTCAAAGCTGAGCAGAACACAGTCGAGGAGAAGGAGCAAAAATCAGGTTGGAATGGAATGAAGAAAAACAAATATATATGTATTTATCTGAGCACACAGTTGAGTAGATGGAGGTGTAGTAGGAGGAAGTTTTTCACTGAGAATGGTTAACAATTAATTTTCAAAGTACAATAGCTCTGAGAAATAAACAGAAAACAGTTGATTGAGTGAAGTGATTATCAAGAATTATGCATCACTGGAGGCATAAAATGTGCTGCAAAAATGAGTTTTGGTTTTGATAGTATATAGCAGAGCAGGAAAATGTTCTCATTCACCTCAATCAGTAGCAATAGTAGCTAGTAAGGTGAGTCAGTGTTAGTAGAGAGCTACTGTCACTGTGCCAAGGTAAGGAAGCGCCCCAGTATAACAGTGGAAGGAGAGGATAGTGTGATGTAAGCATACAAATACTAGGCAACAGAGCTGACCCTGGACAGGCTACCTGTGTAAGTGGCGCATGCTTGGGTGGATCTTGCAGATAAACTACTTCCTGACCCTGCATAGTGCTTACATGACTGACTCCCTGGGCCTCCAATGTCACTACACAATGCTTGTCTAAAAGAGTGTGTATTCTTCCTCTCCACTTGCCATTCAGTAGCCACTAGCTACCACACTATCACCTCACCAGCTGCCACATTCCCTCTCCATGTTGTTTACAGAATATATCCTCCTTCCTGTTTCAAATGCAGTTAAACAGACTTTCAGGTTATCACTGCTGTGTACCTTCAAGCTTTTTCTGACTTATGGTGATCCTAAGGTGAACCTATCATGGGGCTTCCTTGGGCAAGGTTTGTTCAAAGGGGGGTTTGCCATTGCCTTTCTATGAGGCTGTGTTACCCCAAGACCATGGGGCCCCATGAGGTCCTATATCAGAACCTGCAATAAAATGTAAAAATGGGAAAATAATTAACTCAGATTAAGAACTTTGCAAAAGGGAGGTAACTTCAGGATCTCTCCACCTATGTTTATGAGGAACTGCTGTAGAGATCAGTCAGAAAACTTACAGTATAATTTTAAATGGGTTTTATTGGGGGAAGTATATATGCATGCACCAATAGACACACATAAGCAATCACACAAGGCTAACTTGAAAGAAAGGGAGGAAAATTGATAGAGGGAATAGAAAGGGATTTGGGGGGATATTTACCACCCAGGGAGAAACAGAGAAGTGGTGATGTGACTTTGACTGATGTCCAGAGTCCAAAAGGCAGAATGGCAGGGAGGACCCCTGAACTTGAAGTGCTGTGTCAAGGACCCAAAATGTGCCCTGGAGGTGTGACTTTCTGGTTGGACAACAAAGGATTTCCAGGGTGGACAAAGGTGAGATGATGGATTAATGGTTGTTAATGTCTGAAGGAAATAGTTGATGATCTTAACATGTGGATGGCAAAAGGTTTTGACGGCACTAAGATCAGAGATCAGGAAAAGGATCATAAGTGCGAGGATGGTGCAATTATGGATTTGTTAGCAATCTTCCTGTTCTTCCTGAACCAGCACTACCAAACAAGCAAAAGCTCTTTCTTTGAATTTTCCAACAAATGAATGTCAAATTAAGTTGGTAGCCAGTTTTATGGCTTGGTTTTCCATAGGATATGCAAACCACACAGGGGGTTACTTGCTCTTCTTGGGATGCCTTTTGTTCTCCTTGGAAAAGCCATTCTCATCCATGCTCGGTGCACCTCTGACCTGTTTTTCCAGTCAGTTCCTCTTCCACCAGGCCTTATCCAGTTATTGTTATATGATTTCTATTTTATGCCTATTAAACATATCTGCCAATTAATATATCTTGCCAATTATCAGAGCAGTGGAGTTACAGCTGAGAGGGTGTAACTTGTCCAAGATCATCTAGTGGGTTTCCATGGCAGAGAGGGGATTCAAGCTCTGTTCTCCTAGGTTACTGCACCATATTGGATAAGCCCTAGCCACTATGCTGAATTTGTCCTCGCCAAAAACTTGGTTCTTGATCTTCATCTTCAGTGAATATGACTCCCTTTCTTATATTTATGTTTGTGAATACAGTTTCCCAGCAGTAATCTCACCTATGCTGCTTATCAATGCTTTCTTCTCTACCAGTGTTTGGAGAAAAAGAGCATTATCATGGAGTAGCAATGCTGATGGACAGAAAATGTGAAACCAAAACATTACAAGCCAAGCTGAAATTTGTAATGGATTCCCCTTACCTCACAATGGCCCTGTTTATTTTTCTCAAATTTCTTCTTCAAAGACAGTCCCACATGTCACACACTGTAATAATACAGTCTGGAAGCTAACAAAGCACAGATTGCTTTGTAAGCAGGCTGTTTGTTTAGTAGGAGTCACGATCAGTACACTTGTCTCAACTGGTAGAGGGAACTTTGTGTCACAGATGCCACTTAGGTCTTCAGTGGTAAAGCTGGGTTAAACGTAACTCCCAGACTGCAAACACCACCACTGGAGTACTGTCCCACCCACAGCAGGCTGGATATCATCTCTCTGGTCAGACAACCCATCCACCTGCAATTATCTCTGCCTTGAAAGGACCAAGCTTTATTAATCCTGAGTTCTCTGTTGATTCCACTCTTTCGGCATTTCCAGTGCCTTACCTGCATTAAGTGAGGAGTCGGATTCATGGAGGAGACTGATCAGGCTATTACCTCCAGAAGTAGAGATTGTTTTCCTCTCACTACCAGTTGCTACGGAAACATGAGTGCTATTGCTTTTATATCTTGCTGTTAGCTTCCAATAGGCATCTGGCTGGCCACTGAGGGAAGGAACAGAATGCTGGTTTAGATTGGCCTTTGGCCTGACATAGCGTGGTTCTTTAGCTAGTCTTCAAAAAGAGAAATTAATCTAGGTCCATTGCCACCTTACACTGTTATAGTGCTGGTATTCCACTTACAACATCCTATGGAGTCCTGGGGTTTACAGTTTAGGGAAAGACATTTAGAATTCTCAGCCAGAGAGCTCTTGGCCTCAGTAAACTACAAACCCCAGAATTCCAGAAGATGTTGAAAGTAGAATAATTTGCATTTAAGCTGCTTTTTTGTTCTTCTGGAAGTATGGGGATCTCTTGTCCTTGTAAATATTCTTCTATCTTCTTTTTTAGGTTTGTATTAATTCTTATATTATGTAGATCTTTATAATACTTTCTGAAGGAGCTCTTTATTATCTCTTGATTTGAGATCTCTTTATTTCCCTTCTTAACATGCAATATTAAATTTCTTTCTCTCTTCTTCCTCAGTCTATATGCAAGCCATCTTCCACCAAGAACAAATAGGAAGTTAATTAGAGAAGAAAAGAATTGGAATAGGATTAGAGTAATAACTTTAAAATATATTTGGCTGATATTAGACACTATATAATAAGATAAAAATAAGAATTTTGAAATATTAATAAACATATGACAAAAATAGTATAGGAAATAAATGTGAAAAAGGAAAGAACTTAGGAATGTATGGATTTAATGATTTATACAGAGATATGTTACTTTACATTATACAAAAGAGTATTTTATTTATTGTAAGTATTAATATGTCTTATGAACTTATTGCTTGTAAGGATGAAATTTTTTTTAATAAAAATGTATTTTAAAAAAAAGAAAGTAGAATAATAGTGCTAGGACAGTATAGGGTAGAAACGGCCTAGGTGTCCTCAGTATCCTAATGACAATTCATTTCTATATTTTCTTTTTTCCAATGTATGTTGCTAGAACAGTGAAAAAATGCACATTATAAGTAGCCCAAATGCCTGACATTTGAGAGTCCCAACACTTCTCAAAACTAAGTAATTTTTTAAAAAAAAAAAAAAAATTAGGGAGACTGCCTGCATTTTATAGTTGAAAACTCAGAAAGAAAACACCTCAGAAGATTTGACAAAGTGAAGCATTTCTCTTTCTTGCTAAGAATGTAAACAAGAGCTGATTACTACCAGTGATGTTGAAAATGCCCAAAGCCTTCACGTTGCTGATGTTTGCTTCAGAACTGCAAACTTCTAAAAGCTGAAGATAAAACAATCAAGGATGAATATCTTTTGGAGGTAGCTTGCCTTTCGTTCTAGTACTTTCTTTTCACAAGGGGTTGAAAATAAAAGAATGGTACTCCTAGTGTATCGGTTCCTGAGTTCATGTCATTCTTATCACATACTCATATAGATATCTAGGGATTTCTATGAAGATTTCTATGAACTATTCCCCATGCTTCTTCGTATTTACAAGCACTGTACAACAATCTCCTGATGGAAATTAAGTTGGAACTTACATTATATCCCTATACCCATATCACACATGCATGGGGCACTAACAGGTTGAAGCAAGAACAAAGCCACACTTTTGTCTTTAAACTTACGATATCCTCCTGGACTAGTCTTGCTTCCAGTGTGTATCCATTGTGTACAGATATCTGAGAAGGAATTCCTATGCGTTAGCTGTGCTTACATGTAGGGCTTCATGCAGTTAGGACATGAGATTGCATGGATGACTTGGTTGTGTGGAACTTCTACACAGGAGCAGTTTTTCTGTGTGCAGCTTCCTGCTCAGGTCTCTAGATGTATCACATGGATGTTCAGGCCAGGTTAATGTGGAAACACAATGTTAGAAGGAAGTAGCAGATAGGGCCCTCTTCTCATTCAATCTGTAAGTGCCTAACATTGAGGTGTGGAAGTAATCCAAGTTAGAACAAACACTTCATACACATAAACATATTACAGGGATCTAATAAGTAATCTAATAAGGGATCTAGTTAGAGTATATAGTAACAGCTCTCCTGCTTCTGTTATTATTTTATTTCAGTAGCTGTACTGGGGATGAGGGTTGTAGGGGGCAGCACAATCAATTACTTAGATATTGAGAAATTTTGAGATAATCTAATTAATTCTCTTAATCCCACAGAACAGAAGATTTTTCTGATATTGTCCAGTTCTCTGATGTGAAGGACAAAAAGGAACACACAAGAAGAAGTTCTGGATGGACAACACCATTACAAAACTGATGCTTATGGCAGCAGGCATTTTGAGATCAATTGTGGTAAGAATTTTATGATGTTGGGTATTTTTTTTTCTTCCATACTCCTCTCCTGTACCATTGTTGCATAAAGCCTGCAGCAGCAGATATAACAAGCTCTTCAGATAAAAGAAACATTCATGTATGAGTTCAAAATGCTTACGAGACACTACTCTAATCCCTATCAGAACAACTGTCACTATGATTATCTCTGTACGGCACTGTGGCTGGGCACCAGGCACTACAGAGGCTGGTCATGTGATGATTCATGCTGGAAAAAAGAATACATAATAATAATTTGGAATAAGCAGTTCATGTTTAAGTTGACTCCTGTCTCTATTGACTGTGGAAGTCTGAAGGCAACACTGACACCTATTGATTCAGGATTGATACCACCATTTTCTGGTGACTGCAACAGAATGAAGAGGTACTGTTTGGATATCATCTTCCAGTGTTGAGTATTGTCCCGTCTTTGTTTGGAATATCTGTTCTTCAAACTGGAAGTAGATGAACAGATCTGGCTGCCATTGTACAGGCTGGGTTGCTTGATAGAAAAATGCAGGGTAGGAATGGGATGGTCAACATTTGGGGCTTGATATATTACAAAGGCATCAATTGGGAAGGCTAGGCTTTGAAATATAACCTTTGGACAAATAATTCAAGAGGAATTGTCTCAACAAAGTTGATATTTACATTCAGGCTCTGCTTCTGCTTCCCACTTAGGTGTTTTTGACTACAGCTCCCAGGATTTTCCAGCCAGCACTGCTACTGGCCATGCTGTGTAAGGAATGCTGGGAGTTCTGGTTAAAAAAGAGAGAGAGAACTATTCTCAGTCATGGTTCTAGTTTAATATCATGGTTTAGTAGCAGAGGATGGCATGTGCCCATTGAGGAAGCCCAATCAAGAGAACTTTGAGGAGAATTCAGTGTAAGAGAATAGCTTGAAAATGTGGTTGGGATTTGTAGCCTCCCCTGCCTTTGGGAAGCTCTAACTATTCCTGTGCTTTTGAAAAAGAATGGTGGCTGTATGCACAGTTTTAAAATACAAGCAATTAATGGGATGTTGAGGGAATTACTTCAATCTACAATTTTTAAGAAAGTTCTTATACTTAACAGAAATAGCACCATCTGCTGGTGTCTAGTATCTATCAATTACCAGATGCTGTAGGCTATGTTTCAGAGGAAGGAACTGGCAAAGCCACCTCTGAGTATTCCTTGCTTGAGAAAACCTGACAAAATCCATAAGGTCACCATAAGTCTGTAACTTGAAGACACATACACACCCATCAGTTACTATGAGAGGAGCGTTACTTGAATTCATGCATGTGCCTACTAGAAAGACCTTGTTTTTGTCTTTTGTTTCCAGTATGGACAGGAAATCATAACTAGGAAAAAAAACAAACAAAACAAAACAGGCAAGTGACTGTCAGGTTTCCAGGGCTTCTGATCAAACGGGAAGAAAAAGCAACAAATCCAATTTAGGCTTTACTTAGGACTCAGACTCTCTCTGTAAGCAAACTAAACCTGACCAAGTAACAGGGAAGCAAAAAAAATTTGAGAAACAGTGTCTCAACAGTTTATAGCCATTTTTGTGTTTTCCTCCAGTGATTTCTTGCATTTGGGGCCTGACTTTCAGAAAATGTATACATGCAAAAAACATTGTGTTTTGCATAAAATGCAATGTTTTTGTGCAAAAAGAAAACTGCATTAGCCCAAAATACATTATCTAATTTAAAAAAAAAATTCTGCAAAACTGAAACAAATAAAAGAAATAATAACCTCTTTGGTCCTGGGGCAGTAATATGTAGTGGCTCCCTGTCTTGAGGATGGACATATTGGGGGTGGGGAAAAGAGAAAATTCTGTTTTCCAATTTTAAATTACAAGTGTAAAATTCACAATATCAAAAATGCTACATTTCTAAAATCAGAAAATTATACAAAATAAAATATCTGCAATCAAAATCATGAAAGGAGTGACAAACAAAGCAAATCTTCCTTCTGCTCCTTTATACTTCAGCCTACTTATTAAAAAGAGTAAGACATCAAAACTCCTGCCTCCATAAACTGCTATGCCTTGGAGGATAGAGTTATTATTTCTTTTAACATAAGAAATAAAAGAGCACTATACCTCAGAAAATGAATATTTCTTACTTCCTTAAACTGATTTGTCAACTTCACCATTAGATCAATATTTCATAAATTGGTTAGCTAGCCACATCATCTTGGATTCATTTCAATATCTAGCAATAATAATTTTGGCTGCCAGACAAGGGAACCCAATCAGATACTTATGAAGGAAATGTTCATGCTGTCTAGTAATATTTGTATGATAGCCATAGCTGGATTTGGAATGAGTTCTTAGCTTCCAATAGAGCAAACACACAAACAAAAAGTGCCTAAAGTCAAAAGTCATACAGCACAATCACTACACAT
The DNA here is from genome assembly GCA_030412105.1 of Cyclura pinguis. NCBI lineage: Eukaryota > Metazoa > Chordata > Lepidosauria > Squamata > Iguanidae > Cyclura > Cyclura pinguis. The sequence goes on from CM059599.1 coordinate 62,365,677, forward strand.
GAAGATATGATCCTGATTGTTTTTGACATCTCCAAAAATCTAAGTTCAGATTTCCAGAGTCAACATTTCAAAAACAAACAACCAAACACAAACAACAAAAAACCCCAACTTTTATTTTAAAAGTGAATATGAAAAATGCTTATGAAACAATGAAAATTTACGGATTAACACACACCACTGCAAAACATTCACAACATGTACTGGATATGCTCATTAAGAGAAGCAGAGATCAAACAAATACAAAATTCACTTTTTTGTGCAAAATGCTGCATTTTGCACAAAATACCATGTTACCAGTGCAGTGGATTTTTTTAAAAAAATAAACATTCTGAAGTGCAACAAAACAAAACAGAAAATGCATAAAAATTCTTGTTATTTCTCCCACAGGAAGAAATCTCCCCCCCCCCCATTTTTATGTGAAAGAATGAAATAAATATTTGCATATTTATCTGTCAAACAGACAACCGTGAAGGATTTTGGTAACACTGCATCTAATGCTGATACTGAATCTGCCGTCATAAATCTCACTCTGCTGAAATCTCTCTTCTGTATTTTCCTGGATCCCTGAAGAATCTAATAAGAGGAATGTGTGATGGTTAATTACACAATAAAACATCTTGCTTGTAGCAGTGTTACTATGGCACAAACAGTGTATACATTGAGACACAGCTGAAGAAGATGGCAAGAAAGAGAAGAGATGGGCAGGAAGGCAGTCAAAGAGACACAAAATAGAGAAGAAAGAGAAATAAGGGGAGTAGATTATGATAAGAGTCCTACTAGATCAGATCAAGGTTCCATTTGGCCCAACATCCATTTCATAAAGTAGCCTGTCCTAACATTTTGGAAAGCCAACAAATAACTTAAAGACAACAGTTTCCTCCCATACATTGTTTGGCCCTACCTCCCTCTGATACCGTTGATATGTTTACATACGCCATAGATTTACCTCATTACATTTTAAAGCCAACAAAGCCAGTGACCTTCACCACATTTTCTTCAGTAAATTCCATATATTCATTGTATCTTTTTAACTTTCTTTTGTCCAATATAAATTGGTTACATTGAATGACCCTAGTTCTTGCATTATCGGATTATAGAATTTTGGAAGTACAAGTTACCTCTAAAATAATGTAGTTCAACCCCCTGCCAAAGCAGAAAATCTATGATAATGACATCTTTGATAGATAACCATATAACATCTGCTTAATAATGTTTAATGATGGAGAACCTGTCATCTTTTGAGGCAACCTGTTCCACTATTGAACAGAATGTACCATCACAAAGTTCAATAAAATCTGAAATCCACAAAAGAGTGATGCCGTTATTGACCGGCTGAAATGCACAAAATACGTTTTGCAAGCTTTCAAAACTCCACTCGCTTCTTCATCAGGCAAAAGATGTTTAAAAAATCATGCAGGAGAAAAAGGGTGGTGAGGATAGAGTCCTAAGCCTACATTTTGTATCAGATGCTGTTTCTGTTGTAGTTCAGTTGTTCTGGAGGTATCTCAATATTGGCAAAGGCAATTCCCCTTCTTGGCTATATGGGAACATCACAAAGGTGTTCCTAATGTTTAGTCTAAACCTTCTTGCTTGTCATTTCAGTCTGTTGATTTGAGTATTACATTCTAGGCATTTCCTAGCCCCAGTACTTCATTTTACTCATCAAAATGCAATTTCTACAGTATAAGAATAGGGTTAACTACATATGACTTCTGTTCCTTTTCCCTGGACTGCAAGATAACATATCTCTCACCAAAGGTCTTCATTATTTCCATCTCACCAAGCAGTTCTTCCCTACTGGTCAGTAGAATGATGTGATACTTGGTGTCCTAGTCTCTTGTTTCATTTTGTAGAACATGCTGAGATTGTAAAATGGATTATATAGACTGAGGTGGGCAACTGCAAAGGGGGCTGAGGTCATCCCTCCCCCAACTTCCCAAGGGTTGCACTCCCACCACAGTAAGCACAAATATCTCAAGTTTCTACAGGAAGTGAAGATGTATCACTTTCTGTTGCCAATTTGGGAGGGTATGCTGAGAAAAACAGAAGTATTTTCTGGCATTTCTGAAGTGCTTGTTGAGGTAGAATATTTTTTGTGTGGTTTAATGAGTCTGGGTGTCCTTCTGCATGATTCGAAGGGGTTAAAAAAGAAGAAAAAATCACACCAGAAAAATTTGAGAAAAATGTTTGTGTGCTTTGTGAAAGTGCTGAGAGACTTTTAAGGACTGCAAAAGTAAGGGCCAAGGGCCACTTCCAACCCATGGGCTGTTTTGTTCCTAGACAATGTTCTGAGAAGGGAAGAAAAAGTTTTCTCTGCTTTTTACATGCCATTCATGAGTTTATAAACCACTTACATGTAAAAGGTATAGCCTGAAACGTTTTAGCCTATCCTTGGATGGGTCCTCCAGTTCACTGATTGCACTTTTTTACATCTTTCAAGTTCTATGATGGGTTTTCTTAGATGAGACAAATAGAACTTGGCAAAGTATTGTAGATGTAGCTCCATGTGGATTTATATAAGAGTACCATTCATTTCACTAGTTGTTTTATTTTCATTCCCTTTTTATACAATTCATTTTTTTAAAAAAAAATCCAAATATTATTAGTAATTACAGACAAAATAAAACAATATAACAAAGACATAGATTGAAAGATAAAAAAAACAGGTATAAAAATACATAGTTATCTGGGTTCAATCTGTGAGGTCTAAATATCCACAGGAGTATCAGAAGGTTGATCTTAACATTCTATTAATATTCACCATTACAGACTCCAAAGGATCGTTACTTGTCGTTTGACAGTCAAGGGTTTAGACATCGGGCCAGAGCTTCACATGAGATGATAATGAGATAATAATTAACATAATTCTTAACACAGAACATGCTTAGAACATACACATCTGCTCAGAAATCAAGCACCATTGCGTTTAAGGGGTTTGGTCTGAGCCAGATGGCTATAGAGCTTTAGCTTGAATCAACATTATTGAGATTTCCTCCTGATATTCCTGGTACTTCAAACCCCATCAGTTTTTATGTGAGTGTTGCCTTCTTTACCCTAGAGTACAGTACACACTTTACACTTCCTTAAACTGACTTATTTCTGTTTTCTTTAATATAGATGGCAAGAGAGAAAAAGATGTAGAGAAGAAAGACAATGTGCTTATTAAGGATAGGGCAAGAAAGATTTTACTATGATTTGCTACCTGGGTAGCTGGCAGCAGCACAGACAACATGTATTTACAAATGAGCAAGCAAATTGTTATTTGCAGTTTGACGTTCTGTTTGTGATGTTATGTCTTTTTCTTAGACTTAACAGAGAATTAAGCAGTATAACAGCTGTTGCTTATAAATGTGTTTTTTTTTCCCCAATTGCTTTCAATGTAGTAATCATCATATTTGGTAGAGAAATATTATAGGGCTCAGTTCTAAACATTACAGAAGCTCTCAGACCTGACAGCAGGTCAGGCTCGGTAATGACAAAATGAGGCAGATTGCTAAGCCTTTTGCTGAAGCGGTGATTGCAATGGGCAAAAGACTGACATTTTCATGCACCGAAATATCACAAAACATGGACTCTAAAATTATACTGCCCACGTTGGGTCCAATAAACACTTTCAGGAAAGTAACTATTAAACCTATTTCCCCTTGTGATCTTGGATGCAGAGCAATACTGCAACTAATTCAGTATTCAGAGAGTGTTTGGAGGTTTGATATTTGAGTCCTTCATTTTAACTATTTGGAGTTGCTTGCCCAAGTAGAAATTTAAATTCCACTTAGGAGAACATCAAACTGTCATTTAGACTGACTGAAATAAATTTGATTTATGTGTTTGATACACTTCATATCAACCAATGAAGAAACAACATTTATCTGAAGTCTGTTGATTTTACTGCTTTTTTTTTAAGTGTTATATTCTACTGGAATAACTTTAAATCCCAAATGTTACTATTACTTGACTCCTAGTGCCATAATTACACCATGAAAACAAAAAATGATATGCCAAGAGAACTTCTGATGACTCTTCCATTCGGTTTCTGTTGACTCTTTAAATCATGAAGAATGCAGAAGTGAGAAAATGTGATTTCTTTGTAGATTTCTTTGATGCACTACTGCAAGGCCTTTCATTCTATGACCCATTTCTTGCTAGTTAAAGTACTTAAAGACACAGTTATTATGGACATATTATCCCTTGAAGTACAGTGTCAAAACAGAACATTAATATAAAAGGTAACATTTATCGAGAGAAGCAATACTAAGGGCACTTGTTGCTGTTGTGTGCCTTCAAGTTGTTTCCAACTTATGGCAACCCTAAGGCAAAACTGTTTCTACGGCTGAGTGTGTGTGATGCATTCAAGATTACCCAGTGACTTTCCATGACCAAGCAGGGAATTGAATCCTATCCTCCAGAGTCTTGGGCCCTTTCTGCATCCTACATTTTCATGGATTCCCCTGGTGGGGATCCCAGCATTGGCTCTGCCAGGAGGGGAGCATGATGGGAGTGCTCCCCTCTGCACCCTCTGACTCCATAGTGAAGGAAGCACAGTGACCACACCTCTTCCTTCCACAGTGCAGCCAGGTACCATCCCAGGTTGTGCTGGGGCAGGAAGTGCAGCCAGTGTCATGCCCTGCCTTGGCCACCCTGGCAGCGAGGAGAAGGATTCTGAGGCAGAGGCTTCCCCAGAGGCAGGAGCTTCCCCAGAAAAAGAAGATAATAGACAACAACAGAGGCCTGAGCAGGGGGAACAAATAGAAGATGAGATAACAGAAACACTTACCCTTCAAGAGAGATGCCGGCAGAGGGAGGGGCTGTGCAGCTTAGTGCATTTAAGTAGCAAGTGAGCCCTAATGAAGGAACACCTGTAGTGACAGCATCAATAGATAAAAGGGTTTCAGCTGGCCCTTCTTTCCAGGGTCAGCAATTGGTTTCTTTGGTCATGAAAGCCTACATTGTTCTCTTGCATCTAGATTACTTGGAAAATGCCTGTTTTAACTATGAATTGGACTTGCCCTTTGGATTTGTTTGCTTCAGGACCTAAGTTCTGTTTAGGACATTCTCCAGCTCTTGCTGTGTGTGTAAAAACTGTGCTGCTGTTTGTGATTAATTGCCAGCTCTGTCTGGGACATGACAGCCATTGTGCTTCCTAGGCTGCTGCTGGCTAGGTGAATCCATGATGGTGGCTCAACTGCTGGTCATTGGCAGGGAAACCCATCAATGATTTAACCTGTGATTGCACTGGGGAGGAGAGAAGAACAGGACTGTGACTATGCCATGCAGAATTGTTGTTGCAGTTCTGTCCTTCTCCTGTCCCCATGGCAGGTTAGAAGGGTGGCACGGAAAGGGCCATAATCCAACATTCAAACCACTTTGCAATGCAGGCTGTCACCAAGGCCACTAGCTGAATTTAAAATGACTTTTCAAACTCTTGGACTTCCCTTTTTTCCTTTAAATTGATCTTGCAATGAATCCCAGTGCCAACCACACTCACACCCACAGAATTAGAATTACTCATGTTTTATATGTGCTTGGTATAGTGCTATCTGCTGAATCCTCAGCCACAATGTTTTTCAGTGAAGTTGTATGTGTGCATAAAATCATTTTGCCTTGAAAAATGTACTAAAACTGCCTAGTAAATGTCAACATGTTACATACCCTTGATAGAACTTTTTTGCTTACCACTATCTGGGAACCAAATAATCTATCCATACTTAAATGTCTCCTATTGAAATCTTGCATCAAAACAACAAGGAGCCTGATGGATCTGATGAGGTGGTTGGCAGTCTGCAAACCTTACATTAAATAAATCTTGTTAAGCTTTTATATACTGTAAAAAGAGAGAGAGAGGTAAGATTCTCTTAAAGTATTTATTTATGTTTTTAAAGTTTTGCATAAGAAAAATAGAGTGCAATCCTACAATTTAAAAAACTACAACTATTGCAAAAGGTATGATATGTTCCTGTAGTGCTGACAAAAATAAGAACAATATACTTTTTTGTTCTTCTCCTGGATTGTTTAGAAGCATCTGTTGCAGTGTAGTGAATTATCGGGCCAAATGTCCTGTATGTTGTTTTCATAATGATAGCTAAATGTGGTTATCTCCCTGGAAATTCTAGAGATAGAGGCTGTGTCACTGTTGGCAGCACAACTGTGCTAGTGTGGGAGGTAATGACATAAATGGTGGCACAATGGCAAAAGTAAAATGACCATGGTTGATGCGAGGGGCAACATAGGAAATCATTTATCTTAGGAGAGAAAGCTGTCCTGCTCAGGTCCGAGCTGTTCAAGAGCCACCAGGGGAAGTTTCTTTAGTGATGGAGGCTAGGCATAGAAATACTTGCTTATTTTGTCCTCGTATGTGAGGACAAAATATCACAATTGTTTTTCCTTCACTGTGGGAGAAAACTAATATTCTCAGCAGTTTGAATGTTCTGAAGGGTTGCAGAGTAATCATTCTATGATGAAAATCTTGTGGGTTTTTATACACATACACACACATACACAAACAAAACCTGTTTATGGTGGAGAAAACAAGTTTCCTTAGCTGGAAACAGTGTTAACTGTGAAAAAAAGAGGAATTTTGCACAAAAAGCATATTTTCATCTACAGAATATTTCCTCCATAATACTCTAACATATTTAAATGCAAGGAGAAAATTACATTTAATTCTTGTTGATCTATCTTTCTTCTTGACATGGTTTTCTAGCTTTTGGTACACCCATTTTTCAATTGGAAATGAATTATTACAAATATTCTTTGCATCCCAAATGGAAACAGTGTTATTTTCCTTACTACATCACCAGTGGGCACTGCTCCATAATGGAGCATTATAATAGGGTTAAGTCACCAAGGGGATTCCAACTGGAGACTTCTTAAAATAATTAAAATTGAGTGTGCAGCTAAAAACAAAATGAATTCAATTAACACCAACGCAGCCCCAGCCATGACTTATTTTGTTGATATAGTTGTATGGTCTAATTCTGATCTGAATGGACTTCACAGATGATAAAAATCACAAGGCTTGACATGCCTCAGGCAAAATTATCAGTAAAAAGAAATACTTTTCCCATCAGGAGGTTAAGATTCCACCTGTACAGATATGCTTTCTGCAAGGAACGGGTATCCAATCTGCAAAACTGCTTCAGTTCATCAGGTCATTCTATTGTCAGAAAAGTGTTTAAGATTTATTTTTTTAAAAAAATCTGTAAGATAACACTCCCAGGAACCACTGGAAGAAATGGAAATCCCCTTCCAGAACCTTTAGATAGCTCGCTGACCTTAGAAAGAGACAGCTTGTCTCCAAGCTCTCCTCTTGTTCCTCCCAGCCAATGTGTAGATTACCACAGGCCTCCCAGCCCCTGCTCATACCCACAAGATGGTCTAAATGAATTCCTTTCAGTTGCTTGGGGTTTTTCCCTGAGAGTTTCTTTGTTTTAAGCCCCAAAGGAAAGAAATAGATGGGGAAAACCCTGTGCCTCTACCATTGCTTCCACGCTGTTGGCCAGAGTCCAGCTGGGCCTTCAGTTGAAGAACATATAGGAAAGATAGAGAGTAGGAACTAGCAGAAGCAAAACATGGAAAGGCATTGTTGATTTCAGAATGACCTAGGAATATCCAAACTTCAAAGCAAGTTTCTATACCTTCCCATTTCTGAAATTCATCTCCATTTCTAGTTTTATTGTTGCTGTTTGAGAGTATGTACTTGCAACCAATGGCTATAAAAATCTGAAGGAAAGAGCACATTGAGAAAATGCAAAGATAAATAATGTTACCCTGATTTCTGGGGTCCCTTGGGGGACACCTCAATGTGCTCCATGTGATAGGGAATGGAAACTAGCCAGAGCATGAGCAACAGCAATGCGAGAGGCAGGGTAACCTAGCGGGGTCTTTTTACTCAGTTTTTATAGGGTCAGGCCAAGCCAAAAACCAAACAAAAAATGTCCAATAAATAATTTTATTGAATGAAAGTCTCACGCACCAACACAATCACTCACACACTCACTCAAGCCCTATTAAGAAGCAAAAAAGAGGAAACTGGATAGGAGAATATTGAAGGGGTTGTAGCTGGGGTAATGCTGCACCTTTTCCTGAAGTCCTTGGTCCGGGAAAACAGCGGAGAAGTGGGGCTCAGCACAGAGAGGGCTCAGGGGATTACTCAATGGACAGAGAAATGGTCTGCTGGGATGACCGAGAGTGATCTAAAGAAACTCTCTAAAACTGGGACTATTTGTAGGGGGAAAAGTACCTGGAGGGCTAATCCTTTCCCGGGGAGAACAATGAGTGTTGCAATGGAAAAGAAGCTCCACAATGGTAACTTCCTTTACGTGATGAGATTACAAGGTGTTGCCAAAGTCTTGTAGTGTGACTTTATGTAAATGGTACTCGCCTGATGGTATATTTTCTCAGCTTGGGGCAAACACACTAATCCCCTCAAGTCAGCTTCTCAGGGGCTGAAGACCCTTTGTTTATTGTGGGTTTGCACAGCTTGAGGTCTCCTGGGGCTACATAACTGGGGATTTTACTGGCCTGACCTGGTTTTCAATTGTTTGACCATTGCTGCCTACGTGCCCATCCGGCTGACCTCTCAGGCACATTGAATCATAATTTAATATCAAAATTGTAGACCCCGGGACAGGGTTTTCCAGTGGAGTAACAATAAGAAGTAACAAAACATGAAATGGCTGGCTGTCCTCTTTTATCCAGTGCTTGATATTCTGTTAGCCATAATCACACAATATTCTGCTAGTCACAATCAATTTACAAAAAACTACTCACTGCCAACTGTGTATACAGTACCAGCAAGTCAGTTCAGAAAAAATGTAGTCATATAGCCCTGATAGAGTTTGGGGGAATAATTATTAGATTTCACACAGGAATCAAAATCTCCTAATTTCAACAGGCTATATATACATCCAATGGCTAATCCCAATTATAGAAGACACTGAAGCAGTTAAACTTACAAGTGGGACTAGAAATTGGCCATAAATGTGCTGAGACAAGTTGTAATAGGCTTGGAAGTATGTGAGCATTACGATCCCTCAGTTATTTGGCTCACATTTTAATCCAAGCTACTGGAGAATTCATCTCCTACTCAGGAAACTATGAATCTCCCTCACTTCATTACCAATTGTCTAAATCTTACTCACCTTCCAACTCACCACACTTATTAGGCACGTGCTCCAGTGGCAAGCCACAGTAATGAAAACAAAGAAAGAAAACTCAAACGGTCTCTTCTTTCTGCATTCTTAGTTCATGTGGCAGGAAGCATCCAGTAATTGTAGTAATTTTCTTCTCACAGCAAGAAAGTTGGTTTTTGAAGGCTATTCTCCACAAAATTTGCCCATGATGTTTTTCCACAGAGCACAGCATTTTCTGTTTCCTGTGCAGAAAATGTTGTCTTCTGTGCAGAACTACCACATGCAAGTTTTGGATAGATCAGAAACCTAGACCAGAGCTTTCCAAACTGTGTGTCACAACATGTTAGTATATCAGCTGCATTGTGTAAGTGTGTTGCGTGAATGTAATGGGTGGAGAAGCTGCCTCTCTTGCCACTGCAGCAGGCCAGGCATGGGTGGAGGGGCTGCCTCCACTTACTGAATTACTTACTGAATTACTGTGTTGTGAAATGATGGATGTCTAAAAAGTGTATCACCAACATGAAAAGTTTGGAAAGCTCTATCTCAGATTATGAAGACTCTCATCAGTCCAGGTTTCTTCTTGTCTGGGTTTTTCAGTACTCAGGAACCATGCTTTTTGACCATTTTTGAAGATTTTTCTATTATTCTTCCCATCTCTAACCCATAAGATATTACTAGATACATGCTGCCTCCTACCACAGGTAGCCCTGGAAGATACCTACCATCAACCAACCAACCAACCAACCAATCAATCCCTGTACCGTGTAGAAGCTTGTCCTTGAGGAAATGACTTTTTCTGAATGTGTCTGGCTCAGTGCAAAGGAAAGCAGCATTCTAACCATCCGAGAGGAGAGGGGAGAAGAGTTTTTGCCCTTCCTTCCTCACACCTGGTGTTGCTTGATGCCAGTGCAAGAATAGCAGCCTTTCTTTGGAGAAAAGGAAAGAGAGCAAAATAATCCTCAGGGAATTGGTACTACTACATGAGAAAGAAAGGGCTGAGGATCTCATAAAAACAGAGCTAGGTTCAAATATGAATTTGTATATTTTCTGATAGTGGGAGGATTTATTTTGCTTATTTATGAGCCAATTAAATTCAAGCTGGAGTGGGGTCTGCTCGTTATTAACACTGGTGAACAAATAAACTAAAATTGTACTTTCCACATAAGTCACTGAAAGAACCAAGAATGAATGAACAAACAAATGGCTGACTGACTAAAAGAATTAATGAACAAATACTCAAACCTATACTTAGAAATAAAGCGATTCAAAAAAAAAAAATCTAAACAAAAGGACATTAGCTATACGAGTTCTAAATACCCTGAAGCAAAGCTTAGAATTATTCTTATGAAGTACGATACACAAAAAAAGAAGGGTGAGAGAAAGAACAAACATGGACTTCTCCCACTTCTTAGGACTCACTGTAAGAAGAAACACAGCTTGCCTTGAAATTTGCACATTTGTGAAACTTACAGGGTGTTTTAGAGAAATAAAATATGTACAAAGCATTACACAAATTTTAAAATATGAACACAATCGGAGGAAAATGCTTCTGCTGGTATGGAAACCTGTAAAGATAAAACGGGTTATTTGTTGGGTCAACTAAAATGAAAATGAAGAAATCTATTTAATGTATATAGGATCATAGCCTTAATTGTGTGATGACCTCCAATTATATAGCTATTATTTTTTAGAAGATTGCCTTTTTCTATAGTAACCCTGGCTTTCAAATGCCTTCCTTCAGGAGGTAAGTCTTGTGTTTCTCTTTGCTAGGTTAGAACCTTTTATTTGTCTAGGCTTGTTCAATTTAAATTTGTAATGAAATCATTTTCAGCTGTGACTTTCATTTTTATCATACTGATGTGTTAAGTTGCATGACATTTTGATTGTTTTAATTTTTGTGTGTTTGTATATTCTGCTCTGAAGCCCTCCCTTTTGAAGACAACACCGTTTGCAATTTGAAGAAAAAAATGTATAACTGCATCTAACATAAGCTTAGTCCATTTAGTCCCAGTTTAGTTAGTTGGGTAAAATGTTATGTGAGATAAAATGCATAAATAAAAGCACAATGCATACAAAATGTGCACAAATTTCCATGCCAATTAAAAAATAACATATCACAAAGATCCAAAACTCAGTGTGAAACAAGGATGGAAAGAAAATGCAATGCAGTTTAGTTTGAGAAATTTTCACATCCCTTATTGAGGCATCTCATCCCTTGCCTGAGAAGGCATACCAGACCTATGGAGGATTGTAACAATATCAAGCGTTTCTATTATTAGCAAATAGAATGACATGTCTTGCTGTTATGCCAGTGTTGTGCTCTAATTGTTTTTACTCCCCATGCCACCTCAAAGCTGTTATTCCTCCACCCCCCCGGAACCCCACTGGGCTCTCATGCCAAGTCTTTGTTCTAAAAGATTTTTTCAAAAACTGAGATGAATGGGAAAGGTCTTGCTTACATATGAATGAGAACATCAGTGTATTTGTTAGAGCCTCTGAATCAATAGGACCTAGTGAGTGCTGGCCGTAGCCATTGAAGTGAACAGCAAACCTTCTATAGATTTCAGTAGATGTGGAATACCTCGCCTCCACTCTGAACTGCATTGACAATTCTGCCATCTCTTTCCTTTCCTCTCTTCCTCTCTTTTACGTGTTTGCTGCCCACTGATAAAGATGATTTATTCAGGAGGTTCTAGGTATAATTTCTGGAGCAACGATTCAGGAGAAGGATTGTTGGTTTTGTGGCAATGGTCCTATTTTGAAATGAAAAACTTTTGGCAGCAGTATATTCAACATTATTGTCCTTAATTAATCATTTGTCAAAAAGATCATTTAACACCTTTCCTCAGTGAATAAGGTTTATTGTCTGTCCTGCTGCATCCAGTATAGCTCATTTCCTAGTCCACCTACTTTCATAATTTAATGATTTTGCCTTGTTTTCTTCCCATTGATTTTTTCTTAAACAATTAAGCACAGACACTGATAAATGGGCATGTGCCTGCTAGAGAATGGAACCCCGTTGTCTCCTGAATTAAAACTAGTCACTATTTCACTTGAAAGGGCTTCCAGATTGTATGGCTATAGCTGTAAATTAACTAAACTGGAGAAAAGAGGTAAGCTGAACTTCTTAGCAGACATGATTTTTAAAAGGGAGATAGGAGAAGTTACTGTTCTGAATACAACTCACTGAAACCTGCACCCAGCATAGTAGTTGCCAGTACTATTGTAAGCCTTAAAACTTTGTGAGCCTTAAACTCTGAGGCGAAGTGTTTTCATTTTGTGTGCCTGTATCCATTTTTTTTTTTTTTTTGGTACTTTGTTTCTTCCATGACCTTTGCTTTTAAAATACAGATAATGGGGACTGCAACCTGAATTGGTTTTGGCTGAACCCTGAAGCGGTATACGGGATGTCTTACTTAACTGTGCAATTAGCAAAGATACATCTGTTCAGTAGCATCTTGCAACACCTCTGGGAATTTTTCTGTCCTCTTTTGTTTCCGAGAACCCAATCACATTGCACTGTTATAGTGCTATTATCCCACTTTCAACATCCTATGGAATCCTGTGATTTGCAGTTTAAGGAGGAGCATTTAGAATTTTCAGGGAGAGCTCTTGGCCTTTACTTAACTTTAAACCCCAGAATTCCACAGGATGTTGCCCCAACAGCCAAGGTGGAATAATAGTGGGAACTGTAATTCAAAAAAGTAATTTTTCAGAGCTGTGAACAGTGGATGTAGTGTGCCAGACTCATTTGGTTCTTCCTTTATGTTCTACATATAAGATCTTTTACCAGAGCCAAAGGCAAGACAGATGCAGACATTCTATGTCACGAAAACATCCTTCACTTTATTTATTTTGGTGCAGTTCGCCTGACAAGGCAGTCTGTTGCTAAAAGGTGGGAGTACATAAAATCTTCATAGGTAATTGAATATGGCAAATTACAGCTTCAAAACCACCTACAGTTTCAAAATCAGTAACAGTTACCAAATGTTTCTGAGGATAGCACATCCACTGCGGAAATAAAAAGACTTTTGGATTCTTGTTTTAAGAAAAATAGTAGTGACAAAGCTATGCATGCTTCCTTGTCTTCCAGTGCTTTGTATCCTGAGATACAAAGGAGCTGGGCCATAACTGTAGTGATCCTGCCCAGAGCACAGCTCTTGTCTGAGGGGTGAGGAACACTCAGTTCTTGGTTGAAAAATAGATAAAATATGGCGGAACAGTTTAGTGGTCACCCACCAAATTTGTACAGAGACATATTTTAAAGCCACAGAACTCAAGAAAATAAGGCTCAGTTCATGATCAATCCATACGTTATAAACTTGGCAAATCCATGTTCTGATGGAGATCATTACAAACTTCAACAACATTGATACTTGCCACATGATGATGCTAGAAAACGGATACTGCTATGCTGTCAATTGCGCTGGTTGTTGTTGTTGTTGTTGTTGTTATTTGGTTTCTTTTGGTTTGAATTAACAATAGATTTCTTTTTGGTAAAAAAATAATAATGACAGTGCTGTGTTGATTTATATCAGCCACAGAACAAATCCTCTGTTAAGCAACGGACAGGGCGGCTTAGGAAATCCAGCCTGTCAGTGCATATCTGGTTGCCACGGTAACCAAGTCATTCAGCAACTGCAGTATGAGATAGTTAGTGATTCTTAGATCACAATCATTATCCAATTAGGAAATTTTGCAGCGTTAATCCCTTATTTTCATCTTTATTTGACGACGGCTTAGGTGGTCAACGGTAAAACATTTAGGCCACAGTTTAGCACACAGTTAAACAATGGTGCATGTTTACTGGAAATTAAATCTTACTACATTATGTTGGACTGAATCTATAACAAATGTGTTAAGGATTGCAGCCTAAAAAAAAAAAATCAATAGTCAATGTATCTGTTACTCTATGATGATGACGACTTTAAAACAATGGTTCTCAACCTTTGGCCCTCCTGAGTTTTTGGACTTCAGCTCCCAGAATTCCTTGAAATTGCCCATGCTGGCTAGGAATTCTGGGAGCTGAAGTATAAAACACTTGGAGAATCAGAGGCTGGGTGCCATTGCTTTAAACTGTATGTGTCATTGGTGGACAGTAGTAATGATCAGAACGTCAGTAAATCATTTCTTCCTACTGTGAGAATATCTTCTAAAACCATGCAGTTTTCAAAGTCTATTTGCAATTTGGGACTGATTCTGTGAAAAAATTGTACATAGTTGATTTGTGCAGAAAACAGATACTTTTGTGCAGAACTATTATTTATTATCTTCTGCAAAGAAAATGCTGTTGCTTGCACAGAAAATGCTGCATTTGTGAATTCATATGTGAATTCTATACAGAACAGTCACATGTGAATTTTGCACAAAATAAATGCTGAACTATGAAGGTTCTCATCAGTCCAATGAACTACAAAGGTTCACATCTGTCCAGCTTTCCTTGACAATTGAAAAACACGGGGGGAGGTACCATTTTTACCATTTTTTATTTTTCTTTCCAGTCCTCTGTGAATGTTATGATTTACCATTTATTCTCAAATGCCTGTTAAAGTTCTTAGTAAATTGAATTTTAAAAAGTTTGCATTAGTCTCTTCCAGATTGGTATAAAGAAATGTGAGTTCTCACAGTGTAGCTCACTCCCTTTTGCCAAGTGTTGCCTCTTTCTTTCTTTCTTTCCTTTTCTTTCCTTTCCTTTCCTTTCCTTTCCTTTTCTTTTCTTTTCTTTTCTTTTCTTTTTTGGTTCTGGACACAACAAAATCATTAATTTTAAACTGGGTAGATGGGTGGTTGATGTTGGGGTGCATTTCTATATTTTTGAAAAAAATTAGTATTTTTCTTAGAGTCAGGGAGCATCAGTCAAATACTAGAACAATATTTCAGTGAAATATTACTGATCCACTCTGATGCTATAACTCTAAGGACTTTTTTTAAAAAAAGAGGAGGGAAAAAAAAGAGGGAGGAAAGAATGCAAGAATTTCCTTTCCCTTTATCTCTATCCATCTTGAAACTGTCTAGGATACAAACACTGCAGCCTACCTCATGATACACATTATTAGGGGAGGGGCCAAACAAGTTGGCATGAACCACAACAATAGATGTACTTATGCTCCTTGGGACTATTTTGGATCCTATACTTCTCAGATTCTTTTTTTAAACTAATTGGAGGATGAGAATAAAAAGTTTCAGCTGTTGCTGGGAATTACCAGCACATACTGCAAGATAAGAAAAATGTCATTTGGATATATAAACCTTGAGAACCTCACTGTCAATACTAGAACTTTCAACAAATTGCCACATGTATTTTCTCCTATTGTTGAAAGATTAGAATGTGCATAGTACATAATGATAGTTATATAATACAATGGCCAAGAGCCAGTGTGGTGTTGTAGTGTGAACATTAGTATTGGACTCTGGAGAACAGGGTATGAATCACCTTAGGGTTACCATAAGCTGGAAAGGACTTGGAGCCACACAACAACAGCAATATAATAGCCAGATTCCTCCTTGTGTCTCATGCATGTGTAGGTTGCTCTGTGGAAGTAGCTGAATATTTGTGTTCCATGTGGAACATCCACACTCAGTTCAAGGTTGCAGGAGCAGAGTTGTGGATATGGTCCCATTGTTCATGAAAATGCACATACATGTAGAATGTGCATGCACAATTGTTTGTGAATTCACTTACTCATTTGGGTCTGTGTTCAATTGCTCAGTGCTTCCATTCAACATAATGCTTCTATGGCACAATCGGTGTGTAATTCTGTATAATCTCTGCAATCCTGACATAGGATTGTGGCAGATATAATAATATACACACACAGTGCTATATGCATTTACTTCAGAAAATGTTAATTATCGGTGAATCTGACAATTTTTAAGAAGTAAATGTCAGCACATTCTGATGTTTTGGCTGCAATCTCGTACTCACTTGCAAGAGAATAAGCCCCACTGAACCCAGCAAGACATACATATATCTGAATAAACATGCAATGAGATGCACTGTACCTGAAGACCCATCAGCTCATTCCAAATACTCATTTCAGTTGTTGGCATCTATCATATCATATATTTTTGGCACATCGCACTGAGGTAAGGCAAAATAGCAAGACAAAGACAGATGATAGAATGGCTATCATAATTGCATTTAGTGTTTGGCCAGGTATTTCAGTAAACCCCACCCAAATGTGCAAATGCCTGTTTGTTGTTCTTATCATTTTTGTTCAAGTCATTTTTGACTTATGATCAGTGATATATTTAAGTTTTTTATTCCAAGTCTCAAGTCTCTACCTTCAAGTCTCAAGTCAAGTCTCAAGTCTGGAAACCAACTTTATACTCCAACCAAAATTCCAGAATTATTGGATAAAGAGGAATAAAGTTAATTTTAACAATTTGAGCAGAGTCAGCTCTCCACATTTGCAATTTTGCCATCTGCAGCTTCAGAAGTGGGAATAGTATCCTATCTTACTCCCCATTACTGAAGATTCAAACGCTTTAGAAGGAAGGAGCCTTCTTCCTCGAGCCCATTGCCTAAGACATTTGCTGTTCCCCTCTGAGAAATGCACCTTACATTCTGGGGGAGAGTTTTGTCTTTTGATCTTAGGAAACATTTTAGAAGGCTCCTCCGATATGCAGCAGGGACAGGCTGCTGAGCAGACCTCAAGCCTGTCTCAAGCCCATTGCCTAACCTGTTTGCTGTTCCCCTCTGAGATATGCGCCCACACTTTGGGCTTGAGAGAGATTATGTGACTAGTAGGCAAAAAGAGATGGCGGCTTTTGAACAAGTAACGTTTCTGGATGAATGTGTTGTTACTGAACCAAGGGCATCAAGTCAGTCATTAAAAATATACAAGTCTCGAATCAAGTCAGTGCATCATTTATGGCTGAGTTGAGTCCAAGTCAAGTCACTGAAGTGACTTAAGTCCAACCTGATTCCGAGTCTATCAACTTGTGTCTATATCACTGCTTATGGCAACCCTAAGGTGAACCTATCATGGGGTTTTGTCAGCCTGAGACTGTGTGACACACCCAAGGTCACACAGTGGGTCTCCATAGCTGAGCAGGGAATTGAACTCTGGTCTCCAGGGTCACAATCCAGTGCACCATGCTGCTGGCTCTCTAACCCAGGGACAATGCAGAAAGACATTACTTTATGTCAGTGGGTCTTTTTACCCAGTCTTATGTGCAGACATGCATGTACACATTTCACATTTACTTGTTAAATACACAACTGAATTTCCATTTTGGTGAGAAGGCAGTTGCTTACGTGTTAAATTAATTTATATTAAAATCCTGAAATACATTGTGTAGAGCCTCTCATGTAATCTGAATTCCGCCATTACTTTTATCAGTACTGATGGACTGATGTTTCTCTTCTAATATTCTTGGAAGCTTACACTGAAATGCACTTTCTTCCCTAACAGTTCTTGGTACCAATATATCTGTATCTCTCCAGAGTCTATGTTGTGAAATATTATCTTTTTCTAGCTGATCTTACTGACAGTCAGGTTATGGTTTCTAATGCACATGGTTTCAGGGATAGATTTTCTCCTGTTCTTTTGTAGCTGTCTTACTGCTCAGACATGCTGATGATAACCTGCTTGTGCACATATAAGGACTTACGCATAAACCTCTTTCTCTAGACATGGAAATGAGGATAGCTGTATCATGTACAGCTCCAGTGTTGTCAACGGAATCACATGACAAGGAAGGAAATCAGCAGGCTGTCTATCCTTGGTGACTCTAAAATAAAGAGCTGCAGATGTTTGACTGGTTGATGCACAACCTCATTGGATGAAAATGTAAAGTTTCTGGGGGAGAAAAACTGGGAGATTTGAAACTAAATGAAAACATAATGCAAAAAGATAAATGAGTCATTTTCACACATTATGCTCTACATGTATTCATAGTGCATTTATGGGTTCAGATGTTTGCAAGAATCTTTCAGCCCAGAAACCCCTGCAAATTCCAGTATGCTGAGAAATACATTTATATGTTCTTCTCCTTATATGTGAATAACTTGCACTACAGAAAACTAAGCCTCTGTACAGATCAACAACCTACTTTGCAGACAGTGTATCATAAATGAAATTCTGTGAGGATCACAGGGAATTGTTCTGTGATGGCTAACACCCGTAGTGGTTGATGCAGCACAGTCACCTAAGACAAAACCACCTACATCTAATTTGTCAACCAACCTCCTCCCTTGCAAGGAATAAATACACTTCACCATTGCAAATAAATGAATGGAGAAACAGAATAGCGTCTTACTTTGGTTCAGGAGGGCTAGGTGTCATCATATTTGGTTTTATACTGAGAAAAAAAAGAAAACACTGTGCGCTTCACTGCTCCATACATTCTCCCCCTTCGGTTATGCATCCCACTTCATGAATTGGACACAACCTTGGCCATTTCTGCACTAGACTGTTATAGTGCTGTTATTCCACTTTCAACATCAAAGGTTTCTCCCTAATCTGAAAACCCCAAGATTCCATAGGATGTTGAAAGTGGAATAATAGCACTATAACAATCCAGTGCAGAAATGGCCCTTGAAAAGGGTGCTTTGAGCAACAACAGCAGGAGCAAGAACAGCAGCAGAAGAGCATGCTTGGAGTACCACATTTGATTTTGTACTGGTTGGAGGAGGAGAAAACTATGCAGCTTCTACCTACTACCACCTTCAGTCAGGCATACCACTCTCTGATCCAGGAGATTTGCCACTGATTGTTCGACACTAGAGAGAAAAGAAGCAAAAAGAAGAGTAGAGAGTGGGGTTCACCCACAATATTTACTCATAGTACAATCTGTTGCATTGCAAGAGTCTGCTCCTAGCCATATTCTGAAGAGAGTAAGCCTGAAAGTAGGACTTGCTTCTGAGTGAAATACATAGATTTGCTTTTTAAAAAAAAATCTAGAAAAGATTCCCCACCCCACACACACACACACTCAATAGCCCAACAAGTCTGAAGATGTTAGATGGTTATAGAATATTAGTGACAGACTATTAGTTGAAGAGAAGAATGGAATGCGGAATATGGGGTGAAGAATGTGTTATCCTGGAAAAAAGCATTTCTGGCTCACTTGGACAGTGAACAGAATCACTCCACGTTGCAGCCAGATGCCTATGATTAAAAATTAAAATAAAACAAAAGCTTTGGGGTAAAGTCCATTACACACAAAGACAATGTGAAGGCAAGATGGAAACTATGGATGCAACAGGAGAGAGTTTGCATCTGCCCCAAATAACATATGTGACAATCATGTGACAAGGATCAAACCATTCTTCTTAATGCACAGTTGTAGAACTCTTTCCAACTGGATAGTTGCCCTAACAAGACATCACCGCTTGCTGTGGGAGCTTTCTAAGAATATTCATCCCAAGGCACTTCCAAGCCTCTTACCAGATCTTTCTGATGACTGTGTGAAGATCGATGACATAGCCAAAATGGCAGAGAACATGGAGTTGGCCCATGTGTACTCACACACATCCCATCTTTTCTATTACTAGACTGAAGAGTGAGGATAGGACATAAGAGGATATAAGATTATAGCTATTTTCCCTGAAATTTAGACAGTGGTAGAACTGGCAACTTTCTTTAGTGTAATGTCTGACCCAACTGAGGTTTCTACTTCTATTCTAACAGGTCAGAGAAAGAACTCTTGGGTTTTTTACCCAACTTTCTGAGAGAGAAACAAATGTCTTTGCACGCTGTCCTTAAACAATAGGCCATGTCCCTCTCTCGAACCCTGGCTTGTTTTGACATATCAACAAGGATATCATTCTATTTGGATTTGTGACAATCTCGAGTCTCTCACAATTTCTTCTACCTGAATAATGGGGTTATTGCATTTTTCTCTTTCTCTCTCCATCTCTCTTCCTCTGTCTCAACATTACACACACATGCGCACGAACACACACACACACACACACACATACACATACACAGACTAGGACTTTCCCCCTCTTTCATATGAAAGTATTGGAAACATGGGAGAGGTTTTTTTTTTAAAAAAATGCATCATGGAAGATTATTATTTGCTAGGTAGAGGAGGCAGGAATGAATGAGGGATACCCATTTGGACACAGCAAAGCTTTGAGCTCATGGGAAAGGACCATTAGTTGCAGGTAATACATGCTTATAAACTACATAAGGGTGCATGGACTGGCCTACATAGTACACATAGCTGAGAAATATCTGTACACTACAAGTGTATCAGCCATCCTTTAAAAAATGGAAGCCGCAATCCTATACATACTTCCCTGCCTGTAAGTCTTGGAATATAAAGAAGCTTAAGAAATATTCTCATCCTAAATAGTAAAGACTGTCTGAACAGAGTAAGATATCCATTTTGGGGGGGTGGGGGGGGAATAACATTGTGAGAAATTTGGGCCCCTGCAGTAGAAAGAAAAGAGAGTTTTCACACCAGAGGAGAAAGAACACAACATCCTCCACTGCAGGAAAGAGTGAGAGGTCTGCTTGCTGCTGCCTCGGTCTTTTGGGAATTGCTGCTTGTTCTCTAACCTGCACCCTTCTTGAACTAGGCCCTGGGTATCAACACAGCTGCTGGCTGGCAAGCCACAGAATCACCTGTCCCTTTTTGAAGGAGCAGGCAAAAAGGTCATTATCTCTGGCAGTGGGCCCACCAACATGGGAATCACTCTTTTTGGGGGAGCTTCTTTGGGGGTGAAGTGTGAGTGAGGCTCAGTTCCCTTGTTTAGGATAGGAAAGAGTTTATGGGTTTTGTAGCTTTTTACTGGAACTTTGTAGTCATTTTAAAAGGCAGTCTGCTCTGCTGGCAATAGGAATAATATGAGTTACACAAACAGCATGGGAGGGAAGCAGCCCAGGGAGCACCCAATTTGACAATAATGGGCACAGGGAGATATGGAGTGGGGAGACAGAACTTTTACCAAGGGAGAGCTAAAAGCCACAGCCTCTCCCACCCTAAGTAAATCTGGATAGCTTTAGCAACAAGCCCCCTGGCCTGAAAATGATGCTGCTTAATGCCAGCTCAGTGAATGGTAAAACACTCTTGATCCACGACCTGATCCTGGCTGAGTACGCTGACATGGCTTGCATTACAGAGGCCTTCCTGGAGGAAGCTGGGGGAAGGCTTAGGCCCTTTCCACACATGAGGTGTGAATCGGGCAGAAACGGGACTCACCGGATTTCTTCTCCGTCCGGGTGAGTCCGTTGGGACGAGGAGCAGTGTGAGCTCATCTCTCCGCACTGCTCCAGTGTCCAAAATGGCGGCTTCTGGTTGGTGGAGGCTCTCCACCAACCAGAGAAGCTCGCCAGCCTAAAGCCCGCCCCTGGCAGATCTGCAGACACGGACTAGTGCACGCCTGCAAATCTGCACTGGACCACAGCAACGGAGCAGCACGGAGTCGGGCGCTCCGTGCTTTTGAAAAACCTCTTAAAAGAGGTTTTTAAAAAGCATGCTGCGTGACCAGTTCCGGTCGCTCCGGGGTGGACTGAGGTGCGGAACTACGAAAAGTAGTCCGACCCAGTCCACTCCACAGTGCAGAAGACCTCCATCGGAGGTTGCTCTGCGCCATTTTAATAGCCTGGTGCAGAAATGGCCTTAGTCTTACCCAGGTCTGTCCACCTCAGTTTGTTGTGGAGCAGCAGGCAGGGCCAGGGATGTGGCAGGGAGATGCAATTTCAGTGGTCCATAAAGATTAATCTCCCTCTCCAGATATGCCATCTCATGGTCTGCTGGGACTGAGTGGGTTTATTTGAAGTGGGGTGGCCAGGACACAGTAGGGATTCTGTTGGTATACTGCCTACACCACTGCTCAGCAGTCTTGCTTCCTGAGCTTGCTAAGTCAGTCACAGCAGTTGGAATCCCCCCAACAATTTGTTCTTCTAGGGGATATTGACATCCATGCTGAGACCATTCTTTTAAGAGGGGCTCAGGACTTCACATTCTCCATGGCAACCATGGGTCTGTCCCAAGTAGTATCTGGTGCCACCCATGCTGCAGGACACACTCTGGACTTAGTTTTCTGTGCTGAGTGGGATAATGGTGATCTGGATGCAGAGAAACTTTCTATAGTTCTGTTGTCATGGACAGATCACTACCTGGTGAGGTTTAGACTGACTAAGAAGCTGAACCTCTGCAGGAGTGTGGGTCCAATTTAAATAGTCTACCTCAAGAGGCTTATGGATCTACATAAATTCCTGATGGCTCTTGGGCAGTTTGCTGTAGCCTTGGCAGTTGTTCCTGTCAAAGTCCTGAAATAGGAGAATGTCCCAGGCAGTGGACACAATCACTCCAAACGTTTCCTCTCTCATGGAAGGGAGCCAAGTTATTCCCCTGGTTCACTAGGGAGTTGATAATGATGAACTAGTGGCACAGAGACTAGAGTGATGATGGCAGAAAATTTGGAGTGAATCTGATCAAAAAAAAGCTAGAGACCATTGGAAAACCTATGCCATGGCAGTGATGGCAGCCAAGAAACTATAGTTTTCTGCAACCCTTGTGTCTAGACAGTATCATCCAGTATAGCTGCCTGGAGTGATCAGGGGTTTTCTACACTCTGGTCCATAAGATGGAAATGAAGAATACTTGACAACCCACTGAGAAGAATTTGTAAGCCAATTTGCAGACAAGATAGCTCAGATTTAGTCTGACTTGGATGCAACCTTGGAATCTTTATTATTGGATACATTTCAATCTGTGCAGCATGAAGAGATGGAGAGGATCTTTGGAGAGTTGAAAGCCTCTACAGGTGTATTGGACCCTTGCCTTTCCTGGCTTCTGAAAGCAGTCAGAGGGACACTGACCAAGTGGATAAGTGGACTGGTGAATGCCTCACTGCAGCAAGACAGCTTACTGTCCTGCTTAAAAGAGGCTGTAGTGAGGCTGTTACTGAAAAAACACTCATAAGGCCAGTCTCCAATGTTCCTTTCCTCACCAAGATTCTAGAATGTGTGATGGCCTCTCAACTCCAGGGACTCCTGGATGAACTGGATTATCTAGATCCATCTTGATCTGGCTTCAGGCCTAATTAGAGGACAGAGACAGCTTTGGTCACCTTGATGGATGACCTGCACAGGAAATTGTACAGATGGACTGTGTCCCTATTAATTCTTCTGGACCTCTCAGCAGTTGTGGATAGCAGCAATCACGGTATCCTTCTGAATTGCCTCTCTGGGACTTGGGGGCACTTCCAGTCCTTCCCAGAGGTGTGAACTCAGGAGGTGATGCTGAGGCATTCCTGTCCAACGCCCTGGCCATTGACTTGCAAGGTCCTCAGGGCTTGGTTCTATTCCCTATGCTGTTTCACATCTACATGAAACCATTGGGAGAGCTTAACCTGAATTTTGGAATTCACTGTGGCTTATGATACCCAACTCTATCTCCGCTTTCCATTGGATTCAAAGAAAGTTATCTCAGTTCTCAACCAATATCTGTGGTCAGTAATGGACTAGATGGGGGCAAACAAATTGAAACTTAGTCCAGTCTAGACAAAGGTGCCTCTGGTCAGTTGAAAGGCAGATCAGGGAATAGGGATTCAATCTGTGCTGGATGGGGTTGCGCTCCCCCTGAAATCTTAGGCTTGCAGCTTGGGTGTTTTCCTTGACTCAATCTTGTGCCAGGATGCCCAGGTCTATATGATGGCTAGGAGGGCATCTGCACAGTTAAGGTTAGTGTTCCAGTCACACCAGTTCTTTGAGAAGCCAGATCTGACTACAATAGCACAGATCTTGGTTACACCACATTTGGACTATTGGAATGTAATGTTCAAAATGCAAGTTCAAAATGTGGTGGCTGAAACACTAACTGGGGCCAGTTATAAGGAGCATATAATTTCCTTGTTGGAAACAGCTTCATGGCTACTTGTTCATTTCTGGCCACAATTCAAAGTGCTGACCATGACTCATAAAGCCCCATACAGCTTATGTCTAGATGAGTCAAATACCATATTTCGCAGCACAAATCTGCCAGTGTCTTAAGATCCTCAGAAAAAGGCTTTGTCTGAGTCCTACCAGGTGACTGCTCCCACCTTTTGGAATTCCTTTCCACACAAGGCCAGGCTGGCCCCCCTCCCTGCTCTCCTATCTCCAAGGCCTTCTTATTTAAACAGGCTCTTAAGGACTAATTGCTCACAGGGGGCCTTCTTATGGGTGGGTGTGTACTCTAGTTTTAACTTGTGTGGGTTTTTTTAATGAATTTTTATTGTATAAAATATGATTTCTAAAATGGTGATATTTTAATTGTGCTTTCATTTTATTGCTAAGTTTTTAGCTAATTTTGTTTTATTGTTTGGTAACTGCCTTAATGCTTCTTGGAAGAAAGGGAGCACATAAATGCAAGAAAGAAAGAAAGAAAGAAGGAAGGAAGGAAGGAAGGAAGGAAGGAAGGAAGGAAGGAAGGAAGGAAAGAAAGAAAGAAAGAAAGACAGACAGACAGACAGACAGACAGGAAGGTAGGCTTTTTTTCTTTTTCTTTCTTTCTTTCTTTCTCTTTCTCTTTTTTTTTTTTTTTTTTTTTTTGAAGTAGGAAAAAAGATAAAAAAAAACCCCACTCTATATTTTGGGGTAAACAATTCTGGAATGTAGAAAAAAGCATTTTTAAAATGTGTGAAATCTGTTGTAATCTTACCCAGTAGAGAGAAAACTTCCAAAATATTTCAATCTTGAGAATGAAATAAGTGAAGGTTGATAGCCTTGAGTCTCTTTATTTTTGAACATAATAGAATATACCTTTGAATAAGCATGGACAGGACTACTCTGTATAATATATGTTTATCATAAGCAAGGAATTAAATATATACAGATTGATTTTTACCTTTTGGGTGACAGACAGCTTCTGTAATCTTTTCCTTTTTTGTTATTAAATCTGCTGCTCACTTCTCATTGCTCACCGAAGTCCTGTCATTAGCTTTTAAAAAGCATGTAAAGTACAGTTCAAATCACAGGGGATAGCCAGCTTGAGTTGGAGTTCTCAAATTATCAAATTCATTAATGCATAGACATCCTATGCTAGAGAGCAGATCATGTGTCCACTCTCTTGACAATTACATTTGTAAGAGCCTCAATTACCCAGCAGGTAATATCTCCCAGAGGGAGATAATCTTGATACTTACCATATACAAAACTCCAGTGCATGTTCTTTTTATGA
Organism: Cyclura pinguis; assembly: GCA_030412105.1. Taxonomy (NCBI): domain Eukaryota; kingdom Metazoa; phylum Chordata; class Lepidosauria; order Squamata; family Iguanidae; genus Cyclura; species Cyclura pinguis. Next base: position 62,390,933 of record CM059599.1, read on the forward strand.
ATGTCTATGTATACTTCCTACTATTATGAATACCAGATCAAGTGCTTACTAACCAGAGATGTCATGGATCAGGAGTTCATTTGCCAATTTATGAGCCACAAGTGATGATGTCAAGCCATTAAATCTCACCTGAAATAATCACTTTTGAAATGTAACATTGCATCTAGCACTGCTGTATTTGTCTTCTCAAGGATAGTTTCTTCCATTAGGGATAACATCACCTAGGATGTAAACCTATCTGAAAAGAGGTCTGGATCACAAAATTCTGTAACTTGAATTCTGTCTGAACTCTTGTCCTACTCAGTCCTCCCAACTCCATTGCAGAACACATATGTTAATTAAAGCATTTCTTAATCCAAGTCAGTATTTAGAATTATTCCAGGGGATATAACAGCCTTGTAGACGATCACAAGACTAAGGCCATTTCTGCATGACGGGGCTGTCCCACTATGAGGGCAGGATGGTAGCAGTGCTTCTGCACAACATTGCCACTGGCCTGCTGCTATCCCATCCCCATGCATCACACTTGCAGGATATTTGCCAAATGAATAAAATCCATTTAGCTCCCATAATCATGTGATACTCTCATACCTACCTGTCTTGCAGAAGGGCAGGAAGCGTGATGGTAATGCTTTCTTCCCCAGGACAGCCTGGGAAAGTGCCTGGCTCCACTATGAAAGGAAAGGACATGGCCATCGTGTTCCCTTCTGTAGGGAGCCAGTCCCATGTGGAAAGGAGCATTCCTGTCACACTCCCTTCCGTGCTGATACTGCAATGGATGACTTGCAAGAGCCCTGTCTTATAGAAATAGCCTAAGTTGTATGCTGGGTGAAGAGGTAGGAATGAGTAGCACTGTACCATTGGGCAGAAGTTCCCATTTTGCTACAGCCATGCAAGAATTGAAACTCACTTTGTCTTTGTCTTCATGTCTCTGTGAAATGGTAAGCAATGTTTTCACCATCTATCTGTGACCAGTCAAAAGGACTCAAAGCAAAGAACATAGAATCATAGGCCCTTTTCACACGCCGTTTTTGAAGCGAAAGGGCCCCTTGAGCGTTGCATAAATGTGAGGAGCAGTCTGCATAACGCACTCACATTTACGTGACGCTCAAGGGCCTGACGTGGACTGCGCACGCACCTTTTCATTTTCAGGTCAAAACGCGAGGAGGAAAGAGCTGCGGAGCCGAAGCAGCAGGGACGTGGCAGTGTTCCTCCCAAGCCTTCTCGCACGAGAATTCCAACCCAGCAGCATGAAAAGGTAAGGTGCAAAAAGGCTCATAGTCTCATAGAGTTGGAAGGGACTTCATGGGTCACTGAGACCACCCCCTAGTCAATACAGGATCTCTGGCTAAAAGATCCCCAGCAGGTAGCTGTCCAGACTCTTTCTGAAGACATCAATTGCTGAACTGCTTGTACCATCAAGAAGTTCCTTCTAATGTCAAGAGGTTTGTTCCAATTCTTCCACCCACCCACAAAATATCTGATGACTTTGAACCTTTAGGGCTGTGGTAAGGAAAGTGTGACCCTGGTGTCATATGTGTTCCCCCCAAAAAAATACAGTTTTCATGTCCTTCGACGCCTCCAAACTCCATGGGTTGCCCATTTTCTGGCCAAAAAAGGAAGAGGATTAACTCTTTGAAAGCCTCTAGGAAAACCAATTTATTTTTCACATAGGCTGCAGGGCCTCCTTTGGTTTTTCAAGATTTTTAAATTTTTGAAAACAAGAAATGCATTAGTGGCCTATTCAGGTTTTTTTGTTTGCTTGTTTGGGGGAAGTCTGTGTGGCCTCCGGAGGATCCCAGGACCAGAAAAACACACCCAAGTCCTACCACAGTTGCTTTAGGGCCAAATTAGGTGATATGGAAGTCAGTCATTGAATCTCCTGTCTATTAAGAAGAGGAAGAGGAGGTGGAGGAGGAGGTGGAGATGATTTGATTTGAACTGGAACCATACAGTTCTGGGGGGGCAGGTTTAAACCTTTTTGCACCACAATAATGTATCTGAGGAACATCTGCCTCTTGATGCTTCTCTTTGGCCTCATTAGGAAAAAGAAATGTGTCCTCTGCATTATTTCTGACTTGAGCAATTCATCTGAATCTGTTCCTTAAGTCATATGTCTGTAAATTTATAATGGTCGTGTATTATGGTATAGCACAAAAAATGCCATGCTCCAAGTATGTCACTGAACAGACATTCTCCTGTTCTCTTCACCCTTTTCCAAGCGGCAACCATCATTGATAGCTCTTTCGTCATGCTGAAGTCCTTTGGAGATCATTAGAGTCAGTCCTTTGCCTGTATGGGCTCCTGGCTTCCCCCCTTCCAACATTCTGCACATCTGTGAGGCTTCTCTGATGTGACACATTTCTCATCATGTTTTTGATCTGTGCTCTACACATTCCTGAAGAATAACTCAGGCAGTAGTGTACCTGCATATATACAAAGCACACCTTTGAAAGGAAGTCCTTGAGACTCTCACAATTGCTCCACGTCAAGAATGGTATGAACTGACATCTGAGACTGTGCCATTTCAGGTCAGATGAAGTTTTGAACATATTATAATGCTTAGAAAACTATGTTGCCTGTACTTTAACTACAAAGAGTTAATGTTTTTCTCAAAGACAAAAATCAAGAAGTATTATGTTCTCTCTAGTCTTCACAATTTAAGGTGACATTTATCACAACATTTTTTTGTTGAAGGGGGGGAGACTCACCATCCCTTCTTTTAGATTTTGTGAACAGAAGCCTAATGATACTACAAGAGGTACCGTTATTTAGAATAAAACTTTTGTTATGTAAATTGGCACATTGAAGCATTTCAGGTAGAGAAACAATTGTGGGCTGCTGGTAAAATGACGGGGTGCTGAGTAGGGAGTTAACAAAACAACATGAACAGAAAGGAAAAATAACATCTTTATCACACATACGACTGTGAATGCATTAACCAAAAACAGTCACAAAGATGTAATGAGTATGACACTTTAACAGATCAATACACAAGCTGAAGAATAACAAACAAAAAGGCTGTTGTTGTTGTTTTAAATGGCGTGTATCATCCTTCTTGGAATTTACCAATGCATATTGCCAATATACATTGTTGTAATTTTTGTTCCTTTTCTTTTTGTATCATTTTGTACTGTTTTCCCTGACAATTAGTTATTAAAAATCTATATATGAATAAACAAGGCTCCTAAAAGCCCATTGCTTGACAGGGAATGGAGAAAGAATTATGTTTAAAATGAATCTACACAATTCATTTCATTTTATTAACCTTCTTTGCCTCAAAGTCTGCAGTCCTGATTGTGCCAGTTTGTAGATTTGAATATTCTAGGAGTCTGCTCCAGCCCAAAGACATTTTTGGTATCAGGTGAAAGACCATATGGTGCCCACTTCCTTTTCTGTGTTCAGGTGATCTGACTGGCAGGTCAGCTTTACTTCAGCAATGATGATGTGACAGCAATGCCCATCTATAAGCACATGGAACTTAGTCTCCTTCTCCTTTGGTGAGAGACTGTAAGGCAGTCTGCATGACACATAGGTCTCTCATCCAATCTCCCACCAGTCTCCCTGTTGAAGGGACTACTTTGTTCTGCCTAATAATAAGACCAGCTCTGCTGAGAAAAACTGTGGGAGGAAAAAGGTTCTGGCCTCGCAATCTCAAGTTAAAAGGATCAAATAAAGGAATGATTTCTGCCTGTGTTTCTGAAAGATTGTTACCAGCAAGAGGAGATACGACTGGATTAAATGGACTGACAGGCCACCTTGCATAGAGCTGTTTCCAATTATTCTTAGAAACATGTGTATTCTAATAGCAACATAGGGCCTTTCCACACTAAACTGTTATAGTGCTATGATTCCATTTTCAAAATCCTATGGAATCCTGGGGTTTGCAGTTTAGGGAGGGGCATTTAGAATTCTCAGCCAGAGAGCTCGCTGGCTTCAGTAAACTACAAATCCCAGAATTCCACAGGATGTTGAAAGTGAAATAATAGTACTATAACAGTGTAGTGCAGAAAGGCTCATAGTTTGGTCCACAGTTCAGTCATCTTTCTTTATTGGTTTCTCTATTCTAGAAATGACTGTTATTTATGGTAGATTACTGTGGTTGCTAGTTTAAACATCTTATGGCTGATCCAAATGACTTTTTATTTGGCAAAAGCTGGTTACTGGGTAGGTGAAAACCACTGAATCAATGCAAATCCATTCTCTGTTTTCTCACTTGCTTCATTCCAAGTTTAGATTGTGCTTCCCCATGTAACCACAACATTTTTGAATATGTCTAATATCATTGTGTCACAACTTGCCTCTTCCAAATATGTGTTAACAGCATCAAAATCATATAAATATGTGCACCTTCTAGCCTTACATGACTTTATCTCAGGAGTAAGGAAACTAGCCTGCAGACTGCATGTTTTTATAAAATGCTGTTTTTGTACCTCCAAGACCCATAGGATACTCCCAAAACCTTACATCCCCCAAATTTTATAATGTGTTGTTGCATTTCAAGTGAAAAGTACCCCCAACCATGCAAAACTGTCCAAAATGCTGAAGTTTTGCTTCCCAGCCAGCCCCATCTCCCATACTGCCAAAATGCCAAATCTAAATCTGAAGGTGATGTGATATTGCATCCAGCTTGGGAGAAACAGACCTGTGCTGTCCCCAAGGTGTGTACAGGCAAAAAATTGCCCTACCGCTTGAGTCATTGCCAGTTTTGTTCCTCCCATAAACCTACATCCAAGCTGACTGCTACTACAGCCTGTGCCACCGACCCTGCAACAGGGTGTAAGGAGATAACTGTCACTGGGGAGAACAGAGACAAAATGGGAGGGTGGAAGGGTTTTGGCATTGGTCAGTATAAAAGAGGTTTCTGTGGAAAATGTTTTCATACATAATGACAAAAATGGCCCTCAATTAATGCATTTTAATCAGAAAGTGTTCTGTGAAGCTTCCAGAAAGACAGATCAGTTTAAAATATAAAATTTTCCAAATGAAAAATAGTTGTCTGAATTAAATAACAGTGACAAGGAAGTAAATGTGTGTTGTGCAGGTCATCTTACTATAACAATTTGAACTATTAATAGCCTTAATGAGTTGTAATGTCACTTCAGATTTAAAAAGAGTGGGTCCACTTGATATTCCTTCAAATATATTACTTTCAAAAGCCAGGATTATTACATTTCCATTCTCTGATGAAGCACTGAATGCTTGTATGGTGTCAGGTAACATGGCAAATTTGAGAATAATTTTTTTCCCCAATAACTCTAGATACACCAAACACAATCCTGCAGCATAGAAAGTATGCATGCATGGAACAAATCTTCCTTGTACATGTACAATGTTTTAGTAACTTTGTGAAATGTTAGTGTCGGGTTTTGCACGCTTCTACCATATTGTTCTTTTTGGATGCCTAAACTATATTTCCAAATGCTGAATTACACTGCTAGAAATTTAGGAAAATTTAATGGGGGCAAAATTTTTATATGGAGGGACAGGGATTTCAACCGCCACCCCCATTTCACTACACCTTTGGTCTCTAAGCACCTAAGAAAGCAGTGCAACTTTTCAAGAGCACTTTTTCTTCTTGTCCAGCACAGGCCCAGTGAGACACTCTGTTCTGTAGTCTCACACTACTTTATGGTGTGAGAAGACACTCTGTCTACTACTGAGACAATCGCCTGCCAAATTTCAGTGGCAGCTTTGGTCATGGTGCCCATGACAAGGCAAAGGTGAAATTGCTGAGTTGCTTCTCTATGGTGTGCTCTCATACACAAAAAAAGCATCCATAAAATGGCTGAGGGTATTCTCCTTCAGAATAGGGAACAGACTGTATTAAAAAGAGATTTGATTGTTCAGAAATTACAAAGATACATATCTCTCTTTAGCTATTTTCTGAGTATTTCCTTCCTGTATTGTCAGGATGCTATTAAGGACATGCAATGTTAGAAATGGTCCTACTGCCTCTTTTACATCCTTGGAAACATTTTTTCTGTGTCAAATATTCTTCTATATCCTGTGTTGAAATGCAAATGCAATTTCTTCTCTCTCTGTGCTTTCTTGCTGTTTGACTCCTTATTACTAATTCTGTGCACAAATTGGTCTTTTCACCACTCACGAAGAGCTAAAATTTAACATAAAATGAAGTAATTTAAAGCCTGCTAGAAGAGGAACTACGTTTCACCTGGCTGTCATCTGTATGGAAGAAAACAATATATATTCTTTCCTTAAGTGAATAAAATCTTCATCACCGTTCAATGAGAGCATTACATTCAATTACATTTGGTGTCATGATGCTTTTTTCAGCCAAGTGAATATCTCTGTCCAACCAAAACCAGAAATGCAGCCACTGGTCCTATTTCTGAACTTCTCAGCAGAGCAGAGGTTGTTATAACTTGCTATTCCTTTGTTCTAAAAGCTTTCATTACATAGTCTAGATAAGGTAGTGAACAGTGACCATATTCAATGGGTTCCTTTTTCTTTCAAAATTTATTTTGAAACCTATTTGATTACATAAATCAAAATCTATTTGCTCACATAAAACTGTCAGAAGGCCCATTTTCTTTACTCAATATTTTCTTCAAGCAAGAGGAAATGAGCACTCGCTTAATTTTCAGTGGTGTAACTTTCCCAGAAAACTTGAAGGTAAAGCATTAATTGAGTTCATGTAGCTAAAGGTTTGGACAGTCATCTTGAAATCCACAAGTGAGTCTCTAGGAATATAAATGCACTACATGATCAAAAAAGCATGAAAATGTTATTTTTGTGGAACCACCAAAAAGTGGTCATACTATATGGGGGATGCTGGGTGTCATCGTCCAAAAACAGTGGCAGCTGGTGGCTCCTATGTCCATGGAGTGGTACATCTGCTCCTGATTTCAGTCTGAACTTTAAAAAAAAGCTATTCAAGATTCTGAATCTTATTCCTGAAATGTTTACCAAATCCAAACAAAATATTTTCCAATTCAATCTAAAACCAAGAGCAGATTTACCATCCCACTGAAAAGGAGCTATCAGTTGACACTGCACAAAAATAATAACGTTTCAAAGATCGGCTACTAAAAATGAAGCAAGATGTTCTTCTTAATAAACAAATAACTCCATACAGAATGAAATCAACTCCCTAATCAGAAACATTTGGTATCTGTTTTTAAACTATGTAATAAAACTGTAAGATATGTAATATTTCGCTTCAGATAGATCCATGACTACCTTATAGATTCATATTTGAAAAAGAAATATTTTACTAGAAATATCTCAGCTGTGATTAAGTAGAATCCTTGACTGCATTGTCTGTTTCTTGAGCTCCTCCTTCATGAGAGGAAAAACAGAATGTTTTTTGTTTTTTTTTATAATGGCTTTTTATAAAACCATTGGGGCCAAAATGATCTTTTCCAAAATGTACAGGATTTCAAAGTGCATTTGGAGTTAGATGCATAAGGAGTTAGGTACAGGATCCTGCTTCCTGTATTGTTTCTACCAGTCTTTTTCATATGTTCAATGAAATGTATAGTGAACAGGTTCAGGAGCTTACCTGTGGTAAACACTTCTGATCTCCACACACTGATCTTAAGTGGTGAATTTGAATGGAGCTATTTCTTGGAGGACATTTTTCTGAGAAAATGACAATTAAAAAAAAAAATCAGTGCCAGAAGAAAAGACTCCTTTAGAGATTGATTTTTTTTTCCTGCTTATTCTCCAACATAGTGAAAAAACAGAGCCAGACTTTGCTGTGGAGAAATATTGATGATGTAGCCACAGTGTGTACCGTAACAGCTTATAATGATTGGCTGTGTGACAAAAATCCTGGAACGAGGCTTTGAGGGAGGACCAAGGGCAGTCTGAGCCCTTGCAGCTTTTCTTGAACTTCATGTTGCCCTTACTCTAATCAAAGCCAACCCTTGAGCTCTGTTTGAACTCTAAGACGAATGAACTCTTAGAAATGGATGAATGAACTCCCTTCCTTTCTTTAAAAGATTACTTATTGAAGCCTGGGAAAGGACTTAGCTTATGATCAAAAGAGAGATGGGAAGATATAGATGACTCTGCTAAATTTTGTCTTGCTGCTTTGGGTGGTCAGAGTGAAAGAAGAGGTTATGTGTCTTTTTTGGTTAGAGGTTTTTAGCTTTAATGAGTGTTAATGGGCAGTTGTATCTCTACCACAAGGATGGGAAGATCACTTACAATTTTTCTTGCCCTCAGTGGGGCAAAAGAGTGCTCAACCACTTGAGATTTTTTTTTCATTTCAACACTTTCGTTCCCCAAAATATTAGTTATGGAAACCTATGTATGTGGTGAGATGGAGGTATGCTAAATTCCGCAACATTTTTTTTTGCACAAAAACTGATCAGAATGTCATGTATTAACAATTCTAAGCAGCTGAACCCAAACATTTCATGCTGCTGGGGAAAATTCTGTTAAGTCCATTGAGAAAACAGTATTTTCTCACCACATATACAAGGGGAAATTATTTTGAGACGGTACCCATGCAAAGGCCCTTTCCACATCCTACCTTTTCTCGGTGTTGGGGTGCAGTGATCACGCAAGCAGCCTCTTGTAAGAGGCTCTCACTTCCCTGCTTCTTCAGTTCAGCACACACTTCCTGCTTGTGCAGGAGCCCCGCCTCTTCCTTTTGCAGTGCAGCCTGGGACCTTCCCAGGCTGCACTGAGACAGGAAGCACAACTGGCCTGGCTCCCAAGGCTCCGCATGCCAGGTAAATGTGTGCGGGGCCTGGAAGCAATGTGCGATTGTGCAGCATTTTTGGCTGAAAGCTGAAAATGCAAAGGTGCACAATCGTTACCGGCTGGCCCCTGGAGCCTTGCGCAACTGCAAGGGCATCATGCAGATCGCTCTTCACAATCGCGCGAGGCTCCAAGCCCTCTTTCACATGGCAGATGCCACACGAAAAGGGCCAAGGACTCAGCATGGTGTAGTGTTTTGAGCACTGGACTGCAACTCTGGAGACTGGGTTCAATTACCCACTCAGTCATGGAAACCCATAGAGTAACCCTTAGGTGCACCATACACTCTCAGCCCTACAAAACCCCATGATAGGTATGATAGATATGATTTTGAAGACACACAACAAGCCATGACAACATCTTGAATTTTCAAATCTCCCCATGTATCCAAACAGTTTGGGGATCTATGGTATCATTATCAAGTGGTGTTCTCACTGCTTCCTGCATAACATCATTCAGCTTTAGAGGTCTGGATAGCTAGTCAGTGAGAGAATATAAGTGGTGAATTTGAAACACTCAGATTGTTGGTTTGGTAGGATGGTAGTCTTGATCTCAGAGCATTCTTCCATATGATCCTGCCTGTGTTTTGAGAACTTCCTGAAGAAGCAAGCGAAGACCATTTTTGTTCCAGCTGGCCTTCAAGAACTAAGAGCTAAGGAAAAAGAAAAAAGAAAAGAAAAGAAAAGAAAAGAAAAGAAAAGAAAAGAAAAGAAAAGAAGGAGGGGTGAAATAGGCCTTGTATAACGTGCTGGATTTTTTTTTAAAATTTATAAAAAAGGATTTATGTTTTTAAAATTGCTTTAAGTTTTTGAAAGCTGAATTACTTTGAAAACTTTTGTATACTGCCATTTTTTATCTATGTTCATTTGTAACTGCTGTAAGACATTTTGGGTCCTGAACTGGGGAAACGGTGGGATATAAATATCCTCTCCCTCCTCGTGTCATATTATGGATGGATTCTATATGTTACTATATTTATTTTAATTACAAATAACATTCTAAGGTCTGATTTTACTAGGAATCATGTAGGACTTAAGCCACGTATACATTCTGGAGGTCCCATGCCTACTGAATAAAGACTGGGAATCACACTTGCATCCCATACAATTAAAAGAAAACTAGCATTCATTTCCCAATCTATTTTGTTATGCATAGCCAACCACTGCTTAGTATGCTTCTGCAGATGGAATGGAGATTTTAGTGGTTAAATTATTAGGAGAAAATATGGTGCTAAAAACTTCCCTTTTGGTAAAAGCACAAAGCAAGACTATTCTTATAGAACACAAGTCCTATCGCAACTTTCAGATAAATTTATAAAGGTGAGGAGCAAGGACAGTTGGTATAATCCCAATTTTTCACCTCTCCATGTGAACAAACAGAAAGTAATTATTTCAAAAGGTAAGGTCTTATTTGTAGCTGTGGGCATTCAAGTCATTTCTGAGCTATGCTGGCCCCCAGGCAAATCTATCATGTGGTTTTCTGGGGGCTGAGAGTATGCGATGTGCCCAAGAATATCCAGTGGGTTTCCATGGCTGAATGGGAATTGAACCACGGTCTCCAGAATCATAGTCCAGTGCTCAAAACACTACACCACACTGGCTGCCCTTCCTCAGATTGGCTGTCTTGGTGTTAAAGAAGGAAGGACAAACAAGGAATATTCCCTTTGGCTTGAAAATTTGCTGTCAAGTGTATAGGAAATCCCATACCAGAACAGGAAAGTTTGGAAAATAACATCTTGTGACAGTTCAGTTATTCCTTCTCTGCTGTTGAGAAACAGCATAATTTACTGTTAAGGAGAAAACATACTCTGAGTCCTCCATATACCACCGAGACACACATTGACATTCTGGAGGTATATCAGTATGGAATGATATTAAATTCAAACTTTGTTTTCTCCTGAGAAATTATTAAAAATGAGGTTCAAAGGGTTATTTTGAAAAATGCTACAAATAGTCAAGTATGGCTGGGATTGACCTTGAGCCAATAACAATTGTTTCATTGATCTGTTAGAAAGTCCACACACAGAAAGGAATCCAGTATCTCTCAGCTTTCCCCAGAACAAAAGGAAAAGAATGTTTAGAAGACAGAAGGAGAGAGTTAAGATGTGATTTGGCACCATGCATGTGAAATTTAAAGTTCAATTTCTATAATGTGAAGCTTCAGTCACAGAGCAGGTAACATATATACAGGATAATAGGGGACTTTATGTCAATTAGCCAGAGAGGTCAGCTGGAAGGTGAAATTTAAACATATATAAAAGTCAGATTTCATTTGAATTTTGTGAAGACAAAATTGATTGCTAGGTTTCGTTCATTACTAACTCCCGACCTATATTGACCTACACTGAATTCTAGACATCCACAAAACAGTTATAGTGGTTTTCCTTAGATGATCAGAATGTTGTATATTAGCAAGTCTAAGCAGCTGGACCCAACCATTTCATGCTGCTAGGAAAAATTCTGTTAAATCTATTGAAAAGCAGTATTTTCTCACCATGTATCTAAGGGGAAAATCAATAGCATTTTAGAATGACTAATGGAGACAAAATGTAGTGCAGTTTAAGGAGTCACTGTTTCAGCTCCCTGAGTGAGGTATATCTGCTGTGATGGAAAGAACTTAGTGACAGATCCATGCACCTTTATAGCAGTAGAAAAATAGGGTCATAGCTGTGCTACCAAGTTCTATCAATGTCATGTCACTTCAAGTATCATGGCTGCACCTTACAGAAACCAGGATTTGTTCTTGGGTGAGGTACCCAGAATTCTCTGTAGTTAAGAACTAGAATTTTCTAACAGGCAGTTGTAAGTACTACAGTAAACTACAGATCCCCAAAATTATGCCACTTTAACCATGGCTGTTAAAGTGACATAAAACCGATACAACTGTGCAGAACAGAAACACCCTTTGCACCATTTAAACCTTTTTAAGGGATTATACTGCTATTGCATGAAGGGTAAGAGGTGGAGCAATTCATAGTCACACTTCCTGTAGCAATTTCACAAGCACTAGTAGACCTACCAGGACCATTAATGCAAACAATACCTAGTGTAATGACATTGTAGAAAATAGTAAAAGCACTCATTTGAGAAGAATTAAAGAATTAAAATTATTGGATTGACACTGTGCAAGGATGATGGTAAGGCTTCTGCAAATAGGAAAAGTTTTGCACTCAGTAGAATGATACCATGGGATATAAGCCATGATGTTTTATTTCTGTGTCAGTTCCACTGTTAAGACACAGGATAGCTTACAAAAAACAAAGCAATAGACCTTGAGGGCTATACTTCATAGTGATGCCCAACACAGCTGGCCTTTAGACTCCCTCTAGATGAATCGATTGTAAAGTATTCTCCCCTCCTAACACATATTCAGTCAAAACAACAAGAACCTCACTTTTCCTTCTGGATGAATGACAATATTTTGATGCACTGCCTTAAATTAAGAAATACAGTTTTGTGTTGACCGTTCGCTTTGTCCTAGTATTTAATCAGGGATGGGCAAAGTGTGGCCAACCAACAGTCACTGAGCTGCAAGTTCCAGTATTCCTCACCACTGACTCTACTAGTCAGACTGCTAGGAGCTGTAATCTCACAACATTTGGAGAACTATACTTTCCTCAACCCCTGATTTAAATGAGATAATTTGAATTCAAAGGGTAGTTTTCAATTCAAATGGCCATTATAATTGTACAAGCAATTGTTTAGTAATGGATCATGGGTTGACATTGTATCCCTTCCTATTCTATTTTAATAATATTCAAGACCGGGAAGGCTGGTTGAAAATCCCAAACAAAACTTCTTTGAATGCAGGGCTTGTGAATCTCTATAAACTTAATTCTAATAAAGAACTCTCTGCACCTATTACTCTTTGAATTTGGCAGGATTCACATCACGGTGAAGTCAAAGAATTATTCTTGTGCCTTTAAACCTAGCAGAACTAAGCTTCCTGCTATTAATAATGATACTATATTTGCTTTAGCTCATTTTTCAAGCCTTTTATTTATTTTTAAAAGCGCTGCAATGGAGAGCAGAGGCCAAACATCTCTGTCTATTAACTTAGTTTTAATAAGGAGTATTATGTACTGTGGCATTATTCTGTCTACACATACATGTCCCACTTTTCTCTTCATCCCTCTTCTTAAGTGTGAAAGCTGCCTCCTCTCTCTAATTAAATTTCATTACTTCTCATTGAAAAGAAGAGACTGCAAGATACTGGCTGACTCCTTTTGATAATCAGTTCCTGCAGGGCCAGTCATTATACTTGGTAGGGGTATTTCACTTTGTCCCTTCCCTTTCCTTTTTAAATACCTCACTTCCTCACTCAGATGCCTATTTTGGGCTCCAATAAATGACAGAGGAGATATGGGCATGGTATACAAATCTAATATGTTACATATCTGGTCCTGATTTTGCAACAGAAATGTGACCATGACACAGCAAAAAATGTTACAAACATTAATCTTTATTTAACTTGGATGCTTGATAACGAACACTGATGATCAGTGCTTAGACTTGCACAATGGCTTTTCACGGACAAGATAAGCTTTCTTGGGTTTGATTGCATGATACCTGGGTACTAGGACATATTCTAGGCTTCTTACTTCAGTTATGAAAAGGCTGTAGCTTGTGAGCCTTGGCCTCCCTAGGTAGAGTGAGAAAAAGTTTTCCCTCAAGCATTGGAGAGGCCCTGTCAGGCAGTATAGACCACATCTAGAGAATCTATTGCTCTCTAAGAGTTGCTGGACTTCAGCTCCTGTTTATAAAAGTGGAGGGGGGCACAAACTTGCTTTTGTCAATGGGAGAAAACACATTAAAATGCATCCATCAAGAAAACATTATCCATTAGCAACAAATCATACCAAAATCCATAGAAATTTTTATGTGAGAGTGGAAATAGTCTTCTAAATCAAAACAGAACTTGAATGGGAAAAGAATGTTAATAGGATTCTGCAGGCCAACATTAAGGTTTTTGTAGGCACTAGCCACTCTTGTATTCGACTCCCCACCTCATCTCAATGTACCACTAGAGATGTTTTTGCAGGGTCTAAATTCCTGTTTTCATAGGCCCTAAGCGCTGTGTCTAAAGTGCCTAATGGATAAGGTGGCCCTGGGATTCTGAGTAATGCAAGAAAAACAAAACTGGCAGATTTGTCTATCCTTACTTAAAATACTCTGAAGACATTAGATCCTGTCTGATCTTGGTAATTAAATAGGGTCCGGCCTGGTTTGTTCCTGGCTGTGGAATTGCCAAGGAATACCAGGTGCTACAGACTATGCCCATTTCTGTACCAGACTGTTATAGTGCTATTATTCCCCTTTCAACATAGGATGTTGAAAGTGGAATAATAGGACTATGACAATCTGGTGCAGAAATGGCACTATAACAGTCTGGTGTGGAAATTCAGAGGAAGGCAATGGCAAACACCCACTAAGTATTCCTTGCCTGAGAAAACACTTTGAAATGCAGGTTGCCAAAACTTGACAGGTGACTGGAAGGCATTCCCCACTCCCATATATATATTTTGTAAACAAACAATCACAGAAGTGTCACATGTTCTCAACTCATAGGAATACAAACTCTGTAACTTTTCTTAGATCTTCTGAACCCTTCAAAATATCTCCTACAAATATATAATTTAGAATGTTGTTCTGTTTTCAAAAGCAAAGTGCCATTATTACTCATGAAAATATTCAGCAGAAGATAAATCTTACTTAATGTATCACACATCCATCCGGCCATAATTATATAGCGACAAAAACATTTGCATGAAAACTGTAAGTCTTATGCCTCCATCCTTGCTACCTGCTGCTCACCTCAAATCGCTTCGACCAATTCACTGCGGCTTTACAAAAGAATATTACTGTAAACAGTCACAACTGCCACAACAAAGTGATAGTGTTAATAAGAGGTAAGTCTAATGGCTCAGCCAGTCACCCCTCCATCCTTTGAAGATTCTCAGGATCTTGATTGAATTGCTGGAGAAAGCTACAGGAGAGCAAAATTCATTTTGCTGAGCTTGATGGCATGCCTTTCACAACAGCTTTGGGAAAGAACAAACAATGACAAAGCAAAACATCTTGGGATTAGAACCATAGGAAAGAAATGGGAAAAAAATTAAATTTAATACAATTCAAGCATAACAGAAAATAATATTTCTCCTGAGTTATCCTGAGTCTGGAAAATTGGGTGACGGTAATCCTTTCATCCCTCCTCACTTACTGAGGCTAGACATTGGAAATCCAGGGCCCAATTCATCGAAATCAGGTGCCTTGAAACATGGAACAAATAACACATTGCAAGGAAAAATTTGGACTCAAACTCCGTATTTCTCTCATGATGTTAACGTAGGGCTAGGGGCATTTACAAGGAGGGATAATGGACAGTTGAGAGACAGGATCTCAGTGTTTCCTCTGCCCACCAGCTATTAACTACAAATCTCCATTCTTACCCCTGGTTGGTTTTAGTCATCTTTTCCAAAACCCAGTTTCAGCAAAAAGGTGTCACCCTGGATTTGAAATTGGGATTTCAAGGATACTCACAGAGGAGAAAATTGATAATTTGAGCTGAGTGTTGAAGAAAGTTCACAAGTTTTGGTGCATTTATATATTTACTAGCAAAAACATTCTGCTTCTCAGTGAGTGAAATAGCAGAATAAATGATAATATGGCCACCTGGATTTGGAGAAGTAGGAAGAAACAAGAGAGAGAAAGAGTAGAAAAAAGTCCTGGTGGCTGGTAATGGTGAAGGTGAGAGTTAGGAGATGGGAAGGCATTTCAGGGGTGAGGGAGAGAAAGACCAACAAGAATTTGAAAGTAGTAGAAGAGGAAGCAGAAGGGAAGATAAAAGGCATGGGAGTAGGCTAAAGGACTGCTATTCCAGGTAAATCTGATACCATCCAAACAAGGGAAAGAGAAACTATACTTTGCTCCCCTTTCTTCTTGGCTTTCTTTCTTTATCTCCTTCCTGTTTTTTTTTCTCCCTCCTCTCCCATGCCTAATTCAAGCAGCCATATTTGCAGATAATTTGCTTCTTATATAAATCCTAAGAGTGGGTCCTCAAAGAGTTGATGAACATACATACACATGAACAAACAGATACCAGAAATTTTCCAGTCACAAGCTTTATAGACAGGAGAGGGAAGGTTTCCTGACAGAAGTTCCTGAAATACCCTGTCTCCACCAGAGAATTAAACTGATTTAACCTACAATCTCTCCCTTCTCAGAGGACCTTGTTCCCTTCTAAATACCTCACCAAACTATAAATACCAGGATTTCTTAGGAAAAGAGCCATGGTAAAGTAAAAACAAGCTAATAATTTTGTTGTACAGATATACCTTTTCTATGTTTGGTCATGAAATCCATGCTACCTAATTAATAATCAAGAAATGGCTGGCATCCAGTTAGGGACACATGTGCATAAGTCATGCTACCTATGTGGGACCAAAAAATACTCATTGCATGACTGATATATTCTGCCGATAGTGTCAGAAGCAGACCTGTGCAGATAGCATGTTCCTCTGTGCCTTATCTTTGCGAGTTGTAGTTGTGCACCACATGCGGCATGTTGGACTTGTGCATTATGTATTGTGTGTTGCAGTTGTGCATTGTCCATTGTGCATTGCAGCTGCACATCCTATATTGTGCACTGTGATTTTGCATCATACATTGTGCATTGCATATTTCACAATGAAACCTAGGGCACTTCTGCACTAGACTGTTATAGTGCTATAATTCCACTTTCAACATCCTATAAGGCCCCTCCCTAAACCCCAGGATTCCATAGGATGTTAAAGGTGGAATAATAGTACTATAACAGTCTAGTGCGGAAATGGCCATAGACATTGACATGTGTTGAACAACGTTGCTATTCTGTATGGGAGTTCTGTAGTACTTACATAGCATATCTCTGTGTGAATATTTATGCTGTTCTAAGAGGATGATGTACTGCAGCTAAT
This sequence comes from Cyclura pinguis, assembly GCA_030412105.1. Classification (NCBI taxonomy): domain Eukaryota; kingdom Metazoa; phylum Chordata; class Lepidosauria; order Squamata; family Iguanidae; genus Cyclura; species Cyclura pinguis. The sequence continues at coordinate 62,407,620 of CM059599.1, forward strand.
GTCTTGAATGGCTAGAAATCAAATAAAATCCATTGACCTGGGCAATATAGCAACTCTACTTTCCTTTCTATGTTATCACTGCTTTTCTTCCACCTCAGCCTTTCCCTCTGTTCTCATCACATAACAGGGAACAAGAATTCTCATCCTTTGAAATACATACATACAGAGAAGGAGAGAGAGAGGGAGAGATCAAGAGACACCTCAGCAGATGACAATCTTTGCATTATAGGACTTATTCTGAGTAAAATTCCCACTTTTTGTGCAGAAAATATTTTCTGCATGACACATCATTTTCTGTGACAAAAATAACATTTTTGCATGATTTTGTATGTAGAACATGGTCTCTCCTGCCCAGAAAATGTTGTTCTGTCAGCAAAAAATTCCATGTGCAAATTTTGCACAAAATAAGTCCCTCAAATATGAACAGTCTTCAAAAATTGTGTAGTTTTCGAATACTTTCTCACAGGAGGAAGAAGAATGCTGAAATCAGTCACTGCTTCCTTCAGGAATGAAATTAGTGAAGAGTTATATCCCTAATTCAAGGTTTGACTATGCAGTACAGATAAATATTAATTAAGTAATATTAATTAATATTAACATTAATTCATTGAGTTATTAAGTCATTTTAGAAACAAAATAAGTTGGAGTGTAACACCTCTGAGGCTCCTTTTATGCAAGTTTCAATTGCCTAGGGGTGTTTCTGCACTATACTCTTAAAGTGCTATTATTCTGCTTTCAACATTCCATGGAATCCTGCAGTTTGCAGTTTAGGGAGGGGCCCTTCTAAGACCCCTTTCTAAACTGCAAATCGCAGGAATCCATAGAACGTTGAAAGTGGAATAATAGCACTATAAGAATGTAGTACAGAAATGGCCTAGGTTTCATGGTTTTGGCAGAACCGCAAAGAGACTTTCTCCTTTCTTTTTCTCTCATTTTCACAGATCTGTCTGTAATGAAGCCAGTTTGTACTGAAGCATGCATAAATCAGAAAAAGGATAGCAATAAAAGCATTCTGCTCCATAGTTCAGATATGATTGGTTCACTGTAGCTGATTTTTGCAAAAGCCCCAGCAGACCTAGGCTGTTGGCAGCAGTTCTTCAACCTCACCATCCTGCTCCTCTCTGTATATTTTTCTGCCAACAGCTTTGGCCCATTACTACCTTTGCCACTTTGGCACAACGCCTCTACCTCACTCGAACCTAGATCACTCTGCTGGATCTCTGCTGCTTCCATCAGTGTTGAGGCCTTTCCCTAGAAGAGGCCCTAGGTCTGGGAGACCTCGCAGGGCCAGGCAGGTAGCGTCAAAGTCTCATTTTCCTCACCCTCCTTCTCTTCCTTCTCTTTATCTCCTTTCCCACAAAGAAAACCTGTGAGTGAAGTTGACTAGTACTGAGACAACTATATTCAACGTGTTTTGTCTCTCAGTGTGCTGTGTATCACATTTCTCACAACCAAAAACATCAAATGTACAGTAATCATAGGTCCAAAGTACAGTGTTCCTTACGCTTTTGGAAGTGATTCCAAGAGGCAAAAGAAAGTAAAGACTTTTTATAAAATGTTGAATTATTAGATATGCTTAATACAGAGAAATCAACTGCTGCTGTTACCTGTCATTGGTCCTTACTGCACTATGGCATGATCCCACATCATCCCATCACAATCCTGGCAGTGCCAACCTGAACACTCCCCACCAGCAGACAGGATCTTTGTGCAAATAGAGGCCGGTACTAGATCCCCCTCCCCCAGTAATGGTTTACAGGGCTATCACGATGGCTGGGGATGTGACAGCAGCAGGACCACAATGATGTCATGCGATGACACATGTTGCAGATTGGGAGTAATGCGTCCTCAGGCTAGGATGGCACCGTCATGTCATAAGGTCCTTTATGGCATCAGTGAGTTGATCATAAGGTATATCAAGAAAAAAAGAAAGGGAAATTCATGAAGCCATTGCTTCAGCTACATGATTGGGTGTGAAGACTCTATATCAAGTTCAAGATCCATATATCTCTCATGTAGAAAATGCTACTTTTATTTGGACACAGGATCACTATAAATAACAAGGGCATTCAAATATGTTAAGATTCAAATATGATAAGGAGAATGATAAAGTCCTTATACGTTTCTATAAAGGGAAGGGAAGGTGAGGCATCTCGCTCTACAGAGTTTCATGCCAGCAAAGGCTGGTTTGATAATTTTAGGGTAACATTTGGTCTACGTAATGTGAAAACTACAGGAGAACAGGCCTCTTCTGACCAAGAGGCAGCTAGTAAGTTTCCTGACACCATAAAATAACTTGTTGAAGAGAAGAGATATGAACTGGAACAGATATTGAATGCTGATGAAAGCACTCTGAGGACGTTCATCAGCAAAGAAGGGAAGTGAGAACCAGGCCTTAAGACAGTAAGAGATAGACTAACATACTGTTTCGCACAGCTACATACAGTGGGGGAGGTTGGAGTGTGTGGAGGAGGGGGCGGGAAGGGGGTGGGGCTATGGCATGAAGGGCATGGCCACTGTGTGCGGGGGCATGGCCAAGGCATGCAGGGGCGTGGCCAAGGCACACAGGGGTGTGGCCAGGGCACGCGAGGGCTGGGTACTGGCTGAGACGCCCAAAAAAAATTGCTGCCTGTGGTGAATCGCCCCCCCCACTCCCACATCCCTAGTTTACCCTAATTTATGAAGCAATAACCCCCAAGCCTTTAAAAGAAAGCATAAATTCCAGCTTCCAGTTTTCTGGATGCATAATAAGAACAACTGGAGGTCAGAAAATACCTTGCCAGTAAGGGAAAGGCTTTTCAGGTCCTATCATTACAGGACAATCTCCTGGACACGACTGTGGGTGGGAAAGACAACAGAGCAGAGGAAGAAGATGAGAAGGGTGATCTATGAGGTCTCCCAGACTGAGGGCCTTTTCTAGGACTTTTCTAGCTCCAGTGGCAGCTAGTTAAGCAGAAGCTACAAATTTGCAAATGATCAAATCAATGGAAGTTGAATCCATGACAGTTGAGGTCTGATTGTAACTATATTTGTCTGTTTATTTCCAAGGCCTGTGTAACTGCTATATAGGAGATAAAATTAAAGCAAATCCAGTTGTACCTATCAATTATAGTCTTACAGTGATAGGAAATTATACCTTCCAGGTAAAGGAGCTTTGTTCCCTTAAACTTGCAGTGCCAAATCCCTCTTTGTGGAAGCTGCATTTCCTTCTGTTCATTTACCTATATTACTATAGAAGGACTTCAATTTAGTAATTGTAGACGATATAATTTTAGAGATAGAACAAATTCTTAATGATTACTTTCTTCATTATGCAGTTCCCTGCTGGCACTTGAAAATCTTGGTGCATCACACATCCTTTTATTTGGATAATAAAAAAGCAAACATCTGCAGATTGGTGTGTATGATATATTTTGCTCCTGATAGTGTGCCATCAAAGATGAGAGTATGAGCTTAGAATAAGGGTCTGAATGAATTAAGCAATGATGCAAAAGCAAATGCAGACAAATTTCAGAAGTCTTCTCGGATATATTTTTTGTTTGCTTAGAGATTCTTCTATTGCTTTGCCCTAGAGATAACCAATACAACTGCTTTTAATTTTTCCCTTTAGGCAAAATTTGGTGACAATTTGTATGTATGAAGAACACTCCAACTGATTTTACTGATCCTGTTGAAACTCTCTTAGATTCCCCTGAAATTCTTCAGATGTTTTAGCTATATTATTTCAAAGCTATTGTAGATGCGGTTGGAGTGACAAGCATAATTATAGTGAATAAGACGATGAAGATTATTTCTATTTCTTCAGTGCCTCTTGATGTCTTACAGATGAAACATAGAAATTACAAGCAATAGAAGCAATATATAATATAAAGCAATGCCTTACCACTAGAAAAAAATGGGAGGGAGACTGAGTTGGTCCAAGGATGGCAGAAGTGTTTGATTAAACGTGTAAAAAAGGATTTTTATTTATTTGCAGATACTAGCCTTAGATGTAGGTACATCTGATTCTTTCCTTCCTTCAAACAGGATGTTAGAGACTTCTTTGGACAACATCTTTGAATGGACCAATATAATGCATACCTCCTGCACTATCTGGGAACTGCATTATTTCTCAGATTCTACACTTCTCTGAATTTTGCAGTACATCTCTTGACTTGAAATTGAAAAGAAAATGGCTTGGTCCCAGGATACTTGAAAGCTCATCTCCTTCCATATGAGTCTGCCTGGAATGTGAGATCTTTGACCTAGACCCTATGTCTGTTGTTACCAGAACCTTGAGAGAGTAGGCTTATAAGAACCCGAAATGGGGTTTTTTTCTGTAGCAGCATCTTGATGGTGGAACTCCTTCCCAAAGGAAGCCAGCCTAGCTCCATCTTTGCCAAACTTCCAGCAAGGAATTTAAATTTGACTGTTTCACCTGGGTCTTGTTTTTTTGAGACTTGGTTTTTGAAATTTTCAGTCTGCTTTTCAAGAATGTTTTAATGTATCTTATGGACCACTGTGGTGAGGGGGGCTAGTAGGTAGAAAAGTCTGATATACATTTTAAATAAATAAATAAATAAATTTTAAAAATTGTGCATAAGCATAGGTATTTTAGGGGCTTGAAAGTTAATCTTCATCAAGTATGTATGTCAGGGAAAAATGAATAGAAAATTCATAGGTTAGAGGAAATGGTATACAAAAATAAATGACCTCTTTGTTTTATTGTTTGCCTAATTTATAACCTTTTTTAAAAAAAAATGCAGGATAATACAGAAATTGGAAAGAACTGATTCATGACTGAATACGTTTGAAACTGAGGATAATCAGATATAGACCAATTGTATATTCCTATTTCTTCTCTCTCTCCCTTCTCATTCCATCCTGTATGTGTTATTTCCTCTCTGTAATTGAACTGGGCAAAACTGGCCCATAATCTCTATTAGCCAAGCTGGCTGCAGGAAGTTGTTGCTTCCATATCTTCAGAAGATCCCTGAGAGGTCCAGGAGGATGCCTGTTGCATCCTGCAGCCAAATGTCTGCCTGCAATCACCATCTTCTCCATGTCCTCCTCTGGCTAAAGAATGGCTTGGAGGGGCATCTAGCCTGCAAACAGATAGGTGGTTTGAATAAGGGGATCATGGCAAACGGAGATATTGAATTCTTCCACCCTCTACATGCAAAGAAGTATTTCTTCTTATTATTATTATTCCTTCTTCTTCTTTTTCTTCTGTTACTTCAAGTCATTTCTGACTTGCAAGAGTTTGTGATGTGCCCAAGATCACCAAGTGGGATTCCATGACTCAGCAGGGGATCAAATCCTGGTCTCCAGCATTGTAGTCCAATTTGCAAACCACTACACCACACTGGCTCATTGGACTTAAATAGAGTGTTACAACAGCTCTTTTACTGGTAGGGACTACAAGTAGAATCTGGGGGAATGTATGATGTAAGTCCATTCTGTCACAACCCATCTATGTCCTTTTGCTAGTGGAGTGGTACCAATGGTGGTGATATGGTAGCTCAGTGTTCCACCCAGGAATAGTCATTCCTGTTTGCTTTATTTCCTTGGATCTACACTGGAGTGAGGAATATGTGTCCCTCCACATGTTGCTGGACTGCAATGCCCATTAGCCCTAGCCAGCATAACCAGTGGTGAACAGGGATGCAAAGAATATTCAAAAATATTCCAGAAATGGGTTTCTCAAGTATAGAGAAAATGTGACAAGGAAAACCCTAGATAGATGAGAATCTTCAGAGTTCAGGACTTAATCTGTGTGAAAAATGCACATGGGGTTTCTTGTGCAGAGAAGTACACACTGGCTCTCGCAGAAGTACATGCACAGGTGTAATTTTTAGTTATGTCCATGTATGTAACTAGAGATCAATGTGGTATAATGGTTTGAGTTTTGGAACAGGAGTCCAGGAGACTAGGGTTTGAATCTCCTAGAAACTTGCAAGGTGTCAGTGCCAGAAACCCACTACATGACCTTGGGTAAGTCTCACAAGTCTCAGACTCAGAGAAAGGCAAGAAAGGCAACTCCTCTGGGTGAATCTGGCCAAGAAAGCCAGAGAATAGGCATAAATCAGCATAACTATAAGGCACATATAGCAGCCACAACAAGAACAAAAGGTGACTAACAGGGTGACAGTCATAATATATCTATTGTAATTAGTGATGGTGGAAGAAGGAAGACAAGGAATGGAATAAGGAAATGCACAGCCTGCATTTTGCAAGGAAAGAGAAGAGGGAGCTGCATGAAGCATGTTTGTTCATGGTTCCATGGGGCTAACTCTTCGAGGGAGTGATTTTTAACCTTGGGTCCAGGAAGGAGGGAGGGTTGTGGGTGCTGAAGCTGCTCCCTCATTTGCAAAGTATGACTCTAAAGACCAGGGTTTGAATTCTGACTTGGCCATGGAAACTCACTAGGATACCTCAGGCAAGTCACATTTTCTCGGCCTCAGAGAAAGGCAAAGAGGCAACAAATCTTGCCAGGAAAACTCTCATGATCTTAGGGCTGCCATGAGTCAGTTTTCAAAGAGGAGAGACATGGTGGTTAGAAAGAATCTTTCCTTCTCAGGGACATTTGGTTGTTGTGTGCCTTCAAGTCTCTTCTGGCTTATGACAACACTAAGGTGACCTATCACAGGGTTTTTTTTGGGAGAGGCAAGTTTTGTTCAGGGGGGTTTGCCTTTGCCTTGCTCTGAGGCTGAGAGCATGTGACTGGCCCAAGGTCACTTAGTGTCTGAGCTGGTGTTTGAATCCTAGTCTCCAGAAGCCTTTAATAAATAAATAAATATGTGAAAATTTAAATAAATATTTAAATATTTAAATCTAAATTTAAATATTTAAATCTTGAGTTAAGTCTTGGGGGACCCCAGCAACAAATTATATTTACAGGAGGTCCCACTGCTTCAAAGTATTTAGATTTGCAGTCTTAGTGTACACGTTAAAAAAAAAAGCCACAAAACACTTTCAATAAACAGAGAACTATCCATCTGTTATTAAGCACTTTACTTCAATGGGCGAATCAATCCTGTACTAAAGTGTCTGTTTTTGAATCAAAAGGGACATAAAGGCCCCAGCCCTAAACACACGAGTACACAGGATGGGGCGAGGTATTGAAATACACAGGATTTAACGCACATGCTGTATGGTGCTTGACATTGTCTGCTGTACATCCATTGATTTCTTCAACAGAATTATAGTGGTATGGGACATTCTTTGTGACTGTGGTAAAAATGGATGCTTGAAGATGCTTGAAATATTGTTTATTAACATTTCCCTTTCTGCAGGACCATAAAAAGGTAGATATTTCAGTATTGGCTGTTTACTAGTATTCCAATACAAGGTAGTGGGATGTAGCATAAAAAACACTTTGGTTTCTACTGTATAAAAAATAACAAATCTCTAAGTACCTTTAAAGAAACCCAAATGACTTCTCAGGATTATGAACCCGCTTCTGAGTTTTGTCCATTGAGAAGCACAACATCTTTTGCCTGATTAGCTGCCCTACACATTTGAGTTGGGGGCATTTATTTATTTGTGCACACACATTTCATTAGTCGTCTTGAAGGTCATGAACTGGGTACATTTGTGTGGATTTGAATGAGTTAATAAGCCTTACTTTTCCATTCCTAATAAGGAGCGGTTGCTAATATAAAAGTAGAGATGGGACAAATCCAGAATTTTCCGAATCCGGATCTGGAACCAAATCCCTGGAAGGTTCTGGGAATCCATGAATCTCACGAATCTCGAATCTTTCGAATCCTTTTTTTAAAAAGGGTTTATAAAGCAAGGGAAAGAAGGATAATCTTGGGCAAGACGTGCTCTCTCAGCCTTAGCAAAGCCTAGGCAAAGACAAACCTCCCAAAGACAAATCTGGCCAGGACAATTGTCATAGTTTTGCCTCAAGATCTTCCCAGACTGAAAATGTCATGAAGGTCCTTTGTACACAGGCAGGAAAATGAGGATTAATCCCACATTTTCCTGCCTGTGTAAAAAGGACCACTACAGTAGAGAGATAATTCAGGTCAAAACTGGCTTTTCTTTGCATAGCTCCTTCTGGCATCCTGGGGTTTGTAGTTTGATGATGCACCAGCACACTTTGGCAGAGAAGGCTGTGACACCTTGTAAAACTAGAAACCCCAGCATTGTGACTGAAAGAGCTTTGCAAGTGGGCTATGCAAAGGAATGTTTCAGCTGTCCTTGAAATCTCAAGCCTGTAGCTTCCAGTCAAGTGCTGAACTTAAATATGAAATATTCAATTCAATATCTTAGAATACAACCCTAGATGTAATTTGTGAAATTGTTAGCAAAGGCCATTATTACTCCAAGGGAAAAATTCACCTACTTGTCATTTCCCCTTGTGCATCTAGTCTCCCAAGTTTTCAGGCATCCCGGTCCCCAGGTTTTCAGGCATCCCGGTCTCCAACAAACTGTTTGGATGGCAGATTCGAAAGATTCAGTTTGTCTATTTTGGCACAGGGATTTGGATTCCTGAATCTGGAATCCCTGCCAAGGATTCGAGGATTCAGTTGGCCCATCCCTATATAAAAGGAAGAACTTCTCAGAAGATGGTGGCCTCTCCTTTGCTGGAAGCTTTAAAAGAGAGGTTAGGTGGTCACCTTTCAGTGAAGTTCTGGCTGTGTATTCTTCCACTGACGAAAGGTTAGACCAGATGGCCTATGGGGTAATTGTTCCCTCTCTTGGGATGTTATGATTCGATGATTCTATCATCTCTTTGGCCATTTCTGCACTACACTGTTATAATTCCACTTTTAACATCCTGTGGAATTCTGGGGTTTGTAGTTTACTGAGGCCAAAGTGCTCTCTGGCTGAGAATTCTTTTTTTATTATTATTTTTATTTTTAATAATTTGTTGAAATGTATAAAACAACACAGTGAGTGGAGAGATTACAATAATGGAATTATACAACCACGAGTTTGACAAATATTCTTGTAGTATTTACTTAGATATTTTCTAATACCACTTAGTATCTCCCTCCTTCCTCCCTCTCCCCCTTCCTCCCACCCCCTTCCCACCCCGCTTCAAGAAGTGAGTGGTTAAATATCTGTTCCTCACTGTCTTAAATCATCTATATCTGTTAAATCTGAATGTCCCTTATTTTCCCTGACTTCTTTTGTTATCCGTACAAGTCTACTATATCTTAAAAAATACTTGTTAATTGCTAAAGAAAATATTAACAGAGCAGTTATTTATGAAACATGAAACATGAACCTTCCAGATTCCAATGCATTTCCATGCTTATTTTCGTATCCATACCTGTATCATTCCAATGATTATCAAGAGATTAACAGTTTAATTGATTAACTTCTGTACTATAACAAAAATATAAATTATAGTCCCATTTTAGCTTAATAATTGTATTTATGTTGCTAAATTACCTATCCTAATTTCTACAAATATTGTTTGCTCAATTGCAACCTATTTGATTTTTCTGCCTCAGAATGGATCAAATCATTCTAATTAATTAGCTTAAATTTCCTATACCTAAAATTGCCTTCCTACCCCATATGTATTCCCATATGGGTATTACCATTTCCCATCCATTTCTGATCTGCATTATAGGTTTTTCTGATGTCAATATCCGGATTCTATCATATTCTAACATTTTGTATAATTTCAGTTCCCAAATCTTCTATACTTGGAGGCTCCGGTTGTTTCCATCATTGGTCAAAACATAACCTTGCTGTCTGGCTGAGAATTCTAAAGGCCCCTCCCTAAACTGCAAATCCCAGGATTCCATAGGATGTTGAAAGTGGAATGATAGCACTATAATGGTGTAGCTTGGAAATGGCCTTTGTGAATCTGAGAAAAATTGAATGTATATAAATTCTCTTAATTGTGATTGTGATAGGCTCTTTGGTTGGGGGGAAAAAAATGATGAATGCCTGAAACGACATTTCCGAAAACCAAAAACTGTCAACATCAATTTAAGAGTTAGTTTCAACGGATATTTGACTTCATGTGGACTCCTTTGCATTTAATTTCCTATAATCCTAAACTGCAATTTAAAGACATGGATTTGTGCCATGGAAGTTATTTACTCTGCTTTACTACTGAAGAATTCCCTCAGGGCCTAATTACACCAAACCAGTCCCTCCCTGCTGTCCTTAATACTTGGTGAAAATGTTTAAAAGGTCACCTAGAAACCACATGGAACCAAAATGTGGAGGAGGGGGAGTCCAGCTCAAGGAGTAAGTGAAAAAGTGTCATTTTTATTGGCAATGCCACCTCTTTCATTTAAGAGATTGTGCAGCTGAAGGCAAAGGTTGAGGGGGAACATATTGTAGAAATATTGAAACCTGGTCTCCGAACATCATTATACAATAAGGTGGAAGATATTTCTCCCTAACCCACTCAGTTAGCAACTGGCTTGTGACCTGAACTATAAAAGGTTGTACTCCTTCACAAAGCTGAACAAACATACTTCATCTGATCTACTGCTGCTTTAAGTTCATACATCTGTCTCTTGATTGGGCCATTCACCTGACCCTGAGCATTTCACAATTAATCTGATTACTTGGGTTTAAGAAATATACTTTTTCCCACAAATTTCTGTAATAATTCAAGCAGAACAGGAGATAAAATAATTGCTATTGACACAGAGGCAGTATGATAGATGGACAAAGGATGGATGGAACAGGGGATCATGACATTATGGCAGAGCACATGGCATGCATGCATGTTTCAGACTGAATCTCAGATTTGCAATTAAATTCTATTTCAGTTCAATAGAAGTTATTGCCAAGTAGGATATGCATAGAATTCTACTGCTTCCCTCTCCCTCTCTCTCTCACACACCCACATACATACAAACACACACGCACACACACACAAACAAAATATATTATGGTTGCTCCCCAGCTGTGGAACTCTTTCCCATAGGAAGATAGTCCGCTCTGCTCTCCTTCCATTGGCAGACAAAGACCTTTTTATTTAGATAAACTTTTGACTATCAACAGATTCCTTTAATGTGGGGTGTGGTACTTTTATTCTGATTGTGCCATTTGAAATGCCTTTAAATTGTTTTAAGTTCCAATGGGATAACTGATTTAACAGTTTTTAACTGCTTTCATTATGATGATGTTTTTTCCTTTAAGTTGTATTTTGTTTTAATCTATGTTGTGGGCCATCTTGAGTTCCATAATGAGACAAAGGTGTGATATGAAATAACATAAAAATAAAAGTAAAAATATTCCCTTCCCAACAACAACAAAACAAGCATTTTTTTTTTCCTTATCTTCAGGTCTCCTCTGCAATCTCTATGACTCAGACAGGGGCAGTTTTTTTAAATGAAGAGAACGTCAAGATTACCAGCTTTGGAAAGTTACAAATGTACAAGAATCTTAAGAGTAGCATATGGCAAAATGAACTGAAGATTTAACATTCACATTAGCGCTGGCAAAAAGCAGCCCATGGGCAGCATGACTCCCTTCCAGGCTATCTTGTAGATGTAGGGCACCTCAAGAGTCAAAAATATTTTTTACCCCTGAGGGGTCCCGGGGCTGCAAAAATAGGCTGCACTTTGCTTCAGAATCCCCCCAAGTGCACTATGGGAGTGTCAAGGGCATTTCCACCATGTTTGGAGGTCCCATGGGCTCCCCAGGGGGTCAAAAACAATTTTTGCAAAGTTTTCAAAAACATTTGGCTCCAAAATGTCCACTAAGGGGATATTTTGCTGACCCATTAGGCCAATTTCAGCCCATGAAACCTTTTCTGAAACCAAAAACATAGTGAAAATGCCCCCATGCTCCTAGGGACATTTGGGAACGAACTTTTTCTTTGAGGCAGAAGATGCAGCCCTCCAAGCTGTCTTAGGGGGTATTAGCCTAAAAGGTGGGGGATGCCAGCATCTCCTTAGAATTTGGGAGAATCACAGCTGAGAAAAGGCCTGTGAGAGGAGGGTAATGGCAGGATCTTTTCACCTATGTATACCAGTTCTAACTGTAGAGAGGACTCCAGTTAAAGTTCACAAAGTATTTTATTTGAATTGACAAACACATGAGAAGTCAGACACTCTTAAGAACCATACAAGGCTACTGGAAAGTGAGGCAAGAAAGATTGTTTAGACAGAGACTGGGTGGAAAGGGTGATAGTTACCAGTCCTGAAGAAGGGATCAGAGAAGACTGGCTCAGACAGTGTCTTAGGGTAGCATGGAGGAAAGCAGTCTCGGGCACCATATACAATGCCCTACATCCAACATACTACAAATGGCTGGGGTTGAGGCTATTTCACACCCTAAAAGGGTACATTGACAAAGCTGTAATGGCTTTCCCATGAGATTGACAAAAGGGGTCCAGAATGGGCTGATTGCTTAACTCCAGAATGACAAAATACTGATGGGGCTCACAACAATCTCTTAATGTTTGGTCAGGTACGATGTACAGGAAAACTCTCCATAGGATAAAGTCAAGGAATGGTCTCTGATTGTTCATCAATCTGGGTAGTTTATCTTTCACTGTATTTGGAAATGCACAGAGCCTACAGTGATAAAAGGATTAGCACAAACCCATCATTGTCAGATTTTCCCACCCAATCCTCTCTGAACTTATGACTCTGAATACACCTCATGTCAACTTGATCCCTATACACATTCTTTGGTCAGTGTGACTTTTCTTGTGTTCTCCAGTCATTAATATGTCCAGTGTCATTAATATGTCCAATTTATAAAAATCACTTATTTTGCAGGAGCGGTGGTAGGGTATGGTAACAGCAGCTAATGTGGCCTTCTAAACTTCCCCAGTTGTCCATCTCTGATCTACTCTGATCTCTATCTTCCCTACAGGTTTTCTCTAATATAGGAAGTTATTTATGCCATTTTCCTAATATACAGTTCTTTTGTTGACAAATTCCCTACTGACTAAAACATGTTTGTGTATACTTCTCAAATGTATGCATTTTAGCTCTTCACATTTTCAGTGTTCACAAATGTATTGAACCAAAACAAGCAACAAGCTTCCCAAATGAACATATTTTTGAGATAAGGAGTTAATTGCCTTGCCAAGTCTTGGGTATTGTGAAATTTGTAATTTAGACAGCAGTCATGCAACCATTTTTTACACGCTTAGGTAAGATTCAGGACCTGAAGCAATGATCCAAGTGGGATAGGAAGAAAGAGAACATGAAAAATGGGGAAACGCCTGTGACAAACTGGTAAGATTTTCAAATGTATCTCCTACATTTGTGTGCCGCCTCAGTTGCATTACTAATAATGTTTCTGAAATTCTTTGCTACAGTTTTCAAGGACAATTCTATAAAAAAGGGAAAATGTACCATGCACTATAATGATCCGGAATCATTCTGGCTAGTGGAATGAATAACACAGTAAACGTCTTTCATAGCATAACCAAAGTATGGAGAATAACTGGTAAAAAATGTATGGCATTCCCTGAAACATCAATATGACTGTTTAACAAAGGAAACAATAAAATGGGTGTTGAAGTGCTCAATAAAACATACTATAGTAAAAGTCATGATAGTTACTGTAAAATAAAATGGTGCAATGACCAAAGTGCAGATTTATACCAAATCCTCTACAATATGAAACAACTGGATTCTTGTTCCCTTAGATGCTCAAGCTGAAACATTTTTTCCCACTTTATCTCTGTATTGAAAAACTTTCAAAGTTTATTCAGAGTTAACACTTTTTAAAGATACAGTTGGTTTTGGCATGCAACATTCAGAGTTCAGAAACCAAAAAAAACCAGACAAAGGCCTTAGGCTAGAGTCTTTAGCAGTTCAGAATTCGCCTGATGAATATGTTCATTGCTAGTGTTGTGCCTCCATCAGACAGAGCAGTGGACACAGCCAAGCCTCGCATACGAGTGCTTGGGGAGTAGCCAGCCTTGAGGCAAACACCTGCAGTACAATCAGAGCAGCCCCAACTTTTCCTGCCCCATCGTCAGACTGTGTAGAAATGGTGAGCTAGAGCAGTGGTTCTCAACCTGTGGTCTTCTAGATATTTTGGATTTCATTTTCCAATAGTTGAATCCAACTTAGGTAACAAATGGGGATTGTGGGAGGCAAGGTCCAAAACATCAGGAGGAGCAATGGCTGAGCAGCACTGGGCTAGAACACAGGATCATTGCTGGATGCAATGTCGACACTGCTTGTGGAAGACATTTCCCCCAGCTCACATCTTTTGGTCTTGATTCTTGTGACTTCTGGCAACATTGCCTCTGGATTCTCTTTCTGTGCTTCCTTCCACCTGGTTTATTTCACTTGGACTAACTTCACTGGTCTTTGACCTCTAGATTCATTCAAACTCATGCTACTGCATTGCTTGCCAAGTTATTTACAACAGCTACTAGGAAATTCATAAAGTCCCTATAACTGGACAGTTGACTTGAAGGTACAGATGCATACAACAGAACTTGGAATTGTTACTTTTTGGTCTCCAACCCCAAGAATCTCCCAGACAACAATGTCACTGGACCTAGTGGTTGGGGGAATCTGTGAATTATAGTCCAAATAATGAACTTTTAAAAATTTTGTTTTAAAAGCTCCAAGGAATCATTTTCATTATTGTGTGCTTCCAATGAATCATTTTCAACATTTCATAGATGAAAAATACTAATTATTAAATTAACATGCTTTCACCAGCTAAAGCAGTGCAATTGCAGTGGCCTGGTCTGATTGCTAATATGGCCAAATGGGAAGGGGTGCTTTTTATCTTTTCTTCAACTGAATTTCTCCCTAGATTTTGCAGTTATGACACTGTAGTCCTACTTCCCCTTGGTAATTGTCGTGTACCTCCAAGTCATTTTTGACTTACGATGACCTTAAGGCAAACCTATCACAGAGTTTGCTGGGGCTCAGAGTGTCTGACCTGCCCACTGTCACCCAGTGGGTTTTCATGGCTGAGTGGGGAATTGAACCTTGGCCTCCAGGGTCGTAGCTCACTGCTCAAACCACTACATCCACAATGCCCCCTGACATGAGGAGAAACCCATTTAATTAAATGGGGATTACTTCAGAGTCAATGATAATGATTGGCTGAGACAGAAAGAGTCCAGGGTAGAGAAGTAACTTTCATTACAATATATATCCAGAGCCAAGAATTATATTTTCAATTTATATCTTCATATGAGTCAAGACAAGGAACATTTCATTCTTTCATTAGAACCAATGTAAAATGCCTATAATCAAGAGAGAAGAAAATAAAGCTTTAAATCAAGATGCTAAAAACCAATATTAAAAAGGTGGGGGGGAAGAAACTGACGGAACATAATGATTTAGCAATAAGAGTTGCAGATATATGTATAAAAATTATTTATATATTTCAATTATTTCAGGATTAAATTGTTGAGACAGAGCTTATAACTCTTAGGCTATGCTGGAAAATTGGATAAATGAAAAAGATAATGAGCAAAAGTGCATAGAAAGGTAAATGACATATAACATCCAGGTAGCAACAAAAACAAAAATCTCACATTGACACCCTACTGTGATATGGCAATATGTTCTGTATAAAATAGCTTTTAAATCCTTTAATCCATTAGTCTAGGACTAATGACACTGGAAATTTGTTACGGGAAATACTCAAGTATTGCTTCTTACCATGGTTTTTATTCCCAATAGGCATGCTGGGCCAATTTACACAGTTTACTTCAAAGAAATTAAAAAAGTAAAGCAAAACAAAACAAAAATGACATCCTATGTGATGTAGTATAATCAGAAAAGTGTTGTTACCCACGATATCACTGAACTTCTAGAGTGGCAATTCAACTTATTATTATCTTCTTTAATTGGCTTTTCAAAGTGTCCTTTTATGACAAACAATTATACTAGTATGATTCTATTTTAAATGTTGTGGCTGCATTGTACAGAATCCTGGGGTACATAGTTTGGTGAAGCACTAGGGCTGAGAATTCTAAATGTTCCTCCCTAAATGCTAAATACTCTTCCCTAAACTGGACTGTGACTGGAGACCAGGGTTTAAATCCCTGCTCAGTCATGGAAACCCACTGGGTTACCTTAGGCAAGTCACATTCTCTTGGTCTCAAAAGATGGCAAAGGCAAACCCCTCTCTAAATAAATCTTGCCAAGAAAACCCTGTGATTGGTTCATCTTAGGGTCACCATAAGTAGGAAACTACTTGAAGGCACACAACAAAATTGCATACCCACGGATTCTATAGGATGGAACCATGGCATAATATTATAAATTTGCCCTGTGAAGGATCCTGGAGAGAAATTTGAAAGAAGACTGGAGGAAAACTTGAATTCAAGATGGCTTGGATAATTAGATTTTATTATCTTTTCTATGAATGGGTGAGAATTCTCTTTTAGTTGGTTTTCAATAACAATTTTGCAAAATGCATAACATTCTTCATATTAGGGGCTGAAAGTCCTTCTGTCTGAAATGTTTCAAGTGTGGGGAAACCAAAATTATCAGATTCATCCCCTCGACCTCGGGGTTTTTGAGTGATCAACTCTTAAAAGTCTTGGGTTGATTTCTCCCTGTGTTCAAGCACATTACTTCTGCCACCTCTTTAAGTTTATTCATCTTCACACCTACATGGCAGATATGGACAACAAAGTCCCTTTAATCCTAAGAATACTTATATAATTGAATGAGGTTGGTGAAACAAGAAGAATTCTGTTTCAGTTCTTTGTCATTAAAAATACACCATACTTTGCATACTGTACTTTGAATAATGTATCATACTTTGCATTTCTTCATTCTTAGGATGGAAAAAACTTGAAAGGTTTTCCTTTTAAAAAAAAAGTTGAATAGAATGTTTAAAAAAGTGAAGCTGAAAAATGTTCTCTTCCCTAATCTATTTGTACAAGAGAACTGATCACTACAGTTTTGGGTCAGGAATTCTTTTCACATCTATTTGTTTGCTGGAGACTCTAATAGGCAACCCTTGTAAACAAGGTGCTTAAAAACTGACTTGTGTTTCTGGCTAATGAAAATTCAGATGCATATTATTCCAAAAGAGACATTTCACTAGTACAAGCTCACCTGCAACTCAGGGGATTGTGCAGAAGAATTCCAGGGACATGGCTCGGAACAAATTTTCTAGGCTGAAATACTGCAAGTTTTCAAAAACAGACTGTACATTTTCCCCTCCCTCCTAGCTTTCTGTTTCATCCATGCTGAACCACTAAAGCAGTGCAGGAAAAAGAAAATAGGACTGATTGCCTCACAGATATGTTGAATATTGTTGCAAAAGACATAAAGCTTTGTAAAAAGGCAAGGGAAGGAAGAAAACAAAGGTAACAGAAAAAGTTTGCTAAGCATACATTGAGCAGCAAATTTCTAAAACATTTTCTCCATCAGATCCTGAGCTACCATGAAAAGTGTGATGTCATGCCAGCCTGAGGGAAGACTGTATTACATCTTCTCCCCGATGTTGGAAATATTTCTCATTTTTCTTTCAGTATGTATGGAAACTTTGAAATTAATGAAAAATGAAGATTAGTAAAGATAATATTTCATTCAGTCAAATTCTAGATCAAAAGACATGCTTATAAACCTGCAGCCCATTCATAGCACACAAATATAGCACTATTTTTCCACTTTAAATCTCTGGTTCTATCCCATGTTGATGTACTAGATCAAGAATTCTAAATTCCCATTCCCACAGTGTCATTCACAGGATCCCACAGGACAGAACCATGATATTTAGAGTGGAATAATCATGCTATTGCAGTGTAGTGCGGAGGGGCTTCTGTTTCCTTGAATAAGGGCCTAATTATATTACATTAACTGCATTGTTTCCAGTCAGGTCAGGAAGTTAATCATACACAGTGATTAAGGAAGAATTTCCATCAGTAGAGGGATGGAAGAATATTAAAACGTGCTGTTCAAACTGTTGAAAAAAGTATGTTTTTGAGTGTCAAGAAATCCTGATGAGGAGAATCCTGGACTGATAAGAATCTTTGTATTCCATAACTTATTCAGTGAAAAATTTACATGTGGTTTTATTGTGCAAAAAACAACACCCTCCTTAAATAATCTGGGTGCCTTTTTTGCAGGAAGGGAGATGGGAAGGAATTGGGGAGAAGAAGCTTGGAGACAGAGGTGGATTGCAATGACTGTTACTGTTACTTTTAATGCCAGTCTGAGTTTGCTTGTTCTGGGACAATCTGGGACAAGCAGGGGATTGGAGTAGTGAAGTGAGGTGGGTGCCTTTTTGGAGGATGGAAGAGGGGGAGGAATTGCAGAGGGACTGGGCAGGATAAGTACAGAGAAGTGACAGAACTTGGTGGCTCCTGCCAGTGTCTTTAATACCAGTTTCTGTTTGCTTCCTCTGATAGTCTGAGTGCCTCTTCAGAGGAAGGGAAATAGGGAAGAATTGGAAAAGAACAGAGGAAGAGAAGCTTGGATAGGCAATGGATTGCAACTTCTTTTCATGACAGAGGCATACGGACGAGGGGGGCAAAGAGGGCGGTCTGGCCCGGGCAGCAATTTTTTGGGGCACCCCATGCAACACAGCCACGCCCCCATGTACAACATGACCACTCCCCTGTGTGCAACACAGCCATGCCCCTGCCCCTCTGCCCCCCTCACCCCACCCCCCTACCCAAATTCCAAGCTACGTGGCTGATAATACTTTTAATACAGGTCTTAGTTTACATGCTCTGACAATCTGGGGCAAGCAGAAATGTGGAGTAGGTGTAGTGCGATGAGTGCCGATTTGGAGAAGGGAAGGGGAAATGGGGAAAAATTGGAGGGAACTGGGCAGGATAAGTTGAGACAGGCAGTGGATCACAGTGGCTGCTGTCAGTGCCTTTAATTCTGGTCTGAATTTGCCTGCTCTGACAGTCTAGATAACTTTTTAGAGGAGGGGAGATGGAGAGGAATTGGGGAGGAACTGGGCAGGATAAATAGGGAGAGGTGGTGGATCCCAGTGGCTGCTCCTGGTACCTTTAAAACCTGTTTGAATTTGTCTACTTTGACAATCTGGGAGGGGCGTGGTCAGGCAAGACAAAGGGGGGTGAGGATCTGGAAACTCATGAATAATCAAATTTGCAAAAGTTAAACCTGTGAATGTGGAGGGTGGACTATAGTGAAGAATTATAACCCTACATCAGAACCACAGAATGCAGAATGATCCCATTGTGCGGGTAACAGCAGTGGGACTGGAAGGCACCTTTGGGCTTTAGGAGGAGCCCAACGGTTGCATCTTTTTATTATTTTAATTAATTGATTGATTAATTAATTAATGTTTGCTTTACCCTCCTGTTTTAATATTTTAATGTGTTTATAAAAACAAATACATAATTATTTTGCAATTTTGCCAAACAGAATGTTTTATTCATTTCTCACACTGAATATTTTCACTGGTTGAACATGAAAGAATAACACCCAGCAAGAGAAACCGAGAGGCTTGTAGAGGGTGTTTGTAATTAAGCTGAGAGAAGGAAAAGCACGCACCAGCAGACACAAGGAAAGTGAAGAGAAAGCTTCACCTTCAAAGAGGTTGCAGGAGGATTGGAAAAAGAGGGACGATGCTTTCAAGGAGGTTGACGCAGATATCAGATGTACAGAAAGAGAAAGAAATAGAGACAATCAGGAGGAATGAGGAAAGGCAAAAGCAAAGGTAGACTAACAAAGAATAGGAGAGATCGTCAGAGAAGGGAAGAAACAAATGGAGATGGGGCAGGGGACAAACAAAGAGAAACAGAGAAAGGGACAAAAAGCAACCTGGTATCAAGAAAAGATACCTATTTGCTCCTTATTTTCATATGTTCTACAGAAAGAAAAGTCTCTAGTCCTGCTTCCTCAAGCATGAGTTTCATCTCTCTCTTACACATGGAGAGCAATGAGTCCAAAGCAGAAGAACCTCACTATCCATGTCAGTTCTCTATGTGAGTGAGAACCATGGAAAATCAAGGTGCTGACCCAAGCAGAGAGCACATACAGGGTCTGAAGTAGAGATTCCTTACACATTGTAGATGGAAAGAACAGGACTAGGGAGCTGCCTACTTTGCATGATGACAGAACACACGAAAATAATGAACAAATAGTATTTATGTTACATGCTATTCTAAGCCACAGATACAAAGTGCTCTATCAAGAGACTGCTTTAGACTTTTTGTTCAGGAATCATAACTAGGCACTTGCTCTCCCCCTGCCTCCCAATACTGCTGTAAGAGATTAGAGCAACTGTGTACTACTGAGTTGGAACAGAGCACCAGATAAATTACAGTTTTTGGATGATGAAACTAAGAAACCAGTCAGCCAGCTAAGACTGCACTTTGAGCTAAGAATTACACAGAATCAAGGTTGGTCAAAAGAATGAGTAACACAGGGAGTATAAATATCACAAAGGAAGATGGAAAAGAACAAGGATTAAATGAAATTAAAAATTCATTTAATATGTTTATTTTCACTTAACAGAAAGTTTTCTTTCTTTCAGCCATTCAGCATTAGCCATTTGTAGTAAATCAATAATGTTTGGTATTTCAGGACTAATAAGAATCTAACTCACTGTCGCTATTCACATGTTATTTTCTTGGTGTCATGATATATGCAGTTTGTATCTTTTTGAGCTTCCACAACCAATCTCTACACAGATTTGACTTCTTTGAAGCAGAAAATGTTTGGAGAAAAAAATCATTATTTCAGATTATTTCTTTGGCCCTGAATGAGCTCTGTTTATTCTGTGGCTGCCATTGCTGTGTGTATTCAAGTCAACTCTAACTTATGGCAACCTTATAATTGGGATTTCTTAACAGGATTTGTTCAGAGGAAGCTTACCATTGTTTACTCTGTGGCTTAGAGAGTGGGTTTCTATGGCTGAGCAGGGATTTGAACTCAGAGGCATAGTCCAAAACTCAACCCCAAATTCAACCCCATTAGTGTATAGGTGCCACTCCTTCACATCTATCCCACATATCACAGCTTTCTGATGATGACTGGCATTAATTTAAAAAAAATCCTCTACATTTAGCTACACCCTTGCTAAAAAGGGTACACATAGTAGCTACGTCTGTCATAGTAGGTGTAATACTCTCCTTAAGGGCACAGGTAGTGTTTTCCCCCTTCTTTCCTGTTGAAGGTTGAAGTCAAGAAAAAGAGAAAAGAACAGTGGATTATTTTGGATTACATATCATGAGGGTTATGTGAAGACTGGGAAGAACATATTTTGCAGCAATCTTGCAAACCTGACATGGAGGGGTAGTCCTTTGGGGGAAGGTAATGAAATCCTAGATGACAGAGTAATAACAGCACAGGGGATACGGGCTTGAATGAAACTGAGACAATGGTGCAAAATCTACCAATATGCTGGAGCTGAGGGTGGAGGAGACAGTGAGGGCATGGTTTCCAATGTTTAGATATTGGTTCAGGTGTTAGTTGCATGTCAGAGAAAGAGATACAGTATTTTGGTATCTGAATCTGCAAAAAGAGTGTATGTGTATGTTGTGGAGCAGGGGAGAGAAGTTTGTCGTTAGAGGAAGGATCTGCCAAATAGCTATTTGGGAATCTTATAGGCTTAAAGAAAACAGTGTGTGTGGCTTGCTCAAATTATTTGAGTGCATGCAAACCTCTGTGGCAAGAAATCCCCCATGATAAGGTTGCCAGATATCAAGTCACCTTGACGCACAGAACAACAGCATGCTCTCCCAATATGTTCTAATTGTATACTTGCAAAGCCCAGGTTCTGTATGATGGTTCTAGTCCATCTTAGAGGAGTTCTCTGAGAAGGTGTTTGTGAGGGACTTCAGCTACACCCCATATCCATTTAGCGAGTATAGAAAATCTATCCCAGCCACCTCCTCTGCAGGTATTTTATTATAGATTGCAGGAGAGGAATGGGGGTTGCAGAATGGAGTTTGGGTCTATGAGGAGATTAGAGGCCATGTGCCTGCTTAAAGTGGTCTTAGAATGTGATCTTATGATTCTCTTCACAGGAACTTAAAGAAAAAATGTTCACATGACAGGGCACTCCTGCTCAAAATTCTCCCTTGCCTCACAGACAAACAGTTGGGAGAATGGGATAAAAAATGGTGGACTGACTTTTATTCTAAACAATGCATTCTTTTTCTACATGTGAGCCCAGAGGCTTTGGGTCTCAGGTCTTCCTTTCCAGTGAAATTATCTGTGTAAATAAAATATGGAAATTATCCATTCCACACATAATGATTCTGTTATGACATTCAGTGCTGAAATGTACACTATGCACTTTTGTAAATTAATAATATTTGTGTTGGTGGAGGCACCATTTTTGAATGCTTAAGATGTCCTTTGTTCTTTCTTTCCACTAGGCCTTCTGTTTTGCACTCCAGCTTTGCAGCACTGTGGGGCTAATAGGGAAGCTTCTTGATGCACAGCAGAAGCATTTTGCAGCTGCAGATATTAGCATTCCACTTTCTTCTGCTTTTAATTGTCTCCTTCCCTTCATTTCTGTGTTTATTTTCATGCAAAGTTTGTTCATTGTATTGCATTTTACTTAATCCCTGCCTTTACTTTGAAGGCAGGCAGTTTGCATTTTAATCATTCAGGGATTTAATTAATTAATTAATTTATCTTTGATATTCCATTAATTTTAACCTTTCACTTATAACTGTGGATGTATTTACTTATTGCTTTTATACAACTATCCCTTGACACTTTCTCTCTCTCTCTCTTTGAGAGAGGGTTGTTTATTGGCCCTGCTCCTTACTTTCCAAAATGGTAGCTACTAATGCCTTTACCTGCTTTGTGCCATCTGCTGTTGTCAAGAGGGAGCCAAAATTAAAATTACCCCCATCAGAGACAGCTCACTGAAGACATCTGTTGAGCGTATAGCTGTGTGGATAGGAAAGTAAATAAGCTGCTGTTCTGTTGGTTTTGTGTGTATGTGTGTGTATTTTAAATATGGGAGTTGAAAATGATCACATACTCATTTCCAGGTTGCTGGACACCTGGTGCTCTTATTGATGTAACGGGCCCACAAGGCACTAAGCATCTCCAAAACTTGGCTTATTATTTGCAAAAGCATACCTCACTTAAATGGAGACTTAATATTTTTAACCTCATTTTGGATCCTACTCAATGTGTTTTCACAAAAATTTAGGCACATTGTCCATGAAACTTGCCATCTCTTTTACCTGTTTCAAAATCTAACACATGTTTTAGCATTTGGTGCTTCTTCAGGCTATAAAACAACAGCATGCAAGGATAATCATAGCTGGAGAAAGATACAATTTTACAAACCAACACAGCACTCAACAGTATGAGTAAAGAGTATTGCTATTAAACAGCTTTGCACAGTAAGTTCAAAATAACATACTGGCCCACAAAATGTATGCCGATAGATTATTACAATTGCAATGGTGGTTTAGTGGTACTGTAATGACACTAGAAAACAAATATAATGTGAATATGTAAATATGGAACAAATAAAAATATGCCAAATAAGTCAGATAATCAATTTTACTTATATAAAGTATGTGCAATCCAAACTAGTACTTAGCAGTAAGGCTGAAGGTCCATAAGACTTAATCTGTAGCTAAAAGAAGGTGGATGACCAAAATGTCTTCACAGCACTTCAATAAACCAGAGCCAGACACATTTTGACAAAACATGCCTCTTCTCCATCACTATTCCAACCTACTGCCAAAGTTCTGGAGTTCTACTCATGCAGTGAGCCTTCTGATTTGATCATGTCCTATTTGTCATCATGACCGTTATATCTTAAGGCTAAAATCCAGTACATACTTTGGAGCAACAAATTCTCAGAAACACCAAACCCTTGAAAACAAACATTGCAAACATCAGCAAAACTGGAATCTACTATGTCACATACAAGATTATAAACTCACCAAAAAGCATAACATTTTTTTCCAACTGCAAGCTCATTTTACATTCACACTGTGAACGTGGCAGTACTCTTTTGAAAAGTTTGCTCAAGCCTGGTATGCCTTTTATGCATTTTTCCTAATGTATACTTTCTTGTATTCATGCTTTATGGAAAGGTGTTTCCTCTAATTCAATGCATTTTTGTGCTTATTTTTGTAAATGCATTTTTGTGCTCATTGGAGTTGGAGACTAGACTGTAAGATACTGAAAAACATAGATTCTGCCATGCAGACGTATTACAGGATACTTATAAGTTCAGCAGGTCTAGTGAGGCTTAAACGAAAATAGAGATCTGACAATTTGTCCTCTACATTACTAGCTTCTGACATGAACTAGGAATGACAGAGTTGATGAATACCAAGCATACCATCCCAATTATTGCTGATGCAAGGATCTGTATATGGAAACCATACAAATCTACTGAATAAAATAAACAATATAGGATAAATAGTTTAATTTGTGGATAAAAGTGAACTTATTTTACTAGTCAAACACTTAAAAGGTCTTAACGTTAAACACAGATTATCCAATGACAACCAGAGTGATAGCTATTTGAGTAAAGCTCATCATAGATCACATAGTTTCAGTTTCCAGTGTTTATGAGATGTTAGTTTCAATGGGTTTACACGATACACAAAAGCTTGGCAATTATTTTGTTGAAACAATTCATTGTATGAGACCAATCTTTTCTCCCAGACCAGTAATATCAGAGCGCTTTGGAAATAAGATACAGAAAAAAGCAGGGGTGATCAACCTTATGTATTACCAGATCATGAGGAGCGGTGGATCTGAATTATAAAGGTATAACATGGTGGCACTGAAGGCTATCAGATATGACTGCTTCTTTTCTCAGGAATTTGTGTACAGATGGAATTCTATGGGCCACTGTGGCGGATAAGATAGAATCATAGAAATGTAGAGTTGGAAGAGACCACACGGGCCATCCAGTCCAACCCCCTGCCATGCAGGAACACCCTCAAAGCACTCCCGACAGATGGCCATCCAGCCTCTGCTTAAAAACCTCCAAAGAAGGAGACTCCACCACACTCCGAGGCAGCATATTCCACTGCCGGACAACCCTGACCGTCAGGAAGTTCTTCCTGAGGTTCAGGTGGAATCTCCTTTCCTGCAGCTTGAATCCATTGCTCCTTGTCCTGGAGCAGCAGAAAACAAGCCCACTCCCTCCTCTACATGGCATCCCTTCAAATACTTAAACATGGCTATCATGTCCCCTCTTAATCTTCTCTTTTGCAGACTAAACATACCCAGCTCTCTAAGTCTATCTTCATAGGGCATGGCTTCCAGGCCCCTCACCATTTTGGTCGCCCTCCTCTGGACCTGCTCCAGCTTGACCATGTCCTTCTTGAATTGGGGTGCCCAGAACTGGACACAGTATTCAAGATGAGGTCTAACCAAAGCAGAGTAGAGTGGTACCAGTACCTCCCTCGATCTGGACACCATACTCCTATTGATGCAACCGAGAATTGCATTGGCTTTCTTGGCTGCCACATTACACTGCTGACTCATGTTCAGCTTATGGTCTGTTAAGACTCCTAGATCCCTTTAACACGTACTGCTATCCAGCCACGTGTTCCCCATCCTATATTTCTGTATTCCATTTTTTCTACCTAAGTGTAGGATCTTACACATCTCTTTGTTGAATTTCATTTTGTTAGCTTTGGCCCAGCTCTCCAATCTATCCAGGTCATTTTGAATTTTGATCCTGTCCTCTGGCGTATTAGCAACCCCTCCCAATTTGGTGTCATCTGCAAATTTGATGAGCATGCCCTCTATTCCTTCATCCAAGTCGTTGATGAAGATATTGAACAGCATTGGGCCCAGGACAGAACCCTGTGGCAGCCCTCTAGTCACTTCTCTCCAGGATGAAAAGCAGCCATTGGTGATCACCCTTTGGGTTCGGTCGGTCAACCAATTACAAATCCAACTAACAGTAGCCCTGTTCAGCCTGCATTTTACTAGCTTCTTTGCAAGAATGTCATGGGGAACTTCGTCAAAGGCCTTACTGAAATCAAGAAATGCTACATCCACAGCATTCCCTTCATCTATCAAGCTAGTAACTCTATCATAAAAAGAGATAAGATTAGTCTGGCATGACTTATTTTTGAGAAATCCATGTTGACTTCTCGTGATTACCCATTAAGATAACAATGTTGTGTGTAAGCTTATATACTTATCTGAATAAAATCCAAAGTCTTTAGTTTTAAATACTTCCACTAATTCAGCCAGTTGGGGAAAAAAACTGCACAAAAGGCTAAATTGACATTTCTAAGTCCATAGTGCCATTATAGATGCAGAAAAGGAGAGTTTTGTAACTATCAAAAGAAGCCTGATAACAAAGGCAAGGTATTAATTAGGAGGCAAACTCAGGTAGTGATTTTTAGATCCTGAGCAGATTACTAGCATTGATTCCTAGAGATGGTCCTTTCTGGAAAACATTCCAGTCTATCTAATAAAATGGCTTAAGTTTTTCTTCTTTTTACAGAATATATGAACATATAACAAAAAGAAAATTCTTAATTTTTAGTTATGTTTTGAGGTAACATATAATCTAATGTTCTCAAGCATGTGCTGTATGTAGGCATGTGTAAGTATACAGATACATTAGATAATATAATAAATTAGGATTCCAAAATGTCCACACATTTGAAAACCACAAAGAATAAAAGTGCTTATTCTGGTGTTATAAAGAGCAATGCCGATGCCAGTTGTGCCTCCCTGAGGAATGTATTTTACAGAAGGGATGCCATGACTGGAAAGACTCACTCACATTCTGGTTATTATCACTTTTAATGAAAAGGAAATATAGAAAAGGCCCTTGGTAGATGTTTTGTGAGTGTGGACAGGAAGGTATGGGAAAACACAGTTCTAGTAACTGGATTCCAAGTCATTGAAGGTTAATTGTAATACTTTGAACTGGGCTCAAAAACAGATAGTTGGAGACTTTTAATATCAACATGAAAAGATATGAAGAGATTATGCTAATCAAAATTCTGTTAGCTCTATTCTGTTTAGTATCCAAAGATTCAACACGATCTTCTGTAGAATACAGTTGAGAGGTTATCAAGGCATGCATGACTGCAGTCAATTCCTACCCAGGAGATATCAAAATTGGTGAACAAACTAAATGTGTATGAGACACTCTGTGTTACTTGAACTTCTAGTGACAAATCTAGATTCAGGAAAGCACCCATGTTGCCATCGCCATTCATTAGGAGGAGAGCACCTCCATTCAGAAGAGTGGAATGACATCTTCTTCTACCTTGGAGGCATCTATCTAGGTCACTTATATTTTATTGAGATTTAGTTTCGCTGTTTCAGATCCCATCCAGCCTATCAATCACTAGTTCCAGAAACTAGTTCAGCATTTCTATAACTTCAACTGACTCAGAAGACAAGAAAAAGTAAAACTGAATATTATCAACATATTAACAGCATGTCACTGTATGACCTTAGTCTGTGGTTTCATATAGATATTAAACAGCATGCAGGATCAGGGGAGAGGGCAAGATGAATCTCTTGGGGTGCCATAGTTCAAATATCATGAAGCTGAGCTGATGATCTTCAAGGCAACCTTTTTGAACTCATCCTGCAAGTAGAAACAGAAGCAGCATAGTAAGGTACCTCCCACTCTTAAATCAAAGAGCTGGTCCATAAAGGTACCATAGTCAGTGGTGTCAAAAGCTACCGAGAGGTCAATGGAAACCAAGAGAATTGAACTTCTATCTTTCTTCCAACAGAAGGCATCGTTAAGGTGACCAAAGGTGACAGATGTATTGGAGAGAACAAAGCCAGGTCCTGTAAGAAGACTATTTTGGTCTGATCAAAACATCATTTGAAATTTTGCACAGAGGCATGCAGACTTGGCATAGAGAACCCACACATTCATCATGCAATGTGGAAAATACTCAAATGAATACAGATCCTTTCCACACACATGCAGACAAAATGGGAGAAAATATATTCCATTTTACCGTTAGGAATGGATATGTAGGCTTTGTATCAGCATAAATAGGAATGCAAAATACAAAGGAGGATGAAAATCATCCCTAGGATGTTCCAGATGAAGAAACGGAAATTGCTCCTTGATTGTAATGGAACATTAATAGAGCCTATTCCAAATTTTCTCTGCCTTACGTGTGTGTATGTGTGAAATACTTCTACGTAATATGAAACACCAGTTTTCTCTGAATCCTTCCATCTTTGTCTTCCTTGCTGAAACAGAGATAAGAGATCCAGATCAAAACCAAGTAGCAAAACCAAGTGATATGCTTTTAAGATGATGATTCATAGAAAAATGCTTTTTGTAAATGTACATTCAAAAATGTAACTTTTTGAAGTGCTCTGTTGGGTAGACTGAATTGTAAGCATAAAATACCATGCTGAGCACAGTTTTCTGTGTCAGAAAACACAAACACTCACATTAGATCAAGAAGCCAGAGAGCATTTAATACTTGCGAAAGTTGTTTAAAAAATGCTGAAGACACTCTATCTTTCAAGAGGCTGTTTTGTTTGTTTGTTTGTTTTTGTTTTTTTAAGATTAAATCTAGCACACAAATCTTTTAGGCTTCTCATTTATCTTTCAGCCTGAAGTTAAGTTTTATTAACTTCTTACCTAATATACAGTGAATATTTTAGTTAAAAGAAACATTTAAAACAGAAACACCCGTCAATGGAAAAAACCTAAGGTTAACATCTCTTAATGGACAGATGTTGGGGGAAACTGCTGGCAGAATGGCTGGTCATTAATTTATAGATGACAGTTCAGAATATTATTTTGTTGCTGCTGCTGTTGTAAGGTCCTATCTTCTTTCATGGCAGTTGTAAGGTACCCTTAAACATTACTCAATAAAAGTAATATTTGCATTTATTTGCACAAACAAATAAATGAAAACAAATGCATGGGAACAAATATATGGGAACCCTTTAAGAGAGATGTAAAGTTCCCTGAAGTGGGCCACTTCTTGTCTGAGGGGAAAAAGAAGTCTTGTGCAGGACAAATATAAGAGAGGAAGCCTCTGAAAACAGTAGAAAATGTAGAGAAACAACCCATAGCGCTCCCTGGAGGCCACATGGGAGGGGAAAAAAAGAAAGCTTTGGGTGCGCTCCATTTAAAGGAGAGGGCCATGTGAAGGAGGCAGTGTGGTGTAGCAGTCTGAGTGTTGAACTAGAACTCCAGGAGACCTGGGTTCAACTTTCTGCTCATCCATGGAAATCCGCTGGGTGACCTTGGGCAAGTCACATTCTCCCAGTCTCAGAGGATAGCAATGGCAAATTTCCTCTGTATAAGTCTTTCCTGGAAAACCAACAACAGAGTTACCACCATTCAGAGCGGACTTTAAGGCACATAATAACCATGAAAGACAACCAAAACCAGACTTTGGAGTTATGAGCATGCAAAAACTTTTTACCACCTGTACCATAGTTTTCCATTTTCCTTTATTTTCATTCATCACTCAGTGGCTGAAGTCCTTTATAACATCAACATACTGGATCCCACGAGCTGTGGCTGATTAGTAGGACAGAGAGAAAAACATCAATGGCTGCAAGGCTCGGATGATGTGTGCCAATCTCACTCTCTTCTTTAGTGTGGCAGCTGCGTGTTAGGTCTTGTCAGCCCCCTCCAGAACAGGACTCCAGTTGTTCCTTGCACAAGGTAAGAAAAAGTCCATTCACTTACTCAGCTGAGAGTGGCATGGGCATAATGCCCTAATAAGATCTTAGCCAAAGTTCTGTGGCACACCAATCTTTTAGGCTTCTCATTTACCTTTCAGCTCTGAAGTTAAGTTTTCACCATCCTCAGTAAGTCTGGGAATGTATCCCCTATGAATATGGGGGACCTACAGTACTCTGCTATGTGTATGCTTTCTAAACTGGATCTATAATGTTTTTAACCACCATTTGGACAGAGTAGTCTATATTTTGAATAATTAATGCTGTATATATATATATCTACATACTATCATAATTTTAAGCTTTTTGTGTGGTTTGAGGAAGATTTCAGTGCAGTTCATACTCACACACACACACACACACACACACACAATATAAAACGTATAGTAATAATCAAAATATGTAAATATGTAAATAGCCAAAAATAGGGAAATAAATACATCAGTTTCTAAAATTTCTTTTTTTTTTTAGATATCTATATTAAGAAAAAAAAACATACCACTACAATTACGTTAATCTAAACTAGGGCCCTTTCCCCATGACATCTCTGTCTCATTTCTGCCACAGGATGGCAGCGGTCGGCAGGTCACACTTCCGCATTATGTCATCGCTGTCCCACTGCTATCCTGTTGTGGAGCATCGTGCACGAGCAGTTTTCACAAAATGATAAAATTTTGTTTCATGTCTCCAATTTCGCAGCACTCCTGTCACTTCTGGCCATGCAGAATCTGTGGAAGCACATTGGCAATGCTTCCTTACATAGCGCAGTAATGGAAAAAGCCTGGCTGTGCTGCAGAAGGAAGATGTGGCGCCATTGTATTCTCTTCCGCATGGAGCGAGCGGGTGCAGAGGGGAGTGTTGCTGACACGCTCCCTTCTGGACCCAGGACTGCAGCGAGATGACGCAGAAGAGCGTATCGTGCGGAAATGGCCTAGGAATCTGACAACAAACAATCTACACATAGATAGCCTACAAACATTCTGACACACATATATACAAATAATACATACCAAATACATAATTTGAAAAACAGGGGGGAAAAAAGAACTTCTGCCTTGAGTGAGGTAACAGTATTGTTATATTCTCAAAGAGTATTGTAAAGTAAAACCTCTCCATTGTAAGAAAAGTGGAAGACTGGTTAATCTGATTATCTCACATCAGCATCAACCTCTAATTATTGTAATAACAATACCATTATTAGCAAATAAATCCTCATTGTCTTCAAACATAATATTAATGGTATTCTTTCACATCCCTATTCTGCCAATAAAATCAATCCACATCAAAGCTTCTTCTTCTTCTTCGTCCACCTCCCACTACAACATTCCCGGGGGGGGGGGGGTACCAACCAGTAATTTATAATTAACAGATATAAAAAATGAATTGTATCAATTCTACTTATACTTTAAAAATATACCATATTTCTAAAATATATCATATTCCTCTATAGAACTACAGATAAAAATAAGAAAAAATAGATCAGAAGAAACCCATAGGATCACTCTTCCCAGTACATAGCTGACTACTCAAGAGTGGAAGCCATTGGTAGAAATTTTCTTGTTTTGGAGAAATACTGTAAACAACTCCCAGGCCTTATAGAATTTGCTGTCCATCTTATTCTCCAGTCTGTAAGTCATTTTGTCCATCTGTGCAATTTCAATAACTTTCTCTAACCATACATCAACCATGGGGATGGAGGTCGATTTCCCGTATCTGGCATAAACAAGTCTGGCTGCCACAATCAGATGCCATGCGAATCTTCTAATACAGAAATCCATTCTATTATCAGAACCAAAATTTCCAAATAGGAAGAATTCTGGAACTAATTCAATTTTAAGTTTCAAAATTTTCTGCATATTGGCTCATATGGCATACCAGAATCTCTTTACTCTATCTCATCCCCACCACATATGACAAAAAGAACCAACCTGATCTCCACATTTCCAACAGTGATTGTTCATATCCTTATTCACTTTTGCTAATCTGTTGGGTGTCAAATGCCATCGATACACCATCTTTAACACATTTTCTTGGAGGATATAAGATCTGGAATATAACACATTATTTTTCCAAATTGTTTCCCACTCTTCCAAGAGGACATTGTGGCTTAAATCTTTAGCCTAAGTTATCATGCAATCTTTGACTGTCTCTCCCTCTAAGTTATCGGTTAACAATAGAGATGGGCCAACCGAATCCTCTAATCTTTGGCAGGGATTCAAAATTCGGGAATCCGAATCCCTGTGCCAAAATAGGCAAACGGAATCTTTTGAATCCGCCACTCAAACAATTTGTTGGAGACTAGGATGGCTGAAAACCTGGGAGACTGGGATGCCTGAAAACTTGGGAGTCCAAGACAACTGAAAACTTGGGACCACACTGGGATCCTGCTCCTCACGTGTTTCCCCACCCACCATAGGCACAGGTGATTGGCCCAGACTGGCATAAAGCCTTGCATGCACTGGAGGCCGCCATTTCTCCCTCCTGCTGCCTGTGCCTCTAGTGCTGCCTCTCCCCGCTGCTGCCTCCCTCTGCAAGGTAATTTTGGGATAGGGATTGGGAGGTGAGGGACAGAGGAGCAAAACTGAGTTTGTGTGGGGGTCTAGGAGCTTGTGGGAATATCCCGGGAGGTTCCAAAGACTGCAAAAAGGGCTTCAGGGGTTCCATGCAAGCCATGCCAGCCATACTTTCCCCTTCGCCAGCTTTCTTTGGTCAATTCTGGGACTAAGATTATCATGATGCCACTTCCTCTCTTAAGTTTCTGTGTCTTGAATACATGAATACTTCAGTTAAACAATTTTGAAGCTCCCTTTTAGAAAATCTGTTTATGCTTCTCAACCCCTTTTCCTCTTTTTCTTCTGTCTAGCTGCAAGTTTATAAGCAGCATTGCCACTGGAAAGGTTGCAAAGGAGAGCTGGAGAAACACAGACTTTTGGTCTTGTGTTGCAGCAGCATGTCTGTGGTAAACAATGAATGCCAAAAAACTTGAGCTGGGAAAGAATGGGATTCTACTCTAGCTGATTCTATAGGAGGAGTGTGTGTTGCCTACAACAAACAAGGTGAACAGTAGCTGCCTCCAGAATTGTTTATTGAGCATGCATTAATCTGTATTATTTTTTGATTTGAGACTGGGGGTAGGAATTGGGAATTGTTGAGACAGGCCTAGAGATTTGACTTGAGTGTCCCTTGCAGGACTTGAGGGTAGAGAATTGACTGGACTAGAGGTGTGTGTGTGTGTGTGTTTAAGTGCTTTCTTTGTTGCAGGACTTGAGACTTGACTCTTGAGACTGCAGGGTACAGAACTGAGATTGGACTAGAGGCTGTTTGTTTGTTTGTGTGTGTGTATGTTTTAAGTGCCTTCCTTGTTGCAGGACTTGAGACTTTACTGGAAGAGTACAGTCTTCTTGAGATTTCAAGGAGAGCTGAACATTTCTTTGCATCGCTCCCTTGCAAAGCTCTTTCAAACACAATTCTGGGGTTTGCAGTTTTTCAAGGTGTCACATCCTTCTCTGCCAAAGTGTGCTGGTGCATCATCAAACTACAAACCCCAGGATGCCAGAAGGAGCTATGCAAAGAAAAGCCAGTTTTGACCTAGATTATCTCTGTACTCTAACATGTGGTCTTGTTTACACAGGCAGGAAAATGTGGGATTAATCCACATTTTCCTGCCTGTGTACAAAGGCCCTTCATGACATTTTCAGTCTGGAGAGATCCTGAGGCAAAACTAGGACAATTGTCCTGGCCAGATTTCTTTAGAGGGAAGTTTGCCTTTGCCTAGGCTTTTGCTAAGGCTGAGAGAGTGTGTCTTGCCCAAGATTATCCTTCTTTCCCTTGCTTTATAAACCCTTTTTAAAAAAGGATTCTAAAGATTAAAGATTCGTGAGATTTGTGGATTCCCAGAACCTTCCAAGGATTCGGATCTGGATTCAGATTTGGAAAATTCTGGATTCATCCCATCCCTAGTTAATAACCTCTTATACAACCTTGAAAGTAGATGTTTTAACATAAGATCTTCGTCTCAATTCCACCCCTTCAGCTTGTAGATCTTTCTTAAATCTCTCTCTTATTTGCATGTAGGGAAACCACTGTATATGAAATCCTTCCTCGTTCACCTGTTGTTGATCTTTCAATAGAATGGAGTCCCCAATTTGTTTTAACAGCTCCTTATAGGTCAACCAATTACCATGTCTTCTCAATCCCATAATGGAGAGTGCCTCCAGTGGTGAGATCCATGATGGCTTTTTAGGGCAGAAAAAAAACTAATACTTTTCCCAAACAGCAAGGAGTGCCTTGTATATTACATGGTTCTTAAAGGTCTTTTGAACTCTCACTTTATCGTACCATAGGTGTGCATGCCAGCCAAAACAGAGGTCATGTCCTTCTAACACCAATTTCCTATCATCCAACAGGATCCATGGTTTTATCGAGGCTAGGCATGCGGCCTCGTAATATAGACCTAAATCCAGTACTGCAAAGCCTCCTCTGCGTCTTGTATCCGTCATCCATTTATATTTCATTCTCGGTTTCTTCCCATTCCAAATGAATTTGGAAAGATCTTTTTTACACCATTGAAGCCACTTTCTGGGAACTGAGAGTGAGATCATCAAAAACAAAAAAAGTATTTTGGGAAGTACACTCATTTTTATGACAGAAATTCTGCCCATTAATTAAAGATCCAGCTCTTTCCACAATTCCAATTTCTTTTGAATCTGAACCCAAGTCCTTTGATAATAATTCTTGAACAGATTATTATTATTATTGGTCAGTTCGATCCCTAGATATTTCACTTTCTGCACACATTGGATGCCTACTTTCCTTTCAATCAGCTCTTTCTCACAGGGTTTTATATTCTTCAAAAGAATCTTAGTTTTAGCTTTATTGATTTTGAAACCTGCCAATTGACCAAATTTATTTAGAAGTTCACTAACTTTAGCAATTTGTGGTAGAAGATCTTCTAAGAAAAGTACCACATCATCTGCAAAGGCCTTGTATTTAAATTGGTCTTGCCCAATCTTGACTCCTTGGATAGAATCTTCTCTCTTTAATTGCCTTAGCAGAACATCCAACACCAAGACAAATAACCAGGGAGACAATGACAGCCTTGTCAAGTTCCTTTCAAGATTAAAATGCTTTCAGAAGAATAGCCATTTATAATTATACAGGCCTTTTGTTCATTATAAATGGCCTTTATCCAATTTATGAAGGTCTCACCAAATTTCATATCTTCAATAAGTTTTATAAGAAAGGACCAATTTACATTGTCAAAGGCCCTTCTGTGTCAAGAAAGATGAGAACACCTTTTTTTCATTGTGTGACTCATAAAATTCTAATATATCAAGCACAGTTCGGATATTAAATCTCATCTGTCTACTCGGAATGAAACTGCTCTGATCTTCATGTATGAATTCTGGCAAAAACTTCTTCAAACAATTTGGTAGAATGGAAGTAAAAATTTTATAGTCCACACTTAAGAGTGAGATGGGTCAAAAATCTTTACATGTTAGAGAAGTGAGATCACTCTTCAGAATGTTTGCTTCTATCCAGCTTCTTGAGAGTGATCCCGCACCCATTACAGAATTTGTCATAACATGCATGGGCTTCAAAAGTTGTTCTTTAAATTTCTTGTAGAAACTAGCAGTTAAACCATCTGGGCCTGGAACTTTGTTGGATTTAGCTCTGTCTATTGCCTCATTGATCTCATCAATAGAAATAGGTTTGTTCAATATCTCACAGAAATCCTGAGTATTTCTGGAAGATTTTGAGAATGAAGATACTCTTCCATATCCGATAAGGCCATTTCCACACAGGGTAATAAAAATGGTGCAGTGTATCCTCCACGGAGGATGTCTGCACCTTGCAGTGGACTGGGTCCGGACTACTTAGTGTAGATCTGCACCTCAGTCTGCTCCGGAACGACCCCAAGCGGTCCTCCAGCATGCTTTTGAAAGACCTGATTTTTCTGGTCTTTTAAAAGCACAGAGAGCACCACTGCAAGCCTGCTCGCTTGTGCAGATTCACAGGCTCACACCAATGACAGCCTGTGATCTGCCAAGGGCAGGTTTTAGGCTGGCGAGCTTCAGTGGTTGGTTGAGACCCACGACCAACTGGAAGCCACCATTTTGGATGCTGGAGCAGAGCAAATCAACGATCATGCACTGCTCCGGAGCAGCCTGGACCGGACCAGGGAGCCAGAAGATCTGGTAAGTAGCAGCGCGGGGCGATTCCCTCGCCCTGTGCGGAAATGGCCTAAATCTTTGGGGACACCGGCCTGGTACAGATTTTAGAAGTAGTTATGAAGTACCTTCTGTATTTCTCTAACATCTGTAATCGTATGGTCTCCTTCCTTGATCTCAGAAATTAACATCTTTTTTTTCTCCTTCTGAATCTTGTATGCCAACCAGCATCCAGGTTTATTTACTTGCTCAAATTGTTTTTGTTTCAAAAAGCGAATCTTTTTTTCAATTTCTTCCATTGTGAGCATCGACAACTGTTTTTGTAACAATTTTATATTTAAGATCGTCTCCTTGTCTCAAGGGTTACTTTTTAATTTTACTTCTAAGTCCTTAATCTTCTCCATTATGTCATCAGTTTTCTTCTTCTGTCTCCTTTTATACTCAATATTTTTCTGGATAAAAAACCCTCAAAACACTGCTTTAAGTGCATCCCAAACTACTCTGGTTTCTACTTCATTATTCAAATTGGTTTTGAAAAATTCTTGTAATTTTATTTTACATGATGCTACAATCTCCTCCTGCAGAAGAAGAATGCCATTCAATTTCCAATTCCTTCTTTTATTTTGGCCTTTGAGAAGTAAGGTTACTGGGTTGTGATCACTAAAAGTCTTGTTTAGGATCTCTGTTTTTTGAATGTTACACCATAGATTCTGGACAACCATCTAAGATCAATTCTTGATGTTGTCTGATGTCAGTTTGAAAAAAAGGTAAAATCTTTAACATTAGAATGTTTGGATCTCCACACATCAATAAGTTGAAGTTCTTCCAACAGATGAAAAAAGTCTGCTGTCAATTTCCCTTTTGATCTTTTCACAGATGGCAAAGAACTTCTATTGAGTTTGGGTCCACAACACCATTAAAATCGCCCATAATATACATATCTTCATATGATTGCCTTTCTATAGTTCTTCTTAAATCATCATAAAAGGTCTTGTTTTCATTATATGGGATGTATACACCAATTATCAAAAGGGTTTTTACCTTCTATAGTACATTCAACACCCAGAAATCTGCCTTTATCATCATTAAACTGTAATTTAGGAAACAATACTGGTTTAACATAGAGAGCCACACCTCTTCTCTGAACCGTTGCTGCTGACATAAATACTTCTCCCAGTTTTGGAACCTCCAACATTTTGACATCTCTTTTTTTTAACATGTGCCTCCTGAAGGCAGCAGACATCCGGGTTATATTTGTGAAGATAATGTAAGATCTTTTTACTTTTAACGGGTGAGTTCAAGCCATTTGTAATCCAGGATATAATAGAACAAGTCATTATTGAGATGGTTTAATCAAATCTATCTCTTCTACTTCAAGATCAATAAGACTAGTCTCCAATGTCTTCTGGTCATCCATTGTGATCTTCTTTATCTCTTGCTCAAAAACCTCCATCTGCATCTGTGCCATTTCCATTTGATTCACTTTTACAGGTTTTTCTGTTCTTACATCCTTATCTTTTGGAGTGCTGAAGACACCAACTCTTTAGGATTCTGTGGATGGAAATGGGATTCCGACCTGGCTAGGTCTGCTCTATGTCTAAGGAAAAAATCTTGCACCTTTTCAACAGAGTTTAGTCTGTACTGCTGCCCATTAAAAGTAAAGATCACCCCTTCGAGACGGTCCCATCTAAACCTTACCTGATTTTGCTTCAGTTTGGAGACTAAAAAATCATAATCTTTACATTTCTTCAATATTCTTACAGGAATTTCTTGTAATATTATTAGTTGTTTATCCTGGTCAACCAAGGGGGATCTATTATGTTCTTCAATAATTTTATCCCTGGTTGACTTTTTGTTAAACTGAACGACCACATATCTGGATATGTTCTTTTTTTCTCACAGATGCAGAAGTGATTCCGTAAATAGCATCTCTCTCCGTATCAATATGTTCTTCCTCCAAATCAAGAACTTCTGCCAAGAGAGTTCATAGAATCATAGAATCATAGAAATGTAGAGTTGGAAGAGACCACACGGGCCATCCAGTCCAACCCCCTGCCATGCAGGAACACCCTCAAAGCACTCCCGACAGATGGCCATCCAGCCTCTGCTTAAAAACCTCCAAAGAAGGAGACTCCACCCACACTCCGAGGCAGCATATTCCACTGCCGGACAGCCCTGACTGTCAGGAAGTTCTTCCTGAGGTTCAGGTGGAATCTCCTTTCCTGCAGCTTGAATCCATTGCTCCTTGTTCTGGTCTCTGGAGCAGCAGAAAACAAGCTCTCTCCTTCCTCTACATGGCATCCCTTCAAATATTTAAACATGGCTATCATGTCCCCTCTTAACCTTCTCTTCTGCAGACTGAACATACCCAGCTCTCTAAGTCTATCCTCATAGGGCATGTCTTCCAGGCCTCTCACCATTTTGGTTGCCCTCCTCTGGACCTGCTCCAGCTTGACCATGTCCTTCTTGAATTGGGTGCCCACAACTGGACACAGGGTTCAAGATGAGGTCTAACCAAAGCAGAGTAGAGTGGTACCAGTACCTCCCTCGATCTAGACACCATACTCCTATTGATGCAGCCGAGAATTGCATTGGCTTTCTTGGCTGCCGCATCACACTGCTGACTCATGTTCAGCTTGTGGTCTGTTAAAAATCCTAGATCCCTTTCTCACGTACTGCTATCCAGCCACGTGTCCCCCATCCTATATTTCTGTATTCCATTTTTTCTACCTAAGTGTAGGACCTTACACTTCTCTCTGTTGAATTTCATTTTGTTAGCTTTGGCCCAGCTCTCCAATCTATCCAGGTCATTTTGAATTTTGATCCTGTCCTCTGGCGTATTAGCAACCCCTCCCAATTTGGTGTCATCTGCAAATTTGATGAGCGAGCCCTCTATTCCTTCATCCAAGTCGTTGATGAAGATATTGAACAGCACTGGGCCCAGGACAGAACCCTGTGGCAGCCCGCTAGTCACTTCTCTCCAGGATGAAAAGCAGCCATTGGTGATCACTCTTTGGGTTCGGTCGGTCAACCAATTACAAATCCAACTAACAGTAGCCCTGTCCAGCCTGCATTTTACTAGCCTCTTTGCAAGAATGTCATGGGGAACTTTGTCAAAGGCCTTACTGAAATCAAGAAATGCTACCTCCAAAGCATTCCCTTCATCTATCAAGCTAGTAACTCTATCATAAAAAGAGATAAGATTAGTCTGGCATGACTTATTTTTGAGAAATCCATGTTGACTTCTCGTGATTACCGCGTTGCTTTCTAAGTGATTAGAAACTGACTGCTTAATGATCTGATCCAGAATCTTTCCGGGTACTGATGTCAGGCTGACTGGGCGATAATTATTTGGGTCCTCTTTTTTCCCCTTCTTGTAGATGGAGACATTTGCCCTCTTCCAGTCTGCTGGAACTTCTCCTGTCCTCCAAGATTTCTCAAAGATTATAGCAAGCTGTTGTTACTGTTCTTCTAATATCTTCATCCATCTTCTCCTCCAGACCACTGATTCGAATCCATGAGTCAATCTGCTTTTGTTCAATTAAAGCCAGCTGATCTAACTGTTTATCCATTTCTGTTGTAGAAGAAGACATTTTCTGTTTCAAGGCAGAAATCTCCTTTTTGTTCACCTCTATATCTTTCCAATCAGCGTTGACTTGTCTTTTAACTTGTTCTAAGGTATCCTGAATCTCTGTAACTTGATTCTTCAAATCACTTAAATCTTGTTTAATTCCCATCATATATGATCTCATTTCTTCCATAATTTTTTTCTGGTAATTAGGAGGTTCATCAAAGGAATCGTGTCTTCCTTGAGAATCAGAAGCAGAAGTGGTTGTACAAATTTTACCTGATCTTGTTTTTTTCATTATGAATCAGCAATACCAATACACCTAACTTAACAATGAAAATTTTTTCTAAAGGTATAATTATAAAATATCACTTAATTACAGATTTAACTTATTTACTTAATTACTTAGTTACTTAGTTACTTAATTACTTAGTTATTTAGTTAACTATTTTGTTACTTAATTGTTACTTGTTACTTAATTTACTGTTTCTATCACAATTCAATAACCACTGAAGGTCTAATCAAGTAGGTCAATTAATTATTTAAAAGATAGTTATAAAAGCAAATTAATTAGTTATATAAAGTTAAGTCTGTATATATGAGAAATACCTTAATAATAACTACTATAAGATCAGATTTATCCCGGTTCCTCCCACAAACCCCAAGTTAATTTCACCCAACCAATCAAAGTTAGAATTAATTATAATTATAAATTATTTTGACATTAATATGAATAGTAATCCCTAATAGTAATTATATTGATGGTTAGTTAATTAACTGGTTACTTATAGAAAAAAGATTGGGAATTAAAAATCAAGGTCAAATCCAATTCAGCGATTGATAGCCCTATTCATCATTTCCAACTAGAAAGGAACCCGCTATATTGTTTTTTTCAGCCAGTGAATAAGGAGTTAAGTAAAATCTGTCCTTCACGTCCGTCAGGTAAGGAAATCCTACAAGATCTTGAAAACACCAGTTCCTCCAGTCTTCTAATCAAAGGATAAGTCGAGCAAATCACGTAGTCCCACCTCCTTCTCAAAGAACAAATTCCGTTTCAAGAAAAGGAGCAACCTCAGGTTTGGAAAAGCCGTGAATTTTGGTACTAAGTCCAAGGTGATTTAAAACAAACTATATGTAGCTACTAAAAAGGGTTTTAAAAAAGGAGAGAAAGGGGGGAGGAAGGGCTCCCAGGAATACGAATCCTAATCCAAAAATCCAAAAGTCCACAGTCCAAAATGCAAAATCCATAAGGAACCAAATGGAAAAATAAAAAAAGAAATGAGAAAAACAAGTATTACAAAGGGGAATATGCATCGTCACTGACTCCTCAGAGTCAGAAACAAAAATGTCCGGGGAAGAGGAATTGCATCAATTGTTAAAATTGCAAGAAGTTGATGCAATTGTGAATTGTCCAGAGGATAAATTCTTGTCCTCACCCAGGGTCTTCCAAAACATCTACATTACAAACCTTCAAAATCAAAGGTCTGATCGGCCACAAAGAGCCAGAAACAGAAGAAATCTGGTGGCTGGAATCTTACAAGGGGGAAACTCTCCCCCTCTGTTTCCATACTGCTGCTGGTGAAGATCTGATGGTGGTGACAGTCCAACTGGCTCGCTTCCATGGTTGTGACAGTATCAGCCTATATCAGACAGTATCAGCCTGGCTCCAAGTCATTCGTCTCCCTCTAGCTGTACTCTTCTTATTGAGGGACAGAACGAACCGGATTGTGAAAATATTCTCGTCCAGTAACCAGCAGCAACAGTGATCATCTTCGCAGAGCTCAGAAGATCGTGTCTCCCAGCTCTCAACCAGACCACAAGTCCCAGTTTCTAAAATTCCTGAGCCTGGCACACAGTATCTATCTGGAGCAATTAAAAACAAACAAACTATTATTTATTATTTTTCTATTTCTGGCTCCAAATACATGTGCTAAAACATTTGAACTTAACCCTTCAACTCAGGAAATGATTCCTGATTTTAAGAATACTGTTGCTTAAGGTGAACATCATCTTCCCCTTTTTTCTCTTCCCCTTCTCCCCAGCTGCTCTCATATGATCCTCTCTTCTTTCAAACTCTTTGTCCTGTCCCTTGCCTTCAATGATAACTGAGTTGTCCCTTGTCCATCTGTGGTGTCGAGTTTCTCCCACCTGTCCTCTCCTTTTGTAATGCTGTGACCGTAGGTACCTCTCCTTTCAATCCTTATGTTGTTCTGTCTTTCTTTCCCTCTTTCCCCAAGCATCTCCTATCTCAATCTCTCTCTCTCTCACTCTTTGTCCATGTACACTTCTCTCTTTCACTTTACCATTCATCCACATCTGTCCATCCATCCCCTCCACATATATACACACTGAAGCTTCCTCTCCATGTCTGTATACTGAATCACAGGGCAGTGTGCCATGAGTTTTCACCTTCTGTTCCTCTCTCCCTCCTATTCTTTTTGCCATGCCCTTCATGACAGCTCCTGCCTGTCACCTATCACAGTGTCAAAACCTGCAGGGAACATGAAGGTGGAGAATAATGTAGGAGAGCAACATTGTAGCTAAGGAGAATTCTCCAGTCCATGATATTCTCCAGTCCATGAGTATTACTCAAAATTACTGTCTGTCTGTCTGTCTGTCTATCTATCTAGTAATGGCTGTCAGCCAGTGTTTCAAGTTAACTAATGTTCACCAACAACAACAATATTTTTCTGGTTTTGTTCTTTTCTCTCTCTTTTTTATGAGATGCTGAAAAAAGGACGAATAGGAAGAAAAGAAGGCTAGGGAAAGAATGGAGAAGAGAGCAGAAAAACAGAACACTGAAAGGAATGGGAAAAGATAGTTAAAACTTACATCTCATGATATACGCTGGCTTAAATATGGGTTCTGAACAAGAAAATTAGAGATGTTTCCCCAAATTCCCCCAATTACATTTTGGTGTTCAGATTTGCCTAATCTTGTTTCCAGAAAGCACTGCCACGTTAATAATTGACAAGATGTCTACATATTATTCAGACTACTGTGTATCTGATATATAAACAGTACTTATATATCAGTTTCCAGTTTGCACCACTGGTATGCAGCAGTATATGTTAAGTCAATGCTCGTGATGTGAAATATTTTGCAATTGGTGCGATTTTGGTTAAGATAGGCATGGCAAGAGATCCTGTCAAGGACCCACCAGCCCTCACATGAATTTTAGTCTCCAGCATAAAAATGAGTGGTTATTATTGCTGCATTTTCAGCAGTGTGCACATAGCATTTCTGCTCCTACCAGGTGGTTCACCTATTCAACAGTCAGAAAGGGACAACCTAGTGGATAAAAAGAACAGAAAACCTTCTCTACTGCTAATACTTTTAAACAGTATATGCAACAAGGAAACATTCATTTTAGCTTTCATTTACATGCATTTACAGAAATACAAAAAAAAAATGCTCAAATTCTCTATAATACATACTCCTCCCCCCTCCCCCCAAAAAATATTAAAATCTTGCTGTGTTCCATTATGGAGAATATTTTCTTTATGTTTTCATTTACCACACAAGGTTGAACCACTCAGGTTTTACATGACTTATCAAATCACAAAAAGACTTGAGAAGTGCAGTGAGAAAATCACAGCATATAAATGCATTGTGATAGAATCGTATAATTAGTTCAAGGTTCCTTTTCATACCTTGATCTAAACAGGATGCACATGTGCTGGTATGCATATACGACTTGTAAGCTGAGCAATGCAAAATTAAATCTGTAGCCAACTGTGCATGTAACCATTTAGAACTCCATTTTAGGCACTCTCAGAGTTAAACCAGAAGGCAATCAGAGTTCAGCAAGAGGCAGAAAGAACTCAACAAACAATAATGGAATGGAACAAGGGAAATCTACTCATCCCAATGAAAACATTGAAGACAACAATTCCGGCAAATTCAGTGGATGTACCTCATTCAACATTGCACACACAAACCATTCCTAGCTCTTGGTGCTCATTATCCTCAAGTGAACGCCTTTGCAATCCCCACCAGAGAGAGAAAATACTATTTGAGAGAACACACACGCTTTTGTGTACTCCCATCCATTTCTGTGAGGCTGTCATGACAGTACTTTTTGCTGGATTGCACCCTCAGTGGAAGTATAAGAAGAAAGCTCCATCACCAGCATTAACATTTCCCTATTAAATCATTATTCTTCCCCGGTTTGCCTCATTCAGCTGGCTTTTAGTCTCTTGCCTTTCCATTGATTTAGTGCCCTTATTTACAGAAGCCTGGGCTAGCTGGTTTTCAAACTTTCATTTCACCCATGGAACTCCCCTCCCTCTGGTTATGTATTTGATATTGTTTTCAGCTGGTTTGCTAACCGATATTAGCATCTTTTGTCATTCCTGACACTTAAATTCCACTGCAATGAACACAGATCATATTGTGTAGTCTGGCTGGGCTTAGAGTACTTCTCCTTCCACAGTGCATTTTCTGAACTGTCATTGTATCTAATTCATTTTCAGCAGATCGTTTGGCAGTCTTTCAGTGTTTCTCGGCTCCTATTCTTTGAGCATATCCCCAGGAATATTTCAACTTGTCAGGAATATGATGGACTGCCTTTTATTCACTTACCAAAATACAGAGGCAGACTTCCCCCTCACCACTGCTTCCACTTTTTGATCAGGAAATTTGCTACAGTTGTGTTGAAATGGGAACAAAGTCAAATGAGTGGTAGAAAACACAGTCAGTGACAGCTGACGAGAAGTGCTGTTTGCCAGGTAGCATTCCAAATGGGTTAATAGAAAAGCTGTTTCTCTGAATAGCTAGTCAAGGTACAGGGAAGCAGAATAGGTCTATTGCCATATATTCAACATGATGGCTAATCGAATGTTCAGGGGAGTCTACATCAGAATACCAGATGACATGGGACAAACCAGAAAGGAAGAGAAAGGCAAAAAAGGATGCCCTGTTCTGCATGATCCAGGAAAGCTAACACTTCTCAGTAGCCACAGTTCTACAGGGTCTAAGGCAAAGGTTTTTCCCACTCTCTTCTACCTAAAGCTTTAAAGGATGTAAATGAATTAGAGATATGCTGAGACTGAAGGTGAAGAAGGGTGTTCTCTTCCGCTAAGCTATGGTTTTTTCTCTGATGTCCATCTCTCTAACCACAGTAGGGAACAGATTGGTTCAGATGGATACATATCTGATTTAGGAAGTGTCTTCCATTACAGAAGTGTCTTTTTTTCAATACCATTACTTCTTAAAAAAAAAAAGCCCTGAAATATTTAATGCCATT
The DNA here is from genome assembly GCA_030412105.1 of Cyclura pinguis. Taxonomy (NCBI): domain Eukaryota; kingdom Metazoa; phylum Chordata; class Lepidosauria; order Squamata; family Iguanidae; genus Cyclura; species Cyclura pinguis. The sequence continues at coordinate 62,452,101 of CM059599.1, forward strand.
AATGCTTGTGTTTGGACTGGCAGCCAGGAGAAGCTGGTAACAAACACAGGTCAGAAACTCAGCAGTAACTTAAGTGGTCAGTTTACTGGGGGAAGGAAACAGCTTTCCAAATGAGAAACGACAATGGTCCCAACAATGTCCATAAATCAGAGGCAGGCAAAACAAACACAAGTCAAAGGCAGAAACCTAGGCAAGGGCAGTGAACAGAAGCGTACATAGGAGAAATGGTCAGTTGCTTGCTGACAAAGACTAAAGGGGAAAGGCTCAGTTCTTATAGGCTCCAGGATCAGTGCAGCTGGTGCCTGATTAATTGGTGCTTGGCATAAATTCGCTGGAAGCAACGCAGGAGACCCTTTTGGTGTCTACACTGGGTGAAGGTAGGTATGGATAATCAGTCTCTGTGTCAGAATGAGCAGGACTCCCTGCTGGGGCTGACACTTCTGTCCCTGGGGCGGGTGGTGGTACTGTCTGCTCTGCAGGTTCTGCTGTAGCAATCTCTGTGTCAGGGCTCAGAGCAGGTTCTGCTACCTCAGACTCTGAGTCTGAGTCTAGGTCCTGGAAGCCCAAGACACCTTGCACCAAAGGTCAAACAGAAAGATAAGCATATAGGGCAATATATATTAATACTGAAGTAATGTATACACTGATAAGGTATCAGAAAGTTGTCTTTAATTTACTGATGACAGCTTAGGTTTTATATTTAGTTTGGCATCAAGGGCTACCAAACATGGGAGGGTTTTTTTGGTGGTGGTACTTCAGTTATGGAACACTCTCCTCCCTCAGATGTCCATCCACACACACTTTCATTTTTCAGGTGCTAATGTGATACAGTGGGTTGAGCATTGGGGTGTGACTTTGAAGAATGAGGTTCAAATTTCCACTTAAGTCACAAAAATCCACTGGGTGACCCTGGGCAAGTCACACTCTTTTAGCCTCAGAAAAAGGCGAAAACTCCTCTGAACAAATCTTGCCAAGGAAACCTTATGATATGGTCATTATAGATCAGAAAGGACCTGATGGCACAGAACAACAATTAAAAAAAATCTATTTGTATAAACTTTTAGAAAGTAGAGAATTGTTCAATATTTATTTGATGCTTGTTTCTATTGATTTTATGAACTCTTGGCAGATTTTTTTAAAAAATTTAGACCTCTGTAATTTTTGGTTTCAGATTTGTGATCTTAACTATTTGTAATTTCTGATTTTCACTTTGTGTTTTAGGGCAAAAGTGTCAACTGTCTTATGCTCTTATGAGGAAATGAAAGACATGCATTGAATGAATGAATAAATAGTATACACCAATTGAGCAAGGACAGCTGAATAAAGTCTGAGAAATAAAAAGCATCAAATTATCAATATGGGAAGCCCAAATAAAGATGTTAATGTGGGCAACTATCTTCTGTGAGGCATGATTATTATTGTACAGGGTTCAGAACTGAACAGAATTTTGTTACAAGTTATGAGTGCAAGAAAAGTTATTTCAGTAGGACAGACTCTACAATAGATACTATATGTGGAATAACAGTCAACAATTACTGTGTATTTGCACATTTATGTTTCTTTCTAACATTTATTAAAATTCATTCAAAGTCAAAGAAAGAATGAAATAGATAAAGGAAAGAAGGACCAAGTTGTTTATATTTTGGAATCTACAGAGATCAGAACCATGTGTAAGAAACATGGAAGTTAAAAATCTACACACTGACAGTATTAAGGATGTGAGGAAAGTTTCACTATTTAAATTGCAGGAGCAAAGGATTAGTGTGCTCTGAAGATCTATCCCCAATTTGGTTCCTTCTAGATCAAGGCTGGGAATCATGCAGCCCTCTCAGTCTTATTGGACTCCAACTCCCATCAGATCTTGCTGTTACCAGACCATACACCCTCACTCCATGATATTGTTTAATTGGCAAATATAAATTAGAATGAAATATAAATTATATACTGAAGTGGCTGGGAAGCTTGCTGGCAAAGAGGAACTGGTTGCATACATACATTGCAAAACTAGGTTAGATTGAGACTTCAGGGCATGGCTAGATCATAGTCAGAGAAACTCTGAATAATATGGACTTGCAGGTATTCCTTGATGACTTGACCTTTAGAAACAATAGTACTCAAAACTGCTTCTATGAAACAACTGATTGTCTTCAACCCTCTTCCTTTATCTACCAAAACTCTTCTTTTTGTTCCCCTCACCTGTGCCATCATTAACGAGCTATCACAATTTCCATCAGTCCTTTGTCTCCTAATGCTAAGGCCATCAGCTCATTCCAGAACCCATTGCCTACTCTGCCAGAGAGCCATTAACAACTTTAATCCCTGGGTCTGAGCCAGATAGCTTATAGTACTTCAGCATACTGGCCATCACTCTGCTGCTCCAATTCCTGTTTTGTACTACCCTTGGACCCTTGGTCTGAGCCGTATCTCTTTGTCTCTTCACTTCTGGATAGGTAAATATCACCCACATCACACTAAATTCTTCTATCCAAACTTTTCCTTCATTTTCATTCAGCTAGCCTTATGTGATTTTATGTGCATGTGAATGTTAATTCCCCCAATAAAAAAATTACTTTTGAATCTCCAGCTGGTGTCCCTGCATTAGTACCAGTATACACAAGTGTAAAAGATCCTGTTAAGTTATCCCCCTCAAAGGTCTCCCCTTTGAGCCAATATTCCCCACTGTTTCCAGAGGCATGGGTATCATGAGTGGACCCCTGAGTCACCCACACTTTGGGGTAACATTGCTAGCTTAGCCAGTGGTGAGGAATGCTGGAATCTATAGTTCAGCCACTTCCAGAGGGTTGCCTGATTCCCACCCCACTTCCAGATAATCTGGCCTACTATTAGCATCATCCCTGGTCATTCTCTAGACTGACTGGTCTGATGTAAGTTGCAGTTCAAAACATATAGAGACCCAGGCATAGGTGGCATATAGGCAAAGCAGAAGGTTCACCTCCATCTACCATTCTGTGTGGAAACACTTTCTGCTTAGCCCAGGAACCATCACTAGAAATAGACTAGGAATGGCTGCCCTAGAACTTATATCTTGTGACGCTGGGCAAACATGGAAAGAGCGATGAGTTTAGAAAAAGCAAGCTGCAGTATCCCAAGGGTCTGAAACCATAGTCCCTTGTGGTTTATGTAGGCACAATTCCTGAGAAGCCATTATTTAGTGACAAGAGACAATTGCCCTGGGCATACCTGGTTTGTCTCTTCCCTCTCTGCCTCAGGGAACCAAGTACATGCTAATTGGCTGTAATTCAGCACTGCCCTATGACACGGAAGACAGATCATTGATGTTTTTGTGGAAATAAGGAGGAGTATATGGACAAATTATTTCAGCATTCTTTTTCTTTCATATTTTTCTCAGGAGAATGGCACATTAGAAAGTTTAATTTATAGTGGATACCTACTGGAACTAAAATAATCTTGAAAAAGCTGTTTGGGCTAATATGTTCTTGTCCTGAAACAACTACCTCACTGCTAAACCTCCAGCAGTTCAAACAAATTATTTTGGCTGCTACAGGCATGGAATGCGACAAAGATGATTGCTTAAAAGAGCAGTACAGAATGGAGACTATTTGAAAAATCAGTCAAATAGGTATAGATGTAGATACAGACACACAATATGAATTGCATTGTCCTCCAGATCTTGTTGGACTGCAGGTCCCAGCAAACCTACCTCATATATCCAAAGGTGAGGAAGGCTGGAACATGCAGTCTATCAACACCAGGTGGTCCACATGATTCCCACCTCTGAAATAGATACAGATGGGGATGTGGAGAATTTTGGTAAAAATTCTTTGTTCTTGGCATAGTAGAGCATCTTAAAAGCTCAAGGATCCCTAATGAGAAATTGACAACTTCCTGTGACATATTTCTTACCTCCTACGAAAGAGTGAGGGAATGAATGCTTCCTCTCCCATCAAGGTTTCCACAATTTAAACAAAAAATGTCTGTGCAAAGCTAATATCTTTTCGGTTTATATTATAGTGCTATATTCCACTTTAATGGGCAGCATCTTGTAGAATCCTGGCATTTGTAGTTTCATGAGGCATTAGAGGAGTTCTCTGGTAGAGAATTCTACATGCCTATCCCTAAACTACAAACCCCACAATTCCACAGGATGGAATGATGGCAGTTAAAATGGAATCATAGTGCTGTAATTCTGTAGTGAAAAGGCCCATGGAAATAAGTAACAGGTGTTAAATGCTGACTTCCACATCCAGACTGTATCCCATCTGGACAATGCTGGCTGAAGAAAGTCTACATAACAGTTTCCCCAGAGTGGATTTCTCTCACATCCCTGTTCAAAAGAAAGCTCCACTTAGGTCAATGGGATCCACCACCACTACCCTGAAAAAGAGCACAGGATTGCAACCTTAATTTACTAAATCATAAGGAAGGGAGTTGCATCAAAAGAAGGGGAATTGCAACTGAATACATAAAATACTTTCTAGTAACATACTTAATTTTGCAGAGTATTAAAATTAGGGCCAGCATCAGATTCCATTAATTATTAAAACAGATTTTAGGCCCTTTCCGCAACTTACCTACGTCTGGCGCAGTTGCACAGGGATCATACGAGCAGCCTCTTCCATGAGGCTCTCTCAGCCCCGCTGCTTCTGCTCCGCAGGAGCTGCCTGCTGGCTAGCAGGCAACATGAGGGCTCCTCCTCTTCCTTCCGCACAGCAGCTAGGTATTTTCCCAGGCTGCGCTGGGGGAGGAAGTGCAAGGGCCACGGCTCTGCACGCAAGGTAAATGTGTGTAGGGCCCCAGAGCGATGCGCGATCGCACACCATTTTCAGCTAAAAGCCAAAAATGATACAGTGCACGATTGGCGCCTGCTGACCCCAGCAGTGTCATGCGATTATGAGGACGTCATCTGAAATGCTCCTCGCAATCGCGTGATGCTCTGGAGGCCCTTTCGCATGACAAATACCATGAGAAAAGGGCCTTAGTCAGGTTGCAATACATTTGTCCTCTGCAGCACCCCATACCAATACTAAATATTCTGTTCAGAGCCCAGACCTAGTGGGTATTTTGTCCTTACTTTTAAAGGTAAAGAAATATTTGAAGCACCTATGGAATCTCTCCTCAAAAGAATAGTCTGCTTCTTAAGCTTCCTGATGTGGATACTGGCAGGGTCTCCCACCCCGTGTGCCAGGGGCTGCAGCTGCATTTGTGTTCATTTTACTCCAACCTTTTTTTTCCCCTTTTCTGGAAACTGCTGTGGACCAGCAGTGGTCAAGAGACCATCATTGGTCAAGAGACCATCATTTTCAGTAGCACTGATCTAAGCCATTTCATGGGGAAACCTGTGAAGGTGTGTACAGGTTTATAGACTCCGAGATTGTAATTCTACACTCATGTAACAGCTAGGAAATCTCACTAAGCTTAATAGGACTCATTTCAAATTTTTTATAATATTAAGGTTATTTTTGTTTTGCTCATGATTGAGAGAGCCATATATACAACACAGTGCTCTCTGCTTGAATATAGCAGAGATTCATATTTACTTAAAAACGGTAATGGAGTATGGTGCATGGCAAGCTTAAGGGAAGAATTAGTAGTCCTAATAATACAATAGATGGCTTCCAGAGAATAGGTCAGCTCCCTTGTGGAAATGAAGTGTTTGTGTTAACTGCAAGTAGTTGTATAATTCACTTGTCATGTGACATTAATGGCCTTCTCTAAAAACCTGTGATTAAAAATAAACCTGTGATAGTAAGCATTCATATATGGGATGCAAGGTCGTCTGTTGAATACGTGCTTCTAAGCAGACATGTATAGGGTTGCTTAGCAAGACTAGTGATATATATATGTGTGTCTGTGTCTGTGTGTATGTATATATGTATACAAATATGTGTGTGTATATACCACAACTGTACACCAATGAAGTAATTTCCTCAAGGGTATTTACTCTGATGTATTTCTCTTTCATATGTCCCTTCTACTGCTTATAATGATGGAGGGCTTTCACTCTGAAAGTTAATCTTAGCTTTTATCATTCATTTCATATTTTGTGTGTGTGTGTGTGTGTGTGTGTGTGTGTTCCAAGACAACAAAAGCTGAAATAGCTTAAAAGAACCACGTCTGTATGGGCAGCAGCAGTTTTCTGTTCTGCCTTTTTTGTGAACAGGAGGAATGTTCCCCAGTGAATTCCCATGTAGAAATTTTGATCCCCCCCCCCCAAATCAAAGAATGCTGGACTCCACTGAACATGACAGTCTTTGAACAATGTGCCTGTAAACATATATTCCAGAAGACAATTTTCCTGTTTAAACTCAGACTTGTATTAGCAACAATGATGTATGATGGCTATGCCACCACTATTGCTCACTATTCTGTTGTAAAGAATAAAAGAATCCATATAAATTGGGGTGGGGAAATTGGGGCCGCTGAGCTACACATGGCAACCTAAGGCTATTTTGAAACCCTACATGCTCTCCAGTGGTATTTCTCCTTAGATTATTGGGGGGGGGGGAATCAAAATCTTATAAAATGGACATTTTTAACTCCAGAATGTCCCACCCCTGGGTACTGATTCATTATGTCTTTAGCCCTCATGGTCTGCATTAGGCTCAACAGAAGCTTTTCTATGCAAATCAGCTATGCGGAATTTTGCTCAGAAAAAGACTCCAATTACAGCATCATCCACACAGGAAAACAACTCTCTATATACAGAAGACAATACCATTTTTAAAGCAGAAAATCTGTTTCCAACACAGAAAGTGCTGTTTGCTATGCAAATAAACCACATGTGAATTTTGTGTAGAGTAAACCCTAAACTGCTAAGATTTTAATCAGTCTGTGATTCCTTTCATCAGGGCTTCTTGACACCAGAAAAATATTTTTGACTATTTTTTGACTATTTTTGAATGTTCTTTCCATCCCTAGTGTGAAAGGGCCCACAGCTAAACTTGTCCAGGGTGATCTACCTCCACAACTTCAGGAGCCATCTTTAGGATTTACTAGAGCCCACACTGTCCCTAGGTATCATTACACCATTTTTAGAGAAGAACGTCACTTCCCAAGGTATCATACTCCCTTTTGGGACCCACCCTCAATTTCCTTTTGTTGGTCGTTGTAGTCTCTTCCAACTCTATGAGTCTATAGCTGTTGTTTGTTTGTTTATACACTTTCTATCCCATCATTCTCCAAACATGGGAGCCAGGGCAGTTTAAATTATAATTCGAAAAAAAAACAGAATAAAAACAATATATTGTACAAATATTCTTAAAAACATTAAAGAGATGACAATATTAAAATATTTTAAACTGTTTGTGGTGTATATCTATTATATAAAAGTCAAAGTTTGTCTGTTTGTTTGTGACAGGAGAAGACATCATATGATTGACTGTGTCAGACAAAGACCTCATATGATTGGCTGCCTAAGAAGATTCTATGGAATCCTGGGGAGAGGCCTTTAGAATTCTCTGCTGGAGAGCTCTTGAATAGTCGCTATGAAGATGAGACCTAGCAGGAAGGAGGAGGGCAGTGTATTACCTCAGGAACCCAACCTCTGTATGTTAATAGATTTGAACACAGATTGGATTGGGGAGTATGGGGGAAAGTTACAGGTACTGGACAAGACAGTTTGGGGCATTAGAGACACAGAATCTCAAATCTTTCTAACAAGTATTGCCTATGAAAAAATAAAATCTCAGGCAACACCAGATATATATGCTAGTAAAACATAAAAACAAGGTGCAACCCACTTCATTAAAAGAACTTTCTGAGACACCCCTTTAAGACTGAAGGCTTTTCAAAATAAAAAGCTCTCTGCCTGCTGGTGAAAACAAGTCATAGGTGAAGGCAACCTAGTTTCCCATCAGAAAGATGTGGGAGCAGCCGTCAAGAAGGCTCTTTCCCATGTCCTCACCAACCTTATCTGTGTTGGTGACTGGACTGAAACTGAAACTCCTACCTCAAAGATCTTAAGGTTTGGACAGGCTCCTAGAGGGAGCTTCGGTCTTTCAAATGGTCTGAACACAGGATGTACAGAGTTTATTCCTGCATCCCCTCCAAAAAAGCTCTAAAGACCACAAAACAACATCTAGTCAACTTCATCATCAACAGAGTTTGGTCAGGGAGAGTAATGCATGGAAGTGATGCATAAAATCTAGAATAAGTGCACAAAAATTCCCACTTTTTCTTTTCCATTTCTTCTTAAAAAAAAATAACCTACATGGATTTCATCCCATTTGGGAAAAAAAGAGCAGACAGTAGCTGATACAGACTAGATATGGAGGTGGACATAAGGAAACCCATGAGTTTGGGTTTTACAAGAAGTGCAAATTCCTACTTTTGAGTCATCATGTATTCACAGTCCACCACGGAGAAAAGCAAATATTTAAATCTTATGAAAATAGCTTGTCTATGGTATTCTTCTACTCACCAAATGCAACAAGGTCTTTATTCTTTCCACTGCTTCTTCATCTTAAAAAGATTTGAATCATTTCACTTGCTTATCAGTATACAGAAACTACTGCAAGGCTGTGCTGTGAAGTGTACTAATGCCCTATTTGTTGCTTCTGTAATTTCAAACCAAGTGCACAGGCTCACATGCGATACACCTGTGGCTTGTTAGTCATGCTCTTCATTAGGCCAACATTCTCTTGGGATTAACAGTTGTGTTCGGTCTAACCTCCTTCTCAGTAGAGATGTCACAGTCTCATTTAATTGCTTCACCAGCACACCGGAATGTGTTTACCCTGACAGGAGTGCCTAATGAAAATTATAAATAATTTTTAAAAACAGGATAAATCTAAGAGAACAATGTACAGCTCTGTCACAGTTTATTAGTAGTAGCACCCAATTATAGGGCTGTGATGGAAAGTGGAATCCACAATACTCTGCTGGAATGTACAATGCACATTCTTCAAGACAGATATGTTTTAAGTGATGTTTGTTGGAGGACAAATATATGAGTTAGTGCACTGTGAGTAGAAATAGAGGATATACAAGGTGGTATGTGTACGTGAGTCCTACCTCCAGCTCCACTAATGGAGCTGAGGGTAGAATTCTTCACACTCAGAATTTTTCCATCCCATCTCTCTCATTACCCCCAAAAGGTGGAGAACCTTGAAGTCCATCAGCAGTGGCAGTATCTCCTTAGAAATTGAGGGAATTACAGCTCACAGGAGACCTGCAAGAGAAGGAGCAGTAACAGCAGAATCTTTTCACTTGCGTATATCCATACTAACCATAGGACTCCAGTTAAACGTTTAAACAGCATATTTTTATTGGAAATCAATGGACACACACACAACAAATCAAGCACTCTCACAAATCATACAAGGCTAGTGAAGGGAGAAGCAAGAAAGGTTAGATAGAGATTCTGGATGTAGAGGGTGATATTTACCAGTCCAGAAGAAGGTCAAAGCAGAGTGGCTCAGACTGCAGTCTGGGAGTAGCACAGAGCATGAGAATCTGGGGGCCAATGTGCAGAGCAACATGCATCCAAAGTACTATGAACTGCAAGGGTCAGAGCAAGGCTTTAAATACCCTTTTTCCTACCCTGAGAAGGTGAGTGTTAATTACCATCTGGCAGAGTAAACAAAGGGGTCTGGAAGGGACTAAATGTCTTACTTTGGGTGACAAAACATTGATGGGAGTCATGATAGCCTCTTAATGTCTTGGTTGGGTAATGTCAATGGGGAAGGTCTCTGTAGGAAATGCACACAGCAGGGGTGCTTGCCTGCCACCCCTGGGCAATTTCTTTGACTATTGTATTCAGATGTTGGGTTGTTGACACTGTGATAACTGAAGCCACTGTCAGAGCTGCTGATGACATGCAGCAGCTGTTGGTCCCTGTTGCTCAGGGTGGAGATGACGAGCAGCAGCTGATGGTCCCTGTGGCTCTGGCTGGAGATGCATCCTGAAGCTCAAGAGCTCCCCCTGCTGCCATGGACCAAGCAGGCATGGACGTCCCTCTGCCTGCTCCTTTGTAGCAACAGGGATCTGATTCTGAAGAGGCTCTGGAGCCTGGTTCAATAAGCCCGCAATCAAGGTGGAGACTCAAGAGGGCTGTGCAAAGGGAGGCTTCCTTGGCTAAGTTTAAGAAGTGGTGACCAGACACACCTGTGCTTGGGGCTATATAACTGCCTGCCTGGAAGCTTCCCTTTGCTTGTGGCAAACTTCTTACAATCCCTCTTCTTGCCTGTACCTCGCTCCCAGCACCTGGTTCCTGATACCTTGAATTGATCTCTGGACTCTTGACCTTTGGCTTTGGAACTCTGACAAATGAACTTCTTTGAGTAAGTGCTTGCTTGTCTCCTCCTGGCTGGACTTTGCTGGCTCTCCCACTCTCTTCTCTGGGCTGGCTCGCTGCCCAGGTCTCTGACCTTGACAAACACGATTACTGGAAGTCTATTAGCTCTGGGCTGTCCTGCCTAACTCTTCTTGATTTTGTGACCTGGCCATGTTGAGCCTATGCTGACTTAGCCCAGGTATACACCCAGTATCCTGCCATAAGTATCCAATTTTTATATGAAAATGATATTTCATGCCAATATTGCTATCCCTTAGGATGTGGTATGTAAGGAGTGGTAACACTCTGTCTCAATGTCTGCTTGGTTGAGGAGAGTACAGTCAGCCCTCCACGTTTGCAGGTTTCACTTTTGCAGATCCGATTATTTGCTGTCATCTCTGCTGCCTCCCTATGCCATTTTTAATAGGAACTGCAAGTCTCATGAGATGGAGAAACTGTGAACGAGGCTTGTAAGTTCCTATTAAAACTGATGTGGGGCAGCAATGGAGGTGGCAGTAAGCCCCACCAGCCTCCCACTTCTACCTTGTGAAGGAACCCTGATGCCTCAAAGGAATCTATGGGGGGTTGAATGTGGTAATCATACTTTTCTACTCATGGTTTTTCCACATTCAGGGGGTCTCATGCCCATAGCCCTAGCGAATGTGGAGGAATGACTGTACTCTGGTCCTAGATCTGTACATTTTTGTTTATCAAAGATGCATGCCATCCACCCTGTTTTGGTTTACATGGATTACTGCTGTCAATGACCTTCTACTACATGGTTTGTCTTCAATTGTATTTTCACCCTCTTTAATTTTTTTCACTCATATTCACCTCATCACATATTTCTGAGCATCCTGTGGATGTTAGCGTCAATACATCCTCCTTTAGTCAAGAACTCAATGGCTGCTCTTTGTTTCTGCATCTTATCCATGGTTATGCAATACCTAGAAATGCAGAAATTACATCTGTTATGCAACAAGAAATCCTGTATCTTGTGGTGTAACAGCATCACATTTGGATTAACAGTTTCAGAGAAAATCGCACACAGGCATTACTTTCAGTAAGACACTTGTATATATCTTGCCTCCCCCTCTTTCTTAAAGACATGAGTCTGACTGTCTTGCTCAGGTGATGCTGATTACTGATTGTCACAGGAATTTTGACCAGGTCTTTTTCCAACCTGGGGTTGCTTGCTACTACTTAAGTCACCTAATGGTAGACAGCGACTAGCCACTCTGCCTGGCTAGCAGGGTGATATGGTTGAAATAGGGCTATATGGTTGAAACAGAAGTAGAGTCATCTGTGTTATAATGTCTTCTCACCTCTCCTCAACTCTTGTGCTACTCAGTTACTTGAGTTTCTATAGGTCAGAAAATTGTCTTTATGAGATAATCACATCAAAATCACTGGCTTCATGAAGGTTCTGTTCACAGATTATGTTGCTTCCCTTTATGGAAAGCTTCGTCCACACATGGAAAGGCTCATTCCATCAATGGAATAATCCCTTCAATGAAGGAAAGATCTATCCCTTTACAAAGCTGATCTTTGGATCTAGCCCATTACACACAACCAATGACATATTTTCCTTTATTTTTTGGGAGGGCAAAACTAACAGTAACAAACATCCAACTCTCTCTCCAAATTAGTTGCCTTTAGATGGTTTAAACCATTCAAGTATAAGGATTAAGCCAAAACAACTACTATTGGGAAGGCAGTTAAAGAAAATTTGCATCAGTTTGCTTTAATCTAAGTAAATGGATTCCTCCTTTCCAGACAAAATAAATACATTAATGCAGAATCAGAAATCAAAAGGGCTTATAATAATAAAACTAACAATCACATGCTCCAGTTATGGACATTGGCTAAAGTGAAAATCAATTTGTTAGATATTAGGCCTGTGTGGCATTTCAGAGGGTGTACAGTTTAAACAATGCTGTTATTAGAAGCATTCAAGATCTCATTATACTGATGGGTTTTTAGGATGAATGATTAGGTAGCTTACTTTGCTGAAACATCTTCCTTTTTGTGGATGTCTTCATAAAACTTCAATTTTTCTTGTTAGTACAATGTTAATAATTTGCAAATGGCTTTGGTTCTACCCCTCCCTGGTGCAACTGTAGTGAAAGCTGAATCTAAATTACGTGATCGTTATGTGAGCTTTTGTTTGAACAGAGCCCCCAAAACTGGGTGGAATCTACTAAAAATTGAGAAATGAAAGAACAGTATTTTCTGCATAAAATTACTTGACATTCTGGTTGCCTGTTAACCAGTGGTGAGAAGATGGACATATTTCTCTCTCTCTCTCTCTCTCTCTCTCTCTCTCTCTCTCTCTCTCTCTCTCTCTCTCTCTCTCTCTCTCTCTCTCTCCTCTCCCTCTCCCTCTCCCTCTCCCTCTCCCTCTCCCTTTTTGTACTTAAGACAGAAACTGGGGAAAGGAAATTTGGATGTGCTAAAATTTCCCTCTAAACCTAGTAGAATAATTTGAACAAGTCTATGAAATGATTACATCCACACTCTGTTAAATGGTTGTGGGCAGGCTTTTCTTGGCAAGAATTATTCAGAGAAGGTTTACTTTTGCCTTCCTCTGAGGCTCGGAGAGTATGACTTGCCCAAGATCACCCAATGGGCTTCCATGGCTGAGCATGGATTTGAACCCTGGTCTCCAGACTCATAATCCAATGCTCAGAGCATCACACCAAGCTGATTCTCATCTATTCATCTATCTCTCTATCATATATTATTGATTTATTAGAGGTATTTGCTACTTCTTAACCTACCAGGGCTCCTGAAGCAATGCATGGCGGATTTTTTAAAAAAACAGATAAAATCTCCTTTAGAAACAACTCAAATCAACTTTTCTTTTTTTAAAAAAAAAAGTCTTTAACACAAGCACACCATTTAAAAAGTTGAAGACCAGAAACCATATGAAGCAATATAGTCTTGCCTGCCCCCTGGAAGCTCAGTAAAGATGGAGTCAGCCTAACTTCCAGGGGATGGGAGAAAGAGCTTCCACAAATGAGTTTCTGATACTAATAAAGCCTCATCTTGTGTATGCTCTGGCCTAGCCTCTCAGGGCAGTGGCATGCATCATGACCTCCAGCAAGAAACTCAGATTCTGGGCAGGCTCATATCAGAATGTTCAAGGACACCAGGAATGGGAAAAGTATGGCCCATGCACCTTATGCAATCCAAAGATGTTTTATAGTCCCCTGAATATAAAAAAACAAACAAACCTCAAAATCCCTCTATATCCTCTGAAGATGGTCTCCGGGGTTAAAACATGGCAAAACTGCCCCCATGCTCTCCCAGCATATGTAGCTGGACATTTTGAGTGAAACAGGATTGGGGGCAGATTTTTATGAATCACTATAGCCCCTGGACCTCAGGACATTTCCCATCTCTGAGGTAAAAGGATGTGACAATCTCAACTTTCATGCATTCATCTGAATCCCATGAGAGTTTTCATCCTGTCTTTTTCTCTGTGAAAATTCATGTACAAATTTCAGATCTTTTTCATAGTTTTATATGTGTCTCCCTAATGTAGAAATCTCTCCCTTTTGGTGCATATTTTTCTAATTTTACATGTTTGTTACCCTGCTTGCTGGGGGTCCCTTAGGGGGATTCCCAACGCTTGTCAAAATTATCAATTGTGGGGAAAATTAGCTATGAACACTGCTGTAGCAATGTGGAGAGGGCAGGGTAATTAAGGATCTTGAGCCCAGCTTTATGGAGTCAGAACACAGAGAGTTAGGTTAACTGTTCAACTTTCAGCATTTTATTGGAAACAATGTCAAAATCCGTACAAGCACTCTGTTGCGCTCACTCACACAAGCATACAAGGGCTATCAAAATTTAGAAAGAGGTGAATATTAAGTGAGACATAGGGGTTTGAGGTAATACTGTACCAATCCAGAAGTCTTTGGCTGGGAAAAGACAAGTGGAGAGCAAAACTCAGCATGGGGAGGGGCTGAGGGGAGCCTCAACTGACAGAGTGACTGCCTGCAGTCAAGTCTGGGAGAACTCTGAAATGAAGGAGGAAAGGGGTTCTAGTTCTAGGGCTAAACATGTCCTGGGGACCAGATGGCTAAATTTTTATGAAGATGGATATCAGCTTTGTAGTTCAAAGAAAATACAGCCAGGCATTCTTGTAGTTCCCTGCAAGATGGCTATTTCATCTGGGGATGCCAAGGTGTAACATTCCTGACTGTTTGAAGTGTTAATTTGATCCCAGAGACCTCTTGTCTCCTGTTAGCACTATTATTGCTGAAAGTCCATTTAAATGGTCGGTGGGAACCATTTCCGAGATTCACCTAGAATACGTGACAGGAACCAATGCTAATGTTAACCTTTGATCTGTTTCCCATAGCTCTGCTCCCTATGTGTCCTTCCGGTAAAATCTCTATGGCTCACTATGTTTGATATAAAAGAATTATGCTCCTTAGAACATAGTCTATAGGTGGGGTAATACATTTTAGTTGTTCATTTTTGTTAAAAAAAGTGTGCATGGTGTGAAGCGTATTTTATTTCTTCAGAATGTACCACCAGTCTCATAAATATGCAGATTTTCGAGGTAAGGTATCCTTTGTCATGCAACAAATCTCCAGAGGGATGCAATGGATACTTTTGTCAAGAGTCTAGACTCCAGCAAATTCTTTTTCATCCTACTCTATTAAGTACGAATGCTGTACGAATAAGAAGTACGAATGCTGATAAATAGCTAAGGTTCTTATCCACAAATTAGTCTAAGAAGTATAGATCACAGCTGTTCATATTAGAATTCACACAGGCTGCCTTCCTCAAACATCTCAAGATTCAGCCATCAGATCAAACAGAGAAAACTTTAATCTTACCTCAAAGAAATGTTCATCGATATGGTAAATTCACAGATCCAGGGCACAATCCTGTATTTCAGCTACACTAGCTGATGGGCTCTAACACTTGATGGAATCCCTGCTACACCAGCAGAATGTCAAATCTGCCACCATTCTGACAGAGTTATTAGTGAAACACTGCAAACATTCCTGTCAGTCAACGAATATTGCCTTTTGTGTGAAGATCAAGAAAAAACACCAGAACAAGAAATCTCAGCAACACAGTTTGTTGCTGTGACACTGTAGATATCAATTATAATTTTTTCCCTCTTCTTCATATGGGAAAGATATCAGAGGAACAGGAAGGAAGACCCAAAATCCAGCACCACAATGTTTATAACTGATTGTTTCATATTTCTCTTTTTTATGAGCCTCAGAAGACCTTTTCTAAGTGTGTATTTTCCTTCCCAAACTGAGCTTTAATGAACTTACTTTATGCCAAGAAGTGGCAAAGGCTTGCCAAATGTTTTACTTCTAAAAAATTTATATATATAACAGCTTTTGTAAAATCTCATTAAACCTAACAGCCCTCTACATGTGATCCAGTCCATCTATCAAAAGATCTAGCTGTGAAGGACTGTACAGCTCCAGAATAAGCACTGCCCTTCTCAATTTTTGTTTAAGAAACAATTGTCCTTATGGTCCTATATTGCTTCTTTAACTTCCTTCTTTGTAATCCTCTGAGCTGACCTAGCTCTGATGATGCTTTCAGAGAATCACCCCATTTTTCTAGGTAATTGCAATTCAATTGTGTCATTTTCTCTGACATACGTGGCTAGCTTTAGAAAGAAGCCACCTGTGGCAGACACTGTGGCATATGAAGAATTGCTGTCTAAATAGGGGTAAGTAGCTATTTCTTACTTTTTAATAATTTGGTTTCTTTTTCTGCTAGCTCCATTTCCAGCTCATGCCCCCTCCTATCCAGATTTTCTTTGTAGAAATTTCCTTCACCTGAAGAATTGTTGTAATACTTGGTTAAAAATAAACTTTATTCAATTACTGAGTCATTCCAAAGTACAGATATGGGCTACATTTCCAGTCCATTCTCAGAACAGCACGATAAGACAGTTACAAAACATGCATCCATGAGAATATGGTGTGACAATTAAGGTGTTACATATCCAGTTATTGCATTTCTGTTTCTGGAATGGCCCTCAATGGATTATTAAATTAAATTGTAGAATCACACTATTCCATTGATTTTTTTAAAGAATTTTTAAACATATGACACACATAAAGTAACAAAATAGCACAATAATTAAAACAAAAAATACAAAAAATACAAGAGATATAAGAAAACAAAACTTAGATAACTAAACTATAAATATCTAACTAAACTACAACTGACTAACAAAAATTACAGCCAACTAACAAAACTAACAAAAATTACAAATAGTTACAATTGGTTCATGCCCTTGTTGCAAACGGCTCCTACAAAACAGTTGTAGTTAATTATTAAATCATTACTTTAAAATCTAAGTTGGCATACCACCATTTCTACTACCCCCACCACCTCTCTTCTTCTGGGAACTAATAGCAGCCTTCCATCCACTGAAACTTTCAAAACCATCTCTGTACTCTCTGAGGAATGATACTGTTGCCCCTGTTCTGTAGCTCCAAATTCACAGGATTCTTCCTGATAGTTCTGTTCCTAGGTGCTACATTCTTCTAAGTGCACACCTCATGTGTTTGGGAATTTTCTTGTTCCCTAGAGGCATCACTTGTATATTGCCGTTCCAGGAGCATCTGCACTGGTACGGCCCAAAAGACTTCATCTTCCTGATTTTGAGTATAAATATATGAGCCACAAGCTGTTGCATCTTTCCTTCAGTGAGGGCAACCAGCTTGTACTTGTGGCTGGTACAGCTCCTTTAATCCTCATTCAAGAAAACAAACATAGCACAAAAACCGCAGGTCACTGAAGCTGATCCTTCAGCAACTATTTCTAGTTGACCTATATAGGGAGCATAAGAAACCTCTGGGCCTCCTCCTCAAATTCTACATAAGATGCTTGTGTAAAATGTCTATCGTTGTCATGTCAGCCAAGCTTCTGTTTGCTTCAACTTCAACCAAGTCAGTGAATCAATTCCATTCAGAAGAAGCCCTACCCCCTTAGACTACATGCTCACACAGAACACATGACCCCAATTGCACAAGGATACAAGAAAGCCCCCAAACAGTTCTGCCAAACAAGCAGTTGTAACCTAAAAGGCAGAAGGTCATGTCATTCTGTCTCTTCCACCAATCTCAAGCAAAATACCTGTTGTCCTTATCCTCTTAGCCAAGCTCTTGCTCACATACTGATATAAATGCATGGTTCATACTAGTATCTTCAAAAACAAGCAAGCCAGAAACTGTTGGTGGAAGGCACAGATTGAGATTGAGACAGTATAGGGTGGGATGGGGGAAGAATTATAAGACTTGAGTTTATTCTAGATGAATTAAAAATCCCCAACTTACTTCTGCAAGCAAGTGGCTTAAAGTTGTATTTTAAAAATTAGCAGTGGTGGATTTAAGTCTTTTATTCCACATCTCAGGTCAAGTCTCAAGTCTCTACCTTCAAGTCTGAAGTTGAGTCTCAAGTCCTTGCAAAATACTTTCAACTCAAGTCTCAAGCCTGGGAGCGAAATTTATCCCCTAATCTCTATTCCAGAATTTCTGGACAGAGTTGAATAAAGTTATTTTTAACAATTTAAGTAGAGTCAGACCTCTACATTTGCTATTTTGCAATTTGCAGTTTCAGAAGTAGGGAATAGAATCCTTCTCACTCCTCTTTCCCAAAGCTGAAGGCTTTTGTGTCAATGGGTATAAAAGAGTCTGCAGCTTCAGAAGTGGGGAATAGGGTCCTTTTTAACTTCACATTTGTGAAGCTGGAGGCCTTTTTTTGGAAGTGGGAAATAGGATGTGTTTTGAAGCTCCGAAAGCTTTAGTAGGAAGGACCCTTCCTCCTCATGCCCATTGCTTAACACATTTGCTGTTCTCCTTTAAGAAATGCACCCTGCACTTTGGGAACATTTCTTGCCTTCTGGAAAAGTTTTGAAAGGCTTCTCTGATATGCAGTGGGGACAGGTTGCTGAGCAGATCTTAACCCTGCATCAAGCCCGTTGTCTAATACATTTGCTGTTCCCCTCTGAGAAATATAGACACAATTTGGGCTTGAGACAGATTGTCAGGTGACTAATAGGCAAAAAAAACAAAACAAATAAAACAACCCAAAACCAAATTGGAAGCATTGTTCAAAGTTGTACGGTTTCTGGATGGATGTTTTGTGTTACTAAACTGAGGGCAGCAAGTTGTTCATTAAAAATATTCAAGTCAAGTCAGTGCATCATTTATTGTCAAGTCAAGCCAAGCCAAGCCACTGAAGCAACTTAAGTCTGACTTGAGTCTGAGTCAACCAACTCAAGTCTACATCACTGAAAATTAGTGTCCAGAAACGTCAGGACCATATCTGTCGTACTTGCTTCTAAAATCAAACAGTAGTATTATTGCAACTTATCTATTTAAACCGGACAAGTTCATTTTGAGGATGGCATTATACACCTGCACTTTCAGCTATGGTTTCTCTGGAGCAAATAGATGTTAAAATTCCCTGCTTTTATTATCCTTCAGAGCTTTAGAATTTTGTCCATTATTTGCTGCCTTGACCAATGCCACCTTCCTTAGACAAAGATTCTTAGCAGATTTTCCAGACAGAACACCTAACATAGGGAAGGCTATGAACATTTGTTATCCTCTTGGTGATAGGAATAAATCTATGACTCATAAGGCAGCCCTGGCAGTGCAGAAGATTAGAAATAAATCTGCTGCACAAAATGTCATTAGGTATTATAGGGGCCATCATATCTAGTGATTTCTGAGCTACCAATCCAGTATTATAAACTCAGATGAAAGTTCTCTATTATTATGAGATTCCACAGTATCTTTGAAATTTAGCTATGTGCATCATTAAAATACATATTGGAATTCTGGCACACTCAGAAGCATTGTTTTGCAACATGGTGCATCATGATATCACACATTATGATGCAGTTGATTGGACAGATACAAATCTACGGAGCCATGGACAGATACAAGTCTACACTGCTGTTTCTTTCAATGTTGTTGTTGTTGTTAGTTCAATTTGTGGCCTCCTCTCCAGAGCAGGCAATAGCCCTAGAGCTCAGGGTGGTATCTACATAAAAAAAACAAAGAGAAAATCTGAGATTACTAATACATAGAATATATAACATATAGAAGATGATAGACAGACAGACAGACAAGCAGCAGGATAGGACACCTTATATAACTACTCATTCCCTAAAAGCATATACAAATGATATATTTTTATGTGCAACTGAATGTCAACATTGTGGAGGAAATTGGGTTTCTAATGTAAATGAGTTCCAGAACTGTGATGGCAGAACTAAGAAAGCTCAGGGTGTTGTATAGTTTCAGGTTCAAATTGACTGCTTCTTTTGGCAAAAGTAACTGGTTACCCCAAAACATGGATGACTCAGGGATCCACCTGTGATGCCAGTGCTTCTGTGAAACAGTGGGGAATATTAGCTCAAAGAGGAGACCTGCAAGAGATGGGCAACCTTATGATATCCTTTATACGTATGTCTACCGGCACTAGTGCAGAAATACCTGCTAGAGATTCAAAGAACATTTGTTTAAAACAATTTTTTATTTGGGGGGATTATCAATCATAAGCAGGCAAGATCCAAGCAATCTCATGAACACATAAGGCTAACTGAAGGAAAAGGGAGGAAAAGTTGGACAGTGAGAGTTTAGGGTGAGTGGATGATATTTACCAATCCAGCAGAAAAGTAAGGAAGCTATTTGGTTTAGACTAGGAGTCCAAGGACAGTACAGTGTTAGGTGACAAAAGGCTAATGGCAATCTTGATAGCAACTTGACTGTTGGACAGGTTTAAAGACAAAAGGAAATAAGTTTGTCAGAGGAAGAGCGGCTAAGATAATCAGCTTTCCTGTGGGAACATCACAGACGCTATTGTCTCTAAAAGTTGAGTTGTAGAACGGTAACTATAAGTTCATCATCACTGGAATTTACTTGATTATTTCTTAACGTTGACCTGACTATGCCTTGAAGTTTTTCATGACCTAGTTTTGCATTACCTGTGCAGCCAGTTTCCTCTTTGCCGGCAAGCTCTCAGTCCTAGCAGAATATAATTTATATTTGATGCCAATTAAATCATATTTGCCAATTAAACTATATCGAAGGGTGGGAATGTACGGTCTATTAACAAACTGTAGGGTTATACTACATACATACACATTGCAAATGGGATTAACATTTTCTTGGGAATCAACAGTTGAGCAGCATGAGCAAAGGTGGCAGAATCTGGTCTGGCAGATTGGGCAGGTTCAGATTTCTAAATCTCAGTTTGAAATATGAAAATAGTGCGTAGGATCCATGTCAAGGCTCATTATACATTTGAGAATTATAAACCTTCTAGCTTTGCATTACAAATCACATGATTTCAAGTTTTAGCAGCATCACTAATCATAGCTAGTAATTTATAAGGTGACTGTCCCAAAGCTCTTAAACTCCCTTTGCTGTTGTTGTGTGCCTTCAAATCATTTTTCATTTATGGTAAACCTGTCATGAGGTTTTCTTGGAAGAATTTGTTCAGATGGTGTTCGCCTTTGCTTTCCTCCAAGGCTGAGAGAGTCTGATTTGCCCCAGGTCACCCCGCAGGTTTCCATGGATGACTGGGGATTTGAACTCTGGTCTCCCAAAGCCCTAGTCCAAGAGTCAAAGCACGACATCAGGCTGGCTTTCCTAGAACTCTGTTACCCTGTGTACTGGGGGTCCCGGGAGGGACACCAAAATGTACTCAACTAAAGGTGGGGAAAATTAGCTCAGAGCACTGCTTAGCGTTACGAGAGGCAGGGTAATTTAGCGAGATCTTGAACCCTATGTCTACGGGGTCGGGTCGAGTCAAGGAGAACACAGAAGTTGAAATAATAAATGATGTTTATTAAATACAGGCAAAACAGTGTATGTGACATACTCATACAAGATAACTAAGGGAAATAAAGGTTGGAGTAGTATAGAGGGATTTTTAGAGGAATTGCTGATTTGGGTGAAGTACCTGTCCTGAAGCCCAGAAAAATAGAGAGTGAAACTGGGGTGTGATGTAGCTCAGTGCGTGGAGCTGAGGGGAGGCTCACCAAGCAAAGCGGCAGCAAGGCGGGATGAAACTCGGAAGCGTTCCGAGGAAGGTCTCAGAATCAAGGGTTTTTATAAGAGAATTGTGGCTGCAGGCTATGCCTTACTTGGGGGAAAACAATAGATTTGGAGTTGGAGACAAAGCCTCCGGAAGGTCAGAATCTGAATGATTGGGTTATCGTAGCAGTTCTCAATAGAGTAGCCAGTATGCAAGCACGGAGTACTTGGGTATTGCATATTTTACCCATCAAGCTGCCATCACGGGGCAGAGGCTCTTTTGTAAGTGGCGTGCGTGCTTAGAGTACTTGCCTGGAGGTCTCCTAAAGCAGTGAGTCAGCTATTTCTGGCCTGCCTGTATTGTAGTTTGAATCTTACGGCTATTAACGGCCGAGCTTGTTTACGTGCTTGTCCGGGGGCCTCGCAAGCACGTGGAGAGGAATAGAGAAGTGCAGCCGAATTGTGATATCAAGGGATATCTTTAATATCCCCAAAGCTCGGACTAGCCAGGGCAGTAACAACTCCTTAGACTCTACAGTAAGTTAAACTGGCTGCCTCCTTGTTGTCCTTCCATTGGCAGATGAAAACTCTTCTATTGTGACAGTCTTATGGAATACTATTCTACTGATTTTTTTTTTTAAATGATGTTTTCTTAATTCTACAGGTAATTTAACGGTTTTATTCTTTAATTCTATGGGTAGTTTAATTACCTTTTAACAAAAACTTATTGATCTTTGTGTCTGTATTTTGTGAAATGTGTGTAAACGAAGTTCAATATGAGTTCTAGGAAAAAGGTGGGATATAAAAATATAATTACAACAGTAATTACAATGCTATATTGTTATCTGACTTTTATTTTATTAATGTCTTAATTTTAGACTGTTTATGCAGGCTTGTTTTTTTTCCCTGGTTTTAATCTTAGTATTGCATATTGTTCTTCATTATTTACTATAGTGTACCCAACAGCTATAAGAAAATAGATGGTACTGAAGCTAATATTTATTATTTACTATAAGTATATATTTCCCCTTTCAATACAATTAATGCTCAAGGCAACTAACAATACAATATAATATGGAGATGGTGGTGCAGAGGTAGTCCTACTAACCTCAAGATGGTCAAGGCTCTGAAAGGGTGGACCAGGAAAAGAGGGCAGGTTGCCAATCAGCATGAGACTTTATCCTTGGAGGTTCTTGGAGGCCTAGGGAGCATGTGGTCTGTTATTTGCAGTTCTCTTTATGGGGCTACACTTTTCCATACAGTGGCTTTGACTGCATTTTGGGGGGACTTTGAGCATTAGTGGTAACAGCTAAAGGAGAAAATTCTGGTAGAGCTCTCGTCTTTGGGGACTTAATCCTGTCTGAGGAACAGATGACTGTGCAGATCAGGCATTCTAAAACTGATCGGAGAGGAGGAGAGGGGGAAACAATCAAGTTTGGCTTGTGTGCCAACCTGGCATTATGCCCAGTTCATGATTTCCCATGTTCATGTAAGGTGGTGGTGGGAGGTTAGACCAGTTGTTTTGTTTTTGTTTTGTTTGCCATGCTGACTTTTGACCCTTTACCAGGTATCAGTTTTGGACTGCTACCTCCACCGCATTGCAGGGCTTGTGCCTGCAAGTTTGGCACCCATTCCTTCTAGATTGGTACTGACTTCAGCTTTTCTTTTCCTTTTTTTTTATTTTACATTTATTGAAATGTATAAAAGAACACAGTGAGCAGAGGGATTACATCAATAATGTGGAGGGTTGGTGGATGATGGAAGCTACGCAAAAACCACGATAGCACTTCCCTCCTGCACTGAGCTCTGGCAAAACGCTGTACCAGAGTCAAGTGTATCAAAACCACCATATAGCAGAGACTGTACACATAGTTTTAGAAGCATGCCCGGCAGAGTTTAAACACTAGCAGCAATGCTCTGAAGCCACAAAAATACGCCCACGCAATATTATCTTCCAACTTGGAGGCTTTTACTCTTCAGTTACGATACATACATATTTACAGTACTCGAACAGTTTCAGCATTCCACAGCAAGTGTAGATATGCATCCGATATAGACTCCGGCTGCAAGATCAGACAATCGAGAGGACAGTTGGCTAGGACTCAACCCCTTATATACATCCTTTGCTGATGCTACTCTAGACAACTTTGCACGTTCCCATGTCTGATGCAACCCTCTGCCCCGGTTACACATTACAATGACTCAGCAAGAGTGACATGGGATTATGTCTTTCACTGTCATTCCCAGGTGCAAACCTCAATGTACATCATATATATTTTATTGGACTACAGGTCATGTCCATCCTTTCCTCACAAATAAAATTATACTTCTACAATTTTTACAAGTATTCTTATCGTATTTACTTATTTATCCCAATGACATTTAGCATTTCCCTCCTTCCTCACTCCACTCCTTCCTCCCACCCCCTTCCCACCCACTCCTCAAGAAGTTGGTGATTAAATATCTGTTCCTTGCCCTCTAAAATTTTCTGTATCTGATAACTCTGAATGTCCCATATTTCCTTATCTTCTTTTGTTTTCTGTACAAGTCTATTATATCCTATCAATTACTTGTTAATTGCTGAGAATAAAAATATTAACAGAGAGCTTAGTTACAAACCATAAAATGTAAAATTATCATTTTCTAATACCTATCAATGCTTATTTTCGTAGCCGTATCTATCTTATTTCGATAATTTTTCTATGATAGAGAGATTTTTACCCCTTTTTCACATCCTTTAATACTTATATTATTTCTGGCTAATTAACTTAAATTTTCTAATCCTAAGATTGCCTTCCTACCCATATATGTTCCCAAATGGGCATTACCATTTCCTATCCATTTCTGATCTGCATTGTAGATTTTTCTGATGTTAGTATCCGGATTTTGTCGTATTCTAACATTTTGTATAGTTTCAGTGCTCAACCTTCAATACTTGGGGGTTCCAGTTGTTTCCATCTTTGTGCAAAGCATAACCTTGCTGCCGTTACAATATATAATAAGGTTTTTTTTTGTGATTTGTCCAATTTATCAAGTTTGAGAAGACAATTGATCATATTTAATAAGTGTAGCTCTGGTGTTAAAGGGAATTTTGTTTTAAATGTTGCAGAAATTGTTCTGTGGATCTCATTCCAAATTTTTTTTGCTTTTGGGCACATCCACCATATGTGATAAAAAGTACCTTTACCTTCACATTTCCAACACAAATCCTTTCCACCCTTTCTCGTTTTAGCTAACCTGTTTGGTGCTAGGTGCCATCTATGGATCATTTTATAAAGATTTTCTCTCAGACTAACTGATTTTAGTAGAGACCATGACTGAGTCCATGACCCTACCCATTGTTCCAATGTAATGGAGTGACCAATATTCCTTGCCCATATTCCTTGCCCATTTTATCATACTATCTGTCACTGCTTCTTGTTCCACATTGATAGCTAATAAGATCCTATATATTTTCCCCACTCTATGATTTACTTCCAAATTTAAAAGTTTATCTATCTCTTTATCTTTAGTTTCGAATCCGTCTTAACTTGTTATCTTTCTTAAACCTTTCTTTTAGTTGCTTTGGTAATAGCCAATGGCCAGTGAAACCTTGCGCCTTTAATTCTTCCTCCGATTTAAATTGTACATTACCCTTTTGATAATTTAGAAGGTCTTTAGATATGATCCATTTATCTATTCTTGGCATTTCCCTCTTATAAAATGCCTCATGGGCTGAGATCCAAGAAGAAATTTTTAAATAGAATTTCCTTTTATATTTTGCCCATACTCTTAAGGGGCCTTTTCTTATACAATGATTGGTGAATGCTTTATCAACTTTGGCCTTCTCGTACCACAAGTAGGTATGCCAACCAAAGTAAATGCCCTCTCCTTCCACTTGTAACTGTCTTTGATCTCTTAGGTTAATCCAGTCTGTCATCCAATCTAAGCAGTTAGAATCATAATGTAATTTTAAGTTTGGTAGTCCGAATCCTGCTCTTTCCTTAATGTCTGTCAAAATTTTTTGTTTAATTCTTGGTTTTTTCTTTTGCCAAATAAACTTTGTCAGATCTTTATTCCATTCTTTAAATGGTTGTTCTTTTGTTAGTATAGGCAATTTTTGGAATAAAAAAATTCATTTTAGATAATATATTCATTTTTGTAGCTGCCACTCTACCCAGTAATGATAACTCCAATCTACCCCGTTTTTCCATCTCTATCCTTATATCCTACCAAACTCTTTTATAATTATTATCAAATAGTTCTGAATTATTTTTTGAAATTACAAGTCCTAAATACTTAGCTTTCTTCACTACTATAAACTTAGTTCTCCATTCCAGTTCATTTTCTTCATTCTTTGACATATTTTTTGTAATTATATATGTTTTCTCTTTATCTTAAAACCTGAGACCACCCCAAATTCCCGCAAGGTATCTGTTAACATACTTATATTTTGTAAGGGATCTTCTAGTGATATGGCCAAATCGTCTGCAAATGCTCTCATTTTGTAGTTTTGATTTTTAATTCTAACACCTTGAATTTGTTCTTCTTGTTGAATTGTTCTATTGAGTACTCCTTGCCTAGTCCCTTTTCCAATTATAATAAATTGCATCTCTTCACCATTTATTATTACTTGGGCTTTCTGATTTTTATATATAGATTGAATCTATCTATTGAAGTTATTTCCTAGGTTGATCTTATCGAAAAGTTCCATAAACAGCCAGCTAACACTGTCGAAGGCCTTTTCGGTGTCCAACAATATCAGGGCTAACTTCTTCTCATTATGTTTGTGATAGTATTCAAATACATTGATTATATATCTAATATTGTGTTTAAGTTGTCTTTGGGGGAGAAAACCATTTTGATCTCTACGTATCCAATCTTGAAGGATTCTTTTAAACCTTTCCACTAACACTGAAGCAAATATTTTGTAGTCAGTATTTAACAAAGATATAGGTCTATAATTTTTCATTTCCAATTTGTCTTTCCCTTCTTTAGGTATTACAACAATATTTGCTTCCTTCCATGATGGAGGGATATCCTCTATTTCTAATTCTTGAATTACTCTTTGTCGTGGGTTTAGTAATTGTTCTTGTTATAACTTTTATAATAATAAAATAATAATATAATAATAATAATTTTATAAAAATAAAATTAAAAAAATAAAAACTCAAAATAGTAATTGTTCTTGAAATGTTTTATAATAGAGTGCTGTGAATCTGTCTGGGCCTGGTGCTTTTCCTGATTTTAATTTTTTTTATTGAATTCATAATCTCATTCTTTGTAGTGGGTTTATTTTGTTGTCTTCTTTGGGATTCTGCAATCTCTGGTATTTTATTCTCTAACAAATAATGTTTTATCCTGTCTTCTCTCTCTTGATCTACCTCTTCTTCGAAAAAGAGTTGTTCGTAGTACTTTGTAAATGCTTTTTTAATTTTATCTTGGTTAATATGTATCTCTTGCCCTTCCTTTATCTCCTGAATCAATCTTTTTTCTTTTCCTTTTCTCAGTTTGTATGCTAACCATTTATTTGGCTTGTTTGCATTAAAAAAGTATCTTTGTTTCATGAACTTCAGTTTTTTTCTCCCTCAGTCATTTCTATATGCAATTGTTTCTGTAGTACTTTTATTTCGTTACTCACTTTTCTTTTATGTAGATTCTTTTTTAAATCCTCTTCTAATTTCTTTATTTCACTCATAATCTTATTTTCCTTCTCTCTTTTTTCTTTCCTCCATTGAGCTTCTTGTTGTAGGAAGAAGCCTCGCATATATGCTTTCCCTGCCTCCCATAATATTACTGTTGATGTTCCCTTATCCAGATCGTCTTTAAAGAAATTTTCTAGTTCTCTTTTCGCCTCCTGTACTATTTTTTCATTTTTTAATAGTAAATCTTTCATTTTCCAAGTATATACACATCTTTTCCCCTGTAACATTAATCTAATGGGCGCATGATCAGATAATATTCTTGGTAGCACTTCCATTTTCTGGGCTTGTCTATCTATTGTTTTAGACATAAATATCATGTCTATTCTAGACCATGATTTATGGTAGTCTGAGTAGTATGTGTATTCTTTTTCATTATTATGGAGTTTTCTCCACACATCCGTCAACCCTAAAATATCAATAAACTGGAAGAATGATGTGGGGAGTTTAGCTTTTCTTTTCTTATCTTTTAGATTCCCTATTCTATCCTTTTCAGGTTCAATCACCCCATTAGAATCCCCCATCATTATTATCTCTTGATAGTCAAGGACCATTACTTTTTGAGAAATTTTTTTTATTAAACTCACTTTTATTCTCTAGGGGACCATATATGCCAAGAATTAGGGTTTTATTGTTAAATGTATTTAATTCAATTCCAATATATCCACCCTTTACATCTTTCAAAATCTCTCTGGCTTTGAATTTTTTATTCACATAAATTACAACTCCTCTCTTTTTTTTTTTCAGTTGTTGTGGCAAAAACTCCTCATAATTTGGGATTATTTAGTAATGATAAGTCCAAATTCCTTATGTTTGTTTCTTGTAGGCATATAATTTCACATTTTTGTTTTTCTAAGAAGTGAAAGATTTTTTTCCTTTTTGGTAGTGAATTTAGCCCTCTAATGTTCCAAGAAAGAATTTGAATTTGCATCTTTTCATACTACAAAAATATAATTCTTAAGTGTTACTGTCCTCTCCTATATTTTCCTCCTCTGAAACTAATCCCGTTTCTTCTTCTTCTTGTCCTGACTTCAACTTTTCTTTGTTGTTGTTCTTTGTCTTTTCTGTTAGTTCCCAGATGGAGTCTGGCAAAATGACAGGTCCTGATTTGCAGCCATAGTATGATTTACTGGTTGGTATGCCAGGTCCAATTGCCATTTTGGGGCCCAACTGAAGTTGAACAATTTTGCCACTTGTGGAGTGGCTTGGGAGAAGTAGTTTGTTGCTTCTTCTGTTTGAGGAGTCACTGGACGTACTCCTCACACTTTAGTGATTCACGTTGGTGGGAATGACTTGGGCTTGATGAAGTTCAACACCCTGATTTTAGAAGTGATTTTCAGTGATCTTCAGCTTATACAATGTCATTGGCCTGAAGTTTCCCTTGTTCTCTCCTATTTTGCCCTCTCACATGTGGCAGAGTGAAGGTAATCCTCAATCTATTGACCTTACTGAAGGAGGGTAAATAGGGAAGTCCATAAAGCCCTGAGTAAGGGATTGGGACACTTTCTCCCACATCCCACTATAGCTTTCCAATGGCCAGAGGTTCTACTGGGCTGATGGCATTTATTTGTTGGAAGAAGGTAACATCTTGTTCCTGGAAGAGTTATAACAGGGGGTGAGGGCTGTGTTGGGTGGCCTGGTAGGGGAAAGGGACTATACCAATGCTGTTCCCTTGGCCATGGCAGGCAGTGAGGAAAACATAAGTCTTTGATGTATACCTTTGACACCCTTTTGGTATAGGGTAGAGCTCTGGAACTTTGTCTGTAAGGTCCAGTGGCCCAGGGGCTGGAGAAGGAGACTACTTTTAAGATTAACTTGGGATTCTGGCTCTCACTTCTACAGTCCTGTGGCTTGGGTAAGAGTCCCGTGGGTTGCCTTCCATTTACAGCCAAGTGGGGAGCAACCAAAGTATTTGAATTGCCCTTGAGACTGAGATTTTCACCCAAAAGAAGGCTGAGGATGTAGTCAAGGGGTGATGCCTGTCCTCATCTGGACCCCATCAGATTGTTCCCTTCTTTGCTCTATTTCCAGGCCAACACAATTTAAATAAAGTGGTCCTTATTTCACACAACTTTCTGTGCCTAGTCTTGTTATTTCATGATTGGTCATCAAATACTTGTGACCAACAATACCACTGTGTTGTATCATGCTTGTCTATCTCTTGAGAAACCTAGGTATGCTATTTATCACAATCAGGGCATCTACCTTTAAAGCATGGGAAGAATCCCAAAATATGCTTTCAAATCTGGAAGAAATCTTTACACTTTGAGACAAGCTGCTTAAAAAGAGACATGATATAAGAAAATAGCTGGCACAGTGAAAGACTCTGTAATATTTTCAAAAGGATAATGTTTGAAGATATGCAATAATAAATGTTTATGAGTAATTTCCTAGCTCTCAGTAGGGTCTGTAAATATACATAACAGCTAGAGATGTATGTCTAAAAAATGGTTATTTTTTCATTGTTTCATGACTGATACATTAATTTAATCAGATTGGCTTGCAGATTCTTTTCACTTTCCTGACTAGCTTTTGTAGATGTGCCTGAACTTTATCTCATTGAGTTAATTGGTTCCTTGAGTGCTTGGATGATTATCAAGATGGTGATAATGGTGATGATGATGAAGATAAAGATGATAGCCATGAAACTGAATGCAATGAGGAACATTTTGCTGGAGAGTGACTTTCACAGCAGCTGATCCCAAAACCAAACAGATAATCTCATACATAGTTTTAAACATGGTTTTTCATTCAGAATGGAAAGAATATGTTAAAAATATTTGAACTGTGGACAGTGTTTGAAAATTATAGTTATACAATTTTCAATGATTTTCTCACAACGAGGAGGAAAAGTGGTAAAATTATTCAATCATGCCTGCAAGAATGAAATGGGAGAAGATTTACATTCCTTGTCATCTTTTCACGGAAGCATCTGCTTCAAAGAAAGCATACAAATTCATTGGTTCTCATCTTAGAATTCTGTTCTAAACCCCATTGAAAATTAAAAGAAGACCTGAAAGAAGAAATAACAAATCTTGATACAGAAACTGTTACAACTAAAATACATCTATGATATCCTAGTTTCAGTTTTTATGTATGGTTGTGACAGTTGAAGAAAGTTGAAAGAAAGATCAACTTATCTGACATGTGATGCTGGAGGAGAATTCTGCAAACACCATGGACGACCAAAAGTCAGAGTGCAAATTTTATTTGAACTCTCATGAGAAGCCAAGATGATTAAACTGAGGACTTTGGGCATATCATGAAATAACTTGACTGATTGGGAAAAAAATGACAGCACTCAACAAAGTTGAAGGCAGTAGGAAAAGAGGAAAACCACGGCACAGGTGGTCAGGAAAGCCACAACCCTGAGTTTTCAAGTCCTGAGCAGGGCTGTTAGTAACAGAGTCACTTACAGGTCTCTAATTCAAAAGACCACCATAACTAACAGCTGACTTGATGGCATTTAACAACAATAATAATTCTATTCTATCCTAAGGGTCTTTTCTGAAGGTTAAACATACACAGCCCCTCTGAAATTCTCACAAAACACTTTGTCTCGAACATCTTAATCACCACTTTTGTCCCCATTTCTGTTCCATTTTGCTGATACCTTTCTTTAATTGCAGTATAGTTACCAACCCACAAGTTTGCATAATCCCTTGACTAGCACAGTATTTACCATTATTGGCAGTAAGTTTCTGCTACATGTACACTGATAGAAAATCATGTTTACGACTTGAAAACAATAATATGAATCAGGTTAAGGAAAAATATTTCTTAGAACATATTGAAAATGATCGATTTCTTAACAACAGTAGCAGTAACTTTAAAAGGAGCTATCCACAGTACTGAACATGTGTGTAGGGTAGACTTCAGCATCTTGAGAAGTTCCTCTAAAATTCAGGCTAAAACTGAGAGCAGATTCACTATCCCAGTGAAATGAAAACCACCAGCTGCCACAGTTTAGTAAGGATCCAGGAGTGCTTTGCATCTGAAAACTACCAACCATTTCCTGCTCTAACAGGCAAAAATCTTAATGGGCCAAATAGTCAATATATCCAGGACACAATTTTGAGTAATGTATGTAGACGTAATAACAATATCAACCACTGATCTGAGAAAAGGGAACTAAAACGAAAGATAAATGCAGTCGTAAGTCACTGATGGCTGTAAGAACTGTATAATTTACGTGATTCTCATAAGAGAGGGCATAATCTTTTAAAGTTCCATGTTCTTTTGTTGCTGAAACAGCAACAAATTTTGCTGCCAGCAGGCCGAAGTAGCAAGCAGTAATAAGCAGCAGAATACATTCAGAGGAAGGAGAAGTGATTTACATTTATTCAGTATTGTTTGCCAAATGTAATATAGCCAGATATTTAGAAAGGGAAACAGAATTAAGGTATTTGTAGTATAAAAGAGACAAATACAAATAGACAACATAGAACAGAAATAGAAAGATAGAAAATAGAAATATATTCTTTTAAAATTTAGAATGATTACTTTTTCTCAGAGTCACCACCACCATTTGTTAACAAATTTCAATAATGGTTAAAAAGTATCTTTGATCACTTTCAAATGCTATAAGAAATTCTCATAGCCTTGTTAAAATTCATCATGCTTAATTATGTAATCCTGTACATGTCTACTCAGAAGTAAGTAGTGCTGTCCAGTTCCATTTTTCTAAACCTTGCATCAAGATCCACTTACTTGCTAATTCTGCCAATCATGTGGCAGGTTTTGGAAGAATATTGTACAACCATATTCCTGATAGCAGAAATGCTACCAGATGGTAGGAAGTTATTAGTTATTATTATTAATTCGTTATTAAAAGTTATTAACACTCAAAATTCATTAACCCACTCTAATCACTAACTTGGAATTGGAATCTTGGCCCTCTAATGGAGCAAACAGGTATTGTGTGGCATCATGAGAATCTGGGGAGAAAATCTAGCTAATTGAGCAATATGGCAACCTTAGAAATTCATCCATCCATTCATTCATTCATTGGATTTACTCACAGATAAATCTGTATAGAATTGCTGCAATCTTATACTATGTTTCCTGGAAATAAACTCTATTAAACACCATCAGGCTTACTCCTAAGTAGAAATGTATATGATTGAACTGCAAAAAATCCTTGCTAACAAATAAGCATCATTTTTCCTTCTGGTGTTAGGATTTTTATATAGTGTTAAGTTTATCACATATGCAAGACAATACGAAACAATGAGCAAAAGATACATATGCCTCCCCATCCTTACATCAGTAGGCACAAGCAACTGAATGAACAATGAAATTGGCAAAAATTCAAACATAAAGGGATTTCCTCTGAAATCCACAGTTAGGACTCAAGGGATGGAATCTGAAACACAGTTCTTCGACTGGGTTTCACACCTCACTGGTTTTGTTTAAGTTAGCAGCTCATCTATCCCAGACCTTTTCTTTTTCTGGTTTGGGAAATGTTGTGGTTTATTTATCTTTATCCTTATTTATTTTAGACACTTATTGCTCTGCTCTTCAGCCCAGAAGAGCTTGTAGAGTGGCTTAGAATAAAATCAATACAAACCAATAAAACAATTTAAAAGGAGAGCACATAAAAGTTCAGCTGTGCAACGGCATTAAAGCCATGTTCTAAAAAGTTGGGGGAAATCAGAAATGGTTTTCACCAGGTACTGAAAGAAAAACAGAATTGGAGCCACTCAAATCTCCCAAGGGAGGAACTTCCCCCTGGAAAGTTTTGTCTCCTCCATGTCAGCTTCTGCATCTAACAATGGAAGTCACAGAAAGGCCTCTAAACAAAAAACCAAGGAGTTTCATGTGGAGAGTGACAGTCCTTTAAAAACCTGGGCTCCATTCCATTTTAATCACAGTTCCTTGGTTTTAATGTACAATTTGTGTGATGCAGTGGAGAGTGCTCTTGGCTGTTGGAGTGCCATGAATGGCTTGTCAGGTTATACCTTTTCCACATTCAGACTGTCTGTGTTAATGTTTCAGGGATAAGCTACTCTGCTCAACAGCTCTCAGCAATTATCAACTCATGGAAGAGGCAGGCGCTTTCCACTTTCTCACTCACACACACAAAGATGATAACATGGAAATTGCTTTCCCATGATGCATTCTCATGCAGTTGAAGAGTGTTTGTGAATCTGCCAGAGGTCCCCATTTACAAAATCTAGGTCAAGGATGGATGAAATGCAGCTATGAATTACATGCAGCCCCAAAGCTCTTTAGGAGGTCATTGAGCCCTCCAGACTCCCTAGACTACCTTTTCTGCAACAAAAAGATGAATCACATCCAAAGCTATGCCCTGCTCTGGTTAACATTCAAAACTCTTGTTTTTCAGAACCAGAAGTGAACCTTTTTCTTTATTTTTTTCCCCTTTTCTCTTTCTTCCTTTCTTTTAGCATCCTATTATTCAGTGTGATCACAGAAGGTCTCCCAGATACAAAATTGCTCACTGCAGTTCCCCACCCTTGGACTAAAAGATGGAAGACCTATGGAAGACAATGATGGCTAACAGCTTCTATTTCATTAGGCTGGTGAATCTTTTCCAGATTTTGTACTGAATTTTGAAAAAGCTCTCTACACCACTGAAGACCATCCCCCACATATGTTCAGCATCTTTGGCAGCTCTTTTAAAGTCTTGATGAAAACCCAAAGTGAATTCACCGTCACCAATAATGACAGTAGCTTAATTTCCTCCCCACGCCTTCTTGTGGCACTAAATAAGAGTGATCCAGTTGCTGGAAAAGTATTGCTTCCTTATTGCAATGTCTGGAATGTGTTAATTATTTGGTTGGTTGTACACTTTTATTCATCCCTGTTGTATTATGACCCAAGCACTGTTTTCCTAAGAAGTAGTTCTCCAGATCATAATGTGAACAAGCTGACATTCCACATTGACTGATGTTGGGGGTGGAACAATAGAGATACCTACCTACATGGCAACATCAATGCAGAACAGCTAAAATTATAGACTGAGAGAGGATTCTCAGAAAATAGGTACCTTTTCACTTCCAGATCAACTCTCTTCCAAATTGTGCTAAGGTGTTATTTCCTATAGCACTTTGGTTTTGGCTCTTGGGTTTTGGCACAATTAATCATTTCTGCAACACTTTTATAGGCAAAGGGCT
The DNA here is from genome assembly GCA_030412105.1 of Cyclura pinguis. NCBI lineage: Eukaryota > Metazoa > Chordata > Lepidosauria > Squamata > Iguanidae > Cyclura > Cyclura pinguis. Next base: position 62,486,221 of record CM059599.1, read on the forward strand.
TCACACTCTCTGAGAGCAATCCTGCCATTAGTTATGCAAAGGTCAGTCAGATTACATTCAATGGGACATATGCATGAATAACTAGGAGCTCAATTGTAGCTTAATTTCCATATTTCTGAAAAATCACCCTTGTGTGTTAAATTTCATTATTAGCAAGAACTATATAAGAAATTATGATTTGCCCAAAGCCACCTTATCATCCATTGCAATTTGACTTAGGTCCAAGTCCTCCCAGTGACTGTGATGGACTTGAATTATTGAGAGGTGAAATCCCTCTGGGTCAATTTGGAAAGAGTTCATTGAAGCTGAGGGACTCAGGCTTCATTCAGATCTGGTCATTTTGACCTTATCACAGTTCTGATGATAACTGGATCATGAGGAGGTCTGGAAGCTTTCCATCCTTCATCAAGCACCTCAGCATCTCACCTTCCTAAACTTACATATCCTTCGTAACTTTCCATTAACTAAGGTGTCAGATATCAGGTCTGAAACATCAATTATTGCCAGTATGCCTGGAAAAGGAAGCCCTCTTTGTCCTTCCTGGTTCAATTGATGGAGCTCCAAGCCATTCATAAACCAAGTAATTATTGGTGATACCACTAAGTACAGTAACCTATTATATAACACTATTCTGCTTCTTTACATCCCATTGAGTTCTTCTTTGGGGCATTTTTCATTCATCTCTGATAAAAGTATCTAACATTTTGCCTTCAATGAAGGTACCATAAGCAGGAGTATAGCAACCAGGTATAGCATTGGACCTAAGTAAAAATTCTGCACCCCTAATGAAATTCTCCTTCCATTCTCCAGTTTAGCATTTAAAATTCAGTTAATCATTTAATTACAACCAAGGCATCCAAAAGAAAGGCTATGGTAAAACCCTGACAAACCTCAACTCTCACACTTCACAAACTTCCTGAAGCTTTGTGTACATACAAGGAAGACTTCCATGCATGTACACTTTGTTTCTATGCATGTACATCGCAGGACTTACCTTTTGGGATATCTATCACTGTATGTGAAAATTAACACTCAGCTTTGACAGGGTGGTGCATTCAGTGCTTTACTAGAAAACAGCAAATTTAGAAATCTTGGCTTTTGAAAGTAACAGTTTTGAAAGAATTTCAGAGGTCAGTTTCTCTGCAAACTCAAAGAGAAATCACAGTGCATTAGACTTTATTAACAGTTCAAATCATTAAAGTCAGATGACTTGCACAATATATATTTAGTTCCTTGTCACTGTTATTTCATTTACACAGCTGTTTTGTGTGTGGAGAATATTTTAGCACTCCATTACATGTTCATGAATGTGGCAGATGGCAGAAGAACTGAACTCATCAATCATGCTTCTTGCATGCTGACATTAATCTTTGACAGTATGAAGGAGCTGTATGTGCAACAATTGCTGGGTGCAAAAGATATTTTTAATTTTCAAGCATTTAATCTTTTATTTCTGAATTCCTAAGCAATTCTAAACAAGCCATTCTGTGGGTTAATAATCTTTGAATACATTTTGATTCAGATCCATTCTGTCTCACTCACTTCTTGCAAACTGTATCTAAAGTCTGTGTCTAAAGTTAAGGCCATAAGATAAGGCAGTAAGAACATTTTGGTATCTCAGAGAATATCCATTTGTTTATAGGAAAGATGACACTTGTACTAGAATGCTCTTGCAGATTCTGCTCTCTAGATGTTAAGCAACTTTCACTCATGTGCATCTTCTCTCTGTTCATTTTACTCTGAAAGTTCTATAAATCTGCTGATGTTTCAAATAAAGCTTGTGCATCTGACCAACCTCTTGCTATTCAGCTCAGCTAGGACTGGACCCATTTTGCAAAAAAGTGTTTGTGCAACTCTTTCCAGGGCCCAGTCCATATCTGTGCCACACCTGGGAGGCACAGTTAGACTAATATTTCAGTCCAGTCCAACAAGTATAGCAGTCCTCCCTATCCAGTGGAAATCTGATTGTCAAAATGAACTTTTTGCCAAAATTCTTGTTTCTATTCCAGCTTATTCCAATAATGATAAGTACATAATGGTTTACTCAATGTAGAAAAGATATAATTTATTTCATCTGGAAGTGGGAAAAACCAAAAATTAATTACAAACTGATGACAGATAGTTGTCACACATCCTGTTCTAGATAGATACGCAACCTCTGTTGTTCACATGCCATTCAGTTTGACTAATGGTAAAGCTAAGGGAAAAAAATAAAATTCTATTTTACAAATTTACAGTTTAGAGTTTGCTATTTTAGAATTTGATTAAAACCAAGAATAAAAGATGCAATAAAATTCTAAGACAACAGCAATGACAATGGTATAATAGAAAAAGATGCAGAAGGCAAAGAATAAAACTGTCAGGATAAAACAGAGCATGAGATAAAACAGCCTTCTCCTCCTCCTCTTTTCATTTATACCCTACCCTTTCACCTAGGTGGGAACTCAAGGTAGTTTACAAATTAAAATTATTTCAACAGAATTAAAAACAAATCAAAATTCAACATTAAAACAGAATGACACTATTAAGTAAACTAAAATAGTTTAAAATACACACTTTTAACAATTTCAAAAACAAAACAGTGAAGTGTCAAATAAGATAGCCCTCTCTTACAGCCATTTCCTTAAAAGCCTTCAATTCCATAAGCCTGTCTGAATAAAAGTATTTGTCTGCCAACAGAAGGAGAGGAAGAAGAGGGCTGTTCTAGTCTCCCTCAGGAGACATTTCAAAAGTCTAGGGGCTATTACTGAGAAGGCCCTCTTACATTCTAGATGGTAGGACTGAAAGAAGGACCTGTTCTTTGGTTATCAGGATCTCACTCTGTCAGATACCCTGGATCTAAACTGTCTAGGGCTTTATAGGCCATAACCAGCACTTTGAATTGTGCCTGCAATCAAACTAGAAACAGTGTTGCTCTAGGAGCAGGACAGTTGTAGGATTCTTAAAATGAGACCCAAGTAACAGTCTGGTTGCAGTTCTGTGATCCAACTGAAGTTTTCTAACACTTTTGAAAGCTAGCCCCATCCAGAGCATATTTGTAGTTAACTGCCATCAGGCTGACTTTGACCTATAACAACTCTATCAATGAGAGACTGTTACTGCCCTGGCTAGTCCGAGCTTTGGGGATATTAAAAGATATCCTTTTGATATCATAATTCGGCTTCACTACTCTATTCCCTTCCACGTGCTTGCGAGGCCCCCGGACAAGCACACAAACAAGCTTGGCCGTTAATCGCCATAATATTCCTATGACAATACAGGCAGGCCAGAAAATAGCTGACTCGCTGCTTTAGGAGACCTCCAGGCAAGTACTCGAATTAGGTATGCACGCAACCTACAAAAGAGCCTCTGCCCCGTGATGGCAGCTTGATGGGTGAACTATACAATTCCCAAGTACTCTGCATTTGCATACTGGCTACTCTACTGAGAACCTCTGCGATAACTCAGTCATTCAGATTCTGACCTTTTGGAGGCTTTGTCTCCAACTCCAAATCTATTGTTTTCCCCCAAGTACGGCATAGCCTGCAGTCACATTCTCCTTATAAAAACCCTTGATTCCGAGACCTTCCTCGGATCGCTCCCGAGTTTCATCCCACCTTGCTGCCGCTTTGCTTGGCGAGCCTCCCCTCAGCTCCACGTGCTGAGCTACATCACACCACAGCCTCACTCTCTATTTTTCCAGGCTTCAGGACAGGTGAAGTATCACCCAAACCAGCAACTCCTCTAAAAATCCCTCTATACTACTCCAACCTTTATTTCTTTAGTTATCTTGTATGAGTGTGTCGCATACACTGTTTTGCTTGTATTTAATAAACATCATTTATTGTTTCAACTTCTGTGTGCTCCTTGACTCAACCCGACCCCGTAGACATAGGGTTCAAGATCTCGCTATGTTACCCTGCCTCTCGTAACGCTAAGCAGTGCTCTGAGCTAATTTTCCCCACCTTTAGTTGAGCACATTTCGGTGTCCCTCCTGGGACCTCTAGTACACAGGGTAACAAGACCATCAAGTCACCTTGTCATCAACAGTCCTGCCCAGGTCTTTCAGATTCACAGGTGGCACTTCCTTGATTGAGTCGATCCATCTACAGTGCAGTCTTCCTCTTTTCCTACTGCCTTCTAAACTACCAAGCATTATTCTCTTTTCTAGTGAGTCAAGTCTTCTCACAATGTGTCCAAAGTACAACAGTCTGTTTAGTCATCTTAGCAGTCCGCAGTATCCACAGAACTCTTCTCAAGCACCACATTTCAAAGGATTTATTTTTCTTCCTAGCAACTTTCTTCACTGTCCAGATTTCACAACTATACATAGAAATTTGAAATAAGATGGCATGGACTATTCCAGTTTTAGTATTCAATGATATATCTTTACACTTCAGGATCTTATCTAGTTTCCTTCATAACTGTCTCTCCAGGAGTCGTCTTCTTTTGATTTCTTGAGTGTAGTCACCATTTTGATTAATGATTGAGCCAAGTGGTGGGAAATCTAGGCCTATTTCACTGTCTTCACTGTCTGCTTTAAAGTTATGTAAATCATCTGTGAGCATTTTTACTTTCTTAATGTTTAATTGTGAACTTGTCTTTGCACTTTCTTGCTTCACTTTCTTCAGTAATTGTTTCAAGTCTTTGCTATTTTCTACTAATAGTATGATACCATATTCATATCTTAAACTGGTGACATTCCTTCCTCCAAGTTTCACACATTCCTCACTATTAATGCCACCCCATTTCTTATTAGCATGTATTAAAATAATTCAAACAAGATGTAACCAAGGGATGTGTCTGTGCAAATGAACTCCTGAATACTACAGAAACCTGGGCCTCCAGGTTCAAGATTGAATCCAGCAGCACACTCAAACTGTGAGCCTTTGTCTTCAGGGGGAATGTAACCCCATTGATCACAGGTTGTATCCTTATTCTTATAGAAAAAATGGAATACAGAAATATAGGATGCGGGACACGTGGCTGGATAGCAGTACTTGTGAAAGGGATCTAGGAGTCTTAATAGACCACAAGCTGAACATAAGTCAGCAGTGTGATGCGGCAGCCAAGAAAGCCAATGCAATTCTCGGTTGCATCAATAGGAGTATGGTGTCTAGATCGAGGGAGGTACTGGTACCACTCTACTCTGCTTTGGTTAGACCTCATCTTGAATTTTGTGTCCAGTTCTGGGCACCCCAATTCAAGAAGGACATGGTCAAGCTGGAACAAGTCCAGAGGAGGGTGACCAAAATGGTGAGGGGCCTGGAAGCCATGCCCTATGAGGATAGACTTAGAGAGCTAGGTATGTTTAGTCTGCAGAAGAGAAGGTTAAGAGGGGACATGATAGACATGTTTAAATATTTGAAGGGATACCATGTAGAGGAGAGAGTGGGCTTGTTTTCTGTCGCTTCAGAGACCGGGACAAGGAGCAATGGATTCAAGCTGCAGGAAAGGAGATTCCACCTGAACCTCAGGAAGTACTTCCTGACGGTCAGGGCTGTCCGGCAGTGGAATATGCTGCCTCGGAGTGTAGTGGAGTCTCCTTCTTTGGAGGTTTTAAGCAGAGTCTGGATGGCCATCTGTTGGGAGTGCTTTGAGGGTTTCCTGCATGGCAGGGGGTTGGACTGGATGGCCCGTGTGGTCTCTTCCAACTCTACATTTCTATGATTCTATGATTCTGTTCTCTTATCTGCATCTTGACTGACTGAAACTGTCTTGTCTGCATTGAGCTTCAATTTCTCTTTGCTCATTCAATCCATTACTGATGCTATACACTGGTTAAAACTGAAAAAGCTTCCTTGGAGTAGGTGCAATGGAGAAATCAAGTTGGGTTTCATCAGCATGCTGGTGACAATCAACTCAAATCTCTGGACAATCTCTCTCAGTTGTTTCATGTAGATGTTGAACAGCTTGGAAAACAGAACAGAGCTGTGAGGAATCCCACAGACTGGTGATCAAGGAGCCAAATATGAACCTCCAAGCACCACCTTTGGAACTTGCTCCTCCAGAGAGGAATAGAGTCTCCATAAAATAATGCTTCCTATCCCTGCAAAGTGGCCTAGAAGGATATCATGGCTGATGGCATCAAAAGCCATCAAAAGGTCCACCAGAACCAAAGGGACACATTCTCTTTCTAGTTCCTGGCATAGATTGTCCATCAAGAAGACCAAAGCTATCAGTGCCCCATAACCAGTTCTGAAACCAGCTTCAGATGGATCAAGACAATCCATTTCATCCAGAAATCTCTGGAGCTGGTAGGCAACCATATATTGTATTACCTTTCCCCCAAATAGAATGTTGAGTACTGCCTATTATCTTTTACAGATGGCTTTTTCAACAGAGGCCTTACAATTGTCTCGTTTACACATTTTGGAACTCTTCCTAACTTACTCATTTTAAAGAAGACACACTTGTGGTTCTTGCCAAATAATTAAATGTTGTTAAAGTGGGTGTGGTGGGGATGCCCATTGAGAAGGCTTCTGGCTTTCGTACAAAAAAACAAAACAAAAATTTAGTGTTTATTCCATTTTGCAGTTTACACGTGGTGATTATTATGATTCACATAGTGAGCATTTCCTGTTCAGAAATACTACATATTAAAACTTCTGAAATAAGTAAAGAGAGATCCTAGATGGATCTTAGAGACTATAACAACATGTAACTTCTTAACTATTTAGGGTCTGAGCAATTTAGAGCTTTAAAAAATTAGTGTCTTAGACTGGATCTGGATGATACTAGGATGTTTGCAGCAAACCTGCTACAGCTAGGAACTTGGAAGAAAAAGTTGCTAAACTAAACTGACATCCTTTTACTCACTTACTTATGACTCTTGGCTCATGTTTTTAAGTTTCTTCTCCTTTCTCCCTTTGTCAGCATGGTTTCAACAGAAAGCAAGGAAAGAAAGATAAAGTTAGATTTATGATTTTGTAAGTAACCTCTTCCAGGAAGGCACCAGACACGGAAAGATTTGCAGTGATTTGACATTCCTACTAGCACCACTGCTTATTTTTTTCATCTGGAGGGAGAGGTCTCCATTTCTGCATTTTCCATCATAAACTGATCTGCTCCATAGGGAAATTCTCTCTGTGTGCGTGTGTCTTCAAGTCACCTGTTTGACTTACAGCTATCCAATGAATTTCATAGGGTTTTCTTAGGAAAGGAATATTCAGAAGTAGTTTTGCCAGTTCCTTCCAGATTCTATATTTTTAAAATGTTTTGCTTTTAATTTCTACCCCTCTCAATCTCACTCTCCCTCTCTTTCTCTCCCTCTCCCTCCCCCTCACTTTCTCTGTTTTCGTGTTGTTCTTGTAGGAAAGACCTTTATGGTTCTGGTAATCCTAAGGTTTTATAGACAACAGTGTTTTCCCCTTACAGTACTTGAATTGAAACTCAATTATAAAACAAATGCCAATGAATATATATCTTTATGCACACAGGCACACACAGACATACAGTACATTTTAATAACGGTGTCTGCAAGTCGCGGTTTTTAGTAAGTATGATCTGATAAAGAAGAACATGATGGGACTACAAGGAAAACAATAGGAAGACAACAGTTTCATGGGAACTAGGGTTGAACTTAAATGTCGCAGAACATTTTTTCTGATTTTTTTAAAATTTTGTTTTTCTCGTGGTCACATCCTATCTCCTAGAAAAAGAAAGAGATTTTTGAAGAAATTAAATATTTTATCTGAACGTTCTCCATCATTTTGTTTCATTGCTATCATCAGCCCCATAATGAGTTGGTGCTTTTTCACACTACAGAATTATAGTGCTATCATTCCACTTTAACTGCCATGGCAACATCCTATGCAATCCTGGCATTTATAGTTTGACAAAATGCTTACAATTATCTAGTAGATAATATACTCCCATGACTAATAGCTCTAGAGCTCTCTAGTAGAGAATTCTAAATAGTTCACCAAATTACAAATCTCAGTGTTACCCTGTGTACTGGGGGTCCCGGGAGGAACACCAAAATGTGCTCAACTAAAGGTGGGGAAAATTAGCTCAGAGCACTGCTTAGCGTTACGAGAGGCAGGGTAATTTAGCGAGATCTTGAACCTTATGTCTACGGGGTCGGGTCGAGTCAAGGAGTACACAAAAGTTGAGATAATAAATGTTGTTTTATTAAACACAAGCAAGACAGTGTATGCGACACACTCATACAAGGTAACTAAAGAAAATAAAGGTTGGAGTAGTATACAGGGATTTTTAGAGGGATTGCTGGTTTGGGTGATACTTCACCTGTCCTGAAGCCCGGAAAAATGGAGAGCGAGGCTGGGGTGCGATGTAGCTCAGCACATGGAGCTGAGGGGAGGCTCACCAAGCAAAGCGGCAGCAAGGCGGGATGAAACTCGGGAGCGATCCAAGGAAGGTCTCGGAATCAAGGGTTTTTATAAGGAGAATGTGACTGCAGGCTATGCCGTACTTGGGGGAAAACAATAGATTTGGAGTTGGAGACAAAGCCTCCAAAAGGTCAGAATCTGAATGATTGAGTTATCATAGCAGTTCTCAGTAGAGTAGCCAGTATGCAAACACAGAGTACTTGGGTATTGCGTAGTTTACCTATCAAGCTGCCAGCGCAGGGCAGAGGCTCTTTTGTAGGTTGCGTGCATACCTAATTCGAGTACTTGCCTGGAGGTCTCCTAAAGCAGCGAGTCAGCTATTTTCTGGCCTGCCTGTATTGTCCAGGAATATTACGGCGATTAACGGCCAAGCTTGTTTGCGTGCTTGTCCGGTGGCCTCGCAAGCATGTGGAGGGGAATAGAGAAGTGCAGCCGACTTGTGATATGAAAAGGATATCTTTTAATATCCCCAAAGCTCGGACTAGCCAGGGCAGTAACATCAGGATCACTGGATGGAACCATGGCAGTTATAGTGCAATCACTGTGCTAGAATTGTATAGTGAGAAAGGGACTTGGAATAACTCTTTGTATGGGGAATTTTGGCAGATGCAAAATGGTGGCAACAAAAGAGTAGCGTTCCCCACCCTCAACTTAGGAATAAAGAAAGAAGCTGATATTACTATGGGTGAGCCCCACCCTTCTGGCAATTTCTTCCCCACGTGGAACAGAAAAGGAGAGGGGGAAAGGAGGAATAAAGAAGCACCTTTCACATTAACTGCTTTATTTTAGTATGAGTTTTTGTAGATTTCAATCTACTTCAGCTGCACTGATGGAGTTAATATCAAACCATAGGTATATTACAGTCCCATAGTCATAGGTGTGAGATCAGAGCACATTATGATCCCAAAAGATGTAATCTGTGACAGTAGCCATAAAAGTTCTGACATTTCTGTAAGATGATACAGATCTGTTAGGCTGGTCTGCAATTCTGAAGTGTGAAGTCTACTTACTGAGGGGCAGTTTCCTAGGAGTCAAAAGCTTTGTTAAGGAGAATTCTTTTGTTACATGCGTAGTTGTGAGTACATATTTATTCACATATCACATATTCAAATAAATACGATTTGATAGGCATCACTGAGACCTGGTGGGATGAGTCTCAGGATTGGAATGTAGGAACAGAGGGGTATAACCTATTTTGTAGAAATAGACCAAACAAGAAAGGAGGAGGAGTAGCCTTGTATGTCAAGGATGTTTTCACCTGTGAAGAGATCCGTGACTTAAACCCAGAAAGCCAGGTCGAGAGCATCTGGGTAAGAATTAAGGGAGCAAGAAACAATAGGGATATTCTGGTGGGGGTTTACTACAGACCTCCAACCCAGACTGAGGACCTTGATGACGCCTTCCTCAACCAAATGACCGCACATTCAAAAAGGAGAGATACAGTAATAATAGGAGATTTCAATTACCTGGATATATGTTGGCAGTCAAACTCTGCCAAGACAGCAAGGTCCAGCAAGTTTCTTGCTTGTCTTGCAGACAATTTCATGGTCCAGAAGGTGGAAGAGGCCACAAGGGGATCAAATATTCTAGATCTGATCCTGACCAATAGGGATGACCTTGTTAATGAGGTAGAAGTGGTTGGATCTTTAGGGGGGAGTGACCATGCCCTATTGGAATTTGGCATTCAGTGGGAAGGAAAAAATAAGTGTAGCCAGACACTCATCTTAGATTTTAAAAAAGCAGACTTCTGTAAACTTAAGGAGCTGCTGGCTGAAATTCCGTGGTCAAGAATAGTGAAAGAGAAAGGGGTTCAGGAGGCATAGGAGTTCCTTAAAAGGGAGATACTGAAGGCACAGTCCAAAACTGTGCCAATAAGGAGGAAAAATGGAAGGCATCTGAAGAAACCAGAATGGTTGACTAAACAACTCTCAGCTGAGCTAAGCGTTAAGAGAAACCTGTACAGGAAATGGAAGAGGGGGGAAACCACCAAAGAAGAATTTAAGCAAGTAGCCAGGAGATGTAGGGAGAAGGTCAGAAAGGCTAAAGCACAGAACGAACTTAGGCTGGCCAGAGACATTAAACACAATAAAAAGGGCTTTTTTAAATATGTCCGCAGCAAAAGGAAAAAGAAAGAGGCGATAGGGTCGCTGCGCAGAGAAGATGGAGAATTACTGACAGGGGGAAGAGAAAAGGCAGAACTGCTTAACACCTTCTTTGTCTCAGTTTTTTCCCAGAAGGATACAAGTGCTCAACCTGGCGGTTGGGGAGCAGGTGAGGAAGCAGGGGAAATGCAGCACATAATAGATAGAGAGGTGGTACAGGAATACCTGGCCACACTGGATGAATTCAAGTCTCCAGGGCCAGATGACTTGCATCCTAGGATATTAAAAGAACTGGCAGAGGTCATTTCGGAACCGCTTGCTATCATCTTTGAGAAATCTTGGAGGACAGGAGAAGTTCCAGCAGACTGGAAGAGGGCAAATGTTGTCCCCATCTTCAAGAAGGGAAAAAAAGAGGACCCAAATAATTATCGCCCAGTCAGCCTGACGTCAGTACCCGGAAAGATCCTGGAGCAGATCATTAAGCAGTCAGTTTCTAATCACTTAGAAAGCAACGTGGTAATCACGAAAAGTCAACATGGATTTCTCAAAAATAAGTCATGCCAGACTAATCTTATCTCTTTCTATGATAGAGTTCCTAGCTTGATAGATGAAGGGAATGCTGTGGATGTAGCATATCTCGATTTCAGTAAGGCCTTTGACAAAGTTCCCCATGACATTTTTGCAAAGAAGCTAGTAAAATGTGGGTTGGACAGAGCTACTGTCAGGTGGATCTGTAACTGGTTGACTGACCGTTCCCAAAGGGTGCTCACCAATGGCTGCTTTTCATCCTGGAGAGAAGTGACTAGCGGGCTGCCACAGGGTTCTGTCCTGGGCCCAGTGCTGTTCAATATCTTCATCAATGACTTGGATGAAGGAATAGAGGGCATGCTCATCAAATTTGCAGATTACACCAAATTGGGAGGGGTTGCTAATACGCCAGAGGACAGGATCAAAATTCAAAATGACCTGGATAGATTGGAGAGCTGGGCCAAGGCTGACAAAATGAAATTCAACAGAGAGAAGTGTAAGATCCTACACTTAGGTAGAAAAAATGGAATACAGAAATATAGGATGGGAGACACATGGCTGGATGGCAGTACGTGTGAAAGGGATCTAGGAGTCTTAATAGACCACAAGCTGAACATGAGTCAGCAGTGTGATGCGGCAGCCAAGAAAGCCAATGCAATTCTCGGCTGCATCAATAGGAGTATGGTGTCCAGATCGAGGGAGGTACTGGTACCACTCTACTCTGCTTTGGTTAGACCTCATCTTGAATACTGTGTCCAGTTGTGGGCACCCCAATTCAAGAAGGACATGGTCAAGCTGGAGCAGGTCCAGAGGAGGGCGACCAAAATGGTGAAGGGCCTGGAAGCCATGCCCTATGAGGATAGACTTAGAGAGCTGGGTATGTTCAGTCTGCAGAAGAGAAGCTTAAGAGGGGACATGATAGCCATGTTTAAATATTTGAAGGGATGCCATGTAGAGGAGGGAGAGGGCTTGTTTTCTGCCGCTCTAGAGACCAGGACAAGGAGCAATGGATTCAAGCTGCAGGAAAGGAGATTCCACCTGAACCTCAGGAAGAACTTCCTGACGGTCAGGGCTGTCCGGCAGTGGAATATGCTGCCTTGGAGTGTAGTGGAGTCTCCTTCCTTGGAGGTTTTCAAGCAGAGGCTGGATGGCCATCTGTCGGGAGTGCTTTGAGGGTATTCCTGCATGGTAGGGGGTTGGACTGGATGGCCCGTGTGGTCTCTTCCAACTCTACACTTCTATGATTCTATGATTCTATATCTACTGTGCCAAGAAACCATTAGCTCTGTTCATAATTCTCCTAATGGATTGGAATTTGTGAATATATCCTAATTCTCTGTTTCTCTTTACAGTCTTTCCTTGAAATTTTTTTGTTCCAGAATTGTTACCTGAAGCGTACTGATAGTATGTTTACAAAGATTAAAATATTCTGCTGTTGGTTGGGGGACAGCGCCATTTCTAATGTTGGATATGTGTCTATTTATTTTCTTGCACAGACACTGTCCTGTTCATCCAATGTTGAGTGTAAAAGGGCATTGTTGACATAGAATAACATATATCACATTGGAGAAGAAGCAAGTAAAGTACTTCTGATGTTGCGGGTAATGTTATTAGGATGTATAATATTACTGCCAGAATAGATGTGGGGACACATTTACCCTGGAAGTCAATTTTTTGTGGCAATATCCAAATATGGCATATCTAATCTTCCTCATGGAAAATTTCAGTGCAACAATTCCTTTATGCTTTCTGTCCATCTATACAGTGGATATTCTCAGGAAGCTACACAACTCTGACATCTCATGCCCCCTACTGCATGCCCATTTAAAATACCTCACATGATCTATGAATTTGGCAGTAGCTCTGAAGGCAGAAGCCTGTTCTATCTCAGTAGGCATCCCCATGATAGGAACCCTTTTAACAAGGTTCTAAATGACAGGATGTGACTATGCATTGACAGACAATATACACAGCAGGATGGGTCAAAGGCTGAGGCTCAATTGCTATTACACATAGCTCTTCATCAAAGCTTTTGGGGCCTACTGTTCATAGCTTGCTTGGTTGTTAATTTCTGGTTTTGTGTATACAGTTTATGGTTGTTTTATGTTGTTATTTTACATTGTATTAATTCTTTTAAATTATCATGGGTTATTTTATTGCCTGTGCTGCATAATGAGACCTTTAGATGTTGAGGAAGGTATAAAAAATTAAAGAAATAAAACAGATAAAAACACTGGGGGCCTGGACTACAACACTGCTATGTATACAAAGCAAAAAAACCCTGTGATGTGCATGAAACTATCTATTGCATGCTGCATTGGGAAAGCTTCAGCCTGTACTCAAAATAAAAAGGTAAAAAGCTAAACAAAAATGTGAACATGTTTTCTCCATTTGCACAGAGTGATTGTTGATCTCTTCAGATTGCCTAGCCTTTTTCTGGCTCAGTTCCATTGGTAAGGGAGCCATGTCTGTATATTCAGGATCACCTGCCTTGTAATTTTGTGTTTTCTATAAATCTTTTGTTTCTATGTAGTGAGATAGCAACATTGAGATGGATAGGAAGCTCCTTGCTGAGACCCCTTACACTAGAACTCATGAGAGAGAAGTCTGAGCTTGAATTTCATGCCAGTGTATTCAACAATGGAGATACCCATTTCCAGTGATTTTTTTTTGTAGAAAAGCATAGCAGGAACAAAGGCAGCAGGAATCCAGATAATTGGATTTTAAAATGGTTGCTGTTACTTCACAGCTATATAATACAGCAGCTGGATTCCAACAATGATAAACCATTACCCCTTTTGTAGGACTCAAGTGACATCTTAGTTTCCTGGAGAATTACAGGGACCAAAGGCTAACATTTCTGAAGTTTCAGTGGGTGGATGATTTGTATCCATTATTTTCCCTCAATAGAGACTCTGACATTCACTCAGGAGGGACCTAAGAAGGGAAAGGACACCATTTTCATGCCGTCATAGACATATAATGTATGAGAAACAAGGAGGGTACTCCACAAGGGGATAACACCCTTGAAGTACTTAATCCACAAACTTTTTCATAGTCTTTTTTTATCAGCATCTATTTGTAAGGGATTCTTGCTCAGTTCATAGGTTAGCAATCTTGTAAATGTACTGCAGCTCCTGCAGACACTTTTTTCTCCATGTGTGTCATCCTGCTTATTCATAGCTTTATTTGGTTTATTGATTTATCATCCCAGAAAATATACTCCCTAGTCATTGGCAATTAGCAAGAATAATTAGCAGACTACGTTAAATCATTCAGGTCCAGCCCAGCACAATAACCCAGTAGCTAATAATGTGACTGTAAACACATCAAGTACTATGAAACTGCAAAAAGCAGAGCTTGAAAAGTTACTTTTAAATAGTAATTGGTTATAGCTATTTCTCTGAAATGCCCTGCTAGACTTGCAAATCTGCAAAGTCTTGAGTTGTGATGAATTTCTTCTCCCAACAAGTCTGGAGAGATGTGAAAAGGCTACTTCAGTTGAGAGAATCAAATCCACTGAAGTTACTTTTTATTCCATTTCCTGACTGGCAGGACATCTCACTTTAGCTAAGCAAGCTGTGGTGGTAAATTAAACTGCCTAAGCTAAAGCCTTGGTGGGAATTATGGTACAACCCTGAAGCATTTACATCTCCACATAGATCTGCAGCTTGGAACACCACCAGGTATCCCCCACATTTTCTTTTGTTCTAGGAAACCCTAACAGACTTTTCCTTGGAAATGCAACATTTGAAATGCTCAATCAGCCAGTCAAAAAGCCAAGGCTCTTAAGTAAAGATCATATTCATACTAAGTGCATATTAAATCTTTGCCCCTTTCCTGCTCCATGCCTGTAGACTATGAGAAAATCCAAGCAGGGTGAATGTCACCCTATCTATGCTGAAAGCATATGGCTGTTCATGCATTTTAATTATGGTTTTACACAACACGTGCGCACATCTGCAATAAGGTGTATCCGTTACTGCACACTCACAACAGCAGCAGCATGATAAATGTGACAAATTTATCCCAACTGCAGCCACTTGTTTAAACTGCATTTCACTGTACAGCTTTATTAAGTCCTTATTAAAAGGCCTGTCTCTCCTCATTTCCCCAGACAAAGTATCAGCCACATGTTCTGTCCACTGTTGGTTGCAAGGGGGCATGAGTGCATGTAGACCTCCATAACATATGAGTTGTCATGCAGAAGCAGATCAGAAACACCTCCTGGTTGTTCCTGTTACCCTAAGAGGTGGAGGATGTTCCAATCCACCTGCAATGCCAGTGTCTCCTTAGACTTTGGGGGAATTATAGCTCAAAGGAGGCCTCTGAAAAGAGGGTAATGCCGGATCTTTTCACCTATATATATCAATACTAAGGCCATTTCTGCACTAGACTGTCATAGTGCTATTATTCCACTTTTAGCCTATTATTCCACTTTCAGCCACTTTTAGCCTTTCAGATACTGGTCTAATTTCCCACCCCCGAAAGACTGTCTTCACCAGTCATGAAGAAGGGGTTACAGTGGAAGGACTCAGACAGCATCTGAGGGCAGTACAGAGGAACGGCAGTCTAAGGCACCGTGTACTAAGTACTACATGCTACAATTGTCTGGAGTTGAAGCTGGGGTTTTTGTACCCTAAGGGGTGCGTTGAAAAAGTCGTAATGACTTTCCCCTGGGACTGACCAAGAGTTCTGGAATGGGCTGATTGCTTAACTTTGGAGTGAGAAAACATTGATGGGATTCATAATGATCTCTTAATGTTTGGTCAGGTAGAGTGTATAAAGACCTCCATAGGATAAGATTGAGGGATAGTCTCTGATTGCTCGCCAATTCAGACAGTTTGTCTTTCATTATATTCAAAAAGGGCAAGAGCCTGAAGCGGTGAAGGGATTAGCATAAACTCAACTGTGTTGAGGTTTTCCACATAATCCTACCTGAAGTTTCATGACCCTGAACATGTCTCTAGCCAGTGTGACCTCAATTGTGTTGTCCGGTCATTGAAAAATCCAATCCATAAAATCACATGTCTTGTAGAATGGGTGGTAGGGTATGGTAACAGTTCTTAGCCTAACCCCCTCACTTGCTTGTTCTCTCCAACTACCCTCTCCTCCACCTACTTCTTCCCTTTCCTGCTCACATGCATTCCTGAACTCCACCTTGACTGAGTGAATGAAAAAAAGAGAGAGTAAGAAAACTGGTATGTCAAGTTCCAAAAAGAAAAAAAAATGTAAATAAGTATGTGAAGGAAAATATAAAAGGAGCTCTTTTTAATTGTTGTCTTTGTTGATATGGATCAACCCAGCTGCCTGAATTTTTGCACTGTCCTAGGGACTGTGCTGAGGCGACTGTTATGACAATCAGCTGATTTCAAAATTTACCACTACACCACAAATATGTGAATCAATGGTGGAAAATTAAGTTTCTGCTACGTTCTGTTACGAAGTACAGAGGCAATGAATACCTAGAATTCCTTGTCCTTTTCTGGAAATAGAGTGGTGGGGAAGCTAAAAGAAACCTATTTTCCTTCCCCCTTCAGAGGAGGAAGGCCCAGTCTATGTGCCCAAGCAGCCAAATTGCCAACAAGTTTAACAGAGAACTGTGCAGAAGACGGGTTTTTTTTTTTCTTTATTCTAAGTAAGAAGAATTGCATCAAGCTAGGAAGGCACTGCAGAGCTTTCAACATCATGACAATTGTAGGGGAAGGGGCAGCAACATGGAAAGAGGCACCTTCCAGGGTCATGTCACAGGATTCATTACATCCCTAACCACTCCTTGTTTGAGAAAACTTGAACAAATGAAAAGGTATGTGAAAGATTAAAGCTCGTGTATTGTAGAAATAAAGGCAAATTTTCTGAGAAGTAATGCAGATAGGTATATCAACAAAACAGTTGAAAAAAATTGACATGAAACAGTTCAAGAAATCGGGGAGCAGCCACAACTACAGGACGTATATAAATATGAGTGTGCAGTCACCCTGTTGTTGCCATTGTTGCTGTTATGTGCTTTCAGGTCATTTTTGACTTATGGCAACTTGACCTTAATGTGAGCCAATCATGGGGTTTTCTGAGGGCTGAGTGTGTGTAATGTGCCCAAGGTGGCCCAGTGGGTTTCCATGGCTAAGTGTGGAATTGAATCCTGGTCTCCAGGGCCATAATCCAACAGTCAAACCACTACACCATGCTGGTACATTCACCCTATAACTGCACTTAAGTCTGTTCACTTTTCACGAAGAGTTAATTAGCCTGAGAGTGAGTAACTCACCCAGGTTACACAAGGATCTTCAGAGCTCTGCATTAGAACCCAGGTCTTCCCAATCCATACCCCGTTCTTCAAGCATGATGAATCACACTCACTTGCCAATTGCTAAAGAAAGTAGTACCATCCAAAAGAAATCACTTGCATCCTTATAGTCTAGGAATTAAAAATAAGAATTGAATATGCCACATATTAACTTCTTTTTTTTAATAATTTTATTGTTTCACAAATAAAAAAAATCATCTCAAATTGTACTTTTACATGAAATGTTTTTATTCTTCCACTCTGATCTAGTTTTCATTTTCTAGATATCTACTCACATATAAAAAATTATGCCTCACAATTCCATGTTCATCTTACGTGTTTGATCTTGCATTTCTTTCATCAACTCCTGTTATGTTACAGTTATTCCCCTTTAATTTCAACCATAATTCAGACATTTTCACTTGGCAGTTCCCAGCAATTACCCATTACAATTTACCATTCTGCTTTTATCTGATCGTCCGATTTCCCCTTTAATCTTTGTGAAACAATATCCGCATTTCTATTCTCAATAAATGCCCCCCACCATTGTTCGATTGTGGGTATTTGCTGAGACTTCCACAATTTGGCATATTCAGTTCGCGCTGTCGTTATCATGTACAATATTAATCTCCAATGCTTCTTAATATTAGTATTCTCAAGAACATTTGTCATGTTTAACAAATAAAATTCAAGTTTTTTTACAAATTGAACCTTCAATATTTCACACATCTTTTTATGTATTTCACTCCAATATTTCTTTGCCTTGGGACATGACCACCACATATGAAATATTGTTCATTAACTTCTTAGCATTAACGAAGGAATATCATTCTGATACTTGATTCTTATTTAATATCCATAAATTTTACATTTCATAACAGAACATATCAATAATTTGATTTTCCACCATAGCTTCACATCTCTATAGTAATGGAATGCTAAATTGGAAAGTACATGTGCTCATCATGACAATCCCCTCAGCTCAGCCCCAAGGACTGTGCAAAATTGGAGGCAGATGTATTGATCCATATCAACAAAGCAGTTCCAGCAGGGTTTTTGTTTTGTTTTTGTCACCGACAGCAGATCTTTTATGGTGTTGCTCCTGTTGCTGGATGCCTTCAAGTAATTTCGGGCTTCTGGTGACCCTAAGGCAACCTTGCATTTAGGTTTTCTGGGGCTGAGAGTGTGTGATGTGCCTAAGGTGGTTATTGTAAGCTTTCAGGTCATTTTTGACTTATGGTGACCCAACCCTAAGGTGAACTGATCATGCGGTTTTCTGGGGCTCAGCATCTGTGATGTGCTCAAGGCCACCCAGTGGGTTTCCATGACTGAGCAGGCAATAGAACACTGGTCTCCAGGGTTGTACCAGTGCTCAGATGACTACACCATGCTGGCTCTCCTTTTATGGTGTTAATGCATCTTAATTAACTCTTCAAGATCAAACTGCTCCCAAATAATTTGCAATGCAACAGAGATACCTTACAACAATATATTGTTGCTGAAATAAATCAATTAATTCTCTTGATCCTGCCAACTAACAATTGTGACAATTCCAGCTACGATTAGGAGAGAGAGAGCAGGGAAGTTTGAAGGGTTCACAGACAACATCATTGCTCCTGGTAATCAAAAGTCTTGGCATCACTACAGCACTGCAGATGTTTGAGCCTAATAATGAACCAACGAATTAAAAATATCTCATCTTATAAATTCCTTCACATAGTTATTTGCACTTTTTTTCTTTTTGAAACATACTTTCCAACTCCAGTCATTAGCAGACATTATTTGCCTATGACACCAGTTTTGGCTCATAATTATTCTAGCAGCTGGGAAACCTTTCTGATCCCAAAGTGAGTCTGTGTCCAGAGATACCAGCAAGCAGCAGCAGGCTTTCCATTTCTTCTGATGCTCCTATCTCTAGCAAAAGATGGCTGCAGGCAAAATTAATAAATAATGCACTTCATCACCCCAGCTTCTTACAGTGATAGAGTGAAAACTTTGCATGTCCCAGGGCTCTTCTCAGGGAAGATTGAAGCTATGTGATGAATCACCTTAGTTCCAAATAGGATAACTGTGTGCCAAAAAGACGCAGGTGTTCCATTTCTTCAGAAGACAGGTTTCCTCATTCAACACAACTCTGTAAAAGGAGAAGCTGACCATGTTGGATGCTTCTCTCATTCAGATCCTTTAAAGAGCTCCCTTCTTTTAAGAATGGAGGAGGAAGTGGAGGAGGAGGATTTAATTTATATCCCATCTTTTCTGCAATATGGGGGCTCAAGGTGTCTTACAAAGATGACAACAAATACAAAGGCATCCATACAATCAATAGAAGTTATCATTAAAATGCAGTTAAACAATCTATAAACTTAAATCCAGGTAAAATCCATTAAAAGACAAAAGATCAAAATCAACCAAACAGTACACCATTAAAAACAGACAGTTCCTGAAAAGCTGTCAGAATAAAAACTTTACACATTCTAGTAGAATGTTAACAAGCAGGAAGCCATCCTATTCTACCCATGAAGCCAAAGCTTGGGTGCAACCACCAAGAGGCCCTCTCACTTCTTCCTAGCAAGTGGCCTGGGGAAGTGGCGGGATTGAGAGAAAGGCCTTCACCGAAGATTTTAGAGCCCAGATAGGTTCATAAAGGAAGATAATCTACTTCAGACAGCCTGGACTTGAGCTGTGTAGCGCTTTTTAGGTCAAAACCAGTATATTGCATGAGAACGAGAAATGGATCTGTAACCAGTGGAGTTGTTGCAGCAAAGCTGGATGCTCCTTGTAGTCATCCATAGTTAACAGTCTAGCTGCAGATTCACCCTGTCCTTCTACAAGCTTTGAAGTAAATGCTTTATATTAGTCAATTTGAATAAAACACAAACCATTACCCTTACACCAAATAAAGAATGTAGGCTAATGAGATAGTGCTCTTCTTACACTCCATTTTCTTCATAATAGGGCATCACTAATGGGAAACCAGTCATGAAAATTTGGGAGCCCCCCCCAATCTCAGCTCCAATTTGGATTTATGGAACAGTTTGTTTTAATTTTTAATTTATTTTCTAAAAGATAATATTCCACCTTTCCACTTCCAAAATTACTATTCAAACCTGCTTCTCATGTAAATAACGTCAATTAATGATTAAAAATGTAACAATCAGATCGATACAAATATTTATTAAAAAATACATTCTAATAATATTTAAATAAAAGGCAAACTGAAACTGAAGGGAAAACAGAGAACCAAAAAGCTTCATTTAAACAGCAGCTAGATTAAGAATTTATGCAAAAGAAACACTAGCTGAGGATGTAACAATGGCAACAAAGGAGATGAATTAAGCACTCAAAACAAGGAGTTTCACAGTCTGAGCACCACATCTGAAAGTGACCTTAACCCTCATGTATAAGAACTTTAACAAAGTGTTGTGTTGTCCTATTTAGGGCTTTAAAGGTGATAGCAAACACTCTGAATTGTTCCCCCAAACAAATCGCTAACCAGAGTACCTTCTGAAACAATGGAATAACCTGCTGTAGTGCTACAAGATTTGTGAACAGAGCCCTCTCCTCTGTCTCCTATCATGGTCACTATGGCCTTCAAAATGTCAAAGAACTGAGATAGATTCAGAATATGGGACTGAGATAGGGCAGAATCGGTCTCTGTGCGATCGATTGAGGAGCAAGATTGAGGAGCACTTACAACATCCTATGGAATCCTGAGGTTTGCAGTTTAGGGAGGGGCCAGTTGAAAGTTGAATAATAGCACTATAACGCTCCAGTGCGGAAATGGCCACAGAGTGAAACAGGCCACGATGAACAATAGAAGTACATCTAACAATAAATGGTGTATAGGTTCACTATGATTATAGCTGTAGCTAAAATCTGTGTTTGAGGGGGAAAAAATCAAATCAATTGTAGAAAGATATTAGAGGTATTTTATTTTTTTCTCCAGTAATTCAAATTATTTCCATACAGATAAACCAGAAGGCAAAGTTCAGCATGTAGGAAGTTAATTAGTTCATCACTCCTGGCTGGAAAAATACTGTCAAAACTTCAATTTTAGTCATACAAGATTCTCATTAATGAAAGTACCTGCTTGGGTCATCACTTCAGAGCCTGTGATCTAAAATTAATAGAGAGGGTTTTTCAGAGCACGGTGAAGTTCCGTTCTGTCTATTGCTTGAACCAATTAAACATCATTAATGGAACAGAATGTGATGTAATATCAATGTAAGGTTGATTGCTGCCTAAAGTGCAAATTGATTCAATATTATTTACTAGTGACTGAAACATTCCTTTCTAAAGTTGAATAAATTGTTGAAAATCACTTCAGGGTTTTGGTCTCCATTTACTAAAGAGAATCTCATACACCCACAAAACTAATACCAAGGTTTAGGTAATGCAAATGGTATCTCCAGAGATGTATTTCTTTGTTTATTTAATTTATATCCTGTCTTTCTGCCAGCATAGGAGTCAAAGTGGTGAAGATAACTTTCCTATAAAGTGTAGACAAGTATCTCGGGACTATAACTGAAAGAATACTTGGACAACAGCTCCCAGATTTCTTCCACCATTATGGACAACATGGATGTAGTAGACCTGTAGAACAGGAGGTCTTCATTTCTCTGTATCAATGATTCTCAGACTATCTAACATGAGATACCAGCATTTTTTAAAATAATGTGTCAGGAATTAGTTCCATATATGTGCTTGTTGTTCAAGCAGCAGTGTTCAGTGTGACAAGAATAATCAGTCAAATCATTAGAAGAGTCAGAGGAAGAAATTTGGGGAATGCAGTAACTGGCTAGCCAATTCACCAACTCTTGAGTCTCCCAGTGATATGTGGTTGCTTCTCAACAGCCAAAATACGGAACGTGTTAATCATTGCTTCTTCACTAGAAGTCAGAAAAGGAGTCAGGAGAGGAATAGATTTTGCTCATCTCCATAGAATAGTCCATTTCATTATGATTCCCCTACCAAAGACACTTATTATGAAGCTTATTATAAGGCTTTCAATTTCATAGGGCCCAAATATTCCAACACTATGGCTCTAGCAAGACAATGTTCATAGCCAAGGCCTATCAAATCAATTAAGGGGCTATTTGATTTACCAATAATTATTGTGGGTTCTTTCAAAACCAACCAGTGTTCACTAAAACAATGAAAAAGTCAAGATTCCTGATGCCTTTTGGATAATGCATCCTTTTTTGGATAGCACCTGACTCTTTCTTTGGAGATGAATCAGAGTGTTAAGAAATTTTCTGTTCAACCTTTTCCAGACTTTGCAAAAACCATTCTAGCTTATGGTATAGAGCCTATAGTAAAGGTTCTGGAGAAAAGTAGTTTAATCCCCAAATATAGAGTATTCAAAAGGCAAATATTCAACATCCCTTATGCCCAACCTTGAAATAAGAGAAGCCCCTGTATCACAAAGAATCTGTACAAAGTGAAGTCTTTTCCAGTTTATGTGAATTCACCAAAGTTGGAGCGACTGACTAAGCCATTGCCTGAAGGGGAAAATCTGTCTACAGCAGAGCTCTCAGATAGAAGTACAATGTTATGAAGTAGTTTTACATCACTTTGGTCAACAGAGAATAGTTCAGTACAGTAATTGCAGCCCAATGATTAGGATCCTCCATGAGAAGGGGGTAGAGAAGGAAAAGCTAATAAAAATAACTACTTATCTTAAGACTTCTGGGACTGCTTCACTTTTTTGATTGTGACTTGGTCTCCTCTTCTTGATTTTCTAACATATTGAACAGTCTTTGGAAGTGATATATAATCCCACTAGAATTTTGTTCCCCATTACCTCCCAGTTGATTTTTTTTTCCTGTCAGCTTTGCCCATGTGAGGCAGATTTTTACCCTTCATCCTTCTGAGTACCTCCTTTTGTCCCATTTCACCTCTAGAAATGTTAACATCCCTTTTTGCCATTGATCCCTAGTTTCCCCACATCTGTAGTCTCTTGGTTGTATGATACTAGTGATTCCAGCAGTTCTGTTTACATACTGGCTTGAGACAATTCTCATTGATGACTTCCGAAAACTTTTGCTGTTGTCTTTGCTGTTTAGTGAGGAGTCAAGAACACTGGATTGGGCCAAATTTACAAAGGCTCTTGAGAAGTAGCCTGCAAGACATGCAAAAGATTACCTCTGAAATAAATTCTTTAATAACTGCAAATCTTTCAGAATGAATTTGCAAGCAGCACACTTTATGTTCCCATAATACCAAATCATAAGAAGTCAGGAGAGGACTTTGTAAGTGCTGAAGGGAGATCTCTAAGGGTCTTGTCAGAGATATAAGCCAATCCTGAAGCTGATGCCAGGACCAACTCATTTCTTTTAATGGAATAAGGAATAAGCCCCTTCCATATATTAAGTCATTGAGTCAAAGAAAAAGTGAACCAATACAGCACTGAAAGGATTTCTGGCTGTTCAGGCTTGGAAGCAAAGAAGCGCCAGCACTTATATAAAGAGATTGGTGGGAGAGGGGAGTCTCTTTGTTAAACCTCTCAATATCATTCTTTGGTCTATGTATGCAAGCCTTTTGTGCTTCCTTCTTAATATCATTCTTTGGTCTATGTATGCAAGCCTTTTGTGCTTCCTTCTTACCTGAAGATGTCACTTTCCCCTTCTCTCAGTAAGTCATTTAGTCCTTTGTTTGTCTGGGAAGAAGCATTCATGGAGCTCCAACCCCGGTAATGGATGCTAGCTTATACCCACACATGAAAGCCAGCTTTTAGGGGTTCTCGTAACCAAGTGTGCATCAACTTATTTTGTCTATTTCCTTTACTATCCTAAGATGGATTTTCTGAGACAATAAATGTAAGTTTTTCATTTTTATCTTACAAGAGCATCCTGA
The DNA here is from genome assembly GCA_030412105.1 of Cyclura pinguis. Taxonomy (NCBI): domain Eukaryota; kingdom Metazoa; phylum Chordata; class Lepidosauria; order Squamata; family Iguanidae; genus Cyclura; species Cyclura pinguis. The sequence goes on from CM059599.1 coordinate 62,510,319, forward strand.
GTCATTTATCCTGTTTCTGCACAAGCTCATGTTGCAGTAGCCCTCCTGAACTCTGCTTAATATAGATACCAAATGCTCCTATGCTATCAGATAGAAGACATTGCTGTATCAGCCTTCTGGATAATTTCTAGGGTTAATTTTATACTTGGGTTTTGGAAAAAATGAGGAGTTTGCCAGAATTCCCAGAGCATTTTTTTCTTTTATATGTTTATTATTATTTGTTCATTTGTCTTAAGTGTTTTTCCTATCATCATCAACACAAAAGTCTCCTAAAAAGACCTACATAAGTTCAATAACAAACAAGAAAGCCCCTGTAGGGCAGAAGACATAACGGGGAAGGGAAAGGAAGAGAAAAACAAGCAAACTCAGCCATATGTTGAATGGCTTCTTTTCAAGATAGTGGTAATAAGAACTTTGTTCCTACGCCTGTCTTCAATAGAAGCATTTCAGTTCAGAGTCAAGTAAGAAAATAATAAATGAATGGCAGGCTACTAACTAACATCAGTGCTAAAGTCAGTTTTCTTTTCCCATGCTTACATTTTCCGAAATAATTATTTTATTTGTTTTGTTATCATATTTGTTTTATAATTCTTACTTACAAACCACATATTCTTGTCAGATAGTTCTTGGCATCTTAGGCTTGGTGCAGTACAAAGTCTATGCACTAGAAAAATATCTCAGAGTGACAAGTATGTTCCATAAGTCTAGTGCTACCTACATCTGTTGTATGACTGGCAAGCTGTAGAATATCTCTATCCTCTTACTACAGGGGAGGACCACCTTTTTCTGGCTGAGATCCAAATTACTCTCAGTACCTCAGGGCCTGCAATTCACTAGTGGGCATTGCCAGAATTACAAAAATGGGAAGGGCTAAAGCTGGAAGCAAGCATAATTACAAGTATGACTTCGACCTCAGCTCAGGATGCAACCAGGGGACAGGGGAGGTATATGCATCCAGGAACTATGTCCAGGTTGTGTCAGCTTCCTTCCATCAGCTGTGTAACAGGAGGTTAAAGTGGAATGGAGTAAGTGATATTCAGAAGCCAGAGTGGAGCTGGTGAGGTGATGTAGTCCAGACTGTGAAAAGCCTGGAAGGCCATGCTTGGCCCACATAGTGAGTTTCCCATTTTGCCTTCTTATCTTGTGTTTTCATGTAAATAAAACACTTAACGCTTTGGCCTCTAGGAGCAAGAATGTACACTTCTTTGCTTCCTGTTTTCTTTTCTAATCTTAGCTGTGCACTTGTTGAAGTTTTCTCCATTGAAGTCACACCATTGTTGAAAATGGCCTTAAGAAAACCATCCAGTCATAATACTTCCCTTTGACTGTAATAAAAACTGAACTTCAGCTAATATATTGATTAAATTTCTTTCAATATATGTCTGCATGCCTCTGTGTGGAACTGAAAAAAAATGCATCCACTATTAAATATAAACAGAAAAAAATCTTTAGCAAAAGAGATTTTGAAAAATACCATTATTAGATTATTTTTTTAAAAAAATCTAGAATCAGGATGCAGGAGGAGAGATTTGTCAAAGGTTAATTGCAGTGTTTATAAACTAGATCAAACAATTATATTCTGATAATACAGTTCTTTGAAAGATTCATTTCAAAGAAGCATTTAATAAGTTAATCATCCAGAAATTCCCAGCCAAGTCCATATTTACAAGATCTGATACAAAGAGAGAAGATCAAACATTCAGCTTTGTTTAAGAGTAGCCCAGAAAACTAAAGCAATGTGCACAGTGGGTAGATAAGTGTGCAGTTATATAGCAGGTGCACAGAAAGACCAATGTTGTGTAGTGGTTTAAATGTTGGATTAGGACTTTAGGAGAACAAGGTTCAAATCCCCACTCAGTCATGGATACTCATTACATAAACCTGTGCAAGTCACCCTCTCTCAGCCTTAAAGAAAGGCAATGACAAGCCTCTTCTGAATAGATCTTGCCAGGAAAGCCTTATGATAGTGTCACTCTAAGATGAAATAGAATTGAAGGAACATAATAATGTAAGAGATTGATGTGTATTATGACATCAGTCTAAATTCATAAACATCTACAAGAATTCTCCTAACATTGGCTGGAAAACATGCTAATCTCCAGATGTTCCTGTACTATTACTCCCAGTGTTCCTTATTATTGGCTATGCAGGCTAGGGCTGATAGGAACTGCAGCCTAACAACTTCAGGAGGACAGTATTATTACCCCAAAACATGGATGACTCAGAGGTCCACTGTGATGCCAGTACTTCCATGGAATTATTAGCTCAACATTAGGAGGCCTGCAAGAGGTGGTAAGCTAATAAGATCTTTGACACCAATGTTTATGGGGTCTGTGCAGGGAAGAACCAGCCAGAAATGCAAAAGTAAGCTAAATTGTGTTTTATTGTGGGAATTAATCACATGCACAAGATCCAAACAGTCACACACTCACACAGGGCTAACCAAAGAGAAGAGGAAGAAAGGTTTTAGATAGCAAGATTTCAGGGCATCTTGGGGTGATATATACCAGTCTCAAAAAGCAACGAAGAAGCAGTGATGTGGCTTAGATTTGTGTCTAAGGACAGTACACAATTGGGAATCAGAGTAGCAGAGTGATGACCAGTGTCCTATCTCAGTCCTGGCACAGCTGATAAATCAAACAAAACAAACTGAATATCTCCCAGCTTGTTACTTACCTCCAGGCAGTAAGCAAGGAGTCATACATAAAGGCCAACATGAACAAAGGCCAGCAGGGTTTCACAACAAGGGGGTGTCCAAGGTCAATCAGAGCATTTGTCAAGGCTTCCAGCAAGGTAACAGGTCAGATAAGCTCTGACAACTCCTGGAGGGGAAGGACACCAGCTAAATAGGTCCTGAGCCTAATGTCATACATGATAGCTCTGAGGTTGAGGAACAACTGATTGTGCCAGTAACAGAGGCAGTGATTGATCAAATCAACTTGCAAACATTCCCAGCAGTTGAAGGACAAGCAAAGGCAGAGTTCCCCCAACCAGCTCCAGAGGGAGCAGGAACCAGCAGTGATTTGGAAGAATTACAGTTACCTGAGCCCCTTAACTCCCAGTCACAAAAGAGGCTGAAACAGGCAGCTCAGAGGTAAGCTGTGCTGATTAAGATTGAGGAAGCAATGACAAGTAACACCTGTTCTCTGGCTATTTAGGTCTGTCAGCATGGCTTGTTCTTTGCATGTAGCAAATTACTTGCAAGCCTCACGACCCTTGTGTTCTGGCTCCCTTGACCCCTCTGGATGGACCTCTGCTTTCTAGACTGTTGGACTGGACTTTGACCTGGCTTGGCTCAGCAGTTTCTTCAATAGTTGTTGTATCAGACATTCCTTGCTGCTGCTGCCGCAGCTGCTGCCTCTTCCTCCTCCTCCTCTTCCTCCTCCTCCTTGCAACAAGTATTCTCACCTCCTCCCCCTTGCTGGCAGTGAGGGAAAGGCAGGGAGTTGGACTCTGACACCTAGTGCACCTGAGACTTGATTGATTGTTGCCAGTTATAAATCCTGAGAGAGCAATGCTGGCTCTCTTTTTTCTGCCTGTGTACTGTGAAGCTGGGTCGAGGTAAGTGTTCCTCTATATCTGAAGAGGCAGAACTCTCTGTTGGAGCTGGCACTGTTCCCTGTTCTGTGTCCAGCACTGTAACTTCTCTCTGTACAACAGGCCCTGGCATGCCTTCTGTTTCAGCCTCTGGCATGCCCTCTGACTCTGAGTCAGAGTCCATGCTCTGGAAGCAGGGCATGATAACCAGCAATCAGGTGTACTGCAAGCTAACTGGACAAAGTTGGGGATTTTTATACACAATTTCTTCTTGGAGGGCACAAGTATGAATGGCTTTCTGGCTGAGTAAACAATGGAGTTCATGGAGTGAACAATGGAGTCTAGAATGGGCTAATGGTCTTAGCATTAGATGACTAAAGGGTAATGGTTGTCTGATAGGTCAGTGCTTGTTGTAAAGGTTTGAGGATAATACGGAAGTTTCCATGTCAAAGGAAAAGGAGGTAGGACAATCAGCAATTTGGTAGGAATCTTCCAGTCATTATTGTCCCAAAAGGCAGAGTCATTAAGGCTAGCTTATCCCTGAAGTTATCTGGTGATTTCTGGACTATAACCTGGCTACATTTAAAGGGGGTTTCTGACCTAATCTGCAGTGCGTATGTTTGGCCAGCTTCTTCCTCCTGCCCAGCATGGCCATTCAGTCACATCAGGATACATTTTATGTTAAAGCTAATTAATATGTTTTGCCAATTAAATCATAACAAGGTGTGGGAGTATACATATCCCAGGAGGGAGTCATGTCCACACTGAGAGTTGAAACGTCAGCCATCACTGTTCACCTAGTAGCACTTTCCCCAGCCTAAATCATATGGAATATCCTGCTATCTTTTCACCACTTTTGACTATTTGGAGCCATCCCCCATTTTGCTTGAACCCACATTACTTGCTACAGTCCATTCTGTCTATTTGATTTGCTACAGTATGTCCTGTTCAGTGAACCTTGAAACAATCTATACTTTTTCACAGCCACCACAAACAAAAACATATTCCAGAGACTTTCCCATGTATTTATTTTTCTGTCTTTGTTGTTATTGTTGTTGGTATTTCCCATTAAATAAGCTTTGACTCCATAAATGAGCCTCAATCACCATTAGCCCTACTCAGGTCTTGCAAACTGAGGGCTGGTTCTGAGGGTGCCATTTTCCAGCTTTATCTCTTGCTTCCTTTTGAGTCACCTCATTATTATAGTGTTTCATGATAAAAGACATTGAGAAGTGATTTATTGGTGCCTCCTTCTGCTCAACACCAACTAGAATTAGCTAAAGTGCCAATGCCATTGGCATTCAGAGATCTTCGCCCAGCGTTGCCCCATCACTACTGCTGCAGCCCAGTATGTCCTATCTCAGTCAGGGCAGCACAGCTGATAACTCAACAAACCAACCAAATAGCTTCCAGTTTGTTACTTACTTTTATTCAGTAAGCACAATCATAAATAAAGTCCAACAAAAGCCTAACGACTGCCGTTGTCTCTGAAAGATTCTCTGCCAGTGTCAACCGCCACTGCTACTGGTGTCCAGTAGCTGTTTGTCACAGTTAGGCCCTTTCTGCAGGACTGTGGCATCCTGGCATGGGGGTGCAAGAGAAGCAGGACCACGACAATGCTTTTGCATGATGTCGTCATGGTCCCGCCCTTCTCTCTTCACCAGCCAGTGCAATTACGGGGTATATCAATGACCTCTGATTGTGTGACCCTTCCATCATAGCCAGCCATGCAGAAGGGCTAGAAACATGATCATGCGCTTCCTTCCTCATTGCAGTATGGAAAGAAGGCCAGCTGCAGTGCAGAAGGAAGGGGCATGTCCCTCGCATTCCTTTCTGCAGGCAGCCAGTCGGTGCAGAGGGGAGTGTTGGGGACATGCTCCCATCCAGGCAGAGGCACTGCTGGGATGATGCCTGGTTGATGACAAAGCAAGGTAAGGTGTGGAAAGAGCCTTAGTCTGGCTCCTCAGCAGAAGCTTTTCTGACTTGGGCGATCCTACTAGCAGCAATCCTGTAAATAGAACAGCAGAATGCGACCATACCACCATCATGTAAAGATAGTGCCGAAAAGGGAAATTTATATTACACAAGAGCAAGCAAATATGCAACTCTTTCAAGGAGCTAGATTTACATATGATAGCCTAACTCTCTCCTTGCAATAGACTTTGCACAGATGGCAGGCATTCACTATCAAAAGGCAGTGAAGGTAATAAGCTCATCAGAGGCAAACTTATTAACAGGTACAAGTTGGAGCATTTATTTGTTGAATGCTCTGTTTCTCCATTCAAGCGATGAATCAGATTGCATTTACCGCATTTCATATTTTGATATGTTGTCTTGGGGACTGTGCTCCCTTGTCAACCATCATCAACATTCTCCTTGAGGTTGTGCCTTCTGGATGAGTGATTTGATTTTAGGTAAATTGGGCATTGGGACTCCTGCTCAAAACTAGATATGGCATCTAATGTTCATGTTTTGATCACTGCTCCAGTAAACACAGAGATTATTCTCTTTTTTATTTTGTTAAATATAGAATTGGAACACTGCATTCAAGCTGCAAACCAATAAATCTTAACCAAAAATGCTGGTGCTGAATTGATTATACACTTCACATACAGCTACACAGAGACATCTTAAATGAAGTATGTTTGAAAAAGAAGATGATAGAAGGTGAAAGTATGTATTTGGAGCATGCTGTATTTTCCACCTACCTTGTTATCACTTCTTTCATTGTGCTGCGAGACTGTGCATGTTTGCTCAGAAGTAAAACTCAACTTAATTTAATGGAGCTTTCTGCCAAGTAAGAATAAATAGAACAGGAAAATATTTATTTTAAATTTTGGTCAGAGGACTTCTTCAAATCTATCAAATTATTCTATAATAGTATATTATAGAATGCTGATATAACCATGACAATGAATCCTAATTTCCTGGAACAAGCACATAATCAAGCAGAATGTTGATTTTGAATATGTTCATATGGAGCCCTTCACTAAGGAGCAGATATTCTATGAGGAGAAAAACACCAGATAGTCAAAACACTGTTTTTCATTATCTATTGCTTTTGTAATATGGTTTTTTTTCTCCTAATATGTTATCATTTCTTTTCCAAAACCTGTTCCTTCAGGTAAATTTGTTCTTGCTGTTGTGCACCTTCAAGTCATTTCCAACTTGTAAGCACCCTAAGATGAAACTGTCTTGGGGCTAAGAGTGTGTGACATGCTCAAGGACAACCACTGGGTTTTCTGGCTGAGCAGGGAATTGAACTCTGGTCTCCAGAGTTGTAGTCCAATGTTCAAACTACTACACTACGCTGGCTCTAAATAGCCAGATGTTATTTGTGATAGTAATTTTTTTTAAAAAAAACTTGTTTACCCAGATATGTGTCAATATATTATCTTCTCAGTCTTATTTTTCTTGTTTGTATAGATGCTTGGTGAATGCCATATTCTACCTTTTAAAAGAGGAGCCCATTTCATATTTTATAAACAATCTTGTTCAGATAATATTTTGGATTGGCTCTAGGCTACTCTCATAACTTAAGCTTGGAAATATTACTTTTTGATCTACAACTACCTGTCATAACAACAGAGATAGCGTATCCACTGTTTCACCACCCGCACAGGTCCATCTGGGAGAATACAGGAAAGGGACTTCTCACAGGTTGCTCCCAGGCTCTGTAACACTCTTCTGAGAGTGGTTAGACTGGTATCCTCCTGCTATCCTTTTGTAGACAGGTAAAACCTTTTCTACTTCATCAGGCTTTCAATGGCTGGCTGCTCAGTGAGAAAGGCCGTTTCACGTGCTGTGTTATTTATATTTGTTGTTCTTTTTAAGTCTGTTTTTAACAGCTTTTAATTTTATTGACTAAAATTATATTTTAACCTTTGTATGCTGTATATTTTTAGTGGAGGGGTTTGGAAAAGCATCTGCCTATATCTTCACAGCCAAACAGAGACTGAGGACATCCTCCACAGAGATCTCTTATTATTACCTTATGCTCAACCATGTAGTATCTTGGCTAGTATTGCATCTCTGTGAGCCTTTCTGTACTACATTGTTATAGTGCTATTATTCCATTTTCAACATCCTGTGGAATTCTGGGATTTTGATTTACTGAGGCCAAATAGCTCTTATGGCTGGGAATTCTAAATGCTGCTCCCTAAACTACAAACCCCAGGATTCCATAGGATGTTGAAAATGGAATAATAGCACTGTAATAGTGTAGTGTGGAAAGGTCTTGTATGTTGCCCCTTCCTTGTCTGGGAGCATCAAAACACTTGGAGCTCTATAATTACTTGAGTAAGGAACATTGGGCCAGAGCAAGGATGGGTTAGCAATTTATTTGTGCAAACTGTGTTCGTTGTTGCAAATCATTTTTGTTTTGTTACTTGTTACTATGGGAACAGTAACAAGACTTCTTGGCCCCCAGTGCCCTGGATCCTTCTGGCAGACTGTAGAAATTCTTTATATATGGTGTATAGTTGAACTGTGGAACTCACTGATATACAATGGAGTGGCACCTGCCAATTTGGATTGCTTTAAGAGGGAGATTGGATAAATTCACTGAGAATATGGCCATCAAGAACTACTAGTTGGGATGGCTATATGTCACCGTTGGTATCAGAAGCAGCATGTATCAGTTTCTAAGGAGTGTGATACGGAGGGTGCAATTGCATGGGCTTCCCATGAATAACAGACTGGACACTATAATTGTTGTGGGAAAAATGTTTTCCAAACATTTAGTGTTTTGTTTCCCAAGCAATTCTAAACAAGCCATTCTGTCTTCTTGCAAGAACTGTGTCAAAAATCAATTAAGATAACTTACTAAGAATGTGCATTTGTTCACAGAAAGAATGACGCCTATGTGAGAATGTTAGAATGGTCTGTTCTCTGTTCCCCCGTCTTGCAATTTATGTTAAGCAACTTTTGTGCATGTTTTCTATTTCTTTGGAAGTTCTATAAAAATTCTGAAGTAAAGTTTTGTTCATCTTTCTCAGACCACTGCCTGAAGCCAAGCTAATAGCAAGGGTTAACAAAGGGCCTTTCCTCACTACGTTGTTAATAGTGCTGCTATTCCACTTTCAACATCCTATGGAATCCTGTGATTTGCAGTTTAGCCAGAGAGCTCTTTGGCCTCAGTAAACTAGAAACCCAGAATTCCACTGGATGTTGAAAGTGGAATAACAGCATTATAACAGGGTAGTGCAGAAAGGTCCAAAGTGTTCCCTCTTGGCCAAGAGTAATCGTGTGTGAGAGAGATAGAGACTCCTTCCCAACCTGATTCAGGTCCCAATTTCAGCTCTGTGATTCTACCTGGGAAACAAAGAAAGACTGGTATTTCAGTCAAGTTTAACATAATGTTTGACCGGATAGGCCTTTGTTCTGATCCAGCATGCCTCTTCTTATGTAAATAAATGGCAGAATTCAAGGGTAATGGCTCCACCAGTGACTACCATGTTTTCTGGAAATCATAATTTTCTCACCTCCGTTGCCTTGAAATAACACAACATATTGGGTATTATGAATGACTAAAATAGCACTTAGCAGCAATGGCTGCAGAAAACAGCCCTATTACTGCCATCGCCAAAGAAAGGTAACTCTCCCAGTGACACAAATAAAAATGAACGGGACTGAAGAAGAATGGGAATCCCATTTTGCACCCATTCATCTGAAAGTGATAAAGCATCCATCCATCTATGCTCCATATCCTTACTAACTGTATAGTATGCGTAGAAGCAAGAGTGCCAAGTCCCAAACAAAGCCACCATGATGAAAAGATACATCTTCATTAAGAGAAACAAAGGAAGGCAGAAAGATAGAAGAAAGGTATTACCTCTTTAGGATTTGGATATTCTGAGAACTTGCAAATGATATGTTTTAACTGCCTTGGGAGCAGGGGAGAGAGAGAGAGAGAAAGAGTCAGAGAGAGAGAAAAAACAAACACAGTTGGGTTGCTGATACCTGCTGGTCTCTTTGCCACTTTTGATAAATTATATCAAAACCCAACCAAAATGGAACTCTAAACTGGCTTACGAGGTTTAAGCAGGCACTCCTAGGGCATAGCTTCAGCGACATAATGGCTAGAATGCAGAGCTTGGAAAAGTTAATTTTTGGATCACAACTTCCAAGTTCCCACAGGACGCTAGAACTTGTTGTCTCCCAAACTCAACTTTTTCCAGGTTCTACTAGAATGCTGGACTTTGTTTTCTTTTTTAAAAGAAAGCTGAGCTTGTCAGGAAGGTGAATTCTATACACAATGCCATATATGCTCTTTACTTTTCTGCATACCTGCCAAACAGCCATATAATTTGCACAGTCCTACTTGGCTTGATCCAGAACTGGCAATTCAGCTATGTAGTGGAGGCAGAAATTAAGGACCAGGAGACAAGGCCAAGAGTCACCCAGAAATTACAATGAGTTTCTTGATATGACAACCATGGAGCATGAGGGGCACATTTGTTCTTCTATCTTTATTTCTACTATTGAAAATTGCTCCCATCAGGAGAACGACTGAAGAGAAACTATATGATATGGATTTTCACTGTCAGTTCTACTTCACCTAGGATGTCAAAGCCAATGAGTTAATTAAGCTAATGATAAGGGATGTATAGAAAGCCAGTGTGGTATAGTGGTTTGAGCATTGGACTATGACTCTGGATATCAGGGTTTGAATCCCCACTCAGACATGGAAACCCACTGGGTGATCTTGGGTAAGTCATACAGGAAGATAAAGGAGAACTGCCTCTGAACAAATTTTGCCAAGAACATCCCATGATAGATTTACCTTAGGGTTGCCATAAGCTAGGAATGACTTGAAGGTACACAACAACAAGGTATTATCTATTTAGGAAGATAAGACATGGATTTTGAACCATGAGGCTACTGACAATTATAATACATTTTTTGTCCCTGCAAGTTATCTTTAAACCCTAGTGGTCTCTACATATCATACAGCCTTCACTTTGGCTCATTTTAAAGCTCTACTATCAACTGCTTTAGAGGGGAAATGTGTATCCCTCACTCCTAAAATCTCTACCCTTGTCCATTAGGCATGATTGAAACAGTTGAACATGTACTTCTTTATTGACTGCAATACAAGGACATCCACTTTTTATATATTACCCCAATTTTAATAGCTTTTCCATGCAGACCTGTTAATTGTTATTGTATCCTCCTCCTTTCAGGGTCTATTAATATGATAACCTTAAGGTAGCAAAATTATGGGTTCTAATTTCTGCTACTATGAATTAGTTGGTCAAATAGTAGATTCCACTGAGTTCTTTATTGAATGTTTTGGTCATTGTTTACACATGTGGTTAGATTTTTTCCTAGACTTCCAACTTGTACCAATTCATTTTGTTCTTGTTTCTTTTTTAACTGTAGAAGCTGCTCTATGACTGTAATTAAGTTATCATTTAAAAAAAAAATCCAGAATTATAACATGAGAAAGCTCTTCTAGTAAGATTTTCTTTCATGGTTCCGGGCCTAATTGATATGTGCCACCCAAACAAGACAATTAGGAGAGTGTTTCAACATAAATGATAATTTACGGCTTCTTTCTGGAGTCTTAAATATTGGCAAGAGAGGACCTCCTGCCTGATGGCACAATTCATTCATTTTAAAGCAGTTATAATACAGTTCCCTTCAAAGCAGTTTCACAAATACAGTGCCCTGAGGCTCTCCATTCATAATTCTCTATTTATAGACCGTGGGGTTTCTAAATGGATAATGAGATCATTGGGAGAATCCCAACGATATTGTAGGATAGAATGCACAATTCACTGGAAATTTACTATAATTCCTTTACAAATCATTGTGACATTAAAAAAGTAATTACCCAACTAGCATGTATGCCTTTGATTATTTTCTATCCTGATGTATATTACAAGATCTCTTGTCAGCTTACAGTGAAACCAGTTTAAACAGTTTAAAACTTAAAAGAATAAAAATGATGTAAACATTCTAAAAACATATTCAACAACTGAACGATTGATAAAGTTGGGAGGAGTTAAAACCACGTATAGTAGGTACAGGCATGGGTAAAACTGTGATGTTCCAAAGACATTTGTTTAAAAATCAAGTTTTAACTTGGCATCAGAATAAAACAATATTGGTGCCAATCATGCCTCTACATGCCACAACAAAAAAGACCCTCACATACGCCCTTATAAAGTGTATTGTGTCCACTGGTGGAACACACTGGACATAACAGCCGCTCCTGCAAACTTCAGTTCCAGGCAGACAGATGCAGGGTAAGGTAGTTTTTCAAATATGTATAAATTTGAGTTTAAGACATTTATAGCATCTTTGCATCCAGAACACCTCCCCAAATGGCTTATTAGATCAATAAAAACAGGATAGTTCTTGCTGTAAGAGTTACAATCCATATTAATTGTATGAATGATTTTGCCCTCCAGATGTTTTGGACTTTAGTTGCCAGAAGCCACAGCCAGCATGCCCAAAGGAAGAACTGGTTCAAAACATGGGGGGAGGAGGGGAAGGATAAAGGATCCTGTCCCATTGTAAAAAAAAAAGTGAAACAAAAGGACAGTTGAATGGGGAGGGAGAAAGAGGACATGAAAATTGAAGCATCAGTTCTTCACATCATACAGATGTTAAGGAGAGGTGGAATGCCTCATGCACAAGCAAAAAGAAATAAGCACGTTTATCATTCCAGCTGCAATCTGTGTGTTGAAGAAAGGTGATCCTTTCACATGATAAGCTTTTGATTTCATATTCACTGATAAGATGTGTGTATATGCATGAATGCAGTATATGGATTTCACCTTTAGGTGCAAAATGTTATCATATATAACCAAATCTCTATGGCAAATCTCTCTGTGTGTGTGTGTGTGTGTGTTTCTCTCTTTCTATGTATTTATCTCGTTTCAGGAGGTAAATCTATAGTGTAAGATTTATTATATGAAATGGGGATATCCTTAAGGGCATATTGACCATAATCTGTTCTTCACTGGTATCAAGATATGCTTAAAGAGTCTGGCACACAAAAAATTACTGTTCTTCAGCTGAAGTAAGATTCCCTCCCAAAGACCAATATTCCATGCTTTACTGTTCAAAAGGCCTCATGGCATTTAGTATGCAGGAGGGGAATATTCGTAGAGTCCTGCATTGTCAGTCTACGATTCAAACATGTGTGTGTGTGTGTGTGTATATATAACCCCTGCCAAGCCAGCATGGTGCAGTGGTTTGAGTGTTAGAGTATAAATCTGGAGACCAGGATTCAAATCCCTGCTCTGCGGTAGAAGCCCATTTGGTGACCTTGGGCAGGTTAGAGTCTCTCAACCTCAGAGGAAGGCAAAGACAGCCCCTCCCCTCAAACAAACTAACTCCATGACAGGTTTGCCTTAGGGTTACCATAAGTTGGAGATGATTTGAAGGCACACAACAACGAACAACCCCTGCCAGACGTGTTAGGGCAGGGCTTTCCAAATGGTGTGTCACAACACGCTAGTGTGTTGCCTGAGGTGTGTTGGTGTGTCACCTTCCCAGTCCTAGAAAGACACTCACACACCCAAGCTTGGCCCACTCTCACTGGGGGTTTTCTTTGGCAAGGGTAACAGCAGCGGGTCAGGATTGGGTGGGGGGCTACCCCCCCCACCCTTGCCAGGGTCTTTCATTGCTGAGGGCAACAGCAGTGGGCCAGGCTGGGGTGCTTCCTCTCCTGCTGCCTCCACCCTAACCGGGGTCTTTCTTTACTAAAATGTGGAAGCTTAAAAATGCTTGATGATGAAACACGAGTGTCTTCATCTAAGATTCCACTAAATATTGAAAAGCTGTGTTCATCCTATCAATCTCATGCATCTCATTAAAATGGTAAGTTATTATTGGTTTTGTTCAATTTTTTAAATTCTTGCACATATTTATATATTTTTAATCATAAATGACAATAGTCTTGGAAAGGTATTGTATCTTCCTTTCTATTCTTCTCCTCAATTAAGGTTACCCCAGAAATTATCTTTTTTTTCTAGTTTCAAAACATTATGAGAAGATATTGTAAATCTCAGAAACAAACCAATGTCATTACGTATAATTCATATGGTTCTATTTTTAATACCGATGTATTTTATTAATAAAAAAATTTAAAAACCTGGGAAAGGTATGTTATTGTTTATAAATTATAATTTTTAAAAAATATATGAAAGGTTTGCATGAAATATGTTGTGTCCCCATACATTTCCTTATTACTATTTGTGTATGTGTCCATATCTCTTACAAGGGGCTAGTGTAACCTCTGGTTTGCTTGTAAAACTGAATTACTGTGTCGCGAAATGATGCATATCTAAAAAGTGTGTCACCAACATGAAAAGTTTGGAAAGCTCTGTATTAGAGTGTATCATATATGTCTATTTACCAATGAAACAACATCCAGCAATGGAACAAATTCCTAATCCACTGAAGCCCTTTGCATCTGTCATCTGATATGAAAAATTGGGGACCCTCCAGAGCAGCTTAGTGATGCAGGGAGATATAGAGTTGGGGAGGAAGAGAACATTTAGTTTTATGAGCAACAGTCCTTTCATATCATGATCGATATCATCTACTATCTTCAGTGGCTCTTCCTCCTGAATAGTTGTGTACAAGATTGCAGCCTCACTCATTTCGTCTTTGGAACTTCAGCTCATCATTCTACATGCATTTTATCAGAACAGTGCATGACAAAAGGAGATGATGAAGATGACGGTGATTTCGCTTAACCACTGCTGAGGTCAGAACATTGAAGAAAATAAAAATTAGCTCTCTGAAATGTAGGGTTCGCAAACACTTCCTTTTTTCCCCTCAACCAGCTCATCACATATCCCCAGGCAGGCAACAACATTTTTAGGACAAATAGTAATTACACAAACATGTGAAAGCTTTTAAGTTCTTTAGAACTATTCATTGGATAGACTTAACTAAGAGAAGTTCAGAATTGTTCAATCATAATTATAAAAAAAAGGAAAGAAATTCATAAAGAAAGAGAAAAAACTGAATCTATCATTACTAAGAAGAATCTCAGCAATCAAAATGAATGTGTTGCCCAAAATGATCTTTTTGTTCCAGAACATACCAATTATAACAAATGAATCTATCTTCAGTATATGGAACAAAGACTTACCGAAATTTGTGTGGGCTGGAAAACACCCAGAGTAAAATAGAAAGTAATGTAAGATGCCAAAGATAGAGTGGGGTTAGAACTTCTTAACTTAAGACTGTACTATCATGCATGTGCTTTGACATGGATACTGGACATTACTTAGAAGTAAAAGAATATTACATTTTGAAGCGTTCAATTTATAATTGGGATGACATGCCTATATATGGCATACAAAAAGACAAGATGTCAAAGATACCAAGGAGTTCTATAATCATCAAATAAGACCCCTTCTCAGGATTTGGCAAAAGTACAAAGACAAATTATGCATCAGTATCTCCACGTGAGGAGTTCCACAAGAAAGAAGTGGCTAGATGTTTTAGCTATTAGGTCCACATTAAATAAAACTCCAGGTTGGAGAGAGGAGTTGTCAGTATCACTCAGCAGTGCATCTTGTGACAGAGAGAAAATGGTGAGTTTCCATTTCTGGAAACATAAGGCTGTTTGCAACTCAGATGATCAGATATGTAATTTTGAAACAGTTACAGCCATACAGACATGCCATTCCGTATGGAGATGCTAGCTTTATTTAAAAACAAAAACAAAAAAAGAAAAAACCCAGGCAAATTAATTAAGCTATTATTGAGGAGTTGGTGGGCCTGAATTGTAATCACTGATAAGAACTGGCCCTTTCTAGTGTTAGAAGAGCACAGAGTGTTTGTTCTGAAAGTCTGAAATTCCTTATTCTTGCAAGTCCAACATTCTTAAGGGCAAACTTGCAAGAGAAGTCTGTTTAGCTTATGTACATTTGAGGGGACAATTCATCACCATCCTCAAGAGGAGTACTAGTTCTCACATGGGCCTCATAGTGGACTTCTCTGGCAACATGAGACTCCAGAAGTAATTTATCATCCACTCATGATACCAGATTCCAACTTCCACTGTTAGCAGCTTTACTCTGCTGTTCTGCCCATTGGCACAATGGACCATTACTTACCTATTGCTCTTTACATTTTTGTTTTGTGACCCTGCAATCTCAACTTCTGTATAAATCAGTCCTGTGGCTCAGAATAGCTCATTCTGTATGGATAGCATCAGAAATGCTTCTCTTAATAAGTGGATTTTTATTAGTATTATAAAGTTTGATCTTTTCCAAACAAAATTAATTATTATCTACCAACGGTGTTATCATAAACAAACAGAACTAAAACCCATTAGCTTAGTAATGAGATTTAGTAAGTGGTAAATATACTTAAGATTGCAGTGAATATTTTCTTCTATTTATGTCCCAGTTAATTGTCCAAATCATGCCTATCTAACTGCTTTAGCTCCATGCACAATCCCCACCCAACAGATTCTCTTCTTGCCACGATGCCTTCCCCTCAGCTATTAATGTAATTACACCAGTACAACCAATAGGATTCTAAATACTATTTTTTTAATATTTAGATAGCACTGAGTCTCTCAATAATGTGCACTGAAATATATATTTAAGACATGTCTCACACAGATCCTACTGAAATGAACAAGAATTAGTAGCTAACAGAGGAGAGAAATAAATTGAATGAGACTCCTTAATGGAGTGTTCATTCATATCCATTCATTTATTTACACTGGTTTGAGAACAGTTAAAATTTATATTGATTCCTGTGGGTGCTGGTGTTTTTACGCCTGATGAAGGCCTCAAATTGACCCTATCATCTCTGTTAGTAGATATTGCTCTTAGTGCAACAATGTCATCATTACTGAGTTTTTGCCTTCAGAGCCTTGTTTCCTATTTATCCTGGGGTACTGGCAATAAGAAGATGTTTCTGAGAGGTCTGCATTTCCTCACTGTGATGGAGTATAGGGGGAGTGGTATCCTGAGTGGTAGAAAAGCTACCCAGCAACAGGTTGCTAGGTAACCAGAATTACCACTCCAGAGGATAACCCAGTCCCTTTAGTGGGAAGGACAGGTAAAGGCCTGAGTAGAAGGGTATTTATAGCAAACACACTGGTTTGGTAAAGAGAGATTTCTAGAATAATCAGACTTTTAGGGGTCAAGACCGAAGGGTAAATCCTTCAGCCAGAAGAGTTCTCATTCAATTGAGGGGGGGGGGGCTTGCATGAGAAGGGTGTTTTCTCAGGGAAAGCCTAGAGAAGGGGCAGAAGAGAAATCAACCCGCTGTTAAATCTGGTCAGGGAGAATGGCCTAGATTTGGGAACAGAACTCTTGGTGAAAAGGGAAGCCAGAGGGCTACATGTGCATGTGTGAGACCTGTGCCTTTATGCTGTTGTTGTCGTGTCCCAAACTAAGCAAGCAATAAATTACAAGCAGCTGCTCAGTTCCTACTCATGCAGCAAGAGCCGAAGAAGGCCCAAACAGAATGTAAGTCCAGAGCAAACAAGTCCATGCGGGCAAATCCAAAGTGTAGTCTAAACAAGCAGAGTTCCAAGGTAAACCAGATCCAAGAGCACAGCACAGGGTTTCAGGACCAAAGAAATCAGTTGCTGACCCTGGGAGGAAAGCCCAGTTGGAGTCCTTTTATCTATGGATGTTTAACCACAGGTGTTCCCTCATTAGGGCTTGCTTGCTACTTAAACGCGCTGAGTGGTGCAGGCCCTCCCTCTCACGGTATCTCTCTTGCAAGGTAAGTGTTTCTGATATGTCTTCCTTTATTTGTTCCCCTGACTCAGGCCCCTGTTGTTATTGTCTATTATCTCCCTCTGGGCCAGTTTCTGGGGAAACTTCTGCCTCTGGGGAAGCTTCTGCCTCAGAGTCAGAATCCTTCTGCTCCTCGCTTCCAGGGTCTCCAAGGCAGGGCATGACAGTTGTGAAGAGGTAAGAAATGTTTTAAACACACTCTGGAGATCTGTTTGAATTTAAACATACATACAAAACCAATATGTTATTCTGTTTGCTTGTTTAATAAAGATTATACTGTATTTTCTTATAAAGTTGGTCCCAACCAAATGATTCTCAGTGGTTATAACCAACCAGAACCATGCTACCATAAATTATTAAAGGGGTTTTAATTAACAACTGAAAGGCTTTACCCTGCTTACACAAAAGTGGTGGTTTTAGAGAAAGCCAGAGCTGTGCATAAAGTGGCAAGGTGCTTTAGAAGACTGGAGGTGGGGGGAAGCTGCTGTTCCAGTCCAAGAGAAGAGGAAGCCTTGTCTGTTGTCCCCATACTCACCCTACTTGGCACCTTGAATGTTGCAATGGCAGAATCTGAGGTGCCAAGTGAAATCTAACATCACTTGAGACATTTGCATAAACATCGGGTATCCTGATGGCTATATTTGTCAGAGTTCCTTTTGCTTGGGATGCCACGTCCAGCATAGGGATGTAATTCTTCAGTACATTTCTTACTGAAGGTGGAAACTAGGAATTTCTGCAGTTTCTTCCTGCTGTGAGAAAGTCTTCAGAAATCACAGTTTTTGAAGGCTATTCACAGCTCAGGACTTGTTCTGCACAAAATACACATACAGTTATTTTGCACAGAAAGCAGCATTTTCTGCACAGGAAACAACATTTTCTGCATGGAAAATAATATCTCAATACAGACATCTTAATTCCTGTGCAGAAAATGCTGTTTTCCATGCAAATCAACCATGTGCAAATTTTACATAGAATAAATCCCCAGTGACCACATTTTCTGTGCAGGAATTAATATTTCTGCACTGAAATATTATTTTCTGTGACAAAAATGTTGTTTCCCATGCAGAAAATGCTGTTTTCTGCTTTTAAAAAAAGATACAAATTTTGTGCAGAATAAGTCATACAAAGATTCACCTCAGTCCAGGATTCTTCTCATCAGAGTTTCTCAACGCTTGAAAATATGTTTTCAACCCTTTTTCAAATATTTTTGAATATTCTTTCCACCCCTAATCTAGCAACACATATCACACACATCAGCACTATTAGCAGATATCTGCAGAGTACAGAGATGAAAACAGTTAAAACAATAAACTTGACTATTAACAGGCAGAGAATTAATTTGTTTGCTAATTTCTAATTTCAGTACCAAACTGAGAAGTCAACCCATCCCTAACCAGAATATAACAATTCAGACAATTTTTGCAGTGGATTCTAGATGGTTTTCTAATAGCACACT
Source organism: Cyclura pinguis (assembly GCA_030412105.1). Classification (NCBI taxonomy): domain Eukaryota; kingdom Metazoa; phylum Chordata; class Lepidosauria; order Squamata; family Iguanidae; genus Cyclura; species Cyclura pinguis. The sequence continues at coordinate 62,529,048 of CM059599.1, forward strand.
AGCCTTTGTTTACTCTGCGGTAGATACTTATAAAAGAAGAGCAGCTAATAAAGCTAGATAATGGACTTTTTCCTTAGATAACCCCCTCAGCTATGTGAGTGGAGGATATTTGGATTTTTCTTCTTGGAAGGAGGTCAGGAAAAATTGAGAGTAGAAGACTTGGTAGATAATAGCTCCAGCATCCAGTTTCAATTAATGAAGTAGAAAACTGTGCTCCTTTAGGCCACAGTCACTTCATTACTAATAACTGAACAATGGAATTTGGAAAAATAGTGAATCTGTGGATCTTTAGACAAATTACAAATGAGTGTCCATTACTATGCTTTCAGAGAATAGGCTTGAATCCTATACATATTTACCAGTCCAATCAGTGGGGACTACTTCTGAATAAATATGTATGGAATTAGTAATGCTTGGGAGCTCCTGAAGATGTTGAAAATGGAATGGCAAATTGAGCATGTTTTAAGACCCACTTGATTTCTAAAGTATAAAGAATATTCAGAAATATTCAGAAAATGGTAGAAAAATGTATTTCGCATGAGTCAGAAAACCCTAACAAGGAGAACCCAAGACTGACAAGAATCTTCATAGTTCAAAATTCATTCTCCACAAAATTTGCACTGTTTTTTATAACAGAAAATACATTTTCTGCCAGGAAGCAATATTTTTGGCACAGAAAATACTGATTCCTATGAGAAAAAAATGAAGTTTTCTATGCAAAAAGATGTACAAATTTTGCATATATTAAGTTTCAAACTGCAACCAGTCTTTGAAAACTGAGCAGTACTAATAAAGTTGCTCAAATTACTCATTGCCTCGTTCAAGAACAAAATTAGTGGAGAATTGTATCTTTAAATGGGTATACTGTAAGCTACAGCAACATAATTCCATAGGATTGTGAAGGAACTAAAGTATCCTGATTGGTCAGAGGAGAATGCAGCTGGGTTTGAACATCTTTCCATGTGCACCATATACTGTAGTACAACCCAGAGAACAGTTACATAAAAATGTCTCTGACCATTTCTGCACTACACTGTTATAATGCTATTATTTCACTTTCAAAATGCTATGGAATCCTGAGGTTTGCAGTTTAGGGAGAGGCATTTAGAATTCTCAGCCAGAGAGCTCTTTGGCCTCAGTAAACTACAAACCCCAGAATTTTACAGGATGTTGAAAGTAGAATAATAGTACTATAACAGGGTAGTATGGAAACGGCCTCAGAGACTGCATTATGAAAACCAATGGAAAATCTTACAGCCCGCGTAAATGGTCAGTTATTCCAGCATAGGTTACCAATAGAATCCAAGCCAGAAGGTTTGCTCAGCTATACTCTACCTAAAATGCAGTCACAATAAGCATAATATTCACCGTATAAAACCTACCTAGCTTCAAAGCAACCAGCCCAACACTGTATGTTTGTGAAGGGCAGACCAAAGGGAAGCAGCAAAGACAAAGGGGAGTGTTACAGTCAGACTTACACAGAGCTGACTGTTCTACCTCCACCTACCAACAACACTATGACACAGCATCGTGATGCTTCCTTTTCCTTTTCCTGCACCTTCTATAGGTCAGGTAAAAGTAAGTTCCAGACCACAGCACTCCTGTGCATTGCATGTTTGCGGATGTAGATTCTCTGTCCCATAATTTTTATTAAATGCTCTCTATCTAGTTTCTAGATTCTATCCTCCAAGTCATGGGTCTCCTCTCAGTTGTACACAATTGTTACACATAATAGTATTCTTTCAGCCTTCTACTGTCATCTACTCCTTTTGAATCAGCTATAGTCCTCAACTACTTGATTTCAGTCATAAATCTCATTCCATCATGTTATGATATAGCCCGTGAAATAATATCTGTTTTCCTGCATTGAGAAATCATGGTCATTCTGCTTGTTTTTCATACTCTTACGTCATCCTCTCATTACATTATTTTTTATTTCCAGCCCAACAGTAGTTTGGCACACCACTGCCCTAGTTTTCTCTGCATCATGGACACTATTGGTTCCAATAGCTCATGTCCCTTTGTCATCTGATATATTATCTCTCGCCCTGAAGAATTCAGTTTGAAATCTTTCATTGTGGAAGCACAGGCCAAGGTCTTAGAGCTAAATATTTCCCAATGACACTAAATGCATGGTCAGGTGATCACTTGTAGGATTCTTCTCTTTCTTGCTGGACTTTGACCTCCAATGAGAATGAATGAGGAAATAACCTGTGCTCTATGATCCTTCAGCTTTGTACACTGAGCTTCATAGTCACCTGCAATATGTCGAAGGCTATATCTTGCAGTATCATTTGGTCTCGTGTGGATCGGAAGGCAAAGGTAATAGTCAACAATGTCTTGTCAGCTGTTGATGGTAGTGTCTATGTCGGACAGTTTCAAGTTATTTCCATATCAATCAGGAGGAAGAGGTTACAGTCAGTGTGTTTGATGAGTCTTAGCACAGAATCATAGAATCATAGAGTTGGAAGGGAACACAGGGGCCATCCAGTGCAACCCCCTACCATGCAGGAACACACATCAAAGCACTCCCAGCAGATGGCCATCCAGCCTCTGCTTGAAAACCTCCAAAGAAGGAGGCTCCACTACACTCTGAGGCAGCATATTCCACTGCCAGACAGCTCTGACCATCAGGAAGTTCTTCCTGAGGTTCAGGTGGGATCTCCTTTCCTGCAGCTTGAATTCATTGCTCCTTGTCCTAGTCTCTGGAGCAAAGGAAAACAAGCCTGCTCCCTCCTCAACATGACATCCCTTCAAATATTTAAACATGGCTATCATGTCCCCTCTTAAACTTCTTTTCTGCAGACTAAATATCCCCAGCTCCCTAAGCCACTCCTCATAGGGCATGGCTTCCAAACCTTTCACCATTTTGGTCGCCCTCCTTTCTATTGTTTCCTGGATTCCTGTTACTGTCAATCACATTGCCATCTGTCTATCAGGAGAGTATTGGATTCATCAATCCACTGTTCAGCACCTCAGAAACTCCTCTGTTGCAGTGGCTGCATGGCTTAAAGGTAGGTTTTGGAAGGTAGCATCAAGAGATGTAACTATGCCATTGTAACTACATGATCATAGCTATGTCTCCCAATGCAGGTTCTTGGCTGTTTTTTAAAGAATATGCAAACCCTGGGCGATTTCCGCACTTCAATGTTATAGTGCTATTATTCCATTTTCAACATCCTATAGAATCCTGGAGTTTGCAGTTTAGGGAGGGGCCTTTGAGGCATCTCCCTAAACTGCAAACCCAAGGATTCCATAGGATGTTGAAAGTGGAATAATAGCACTATAACAGTGTAGTGCAGAAATGGGCATAGATGGACAGAACTGAATTATTCTAGATAGTAACATCGGAAGCCATCCTAATTTGTTTGTGATGAAGCAAAGGCATACAATTTTACATCTTTTCTCCTTTTTCTGTCAACTCTTTATCACTCTATTTTGAAAGTTTTCTCAAAGAGAAAAAAAACTTGTTCAGAGATCAGCAGATATCATTTGAAGCTGTTTCACATTTCTTGAGTAAACATTCAGTTATAATTACACAGTTTTGTAAAACACGCAATGAAGAACCAGAAAGCTGCCAAAGCTCCAGCCTTGTTTCTCTTTATTGTGCAAATATGCAATTAGTTGATTTATTTATTTTTAAATGCTACTAGTCTTTAGATTCCCCCCACTCACCCCCATTTAAGCAGAAAGGTAATTTTGATGTCATCATATTTTCTGCAATCAAGACTATTCAACAGTAGATGCTAATTAGTTGTCAGCTTTTGTTTTGGACTTGATGGGAATACAGCTGATTTTCTTGGGAAGGATTTTATTTTCATACTCAAGAACAGAGAAGGACTTCTTTTGCATCCTCAGATCACTGCTAAAGGCTATTATTCACATTATGTCACTTTATTTCACTTTGATGAATTAAACTGAATTGATAAAAGAAGAATTGTGCTAGATTTCCCAGAAATAGTGTTAGATTTCTATATTTTTTTATTATCATTGTTGTTGTTGTTGTTGTTATTGTTGTTGTTGTTGTTGAACTAAAACCTGCAAACAAATATGAAGAACAAAACAATGGGCCACAGACTAGAAATGTTCAATACAAATTCCCCTTTCCAAGAAAGGGAAGACCAGGGATTGCAATAACCATTGAACTATGGTATTAATCTCCCACGTAAACAAAGTGATGCTCAAAATTATACAAGACTTTTATCATACATTAAGTAGGAAGTGCCAGATCTCCAAGCTGGGTTCAAAAAAAGGAAGAGGCACAAGGTATCATATTGCAAGCATGTATTGGATAATGGAGCACAGGAAAAAAAAGGAAGTATCCTTGTGCTTTATAGATTACAGAAAAGTCTTTGTTTAGAGAATGAAAAACTATGGTTTGCTTTAAAAAGGAATTGCTGTGTTACAATATTTGATTGCCCTGATGTAACTTACACTCAGGACAACTGGCTTGTGTCAGGACAGAAACAGAATGGTTTCCAAATAGCAAAGGAGTCAGACAAGCCTGCATTTTATCACCATGTCTATTTAACTTATACACAGAACATATCACATGGAAAGGATGCATGAAAATTTGAGGGACATCAGCAGATTCAGATATGCAGATGACATCATTTTACCAGCAGAAAATTGCAATGATTTGGAATGGCTATTGAGGAAAATCGAGGAAGCAAATCAAAAGCCGTATTACAGATGAACCTTAATGAAACAAAAATAATGACCACAGATGATTCACATAATTTTTAAGGGGATGATGAAAACATAAAAATAGTTAAAGATTTTGTGTGTATTGGCACAGTCATAATTCAAAAAATTACACAAAGGTTAAGACTACAGCCCTTTTCTCATGGCATTTCTGATGCGGAAGGGCCCCTTGAGAGTCGCGCAAATGTGAGGAGTGGTCCACACAATGCACTCACATTTGCGTGACGCTCCAGGGCCTGACATGGACTGTGCACGCATTTTTTCATTTTCGGCTTGAAGCCGAAAATGCTGCGTGGTCGTGCATCACTCCAGGGCGGCGTGCACACTTACCTTCCGTGAGACGCCTCAGGAGCTGGGCCGGTTGCGCTTCCTGTCTCAGTGCAGCCTGAGAAGGTCCCAGGCTGCACTGCGAAAGGAAGAGGTAGGGCTTTTGCGCGAGCAGGAATGTTACCCTGTTTACTGGGAGTCCCGTGAGGGACACCAAAATGTGCTCAACAATAGGTGGGGAAGATTAGCTCTGAGCACTGCTTTAGCTTTACGAGAGGCAGGGTAACTTAGCAGGATCTTGAGCCCTATGTCTACGGCATCAGGCTGAGTCAAGGAGCACACAGAAGTTGTAATAATAAATGATGTTTTATTAAAACACAATCAAAACAGTGTATGCAGCACACTCACACAAGATAACTAAAGAAATAAAGGTTGGAGTGGGATAGACGGGTTTTTAGAGGAGTTGTTGGTTTGGGTAATACTTCACCTGTCCTGAAGCCTGGTTGGAAGCAGAGAAGATGGGGAGCGTAGATCTCATCACGTGGAGCTGAGGGGAAGACTCGCTGGACAAAGTGACAACAAAGTGGGATGGAAGCCAAGAGTGATCCAAGGAAGTGCTCAAAGTCAGGGGTTTTTATAAGGAAAATTATGACTGCAGGCTAGGTCGGACTTTGGGGAAACAATAGATTTGGGGCTGGAGACAAATCTTTTTATATTCCCAAAGCTCGGGCTAGCCAGGGCAGTAACAGGAAGCTCGTGTGGAACCGAAGAAGCAGGGAAGCGAGAGCCTCTCTCCGGAGGCTGCTCGCATGAGCACCGCACCCCAGTGCCAAAAATGAGTGAGTTGCGGAAAGGGCCTAGGAAGGGCAGCTAAGAAGGAACTACATAAGATCTTCAAGTGTAAAGAGGTATCATTGAATACCAAGGTCAGGATCATCCATGGCATAGTATTTCAGACTTCTGTTAGATTTGTGAAAGCTGGACAATGACAAAAGCTGACAAGAAGAGAATCAACATATTTGAAATGTGCTGCTGGAGAATAGTGCTACAGATACCACAGGCTGCCAAAAAGAGAAATAAATGGGTCTGAGAGTAAATCAAGCCTGTACTCTGCCTAGAAGCCAAAATGATTAAACTGAGGCTATCAGACTTGAAGATATCATGAGACGACATGGTTCAGAAAAGATGATAATGCTTGGTAAAATTGAAGGCAGTAGGAAAAGGTGAAGATCACGTTACAGATAAATAGACTCAATCAAGGAAGCCACAGTCCTGAGTTTGCAGCACCTTAGCAGTGCTGTTAATAAGAAGGTGTCTTAAAGATCTCTCATTCATAAGGTTGCCATATGTGAAAGCAACTTTACAGTAATGAATAATGAACAACAACAGATTTGATTTCCCCTAAGAAGAAGAGGCTATGTTAGAACCCATGGAAGAACAAGAACAAAATGTTGAACCTTCCACAGAACTGCAAATGATACCCACATTTGGTACAGCACAATCAGTTGTACAGCCAAAATGAAAGCAGGGCGCTCATGGTGAAAACAGAACAAATCATGCAATGAGAAGCCAACAGCCCAGAAGCAGAAAAGGAATACATAACTGCTTTAAATGAATTCAGGTCATCAGGGATGGATGACTTGCATCCAAGAGTACTAAAGGAATATGCAGGTGTAGTCTCAGAGCCCCTGTGAACCATCGTGGAGAATTTTGGAGAACAGGAGAGGTCCTAGCAGACTGGAAGAGAGCAATCTTCGAAAGGGCAAAAGGGCACCAGAGAAGCCACTGATCACTCTGCTTGATGTTGAGCAGATTATTAGACAGTCATTCTGTTTACAACATCCAGCATGTGTTTCTCAAAAACAAATCATCTCATCTCATCTTATCTCATCTCATCTCTCTCTCTTGTACCCCCCCCCTTTTGGTAGAATTACAAGTTTGGTAGATCAGGGGAGTGCTGTGGATATAGTATATCTTGATTTCTGTAAGACTTTTGACAAAGTTCCTCAAGATGTTCTTGCAGACAAGCTGGTGAATTGTGGGTTAGGCAGTGCTACGGTTAAGTAGTTCTGTAATTGGTTGATGGATCAAACCTAGAAATGGTTGCTCTTCACCAATGGTTGCTCTTCATCCTGGAGTGAAGTGGCTTGTGGACTCCTTCATAGTTCTGTCCTTGACCCAATATGGTTTAATATCTCTAGAAATTACTTAGACAATGAAATAGAAGGAATGCTTATCTAATTTGAAGATGACACAAAATAGAGGGGTGGTAGCCAATACTCCAAGGGTCAGCATTCAAAATGACCTTGACAAGCTGAACAACTGGGTCAGAGCTAACAAAATGAATTTCAACAGACCTAAATATAAGATACTACATCTAGGCAGAAAAATGAAATGCACAAATATAAGATGGGTGACACCTGGCTACAAAGCAGTACATGTGAAAATTATTTAGGAGTCTTAGCAGACCACAAGCTAAATATATGCCAACAGTGTGGTACAGCAACCAAAAAAAGCTAATGCAATTATAGTCTGGATCAATAAAACTATAGTGTCTATATTGAGGAAAGTAGTTGTACCGCTCCATTCTGCTTTGATCAGACATCATCTGAAATACTATGTCCACTTCTGGGCACCACAGTTCAAGAAAAATATTGACAAGTTGGAAAATGTCCAGAGAGGGGCAACCAAGACTATCAAAGGTCTGGAAACCAAGCCTTATGAGGAAAGATTTAGGGAGCTGAGTATGTTTAGCTTGGAGAAGAGAAGACTGAGAGGTGGCATGATAGCTATCTATTATGGAGAAAGTTTGTTTTCTGCTGCTCCAGTGGGCTAGAATATGAACCAATGGATTCAAGTAGCAAAGAAAAGTGATTCCACCTAAACATTGGGAAGAACTTCTTTAGTGTAAGGGCTGTTTGATGGTGGAATAGTATGCCCCAAAGGGTGGTGGACTTTCTTTAAATAGAGGTTGGATGAACATCTTTCAGGAATGCTTTAGTTGTGTATACCTGCATAACAAGGAGTTAGATTAGATGGCCCTTGTGATCTCTTCCAGTACTAAGACTATATGATTCTATGATATTGTCTACAATCTTTAAAAGGTATTCCATAGACTTAAACAGGTTGCTAAGGCCTCAAATGAGAAATTAGATAAAATACTGAAGTAACAAGGCTTTAAGCAAGGTAAAGCAGACTCATGCTTGTATACAAGAAACAAGGATGTCATCCAACCTTTATTGTAACTTATGCTGATGATTCAATTATAGGCATTCTCAAAGATGAAGGCCCTTATGGCACTATGGTCCAATAGTGTTTCATCTTGATCCCATCCCGGTAGTGCCTTTGCTGGGATGGGCTCAGGACCTGAACGCTCCTCACTGCACCTGATCAGCTGCCAGTGGATGGGTAGCATTAAGGACACTTTTCTCCCTTCTGCAATACAGCCCGCCTCTTCCTGCATTGTAGTCCAGGAGGAAGCACTGGACCCTCACAGCACACCCACAGCCAATGGGATCATTGTGGGAAAGGGGACATGACTGGATTTTTTCTGTTAATGGTATACAGCACAACAGTAGCAGATGGGACATGACAGCAGTGAACTACAATGACGTTGTGTGATGGCACACATCCCGGACTGGTTGCAAAGCAGTGCCATGGTGGGATGGTGACTTCATGCGGTAAGGGCCCAAGACTACATGGAAATTGTACATCACTTGAATAAGGAAGTTGAATTGAAAAGAGATGCTACATACTGCTCAGGTATACAAATTGAAGATGGTTCCTTTTTCATAAACCAGGAGCAAAAAAGTATAGAACTCTTAGAAATTCTGGAACTTCAAAATGCCTACTCTGTAGCAATTCCCATGGTAACAATAAAAAACAATGAAGAAAGTTAACTTCTATCAAATAACAATTTGCATAGAATAGCAAAACTAAACTTCTAGACCTATTTGCTATTACAAGACCTGACATAGCTTCTACTATAGGGCTTCTGGGTAGGAAAACTAGCACACCCAGAAAGAACAGTGAGTACAGTGGAGTTAAAGGGGTAGTTAGATATTTAATAGTGACTATGGAATTCATACTGAAATTATCAGCTAGAAGTAATTCAAAATCTTTATATTACATTACTGTGGACTGGGCACGATTTGGTGTAGATTACCCATCTGTGAGGTTTTTTTGTTTTGTTTTTGGTATAGCCATAGGCCATTTGTATGGAAATAGGCCTATTTCCTGGGTGACCCAGAAACAAGGAGGAGTAATCTCATCTTATACAGAGTTAGAATTCAGAGAAACAACAGAGGCATTCAAAGGATCGTTATCGCTTCATCCATTGATGATTGACTTTGAAACAGAAACCAATTCAAACTATATAAGGCAACCAGAGGTCTATTAGACTTTCTCAAACAGAAATGTTGATGTCACACAGCAAACACTTTGGAATAAGGAACAAGGTACATTAGAGCCCTGGTGGGGCAGTGGTCAAATGCCAGTGCTGCAGCCACAATGTTGTGAGTTCGATCCTGTAGGGCTCCAGGTTGACTCAGCCTTCCATCCTGTCATAGATCAGTAAAATTAATACCCAGCTTGTTGGGAGCAATTAGCTAAACACATTGTAAACTGCTTAGAGAGTGCTTTGCACCGATAAGCAGTATAGAAATGTAACTGCTATTGCTATATTGCCATTAGCTGAGTAAATCTTGATCACTGAGAAAGGAACAGTCAAGATACTGCCTAGCTACTGAAATGACAGCTGAAACCTTGACCAAACCATTACCAAGAGTTGTTTTGAGAATCTGTGAGGGAAAATGAAAGCTCAGGTGCTCATGCACATCCACATCCACGAAGGGGTATTAGAGTTAACGAGCTTTGTAGATCTGGACTGACTAATTTTTAATTTGCATGCAACTCTATAAGAGTTTGAGGACATTATATATTTATGGTGACTTTCTGATAGTTTTTTTCCCCCTACGCCCTCTCTCTGCTTGCATCATTCTAACCTGCAGCTGTCTTCTTCTTCTTTCTCAATCCTTCATTTGACCATATATTTGATTATGAAGAAATGGCTGTACCTCAAGCTTCTGTGTCTTGCCAAAAAGACTAAGTTTATGTCTGTTCTTTGGGACTGGATGTCGTCCAGCTTCTAGTAATTAACTACCTCACTTGAGAGATCCACTGCTATCTCTCACATTTCACAACACATATGATTAAAAATAGAGATACTTATTGAATATGGCAAGGGTGAAATCTGGAGACCTCTACATTCTCAACAAGCTCCTTAACCATAAGGAGCTTGTGTTTAGGCCATTTCTGCACTACACTGTTATAGTGCTATTATTTCACTTAACTTCCCGTGGATTTCTGGGGTTTGTAGTTTACTGAGGCCAAAGAGTTCTCTGGCTGAGAATTCTAAAGGCCCCTCCCTAAACTGCAAATCCCAGGATTTCATAGGATGTTGAAATTGGAAGAATAGCACTATAACAGTGTAGTGTGGAAATGGTCTTAGAAGTGACAGGAATGTGGGCTGGTAAATGTAACCGGATGTCTGCAATGAGCCTACAAACATCCCTGACTTAAATGGTAACATAATGTCTGATATCTGAGGATATCTTTAGCCCTTGTGGTATTTTGGACTAGAGTACTCACAATGCCTTGCCATTGCCCCTTCTGGTTTCAGCTTTGGGGCTGACATTCAAAACTCCTAGAGGGGCAATGATTTTCTTAATCCTGCTTTTGACAATGGTAACTAATGTGAATGGAACAAAATTATATGATCTGCCTCCCTGTCTTTATATTGACATTTTGTGCCACTTTTCAGCTTCATATGGTGCTCTCAAAGTGGCATATAAAAGCAGGCTAGAGAAATAAAGCCACATAACAGTTGTGTCATAAAATAATACTATCCCCATGAGGTTATGTAGGGCTTTTGTACCATCAACATATTACTTTTTTGAGAATATATAACCACAAACAAGTTTATTTGGTGAGCAAAACAAAAACATATTAGTATAATTTATAGTAAGGAAAGATGAAATGCTTTTTGGCTGTATGATTTAAAATACATGCCACATTTCCATGAAGAATTGCCCTGACATTAAGTGTACATGATACTGAGGGCACAATTTGATTACCCTTTCCTCTCCCACATAGAGAATTTTCTGCCACTAATTCCCTTTCTCCCAATGGCAATCCTCCCACAGCGAGACCAACGTGCATGGCACAGCAGTGCATGGTTAGCAGCGTGTGTCAAAAAAAGATTGAATCTGGATTCTGCTTCTACGTAACTTACAATAAATACAGATCAAATAACAACAAGCAATTGTAGCAACTACATAACCTGAAGGATAAACAGAGTCAAGTGAAATTTGATGTAAAACTTTGAAAAGTTTTATTCCAACAACTGAATCAGTCACTGAAGCTTTAGTACAACTAGTCCACAGAAAATTAACTACCATTTTTTAAAATAAAGTCTCACCCTTGCCCTCAAAGAAGACTTTACTTCAAAAACAATGGAATGTGGGTCAGAGACTCATCAGATAATATGAGACTGCATGGAGGTTCCTTTAAGGTTAGACATTCCTTCAGATCTCATATTTCTTGTTCTTTTTTCCTTTCCCCCCTCTTTCTTAGATATGCTCACACTTCTTCATTCAAATATCTCCTATTTTCTTGGGGCCATTTTTCTTCCCACAGAAGTTACTAGTGAAGCTTGAAAGCTTGCATTTTCACTTGTTAACAGAAGCTGGCACAACAGGAGGTTTAAAAGGTCTCAAGCCACCCAATTTATCTCTCTCTCAACATGGCAGCACTGCTCATTTTCAGGCTCAGCCATGTGTTCAAAGAGAAGGATTTCCACAAATCCAGTTTTGAATGAAACATGGTATTCTTTCTCCCTCCTGCCCTGCCACCCAGAACCTCCCACTAAATGCAGATTCATTCCCAGTTCAACTAGATACCATAGTGTATGGGAGGATAAAGCAAGGGAAAGCTCATTCATAAGCATATAGGTTTGGTTGATCAAGCTTTACAAGGATTGATTTGGTACGATTGTGTGAAGAAAGCTATGCTAATTTGACAGCAGTAGCAAATAAACTGGTAAAAGGCTTAAAATGGATTGACTGATTATTAGCTGAAGAGTATAGCTTTATGCTTGTTATAGAGAATATAAAAGTAGTGCAGGTTGTTATATGTACAGTAGTGGCTGCTTCATATCTTCTTCCCTAGTGACTTTCTAACTGCCAATAGTGATAGTAAGGATCACCATAACCAGTGTGGAGGAGACAGCTACTTTATTGGAGTACTGTGTTTATAAAAGCTTTACTTCCCATAATGAAGAACTGCATAGTTATGTGCCAAGTATTAACTTCGAATAGTATCACTTTGGCATCCTGTAGATTTCTGATATCTTTTCATGGCATGTTGTGGGGTCCTTCTTTCATTAATCAGTTCTTTCCCACATGGCTTCATTATAGATTTTGTGGACTAGCAGTGCAAGTCTGGTCCAAAGAACAAAAACTTGGTATTTGATCTGGTAGATATGCTTTTGCTTACCCACCAGCTTTGCTTTGGATTCATGCTGTATCCATATGATAACTAAAACCACTGAATTTCTTGCACATCAGTTCAGTGAGGCCAGCCTCCCACACACCCTAGCATATTTGTCCTTAGTATCAGGCATAGTTGTCAGGAAAATTAGTATCCAGTACCACTGGTGGATGTGTGTGTGTAAAAATCCCAGAATATGCACTTCAGGAAGAGTGGGCCTCAGAGTAGAGAAGTGGTAAAGAAGCCTGGAAACCTGGGAATGATGGGACTGAGAGTAGCATAGAATAGTATAAAGGAATCAAGACCAGGCCTCTGCAGAGTTTCCCCCAGTGCCCTTTGAGTTACTAGCCTGCTTTGTTATTAACAAAGGCACCTGGAAATTAGTACATCAGCCTTGAAGAGGCAACAGCTTGACCTGGGAGACATAGAGACATGGAGAAGAGAACACATTTTACAAATAACAAAAGAGACAGCAGAGTACGGAAATGTAAGCAGGCCCCACTTTGGATAAACAACAGATAGGTATTAAGTGACTGATGTATTGGGAGGGCTACTACATGACAGGGCCAAAGCACATGCCCTGATACCTGAAACCTACCAGATCTTAGATAGGAGGTGATGTAACTTAGTCACTTTCTACACCCTACTTTTTCATGGAGTCCTCCAGTGGGGATCCCAGTATCAGCTCTGCCAGGAAGGGAGGGTGATAGAGGTGCTCCCCTCTACACTGGCTGGCTCCATAGTGAAGGAAGCACAATGGCCACACTTCTTTCTTCCGTAGCACAGCCAGGCACCTTCACAGGCTTCACTGAGGCAGGAAGTGCAGCCATTGCACTTTCCAGGCTTCTGCAGGACAGGTAAGTCTCCAATGGTGGTGCAATCACGCAATGGCGGCGCGATGATGGGGAAAACCCATCAATGATTTAATTCGTGATTGCACTGCCTGGGGATCAGAGAAGGACGGGACCGCAATGATATCGTGCAAAACTGATGTTGTGGTCCCATCCTTCTCCCATCCCTATGGCAGGTTGGGAAGGTGGTGTGGAAAGGGCCTAGTGTGCTAATTCCTTTTCTTATGGGAAGTATAGATGTGTATGCCTTTCATTGTTCTGGCATGTCTGATTTGGGGTTCCCCCAGACATCTCTTGGTTTCAGTCCGGGTTGAATAAAAGAATTTTTATTATTTTGAATCTCCCACAGGTGTGTGATGTTTTGGCTTGTTGTGCTCCAGGAAAAACCTGCCCATTGTCGCTATCAAAGTTAGAGTTTACACAGTAGCTAACTCATCTTAAGCTAAAGGCTGAAGGTCTGCTTTGTCTCAAAACAAACAGACTTATACTCAAGACATCTGGGGCAGGGCAGTAGTGGTACGTTTTGAGACATAAGAAAAGGAATTAGCATACTAAGTTACATCATCTCCTATGTAAGACCTGGTGGGCTTTAGGAGACTCCACCATGCTCCAAGGCAGCATATTCCATGATCAAATAGCTCTTATCATCAGGAAGTTCTCCCTAATGTTTAGATGGAATCTATTGCTCCATGTCATAGCAGAAAACAAGCTTGTTCCATCTTCAATATGACATTCTTTCAAATATTTAAGCATGGCTATCATGTCACCTCTTAACTTTCCTTTCTCCAGGTTAAATATACTCAGCTCCCTAAGTTACTACTCATAGGGCATGGTTTCAAGACCTTTTTGATTGCCCTTCTCTGGACATGTTCCAAGTTGTCAATATCCTTCTTGAATTGTGATGCCCAGAACTGGACATAGTATTCCAGGTAAGTCTGACCAAAGCAAGATAGAGTGGATCTAAACACTATACTCCTATTGATGCAACCTAGTCCATTTCTGCACGGGGTGAGGGAATCGCCCCATGACGCTACTCACCAGACTTTTGGGCTCCCCGGTCCAGTCCACGCTGCTCCGGAGCAGTACGTGGCCACCACTCCGCACTGCTCCAGGGACAAAAATGGCGGCTTCCGGTTCGTTGAGGCTCTCGACCAACCGCTGAAGCTCACCAGCCTAAAGCCCGCCCCCGGCAGATCGCAGGCTCACACCAATGCAAGCCTGCAAATCTGCATAAGGGAGCAGGCTCGCAGTGGCGCGCTCTGTGCTTTTGAAAGACCTGTTTTTAGCGGTCTTTCAAAAGCATGCTGGACGACCACTTGGGGTCCTTCCAGAGTGGGTTGGGGTGTGGATCTACGTTAAGTAGGTCCGACCCAGTCTACTCCCAGGTGCAGACGTCCTCCCTGGAGGACACTCTGCACCTTTTTAAAAACCCCATGTGGAAATGACCCTAGAGTCACATTAGCTTTTTAAGATGCTGATTCCATTTCAGGTTGTAGTCTACTGAAACAAGATGTCTTGAAACAAAGTTCAGGATGTTTTGTATATGTTCAACTGAACTTGAAATCACTAGGAACTTCAACATTTTCTGGGTGTAAGCAAACTGCTTTCTTTGACATGGCCATATTTCATTTAGGTCTTATGGCCCCTTTCTAACTTTTTTTCTTCATGAGACCTGTACAATCATCCAGCCAAGATGTACATTTTCATGTCCTAAAATGGAACCTCTCTGACTTTCTGACCTAGGAAAGAAAGGATTATCTGAAAAGCCTCTCCAGTCCAATCCTATAGCTAGCAGCCCTGTTCAACTCCATTATCAACCATCATTGAGTTTGCTAGGTTTCCTAATTAAACACTGAAATACTGGCTACCCTCAAGACAAGGTTTTATCTTTCCTAGCATGTAGCCCTGCAGTTAGCAGGGACAATATTAGGGACGAGGCAGTGACAGGCAATGTCAACTTTGGGATAAAGATGATTGAGTTAACATTTCTGTGATGTATCTCTTAAATTATCATCTGAAACATTTACTCATTTTATTAAACAAAGTGCCCAGGTAATGCCTCTCAAGAAGTCTAAATGGACAACTTTTGTTTTAAGAAGTCTTTGTTTTAGATAAATTCTGATATCACGTTTTTCTTGCCTAATATGCTTTAAAAAAGAATCCAGATTCAAAGGTGTTCAAATCATCTTCATCAACGATTTGGATGAAGGAGTGGAGGGCATGCTGATCAAATTTGCAGATGATATCAAACTGGGAGAGGTTGCTAACACACCAGAGGATAGGATCACATTTCAACATGACCTTGACAAATTGGAGAGCTGGGCCAAAGCTAATAAAATGAATTTCAACAGAGAGAAATGTGGGGTTCTGCACTTGGGCAGAAAAAATGAAAGTCACAAGTATAGGATGGGGGACATGTGGCTGGATAGCAGTACATGTGAAAAGGATCTAGGATTCCTGGTAGATCACAAGCTAAACATGAGTCAGCAGTGTGTGGCAGCAGCCAAAAAAGCCAACCGCGATTCTTGGTTGCATCAATAGAAGTATGGTGTCTAGATCAAGGGAGGTAATGGTACCACTCTATTCTGCATTGGTTAGGCCTCATTTGGAATACTGTGTCCAGTTCTGGGAACCTCAATTCAAGAAGGATGTTGATAAGCTGGAATGTGTCCAGAGGAGGGTGACCAAAATGGTGAAGGGTCTGGAAGCCATGCCCTATGAAGAACGCCTTAGGGAGCTGGGTATGTTTAGTCTGCAGAAGAGAAGGTTAAGAGGGGACACGATAGCCATGTTTAAATATTTGAAAGGATGTCATGTTGAGGAGGGAGCAGGGTTGTTCTCTACCACTCCAGAGACTAGGACAAGGAGCAATGGATTCAAGATGCAGGAAAGGAGATTCCACTTGAACCTCAGGAAGAACTTCCTGATGGTCAGAGCTGTCCAGCAGTGGAATATGTTGCCTTGGAGTGTGGTGGAGTCTCCTTCTTTGGAGGTTTTTAAGCAGAGTCTGGATGGCCATCTATTGGGAATGGTTTGATGGGTGTTCCTGCATAGCAGAGGGTTGGACTCGATGGCCCCTGGGGTCTCTTCTGACTCTATGATTCTATGCTTCTATGCTGGCGGGGGGGGTTCTCCTGGAACCAAGCTGCTTGCCTCCTCCTTCTGGAGGCCTCTTGCTGAGGTCAGTCACCTAGCTTTGGTTCTCTTCTGATGAAATCACTGTTAAGCTTAAGCTTTTCTCCTTTTAGCTGAAATTACCTTTAAAGAGCCCCAGAATCTGGGATTTTAGCTAGAGAAACCCATTAGTTCATTCTCCTTCTCAGAATTCTGGCTCTGGCAGAGGACCTGGGGTACCTTGTTCTCCTTGTCTTTCCACTGTTCCAACAAGGAGTATTTCCTAGCTTCTCACCAGTCCAATAGGTCCAAAGAGAGGCAACTTCTGACATCTCTAAAATCTACCCTCCGGGAAGTACATTCTCTCCACATTGCAGCAGACTGTCCCATTTGCCATACATAGGTGTGTGCACATGTGCACATTTCTATATTAAGAGAAAATACTATATTACCTTTACTTTTGAACTGCTTTCTTTCTCTTGTCTCTCCTTCCTATTAGCAATCTGTACAGCTTCAAACTGCTTAATTCCTAACCCTCACAATTTTCAAATTTGCTCATTTTGAGTATCTCCCCCTTCTGAAGCAACTGTAATCTTTTTTGCGAGTGCTGCTTAATTTTTATTATTCTGCAATGTAATATATATGTATATATTACTGCTGTGTTCATTAACATTCTCCAGAGTTTTCTATTAATGTAAGCTATTGAGTCGAGTGTGTCCAAAACATGCTATTGCCAAAGTCCCAAGATTCCCAATAAGTATGTTTAATCAGAACATTCATGTGCTCTGAGAAAGCACACCTAATAGTGAAAAATGCTGGGAGTTATAGTGCAACAATGTTGGAAGCTTGCGTGATTCCCACCCCATTGTTATATAACCATTCACTCTGTCTGTATATTCCCTAGTGCTGCCCAATGCAGTTCTCACAAGACCTTTATAACCTGAGCTGCTTCTTGTACTATGCCTTCATAGTGTGTACTCCAGACACTAGATTCCTGCTTCAAGACCTTCTGAAGGTTCATAAATATTTTGAGCTTCTAGAACCTCCACACTAGAGCTCCAAAGAACCAAGAAGTCCATCCAGCCTTGCACACATATCTCATCCACTTTGATTCCCCTCAAGAATAACACCATGGGAATTGTCATTGTCTTCTGTGATTCATTTGCTTTTTCCAAATTGTTCAAATGATTAAAGATCTTCATACTGTTGATGGTTTAGTTTTTAACACACCAAACTACTTGATAAAGGAGGGGGAAGGCTCTTCCACCAACTGTTGTCAGCACTCTAGGCAATTTTGATTCTTGCATTGAAAGCTTCAGCTTAAAATAACAATATGTTCCCCCAAGAGAGGTGAAATCCCTAGTCTGAACTGTCAGAGCCAATAAAAGTAGAACTTTGTCAATCAAACAGTGAAAGGAAAGCCCAGGGGAAGAGGAATTAATGGAAATGTACAAATGTGTGGCAGTTGGTTAACATGTGCTTGGAACAGCTGTTCAGGTACAGAATTAAAATGTGCAATGCAACATTTCCAGGCATTAATATTTCCCTTTGAATACTGCTAAATCCTTGCCTTTGGAAGAAAGAAATGTAACTGCAAACAAAAATAAAACCCATGAATGAGAGCAGCTGCATGTGTTACATAATAAGCATGAATATACTTGTTGCAGTTTCGCTGTTGTTATGCTGCTATTCCTGCAGCAAATTTGTTGCAGATGACACAAGGCCCGTATCTTGAAGCTCCTGGAAAAAGCAAAGGTGTCTGTGTTGGTTCATTCCACAGAGTGCAAACTATGTAGATTTTATGTTCTCAAAGACAGAGCAAGAAAAAGAGAGAGAGAACAAGAACTAACATCTGGTTTTATTCCCCTCCCCATTACCAGAGGTATGATGCTAAACCAGTTATGTCAGCAACAGTCCTCCTGGAATGCATCTCAAGATTGTTATAAACTATAGACATGGGACCTTTGGTCTCCGACTCCTTTAGCCTTTAAGTAAGTCCCAACACTGGAGAAGGAACGTCATGGCACAGAGGACAACCAAGCTGGTCTCATGCTTCAGCCAGAGAAGAAAGAGCTATAGGGATTGTTTTTTCACCCCACCCTTCCCAGAAGAACATCTATAAGAACTTTATAACTAAGAACTAGTGTCTGAGTTTCTTTTTTATACTTCTCCCTCAACATCTCTTTTCTTTCTGTTTCCATTGTTGTTGTTGTGTTTCCATCTTACCGTGACCTTAAGGTGAAAACTCATGAAGTTTTCTTCACAAGATTTCTTTAGGGAGGTCTTTGCCTTTCTCTGAGACTCAGAGACTGTGTTTAGCCCAAGGTCACCTTCGAACATTTCACAGAGGACTATAGGGGCTGAACCACATCAAACACTGACAAAAGAGCATGGCCAGGCAAAAAGAGGGCAAAAGTTATTAATAAAGAGGAACATACAGCACTACTGTTTTTAAGCATGAAATCCTTGGAATTTGC
This sequence comes from Cyclura pinguis, assembly GCA_030412105.1. Classification (NCBI taxonomy): domain Eukaryota; kingdom Metazoa; phylum Chordata; class Lepidosauria; order Squamata; family Iguanidae; genus Cyclura; species Cyclura pinguis. The sequence continues at coordinate 62,548,009 of CM059599.1, forward strand.
ATACTACATCTAGGATAGTCTGAAAAAGTGGGGAGGAATTAAATAAATACAAATGTCTCTGTGTGTGAGAGAGAGAGTGAGAGAGAGAGAAAGAGAGAGAGACAGGGAGGGAGGGAGAGAGGTAGGGAGAGGGAGAATGAGTATAGAATAAGTATTATACCAAAGCATTGAAATAAACTTTGGATTTATACAATTTTTCTCTTTGTTCTCTCTCTGATTTTATCCAGAAAGGAAAAAAGTCCTTGGAAGTATCAGGGGGCATTGCCTCACTACACTGTTATAGTGCTATTATTCCACTTTCAACATCCTATGGAATCCTGGGATCTGAAGTTTAGGGAGGGGCATTTAGAATTCTCAACCACAGAGCTCTTTGACCTTAGTAAACTACAAACCCCAGAATTCCACAGGATGTTGAAAGTGGAATAATAGCACTATAGCAGTGTAGTGTGGAAATGCCCATAATCTGCAATTTCTTTTTGTTTTGATTTTACCTGCATATTCATGGTTTTGCATTCAAACTCTTTCTTGAAATATCCTGAGTTTCCGTCACTCACCTCTGCCTTGTGTTCTTCCTCCTCCCCCTTGTCACTTGTCACATTAAGACTCAGGCAACATTTCAGAAATTGATTTCACTACTTTCCACTCAGCCTTTTTTAATTATTATTCAAGAGTTGTAGTCAAAGTGTTAACATTCTTCAGCAATATTACACCAGTTAAGCATTAGGAACATTTTATTTATTGCTAGCTTTCCACTTTCCATCTCTTGATCTCTGATGAATTTGCTGTCCTAGAACAGTCACTATGTTTCTTGGTGAAAACCAACTTAGCTAGTTCTGGATAACACAGGCAGATGTCCATGAAGAAGTACCCTTCATTTGGGGAAATAGGCTAATCTGAAGTGATTTGAACTGGGGAAGTGGGAATAAAAGTCCTTGTTAAGCACTGGGAATTCACAGGAAATAAATACTTCAGGGTGGGGAAAACATCATGAAATTGGAAAGGACAGAGACAACACAACTTTCCATTTTTTTTCCTAGCCCATCTAGGTGGGCTCTATGTTGTTTGCAACTGAAAGCTTTTCGGTTATTTTCCTTCTTTCTGCAATGGAGAAGCAACAATGCACTGTACGAGTAAGGTATAGCAGAGGAATATATATGTTCATCTTGACCAAAGTTCATGGGATTTAGAGAAGAGAAGCCTAAACATATGTACAGAAAGACACAGACTTAAAAGGGGAGAATAATGACTTTGGGACAGAGACAGGCAAAGTGCAGCTCGTGGGCTGGATGCTGCCCATTAGGATCCCACATGTGGCCTTTAACCAACCATTGGGCCCTTGAAATCATGAAAAAAAGTCTCCAAATTGCAAATTACACACTCCTGAAGCCGGTCACTTCCTGTTTCTAGAGCCAAAAAACACATTTAGTTAAACCCATGCCATCTTTACTCTATCCAGAAATAAATTTTACTGAACCCATTATAATTCCTTAGTGTGTTTATTATTGCTCACACAGTGTTTAGTACTGGTTGATATTGTATTGACAATTGCACATTTTCCTAACCAATCCCTATTTCCTTTTCTCTTGACTTTTCTCTCTCATTTCCTCCCACTTCTACCCCTCCTATTCTGCTCCTCACCACCCCCTTATCGGTGGACCATACACTTTGAGGGGGTTGGTAAAACTGGAGCTTGAAGCCAAGATAGAACTAGCTAAATTCACATCTTCCTGTCTCTGCTTCTATTTGTGTTTCAAAAATCAAAAAGGAAATCATGTGATTTATCACTGATCTTTGCAAACCACATTTCTTGACAGGGAGTGGATAGGCAAGAAAGATGCAATGATTCAGTTGTGCAGAAAAATGTACAGCATACATTCAGAGGGGCTCAAAACATTTCTGATTTAGAAATCTCCATCCTTGATTTACTGCCTAATCTTTGTAGCCAACTATTTATTACTGGACTTGAAGTGGATCAGTGTCATTTAAAAGAAATTAAAACATACTTCCTTACTAGCTTCTACGATATTTCCTTAATAAATAAAGTGTTTGAAGGGCAAGCGAACAGTCTACATACTGGCAAAGATGGCAGGGGATAGGAAAAAAAAAAGAAGAGAGATACAGATCAGTGACAAGACTTTAATAGGTTGCAAAATGAGGTAACATAGTTTATGACAACTTTTACCAACCTGATTGTTTCCAGACATATTGTACTTACATTATCACCAGGCAACATCTGTAGTATGGGTTTAGTAGTCCATATATGAAAAAAAATCCAGATTAGGGGAAGGAAACTTTAAAATGACACAAAGAGCATTTGTGAAACTGCAGACCAAAGTGTGCTCCTAAGGTCAACAGTGACAACTGTGGTGCCATTTTCTGTAAATCCCATGGTCTGGCCTGGAAAATAATGTCTTCAGTGATGAGTTCATCATAATAACTTAACTAATGAAATGAGTACAGTTATTAGTGTTACTGGCAATGAGTTATTTTCCCAGTTTCTAATGTTAAGCAGTCCCAAATTCATTTTCAAGCTCAGGTCTGCCCTCACCCCACCTTTTTTACTTGCAGGGTGGATTCCGAACAGTTAGAAGTGCTATATTACTTGCTAAAAATATATCCAGTCTTCTTTCATAATCTAAACAGAACTCTGCACAACGTTTTAATAAATCATTTGAGATATACAAAATAGCTCTATACCTCCTGGCTAAACAATTCCATTGTAGTGTAAAATGGTGTGCACAGGGGGCGGGAAGCTACATACAGAACAATATTAAAATGCCTGAGACTTCATTTCTGCTATTGCATAAATGCTCTTTCCTATAAACTCAGTTCCATCTCACTTTATTCTAGCTAGAGAGAAATGTTAACAATTACAATGCTGAATAGTAGACTGCTGCAGTAGTGACTAATATTCTTATGGGTCATTTGTATGCTTTGGTTTTACATGATTATGGTGATAGGGAAACTATCCAGGTTTGCTCAGTTTAAAAACCCATTAATCCCTTCTTTACCTTAATGTCTTCTATTTAATTTACCCACCATTTCCCTTCACCTTGGTATTCTTTTGGCCCTTGTCAGCTTTCTCTGGGTTAGAAACTCTTTCACACACCCACCCACACCTCAGTGCTATTTCTCTTTTTTCTCTTCCCCCTGTCTTTCTTTCTTCTTTCCCTCCACTCTGTTGGCCATTCAACCCTTCTGTCTCTTACCTTTATACCCATCCCTGCCAAGTATTAAAGTTTCTCTCCCTTTCTGTCTGGGTGACCATATTCTCACTCTCCATCCATCAGCCATATTTATATATTACACAGGTTTGTTTATGATGAATATCATGTGGTGAATCATGAACTTCCCACTTAGAAGCATTCCTTTCTATATATAGCTAACAGAAAGTTGTCTTTTCTTACATTATTTGCCTGAAAGACCAAATTACTTTGATGAGGAACCTCCTTTCACCCACCCACCTTTATTAGTCTGCCTTCCCACTACAGATAATATACAGTCATAAAATTCAAATGTTGTCATCCAGCTAAGGCCAAGAAAAGAGGGAATACCTATCAAGGAGCAGGAAAACTTGTTCTCCTTCTTCCTGACATAGATACCTCCACATGCATCCCTACACACAGGCTCTTTCAGCTTGACGCACCCAACCTGCTATGGGGACAGGAGAAGGATGGAACTGGAATAACCCTTATGCCCAACATCATCGTGGTCCCATCCTTCTCCTGTCCCCAAGCAGTACAGTTGTGCCACAAATCATTGATGGGTTTTCCCCATCAATGGCCAGCGATCGCACTGCTCTCCCACTGTGTGCCTGCACTTACCTTGTCTGTGGAGGCCCTGGAAGTGCAACGGCTGCACTTCATGTCCCAGTGCAGCCTGGGACAATACTCAGCTGTGCTGTGACAGGAAGAGACATGGCCATCGTGCTTTCTGGATCCCAGAGTCAGCTGGTGCAGAGGGGAATGCTCCATTGTACTCCCCTCCCAGGAGAGCTGCTGCCATCATTGTCACTGGATGCCCCCGGGAAGAAGGTAGGGTGCAGGAAGGACCACATACAAGTCACTAAGCAGTCACTAGATAGCTGGGTTGTACAGCACTGGAAACAAGGTTTTTGTAGCTTGGTTGTCTGTACCACCCCCAAAAACCAGTTGGAAACATTTGTACCAGGCCTTAAGGGTTCCTGTTCCAGAAAAGAGCACTTACACTTTGGAATTCCTCTTGCTTCTGAGGAGGGGTCTAACTCCTGGGGACTCTGATATTGCTATCCAATAGCTTGGTGATTCAGTGCCACCTAGTGACTCAATGTGGTTCTACAAGTTACAGACAGATTTTAATTAAAATCCATTTATTTTAAAAAAAATAATAACCCAATGCTGCCCCTCACATTTCTCTTAATATGCACACCAAGTTTTGGGTGACTAGGCACATGGAACTATGATGAAGACAGACAGGTAGACAGCCCCCACACGTACTCAGTTTCTTTTGTTATAAGTTCCTTCACAATTATAAGTCTGAAAACATTCCGTGGAAGTATGTGAGCCTATTCAGATGGGTCTCTCTGCCTATTACCACCTCTGCAGTCTTATCATAATCGATTGCAGTTACATTCAGGAATAATGAAAAGTAAGTACAGTTACGTCTTTATTATACCTATGCAAAATCATCCCTTAGAGTTAACAAAAAAGGGGGGAGCACTTTAAGGAACAGGCTTTTTGAGATAACTTCAGGGACACTTAAGACTTCTTTTTAAGTTTAGCTTCATTTTCATCAAATCCAATTCAGTGGAAAAAATGTATTACTCATAGACTACAGGTCTGTCCCCTAAAGAACAATTTTGCTCACAAAATGAACAATTTTGTCTAAAAAAAGAAAGAAATTGATGCAGACAGCTTTACACAATTCTGGAAGAAAAATCAAAAGGCACAAAAAATTAAACTGGCACATACTAAAAGTCCTTAAGGGGTGTTCTTTACAGTCTTTCCCATTTGAGTTCAATATTAATGGGAGTTGAACATAATTTAAACTTTTTCAATGAGTGTTGCTTCAGCTTCTTTATCTTTTACTCATAATCCCTCAGTATATCCATTATTTTCCAATTACCATCAGTGTAGCCGATCAATTAATTAATGAATCTGCAACATCTCTTATCTTGCCCTCTGTTTTAACTGATAAGCTGACCAACTAGCATATCCTTTATTTTTTTTCCCCATCACATGGGAACTTAACCAGTTGGTTTCTCTTTAACTCCCTTGCCAACAAACCCTTCATATTTAATATAGTTTTCTGTAGCTTCACGCACTCTAAATAATATGTGCGCTTTAACAGAAGTTTTCGACCCACACTCTCTTTGCATCCCTGCCTCTTGGTGGTCCAGTTCAGCAACCTTTGCCTTTGTCCTTGCAACTAACTGATCCAAAAGCTCCAAACCATTTTCAGATCTTTAGTGTAAAACTCCGATTGTCAGATCCTTAGTTTATTTCTTTCAGTCTCAGTCTTGTTTTCTCTCTGTTTTATGTCCATATCTGCATATGACTCATCACCTTCATTTTTTTAAGATCCTGCTTTCTTCCATCTTTTTTTCTTTCCATTTTTCTTTCTTTCTTTCCTTCTTTCCTTCTTATTGACTTTGTCCTCTGTGCATTCTGACTTTTAATTCTTTGTTTTTTCTGTGATGTAGGGATTTGGGATAAAGCATGACACCCAAACATCTTTGATCCAGAGACTAGGACATGGAGCAGTGGATTCAAACTTCAGGAAAAGAGATTCCATTTAAATATTAGGAATAACTTCTTGATGGTAAGAGCAGTTCGACAGTGCAATATGCTGCCTCAGAGTGTGATGGAATCTCCTTCTTTGAAGGTTTTTAAACAGAGGCTGGATGGCCATCTGTCAGGAATGCTTTGATGGTGTATTTCATGGCAGGGAGTTGGACTGGATGGCCCTTGTGGTATCTTCCATCTCTATGATTCTATGATCTAGAGAGGAAGCTGATGATGCAGCATATTGTGTTCTGGTCATCCTGGGATTTTTCTAAGGGCAGCATCCATGTTAGTCTGTTGCAACAAATGCAACCAACAGTTCTCCTATTTTACCTTGTAATGTAATTTATTTTACATTTCACTTTATATCCCCCCTTGAGTATAAATATTTACCCACCATAATTATTTAGTTAATGTGCATATGTTTTGATTCATTCATTAATTCAATTTATATCTCACCTTTCTCCTGCCAGGAGACCCAAGACAGCTTACAATAATTTAAGATGGAATCATAGAACCACGGAGCTAGAAGAGAGCTGAAGGGCCATTCAGTCCAATCACCTGCCCTGCCAAGATAGAATCTGGTTAAAATATTATATTACTAAAGGTTTGGCTTTTTTTAAATAAACATCGTTAATGTTAAAAGCCAGCATGCCATAATGGTTTGAGTGTTAGACTATGAACTTGGAGACCAGAGTTCAATTCTCCACTCTCTTCCACCACTGGGTAACACTGGTATCAGCCCCCAGAAAACCCTCTGATAGGTTCACCTTAGGAACCTAAGTAAAAAATGACTCAAAAGCACACACCAAGTGTTAAAAGCAGATGGTTAAAAACACTTTAAAATGCAATTAAAACATAGTTTAAAACATGCAGAATAAAAACACACAGCATGTCACTCAACACTTTAAACACCATCCTGCCATATGACTAAAACTCAGTCAAAGGCCTGCCTATGTAAAAAGGTCTTTACCTGCTGGGGGAAAGAGAGAAGAAAGGGAGTTAACTAGACTTCCCATGGAAGACACTTCCACATCCTTAAACACTGAGAAGGTTCTCTCCCTTGTCATACCCAATATGCATATAAAGCGGTAGCTCTGAGGGAAAGCCCTCCCACAGAGGTCTTAAATTTCAGTATGGCACGTACAGGGAGTAAAGTCTTTTAGATAGCTTGGATTCAAACCATATAGGGCTTTAAAGGTCATAACCAACACTTTGAAATCTGCCTGGAAACAGACCAGTAGCCAGTGAAGCTGTTTCAACCAGCGAGTTAACATGATCTCTGTTACTGATCCCAGTCAACCACCTGGCAGCAGTATTTGGAATCCAATGACATTTCCAAACAGTTTCCAAAGGCAGCCCCACATAGATCATTTCTGCTTTACACTGTTATTGTTCTTTTATTCCACTTTCAACATTCTGTGGAATCCTGGGGTTTGTAATTTAGGAGGGGCAATTAGAATTCTCAGCCAGAGAGTTCCTGGGCCTCAGTAAACTGCAAACCCCAGAATTCCATAGGATGTTGAAAGTGGAATAATAGTGCTATAACAGTGTAGTGCGGAAATGGCCATACAGTATGTTATAAATGGGATGTAATCAAGGAACGTGTCACTGTAGCCACCTCTGACTTCTTAAAAACAGGTACATCTGGTGCACTAGTTTAACTGAGCTCATGGTCACCACTAAAACCTTGGCATCCAGTCTCAATATCCTAGGATTTTCTAGTCTAGATTTATTCAGAGGTGGTTTGCCATTGCCTTCCTCCAAGGCTGAGAAAGTGTGACTCAGTTAGGGTCAACTAGTGGGTTTCCATAGCTGAGCATGGAGTTGAACCTTGTCTTTGAAACTCCTAGTCCAACACTAATGAATAAGCATTCAAACTGTATCCTTTATTAGCCATGTGCCTCCTCTCCTTCCACCTCTGTGCCTGCTTTGGGCCCAGTTCCATCACTTGTTCAGCTATTTTTGAGCTATATGAGATCCAGCCTCTCTTATTTGTTTAGTGTTTGCAGATGGGTGTATGATTTCAATTTGCTCAACCCCCCAAATGTCTGTAACACAATACCAATAATTTCATCTTCCTTTAATTACAAAGCAGACAAATCTCAACAAGAATATAGTGTTCAGATCAGGAAAAGTAATAGTACTACTCCATTCTGCTTTGGTCATACTGCACCTGTCATGCTGTGTCCATTTCTGGGCACCAAGTACAAGAAAGATGTTGAAAAGCCAGAATGCATCTGGAGGAGGGTGATGCAGGTGTTAAACCATCTGGAGACCAAACCCTGGAAAGAACTGTTTGAGGAACTGAGTATGTTTAGCCTGGAAAAGAAAAAAGAAAAGAAAACCATTCGGATAACTACTATGTCAGACTACACAGAGAGGCCATTGAATCCATAAACACTTGGACAATTTTAACAAGAAAGAAGAAACTCAGAAAGTAAACAAAAGTTAGCTACCAGTACTGAAAAACACTAAAATCAAGACTCAAAAATATGTCAATGAACACCACCCAGACTCAGGAGATCTCTCTACAGGAAACAATACAATGGATTGCTAACAAGTACTTAAATGCACACACAACTGTTATGCACATCCCCTGACTAACTATGCAACCCTGGGGGCTAGTCCACTCAACAATGGGCTATCTCACAGGCCACCTGCATCACTAATGCATCACAAATGCAAATCCCTCCCACCCGGGAATCACACAAGTATATATACTCCATTCCACCTCCATGTCTCCAGATCCTCTGAAGATGCCAGCCATAGATGCAGGTGAAATGTCAGCAGCAAATACTAATAGAACAAAGCCTCATAGCCCAAAAAATCCACAACAACCCATGGATTCTGGCCATGAAAGCCTTCAATTTTATGAAAAATAGACAGGTGATACGACTGCTATCTCTCAATGTTTGAAGAGATGTTATGTAGAAGATAGCATGAGCTTGTTTTCTACTACTCCAGCAGCCAGAACACAAGCCAATGGATTCAAATTTGAAGAAAAGAGATTCCACCTAAACATTAGGAAGAACTTCTTGACCGTGGGAGCTGTCCAATAGTAGGATAGGCTGCTGTGGAGGTTTGGAAGGTTTTCTCTTGGGAATGCTCTGGCTATGCTCATGATCTCTTCCAACTGAATGATGGTATCATTCTATATATTTAAGAGGAAAATTTTATTGCTCTGCTGACTGTGTTGAATTGAAGACTTAAGAGGAAAATATAAATTCAAATAAACTGGATTTCTTTTTTCATAGTTCCTCTGCATCTATTTTATTGTAAAGAAAATGTAAGATATAGCTTTAGAATTAAAGTCTGTGTTTACTTAATATGGAACAAAAAAATAGGGAAAAAACATTTTAATGGGCAGCCTTTCCATTGCAGTGAATCTGTAAGCAACACACTAATGTAGCACATTATGTTGATTTTGTTTGTAAAAAAATATCAAAATATGCATAGCGAGTAGGAAAATCTCTTCATTAAAAAGGAAGGAGTAAACATTGTGTCAAAGCTGATTACATGCTTTCTATCCTAGAACAGACATTTTAGTATTAAAGAATACCTCGGGCAGGAAGGAGAGCAAATAGCAGCAATTGAAATCTTAATTTATATTCCAATACAAAGTTTATAGAGGTCTATAAAAATGGATGTGGTGGGAGCATTAGGACTATGCACTTATATTACCCTGATTATGCTGGACATAATCAGGCGATTCTGAAAATAAAACAGGCAACCCAATCCCAGGGATCCTTATGCATGTAGAATAATACCATTCCCTCGTCTACGTAAATACAGCTGGGGTGGACGACATTTATTATACTCTGAAAAATGTCTAGCAAAATGAATAAATAAATAAATAATCTGAACTGCCTTTCTCTGAGTCAGTAAATCTACAAAGTTGCCCACAGGTATCTCAGGTGACATTTCTGATTAGCATCAGATTTAAAAAGTACATTCCAGTCTGTGGCTGATAATTTGACAGGATTGGGACCTTACTAGATAAGAGGATTGTCATGCCATTTTAAATAAAATACTCATCCCAGGAGTGTGAATTAATATGATTACGACAATGTGATGGTGGAGAGAGGTTTTAGCCTCCCCCCACCACACCAACACAACAGTCCCCATTTAAGCTGTGGGAGAGGCATGTTTGCTTCTTTCATCAGTGTTGTTGCTCATGAGATGTAGTGCTCATGCTAGATTTGGTACACAGAAACTTGAGTTCCTATCTCCACTTAGGCAAGAAGGCCATCTGGATCATCTCTCAGCCCAGCCTATTTTACAGGATTGTTGTGACAAAAACACAGAGAGCTCCTTTTGAGAGAAGCAAGGAGAGCTTGTAATGTCAGGTTATAAAATTAATTTGTTTATATAGAATTTTAGAAACAGGGAAATGTTTGTCAGCCATTAATATTGGCAGTGGTGAAATTCAATTCAATTTGGTACTGTTAATTAATTCATTAACTGAATATTTCAGTTTCTTTTGCAACCTCTCTCTCTCTCTCTCTCTCACTCACATACATACACAAGCAGAATTGTTCCAGTCCACTTACAAAGTTGCTAGGTCAGGAGTTTTGTCACCTAGTGATGTTATGTAGAAGACCTGTGGTTATGTAATTATGCATGATACATTAAGTGTAATTATAGTAGCTTCAAGGTTTCACTCAAATAACAAACACCAAGTTTAACACAAATAAAGAGATGTTTCTCTGGGTAGAAATTCCAAGTTCTGCACTGAACAGATACACAAGCACACTTTTCAGTTCTTTTCCCAATGTCTTTGCAAACCTTGCTTTGAAAGAACATATGGAAGTTGTAGTCCAACCAAATAAAGTTTTCCAAGCTCCGCTTTGAGCAGAAAACAGTTGACAGTTGCTGTAATGGGTCAAACCTGTATCTATCGCTATATCTATCCAAAGGCAGTTTCTTGCACTGAGATTCATCACCCTCACCATTAAAAACCAGAGAAGAGATCCCAGACCTTGAGACTCAGAACAGGTTATCTGAAAGCTCTATCTCTAGAGTCTCTGTCTCTACAATTTTGCACTCTTCTTTTCAGGATACAAGAAGGCAGAGTTTTTCCCTTTCTTTTTTAACACCTCAAAGGCCAAGTAGTCAGCCATGGAATTTTGTTTCTCTCCCTCTTTTGGAAACCACCCTCTGCAATAAATAAGAAGACAAAACCTCTTACTTGTTGGAGCCCATGAACAGTGAGTGCGGTAAGCTCAGTCTCTTTATGGGAAACAAGAAGCACTTAACTAGTTGAATTAAATTAAGTGTTTCCAAATTCTGAGAGAAGAAATGAATTCACACTTAACTAGTTAAATGGAGCTCATTATTTCACAGATAGTGTGTACCATTAATGAACAGATTAACTAGGTTAGCCTTGTTGTAAGAAGGGAGTACAATTAGCTGGCACATAGTTATCCATATTTAATAAGGTATTTCCAAGCCCTGGGAGCATGGCATATACATATTGCGCATTGTGTCAGTTTTTATATTCAAACATGTACATTTTTATGTTCAAACATGGAAGGGTGTACTAGTGATTCTCTTGTGACATTTAGGATCTCATGGACACATTGTAAAAATTGAAACACATTACAGTCAGAAATTCATGTATGAGGCTGTCATAAATTATTCACCCAGTGTAATTTCAGTGTTTAGAAGAGCTGCATTATCACCTTTGGAAGGAGACATGAGCTTCAGTTCCATTAAATCAAATATCAGGTATCTCATATTTCACTATAATTTATGAGGTATATATAAATATGGATAACCTTTCTTCTACCCTGAAATTCACAGGGATGTGAATGGAAGATCTCCAGGTATTCTTCCATTAAGGCATTGCTTCAGCTCAAGTCCACTGAACTTGAGAGAGATGTACCCCCCAGCCATGTTCTAGAAGAAGGGACTAGGTCCTACTTACTAAAGGTGATACACAGAATTAAGAAGAAAAAGAAAGCAGAGGCATGGTGGGATAGGCCCTTACTTCTTTATATCCCAGATTGGTATGGCAGTTCCCCTGTCTGAAAAGACACCCTGTCTTTTCCACACAGCTCTGCCTTCCCCATTTATAACACCACCTTTGTGTTTCAGTGGTTATCCAGAACCCCTTAATAGTTCTATAGTAACATGTTTACCACTCAGCCAAGTCAGTATTTTAGTCAATTTCCTTATATCTTTAAATTCTCATATAAGCAGAAGTATCATAAACAGCCCTTTGCTCAGCTTTGCACTTGCACCCAAGACTCAACCCCTGATCCAGGTCACACTTTCTGACCAGATTCTATAATGGTTTCATTGCTTTTCTGCCTCTCTCTAGGCTTTTCCTGAGAATTAAATCCTTCCCACACAGACCACCTCCCTGGCTGACTGAAACACTTTACTCCAGAGCTCTTTCTCACTGAAGGACTACCCAAAAAGACAATCATTGTGTGCCTATATATACCTTTACCGCTCAGTCACCAACCCCTTCCACACACTACAGAGCTTTGTTTCTCTCCTGAGTTGCTATTCTGATTATCTAGTAATCTGTTTTTAGGCTGCTCTGGCACTTGGGATAGTCCCACTCCCAGAACTCCATCACACATGGAGACTGACAAACAGTCTTATAAAAAAGAGTGATCCATCTGACTTGTTTTGAAGTAAACTTTCCATATAAGGGATAACCTTCTTCTGACCTCTATATGTCGACTGGTTCATGCTAGTTTTTGGCTAGAAGGCTTCAATGGTATTTGAAATATACCAAACCTAGACCAGTATAAAATATAAGTAACTGGCAAACTCTACCACATACAACAATAAGACTGATGGTGCTTTAACCCAGTGGAAGCTGGTAGTCCCAGTTTAAGAAGGGATCGTATTTGCTCCGCATTTTAGGCCAGAGTTTAAAGGAGCTATCCTGGGTTTGCAATTTAGGGAGGGGCATTTAGAATTCTCAGCTAGAGAGCTCTTTGGCCTCAGTAAACTACAAGCCCCAGAATTCAACAGGATGTTGAAAATGGAATAATAGCCCTATAACAGTGTAGCACAGAAATGGCCCTAGACTCTATCTCTGAAACAGATTCAATACTTTGCATAATTTCCTTACATTTTAGACAAAAACCTAGAACAGATTCTCCATCATGTTAGTGCCAGAGCCACCAGTCCCCAACTGCTTAAAGAAGAGCTTGTAAAAGTTACTTTCTGGACTACATTTCCCAGAATCCTGCTGTTGGGTTTTCAATAAATCTGAAGAATTCTGGGTGTGAATCCCTTTGTATTCAGTTATGTTTGTGTTCCTCAATTAAGGTTGTCATTTCTTTTTACAGCTGGCACCTCCAGTTTCAATTTCAGCTTTTTTCCAGTAATTTTTTTCCCTGCTGGAGGGTTGTGGAGACAAATAGTTCAAGCTGATATGTTTTGGTGCAATTTTGTAGTGGTTCAGGCAATTTGGGGTGATTTTTCAACTGTGAAGAAATTAAAATGGGAGGTTTGGGGTGTCTGGGGGTGACTTGGAGGCCACAAAAAGAGATTATGTCTATGGGTCACACTTTGTCTACTTCCAAAATAGAAGAATTTTCTTGTTGTGTATCATCACATTTGTAGTTTGTGCAAATAACATGAGTCACTCTTTGAGCATTATACTGGATTAACATAGATTGATTAAACAAGCTATTCAGGGTCTGAAAGCAGTGTTCACTTTTTGAAAAGTGTGAATAAGCACATGTAAATTCACCTTGTTCATAAGAAGACACTTTCACTATAGGTGAATAGTCAGTCAATTTAAAGTAATTATTTGTTATTGTGATAATTTTAAAAAAGTGACAGGAAGTAAATGAAAAACAATTCTGTCTTGGGAAGAGAAAAAGAGAAGCATCCCATCTCTTGCGACTTTGAATTCAAAAGCACATCTGTTCTGAATAAATTGGTATCTATTTTAATAATTTCCAATAAAAATATTTGTCCCTCCTCCCAAATACTTTTCCAATTGTATGCTTGATTCCACATTCCTGTGGGCTTTTCAGCCTTCTCAGGACTCCCCTGAGCACATAAATAGATTTTCAATGAGAAGCGGCATTCAGATTTAGATGCTGTTGTAATGACACAATAACATTACAGGAGGCAGAGATGAAAGATATTTTGTGAAGTATGCTGAAGAATAATTTAAACCTGGGCTCTATAGTATGTATTTTTCCTTTTTCTAATGACGTCATCGTTGACTCAAAAATACTTGAACAATGTCAGTCTGTAAGCTTTATAAAAGAAAGTAAACTTGAGGTAATTAAAAAAAACTGGACCAAATGAGATCATACCAAATTCCACAGTTCTATGATTTTATAACCCTTTTTGGTCTAACAGACAAAGCCTAGGAGCCAGTGTAGAGTAGTATTTTGAATGTCAGACTAGACCTCTGGGAAACGAGGATTCAAAGCCCCACTTGACGAAGGAATCCAACTGGGTGACCTTGGGCAAGTCACACTCTATCAGCCTTAGAGGGAGGCAATGGCAAACCTCTTGTGAATCAGTCTTCCTGTGAAAATCTCTATGATAAGATTACCAGCAGCTGGAGTTTACTTAAAGGAACAAACATCCTAAATTCTGCCAGCTTGCTCAGCTTAGGTCAACAGGGGTTGAAGGTAGAAAGCAGGTTCCCTGGGGCTGTTTCTAATGCATATTTTTCTTTAATTCTCTTTGCAGTCCCCTCTCCTATAGGCAGCAATGGGAACAAAAATATCCAGATGAGCTCCAGGTTTACAGGGGGTAATGTAGGCATACTGGGGGAATGAGGTGGCACTGTCTCTTGTGGCTTCTCAAACCCATAGCCTCACCTGCCCCAATAATACTGTTTCTGGACCTACCTTACTGCTGGTGGGAATAGCACTGGTGTGGTTCATTCATTGGGAGGTTTTGCATCTTTATCTGTCTGTCCCAAATCTATCTATACATCTCTATCAATCTAATCTAACCGGATTTAGTTCACTTTAGTTTGTCTCAAGAGCTCTATGTGGACAGCTTGGCTAACCCCCTAATGAGTAAATAAAAGATATCTATAAAAGTTGTACAGCTTCCTTCTGTTGTCACAGGAGTTCATCAGTACTGCATTTGAAGACATTCTAAATATTCCCCAATAAGCAACAGACTGCAGAGGTTCACTGAAAATGGCAGAAGGGGATGGCTGTGTCTGCTCCCCTCCTCTTCTTCAAAGGTTGTTCAGTCTGCATCAGCAGTAGGACTCTGAGAGACAGTTGCCTTTAAGGAGATCATGATGTGTGACCTCCATTCCCAGGGTTAGCCCTCTATTTCAGAACATGGAGGTGATATCTTTCCCAAATTTAGGAGGAAAAATTACCACCTTGAGGCCTCTGGGAGTTGTAGTTCACACACACACACACACACACACACACACACACAAAACAACTTTACTATGCTCTACTCTTACTCAAGAGCATCATCTGTTTTTAAGGCCAGCAAATTCATATTGGATTTAAAAATACACTAATAGGAAATAAACTAATAGGAAGGGTCTTTGAAGTTACCCACCAACAAATACAGCATTGCATTTCTATTTAATCTATTCATATGCATTACTATATGCAAAGGTCATGGAAATCGATGTCCCAGTCTGTCATGCTCTGCCTTTGAGACCCTGACAGCGAGGAGGAGGATTCTGAATCTGAGGCAGAAGTTTCTGTCAGAGGGATGGTGTAGACTCCCAAAGGAGCTACACAAAAACCTCAGTAGCACTTCCCTCCAACACTGAGCTCTGGCAAAACAGCTTACCAGAGTCAAGTGTCTGAAAAATCACCATGTAGCAGAGTTTATTCACACAGCTTAGAAGTGTCCCAGCGGAGTAGCAGCAAAACCCTGAAGCCAGGAACTAAAAATACTCCCACGCAATGTTATCTTCCAACAGGAGGCTTTTACTTTCCAGTTACAACACATCCATATATACAGTCCTCCAACGGAGTTTCAGCACAGCATGCGAAGATATGCATCCAACATAGCCTCCGACCGCTCTATCAGACATCGAGAGGGCACAGTTGGCTAGAACACACCCCCTTGTATACATACATTTCTGATGCAACTCTAGCCAACGTTGCTAGATCCCATGTATGATGCAACCTTCTTCCCTGGTTACACAATCCACTGACTCATGCAGGTATTACATGGGACTGCATCATCCACTGTCTTCCCCAGGTGCAAATCTTAAAGTACATCATATATATTTTATTTGGATTTAGGTTCTGTCCAACCTTTCCTCACAGTTTCCCCAGAAGTTTGCTCAGTGGAAAATGACAACCAACATCAGGGGCCTGTTGTTTGAAAACACATATCAGAAGATGAAACAGCAAAGATTCCTACCTTGTGGAACAGATGATGCCAGAAAGAAGGTTTGAGGTGCTCAGCTTGTTTAAGTAACAAACGGGCTTTAGTGAAGGACCACCTGTGGCAACATCATTAGCTATAAAAGAAAAACAGCTGACTCATCTACTCCCAGGGTTGACAACTGATCTTTCTGGTGGTTGAAGTCCTGTGGTTTCCTGAATCCTGATTCTCTTGGAGCTCTGCTTGTTTGATGCTGATGTGGATTTGATTTTGTGGATTTGTTTGCCTTGGGAATTGCATTCTTGACCTGAACTTTGTTTAAACACTCCCACTCTCACCTCTTTGAGTAAGCTCTGCCCTGCCAATTTGCTAATTGGTTTTCTGGTCTGCCTGGGACCTGCTTGATCACTTGCTTGCCTCCTTATTAGTTCATTTTTTACTTCCTACTTTCTTTCCCCAATGGAACTCAAAGCAGTTTTGCAACCATATGTAGAAACTGGAAATTCTATGGCCTGTATGATTCTGACTTTGTTATTAAATGATCAGTTTGTATACGTGAGGACTTTATCCAGTTCCTCCATGGCTATCTTTCCATGTCCCAGTCTTCTGATTTCTTGACTATAGTCTCCTTTTTGGTTAATGACTGAGTCAATGTGCAGAAAATCTTTAACTATTTCATTGTCTTTATTACCCACTTTCAAGTATATGGTGTAATTCTAGTCTTTAAAGAATTGGCTTGTCAATAAAATTCCTTCCTGAGTTCAAGGTGCTTGCGATAATATTTCAAGTTCTATATAGCTTGGCACCTGAATACTAAAAGGGGTATTTCTCTCCATATATGCCCACCTAAGAATTAAGGTCTGTTGGTGGGGGCCCCTTCTGCCCCACCACTGAAATCAATAATTGTGTCAGGGTGTAGGAGAGCTGTGGCACCCCAGCTGTGCAATGTCCTCCCCTTGAAGACCTGTTTGGCACCAATGCTAGGTTCATTGTGGTACTAAGTTAAAACAGCCCTGTTTATAATAGCCTGTGGGGTCTAACTGATTTACTCCAAAATATTTATGCACATGGTTTCAGAATTTTTTTAATCTTTTGAGCCTGTTTTTAACATGTTAAGCTGTTCGATATCTTCTTAGATTGTTTAAACTATTTCTAATTTGTAAAATTGTCATAAATCCCTTAAGCTGAATTTACTTATACACCACTCTGAGATCGCATGAAACAGGACAGGGTATAAATATTTTAATAAATGTACTACAGTTCTCCCTCCACATTTCACGGGTTTCACTTTCTCGAATTTGATTATTTGTGAGCTGCCCGCTTACCCCCCCCGTTCTTCCCTTCCCATTCCCTGGCTGTGGCCAGGAGGGTGCAGGGAGGGCAATTGCCTGTTCACTTGCTCCTTCCGCCACTGTCAAGAGCTTTCCCCCAGCTTTCTCCTTACCCTCACCCAAGTGATTCAGATCGAGTGGGCAGGGGCAAGGAGAGAGCCAGCAGGAGGTTGTTTCCCTGCTGGCTGTGTTCTACACCCACCTCCACCTGTGTGTTCTGGATTGGGCGGGTGGGAGTGAGAAGAAAGCCAGCAGGGAAGCTCTGTCCCTGCTGACTCTCTCCTGCACCCACTCCACCCGCCTGATTGCATGGATGGGGCCTGCAGTTATTCACATTTTCTCACTTTCGGGGGGGTCTTTTTACCTATCCCCTGCAAAAGTGAAGGGCCTACTGTACGAAAAAATTATATATTCCTGTAAGTCCTCTTCTCACACCCACCTCCATTGCAGGCTCATTGGAGGAGCTACTATAGATTGTTTTCTGCCCAAAGCAAAGCTTGATTCTTTTTTCCCCTCTGGTTGAACAACTCCCAACAACTGTTTTTAAAGAGGAATGCTTGCAAAGATGTTAAAAACAGAGCTGGGAAAATGTGGGCCTCTTCCCGCACTATTCTCTACAGAGCTTAGAAAACTTAATTTACAACTAGAGAAATATTTTCTCATTTTCTGATTTGTTTATTATATGAATTACATGCTCAAATGCTGAGCAATTGTGATTGATGATTGATGCTTAATGTTATCATGCTTAACAGCATCAGCAATGTCAACAGCAAGAAGGAGTCTCTCTAGGACTCAGGTTTTGACCCCAAAATCACAAGGCCTGGAATGTTCCTGACTTGGCTATACTAGATGGAATATTAATGACCTTTTAAAAAAAACAAAAAACAAATTTATTCAGTTCATGTTCTGTGAGACAATTACCAACATATGCATATATATTCATGTTTTACTGTCACCAGATAGAAAGTGCAAGTCGCAGATTTTTTTCCCCTTTCCTTTTCTTCCTTTCAAATTGTACACAAATAAATGCACACAACTCAAAATGTGCCTCTTCCATGTGAACTCGCCTTAGTTAATGGGAAAATTTCATTTTATGCATGCATACTTTAAAATACATTTTTAAAAGCTGAATGCTTCATGGAGAAAAAGTGTTGCAATGGTCCTTGGAGCCTAATCCACCAGGTTTGAGGATTTCCAGAATGAAACTAAGCCTCCGATGCTACAAAATAATACTGTATTGATTGTACAAAGATGCAGCTGATAATATCCGAACTCCTCACAGGTGAGGGTGTATTTGGTAGGGATGTAACACGTGCTCATCGATTTCACACCAATAGATGAATTCTGTGTTCCCAACTGCAAAGGAACACTCTGTGAGAAGAATAACACCCCACCCCCAGCGAAAAAAATCTGTCAAAGCCACAGGAATGAACAAGTCTTCTCCTCACTTAACTCAGTGGGAAACATTTTGGAATAGATGGGAAAAAATGCAAGTTATGCAGCTAATTACATAAATCAGCACACAATCCAAATGCAAAGGCAGGAATTCTTGTACTTAATTGATGGACTTTGCTTGTAGAAAAGAGAGAGAGGTATACTATGTTAAGGTGAAAGACAAATAAAGGAAATGATAAAAATAAAATAAGGTGTATTTTCTTTGATTTTGAAACTGAGTTCCACTCTCATGGATTGGAAAGATAGAAGACATGTTTTATTTTCCCACTACGGTGAGTGCAAGAACATTTACACATGAAGCTGTACTGGCTTTTCATCTTACATGGCTAACTGAAAACTGTCAGTTAAACTAAGCTACACATGTCTCTATGCAATCAAAATACTGTATAGGTCATTATCTAAGAGTCCACAAAATCTGTCACCGTTCATCTGGTACCAAACCCTCTGAAACTTAATGTCAGAATACAGGCAGTTTCCATCAATACAACAGGACAGGGCATAATAGGACAGGTTATCTGAGAACCACTTTTTTACCCTTCACAGATGACAACTGTGGTCAAGGTACATCGGAATAACTTGCAAAAAATATTAATAATGAAGAACACATCAGCTAGAACAGGCTGTAGCAGTCTGCTGTTGCCTGAACCTACAGGAAAGGCAAAATTCCTCCTCTCTCCCCTTGCTGAGTCAATTGAGTGCAAACTATTTATGCACTTTGAACTCAGTTTAAAGCAGTTGACAGGGGAAAAATGAGAGGAAGAGAGAAAAATTGTGACTTTTAAAAGCGGTGGAAAGAGTGGGCCCACAGAGGACTAACGACTGAAGGGTGTGCCACTTGAGTTCAGATTTGAAACTAGACATTAGACCAGACCCTGTGTCAGATGGAAAAACTCACTGAATCCAAGAAGCTTAGCAAAACAGGTTTTTGATCGAGAATGTGGCAACCAACCATGCTCTATGTCTTCAGACAAGAAGTTCCCGAGTGTTCAATAACACATTATATATGATCTGTTCAGCTAAAGTTAGACATAATCAATATGCCCCAACGGTTGTTCTGTAAAAGTAAATAAATTTAGCTCTACACAGTTTTGTTTAATTGCATAAGAATGACTGGCCTATGAATTTTCTTTCTAATCTATATAAGGGAAAGGATCAAATCTGGCAGTCTCAGAGTGTCTCTCTGTGACCTAGATGCATCTTTCTCAATAAACTGCTTTCACTTATCCACATGTGGAACCCTTACATTCCTACAGAAAAAAAAAAATAACCAGAAAGTCCTGTACCCAAGCAAACAATACGGACAGGAAGAAAATTACCTGTTGGGATTCAGGGAAAAGGCAACTGAAAGATTTTGACAGATCCCATCTATTCTTGGAAGCTACATAGGGTTAACCCTGGTTGGTACTTAGATGGGAGATTGCCAATGAATACCAGGTTCTTTAGGCTATATTTCAAAGGAAGGAACTGGCAAAACCACCTCTGAGTATTCCTGGCCTAAGGCCTTCTCCACAGCTTACTTTCTCACAGCTGCATCTGATGGTGATCCCAGCAGCTGCTCTACCAGGAAGGAAGTATGACAGCAGTGCTCCCCTCCACATTGGCTGGCTCCCTGAAAAAGGGAGCACGATGGCCACGACTCTTCCTTCTGCAGTGCAGCTGGGTACTTTGCCAGGTTGCACTGGGGCTGGAAGCACAGCCTTCACATTTCTGAGGCTTCCTCAAGACAAGTAAGTGCAGAATGGTGGCGCAATAGTGGGTCATTGATGGGGCAAACCCGTCAATAATTTAACTCACAATCACACCACTTAGAGATGGGAGAAGGACAGAACTGCAACAACATCATGAAGAAGCATTGTCATGGTCTCTTCCTTCTCCTGTCCCCATAGTGGGATGGGAGAATGCTGTGGAAAACACCTAAGAAAACCCTGTGAAAAATAAAAGGCCACCATAAGTCCACAGGTGGTTTGAAGGCACACAGAGACATAGTAAATACAGGCTAACTACATTTCCTTTCAGTACCTCTACTAATAACAGCCACAGCCATAGGATGGGTTAATCTTCATAATTCTTCTAGATTACAAGCCTACTTTATTGTCTTTACTGAGTTTAACCTTGCAATAAGCATGTGAGGAAAGTTACCAAGGTGTTCATTTTAAAGACTGAGAACTTTGGCATTTGGCCAAGGTCTAACGCGGACAAAGCTGACCCTTTAACTGTCATTTCTTGGATCCAAGTCCAGCTTGACATCCATAGTGCCTTACTTGCTTTTCAAAACATAGATAAGAAGGGCTAATTAGTCCTCAAGGTGCTAACATTAATAAAGCATTTCCATTAGATAAATTCATGTTCACTTTCCTAACACATTCCTTGTTAAAATTAAAAGGCAGCAGAGAACTCCTAAGCTGTAAAACTGTGATAACTAAAGGGCTGGAATGAGATGACTGTTTCTCTTTCATCTTAAATTTCATAAGGGACTGATTTGTTCCTTCAAAAAAGCACAGGCGCAATGTGGGGGTGGGGTTCTCTCTTATCTCAATAAGAAACTGGATAGACAGGGAAAATAATTATATACACTTAATTCAAATTTCTAAGTAAATCATCTTTTGAAAAAGGAAGCTCACTCATATCTAAGAAGTGGTTAGTATTTTTTCAATTTGTATTGTACACTAAATTGTTGAGTGATAAATAATACTATCGGCTAACATACAAGATGGTGCTGTTTTATTGTATATTTAGAAAGAGAAATCAGTTTAATATCACATAGCAATTGCTTGCCTTATTTTTTTTTCCTTCACTTGGGGCAATTGAGTAAACTGCAAAAACACACTTTTAAATTTAATTTCAAAGCTGAGCTGCAGATGCTTTGAATTTTTATTCAGTCTTGTCTGCTCGTCTCAGTCTCTTAAGAAGATTTAATCTCTTGTACAAAAATGTATGCCTGAATAAAACTGGACCCATAGCATATATTTGAGTTGAAGTTTCCCATAGTAATGTACAGGCTGCCAACAGTAAGTGGTCAAGTAACTGTATTATTGTATCATACCTTATTAAAAAGGTAACAATGGCTCTTCAAGTGAAAGAGTTACAGAATATTTTCTTGGCTCAGTTTCCATTCATATCTTTTTGTCATGGTCCCCACTCTTATATCACTTCTTTTATTTATTATATTCATATTGTAAGCGCTTGGATTACCATCCAAGCAGAAGTGCACAAAATCCTTGGAGGAAAAAAATGGCTCAGGGAGTGAACCTCCAAAGTAACTCAGTGGGACCTGAATGTATTAAATGGCCACTGAATACTGAGTGACTGTTGAGGGGGAAGGGAAAACCAGTGCTAGTGAGAGAAGGGTAAAAAGGGAATGGTGAATAAGTCTATCAATGACTGCTATCATGGGTCTATATATTACCTCAGGCTCAGAGACAGTACACTTCTGTTTATCAATTGTGAGGGAACACAGGTTGAAGGGTGCTATTGCATTTAGGCAGGGGATAAAGAATATTCTCCTGAAAAGTAATGTCAACCACAATGAGTTTTTATTTTGTTTTGTTTTTTGCCTTTTGTGAGCAAAAACTCCTTTTTTTAAATAGTCCATTTGTTCTCTTTGGTTTTTTGCACATAGCAATCTTTTGTACAAAATAATCATTTTTGCACATAATACTACATGTTGAGTAAATGCTTTTGTATTAAAAAAAACTCCAAGAATTTTTTTAAAAAAGGATCTTCGGATTGGAAAATGTACAAATGTACAATGCACAAATGTACATTGCAATCTTGCCCAGCATGGAGAAAACTTTTCAGGTATTTCCCATACACTGTGAGAACAACATAAATGAAGATTTACAAACCTACATTACTATCCTGTTGCAGCTTTCCCATAAACAACTGGTTGGACAATGTGAAAACACAATATGGACTGAACAGGACTTTGGTCTAATTTGGCAATGTTCTTTTTATATTCTTACAGGGTGGCTGGAATCTTGAACAGGGAGCCCCCTATACTGCAGCCTTTCACTGATTGGTTCCACTTGTTCCTATTTTATTTACTACATTTATGCTAGGTTTTCTGCTTTTGCAAGGAAAAAAGAGTGATAATTTTTTTAAAAAAATGCTTGCAAACAATAGGTACTATGCAAAAGGAAAACAGGACAAAAAATGGAAAAGGAAAATAAGCAAACTCAAAACACTGTCATAAAGCTATATAAGGCTTTCATAGTGATGAGCCAAAGTAGGAGGGTGCTTTATGAAGAGAGAAGCCAAATGACAACTCATTCCAGTGTAGGGTTGCCAGATCTCAGAGTCTGGCCCTACTTCTCCAGTTTCCACAAGTCACCCCCAGGCAGGAGATAAGGATGCAAATTCTCCTGTTTTGGTAGTCTCAACCCTGGGCAGGAGGAAAGGGCTGTTTGCAAATCTCCAACTCAGGTAATTGGAGCAGCAGCTTTCTACAGCTTTGCAATGCTTAACTGATTTGTTGCTACAATTTACAAAGACTTTCCAGGGGGTCTTTGTACTTAGTTCATTAGTTTTCTTCTTCCCTTTATAGGTCTTTGTGACATGAGGGTCTGTCCTCCACAATGTTCTGCATCCATCTCCTGGCTAGAATCAAACAAGGTAGATTAAATGTCCCTTCTTTCATATCCCTAAGGAATAATCCTTTCACTTCACCTTGATCTGGGACCATTCCCTTTAGACAAGATTTTTGTCTTATTTTCCAGACAGAAATAGATTCTCATTCTCAATCTGTGTGTGTGTGTGTGTGTGTGTGTGTGTCAATGATGAGTTCTGAGCAACTATGGTTGATACTTAATTTGTAACACTCAAAGACATCACCAGGGACTATACCTAGGAGTTAGGTTTGTTCCAGAAAATTTAAGGACTAAGGACGATTCTGAACTGGCAACTCTATTCCAGCCAAAGCTTAGAAAGGCTACTTTTTGGAGTACAATTCCCAGAATTCCACAGTAAACTGTCACTTTCCCAAATTTTAATTTCAGCCATGCTCATGGAGGGTCTTTGCTCCCTTGCTTCTTTTTCTGTGTGCTTTCCCTATACATTGCCGTAACCATTTCTTTTCTCAAAGCAGCTACTAAGAGAAGTGATAAGAGGCCCTTTCTGCACGTGGTTATTAAGGCGGGCCAATGTGTCTTGCCACAGAGGTCTTCTGCACCTTGGAGCAGACTAGGTTTGATTTATTTATCTTCGTTCCGCACACAATTCCCACTAAATGCGCCCCCATGTGATGGTAAAGCGCGCTATTTGAAAACTGGAAGACATCGGTTTTCCAATTTTCCAGATCTATCCGATTTGTATTTTTATAGTGATGCAGAGACGTACATTCGTGCCAATGCGAATTGGTGGTCAGGGGAGGGTTCAAGGGAGGGACCAGGGGATAGTATGGACTTATGCACTTACGCACATATACAATGATGTACTAAACCATGAAAAAAAAAAAGGCCAATCACAGCCGATGGGGCGGGGTGAGCGGAGTAGCGGGAGTGGCCACAGCAGAGGCAGTGTGGATTCATGAACTCGCACTCATCTGAATCAGAATGGAACATACGAGTTAGCTGTGTGGAAAGAAATGAGGGAAAGTCTGCCTTGTTTCGAGCCCAGAAAATCCGGTAAGAAACGGCACAAACTGATTCACCAGCCTTGTGCAGAAAGGACCAGAGAGTCAGCATTGTCACATAGCCATCTATCACCCTCCCATTTTATAGTATTTGCTACAGAAGAACAGTATGAGGCTCCATATTGCTCTCAGAGTCAACAGTTTAAGCTATGTGGAAGTGCATATTTGTTGACTAGTCTGCACTGCATGTCACAGTCAGTTATATCAGCTCTCTGACAATCAAAGACCCTAACAAAGGCTCGTATTGTGATATTGAGCTAAATTGGTTCTAGAACACATACAATGATCCATATGACTCTCCCAGTGAAATGCCAGTGAATAAATCCTACATTACAGCTACAAAAAAATGGTATTATGAAAATTGGAGTATTGTTGCTGGCACTGAAGCAGCTTACAAAAATAAACAGAAGGACAACTTAAGTGTAAATTACATTTCAAAACAACTGATTAAGAACAACAAGTAAAACACCAAATCAGAACAACAGAAACAACAAAAATGAATTAAAATCTGAGAAAAATAAAAAAAATTAAAAATATACAAAAAATTCTTGTGTGAAACAGCTTGAGGAAGAAACTTAAATAACTATGAGGTTATCACTGAAAGGACACTGTCCACTGCTATCTCCAAAGCTGATGGCTCTTAATGACAGTGTTCTTGAGTGTTGGTATCAGGGCTTTCTCAAAGAGCCTGATTAAAATGAAATAGTAAAAGCCATCTCACATGCGTGTATGGTAACTTCTGTACTTGAAAACAAGAAGGAGTTTCCCTCTGGATATGTAATTAAAAGGTTTATTAAATCATAAAAATTATACAGTTCAACTGGTACTTTAATTTCATCTATATCATCAAAGAGACCTAAATACCCTTAAGGCACCAGATGCCATTTGATCTCAGGAGCTAAGCAGGGTCAGTCCTGCTTAGTACTTGGATGGGACATTGCCAATGAATCCCAGGGGCTGTAGACTACATTTCAAAGAAATTCAGTGGCAAACTGCCTCCGGGTATTCCTTGCCTAATAAAACCCTTAAAAAATTATGACGTCACCCTAAATCAACAGGCAGCTTGAAGATACATACACATGTCTTCAGATACAGATTTGAGAAATGCTCTTTTGTGTTGAGAGTGAATATCAAGAAATTCAGTTTTCCTTGTGCAAGTACAGAGAGACTGATGTACTGGAGATTCGTCTAGTTCAGCAGTTCTCAACCTCTGGCCTTCCAGATGTATTTGACTTCAGCTCTTAGATATGATGGACATTATGGTGATCTGTTATGTACATTGGGAAGTAAAGCGCAGAGAAGGTGCAAGGTTAGTTGTTAAGAATCAGTGACCTAATGACTTTTAGGCATTTAGCTATTCTGACTACACCCAAAATGAAGTTACAAGACTCAGATGTTGGTTTGATTAGGACCGTGTTTAGCCTTCATACCAAGAGATCTGTAAGAACAACTCTTTCTTGTGCAGGATTTAACTGAAGCAGGACCCAATTCCATGAAATCTTCCTTTTTACAGCTCATATGGAACCACAGTATGGCTTTACATCAAGCTTCCCTCTCTTCTGCACATAGGAAAGGGTTATCTATGTATACTGATCTACACATCTATAGCTCCTTCCCAGGATCCTGATCATTCTCCCTCCTGGTTGGAGCTGATGGGATTGAAATGCAGTAATATCCAAAGGTTACAGGATATCCTACCCCTTTTACAGAGATATCTGCCTTCTAGAATTTAGTGGGAAACATCATATAACTTTTTCCCTATTAATGTTCCAAACTTATGAAAACTTTTTGTATTAGGAGAGAGAAAGAAAATGGAATAAAAAAACTTTAAACATTCTTTTTGGACAGTAAAAACAGTAGAAGAGCAATTAACATAGATTTGTTACAAAACAATAGGTACATTGTCACTGAGTTTGTTGAATCTTCTTCTTTGATATTATTACAGATTTTGTCTATGCAGATGCTGTCAGCTAAGTCTATGATATTTCCTTGCCTTCAGAAAACAATCAAGAAAGCAAATATTGGACTCTGTTCTCAATCTTGAAAGGAGTACATGTTATTGCAGGATCATCGTGGTTAGCTCTGTTTGACAATATTCATTGTCAAGGATGGATAAATAGCATACTAAGGAGGATCAACTGACTAGAAGGCAATGATATTACACCATGAATACAATTTCCCGCATTTTCTTTTCTTTTTACTGGATTATATAGCATAAATCTTAAATTATGAGTGATCAACTAGGCAGGATCTGGTCTTCAGTCCAGAGATCATAATCATGCCATTATTTACATCAAGGAAGAGCATAAAGAGAAGCAGGGGGAAAAAGACTAGACACTAGGGATGCCAGTGCAATCTGAATGGGATCTGTTTGCCATTGGATTTTCAGTATTCTGATGCAGTAAAAGTCATGTAGGATTAGATGGAGGAGTGTCCATAGAAGCTGTGGGCAAGCCAAAGAAATCACTGGTTATCAGAACATTCACAGTTACAAAAATATTCGAAGTTACAAAAATGTTTCTGCAAAATATTATGGGTCTTTTGTAATTGAAATCTTCATTTGGAGAGAAGGGATTTCCTAAGCCAGTTGGGTAAGATTTAGATAAAATGTCTCACATCCATCTTTGCCCTAGTGAATTTGCCTCCTCTTCTCATTCTTCTGTTGTCACCAAGACCCTTTTCCTGGCCACATTTGACCTGTACATGTATAGATCCAGACCAGAACAGAATATTGTGCCATATTTCTAGTGTAACTTTTATGGCCTGGTGATACCCTATGAGCTGGGGGCATTGGGGTCCACCTGCAATGCCAGCATCTCCTTAGAATTTTGGTGAATTATAGCTTAAAAGAGGCCTGCAAAAGGAGGATAACAGCAAGATCTTTTAACCTATGTGTACCAGTACTAACTGTATGGAGGACTCCAGTTAAAGTTAAAGAAAGTATATTATTTGAATTGATAAACACATGAGAAATCAAACACTCTTAAGAACCATACAAGACTATTAGAAAGTGAGGTGGGAAACGTTAAATAGAGAGATATTAGAAGTGGAAAGGGTGATAATGACCACTCTTGAAGAAGAAGGTCACAGCAGCACGAGTCAGACATCACCTGAAGACAGTACAGAGGAATGGCAGCCCAGGGCACTATGTACCACTTGTCATGTACTGTGTACTGCATACTATGTTCCACATACTACAATTGGCTGGGGTCAAAGCTAGGACTTTTATACCCTGTTTCATACCTTGAAGAAGATCTCCATAGAGTAAGATAAAGAGACAGTTTGTGATTGCTTTATCTGGCACTTCATCTTTCATTGTGTTTGAAACAGCAAAGAGCC
Organism: Cyclura pinguis; assembly: GCA_030412105.1. Taxonomy (NCBI): domain Eukaryota; kingdom Metazoa; phylum Chordata; class Lepidosauria; order Squamata; family Iguanidae; genus Cyclura; species Cyclura pinguis. The sequence continues at coordinate 62,575,836 of CM059599.1, forward strand.
TGAAGCAGTGAAGGGATTAGTACAAACCCATCAGCACTGGGGTCTTCCGAATAATCCTATCTGGACTTTCCCAGTAATCAGACCCCAAACCATCTCTGGTCATTAATGAGACCAATTTATGAAAATCACGTATCTCGTAGGACGGGTGGTAGGGTATCGTAACACTGGAGTACTACTGAGTCCAATCCAGTTCTCACTAGCAACAATGGCCTACCCCCTTTTATAAGTTATACTACAAGAATGACAAGAGACAGCATATATTTCAACAAAATATAAACAAAGATAAATTCCATCATTCCCCTTGGCTATTCAGTTTTATTTTCCTTTTACATCCACACATGCACATTTCAAAGAACTAAAGAACACCTTTCTTTTTCTTCTTGGTACTTCACTGCTTCTCCTGCCTCCCATGTCTGACACTGGGATCCATCCTTCTCTGCAATGAATTCCTCCATCAAAGTGATACTTAACAGACAACTAGACTCTTATCAAGGTTGTCAGTAGATGTCTTAATACAATTTGAGCTGTAAATCAGTCTTGCATTTTATCATCTCAACCACACACATGCTCTTTATTCACATGCCTTCAGAGCTATGCATATGAGAATACATTTCTAAAAATAGGGAAAAATCTATATATAATATGTGGGTGGAAAAAAAGGTTTGATAAGACCTCCAGGCAGATGGAGGAGCAAATGACAGTATAAATCCAGGGAAGGGGAAGAGCATGGTTTGGTGTTTTGAATGTTGGAGTACAACTCTGGAGACCAGGGTTTGAATCCTTGCTTGCCCATGGAAACCCACTGGTTGACCCTGGACAAGTCTTACTCTCTCATTCTCAGAGAAAGCAAAAAGCAATCCCACTCTGAACACATCTTGCCAGGAAAACCCTGTGGTAATGACTTGGAAGACACATAACATCAAGTGAAGACATCCACAGAGTGAACTAAGGATAATTCACACATTTCCTAGAGAACAGTATAGATGTTACTGAGAACAGAGATGACAGGCAAGAGACTGTGACTCAGTTCCCATTAATAATAGGCTGAGATGCTTCATTTAATGCTTCCGAAAAGCTAGAAATATTTAGAATCCATGCAGTCATGGTTCTGTGGCGTATTGACTCTGCTCTTTTAAACAAGGAATGTAGCACAGAGTGGTGTGAGTTATCTTAGAACAAGGATGGCAAATGTTTGGTTTTCCAGACAGTGTTAAGCTGCAACCCATATCATTCCTCACCAGTGACCAAGTCGGCAAGTGCTGCTGGGTGCTGTAGTCCCCAGGTTCTGGGGATTACATCCTCCCCACTCTTAAATTTTACAAAACAGCAAATTCCAGGATAAAGAAACTGCTACCAGTTCTGGGAGGAAAAAAACAACAACCCTTGATTCTCTTCTTGTCCTTTAAACAGACCAGGTGTAAAGCACATTTAAAATGCATTTTTGAGGGACAATGAACACAGTCTATTTTTCTTAACTAAATAAAGGGAGCTTGGGCTGATTGTTCAAGATAAGATATATCATATCGGTTACATCCCAAATGCAAAAGAAATAGAAAAAGAAGGCCTATATGACAGTACAGATTATTCAAGAGCTTTGAACACTACAAATGCTCATAAAACTACCATGAAGATCTTGAATAATGGCACCTGAATTCTCCCACAAAGACATCCAGCTTCAGTTTGAAAGTACAATTGCTTTCATGTGACAGCAAGATGAAGCTTCTCTATCTTTCAGGGTCATCTTCTGCCATGATTGCATTCTTTCCAAAACAAGAAAAGAAACTCTCATCCAGCAGCACTGATGCTTACAAGAGAAAAAGAGAGATTCTTTTTAAAAAGGACACTGGGAAGCTTCTCTTATCTATGAGAAAGCTGAGGATTTCTTCAGAACCTTGGCAAGATCTCATATCAGACAGTGGTTTACATATCCTCATTTCAGCCTTTGCCTTCTTAGTATTTATAATCCAAGCAAGCCATTCAAAGCACACAGTGATTATAGTTTTAGGGAAATGCTTGAGCTGCTGAAATAGATTAATGGCATTCTTTTCCATCACTTGTTCATCTCCCTGCCCAAATTCACCACTGGGCTCACAAACCATTTAAAATTACATCTCATACCACGTGCCTTCATTAACATTTTGGATTCCTTGGAAGCAACTGGTGCCAATGGTATTCTCTGGGGCCTATAAGATCTAGGCAGTTTCTCTAGTCCAAAGTGCTCCACGTGCTCACAAATGTGTGTATACAGATCTGGAACATGAGTACTTAAGTCTGCTCGCTCTGACTAGAGTTAGAGTTAACCATTTGCTAAGGGCTTAGGGTTGTTTCAAAATAGACAATTATTGAGCTGTGATTTAATCTTAACTGCTATGATTCCACCCTATGGTATTTTGTGATTTTTAGTCAGCAGGGTATTTAGAGTGCTCAGAGAACTACAAACTCCAGGATTCCATAGGTTGCAACCATGGCAGTTAAATATGGTACTATAATCATGTATCATAAAAGGACCCTTACTTAAGTCTGGTCCTACCAAGAATTCCTATACATACAGTGGGTCTATCATAGCTGGTACTGGCAGATGGATTTAGGCCATCCTTCCCTGATCCATATCTGATCGGATTTGTAGGGTTGACAAATTAAAAACTGGAGAAGGTTCTTGTACATTTAATGGCTGTGCAGAAGAGGGAATTTCATCAGCTGTTGCTTGTTACTGGTTGTATGGCAAGCAACAGCTACTGAAATTTCCTCTTCTTCACCACTATTGAAGGTATAGGTAAGTCTCCAATTTTCTATCTGGTAAACCTAAATGAAAACAATCTGTTTTTTCCAGCAAAGAGCTGTGCCTGCAACCATGTCAGTCAAGAATGAAAGAGAATTCTTTGGAGGCAGGCCCAGTCTTGTCATTCAGACTTCGCTTCTTTATTTTTGGGAAAATATGTAACAGTTGAGCTGATTTGTAGGGCCCTTTCTGCACCCTACCTTTTTGCAGAGTCCTTTGGTGGGAATCCTGACATTGACTCTGCTCGGAGGGGAGCATGACAGGAATGCTCCCCACCGCACCAGCTGGCTCTGTCATGAAGGAAGTGCCATGGCCACACCTCTTCCTACCACAGCACAGCTGGGTACCTTCCCAGGCTGCACTGGGCAGCAAGCACAGCCATTGTTCTTCCCAAGCTTCTTCAGGACAGATAAGTCTGCGACAGTGGTGAGATCATGGGTCATTGATAAGAAACACCCATCAATGATTTAATCTGTGTTTGCACTGCCTGGGGACGGGAAAAAGACGGGATCACAACAATTGCCATTTCCGCATGAGACTGTTATAGTGCTATTATTCCACTTTCAACTTCCTATGGAATCCTGGGGTTTGCAGTTTAGAGAGTGGGCTTTGAGGCCTTTGGGCCCATCTCTAAACTGCAAACCCCAGGATTTCATAGGATGTTGAAAGTGGAATAATAGCACTATAACAGTCCAGTGCAGAAATGGCCAAAGTCACACAGAACCATCATTGCTGTCTTGTCCTTCTCCCATCCCCACAGTAGGTTGGGAGGGTGGTGCGGAAGGGGCCTAGATTGCAGCATTTTTAATTACCAATTCTACTTCATCTCCTGAATTAATTTTTGAGAGAGATTGTTGAGTCTGGATGAATTTGATTCTCGTTATGCCCAAGGGTAGCTACTTAAAAAAAATTAAAATCATGTTAAAACAATTTGATTTGATAAATTTTCTAGATATTCTAACCCTTGCACAAAATAGATTCATTAGATTTCAAGCAACAGGAGACCCTTTTACGTATTTTCCTATTTCAGGCCTACTAACAGATTCATGCACAGACCTTGATACATGAACTACAACCATTTGGAGAGAGGTTTTTTTTTAAAGGTCTAGTGATGCTAACATAACTGTGAAGGGGAAAATACTGTTGTTCTCAGAGCCATATCTTGATTCCCAGTTAAGCAAGGACAGTCCCAATTAATTTTCTGTCATCACGCTTCTTCAGCTGTTTTTAAAATATCCCAGTTTCTCTTTCCTCCTCCAACTTTTCCCCTTGGTCCTCAACTTACTTCAAATTGCCGCAAACTGAGTTTGAAGTGCAAAAGTAGTTTGCACTCAACTCAGCAGAGGGGAGAGGAGAGGGCACAGTCTTGCCCTTCCCTCTAGACTCAGACTAAAGCAAACTGTTGCAGCCTCTCTTAGCTTGTCTGAACTTTCTCACTAAAAACTATTGTCATCTTAACCACACACTGATGTTGCTTGCCCACGTGTCCCAGTTTTCATTTATGAAATGTTGGAGGGCCTATAGGAACCATTTGGAGAGAAATGCTATTCAAATAGCTTATCACAGTGAACTGATGTGTGGTTAAAAGTAAGGTAGGCTGCACAGCAATGCCTTCCAAAAGGCCTGTATAGAGATGCTCTACAGCAACTTCTTCTCCATATCTGTTATGATTGATAACCTCAGCACTCCTATGATGCATATGAAGTGCATTGAGATCAGGCAAATGAACTGACCCAATGAAGTGTTTTCTCAGGGCAGATACTAAATGTAAACAGATGAGTTCTGAAGCCTGGGCCTATCTCTCATTTGGAAACCAATATTCCCCCGCCCTCAGGGAGTAAAAACTTTTTTTTTTTTTTTGCATTAATCTGACACTTTAAAAATCCTATCATATTTATATTCTTACATATATTTAAATTGTTAATTTTAAATGCACATTTTCTCTTTTCCAAAACATATCCTCATGATTAAATGCATATTTTGATATATTTAAATTGCTGAAAACTGTATCACAACATCTGGAGAAGTGGAAAATATGTCATGGAAGAATTTAGGGGAACAAGTCCAGAGTTCCACTAGGCAGAATGTGCAACAGAGATCCAATTATAGGTAGAGTCCCAATTTCTGACTAGACCATAACATTCTGGAAAAAAAAAATATTATGAACCACCACTTTGGACTACGTTTGTGTAAGACTGTTAAGTCCAGTCTGAAATTATCTGACTACATCACAGTACTGAAATTCTGATCCACACATGCTGAAGAGGTTTGGGTCAGGTCATTTGTTATAGACAGAAGTGTGACCATCCCTCCAACTGATAGAGCTCTCAGTCCAGACTTCAAGCTTTTCCCCAAGGCATGTCCCTGACTAGCTCTATTTCAGATTGTTACTGTTATGATTCTAGCCTCTTCTGTCCCTCAGCTGCAAAGTCAGTGGAGGAAACCTCACATGAGTGGAAGAAGAAAGATGAATGTCTTTCTTTCCTGTAGCATAAGAAAAAAAATAGATAAAACTAGTCAATATATTTATCATGTTTCCAGAAGATTTGTGAATTGGTAAAAGATGCCTGTTTGTCTTAGCATATAATTTTTCTCTCTTATGTATCTGACATTTAGTATCTTTGCTGTCAGATTTTCTTTTGCAAATCTGAAAGCTGAGACACATATCTTGAAATAAATCTTACTGTGGGAAGAAAAAGAGTTACTTGTCGGGAATATGCATTCCCCTTAACATTTAGTTTTACCTAGAACTCTATCCACTTTGTTTCTGACTACTCCTGCTGCTGAAATACAAATCTTCTGTGGTCCCAAGCTAGAAAATATGGACTTTTAACAGAAAAAGAGTTTAACCACCCTGGTATAGGATCTACAAGACTGAATTCCTGAGGCTTACCTAAGCCCTTTTTGCATGGTGTTTTCAAATTGCATTAGCCATACTTTGGTCTCCCTTGACGAGCCACCTTACCACATGACATTCTCGCCAAACTGGTAGAATCCCGGCTGCAAACAGTGCTGATCCCACTGCTAATACCACTTTTTTTTCATTTTCAAGAGAAAATCGAAAATAACTGGCCTTTCCCAAAGCAGTTGCAGGAGCTGCAGCTGGCCATGTGGAGCCTCCAGCCAGTGTCCTTCCAGGAACGACTTGGGAGTGGGCAGGGTGTGAGCAGTCCCTGCCCGTCCCTTACTCAGCAACTCTTAGGGTACCGGCAAACAGTGCAGGACACATCGCCCAGGAAGGCCACCACGGGGCTGATGTCGCTGCCCACACCTGCTACGACATCGGCCCCCAGGGTCTGACCGACTTACAATTTTTTAAAAAGAGTGCCACTGTTAGCATGTTTGCACATCAGCACATCAGCATGTTAGCATGATAGCTGGCCAAAAAAAAGAAAAGAAAAGAAAAAGAACACCAACTAATCAAGGGTGGTGGGTGAGGACAGGGTGGGACCTTGGAGTGGTCCGGGATGCTGAGCTGCGGAACAGGCATAAAGTGCAATGCAGTGCTGTCTCACAAACACCCAGGTGCCTGCAGAAGACAAGAGGCTGCATATAGAACCTAATTCACCATTGACAATCCTGCGATGGCATCGGAACATCCCACAATTGAGGTATGGTGCAAAAAAGGCCGTAGTCCTGACTCTAGCCTAGCTGTTTATTGAGCTCTGAAGTATAGGATATGTGTATCTACAAGGTAGTGTGATTTAGGCTGTATAGTACAATTAACAGGAAGTAAGGGTGGAAAGAATATTTGAAAATATTAAAAAATGGTTTAAAAAAAACTGTTGACAAACCCTGACGAGAACAATCCTAGACTGATGAGACTCTGTGGTTTGGGATTATGCAGAAATATTATTTCCTGTGCTGAAAATGCTGTAATTGGGAACTTATTCTGTGCAAAATTTGCACGTGGCTGTTTTGCACAGAAAACAGCATTTTCTGTGCAGAAAATTTTAAAAAAATCTATGCAGAAAATTCTGTTTCCTGTACAGAAAAGGCTGTAATTGGAAACTCATTCTGCCCAGAATTTGCATGTGGTAGTTTTGGGCACAGGAATATTATATGCAGAAAATGCTGTTTTGTGCACAGAAAATATTGTTTTCTATGCAAAACAGTAACATGAAAATTTTGCACAGAATAAATATCAAATTGCAAATAGGCTATTGAAACAGTGTAGTTTTTGAAGACTTTCTCATGTGCAGAAGAAAACTGCTAAAAGTACTTGTTTCCTTTGAGGAAAAAGACATTCTTAAATGGAAGATATTTGGGGGGGCAGATTTTGAAGATCAAGGCAAAGATGTGTACGAATTATGGAATTGAATCTTTCTACTAGATTTAAGTTGAGAAAGTATGTAGAAGGAAAATAGTAATTATATTTTTTTTTTTCTTCTCTAACCTATGGAAAAGAAGTGGAAGATTTGGTCTCTATTATCCAGATAGATCTTCAAGTATCAGCAAAATGGCTCAGATATGATGATTGGAAGGCTCTTGAATATCGGATCAGAAAAACGTTGGTACATTTACATTAGGTTGTACTTTATTATATATATCTTATATATCTGAAACCTGTGCAGTTTTGATAGCTCTTACCTGATAGCCCTTCTCCCCAGACTAAAGAGTAAGGAAATGTTGTCAAACAGATAGTTTGCTACTATTTGTTTCTTGTCCCTGAGAGAGATAACAAATTTTGACAATTCACTTTACACAGGGTCAGATCTTATTAATCCACACTAATTTTTGTCTACTGGGACAAAAATAGCTAATACAGACAGATTTCACCACATTATCTGTTATTAACAGACTGCAAAGAAAAAAGAAACATAACACCTTTGAGTTTTATCTCGCCTTGTCTTGGACTGGTAATCTGAGATCTGAAAACAAAGATTGTAGGAAATATTAAGACACTCTGAAAAGTGAGATGTATTTTATTACAGATAACAACACTTGCATGCCTATACTTGCTAACTGGTAGTTTGCATGCTTGCTAGCTTTCTGTATGTTAGGTCTTTCCCACATCTTTTCTTTTCCTGCATCACTCTAACCTGCAGCTAATTTCTTCTTCCTATCTCTCCATTACTAGACTATGTGCTTGATTACGCACAAGTAATTAGTAACTAAAGCTACTTCATATGTTTTACAAAAAAACCCTAGGCTTACTGCTTTCTTTGCTAGACTCTATGTGAGTGTGTGTGTGTATGTATGTATGTATGGACACATGGCTGGGTGTAGTTCAGCTTCTGCCTTGTCAGTTTGTTTACTCTGCTTGAGAGACCCATTAGAATCTCTCACATTTCCTAACAGCTTTGAAATCAGATCAGTAAGAACTTAAAGTCAGGAACTTGTTTACCTCTCTACAGCCCTATCCAGATATTCATAACTGAGTTAACCTGAATGTGTGAGGAGAGGGAGCCCATCTTTATGTAGAGAGTTTTAGTCTAAAGAGGAAAATTTCTTCTCTGGGGATTTGTGAAGTGTGTGGAGGTCTTTGATGCATAACTTCTTTCCATTTGAATAGAGAAAAAGAAAAGGGAGGCTCTGGGGTAACCTGCTCTCTCTTCATATATTCAGATAACTCTATGATGAACGCTTGAACAGGGCTTTTCTGACTGCTAGTTGCAAGCTTGTATGCTATATTCTCTGTCAGTTAGATGCAACTGATTGCAACATTTTTTCTCCCTCAAAAGTAGTTATCACAGAAATCTACTACTACACTTATATGCATGAAAGAGCTCTCTGGGCCAAGAGGCTCACCAACTTACCATATGGACCAGAACACAGCATATCTCTCCTTTGTGTCAGTGCGTTAGGAGATGGAAAGCCCCTGCTTTCCTCCCACACATGTAATTCCTACTAGGAACAGGAATAATCACTACAGGAGGGGAGAAGTCACTTAGGCCTTTTCCACACCACACAGTTATAATGCTATTATTCCACTTTCAACATCCTATGGAATCCTGGGGTTTGCAGTTTAGGGAGGGGCGTTTAGACTCCTCAGCCAGACAGCCTTTTGGCCTCAGTAAACTACAAATCCCAGAATTTCATGGGATGTTGAATGTGAAATAATAGCACTATGACAATGTAGGGTAGAAATGGCCTTAGATGAAACTCTGGTCTCAAAGAGTTGGATGAGTTCCAGAACAGGGGAAAGAAACATCAGAAGCTGCTTTATACAGAGTCAGACCATTGGTCAAATCTATACTAATATTGTCAGCAATGATTCTCCAGTGTTTCTTAGCCCTACCTGGAAATTCCTTATATTCCCTGGTAGTTTCCATCCAAATACTAACCAGGGTCAATACTGCTTGGCTCCCAATATTCAATGAGACTGACTGTGTTCAGGATGCATGGTGGGATAGGTTGAATTGCTCTCTCCTATCCTTCCCTCCCACCTACTTCCATTTCACTTAAGAGCAGAGGCTGTGGGGATGAGAAGGTAATCTCTACCTTTCAGCACAGTAGGTAGTGGTACTCAAGGAGGAGTGGGAAGAAGGGTAGAGGAAACTGGTCCAATATACTCTCCTCACCTCATTTCCTTGCTTATCCAGTCAAGAAACCTGTTTGTTTGTTCCCTTTGTGCTGCATCTTTCCTGTAGTGAGCTTGAGAGAGCATAGATGGCTCTCCTCCTCCCCACTGGCCACCAAACCAGTGTTTCTCAGGCTATGTGATGTGAAGCATCAACATTTTTTTCCCCAGTGTCCATGCACCATATCTGTGCCCATTGGCAACAATTCCTTCCTTCCTTCTTTTTTTCTTGGAAATACATCAGGGACTAGCAGCCAATGGTGAAAGGACCACCACTCTGAGAAGCACTGGTCTAAACAATCCCATGAATGAGAGAGGGAGCTCAGTCTGAGAAACAAAGAGAGAGACGGTGAGAGGCTGGCCCACAGTCACTCAGTGAGTTTTCTGCTTCAACTGGAGACTTCAACCTAATCCCAGTCCAGCACACTAACCAGTACAACACTTTGTCCTTATATGAGGAAAGTTTCTTTTCTTCATGTCTTATCTATCTATCTATCTATCTATCTATCTATCTATCTATCTATCCATCCATCCACCCGCCCATATGAATGTGTATATCCATATCCTCTTGTGACAGGTGCATGTTAAGGGGACTAAAATAGTGACATTTTGGTACGTACTTGGGCTGATTGTTTTGATGATAGAGAAGGAGGGACACTTTGAAAGAATGGCGTGAGGAATAAAGTGCATACCATACTGCATATTTATGGAATCGCTGCAGGAGCCAAACTGTCTTTCACACAAGTCTCAAACTTGTCAGAACTTGCCAGGTCAACAGCTCTACAAAAAGAAAAAAAAAGAAAAGAAAAGAAATGTGCCTGCTAGAGGATGGCCACTTGCTGTGTCTTTTTCCCCTTCAGAGTATTTGTATTCTAAACAAAACAAGTAATTCACTGTGTGGAAAGGAAAGGAAGAAAGAAGGCGCCTTGTGAAATTGCTTTTCTGCAGATATATTCTGTCACTCATAGACAAGGTTACAAGTTAATAGTGGTATTATTTCATGTAAAAAGTGACTGCTATGAGCTATCACTGTGCACAAATGACTTCTCAGTATTTTTGACCCAAGTGGGAGCTGAGAAATGGGGGGAGAGAACAGAGGAATTTCAGTGAATTTCTGGAGGTGGAAAGAAATTTCTTCAATGTTTTATTGAAGGTGTGGCTCAACTTTAGCAGACATAGAAAGGTAAAGTTTGTTTCTTTTAACCGAATGTTTATTTGTTTGCCTTGCTGTTACTGCTGCTGCTACAGAAACAACTGTGTTGACAGCTTGGCCACCATTTTTCATGTTCCTTACTCACTCAGACTTATCAGTGAAGGGCAGTAACCACACTCACATAAAAATATTGAAGTATGTTTAGAAACAATTCTTCAAAGCAGTCTTTCTTTAAGGGTGGGAAAGGAAAAAGAAATACCTCAGAAATATTCTCAGATCTTCTAAAAGTATGCTATGCTAATTGTCACGAAATAGTGAATTATGGAGTCACTTGTACTTTAAGGTAATTTTGTCAGTGATTCTCTATAATATGATAAGAAAATAAGACATGAACTTTCAGTACCAGTGGATGGAAGAAAAAAATCAGATTAAGAGGAAGTTGTTCTATTGGAAGTTAATTTTTAAAGAGATATTTGATAGCCAAAGTCAGATGGTATGTACATGTAGCTACATTTCAGATAACTTTATTAACTATTTTCAAGAGCTTTTTGAAAAAAAATAAAAGATGTGGTTTTGCTTGCTTGCAAAGTCTACATCTACATTCACATCATTACAAAGTGGCTGTGCTACACTATCATTCCGCTAAATACCAATATTGTACAACCAGTTCTCTATCTGGAAGCATGTCTACTTACTGACTTTTTGTACAATGAGGAATGCACAGTAGCTGTTTCTGCAACTGCAGTGAATAAAGGGGTATACTGAAGGCACTGACAAATCATTACAGTGCAACTATATGTCTGGATCCCCATTAGTAGTCCTAACTATAGCAGACTGCTGAATCCATGTTGAATGGCAAGATAACTCATAAATTAATACAATTGAGTCAATGGCTCTGCTTTCAGCAGGACTAACAATAGAATTTAAACCATATGACAAGGGCGCACCTGTGGGACTGTGCTTGCGTCAAGTGAATATGTCCATTGCACAATTCCTCCAAAAAGTACAACCACACATATAAGGGAATTTACACATGTGTATGAAACCAGAAGAATTTCAACCATTGGGTTAAATGCATAGTTCACACTATACTTTGGGGGGGAGGATAGCCACTAAAAGGGCACCTCACCACCTTACCTTTTAACGCCACTGGGTTGGAGTCCTCATGTGAGAAGCCTGGGCAGGAAGGCTCTCACAAGTCTCCTGCTTCAGCTCCGCAGCTCCTTCCTGTTTGCGCGAGAGCCCTGCCCACGCCCCGCCCCTTCCTTCCGCAGTGCAGCCTGGGAGTTGGAGGCTGCACTGAAGAGAGGACTCACGACCGGCCCGGCTCCAGAGGCTCCGCACGGCAGGTGAGTGCGGCCCAGGCCTGTGAGCATTGCGCAACCTTGGGTCATTTTCGGCTAAAAGCTGAAAATAAAAAAATGCATGTTGGTTGCGCGTAAGGGTCTTGAGCGTTGCGTAAATGGGAGTGCGTCATGCAGACCACTCCTCACATTTACGTGATGCTCAAGGGGCCCTTTCGCTTGCAAACTGCTGTGTGAAAAGGGCCCCAGTGTGGTGTAGTGCTTTGAGTGTTGTAGTAGGACATAAGGAGATCAGGATCTCCTGAAATCCTAGAACAGTTTTCAGCCATGGAAACCCATTGAGTGACCTTGGGCAAATTATGTTCTCTCTGCCTTAGGGGAAAACTCTGGCAAGTCTCTTCTGAATAAATCTTGCCAAGAAAAGCCTATGATAGGGTTATCAAAAGGCAAATCAAGCTTTAAGGCACATAATAACAACAAAAGGGCAGCTCCACACACACACACACACACACACACACACACAAAAGAACTATAAGAGAGTGGAGGTTAAATAAACTGTCTAATAAGTAAAGCCTACACCTGCTGATGAAACAACTCTGACAAATATTTCTCCCTAATTGCTCAGGAAGGAATTTGAAGGGTCTGAAGTGATTTGCAAAGATATTTAATGTCTTATCAGGATGTATTATCACAATTAAATCTATGTCCTATAAATAAACCATTCCTTACTAAGTAACCTATAAACAGCCTTCATAAATATGCTGCTAACCATGGGAATGAAAACATCTTCCTTTTAAAGGTTCCTTTTAAAGAGATTGGTTATGAACCAGTTTCTCATAACAAGAGGTTCTTTTATCATGACTTCTCATCTGTCTCCAGTATTGTTCTTTCTCAATCAGCCTACTTACCTGTGTTGTACTCCCTCCTCTGTGGAAAGCAGGTTATAGATAATCTCCTAAAATGACTTCTGTGTCATCTTTCCCTGCTCCAACATGTCACCACAGCACCAAATGTTCTGCTCTGCAGCAGACAAGGATGGAAAGAATATTCAAAAACAATTGAAAAATGGCCTTAAAGTGTTTCTCTGGGGTCAGGAATCCTGACAAGGAAACTATTGGGATGACGAGAAGCTTCACAGGTTGTGACTTATTCTGTGTAAAATTCACATATGGCTTTTTCACATCTGTGCAGGAGATAGAGGTGTGTGTGTGTGTGTGTGTGTACAGGAAATAATATTTATGTTCAGAACGATTATTTCCTATGCAGAAAATGTCGTTCTCTGCATAAAAGTTTCACATGCAAATTTTGCATAGAATAGTCACAAACTGGAAATACTCTTTGGAAACTGAGCATTTGTTTTTTCAAAGACTTCCTCACAGTGGGAGGCATACTTCTAAAATTATTTATTACTTCTTCCAGAATGAAATTAGTGAATTGGTCCCACTGGATTGTTTAGAGACTCTGGTGGAAGACTCAGATACAAAATATTACTAATAAATGGGACCTAAACCACACATAATTTACCAAGGATTTAGAAAATGAGTAACCCAAGGGAAAGTGTGATGGAAAGACACATTAGCAAGTCAGCAATTAGAGGCTTCCATGCAGCTTCAGAGCCTTACAATGGACTCTAGACTGTTTGTTTGTTTTTGTAGCTGTTTTATGAGTATTTCATTCTCATGTAATGTACTTAGAAACAAGCTTACCATATCTATGAGGTAACCATGTGCATTCCTTGTGAAAATGAAGCTATCATCTTCTTTATGGAAGCCAGCATAGAAGTCAAGTTATGGAAGCTCCTATTTCCAACCTCCTTTGCAAACACCAATGTGTTGCAAAACAAAATAGTGCCAATAGAAATGTAATCTGCTAGAGGTGGAAGGCAAAGATGAAAGGTGGAAGTGAAGACACTTTCTAGAGAAAGATCTAAAGCAGACATTTTTTGCTAATGCAGTGCATTGATAAAGAACCAACATAAGTACGATTCAGCAAAAAGTGTTGACTTGAGATATAATGTTATGAATGAATTCCATGGCTGAATGCAAATTCTGTATTGCTGTTGCTTCTTATGGAAGGGATTATTAGTTTGAGCTATTGTTTTGATCCAACATCTTCTCTACCTTCTTGTCAACACTGAGATTAAATACATTAGCATACATTATCTCTGGAAAGCAGGCGCTTCCTACTGCAACACATGTAGAGCCAGTCAAATTGGTTATTCAAAATAATTTAAGTATCTTGTACAAAGCAAACATAATACTTTAAGCCAACATATCTATATTTCATTTTCCCAGTTAGTTTCTTTAACAAGGTGAGAAACAAAAGCCCATTTCTAATGCTTTTTTTCTTCTTTATTTTATTCTAAAAATATCTAAACCGCCTTACATGCTCAAAAATAGTTCCCAAGGCGGTGTTCAAGGACAAGATAATAACAATAAAATAAGGGCAGATAATGAAGATTAAGGCCCTTTCCTCATCTACCTTTTCTCGGCTCTGGGGTTTCAAAGGGAGTTTGGCCTTGCCTTCCTCTGAGACTATGGCCTTTTTGCAACCTACCTTATTCTGGTGGCATCCTGTGGGGATCCTGGCAGTGGCTTTGCCAGGAAGGGAGCACTTCAGGAGTGCTCCCCGCCACATTGGCTGCCTCCAGGGTCCAGGATGTGCCATGGTCCCACCTCTTCCTGCCACGGCACTGCTGGGTAATGTTCCAGGCTGCGCTGGGGCAGGAAGGGCAGCCATTGCACTTCCGGACACACACACACACACACCAGGTGAGTGTGGGACGGCAGCACAATCATGGGTCATTGACAGGGAAAATCCATCAATGATTTAATCCGTGATGGCCCCACCTGGGAATGGGAGAAGGACAGGACCTCAATGATGTTACGCATAACCATTGTCGCAGTCCTTCTCCCCTCCCTATGGTGAGATGACAACAACCTGCGAAAAGGGCCTATGATATGACCAGGGTCATCCAGAGCTTTTCCATCCCTGAGAGGGGATGAGAGTCATAGTCCAAACCACTACACCACACTGGATCTCTACTTCTGAAAGGACTTCTCTGTAAAGTAACATATTAACACATCTACATGTAGGTTTTCATGCAGTGCTGACATTCCAGTGACAGAACTGCTTCTGTTAGTGGAACTAGGAAGTGGATGATCCCCCTCTCTGCCTGCTCCCATTTACTGCCCCTGCAGTAATGTTTGTAGAGGGCTGAGATACACCTTGTAGAGGTTTTGAGGTGACACAAAAGGGTGAAGGTGAGGAGTGGGGAGAAGGTCCCATAGCATTAATGGAGTTCTGCCAATGCAATGTTTTGTTTAGATCCATAGAAAGCCCTGACAAATCTCTGTTCCTGAAAAGTCATTGCCATCACATTCTTCTCATAGATAAAGCCACAAGCCTATAGAACCGATAGCCCACCGAGCTAGCAATGTGAAGGTCTAAGAAAAAGAATGGAAAAAAATTTAATGAGAGAAGAACCCTTGTTTTATTTTCATGAAACTTCCCCTCCCCACTTTTTGAACAAATTGGGAACAATAGAATTTTTTAAAAAGTGAAAAAAAAAATGATTTGGGAACATTTTCTGTTAGATTGATAAAATGTCTAAGATTGATAAAATGTCTAAGTTCATATATTTACTTTATCAAAATTACTTCTAAAAACTTTTGAACAGGAAGATTTTTATTCTTAAACAATGTATAGGGTCTGATCTATGCAATTCCTGATCTTGATATCCTTTTCTCATCTCTTTTCATTTCAAGTAGTGTTTTGTGTCTGCTTGAGATTATGGAAGATCAGGGGAGACAAGATAATTTGTCCATTTTTTTTTTAACCAATTTTGATGGTTTCTTTTGTTTTCATTGCTTCTGTCTGCTCCTAAAAAAGGGGTAAAGCCAATGTAGTTGTTTACTGTTCAGGACCTCATAGCTCCTGTGTGTGTGTGTGTGTGTGTGTGTGAATTCAGTTTGTAGCTATTGTATTTTTAATGCTCCAAACATGATAATTTTATGCCAAACAAAATTTCATCATATTATATATATAAATACATTTATATTCCTGGAGAACGAAAGTGATTTTCAGTCTGGAAAAGATGCTGACATTGTGTTTGTTTGTTTCCAATTTTTCTGAAAAGTTGTGTTTTTTCCCATGACTTCAGAATTTCTGGAAATTTTACCACTTTGCACCAAAGTCAATACAACTCTGCATATATGCATAATGGTACACCAAAGGGTCAGTCAATTCCCAGGGGCCATTCACGCTGTGCAATTATAACACTATATTCCACTTTAACTGCCATGGCAACTTCTTGAGTTTTGTAGTTTGGCAAGGCACTAAAGCTTTCCAGTTGAGAATTCTAAATGCTCTTCCCTAAAGTGCATATCCCAAGATTCCCCAAGATTTTGCCATGACTTTTAAATGGGAATGTAGCACTATAGCTTTATGTCTTGGTTTTTCTGAAGTCTGGAATTTCAGAACGTCAGAATTGCTAAGCAACAGGCAGGCTGTAATACATTCGGCTTGGGGAATCACAGCTTCCGTTAACCTGCTAAGACCTTTTCTTTCTGTTTGTTAATCCCTTGTATTTATCTTTTTTTTCCCAGCATTTTGCTACCTGTCTGTACTTTGTTATTGTAGGACTGAAGCTAACAAGACATGTTATTCCAAACTGTCCCTGAATATGAATAATTCCAAATATGGCCAAATATAAAGCATAAAATTTATTTCAAATAAATAAATGAATAAAGCATGGACTGAAAAAACTCAGGTTTAGGAAAGTTATTATATGTAAAAAAAACCCAAAAAACTCTTTTTTTTTCCCCCAAAAAAATCATTGCTGCCACATTCTTAACTGTTTGGTTGATCGGATTCACATTTTACATTTTCCTCGATGAACCAGCATTAAGGGGTATCCATCACAATGGTTTCCATGGTGTAGGAAAACCTCTTATCTGAACTAGTAGCCCTCAGCTGCTTCTTATCACTCTTCTGTTTTCTCCCTTGAAGCATACAGTGAGCCCTCCTTATCCATTGTCTCCATTCCGTGAATTCAAGTGTCCATGACTATGTCAGGTCCTATACATAAAATGCTGATGGAGTGCATGTGTGTGCACTGAAGTGTCTACATGGATCTTGCAGCCACTGAATACAATGGCATGTGAGCATGAGCAAACTTCATCGTTCACAGAGGCTCCTGAAATGGAAACCCCACAAATACAGAAGGTACACTGTACTAGCAATGCCCAGTGAAACAATGGAAGCTATCTTTTCAGAATCATCCCTATTTTCATCAAGCTCTGTGACACAAAGGCCATTTCTGCACTCACTGTTATAGTGCTATTATTCCACTTTCAACATCTTGTGGAATTCTGGGGTTTGTAGTTTACTGAGGCCAAAAATCTCTCTGGCTGAGAATTCTAAATGCCCCTCCCTAAACTGCAAACCCCAGGATTCCAGAGGATGTTGAAAGTGAAATAATAGCACTATAACAGTGTAGAGTGAAAATTGTAAAAGTCTTCTTGATAAACCATGCTAGCTGTCAATTTCTCATATGAATCAGTGTTTCTTTTATATGATCTTATTGTTTATAATTCCATGGAAAGTTTTTGAAGCATAGCTGAAGAAGAGAAAGGTGAAACTAAAGCCTGTAGTCCTGCCATTGAACATCCCACTGCTCAAAGGATATCTGAAATACACACACACAAAAAAGTATCATGTTGCTGGAATTATCTGCAGACATTTGCAAATTCCCAGTTGGATAAAAAAAGGATTAATACAATCAATATTATTTCTAAGCATGAATTTTGATGTTGCTGCTGAATGCCTGCCTCTCCCCTTTGCTTGTGGCCATGTCTAGTCACAATTCTTTATAGAGATCTTATCAGAAAGAGGAGTCTGACAAGCTGTAAGCAGATAGCACTAAAACTTAAGTTATTATCATTCATTCTGGCATTACTGCGAAATGTCTTAATATATGCAGATGACAGTTTATTTACAAGAAATAAAGCTCACACAGCTAAAAAGAAAGCCCTACTTACACAGGGCTTGTATACTTCACATTGACCCTGTCACACCTTGTGTTCTCACATTGTCTTAAAGCAGGAATGCACAGTGTTTTTGGCCCCAAGGGCCTCTTTTGGTCTCACTAGGAACCCACATATCCACATGCACAAACACACACCAATCCAGCAAAGAGGAAGGGAGGTTTTAATTTGGCTCCAGCTTAGTAAATTTGTTCAGGATTGTTGAAATGGAGGAGAGGCTTCAACCTTGCTCACATCTGAATGATCATCTGCAAAATAAGCGGAGATCTTGATTACAAAGGGAGAAAGCTAAAGTCCCTCTAAAAAGAGACTGTTACTGCCCTGGCTAGTCCGAGCTTTGGGATATTAAAAGATATCCTTTTGAGTTCATAATTCGGCTGCACTTCTCTATTCCCTTCCACGTGCTTGCGAGGCCACCGGACAAGCACGTAAACAAGCTCGGCCGTTAATCGCCGTAATATTCCTGAACAATACAGGCAGGCCAGAAAACAGCTGACTCGCGGCTTTAGGAGACCTCCAGGCAAGTACTCTAATGAGGTATGCACGCAACCTACAAAAGAGCCTCTGCCCCACGCTGGCAGCTTGATGGGTAAACTATGCAATACCCAAGTACTCTGTGTTTGCATACTGGCTACTCTATTGAGAACCTCTACGATAACTCAGTCATTCAGATTCTGACCTTTCGGAGGCTTTGTCTCCAACTTCAAATCTATTGTTTTCCCCAAGTACGGCATAGCCTGCAGTCACATTCTCCTTATAAAAACCCTTGATTCCGAGACCTTCCTCGGATCGCTCCCGAGTTTCATCCCGCCTTGCTGCCGCTTTGCTTGGTGAGCCTCCCCTCAGCTCCACGTGCTGAGCTATATCGCACCCCAGCCTCGCTCTCTATTTTTCTGGGCTTCAGGACAGGTGAAGTATCACCCAAACCAGCAACTCCTCTAAAAATCCCTCTATACCACTCCAACCTTTAATTCTTTAGTTATCTTGTGTGAGTGTGTCGCATACACTGTTTTGCTTGTGTTTTTAATAAAACATCATTTATTATTTCAACTTCTGTGTTCTCCTTGACTCAACCTGACCCCGTAGACATAGGGTTCAAGATCTCGCCATGTTACCCTGCCTCTCGTAATGCTAAGCAGTGCTATGAGCTAATTTTCCCCACCTTTAGTTGAGCACATTTTGGTGTCCCTCCCAGGACCCCCAGTACACAGGGTAACAAGATCCCAACCAGGATCATTACTTCTGGACTGCAGGTTAACATGCCCACAGGCTACAGGTTGTACACAGGCCACAGATGTCTTAAAGAAAAGAAGATAAGAGTTTTACTTTATAAATGGATCCACTTTGTTTGGAAGGAATAAATGTTGGTTTATTTAACCCTGAAGACTTCTAGGCAGTGTTGAAGAAATATTGTCACTTACCTTTTACTCATCCCCATCTGGTTATAGCCTAGGTGGTCTCCTCACTACTTCTGGATGCCACTCCACTTTTTTCCTGCTCTGTTCACAAGATGCTAGCAGAAGGGTAAGAAGCATTGCTTTCAGATTTGACTTCAGGCAACATGACACAGCTAAAGCTCATTGACTACACTGCAACATCCTAATCCACATCAGAGTGAAGATAGTGCTGCCTGCCTTTGTTCTAGTACAGGAAACAAATTGTAGATACCAAAATAAGTAGATGTCAGTGTGTGAGTATGTGTGTGTGTGTGTGAGAGAGAGAGAGAGAGAGAAATAGTATCCAGAACCCATGGCATACACATTTAATAGCAGTGGCGAGTGGGGAAAACCACCTCAACCCTGTTTTTAGCCCACCAGACACATACAAGCACATGTACATATGCACAATATTCAAAACGTTTCTTCATCTTCATAAACTAGAAACAGGATGTTGATAGTAGAGTACCCATTTTAATTCAACTCATCATTTATTTCATCTACAGGATAGCTACAGTCCTGCTTTAAATGTCAGGGGTTAGTACGGATGCCTACAGCATAAGAAGCAAGGGGAAAGAGAAGATTGGCCTCTAGGTCTGGATATCCATAAGCCAAAAGACTATTAGAATGAGCAACTTATGACATATAGAGTGATATGAGAGAGAAGATTGCCTTTCTTTTTGATTCTGGATACTTGCAGCTGAAAAGTCTACTGGTCTGAACTACGTCATGTTTCATAAAACAACAACATGGATGAATGATCTTTTTTTGGTTATTCTGCAACTCAAAAACAGATATGGGGAGAGGGAAACATGTACATTTTATGATGGGTACAAAAGTACATTTCTTCCCTTCTTTTGCAGCACCCAACAAGATATAGTAGGTCAAGAAACCCATGCCAAACTTAGGAAGTTACTGAAACAACAAGACAATACAGTTTTCTTCTCTTGATGTTCCATGCTGATAAATAGACAGATTGGAATCAGCGGCCAGCAAGATAATATTAGATGTTTCAAGACTTTGCTTATATGAACTAGAAACACTTACAAGGGCATGAATAAAATATAGATGCAACAAATATTGTCTAAGTCCTGAGCATGCCCAATGTGGCTGAGGAACATAGCACTCATGTGAAGTATGTCAGAAGCAAGAACCACATGAGTTAGAAGAATTACAAGACCTTCAGAAAAATATTAGAAAAACAACTACCAAAAACTATGGGCCCCTTCACACTACACAATTATAGCGCTATGACTTCACTTTTACTGCCATGGCAAAATCCCGTGGCTGAATTGTAAATCTCAGAATTCCGTTGGATGTTACCATGTCAATTAAAGTAGAATCACGGTGCTATAAATGTGTAATGAAAAAAGATCCCATGTCAGCATAGCGGTTGTAGTTGTTGTTGTTTGTCCTCAAATCATTTCTGACTTACAGCAACCCTAAGGCAAACCTATCATAGGGTTTTTGGGGAGCTGAGAGTGTGTGATGCACTCAAGGCGGCTTTCCATGGCTGAGCGGGGAATCAAACCCTGGTCCACAGGGTTGTAGTCCACAGATCAAACCACTGCACCACTCTGGCTCTCTGGCATAGCAGTTCCATCACATTTATTTGGAAATGCACAAGAGATAAGTATCAGCTATGCAACCTTAATCGTATACAGATTTACTTTAAAGCTTTGTTCATTAAACAGTGGAGTGAACAAGTGGTAGTGACAGTACTCTTCAGCGTCAAATTCAGGCAACTGGTGACCTACGTGACAGAAGACATTGCTATACTGATTATTATTTTTAGTTTTATTTGGGAGACATAATATTTTAGGACTCGTTATTGCAACATCAGACATGTAGGACCTGCAAGGAAAGTATTTCTTTTGCCTGGTTATGGAGTCTAGACATTAAACTGTTGTTACCAATAAAGGAGAAATTGACATGACATCTAATGAGTACAAATTTCGGAATATCATACCACATTACAGGGGGAAAAAATCAAGTGTAACTGGACTGATGTGGGATGTGGGGATGTTCTCTCAAAAGCTTTCAGCATCTGTGAAGAGTCTGACTGTTCACTTGAAGTACATAGTTTACAAAGGGCTGCGGGAATTCTCCCATTGTGAGTGTAAACAAGTTGCATTGCCCTCATCCTGAAGTGCTTTTGTGATATCTTCCTAATCTGATTAGCAACATGGCAATATGATATCATTAAACTCCAATCTTAATATCTGATAGGTTAGGATTTTGATTCCAAGAAAAAGGGGTGATGGTGCCCAAGCAGTTCTTGTTAAAGGAGTGAAAAGGTAGCAAATAGCCTCCCCCCAAAAAAGATGTTAACCATTCTTAGATATATTTCACATATATTTTGAAAGAACTGTGCTTATTCCTCTATCTAAAACAGTTGAATGCCAATGAAGCCCTACCAGACAGTGAATGGGAAATGAATCATGGGTTGCTGAAAATGATGGAGGTATTTGTTTCCCAAAAAGCAGAAACTCTTAGCAGGCAGAACTAGTGAACACCTTCTTTGCCTTGGTCTTCTCCCAAAAAGAATGCTTTCTCTGGAAAAAATGGAGCAGATGATAATGGCAGGGGAGATGCAGCACAGCATAGGTAAAGAGGTAGTACAGAAATACCTGGATACTCCTAATGAATTCAAGTCACCAGAGCCAGATGAACTACATCCAGGAGTATTAAAAGAACTGACAGAAGTAATCTCAGAACCATTGGCAATAATCTTTGAGAATTTCTGGAGAACAGGAGAAGTCCCAGCAGACTGAAGTAGGGCAAATATTGTCCCCCTCTTCAAAAGGGAGGGGGAAGAGGACCCACACAATTACCACCCAGTAAGCCTGGCACCAATACTGGGAAAGATTCTAGAGCAGATCATTAAGCAGACAGTCTGTAAGCACTTAGAAATGCTGTGATCACTAAAAGTCAACACGGGTTTCTCAAAAATGAGTTGTGCTAGACTAATCATATCTCTTTTTTTGATAGTGTTAATGGTTGATAGATGAAGGAAATGCTGTGGACATAGCATATCCTGACTTCAGTAAGGGCTTTGAGAAGATCCCCTTTGATATTCTAGGAAAATGTGGGCTAGCCAATGCTACTGTTAGGTGGATTTGTAACTGATTGACCAACTGAACCCAAAGGGTACTCACCAATGGCTCCTCTTTATCCTGGAAAGGAGTGTCTAGTGGGGTGCCAAAGTGTTCTGCCCTGGGTACAGAGCTATTCAATATCTTTATTGATGATTCAGATGAGGTAATAGAGGATATTCTTATCAAATACGTGGATGATACTATATCAAGAGGGGTAACTAATACCCCAAGGATAGGATCAGAACTCAAAATGAATTTTGAATAGATTAGAGAGCTGGGCCAAAACTAACAAAATGAATTCCAACAGGGAGAAGTATAAGGTACTATACTTGGCCAGAAAATAAATGAAATGCACAGATATAAAATGGGTGACACCTGCCTTAACCATAGTCCATGTGAAAAGGATAGAGAAGTCTTAGTAGACCACAAGCTGAACATGAATCAGGAGTCTGATGCAGCAGCTAAGAAAAGCCAATGCAATTCTGGGCTACATTAATAGGACTATAAGGTCTAGGACAAGGGAAGTGATAGTACCACTCTATTCTGGTTTGGTCAGACCCCCTCCTGGAATACTGTGTCCAGTTCTGGGCACCACAGTTCAGAAAGGATTTTAACAAGCTGGAACATGTCCAGAGGAGGGTGACCAGGAAACCATGTCCTAAGAAAATCGTCTTAGAGACCTAGGTATGTTTAGCCTGGAGAAAAGGTAAGGTAAAGAGGCAATATGATAGCTATGTTTAAATATTTGGAGGGATATCATATGGAGGATGGAGCAAGCCTATTTTCTATGGCTCCAGAGACTAGGACATGGAGCAATGACTTCAAACATCAGGAAAAAAGATTTCATCTAAACATTAGGAAGAACTTTCTGATGGTAAGAGCAGTTTGATAGTGGAATACACTGTCTCGAAATGTGGTGGAGTCTCCTTCTTTGGAAGTTTGTGAACAGAGGCTGGATGGCCATCTATCAGGATTGCTTTGATGGTGTATTCCTGTATGGTAGGGGTTCAACTTGATGGCCCTTGCAGTCACTTCCAACTCTATGATTCTATGATTCTATGATCTAAATTACAAAATTTTTCATAACTTGGTACCTAAATGTACACATAAAACAGATTCCTCTCCAAATGAGAGGTTTACAGCTAGTGACAGCTACTAAGGAAGTGAATCAGTGAAGATGAGTAAGCTATTTTTTCTCTGTGACAGCCCAATACTCAATGTATCAAAATGATACAGACACTTAATAAAATTTCATTCACCTTCTTTACAGCTTTTAATTTGGCCTCTTTCTAATAGAAGAACCATCAATTTTCAAGCACCCCAATTGGAAATATTTCCTTGAGTTAAAATTAGACCTCTTCCCAGATTGCATTTAATTCTATTTTATGAGGCAACTGAGTTCTCCTTAACAATAACTTTAGAGCAATAGAAAGAGAGAAAATAAAAAGACATAAACTATAGCTAATACTTCTGAATGATATAAGGCACAGGAGAGGGAAAATCACAGGAAATCTGTACCCAGCTGTGATTTGCTACATGTTCATCCCAAATCAGGTCAATCATTGCCTTTCTAAATTTTGTACTGGTGAAAGCTCTAGTATTTCTTAAGAATCATAGTTTTACTGTTGAACTGTTGAAGTAGTACAACTATTATTCTACTATTTGAATAGTTAACCAGTAAAACTATGATTCTTAAGAAATACTATTACTTTAAACTATTACTTTAAGCTTTAAAATTTAAAAGTTAGGAATTAAGAATGCACCAAATCTTTTCCCACATTTTGGACACACTGCTCTGTAGAAGCAGAATTACCTATATTCTCTCCTGCTAAGTTCATTCATTGGCTGTTTACAATGTTTTTAATGCCCAACTGGAACATGAAAATAACTAGTTGAATTACTTCGTTGTTGTTCTTGTGTGCCTTCAAGTTGTCTTTTTCCAACTTATGGCAACCCTAAGGTGAAACTATCATTGGGTTTTCTGGGACTGAGTAAGTATGATATGCCCAAGATCTAGTGACTTGGACTCAAGTCGGACTTAAGTCACTTCAGTGACTCGACCCGGACTCAACTGGGCCATAAATGATGCACTTACTCAACTTGACTTGAGACTTGTATATTTTTAATGACTGACTTGATGCTCTTGGTTAAGTAACATAACACATTCATCCAGAAACCTTACGACTTTGAACAATGCTTCCATCTCTTTTTGCTTACTTGTCACATGACAATCTCTCTCAAGCCCAAAGTGTGGGCACATTTCTCAGAGGGGAACAGCAAACAGGTTAGGCAATGGGCTTGAGGCAGGCTTAAGGTCTGCTCAGCTGCCTGTCCCCACTGCATATCGGAGGAGCGTTCTAAAATATTTCCTAAGAGGAAAAGACAAGACTTGCCCCCAGAGTGCAGGGTGCATTT
Organism: Cyclura pinguis; assembly: GCA_030412105.1. Lineage (NCBI taxonomy): Eukaryota > Metazoa > Chordata > Lepidosauria > Squamata > Iguanidae > Cyclura > Cyclura pinguis. The sequence continues at coordinate 62,600,591 of CM059599.1, forward strand.
CTCAGAGGGGAACAGAAAATGTGTTAGGCTACGGGCTTGAGGAAGAAGGATCCTTCCTTCTAAAGCTTTTGAATCTTCAGTAATGGACAGTAAAACAGGATCCTATTTCCCACTTCCGAAGCTGCAAATGGCAAATTTGCAAATGCGGAGAGCCAACTCTGCTTAAATTGTTAAAACTGACTTTATTTCACTTTATCCAATAATTCTGGAATTTTGGTTGGAGTATAAAGTTGGCTTCCAGACTTGAGACTTGACTTGAAAGTATCTTCAAGGGAAAACTTCCGGTTACATGGCGCGCGTGAGAGGCTGTCCGGAGTAGCGCTGCACAACTCCAAACCACCACCCGAAGGTCTCCAGCTGGATTGGGGCCATCAAATTCCAGCTAGCTATCCCCTCGGTAAGGGGGATGTGGAAGAGGTCCAAAGGGGATCCACATTCCAGCACCGAGCCCTCCCCAAAGGGGGAGAGTGGAGGAGGTGTGCAGGCTTGCAGGACCACGACGGGACCTTCTGGATCGCTGTTTTAGCGGCACAAGCGCCAACGACGACTTTTAACCGAGAGTGCAAGGCAAGATAGCAAGTAACAGCCTGATTTGGATTACGATTTAACTTAAAACACAAGAGGTATGTACCTGTTTCAGTGAATATAAACTGCAGCTTGGAGGAGACCCTGGTGGCAGGAAGCAGAAACATAATGGTGGATTTCTTAAAGCTACAGAGACCAGAGTGGTGAGTTTGAATAAACTTCAATTTTCCTGTATTTCTCTTGGTGGATTATTGAGATTTAACTAGACTGGGCTTGGATTTAGACTTGGAGTAAACTGGAGTTGGATCCAATTGGCAAGAACTTGTTAATGGTTTTAAAGTGACTGAAGACACTGAGCTTATAAATTGCTGAATGGAGACGAAGGGGATTTAACTGCTGCTCTTTTCTGGGTTTTTTTTCTCTCTCATCTGCGTTTTACATACACGGAATTTCTTTTCTTCCTAACTGTTTGGAGTGGAGTGGACTCTTTTTTGGTGCTGGGGAAAATTGTTTTTTTTAATTTTTTTGTGTGTTTGTGGGACTTGGCAAATCGCAGGACAAAGTGAGTTCTTTTTTCTCTTTTTCCCTTTGTTCCTATTTGCTCCCATTGAAAACTCTTTGGTATTTTTATAAACTTTCACAAATGGATTAATGAACGTGGCACTGAGACTTTGATTTGAAACTTTTAAATGGATAAAGAAGTTAAATGAAATAAAAGCAGAAATTAAGGACTTTGATTGTAACACTTTCAGTGTTTGAACTTTAAGGAACTTTATTTCAAGGAACTGATTTCGGGAACTTTATGAGTTTCTAAAATTATTTTATTGGACTTTGTTTTAAAAGGACATCTATCTTCATTTATTTACTTCATATAGTGCACCTGGTATTAGACCCTGTTGATCTGACTCTTAAAAATGAAGGCTTCTTCACCTTGAAAAACAGTGAGAACTGAAAACTCCCCACCCACGCAGATAGCGACGGGGAGCTGCATTCTTTATCCAAGGTCGTAGCTGCAGAGCTGGAAAAAGAGTGAACTGTAGAGGACTGGATAAACATGTTGAGGGGGAATCTGGAGTGGTTGAAGCCTCAGTGGTTAAAGTAGAACTAAGATTCTTCATGGTTTACTCTGTAAATAATATTGTGTGAATTCATCTAAAAAGTGGAGAATTATATTCTGTATTATTATATTTTCTATTATTAAGACACAGTATTGAACACTGTTATAACATAATTAAGATTTCATTTATACATATAGTATTATACTTCAATTAAGATTTCATTTGTTTATATAAGTTTATGATGTTTAGAGCATATTAAGACAATTCATTGGACTACGAAATAACAGGTCTAAAGATAATTGGTGCCAGGATCATTGAGTTCATTGATTATTGAATTAATTAAGATAACAGAGAGGAGCGGAAGGAATAACGGGCAGAAGAGAAAAATTTATTCTTTAAGAAAGTTAATGGATACAAGAAAAAGGAAGGCCACAGCAGCTGCAGCAGTAACAATGACTACCCAGCCAGCAAGAAGGACATCCACAGGTATATCCCAGAAGCCACAAGACCTAATGTTACAAATGATGGAAGAATTGAGGAATATTAGGGAAGATATCAGGAAGACAGAGACAGACATAAGACAAGACTTAAAAGAAACAAGAAAAGAGATGAGAACATATATGAAACATGAAATTGAAAAGTTGGGAAAGAAGTTGGAAATTTTAACAAAGGATGTTTCAAAGATAAAGGTAGAGACAAAAGAAATAAAAGAACAGGTCATACAAGTACAAACTGAAATGCTGAAGTAAAAGGGAAACAGCAGGAAGAAGATATTCAAATTACGCAACAAGAGTTACGATATCGAGAAAGATGTCTTCGTTTTCGGGGCGTCCCTAAAACTAGTATGGAAAATTTATATGAGAAAATGCTACCGGCTTTGGCTGAATTTCTAGACATTGAAGAAGACAGAATGGAAATGTGCATCAATAGGATGTTTAGAGTATCTTCAAGGACAACGAGAGAAAGAAAGCTTCCAAGAGATATTATAATAACTTTCACTAGGACTGCTACAAGAGACAAAATCTTACAACGGAGCTACGAAGGAACATTCAAGATTGAAGAAAAAGACGTCAGAATTTTTAAAGACATACCATTTCAAATACTCAAGAAGAGAGAAGATTATAAACCTTTGGCAAACCTATTGATGAAGCTTCAGATAAACTACAGATGGGAGAAGACTGAGGGCATTTCTTTTTCCTATAAACAACAGTGTTACAGAATAAATACAGTGCATAAAGCTAAAGAAATGATGGAAAGATTGAAGAAAGATCTTCAGAAAACATCAGCAGAAGGAAGGGAAGAAGAACAGTGGTTGCAAGAGGAAGGAAACGAGGAAAGGATACAGATCCAGGCAGAGGAGAGTGAAGGCGTGGTAGGACAGACACAGGACCCAGAGCAAGCAATAGAAGAGGAAGGAGAACTTCCAGGAGAAGGCATAAAAGATTAATTGAATCAGATTACATAAATTAATAAACAAAACAGCAAAATGGGGCTCAAAATGTACTCTTGGAATATAAAAGGATTTAACTCAGAATATAAGAGAAGACAGATATTTCATCATCTGGAGAAACAAAAATTGGATATAATTTGTCTACAAGAAGTACGGATTAGAACCCAAGACATGAAGTATGTTCGGAATCCGAAATTAGGTAGCTGTTTTGCTGCAACAACTGATCAGAAAAAAAGGGGAGTATTGATATATGTTAATACAAAATATGGTGCACAGCAAAAATTCTGTGATAAAAATGGAAGATATTTGGCGGTGGAAGTTGACACATTGCAAGATGTTAATAGTGGGAATATATGCTCCAAATGGCGCTAAAGGAGAATTCTTCCCCAAAATTAATATGGAACTACAGAAATACTTACAGGAAACTGGAAATGCTAATGTGATAGCTCTTGGGGACTTTAACGGAGTCATAAATCCTAGATTGGACAGATCAGTACAGAAGTTGGTGCCCAGAAACAATGGAAAATTACCTAAAAGTTTTTTCCAGATGATGGACAATCTAGATCTTTATGATGAATGAAGATATAAAAATGAACAATTATCAAAAGACCTGTTATTGAAGACATCGGAAATGGACATTCCCCCCAGTCTATGTTAAGATCATAATCCAATACAAGTAACACTCAGAGTTATGACTAGAGAGAGAACATGGAAGTTTAATGAAGACATATTCAAGAAGGAAAAATATATTAGACAAGCAAAAATAGAGATAAATAACTATTTCAAGGAAAATGTGACACCAGAATTACCAATGAAGACAATTTGGGACACAAGTAAAGCCGTGATGAGAGAAAACCTAATAAGGTGGTCAGCTGAAATAAGAAAAGAAAGGAAATGAGTTGAGGAAACGATATTGTAAAAGATGAGAAAGCTGGAGAAACAGTTGAAGGAAAACCCAATGGATACTAATATAAGACAGAGGTTAAATGCAAACGTTTTTAAGATGAAATCAAGAGAGAAATTGGAAATTGAAGGTATAAAGTTAAGCTGGTTTCCCTACAGACAATTATCAGAAAGATTTCAGATGGACATGAAAATTCAAGGAATAGAACAGAAAGAACAAGAGAATTTGTTGAAGCTTTTACGAGAAAATCCACCTCATTTACTTTCACATTTATATCAAGAGATATTACAACAACAATGTGAGGAGGAGACAATTAAAATAGCAATGATACAATGGGCACAGAACATTGGACATCCAATTCAGTTGGAATTGTGGGAACAAAGTTGGTAACGAACAAAGAGGTTCACGGTAGATCAGAACCTTAAAGAAAACTACTATAAGTTATTTCATAGATGGTACATGACACCAAAAAAATTAAAGACAGTTTATAAGATGGGTACAGGTCAATGTTGGAAGTGTCAAAAGACTGCAGGCACACTATTTCATATGTGGTGGACATGTTCTAAAGCAAAAATGTATTGGAATGGAATTCATAAGATAATATGTGGTGTATTGCAGGTTCAAATTGATAAGACTCCTGAAATGTACTTGTTAAATATGACACATATGTTAGAGGGAACTGCGGTAAAGAAATATTGAAGAATAATACTGTATATGGTCTCGACTGCCCGTATTGAATTTGCAAGGCTTTGGAAAAGCGATATAATACCAAGGACAGAACAATGGTGGGCAACTTTTATTGAAAATAGAAATGCAGATATTGTTTCACAGAGATTAAAAGGGAAATCAGATGATGATATCTATAAAGAATGGCAGATGATTTCGGAAGCGAGAGGGGTCTTGACAGGGAATAATACATAATTCATTATGTATTAAAGGTTCTTACAAGATAAAATTCAGAGAAATATCATGGAACAAGTAAAGTTGAGTAGAAAAACAGGAACTAACGAATTAAGTAGATAATACTAACAATTTATTGTGATGCATTGATAACAGTTCAATGGAATGATAAAGATTGTAATCCAGAGAGGAAGGAAGACACTTGTAATACGACAATTAAGAATACAATGATAATTGTTTGTTTTATATGTTGGAACTTTAATAAAATTACTTAAAAAAAAAAAGAAAGTATCTTCAAGGACTTGAGACTTGACTTGAGACTTGGAGTAAAAGACTTAAATACACCACTGCCAAGATCACCCAGTGGGTTTCCATGGCCAAGTGGGGAATCAAAACCTACTCAACAGTGTTGTAGTCCAACACTTAAACTACTACACCATGCTAGCTCTCAGTTAAACTACTAGTTACTTGTAATTAATATAAATTTAACCAAGGATGGTTTTGCTACTTTTTGGTGCAGCTGTAGCAGTTTAGAGAAGATGATGGAGGTTATGGGGGTATGGCCTCATTACTGCTGGAGGAAGAATATCATTCAGTTCAAGGGTTGGCTTGTCCTGTGCAAGGATGGAAAGAATCTACATTATTATTCATTCCCAGACTGAAAATGGGTTTCCCAATAATCAAGAAACCCCGCTGGGAAGAGTAATAGACAAGTGAGTACCTTGCACAGTTTTCATCCACAGTTTTCATCCCAAAAGAATACAGAGGAATTATTTTTCATAGAAAAGCACATAATTTTTCAAGCCAAACAAGACAATTTTCTGTGTAGAAAATGAGTTTCATGCACACACAACAGTTTCCCATGCAGAAAATACTGTTTTCTGTTCAAGATTTTTTTTTCTGTACAGAAAATGGGAATTTTATGCAGAAAAAAGACCATATGTTTTTCTTTAAAGAATAATTCCTCCATAAAAATTTGAGACATTCAAATACAAGCAGAATACTGCAGAGGAATATCCATTTTCTCTTGCAGCATGGAGAAAACTACTGTAGCTTATACTGAGAAATATCTGGTAATCACATTCCTGTGACATTTCAGGCAAAGATTGTTGCAGAGACATGAATCTTTGAAACATATTTTGTATAAAGTTATTTCAAAACACATTCAGTTTTTGTTATTTTCAAAAAGGTTGCAACATACTGCAACATCTCCACTTCTCTGAGCAGTAAGGTGTTCCGTGGACATAATGCTTACCCACATTTTGTTTCCTCTTAGTGTAGGGCAATAAAAGCTCATGGGCTTTGTAATATTTGAGTTTATTTACCAACACACAGGTTGAACATAGGTGGAAGAAGCCAGATGAAAGCAGAGCTGGGAAAACTATGGGCTTTCCAAATGCTGTTGAACTTCATTTCCATTAGCCCTCGCCAGTCCAAACAATAGTGAGATATGATGAGAGTAGTAGCTCAACATCTGGAAAGTTAAAGGTTTGCCTTTCCATCTAGGCTTAGATACTCACAGAGACAGGGAAATCCACTGTACCCTACATGATCTCCAGAAGTACAGAATAATTTCATTCAACTCTTCTGAACTTCTCTGTGCCTCCTTCAAAAACTGCTTGCATTGTTTTCCACACATGAACACCTTGCCACTTCTTTCTGGTTGGAGGAAGGGTGAGAGTAGCAATGATTCACTTTTTCCAAAAGTCTTTGGGAGTTATTTATGTGCATTATTTCAAACAACATTGACCAGAAACATTGCAGGTAACTGTGACAGGAATCTCTAACAATATTACAAGCTCTACTAAGCTTCCCCAATCAACCTTCTGAAATTTCAGGGGGAAATGCTGTGATGCCATGGTGAACTGTGAAAGATTGATGCCTATCATGAAAATAATTATAGACATGCCTTCAAAGAAGGTGTAAAAAATATAAAGAAGAAATGAATTCTAGCAGTTTGCATCCAGAGAACAAGAACAGATCTTAATTGTTGACACAAAATCAAGATTCCTTCATTCCCCAAAGAGAGATAAGTGACAAAAATACATTGTTTGGAAAATCAAACAGAGGAGACAGGCAAAGCTGGCAGATGATGCATCATCTCTGTTGATCAAAGAGACCTAGTTCCTTGATTCTGTGAGCCCTGAGTCTGTGTCACTTGCCAACTGACAGTCTCTCAGTCTCAAACAATTGCTCACCTACGGGAGGATATACAACACGGTTGGGGAGATGGGTACAAGACCTTTCCACAAACCCAGATGTCAACCCTGCTCTCACATCTACTCCAGAAATGTCATCACAGGACCTAATCACATCACTCACAATATGACTTGCTGATCCTTAATGTGATATATGTCATCTTCCATCAACAATGTCTTTCAGCACTTTATATTGGGCCAGGGGATAAATGACCATAAATCAGACATTAGGAATGGGAATACAGAAAAAACAGTTGCAGAACACTTCAGTTTTCCTGAGCATTTCTTCTTGAACCTCAGAGCAGCATTCCTTGAACAAAACAAGTAAACAAACAAAGTACAGGGGAAGATTGGAAGGAAACAACAGAATTGGAATATATCCACAAACTCCAATCCATTTGAAGAAAGATAACGGTTTCCTGGCACAGTACACATATTGCAGCAGTAGTCAACACAACAGGCTCATGAGGGCTGTCTTGACCAGTTTATCATATCTCCATTCTGGTTCCTAGCCAGCATCACATTATGTTCCAATAATTCCCTCCACACTTCATATGGTTATCTACTCAACTTGGCTTTAGGCAACATCTTTCCCCCGTGACTGTCATTAAAACCAAATCTTAATCTCATCACTATACTCACAAGTTTTGCATTTCTATTGCTATTCACATATACTGTCTGCTCATAAAGGTCTGTTCCTAGGCACTTTATTCCATGCATCTGATGAAGTAGACTTAAGCCTACCAACTTCTTTCTCTCAGTTAATCTCAAAGGTGCTACAAGATCCCTTTGCATATATCACTGAAAGTAAGTCATAATCATATACACTGTTATCCCAGTGTCCCCAGTCTTGCAAATACCTCTTTTTACATGTGAAGACAAGCTTGTGTTGGCTTAGCAGGTAATTTTACTGTCATTCCAAACAGCTAGGTTGCTTTCTAAGTATAGAGGAGCCTAAAAATTGTTATTTTTTCTTTTTTTCTTTTTTTGTTTGTTTTTTGCAATAAGCCTTCAGTAATGGCTCTTTGGACATGACAAAACACATCCTTCCCATTTGCCTAGCTCTCCCCATGCTCCACTGGTCTTCAGATGTGCCACGCTGCACATAATACACATCTCCCATTTGTGACTTTGTTGTACCATCACGACATGCCAGCATATAGTTTCAAACATGAGTATAACAAAGAAATACAAAGAAATACAAACAAGGGGTTTACATGGCAATAACATAAAAATGCAGAAAAGAACCCTGTGCTTGATAAAAGTACAATTTGTTCCCTATTCTTTAGTAACTTTCCTAGCCTTAAACACATGCACGTATCTGCACATTGAGAACTACAATTCAAATAGGTTAGACAGTTGTAATGCATCTAACATGGGGCTACCTTTGAACATGGTTCAGACAGCAGTTAGTTCAGAGAAGAACGCAGTTGATCAACTACTGAGTCTCAGTGCAATGGGCATTGCTGACCAACCCACAAAATGAGGGGGCTTGGGTTAAACTAGGGCAATTTATTAATATATGCCTGAGGATGAGGAGGGGGCAGTTCAGCCTTAAGAGGGGGCTCACAGGCTCTGTTTCTCCCCCAGCCCACGGTGCAACCCATGGTCGCACAGTGATTGTGTGGTTTCCCTTGTGGGAGGCCAGCAAAAGTGTTTCCCTTCCTCCAGGTGTGGTGTGGCAAGTGTAGGGGGAAACAGATTCATGTTACATCATTTTTCCTGGTTCCTAGTCTATTTCAAGTGATTTCAATTCAAAATGCTGATTTTGTTGTTTCAGCCTTTTATCAGAGCTCAGAAACCTTACCTTTGGGACTATAACTTCTGGAATCATCCAGAAGTATGGGCATTGGCCCCAAAGTAACTTTTCCAAGCTCTACATGCCTTCCCAGACCTTAATATACTCAGCAGACGGCCTTCTATGGATATCCCCATCATCTGAAGCAACAGAGAAAAGGCCACAGTTATGAAATGATCACCTCGGACAGCATCACTTGGAATTCTCTTTTTATTACCTTGGCACTAGGAAAAGTCCCCAAACTTTTATGATACAAACTGTACACAATCGTCTGGGAGTAATCCCCATTGAATGTCATGGGCTTATGCCTGAGTTAACAGCCACATATACCCCTTATTTCTCTTTTATGCCATTTAAGTTCTCACATTGGTTGTTGTTTATAATCATTTCGCCAATGAATGCCAGAATCCTGTAGGGACTTACATCTTCGTAAAGTGGCTTATGTCTATGCCACTTAGAATTTGGTAGTCCTATAAACATTCATATCCAGTAGAGGGCTTACTAAAGAGAAGAGCCAGCAAAGTCCCATTGTGCATCAGGACATTGTCTATAGAGTGCCACTGCATATTGGGACACTCTTACCAGTGTCCTGTTGATAGCGACAAAGGGCAGGTTTTCCCTGGAGCACAACTAAGCCAATAAGTGACACACCAGTGAGAGATTCAAGATAAAAGAAATTTAATCATTTATTTAGCCTGAGCCAAAAGAAAGATTTGATGTTCAGTGTAATTTCCATAAATCAGACAGCCAGAAGAAAGAAAGGCATACACATGTTTATTTTCCATAAGAAAATGAATTAGCACACTAAGTTACATCACTTCTATGCAAGATCTAGTGGGCTTCAGCTATCAGGGCATGAGCCCTGGCTCTGTCATGTAGTAGCCTCCCCACCCCCACAATACATCAATCACTTAGCACCTATCTGTTATTTATCCCGAGTGGGGATAGCTCTGGGAGGCTAGTACTTTTGTCTCCTTTCTTATCTGTTTTATGCATTCCGTTCTCCATGGCTCTGTGTTTCTGAGGTCAAGCTGTTGACTCTCAGTGCTGAGATACTATTTTCCAGGCTTTGGTTTCTAGACTGCTTCATTTACTAATGAAGCAGTCTAGAAAGGCAGTCTAGTAACCCAAAGAGCATTGGGGAAACACTGCAGTAAGCCTGGTTAATTAATTACTGTATGCTACTCTATGCTACTCTAAGTCCCACCATTCTCAGACTTCCAGGCCTCTCCATCATTGTTATGCATCTCTGCAATACACTAACAGGGTTTCTTAGCACCTCTGCTTCATGGCCAAGCATACGCAAAGTTACATAATGTACACTGTGATAACGGATTCCAGTCCATGATTTAGAATAATTGAATTTTATTTTAAGCCACCCATGCATGTTTAATTGAAGGGCAAATTATAAATACTAGCAATGCCTGAAGGATTACATCTTTGTGGATTCTGATAGACAGTTACACCGTCTTCATCTCCAACACAAACATGAGCTAAGAACTTAAAAGGAACAATTCAAGTATTTATGTACTCAGACGTAGGGGTTGGATGTTTGTTCCACTTTCTCCCACATCTGGTTTTTGTTTTTGTTTGTTTTTTTAAAGAACTCTTTCTAACTTGTTTATCAAGAAATTTGCAACTTTCAGGAAGTCTTTAAAAAAAAAAGGAGTGAATGAACTATGAAATCTGCACTAGCCAATAGGTAGAGATACTCACAGTATGAAGAAGACAATGGGCATTTCCACACGGGCTTAAAGAAACAGTGCAGAGTGTCCTCCAGGGAGGACGTCTGCACCTGGGAGCGGACTGGGTCAGACCTACTTACTGTAGTTCTGTACCTCAGCCCGCTCCCGAATGACCTGAAGTGGTCGTCCAGCGTGCTTTTGAAAGACCACTTAAAACAGGTCTTTCAAAAGCACGGAGCGCGCTGCTCCGTTCCCGTGCTCCGGTGCAGATTTGCAGGCTCGCACCAGTGCGAGCCTGTGATCTGCCAGGGCGGGCTTTAGGCTGGTGAGCTTCAGAGGTTGGTGGAGAGCCTCAACCAACTGGAAGCCGCCATTTTTGTCCCCGGAGCAGTGTGGAGCGATGAGCACACACTGCTCCAGAGCACCAAGGACCGGACCGGGGAGCCAAAAAGTTCAGTAAGTACCGGCATGGGGCGATTCCCTCACCCTGTGCGGAAACAGCCAATATTGAATCTGCTTGCCATGTAGTTGTTAAAGAAATCTGCTGGGGGGAAAAAGAACACCAGAAACCTGGTTCAACGAGCAGAGATTCAAACGAAAACTTTAAAAAGCTAGACGCTGAATTCTACTTGTACCTCAGTGGCCTTCTCCAGTTTTTTCACCATTTCAGGAAATTATTCTTAATGGATTTTTCACGTCAGAGTGGCTAAAGAATAAATGGTATAATTGAAGTAATAAAAGAGGAGCGCATTTTAAAATTGAATTTGATTGCAGTGCAATGACAGCAGGGGTAAGGGCAGTAGGAGAAGGAGGAGGAGGGTAGGAGTTACAGCAGGCACAAGATTTGTCTGGTTTATAATTCACTTACATATTAGAGCATCTAAGGTTTCTGCAGTGCTAATGGGTCAGTTGAGGGCACCTTCAGGCTTCATCTCTTTTATTTTAATAGTCTGGGAAATTGTATGGTTCTGTAGATTTAATGCAGAGCCCCTGTACACCTTCTGTCTCTTGTACACTTTATACATTTGTTCAAAATTTTCACAGCACTATGTACCTTAAAATGAGACAGTAATGATTCTGTAACATTATCTCTTCAGTTTCCTGCTTGTTTTGCATTGACACTCTGGATAATATCTCCCTCAGAGAACTCTTCAGCCATTCATATTTTCTTAAACATCAACTGCGCTTCCTAAGATCCAGGATATTTTAAATATTTATATTTATGTAGTGTTTGCCAGGACACTGAAGTGCATGAAACGATAAAGGCCACAAAGGCCAGTGGATCTTATTTTAGAATGTTAGAGAAAATGTACAACATTTCTTGCTCAACTGTACTGTATGGCATTTCTTCCTCTAGAGCAGCAGGAAATGAAAACAATGACAAATAAACATATCTGTATCATTGGAGGAAGAATGGCGATCCAAGACAATGGAGAACTGGCAACACAAACTGGAATATTTTTGACAGATGACCACAGCAGCATTGTCATATCATACCACATGAAAGATTGTATGATAACCTTTTAATCTGGCATTCTTGTGGTTGTGTGCCTTCCAGTCATTTTCTACTTATGGCAACCCTAAGGTGAATCTGCCCCAGGGAGTTTGTCTTTGCTTTCCTCTGAGGCTGAGAAAGTGTGATTTGCTCAAGGCCCATGGCTAAGCGGGGATTTGAACCTGGATCACCAGAGTTGTAGTCCAACATGCAAACCACTACACCAAACTGGCTGGCTTAAACTGGGATAGCAAAGAGATCTGTTAGTTAGTAAGGCCATTTCTGCACGAGACTGTTATAGCGCTATTATTTCACTTTCGACATCCTATGGAATCCTGGGGTTTGCAGTTTCGGAAGGGGCACACACTCTCAGCCCTACAAAAACCCCATGGTAGATTATAGGGTTGCTATAAGTCAGAAATGACTTGAAGACACACAAAAACAAGTATGAATTTGGAAAGTGTACATTGAATTGTGAAATGAATGTGCTTCTCACCCATCCCTGCTTATAGCTTCCTAACACAATATATGGTTCTCTTCAGTATTCCCAGAATAAAATGTCAGTCCCAGAGCAAAAGCATTCATTTTAAATGTTAAGTGGATTGGCTTATGTTTGATCAAGCTTGTGGGAGGCTGATAATCAGGATTAACATTATAAAATGAAACTCTGGTTCCCACCTCATGGTGGGACTCTCTTCTCAGGATAATTTATATGAGTACTTAAATTAAATGCTGCAGTTTGCATTTAGAAATGTATTATTTCCATTCAGATTCTGACCTTCTAATTACATTTTGATCCTACAAATCATGTGCTAAAGCCAGTTGACAGTAATTCTCTTGATCCATGCAAGGGTAATAAGACTGTTCTCCCACTGTCCTCAGATGTGGACTCATTGCTGCCCCAATGGAGACTGCATGGTACAGATAATATTTTAAGTTATGATATTGTCTAGTTCCACAGAAAACTACAAGAAAAAGCCACTTATTAAAATGCTAAGTGAGTATCTTCTCTGAAGTAATGATAACATCATCAAATTCCAAAACCATTGGGGCAGCTAAAGCTAGAGAATTGATTGACTCTCTTGCAAAGTGGCTCTAATTCAACTAATTAGATGTTGAAAGGGTGTTAAAGTTCAGCTTGAGTGATTCATTGCTTTTTCAGCAACTCTACCTTTCTCATTTAAACTTCCTGAAAGTTAAAGTAGACAGTGGTATGAGAGAAAGGCAAGGAATGGCTTTGTATTATGGAGAGCTAATTATAAAGTGCTCCAGAGATCAACCCACTAAAAAAGTCAGAACAAGTCATTCAGTCAGCCATTCTGAATATATGCAAAAATGAAATTAACAGTGAAACCCTATACATACTCAGATGAGAGGACAGGGCTGCTGCTTCTGGGTTTCTCAAAATATATCTTGTTGACTACTGCATGAAAGAAGTTGCTGGATGTGAAAAACAGCAGATCCAAACATTGGATGGTTGGGTGGGCTTAGCTCACATGTAAGTTGTGCACAGGATTCTAATATTTATATTTTGGTGTCTACAATCTATGATTTATTATCTTTCCTTTTTTTTTAAATGGCATGATCAAATATGTTCCTCTATATCAGAGAGAAAATAATAATCCATTGCAGCAAAACTCTTTTCCAGACACAACAGCAACAAGAACCATACAGGGCTAAACCCAACATCGGCAGAGTAACCAAGCTTAAATAAATAGGATATATTATTTGCAACTAATCTAAATGCCATTGATTTCAATGTGTGTGCTCTCTGTATGACTAACTTTGAATTTAGTGCATAAAGATAAAACTGAATGTTGTAATTGTACTCATATTCATATGCCCTGTTCAGCTGTTAGGAAAAGCAAGTGAAATAACCATGCAAGCTGGCTGTGGGTTCTAGAACCAATCCCCTTTGGACATCACTCCCTTCATATATTTTTTTCAGAAGAAAGGCAGCTTTGTGAAGAGACAAACTTCTTCCACATGGCTAGGGACCACAGAAATGATTCCAATTTGCTTGAAAAGTTTCCATTGCTAATGATATGTTTTTGATATCTAAGACTTTAGCTAGCAGAATCATAAAAATCTAGACATTACTGAAGACTTTTTCAAATCATAATCTAGTGAAGGGTAAAAGAGAGTCTTCAAATTGGAAGTTGAATGAAAGCCTCTTCCAGGATGAAAAGATTGTAGACAAATGCAAAAAGAAACTAATAGAATATTTTGAGAACAACATAGGAAAAGGTGCTGATAATAGAATGGTAAGGGATGTGAGTAAGGTGTTTATGAGGGAATGTTTTATGTAATAGAATATGGAATGAAAGAAAAAGAAACAAGAAAAAAATGCAATTAACCTTGGAGGAGATAAAAAGAAAGGAAAAAGAACTAAAGAAGTTTCCTTCAAATACAGCTGTTAACCAAATTAAAATTCTACAGAAACAATTATCAGTGTTAACTATGAATAAGATGGAGAAAAATACATGTTATACAAAGCAAATGAATTTTGAATTTGTAAATAAGCCAAGGAGTTCGCTGGCGTTTAAAGCAAGAAAAGAAACAGATAAAAGAATTATTTTAAATATGAATGAGGGAAAAGAGATAATCACTGATCATGTAAACATTTGAAAGGCATTTCACAGATATTATTCTTCACTATATAAAAGACAAAAAATCTAATTGGTAAAGGCAGAGGAATACCTGGAAAAATAAAGCCTACTGTTGATTTCTGATTTGCAAATACAGATGTTGAATGCTCCAATAATGGCAAGAGAGATACTTGAAGCAATTAAGAAGATCAAGGCTGGAAAAACACTTATGCCAGATGGCTTACCCACTGTTTACTATAAATGTTTCATAGGAAGAGCTTTTATTACCTTTACAAAAACAAAAAAACCTTATGAATTTGATCCTTCAGAACGGGAGATTCCAGAAACATGGAAGGGGGTGATTATAGTTTCTAATTCCAAAAAAGGGCCAGGACTTGACAATGAAAAAGAATTACAGACCTATTTCACTACAAGATAATGATTATAAGATTCTTAGAATGATTTTAGCAGAAAGATTGAAGAGGATTTTACAGGATTTTATTCATAGAGATCAATGTGGTTTCTTACCAAAAAGACAGTTATGAGAAATACTAGATGCATTTTGGATATTCTTGAATACTATTAAAGACATAATGAGAAATAGGTGGCATTTATATTTTTGGATGATGAAAAAGCGTTTGATAACTTGAACTGGGCTTTTGTTATTCAGAGGTTTAGAAAAGATGTGTTCGGTTGACAGTTTTATTACTTCAATTAAGGCAATTTCCAATATACAGAAAGTACAAGTTTCGGCCAATGGTGAGTTAACAAAAACATATAATTTACAAAAAGGCACATGACAAAGATGTCTACACTCCCCCTTTCTGTTTCTTTTAGCCACTGAGGTTCTGAACAAGTCAATAAGACAAAATGAGAGAATTTAAGTTTTAAAAATAAAAAAGAAACATTTTTTTAAAAAGGGCATTTGCAGACAACAGAGTGATTTTATTGGAAGAACCTCTGGAAAGCTCTGAAGCACTATAGGAGAGATTAAAAGAATTTAGAGAGTTGAATTGAATAAATCTTTATTGCTCAGCTAAAAGCCATTGCAAAATTTAGAGAGCTGGCTGGATTCAAGACCAATAAAAGATGATAACTTTAACAAAAATATGGGAAAAGAGGATCAAACACAATTCATGGCTAAGATAGGTTTTAAAACTGAAAAAAGGCAAAATATTTAGGTATTTCTATGAGAAATATGAAATGTATGCTGTTGGAGAATAATGATGATAAAATATAGAATGATATTAAGAGAGATGTACAAAGACGGGAGAAACTAAAACTAAAATTTCCACTTTGGAAGAGAATTTCAGTGATAAAAATGAATGTTTGCACAGAACGTTGTTTTTGTTCAAAACAATACTGATCTTGACCAACAATGTGATATCTAAGCAATGGTTTGAGAAACTTATCAAAATTCGCATGGCAAGGGAAGAAACCAAGAGTCAAATATTAAGTTTACAGTATGAAAAGCAAAGAGAAGATCTACGATTACCATATTTGAAATTTTATTTCTCTTCCTATTGTTTAATTTGGTTGAAAGATTGTTGACTATTAAGAGGTTATTGGAAAGGCATGACCTGAGGTTTGGGTGGCATGGTAATTATGGTATGATAAAGCTAAAGTGAATGCAGATTTTAAGAATCATTTTGTAAGATATGCCTTGTTAATAACATGGAATAGGTACTCCTTAAGATGTCTCTGTGGGTTTTAACTCAAGAAGCCATAGGAAGCTATAGGAAGGTAACAAAAGCAAAGGAAAACTGGGTAATTTGCCAGGATCTTTTGGAGTGTGATCAAGAACAATATAGAATTTAGTCAAATGAAGAATTACTGAATGGGAAATTACTAGAAGACCATTGTAATTTCAAGGGAATTTAAGGTCTGGCCTGATCCCAGTTTGTTCCTCCATGTTCTAAGTTTTTCCATACTGTCACTAAGAAAGGTCTAAGAAAGGCCTTCTGGTATTTCTCCATGCTGCTGCTGTTCAAGGTCTTCTGACTTGTTAAGGACACTGCTTTGCTTTGCTCTGATGTACTCTGTATGCTTACCAGCTTAAAATGTAGACAAAACAAAGTTGCAAGTGATGCCTGCTAAGCGGCACCTGCCCTTGGCTCAGGACATCTACTAGATAACAAGTGCTAGGAGGAACTCAAAAGATACTCACTTAATCAGTGATCTTGACAGTTGAAAGGGGTTTAGCTCATCCCAGGCTTGTAAACAATCACAAGGTTTCCATAAGAGATGGTTCAGTCCTCCCAGATCAAGGGGGATAAATACCACCTAGAATCCACTCCTGCGGTGAGCTCAGCATGGCATGCCAGCTGGAGTGACATGCACGGGTTGCTACATAGAGGGGTCTCCTTTGCTGTTCCTTTCAAGGCTCCAGGGCAGTTGATTGAAGGAATCTTTGCTTGGTAAAGAAACCCATCTTTATGTTATCTAGGCATCATAGGTTTAAGTGGGTTTCATCTGTATGCTGATATTGCTTGCATGCTTATGATGTTTAAATTGCTTGCTGTTTAATAAAATTTCAGAGTTTTCTACTATGACTGGTGTCATTAGTTGCCTCCAGATCCCTGCAAAGGAACCTTTGCCTTTGGTAAACTGGCCAGTCACCTTTGGCAAGACAGAGAGTTACAGTTTGCAGTGATATTCTTACAGACAAATATTTGTAACAGATAAGAAAATTACGGTTTTGAAAAAAAAAACAAATCAGTATTTCAGGTGTAATTATGTACGGACGATGAACATTTGATTGGTAAAATGTATGAATTTTGTCAAAAACTGAGTTGGAAGAGGAACAAGTTAAAGATTATATGACAATGTGGTCTCAGAACTTGAGGCGTAACATACAGATAGAACAATGGGGGAAATGTGGTCAAAGGAAGTGAAATGTCCTTTATGTTATGATCTTAAGGAAAATTTTTATAAAAATGCTATATTGCTAGTATTTGACTCCAGAAAAATTGACCAAAATGCATAAAGGGTTTTCTAATTAGGTTGGAAATATGAGCAAAAAGTAGGGATGTCTTAGGCCGGTCAGTCAGTCAGTCAGTCAAGCCTTTATTGCAGTCAACAAACCATGAGGCAAAACACTTGTTACATATGTTATATACATTCTACGTGGGGATAAAAACATAAAAATATAAAATATTTATAATAAGATAAAACACAATATGTAATAAATTAGATGTAATACATTTTAAAAACCGCTTAATAAGTTAAGTTTAAGATTAGATAGGAAACTATAAAATTTAAAACATATCATATGTAAAAATTTCTATTGAAGCTCATGCAACCTTTTTTCCTCGTATAGAATTCTTGGTAGCCCTACAGTTCCTAGAGATATGGCCCCATCTCAGGTGATTACTACAGAGGGGATTATTCAAATGTTAACATTTGTGTACCATAGACCTTCGAGTTTTAATAGCACTGAAGAGAAACTTTGCTACCTCCTCAGTTACTCTTTTTTCAGTATCCTCTAATAGATGTATTAAATACCAGGGATGTTTTATCATATGTAAAGGAGCTGAAAGAAAGCTAAAGGATTTTGGAAACAAATGCCTATCATTTGATTCAGAAGATTTGAAGGTTAATATGAAATTGAAACCTAAACTGTTTTTACAGAGACTGATAGATGACCAAATAGAGAAGAGATATGGAAGAATTTTGCAATATATGATCACAGCGGCAAGATTAACATATGTATAGAAATGAAAAAACACCATCATTCCAATGAACGAAGACTGGCTGCTGAAACTGAGTAACCTAGCTGAAATGGACAAATCATTCATATTGATTAGAGAAAAATTATTGGTGTCATTTTTGAAAGACTGGGAATTTTTTATTTGCTTTTGGCTTAGAAGTGAGAATAACATGTTAACTCTAGGTTTTGATAATTAATAGAGTTTGAATTGAAGAAGTGTATGAATAATATATAGATAGTAAATTTATATTATATAATAAAATATATAACCATAGTTAGGAAAGCTGGAAACCAATTTTAACTTCTTTCTCTCTTTGTTCTTTGTTTTTTCTTTCTTTCTCTTTTTTCTCTTTCTCTTTTCTTTCTTTCTTTCTTTCTTTCTTTCTTTCTTTCTTTTTGTTTGTTAGTATTGAAAATTTTCTAATTTATAGAGGAAAAGCTTTCATTGCTACGGGAAGCTCTCCACAAAGTTGGTCTTCAAGTGGGGAGAGTATAGAACAGTGTGGAATTTGGAAAAGTTGTTTATTTGGCCTGTAATTCCCAGAAACCCACCCACCCACCCAACAAGCATAGCCATTCTCTTAGCCAATCGCTTAACCAGTTGTTGCAGGATTCTGTGAGTTGCAGTCCAAAAGAGTAATTTTCTCAGACTCTGAGAGAGGGTGGTAGAGGATGGGGTCATCAATGGGTACTAGTTAGGATGGTTAAGCATGATCTCCAATATCAGCCTCTGTGTATCTTGTTCTGAGGTGTGATAGATGAACGATACAGTGGCACTCATATCCTGCTAGTAGGCTTCCTGTAGGTAACTGGTTGGCTACCACATAAACAGAACGTTGGACTAAGGCCTTTTCCTTTGCGATGGGAAAAGAATACTCCTTCTTCTGTCTTGTTTTATTTTACCTACATGAATAACAGCTAAATAGGGCTCAGTTCTCTCCACAGCCTGGAAAAGTTACTTTTTTTATTACATCTCATAGAATGTCCCAGTGAGTCTATCCCCGAAAGCATGTTTTCCAAGATCTGGTTCTTACAAGGTTTGTACTTTCAGATCCAGAGCATGCTGAGTTTAGCAATGCAACTTCACAAAGCAGTGAACTATCATTTCATAGACTATTTCCACACCATACTGTGATCCTGCGATGCCCGGGCATCATCCCAGCAGTGCCACTGCCAGGATGGCAGCAGGACCCAAACATTCCCCTTTGCACCTAGCCAGCTGCTGGCAGATGGGTAGTGTTCAGGTCATACTCCTTCCTTCTGCAGTGGATTTGGCCTCTTCCTGTGCTGCACTGAGGAAGGAAGTGCTTGATAGTACTTCTGCACTTCCCACACAACCACCAGAAATGTGGTCGTTGCATGAAGGGAGGCCATTACTGGATTTTTTCCAGTAATGGTATGACATGCCATCACAACGGCTGAGATTGCAACAGAAGCAGAACCATGTTGATTTTGTGTGATGGCACATGTCCTAGAACCAGCTTCAACATGTCCCCATGCCAGGATGGTGCCATCATGCAGAAATAACGATAGTTTTCATTTCTTAAAGAAACTACAAGAATATGTGCCATTAGCATGTTGCACTATGAAACAGCTAACAGGAATCATCATATATGATAGAGACCTTTATTTGCCTCCTGTTAAACAGCATTGAGAACACTATATGTTTTTTTTTTATCTCAAGCCACCAACAGAAGGGAAGGTAGGGAAGGTAGGGAAATCAGAACATCAGATTATGGGACATTTAATCCTTTGGCAAGAAATTGAAAATATTCCTGACATATCACTGATGTGAGAAAAATGAGAGTATGTTTACCATCCTAGATGCCTTTTTACATGAACATCATAAATAGATAAGCCTTTACAACATTTATTTATTAATGACTATTTTCATTTTACTGGTGTCAGGCACATTGCAGTCTTTCAGGAATAAGAGAATCTAACTCAAACTGTCACTCTGATGAGCAATATCTTACTGATATGAGACGCATACAGTCAAAGAGCTTCTGTCACACCTCTTAGGATGCTAAAGCATACAGATGAACCACATTCCTGAACGGCATTCCACTCAATTAAAGTAGTTTCAATCATCTTACGTACGTACCTCAAAGTAGCAATCATCTAAGCCTGCAAGAAATGGAAGAATGCAATCCTGCCAGTTGTTCTGGGAATCCTACTGAGACTCCTTTAAAATACATCCATATCTGTCATTGACTGAAATTTGCCATTTGGTTGGAAGAGCAGGTTCAGCTGCTAGCAGCTAATGCCATGTGTTACCTACAAAATATACAGCAAAACCTCTGTTAGTCACAATTAGAAAGAGAATTCTTTTCTGTCATATACTATTTTCCCAGTGTGCCTTTAAACTGTGATTTTCAGAAAATCAATTAGACATTTATTGTTGTGATTCACAAAAAGGAAAAGTCCTCACAGAGAAGGACTTCCAAGTGTTTGTTTTTCCTTTTCACTGGATACAATAATGTGTTTTCTTTAAAATGTGTGGTTCGAAAACAAAGCCTTTTATATTCCCTGTCTGCAAACCCTTATTTGTTCAGGGCTCCCCCCCCCCCTTCTTGTCAGGGATTCCAGGTAGGGAACCCTGGGAAAATGATCAGCCCACTGCAAAGATGCTGCATCATGCTCCAGCTGTGGGTGATTGCAAGGTTGCATCAGAAGCTGGGGTTGTGTGCAGAAGGTAGAGGGAGGTGTGCAAACCTCTACCTGATTGGTTGTAAATATGTATATAAGAAAGCAATCGCCAGTATGTATTTGTCTGTTGACCAAACCGGTGTCTGGCGCAAGCCTTTGTCCGTCTGTTCCATGTTGTGTATATAACGGAACGTTGCTACAAGATAAAGTGCCTCCTGTTTGGAAGAAACCTCCGTGTGTGAGTATCCTTACTGGGGAACAAGGCTGCTGCTGTTGGCTCGCTGTCCTATGGTTATTCCGCTGCATCTTTGTGGGGCTGAAACTCCTATCATCCCCCAACACTTCTCTCTCTTCAGGATAGTAGGACACATAAATTTCAATAGACTGAAGAGATCATGAGGCAGATGGTGGAGTGTACCAGAAGGAACCACACAAACCATACAGTGTGAGATGAGGGACATTTTTTTTCTTACTGTCTTTAGGATAAAATTGTGTAGCTGGATAGAAGG
The DNA here is from genome assembly GCA_030412105.1 of Cyclura pinguis. Lineage (NCBI taxonomy): Eukaryota > Metazoa > Chordata > Lepidosauria > Squamata > Iguanidae > Cyclura > Cyclura pinguis. Next base: position 62,622,059 of record CM059599.1, read on the forward strand.
TTAGATTTCTAGAAGATAATTTCATAGCAATAATCATTTTTTAAAAAAAGATGATTTGAAGAGAAGGATGGCTGAAATTTTGAAATTTCCTACTTTTTGCCTTCTTTCCCAGCAGAGCTGAGGCTAAAAGAAGGAAGGAGTTACTGTATTTGCTGGAGTATAAGATGCACTTTTTTTCCTGGAAAATGGCCTTTGAAAATAGGGTGCATCTTATACCCTGGTGCATCTTATACAAGGCAAAACAGATGGAGAGGGGGAATTTGGGAGAGATCTCTTCTACCTGCCCTTTCTCCTCTTCCCTGCCCATCAGTTTTGCTTCAGCAGAGAGAAGTTTTGCAAGACAGAAAGGATGGGGAGAGGGGAAACTTCGCCAGGCCAATATAGCAAATCAGAAATGTACTAGTATAAACAAAAAAAAAAAAGGAAAATAACATTTGAAAATGGCATGCGCTTTATACACCGGTACATCTTATACACCGGCAAATACAGAACTAAATTTTGCAGACTGTTTTGGCTCTGAGGCTTGTTCTCAACCCTTGAAATTATATTCATTTCTAGTTTCTGTCCCTTTTGTTGTCGTTGGCTCTGAATCCTAAATAAGTAGTGGCACATTTTGAGATGTAACCTGGTTCTGACTGTTGGCAACTCAATAGAATGAGGGGTCCATTTATAGGTAAAAAAATCTGTTTATCCTACCTGGAGGTTGCCTCATTATGCAAGTAGTAAAATAGCTTGCTTTTGTTTCCTGGTGATTGCACATCCAGATGTAAACACAGGCTTTGCTCACAGGTCTGATTGTTCAGGCATGGAAGTACATACTTGGAGGTAAAAAACACAGTAGCAGGAAATATATATAGTTCGTTTTATTAACACCCTGCCCTTTTCCTCAAACTCAGGCTCAAGGAAGTAGAGTCACATTTCCCTTAATGTGTAATTTGATCCTTAGTCATAGTTCTGTGCTTAGGCTGAGCCCTCAGACATCAAAAGCATCTTTCTAGGAACATGTAGATTTATTTAATATTCATAGGCAAATTACTGGCCTGAGACATTCCTTCACAAGTTGGAGACTCCTCTCAAATATTTTCAGTGGGAAGACATGTCAAAGTTTGCACAACAACATACAGTGGCATTTAAATTTTAAATGCTTTGACATGTAACCATGAAGTCAGACAAAGTTCAAAAATTCAGGCAGCTCTAATGATTCTTGCAATTGATTCAGCATTTTCTGCAAACATCGTTATACAAAGAGCAGGATCACATAGCACAATATCAAATTTATTATGATAAGACGACAATCATATAAGAAGTAATTGGCACATGTCACTGAATGGGTGCACAAGATTACATGAAAAAAAGACCAAAGTATAAAGCCACCAACTCAAGATTTTTCAAGACGGTTGATTCCCTTCCCAGCATTAGGAAGACAGACTTTGTCCAAGATTCTGCAACAGCTTCATGTGGCGTAAAGGTCCTCCAAGCTTACTTTGACTTCCTCTGCAGAAGCAGCCAGTGGCACACCATCCTCACAGCTGAATAGCCAGGGGAGGGTAGAAACAGGCAGGTAACATTCGGCTCTGTTTCTGCAACCAAACTTGCAAAGAAGACAGCATCCTCCTGGACCTCTGTTGCTGTTCCATCTCCTTTCCATGTTACTTACTGCCCCTCCATCACCTACGGCCCCTCCATTGCTTACTGTCTCCTTTTCCTTCTCACTTGTGTGGCAGCCCAAGGTGCTGTGCCCTCCTATTCTCTCCTTCATTTCCTGCCCACTAGGGCTTTGGTGGCAGGGGCTGCTGAGGCTTCCTGCTATTTCACACTTCTAACACATGACCTAATTCACACCCGCTTGTGTGGTAGCTGTTGCTACTCCTTACTATGGCTGCCTGCAAGAGATGGCAGGACTACGCTTATGCCTTTTTTAAAAGATGAGTGATTGAATAGTGGTAGCGTGCAGGTGGTTATATTAAAGGTTTAATCTTTAAGATGCTTTTTCTTTCCATTCAGACTGCTATTATCTACAAAAAGCTATGCCAAATAAAACCTGCTACTTTTTATGGTACCAAAGAACTTGGTTGTTTTTGCATCATCAAGCTAAGATGGCTACCTCCCTATAAAGTTTAAAAGATATTCATTTTCCTGAGGAGTGTGTATGTGAGCATGTGTGCACGCACACAGACACAGACACGCACATGTGTATATCTCATTTAGCAGACCAAGGCCCTTTTAGCACAGCATTTGCCATGCAAAAGGGCCCCTGGAGCATTGCACAACTGCGAGGAGCAGTCCACACAACGCACTCACAATCACATGACGTTCCAGGCGCTAGCAGGTGCTGATCATGCACTATTTCATTTTCGGCTGTGAGCTGAAAATGGTGCACGATCGCACATCGCTCCAGGGCCCCGCGAACACTTGCCATGCATGCGGAGCTCTGGAGCTGCGGTGCTTGCCCTTCCTGCCCCAGTGCAGCCTGGGAAAATCCCAGGCTGCACTGCAGAAGGAAGAGGAGGGCCTCTCGTGCGAGCAGACAGCAGCTGTGGAGCTGAAGGAACCAGGACACGAGAGCCTCTTGCTAGAGGCTGCTCATACAATTCCCGCACCCCAGCTCCGCAAAAAGGTCAGTTGTGGAAAGGGCCCAAGTCTTTCCCCTTAACACATCTTCCTATACTTTACTTCCACTTCTCTTCGTGTAGCTCATAGCTGCTGTTTTATTTTCCTGCTATGGATTAATTGCAATAAGGAATAAGATAGTTTCCTGATAAATACAATGGACAAATATTCTGTACACAATTATTTAGGAGTAAGACCCATTTAACTTAGTAGGGCATATGTGAGAGTATTTCAATGGGCTATACTATATAACCAAAGTGAGTAAATGTTGAGCTATTGCAATAAGGACTTTATAATATCTCTACTCGTCTTTCAAACCATTTCCCCAAAATCGCATATTAATATCAAGTATTTGTCAGTAATGTTCTGTCTATCTACCCTCTTATCTTCAAACTCCTTTCCTCCTGGTAGCATCTAACTCAGCTCCTAGGAATTCAGTAGAAGATAAAATGGAATATGCCCTTTTCTGGAAACCCAGTCAAGATGAATAATATTGGCACATGAAATTCTTTGTAACAAAAACAGCCCATATCTCCTTAAATACTAACAGCTTTATTTCAGAATTAAGGCATTACCCTACTTTGCCCAGATACATTGTTTTGTTGCATTTTCCCTATATTCATTCCAATGTCATGGCTCCATTGCTTTACATGTATTGTTTGTGGGTACCTCTGTGAAAACAGACCTCAAATATCAGGGAACGGACTAGACTTTCCTTCAAAATTGCAGTATTAACCCAGTGAACCAGGAGAGGGTCAGTTTACAGTTTAAATCTCTATGAAGCTATGAGACTTTATTCATTGGATAAATGCTGAAAGGTGGTTGCAGGCTCATTTCTCTCAAAACAATAGGACCACATATTTTGCATTACCTTCCAGAACAGCTACAAGAGCTGATCCTTTGTAAAAGGAAATTGTGTAATTTGAAAGATGTATTGGTCTGAATAAGCACCATATAAAACTTGGCCGGTTGAGTAACACAGCAATCCGACCTAGAACTTCCATCAGCCCTTGCCAGAATACATAGTCATGTGAGCATTTAGCAGTCACAGGCCCTTTCCGCCCTATGCTGTTATAGTGCTATTATTCTACTTTCAACATCCTGTGGAATTCTGGGGTTTGTAGTTTCCTGAAGCCAAAGAGCTCTCTGGCTGAGAATTTAAATGCCCCTCCCTAAACTGCACAGCCCAGAATTCCATAGGACATTGAAAGTTGAATAATAGAAAACTTCCAGGTTTCATGGCGGACCGCGTGGTTATGTAGAAGCTTGTTAGCTGGAACACAACCACCCAGCGTGGACTAGCCGAAGAGAAAACGGGAAAATCAGAGCCGGCCAGAACCCCCCTGGTAAAGGGGGTCCGGAGGGTCTCGAAGGGGGCTCGACTGAACTCGTCCGATGGAAAGGCACAGTGATCACCGCTGTGCCAAAGGTACGGAGACAAGAACAGAGCCGAAGAGAAACCACAGCCACGCCGGGCAGCCACTCTTAGAGGGGCAAAGGGACGCCGAAACCCTTTTTAAAGAAGTGAAAAGAAGACAGCGGAAGAAATATTGAACATTAATACCTTTTTTTATGAGGAATCGCAAAGACCTCAACATGAAGGGACTGAGCCTGTCATGAAGAGGAAGAGTAAGTAAATTGTACTTGAGGGATTGAAGCTACAAGTAATGAACTACAAACAAATAGAGGGAGATTAAAGATATTGTAGATTTATTAAATTCATTATTACATCAAGCAACGGAGTAAGATTATCAAATCGAGAAGGGGACTTTTATACTTGGGAAAGAACTGTTTTTGTGGAATAAGACTGAATGAACTGTGGAATATAACTTGAACTGTAAGGTGTGACAACAGAAAGAGGGAGGTCTAGAGAGCATAAAGTATTGCATAATAATCTATTGGGAACTTGGGATAACAAGAAGGAGAGACTGAGTAAAAGAAGCACTTAAATGGACTATTTAAAAAATTTAATGAATTGATTCTATAGAAGTAAACTGGAATGAGAACTTGTAAGAAAAAACTGGAGAATAAACTTTACAGGATCGGTTGGAAATTTGTATATGGACTGCTTCCTCAAGGACACAGAGAGACGACGGAGAAAAAAAGGAGATCTATATGGTTGGCGACAGAACCTGAAGAGATAAGACAGTGGAGATTCTGTTGTTGCTGTTCTGCTATTGTATGAATTAAATTGTGATTTAAAAGTGTGTAAAAACTGTCCGAGATAGTGTAAGAGAGGGGGGTTGAACAGAGAGATATTGAATTGGAGCTAAAGTGTAAGCACAAGTAAAGTACATGTTGGAAGGTTGGTAATACAGGGAATTATTACCAGCTGGAGAAGGTTGGGAAAGCAGAAGGGAGGAGAAACCGCACGATTATCAAGGAGTTAAGATCTGTAAACTGACCTTGACAGACTTTGATTAAGCTCATAACGCTGAGAGGAATCTAAACTGGGGAAGGAGCTCCATCTTCTGGGGTAATAGAATATTACAAGACGTGTATATAATTAATTTCTGGAAATTACGTTTAATAAGTCGATGTAAGCTGACAAATTTGATGTAAAAAATATAGAATTTGATTGTGATATATCGAAGAATTTCGTTGAAATAATTGTATATAATAAGAATAAGACTGTACAGAAGTGGCTTAAAGATTGCTGATATAATAAGACTGCTGATATAACAACTTAGTACCCTATTGATTGATACTTATAGAAAATAGAAAAGAGACAAATAGATATTTATAAGAGTTCATAAGAAAATATTTATTAGAAATAGAAAAGAAGTCTATAGGAAATTTGTATGAAAAGAGAAACATATATAAGTGAATAAGAACATAGAACTGTGGGGTTGGGTTTTTTGTTTTGTTTTTTTTTGGTACAATATATTCTACTGTGTTGTACTTTCTGTGCTGTATTTGAATATACATCATGGCAACAAGGAAGAAAACAGTTACTTATGCGCAATCTCAAATTGCTGTTGAGAGGAGACCTTCCTTGGAACAGCCTCAGCACTCAACTGAGATAGGAACAAAAACATTGGAGGAGTTAAGAAATTTCAGGCAGGAAATCAGACAAGAACTAAAAGAGACAAGAAATGAGATTAAAACTGATATAAAAAAGGAGATGGAAGCATTTAATATGAAAATGGAGAAAATAAATAGAGAGGTCGAAACAGTGCAGACAGAAATGAAAGAGATGGAGATAAGAATGGAGCAAAGAGAGGAAGATTGGAAAGATATGAAGGACAATAAAAAAAGACAGGATATTGAAATAGAGGTCCATGAAATGAGATATCGGGATAGATGTCTGAAATTTTGAGGAATTGAAGAAAAGGCGGGTGAAGATTTATATGCGAGATTGATACCTCAACTAGCGGCATATATGGACTTGATGGAAGAGGAAATAGACAGGGAAATTGACCGGATATTTCGTATAAGTTCAAAAACAGCGAAAGAGAAGAACTGGCCAAGAAACATCATCATTTGCTTTACAAGAATATGGACAAAAGAGAAACTATTACAGAGAAATTATGAAGAAAGACTGATGGTGGAAGGAAAAGAAGTGAAAGTTTTTAAAGATGTCCCTTATCAAATATTAAGGAGAAGGCAAGACCATAAAAATCTTACAATAACTTTACAGAGATATAACACCAGATACAAATGGGAGAGACCTGAAGGAGTTTCCTTTACCCTGAATTCCAGGAGATACAGATGTATGACACCTTCACAAGCAAGTGAAGCTGTCAAAAAAGTAAGGGAAACATTTGAAAGTAAAAAGAGAGGTTCTAGAAAAAGAAAAGAAGAAAAAGAAAACAGGAAAGATAAGGATGAAGACAGGTCAGAACAAGAAAGAGATGATGGCGAAATTGAAGGAGAGGAAGAGGAACAGGAAGAAGATATAGAAGAAGAACAGCAAAGTTTAGAAACAGTAGAGAAATCCATAGAAGAAGAAGAGGACTAAGAAATGAATGTAAAATGTATATCCTGGAATATAAAAGGGCTGAATTCCAATTACAAGTGCAGACAGGTCTTTCATTATTTGGAAAAAGCTAAAGCGGATGTAATTTGTCTGCAAGAAACGAAGATTAGAGATCGGGATGTAAAGTATTTGAAAAACCCCAAATTAGGAAAATGTTACGTTTCGGCTTTTGAAAAGAAAAAGAGAGGGGTGGTGATATATGTTAACTCTAAATTTCCATCAGAAGAAGTATTCAGAGATAACGAGGGACATTATTTAGGAGTGCAAGTTCAATTTCTAAACACAACATTACTGTTACTTGGAATATACTCCCCATTAGATAATAAGAGTAAATTCTATGAGAAGATTGGTGAAGAACTGCAAAAATACATAAAAGAGAAGAATCAGGAACAAATCTTCATAATGCGAGATATGAATCGAGTTTTGGCCCCAGAACAAGATAGAACGACAAATAAAAAGCAAAAAATGAAACAAGGGAAACTTCCAAGATCTTTCTTTAGAATAATGGAAGACTTGTCACTAATAGATATATGACGATACAAAAAAGGAGATGAAAGAGGATATACATTTTATTCTGATAGCCATCAAACAATGTCTAGAATAGATCTATGCTTAATCTCGAAATCATTACATAAAATAGTGAAAGATATCAAGATTATAGCTAGAATATTTTCGGATCATAACCCAATCCAAGTCAAAATAAGTATGAAGAAACAAAGTAGTTATTTTACATGGAGGATGAATGACTTATTGTTAAGGAATGAAGAATACTTGAAAAAAGCAAAACAAGAACTAAGAAATTATTTTAAAGAAAATGAAAGGGAGGAAATTGCAGCCAAGACTGTATGGGATGCTGGGAAAGTGGTTATGAGGGGGCTGTTGATAAAGTGGAATACAGAATGGAAGAAGAAGAGGATAGAGAAGATGACAAAATTGGAAACAGAGCTCAAACAGAAAGAGGAAAAATTAAGAAGAGACCCAGTTAATAAAAAACTGACGAGAGAGATAAAAAGATTGCAAGAAGAGATTCGTGAGGAGAACACGGTTGAAATGGAAAAGAAATTAAGAACAAGGCATTTAAAAAACTTCGAGAGTGCTGATAAGCCGGGAAGATGGTTAGCGTACAGATTGAGGAAAAGACGAGAGAGAAATTTAATACTTAGAGCGAAGAAAGAAGACATGGTATTTACAGACCAAATGAAAATCATGGAAATTTTTTGACAATACTACCAGACCTTATACAGTAAGGACAACAACAAGGATATGAAAGGGAAAATAGATAAATACTTACGAGAACAAGATATTCCGAAGCTGACGGAAGATCAAGAAAAGAATCTGAATGCAAACATTACAATGATGGAAGTTATAGAGGCAATAAAAAGAATGAAGATAGGCAAATCACCAGGACCGGACAGATTTTCGACGCTATATTATAAAGAGTTACAAGAAGAACTATCCTTACCAATGCAGAAAATGTTCAATGAGATCATAATAAATGGCAAACCAGAATTGTGGAGAGAAGCAAACATAACTCTGATATTAAAAGAGGACAAAGATCCGGAGGAACCAAAAAATTACAGACCTATATCATTACTGAATATTGATTATAAAATATTTACAAATATAATAGCAGAAAGATTAAAGAAGATCACACAAGTAATAATTCATACAGATCAAAGCGGTTTCCTTCTGGGAAGATATATCAGTGACAACGTGCGCACAGTAATAAATATTCTGGAATACTATGAGAGACATAATGAGAAGGAAGGAGTGTTGGTCTTTGTTGATGCCCAAAAAGCGTTTGATAATTTGAATCAAGAATTTATGATAGAATTATTGGACAGAATGGGATGTGGATATAAATTCGTAAATTGGATAAAACAGATATACAAAGACAGCAAGGCACAACTAATTATTAATGGGGAAAAGACAGCACCAATGGAAATAAAAAAAGGAACACGTCAAGGATGTCCCTTATCACCTCTTCTTTTTATAATAATGGTTGAAGTACTTTTGAGAAAGATAAGGGCAGAAGACACAATAAAAGGAACTAAAATAAAAAGACCAGAATATAAGATGATTTAGTGCTGTTTCTTGAAGAGCCAAAAACAAGTTTAAAGAAAATGATAGAAATAAGTAAAGAATTTGGGGAAGTTGCAGGCTTCAAAATAAACAATGAAAAAACGAAGATTTTGACTAAGAATATAAGAAAACAGGAAATAGAGGACTTGATTCTGATGACAGGATTTAAAGAGGAAAAGAAGATTAGCTACTTGGGAATAACTGTAACTAAACAGAATAATGGACTATTTGAAAACAATTATGGTATAAAATGGAAAGAAGTTAAAAGAAATTTACAGATACGGACAAAACAGAATTTATCGTTATTAGGACGAATGGCAGCAATTAAAATGATGGTATTATCAAAGATAAATTATCTGTTCCAAAAATTACCAATAATTACTAATAACAAATGCTTTCAAGAGTGGAAAAAAGACCTTACGGACTTTATCTGGAGTGGAAAAAAGCCTAGGATAAAGTGGAAAACATTGATAGACAGGAAAGAGAAAGGAGGCTGCAGTGTACCAGACAGGAAACTTTACTATTATGCGAATGGGATGACGTTGATAAAAGATTGGATCATGCTGAGAGAAGATAGGATGTTGAACTTGGAAGGCTCAGATCTCTGGTTCGGCTGGCATGGATATTTGTGGTACAACAAGGCAAAGGTAGACAAAGAATTTATAAACCACTATATAAGAAGATCCCTGCTAGAGATTTGGAAAGTTTGGAAAAGAAAACTATATTCCAGAATACCGTTATGGGTTTCACCTCATGAAGCTTTATATGGTAAATGGAAAGGACCTTCAGATAGAGGGATAACATACAGAGATCTAATGGTGAATATTGGAAAAGAAACACAACGTATAAAGACTAGAGAAGAACTAATAAATGAAGGATGGAACTGCCAGTGGTTTTTGTACATCCAGCTTAAAGAAAGACAAAAAATGGATCAAAAATTAGAAGGACTGGAAACTACCACCCAACTAAATGAGTTTGAAAAGATAATATTTGAGAGGAGAGATCATCTAGCATCACAATTACACAAATTCATGTTAGAGAGAGAGCTAGAAACTGAAATTATAAAAGATACAATGATAACTTGGGAGCGGAATATCGGCCATGAGATCAAGTTGGAATATTGGAAGAAAAGTTGGGAGGACACTCAGAAGTTTACCCTGGCACAGAGGTTAAAGGAAAATCATATTAAAATGTTGTACAGATGGTATCTAGATCTGGAGAAATTAAGTAAGATCTATAAGATTAAAGAAAAATGTTGGAAGTGTGAAAGTGAATGCGGTACTTTTTATCATATGTGGTGGCAGTGTGAAAAAGCAAAAAAGTACTGGAAGAAGATTCATAAAATAATCATGGAGATTTTGCAAATAAGGATACCACTAACACCAGAGATCTTCCTACTGAATATGTTACATCAAGTTAACAAAGAATATTGCAAACATAAAAACAAGATACTTTATATGATCACAGCAGCCAGAATAACATATGCTAAATATTGGAAAAGAAATATAATACCGGAATTGGAAGAATGGCTAATGAAAGTACAAGAGTATGTTCCTCTGGAAAGTCTATCACGAGCGATGAAAAGAGGAAGAAGGGGAGAAAAAGATAATGAAATGATGGAAGTTAAGAGATATATAGAGAATAATTGGCTAAAGATTTGCCAAGAAGAATAAATTGATCAAGATATGAAAGAAAGAAAGCTGAAAATGACATATAAGCTAAGAAGTGTATTGTTAGAGGCCAGTCAACAGTATCATTAGGTATAGAGGTAACAGATATAAGACAGAAAGAACAACCAAGTAAAAGAAAGTAGGAAGTGACAGAGTGAAAGACGATAAAATGAATTATAAAGAAAATGGAAGATTGTATAATTAAGTATTATAAGTATCGATAGTATTTATAGTATTTATAAGTAAGTATTGATAGTAATATAAGTTTTTTTTATGTCAAGTGCAAATATGTTGGTAAAAAGTGCGAATTTTAATTTAAAAAAAAAGAAAGTTGAATAATAGCACTATTAACAGTGGAAAGTCCTACAGTCCAAAAACAACTGGAAAATCACAGCTGCTTATCTGTGACGTATGATTTACTTGCATCAGATACAATGAACCCCACTTCACAACAGTTTATGCTATAATAAAAGTGTTAATCTTCAAACTGCCATATAACTTTAATTGCTCCTATTTGTTAATTGGTCCTATTTCTTTTTAATTATAAATAAATGCAATATTATAAAAAAATGCTATTAGTTTCCAGTGTTTTCTCGTCTAAAGAAAACCACAATCCGGTTTCTGCTTTTCTGGAACACCTCAGTGCTTGGAGATGTGGAAAGCATTGAGCAGGAGAAAAAAAATCAATTCAAGTTTTCACCTTCACTAATTTGTATCTTATTTGTGGCAAGTCAGTATTGCAACAGCTGTGAAAAAAACACAATACAAATCTAAAAGCTTCTAAAACTCACTGAGATGTTGGCACTGAAGTGTCATTTTTGCCATTGGCAAAAGTCCCAGCTACAAGCTCTAAAAGAATCATAAACCTTTTATATAACCTACTTTCTCTGAATGTCTTGCACCAAGGCTGTGGGGAGAGGAGCAGAGAGGGGAGAATATGGATATTCAAATAGTTTCTACAGAACTAGGACCAGACCTAGGAAGAAAACACTAGAGATTCTTTTTTATTTAAATATTTTATATATACATTTTATGTTTTATATATACATATACATACATACATACATACATACATACATACAGATGTCTTTCCTTTCATATCCTGCTAGGCCCCCAATTTGACCACCAGCGGGGAGTTGCTGAAAATGAGATTAAGTTTTTAGCCTTTTAACCAAGCCCAGAAGACCTTCTCCTGTTGCATGATTAAAGCAAAAATTGCAATTGAACAGCTAATCATTAATACAGTTTATTAGCTCCAAGCAGCTATTTTCTAGACATAATGCAAACACAGTGCAATCTGGTTGAGGGGACATATTCAATAAAGAGACTGCATTCATTTTTTTTCATAAAGGAGTTTGTTGGATATATCACATTAATGGAGTTAAGGAATCATTGCTGACTTTTGCAAGGCAGCAAAAATGTAGTCAACAGAGGTCACTGGTTTCTTGACTTTAATTGTCTGGAATAGATTTTGCACAACTTATTTTTCTGAGATTACTCCCTTACTCTCTTTTGCTAATCTCTTTTCACTCTTCCCTGTATCTACAAGAATAATACTACATTTCTCTGTTCTTCCTCACATTTGAATGCTGCTAGCAAGGTTTTGAAATTAATGATCCAATTTCTTCCTCACTGCATGGTGTCCTAGGGATTTCGTTGCCATATCTCCACACAATAACACAGAGTAGTCTACACTAAGGCAAGGTACATAGCCACATGTCTTTGGAATTAAGTCAGGGTTTCACTCATTTATCTCAGGGGAGGAGAACATGTGACCTTCTAGATGTTGCTGGATTCTAGCACCCATCAATGCCACAATCATTTACCATGGTCAGGGATAATGGGAATTCTAGATAATGTTCCAAGAAGGAATTAAATATCATAAGTAGCATAGAAACTGTGGGACCTAACTACCCTAAAGGTACAAGTTCCCATCTGATCTTGGAAGCTAAGCAGGGTCAGCCCTCATTAGTACTTGGATGGGAGACTGCCAATGAATATCAGATGTTGTAAGCTATCTTTCAGAGGAAGGAACTGGCAAAATCACTTCTGAGTGTTGCTGGCCTTAGAAAACCCTATGAAATTCATGGAATTGCCGTAAGTCAACAATTAGGTCAACAGGCAGGTTCAGAGCGTATGTATACTGTTTTATCGTTGTGTGCCTTCAAGTCATTTATGACTTATGGAAACCTTAAGGCAAACCTATCACAGGGACTTTCTTGGCAGAATTTTGTTCAGAGTAGGTTTTCCCTTGCCTTCCTCTGTGGCTGAGAAACCATGACTTGCCCAAACTCAGCTATTGTACGTGGAAAATGAAAGGAGAAGTATTAAGTGACACGAATGATTATTCAGTCTATGGACAATTTAGTAAAATGATGTTAAATGATGTAGTATTTGTTTTTCATTTGGGATAATTAAATGTGTTTTGAAAATTATAGCTGAAAATGCAAATATCTGGAGAGTTCACAGATGAAGCAGTTAAGTAACAACATCTCATTGCCCCAGTGCCTAAGCTCTGAAGCCCATGAGAATCTTTTGGTGTAATTGGCAAAAGACTAGTCAGACAGCTGCCAGTTAGACCAAAGAACTCCCAGACAGTGGGGGCTACTTTATGACTGGTGGGCATAAGTGGCAAAAACTATCATCATTACCAACACTAGTGAGGAAACATGAGGGTATGTTTGGCTACCCAACTACAGTTTCACTCCACTTAAAGTCAGCTTTATTCAGATGCTATTTTGTTGCTTTGAGTCAACAAGCTGGGAGAGACGAGGAGAAGAGAGGAGTGCCCAGCCTCACTTCTATGTTTCTCTCATTTATTTTGTCATATATAAAGCAATAAGTCTGAAAAGGAGAAGTTTCTTTTCCTGTGGAAACTCTCTGTGCAGGCAATGATGATGGAAAATCAGCTTCTTGCTCCTATGGAGACTCTCCACATGAACAGAAACTTCTTTTCTCCAAACATATGGATTTTAACATGAAGAAAGCAGTAACAGAGAGGTGGAGTTGAGGCTAGATGCTTCTCTTATTACCTGGTGATTTAGACTGGATAAGTATGAATAACAGGGAAAAGGCAGGGGAAACAGCCTCTGCAGCCCCTACAGATTTCCTTGGTAAGCCTCCACTCCAAAACAATTCTTTATTTTTTAATTTTTCTTTTATTTTCACAAAACATGCAAATGATCTGAAGAAATGGAAGGCTAGATCAGACTGTGCGTGTTCCAGTTCTGGAAGTAATATCAGAAATTTTCCTGGTTCAGCTCGATATTGAGGAAGGGTAGAAAAGAATACAGAGCTATGTGAACCAATGCAACACTATATGAAGCAACAAGTGGAGAATAGTTCAATTGCGAGGAAAAAGAAAAACAAAAAAATCCCTGCACAATTGTTGATTTTGATGCAGGACCACTATCACTAAACATGGACTGAATATTTCTGTTGACACGTTTATTCTAAACAAAACTTCATTAAAAGCCTACTGAAAATGGGTGATTCTTCCATCTGTGGTGCAAGTGAAATATTCTGCACTGCAGCTAAACCAAGTCCCAGCCCAGTGTGTTGTGTCTATCACCTGGAAACTACCCCAGCTATTCCAAATCCTACTCATAATTCAGATCAACAGCTCTGACTGCACAGCAGTGCTTGAATCCAAGTACTTTTTAATAGCTTTCTTCCCATCCCCCACAAAATGCAGTTAACAAATTGAATAAGAAAAGCATATGGGAGAGTGGAAGCTTTGTAGACAAAGGGATGTGATAATTGTACCTACTCATAAAACAGATGAGATTTTCTTTTTCTTTCCCTACCTCACATTATCTTACAGTGTCTACAATGGCTTTTCTGTCATCCACGCTGACAAAACTCTGTTTGCACAGTAGCATGTATAGTTGGGTTGCCATGGTTTCTCTATAGTCTCTAGCTAGGATTTACAGATCTTTTATGTGTGCGTGTGTGTTTGTGTGAGTGTGTGTGTATTTTAAAGGAGGGGTGGGGAGAAGCTGGTGAGTCTCATTTTACAGTGGTATGTTTATCTTGAGGACTTGAGATTTTCAGTTTTATCTGTCCAATATTGTGTATCTGCTGACAGCGCACCCATGATTTACTGTAAAACATAACAGTGATAACAAAAGCACTTTGTGCAACTGGCCACTATAAATCATGCAAAGCTTTACAGTGTTAGAGTTGATACAATAATTCGTCAGGCTGCACTATATGGATTGCATGTTTCAAAAGGTGGGGGAAGAGGGGAGATGGGAGGAGAACAGAAGCTCTTCTAATCTGATGTTGAATTTCAGGCCTTTATCTCTGTCCTATTAGTCATATCACAAGAGAAGATTGCCCTCTGGTGTTGCAAATCTGTGGTGTTGGTCTTTTCTTGCCAGTAATCATCTCATTCTCCTTATCTTTCTCTTTGTCTGCTGCCTTTCAAAAGAGCAAAATGTGACTCTTAATACCTCAAATGCTTCCAAAAGGACTGCTCTGTTTTCTAATGCACATCACTGTCACTTTCAAAATAATGTGTTTATCAAGAATAAAGGGCTACTTAACATACTCTGTGTTGTCCCAAACATCCAAATACAGCCTTTTGTTCAGTGATGGGCAGAGCTACTCAAGCCTCCTATGAAGTTAATATAGAGTGAAAAAACAAATCTAGTTCAACCATTAAGCAGTATGAGGCAGTGATCTCCTATAGCAGATACAGAAGTAGCTCCCATGCCATTCTTCCCAACTCCTTCTTCATTTCTCTCTGTGGAGGTGTTTACCCCAAAATATCAGTGCCACAAGGGCCAACCTGCGATGCCAGTACCCCCTTGCAAAGGTGGGGGATTAATTAGCTCAAAATCAGGATGCTAATAAGAGGGGGGCAAGTTAGTAAGATCTTGCTATCAATGTTTATGGGTTCATGCAGAAAAAGAACCAGCCAGAGATACAAAAGTAAGCTAAAAATGTGTTTTATTGAGGGGAATTCACTCATGCATGCGCACAAGATACACACAATCACATACTCACATGAGAGCTAACTGAAGGAGAAAGGGAGGAAAAAATTATGTATAGAGAGGCTGAGGGGTTTGGAGGGATTTATAATTACCAGTCCTAAAGAGCAGTGAAGAGCAGAAATGTGTTTTGGCTTGGGTAGGATCTTGAACAGTTCCCATTCAGGAGCCAGATGGATAGAGTGACAGGTTGACCTTCTAGAGACTGCGAGTTGCAAGACTAAAATCAGGGATATTTGTACCCTGAAAATGGCCTGTGGCGGTGAAGGTTTCAGATGCAAGACAAAGGGAACCTGTTGTGGACAATGGGTCTTTCACCTGTTGATGGGCGTAGTGCTTGATTGACAAAGACATGATGGGTATTGTAATAACTGTCTATTGTGGGTGCTACAGGGAAAGAGGAAGGAGTCCAGATGTACAGGGGATGGGTATTTCTCAATCAGTGTCCTGGTGGGCTTCTCACAATGGCATTCTCCAGGAAATTCCAGCTTCTATTATTCTCTGGAACAGTGATGATTTACCTGATAATTGACCTAGGTTATACCAAGAGTGTGTTTTAGCCTGACCTGCCTGTGGCCTCATGTTTACGGTCAGGTTTCTTCCTCTTTTACTTTGACCTTCTGGTCACCTTCAGCTTGGATTTTGATATCAGTGCAAATTAAAGTGTGTTGCCAATTAAAGTGTGTTGCCAATTAGATATGGTGCCCATTCCAAACCAAACTGATATCGCAGACCCCCAAAGCGGGGCCTCACAGAGGATAGAACTATGTTCCATCTAGCTTGCTCTGTCGTCGATGTGCGGGGCAGCCTGCTGTTTTCAGATGCAGTGGAGAATTTGTCCCATCTTCAATGCTGAAAGAAGAATCAACTGCCACCCCAGTCTGCTAATATATGTGGAATGAGGTTAGGGAGCTATCTTCAGGCAGCAAAAGTTCTTGGGCTGGGTCTACTAAATAAGGCTACTGGACATCTGAAGAGTGAACACAGGAGAGATCAGGAAGAACTTCAAGCCCTGTAACAATGTATTGTCTTTGCATTGCCTGTGGTCAGTTCACTGAGGATGGTGGCATGGGTAGAAGGCTCTGGACACTGCAATACATGTAGTCCCCCTGTACTACCACAATGCGAGAGAATCCAGAGACAATGTAAATTATGGGAAATATACAGAAGCAATGCAATATTCTAGAGAGCTAGCATGTTATAGTGGTTTGAGCATTGTACTATGACCCTGGAGACTGGGGTTCAATTCCCTGCTCACCCATGGACAATAACCTCAACACTACTGCGGCTCTTTGGCCTCAGTGAACTATACATCCCAGAAATCCACAGGATGCTGAAAGTAGAATAATAGCGCTATAACAGTGTAGTGTGGAAAGGCCCTCTATCTACCTTTTTTAATTTTATATGAAGAACATGGAAAGCAGGATTAGACTCAGAGGAAGGAGGCATACAATTTAAGATGCGAAAATGACATCACGTTACTTGCAGAAAACAGCAAAGAGTTGGAACAACTTTCAAGAAAGTTAAGGAAGAAAAATGCAAAAGCACAGTTATAGCCAAACATTAAGAAAATAAAACAACTTCAATAACATTAAATTGGGTAGTGAAACAGTTAAGTTTTTTTATACATAGGTTCAGTTGTTATTCAAAACTGAAACTGCAGTCAAGAAATCAGAAGAAGATTAGGATTTGGAAGGGTAGCAATGAGGAAAAAAAAATAAGATCTTCAAATGTAAAGATATATCAGTAGATATCAAATCAGAATCATCCATGCCATGTAGGCATTTTGTGCTTCATCAGAGAAGAGCAAGTTTAGCAATCGTGGCTTTTGAAAGCCAGATATTTCAAGGAATTTCTGTGCACATTTTCAGGGAAACTGTAGTATAATAGACTTTTATCAACAGTTCAGATCATTATAGTCGGATGCTTTAGACAATATGCAATTACTTCCTAGCTTACAAAACTATTTTGCATGTGGAAAATATTGTAATTTAAGTTTGTTTGCTTTTTTGGAAGCTTCACAGCATACTTTCTGATTAAAATCATTAATTGAGGGTTCGTTTTATCATTGAGTATGGATATATTTTTGTCCAGAAATGTCATTTATAACAGCTGATGTCCAAACATCCCCCCCAAAAAAATGTTTGTCTCTGCTCCTCCCTAATGAAAATTGCTGCAATGTACCTCTCTCCAGATGTCCCCCACTCCTGGTTTATGAGGCATCAATTGTGGTTGTTCATCTACTAATATATAAAAGTCAAAGTTTGTTTGTCTGTGTCAGCCGAGAAGACCTCATATGATTGACTACCTGAGAAGATTCTGTAGAATCCTGGGGTTTGCAGTTTAGGGAGGGACCTTTAGAATTCTCAGCCAGAGAGCTCTTGGGCTTGAGTCAACTGTGACTGTCTTGAATAGGCCAGTTGCTATGGAGATGAGGCCTAGCAGCAAGGAGGAGGTCAGTGTATTTCCTCAGGAACCCCACCTCTGTATGTTAATAACTCTGTATACAAATCAGATTGGGGAATATGGGGAAAACTTACAGGTACTGGACAATACAGTTTGGGGAATAAGAGGGACAGGATCCCAAATCTTTCTAACAAGTATAACCTATGAGAAAATAAAATCCTGGGCAATACCAGGTATATACACTAGTTCCGTGTATTCTCATTTGCAGTTTTTCAGAATTTGCCTCCCTCTTAGCTTCAAATCCAATTTAATACACAAAGTCTCCCTGAATTCCATAAAACAATTCATAGTATTTGATATTATATTTAGTTCTGGCCATATAACTCTATGTCAGAAGGTATCTTCAAACTGCTGGCACTTTGAAGAACAAAAGACTATATTTGTTTCTGTTTTCTTTGCTTTTGTTTTGTTTTCACACAGAGAGGCAGCAGGTGGGACCTTTCAGAAACACATTGTCAAACTTCCCTTTAATGCCCATGGCAGAAATATAACAATCAAGGTGAGCAGTGTTGAGATGTAACATCACAAAGGCAGGCAAGACTCGTTCGTGCTTATATTAAGAAGGGATTTCCCTCCACCCCTTTTTTATTTGGTCTGTGATATTCATTTGACATCCCCATCTCCCAGTCTACTGCTACTGGCTTGCGTTATGAAAGGTGACTCTCCATCTCTCAGCAATCAGGACTCCGAAGCAAATAATAAAAAATAGATTACAAAGACATTAAAGCATGCAGAGTGAGAAGAGTAAAACACTAAACAGCTACCATCCATTTTCTTTGGCATTTCAGATCTTTATTTCCCTAGGATCCATTAAAACCAAGTATTTTCAGACCACAGGGGGATCAAAGTAGTGCTAGCAAAATACGAAGAGAAAAATCATATTTTTTACTATGATGTTACCTCCCTACTTGCTTTCTTCTCCCCAGAAATGTGCTATTTACCTGAAAGAAGACATTTTCCAAAACTGGGTACTTTGCTTGTCAACGTTATGCATATCCAAAATGCAGTGATCATCAAGAAACATTGAAATCTCTCATGTTGAGAACAACCAAGGAATGACTGCTGTAAATATTTACCATTCCATAACTTTACAGTTCCATCATTTTGAACATTCATCAGATATGTGTGAGACAGCTTTCTTTCTCTTGTATCGGGCCATTTCCGCACTACACTCTTATAGAGCGATTATTCCACTTTCGACATCCCATGGAATCCTGGGGTTTGCAATTTCGGGAGGGGCCAATTGGCCCCTCCCTAAACTGCAAACCCCAGGATTCCATAGGATGTTGAAAGTGGAATAATTGTGTTATAAGAATGTAGTGCGGAAATGTTTTTCATGTGTAAAAACTGGTGTTTGTGCACATTCATGTGAATACATGGGAAATGATTTCAAAGTAGTTGAAACCTTTACAGGCATTAACATACATATCCAAATTGTCATTAAGCAACTGATGAAAAGTGGACATGACTGAACCTAAACAGGCCCAGCAGGCCTGCCTACTACTAATACTTTCTCCCCACTCCATCAGTGCATCTGTTCTTAAAGAGCAACAATATACAGTACAGTGGGTCTTTGAAACCTTGTGTGTTTGTGTGTATGCATACCTTCAAGTCTCCAGTCAATTTACAGTGACCCCATGAATTTCATAGGGTTTCTTAGGCAAGGCATACACTGTGGCCATTTCCATACTACACTCTTATAGCACTATTATTCCACTTTCAATATCCTATTGAATCCTGGGGTTTGCAGTTTAGGGAGGGGTGTTTAGACTTCTCAGCCAGAGAGCTCTTGGGCTTCAGGAAACAACAAACCTCAGAATTCCACAGGAGATTGAAAGTGGAATAATAGCACTGTAACAGTGTAGTGCAGAAATGGCCCAAGCTACAGTTTTAAAAAAGAAACCTTAACGTTTATGTGAGGAGTTTAGGAAAGCATTTTAAAAAAGGAAAAAAACAAACAAACCAGGAAATATATTTCTCTGTGCATATGCATGTATGCACAGCATGATAAACAATGAATATAATGTTACCTAATACATTAGTCTGAAATAAAAATGTGTTTGTTAAACTGTCTCAGAATCACACAAATCAAAATCAAAATTTCTCGGATCTGCTATATGAATTCTGTGTTCATACCCACCTTCTCCATCCACTGCACATTATTGTCAGGTCACCAGTTCCCTGACTTAGGTATAATCATGTAGAAGGAGGTATTATCCCAAAGTAGGGTGACTCAGAGGTCCACCCATGATGCCAGTGCCTCCGTGAAACAGTGGGAAATATTAGCTCAAACAGGAGGTCTGCAAGAGGAGGGTAACCCAGCAGGACTTTTTAGACCGGTGTATACCAGTACTGTGCAGGAACACCAGCAAGAGATTCAAAGAACATTTGTTCTATTGGAGGAATTATCAATCGCATGCACACAAGATCCAAGCAGTCTCACAAGCACATAAGACTAACTGAAGGAAAAGGGAGGAAAAATTGGATAGCAAGAAATTAGGGCGAAGTGGGTGATATTTACCTATTCATAGAGAAGAGATTAAGTAATGTGGCTCAGACTAGGGTCTGAGAGTGCTCCAAGAATGGAAATCAGAGCAGCAGAGTAATGGGCTACATCCAGAGTACTACAAATTATCTGGTTCAGAGCTATCTGAACTATCTGGTTTAAATATTCTTTTTCTGCCCTGAGGGGGAAGATGTTAATGACTCTCTGTCAGAGTAGACAATTGGTTCCAGAACAAGCTAACGGCCTTAGCATTAGGTGACAAAGGACTGGTGGGAATTGTGATAGCTCTTTAATGGCAGAACAGGTGAAGGGACAAAAGGGAAGCTTTGGTGGACCAATCTTCCAGGGACAGTATGGATTGCTAAAAAATATTATCTCAACCAAAAGTGGCCAGGCATAGACTTCTTGCTCCATATGGACATGACATCCTGGCATAGGGATGTGAGAGCAGCAGGAGCACGACGATGCTTCTGCAAGATGTCATTGCAGTCCTGTCCTTCCTCTGCCAACAGGCCCAATAGCAGGGTAAATCATTGATAGATTTTCTCTGCCAGTATCCTCAATCGCGTGAAGCTCCCACACTTACCTGCCCTGTGAAAAGGCAGAAAGTGCAATGGAGATGCTTCCTTCCCCGGTGCAGCATGGGAAAGAGTCCAGCTGTGCTGCCAAAGAAAGAGGAGAGTCCCTCATGCTCCCTTCTGCAGGGAGCTGGTCTGGTGCAGAGGGGAGCATTCCCATTGTGCTCCCTTCCCAGCAAAGGAACTGCTGGGATCACAACCACAGGGTGAGCGGATAGTGTAATGTGTGGAAAGAGCCATGGTATTTTTCTTTACTGTCAAATTGTGCAGGGGGACCTATTTAAATTGTGAATTGAAGCTTCTAGAACCTTCTAGGAGTTGCAATTCATCTTTGGTGGGGCATAAAAACAACAGTCCAGGGAGTCTTGATGGGTTGAGGTCCAAAAAAACCCAAAAAACTAACTTGGGAGGGTCTCATGTGGCCCCAGGGCTACAGTTTGCACATCCTGATTATAGAATTTGCACGTCTATCGCCCTTTCCGCAATGCACCTTTTCATGGAGCTGGGGTGTGGGGATCATGCGAGCAGCCTCCAGCGAGTGGCTCTCACGTCCCAGTTCCTTCAGCTCTGCAGCTGCCACCCGCTCGCGCGAGAGCCCCATCTCTTCCTTCCGCAGTGCAGCCTGGGAGTTTCCAAGGCTGCGCTGGGGCAGGAAGCGCAAGCACTGTGTCTCAAGAGCTCTGCACGCATGACAAGTGTGCATGGGGCCCCAGAGCAATGCACAATCACGCACCATTTTCGGCTCAAAGCCGAAAATGAAAAAGTGCATGAGTGGCACCTGCCAGACCCTGGAGTGTCACACGATTGTGAGTGCATCGTGTGGACCACTCCTCATATTCGCGCGATGCTTGTGGGGCCCTTTCACATGGCAAATGCTGTGCAAAAAGGGCCTATGTGTGTTGTATCACCTCACATTAGAGTGCCTGAACTGCATACTATTATTGGGAAGAGGCGGGAAGGACTAAATTTTATACAGCCATCTAAAACCGAGCCTGCTTGTGTCTAATCCAATTTGTTTTGCAAATTGGCCATTGACCTTTATATTGGAGATATGATTTCCAAACTATGTTTGGCAATTTATAATAAATATAAATTTACAATGACTTATTGTTGGCCTTTTTAAAGCTGGAAATATATATATACATTCTAAAGTAAGTTTATAGTTTCCCATAAAACATAGCAGAGAACATTCACATAGAAATGTAAAGTACAAGAAATTCCTTATATACTTGGCACTTATTTAGTCAGATATTTTACCGAATTTCTCCCCCACCTTTAATACCATCTTTGTGGATGTGGAGTATATACCCAGTTTTGCCTTTGCAAATGGACTCTGTCATCTAGCCTTCCCCTCCCCTGAGCCAGATCACCTGTGGTGTCCAGCCATTTGGGTTTGGCTGGGCAAAGGACTAAAAAGAAAAGGGTTTACAAGTTGTGTAAGAGCAAAGATCAAGAAACATGGCAGCAATCCCGTCAAGTGACTCCCTTTTGGCAACCCATGACTACTGCCCAAGGTGTGTGGATTCCACTTCTAGCAACAGCTCCTGTGGAAGTGCTGAGTACTCTGGGGAAGTCATCCCCAGTCATCCAGGTCTCCCTAGGTATGATCCTGGACACTGGTGGGCAAGTTTCTTTTTTGGAAAATCAACTCATCCAGTTATGACAACTATATCAGAATCCCCAGTTAACTCAGGTACTTTCCAGGGGGCAGAATGGCATGATCACATGTGGCCTGGCTGAAAAAATGATGAGGAAGCACCACATAAGGGAGCCCAGCAAATCCATCACCAGTCCCACTGCATGAGGAAGCTGATGGCCCACCAATTAGCTCATCTGATCTGGATGGCTAGGAGTCAGAGTCCATTTAACACTTCCCCTCCCCAAACAGTAGGTAGGCTGCTTCAAGTACCACTTTAAATGAAGGTTTTTATTAAAAAAAAAAAAGCCAGCTTAAAAAAAACCCCAAAAACCCTTCTATGCCATCTTTTCTACCTTTTTATGGACAGGAGGTAGGGAATCAATGCGTCTACATCTTTTTTTCTAACACAGCCTTGATAACATTCTAACTTTTTTGTATGTGTATTTTGTACACATTTATGAAAATTAATAAAACTGAGCAGCCTTTAATAAAACAGATGACTGTATTTCTATTTGCAAACAGGTTACTATTCCTTCATACTAACTGTAATACTGTACTGATGATACTGGGCTATTTCACATCACAGAGTGATAATGCCATGATTCCCACTTTAATTGCCATGGTTCCATCCTTGGATTTTCAGTGTAGGGATAGGTATTATCTGCCAGGGAGATCTGAGACCTTACCAAATTACAAATCTCAGACTTCCAAAGTATGTGGACCTGGCAATTTCAGTGGAATCCTAACAATATAACTGTTTAGTGTGAAAAGGCCCACTATTCAGAGTTTGAAATGACTGGTCACAAATAACTAATTGCTTTCAGTTATTTCATTCTTCCCAGCAATGAAGGTAAATTTCATTAGAGTATGATAGGAACTTGACAAATGCTGACTTTATTCCTTTTGTGGTACAGCTAACCTTTAGTTACTTTTAGAGCTACTGGAGTACCACCTCACCCAATGGTAATGGAGAATTACCACATGGTTCCATTGCTACCATGTACAATGCCCCAGACTGCTGCCTCATGCTCTGCTGTGGGTGTTGAGGCAACAACCCAGTAAACAGGAGAATGTATTTTGTACCACAAGCTGGCTGCTTGGAGCATTCAAATGTGTTCTTAATACCTATTTGCCCTTACTTCAGATGATAGGATGGACATCAAACTTTGACTGATTACTATTGAATAGTAACTTTCCAAGGTTTGCTTTTAAGTGGATGTGTTTAGTTCTTTTGGAAATAAAATCATAGCGTACAAAATTGTCCACTGATGCTGATGCATATGCAGTATCTAAGTCCACTATATGCAGAACAGCCTAATCCTCTGAATTTGTAATCATTTCACTGTTCAATCTATTCAGAATGTATAATTCTGCTGATAGACAGGGTGTTACTAAGCTTTAGTGGACTAGATTATCTGCTTATTGATTCTGTTCACATTTTTTTTTTCAGTCCAGCTATAATAGACTCTCCAGTACAGGGATAGAAAGACTCCCATGCCTCCCCTATGCTTTTTTCAGACTTCCACTGCTATACAGTGGTGAAGTTATTGCTCAGCAGGTCATTTCCTGGTGTGCTGTGATTGGCACACTGTTGACATTGCTGTGAAAGCAAGATTTTTCTTTTGCCAAGTGTTCCATTTGAGTTCATGACTAAATTCATTGCTTTTCATCCCCCTTCACACATTATTCATGGGAATCAAATAGCCTAAGTGTATAGGCTTCTGCAGGGTGGACATCTATGTGCAAGGTCCGGATATTGGTAAGTGGGGTTAGAGCAGACATGGGAAATGTTACTTTTTGGATGATTCCAAGAATCTCCCAGCCAGCATTGTGAATGACTGTACTCGCTGGGAGATTTTTGTAACTCCCAAAAATAAGTTTTCCAGATTCTGAGTAGGGATATCAGTATTTGACTATTTCATCCTTACATATGAGGATGAATACTTGCCACAGTTTTCTCCCTACTGCAGAGAAAACTAATATTTCTGTGCAATTTCTCACCTGGTATTAACATATCCCAAAGTGTTTCAGGAAATTGCTCTGCACAGATATGCACATTTATTTTGTGTGTGAAAATTGTGTGGGTTTGTGCAAAAACAAAACAACAACAACAACAACAAAAACCCAACCAATTTCCCCATAGTTGTATGTGGGGTTCTGGCCAAGCTTGCTGTTTTCTACTTAAAGGAGGGGGAAAAAGGCAATCTTGCACGTCTAAAATCTTGCACAGAAAACAACAATCTTGAATAACAAAACTATGTTGCTGTAGTTTGTGCAAAATTGCTGGATTTTGTGCAAGATGTTTATATATGATTTTTGTTGTGCAAGATTGCATTTTTTATGCAGAAAACTGCAATTCTGCAGGGAGGAGGAAGAAAGAGGTGACTTCACACAGTGGCTTGTCTGGAAACAGGGGCTGGCAATACATTTAGAAGTTATGACATGTAATATCATAACTTGTAGGGATTCATATTTACAGTCATGAATTACTGACTGTAACCCCCAAAATCTACCTTCCATAGCTTAGCAGCACTCCAAACAAGGCATTTCTAAGCCGCTAGAGATTGGAGCACTTTCAAAACTGAAGAACCCCATCATCATAGTTACAACAGTGATGCAGGATCTTGTCTAGTGTTTTTTTACACAAAACTTCACAGTGCCCATTTAAAGAAAGTGTATTTCTGTGCAGCATAATATCCTGAAACATTTCAGAATGTGCAAATACTGGGCAAAAACTGTGCAAAATTCTTACCACTGTTTTATTTTTCTCCCCCAGCTTTCCCCCGTGTCAAGAAACCTATTTTTCACCCAGGAAATGAAAAATGGAAAATATTCTTTGTATCCTAAACTTTTGAGATAGACATTGGCTTAGGTATGCAAAGAGGGCCCTTTCCGCACCTTACCTTTTCCCAGCACTGGGGTGCAGGGATCGTGCGAGGAGCCTCTGGCAAGAGGCTCTCGAGTCCCTGCTGCTTCGGCTCCGCATGAACTGCCTGCGCACGTGAGAGCCCCACTTCTTCCTTCTGCAGTGCAGCCTTGGACTTTCCCAGGCTGTGCTGGGGCAAGAAGCATGACTGGCGTGGCTCCAGAGGCGCCGCACGCCAGGTAAGTGTGTGCAGGGGTCGGGAGCAATGCACGATCATGCACCATTTTCGGCTTCCAGCCGAAAATGAAAAGGTGCATGATCGGCGCCTCCTGGCCCCTGGAGCGTTGTGCGATTGTGAGTGCGTTGTGCAGATCGCTCCTCACAATTGTGCGATGCTCCAGGTGCCCTTTCGCATGGCAAATGCCATGTGGAAAGGGCTGAAGACTCATAACTTCTCTTCTTGAAAAACAGATTGAAACACCTCTTTTAAAAAATGGTCAACATCAGCAAGATTTTGTACAATTCCAGAATCTTTACACTATAATCTTTACGCAATTCCAGAATCTTTACACTAAAATTTTGCACAATTCTGGAATCTTTACACTAAAATAAACTTTAATGCAAATAAAATTTTTAGCAAAAGGGCCCAGAATATGGGACAGGGGGAGGAACAATCAAAATTCTGCAGGAAGTCTTGCAATCTTCCTCCACAATGTTTTAAAAAATTTAATTCTTGCAAAAAAGGAAATAAGTAGAAATTTGCTTCCCAACACTGGTTGCAATCCTGCTCTTTCTTCTCTGCCCCCTCCTGCTCTTTATATATGGAGCACCTTTCATGTGAACAGCACGTAAAGTGGGCTTTAGGTTCTGGGGAACAAGCCAAATGACATCTCAAGAGCATTGTTTTCATCTTCTTGTGATTTGAATATGAACTCAGAATCTCCACACTTCAGTTTATCTGGAAATATACAGAGTTTAATTGGCTTGATATCTGTGTGAAGTGTTCTCACGGCAAAGAGGAAGTAAAGTGGGTGTAGTGAATAGGGATGGGTTTGTTTCTTTTATGAGGAGACAAAGATATCTCCATCCCTGAAATGGTTGAACTTGTTAGATCTTTAGAGCAAGGCAGCAAAACTATCTTTTCCCCCTCAAGATGGCACACTTGAAAAGGGGGAATAGTGAAGCAGAGATATGCAAATATGGTTGTATTTACAGGGAGGTCTGGATATGTAATATTTTAAATTTCTGGCTCCAAATCAAGGCATGAACCATTCTGTGACTTTGTTCTGGTTAAACTTCACAGTTGTCATATTGAAGGCAGCCATTGTTAGGGCTTTAATTTTTCTGAAAACCATTGGAGACATTTTAGAGATCAGGATGTGACATCCAGGGCAGCATACAGCTAGTCAGTGTTATTAAAATTAATGGAACTCTACAGTCCTTTTCAGAGGGGTAATTGCTTACTTCACAAATGGCTGGGAATAATGAGCAATTGCAATATTAGGCTAGCCAGCATTTGGAATTTATACAATGGCCAATGTTTGCTGTTGGATGTTACAATGACATTATTAGTGCTGAGGTCACCTACTTCATAAATTTGTTCAGTTTTGGCTGCTCTAAAACTGAGATCAGGAATCTCAGGCATGTAGGTGAAATCTTTCACCTCTTCCTTTCCAAAAAGAACCATGTTGCTTACCAGTTCATTGCTGTTACACTGCTTTGGGCCTAAGCCAGTTGCTATTTGCCAGTAAGACTGCATTACAAAAGATTCAGCCACATATCCCAAACATTCTCTCACTGCTAATTACTTAGTATTTATTTGTATATCCCACCTTGCCCACAGGTAGCTCAAGGCACCATACGTAGTTCTCTTTCTTCCCACCTTTTCTCAGTACCAACACTGCATTTCTGCACTAGCCTATTATAGTGCTATTCTTCCACTTTCAATCTCCTATGGAATCGTGGAGTTTGCAGTTTAGGGAGGGGCTTCAAAGGCCCCTCCCTAAACTGCAAACCCCAGGATTCCATAGGATGCTGAAAGTGGAAGAATAGCACTATGACAAGCTAGTGTTTCCCAGTGAGTTTCTTGGGCCATTTCTGCACTACACTACTATAGTCCTATTATTCTACTTTTAACATCCTGTGGAATTCTGGGGTTTTTAGTTTACTGAGGCTCTCTAGCAGAGAATTCTAAAGGCTCCTGCTCAAACTGCAAGCCCCAGGATTTGAACCCTGCTGTCCACAGTTATAGTCCAATGTTCAAATCATTACACCGCTCTGACTCTTCAAACATTATAATACAGTGTCTTTTTTTCCCCCTAGTGTGAAGAAAGCAAGTTCAACTGGTTATCTCATTAAGGTAACCATTGTGCGTGTTGGTGGGGGTCTTAGTAAGATTTTTAAAAAGTAAACCAGTGCTTACCCACTATTAAATTACCTGCCTTATTCTGGAAATATAGATGCAGGACTATAAAGGCTCAGAATTGATTTCTGAGATCATTCTTTGATTTCAAGGTCAGTCCCTGATCCTAAAACACATAGGCTGGTAAGCAGGAAGAGCATAAATATAACATATGTGGATATCTACTAAAGAACTATATGCTGATAATGCCTGCAAAACATCATAGAAGGCAGAATCCCTGTTCTAAGGATAGTGAGAAGAGCTGGAAGTGAGAAGGATAGTGAGAAGGATAATGAGAAGAGCTGGAAGTTGAACCAAAAATTTCTAAGCTCACAGTCTAGTCCTCTCAAGCTGAAGAGAGTGTCTCTGGCCATACAGATAATATATTTCTCTTGCCATTAAATGAAGGGTCCCCAGTAGAAATATAGAACACAGTGGCATAGGGACAGGGGGGCAATGGGGGAAGTACATTCCAGCGGCAATTTTTTTGGCATGCCATCACTCCTTGCCTGCCCTCCCTCACATGCCATAATTTGCCCTATCCACCATAGCCCCACCCCGTGTGCTGTAGCCCCACCCACCACACCGCAGCCCCCCTGTCCCATCCACCGTAGCCCCACCACCACATGCCGTAGCCCTGCCCCCACAGCTGTAGCCCCTCCCCCACATGCCGTAGCTCCACCCTGTGCACTGTAGCCCCACCTTCCACGTGCCATAGCCCTGTCCCCTGCGCACCCTAGGCCTGACCCTACCCCTCCACCCACCCTCACCCCTCGTCCACACACTCCAAGCTCCACCACTGATGGAACAGGACTTCTGTAACTTTAAATAGCAACAGATCCTAGATTATGAAGAGATTCCATTAAGTTCGTTTAGGAGGAATTACATGTCCCTTCTTTCAACCCCAATCCCTCTTTTAGCTGCTGCACCCACTCATGCAAAACATGGCTATTAACTGGCTAGTGGAGAGTGGGAGTGTGATGAATCCTCTTGCCATCCTGGTCCTGCAGTTCCAACCCTGGGTTCCTGTCACCACCTTGCCCTTCTCCCCCTTAATCCCTTTCTGGGTTGTGTATTTGAAGGTGACCCTCTATTGTGGACCAGTGGCTGTGTTGTTTTGTGGACTAACCCAGCATGACCTGACTCTTCATCGGGCTTGGTAGAGAAAGTCAGAGACAGTTTGGAGAAAGAATAAAAAGTGGAAGTTTATTAGGACAAAGAAAATAATACATTCGCTCTTACACTTCTCAATCGTTCATCATTCCCCAAAACCAGAGTCAATTCTTCCCTCTGTCTGGCTCTCCTGTTTCTATTCCTTCTGTTATTTATCTATATAAATTCCAATCTCTAGACCATCTTTCTCCTATCTCTCCACAATCTTATCTCTATCTCTAGGCCAGAAATCATAAACAAACATTGCAAAAGTAAAGACAAGAAACACAAAGTGTCCAAATTAACAATCAATCAATAATATTAAACAATAGAACCAACCCCCTACTAAAAGAAATGTGTTCACATGCTAATTTAACAAGAGGAAAATGGCTTAGCTTTTTTGAAGCAAGGATTTCCACATATGAGATATTCCATTTTCAAACAGTATTTTTCAGGGAAAAAAGTGAGTCTTATATAACAACAAATACAGTACCTCTACCAATAGTAGCACTTTCCCATGTTTCCCCAAGCAATGCCCCTGAAATTAAGGTCACAGCTGGCACAACATCAAATTTTAAAGGACTGAAGAATTCATGTTGGAAATATTCCTCCCATTCGTCTGGTCCCAGTGTGATTGTGGAAGACTCTTGTACATGATTCAATTAATCACAAAATTTTATCCTTGGTCCAATTAATCACAAGACTTCACCAATTTCATTGGCAACAAATCCCCAGAAAAAAACAGGGAAGAGCTTTAATTCTATGGAGGAAAGAGGAATCTCGGGACCATTAATGAGCCAGGCCATTTTCTTAATTCCAGGGACTGACCATGGCCTCATCAACAAAGCAGCCATGCAGGCAAGAAAATCCCTTAGAGCAGTAAAGATCCATAAGCCTCTGAAAGTGGATTATTTCAGCAGGTGTCCCACTTAGAGGCCCTAGTGTCAAACCGCAATGAGTCCATAAAGGAGTGGTCTTAGTTTCCTTCATCCCCAGATCATTGGCCCTTTCCACACCCTGCACCCAACCCACAATGGTAATGGGATTGTGATAGGATCATAACAATGGTTCACAATCCCATCGCAATCCCGTGGCCACCCATCACAATCATGGAATAAATCCTTGATGGGTTTTTCCCATCAATGAACCGTGATTGTGCAGTCTTCCCACCGCCCTCCCACACTTACGTGTTGTGCAGAGGGTCAGGAAGTGCAACGGCTGCGCTTCCTCCCCCAGTGCGGCCTGAGAAAGTGGTGGACTATGCTCTGGAAAGGAGGAGTGGAACCATCACACTTCCTCCCATCCAGCAGGCAGCTGGTGCAGAGAGGAGCACTTCTGTTGCGCTCCCCTCCCAGGACAGTCAACACCAGAATCATCACACGATGGCTTTGGCAAAAGGTAAGATGCAGAAAGAGCACTATCTGCTCAGAAATAAAAACCAAGTCAAAATGTGGTTTTGCCTCTTTTGCTTAGCTTTGAAGGCTGATGGAGAAAGGTGGGAGAGACTCATGTCATCTGCACCTTCCACTCTGGCCTCTATAATACACACTACCTTGGCTTCCACATCCAGCCTCAGGTCCTGGATGGAACCTTTTTGCATGGCATTTCCAATGTGAAAGGGCCCCTTGAGCATCGTGCAAATGTGAGGAGCAGTCCACGCGACGCACTCAGATTTATGCGACGCTCCAGGGCCTGACATGGACCGCGCACGCATTTTTTCATTTTTGGCTTGAAGCCGAAAATGCTGTGCGATCGCGCATCACTCTGGGGCCCCGCGCACACTTACCTTGCGTGCGGAGCCTCGGGAGCTGGGCTGGTCGCACTTCCTGTTTCAGTGCAGCCTGGGAAGGTCCCAGCCCGCACTGCGAAAGGAAGAGGCAGGGCTCTTGCGTGAGCAGGAAGCTTGTGCGGAGCCGAAGAAGCAGGGAAGAGAGAGCCTCTCTCCGGAGGCTGCTCGCGCGAGCACTGCACCCCAGCAGCAAAAATGGGTGAGTTGCAGAAAGGGTAACAGACACATATCTCACCAGGACAGACTCTGTCCATCTTAGGCATAACAGTGGCTTTCACTTTTTCTATTTTCATGCCATTTTTCAGCAAAACTGTGTAATAAACATCTTACAGAAATTCAGAGATGCTTTACTCAAAATCAGTGTTGTTTAAAGGGCATCCCAGGGATATTTGCTGGCAGGGATCCGAAACTGCTATTGTAATCTTATGTATGTCTCATCACAAGTAATCCCCACTGAGTTTGATTGAACTCGAAGCAAATGTGGTGAAGAATCAGGAAAAGAAATCAAGGAGGCTGGCATTTCATTACTTTTTTCTTTCCTTGAATAATCACAGCCCTATTCAGGGATTATGAAAATGAGAAAATTCCCCATGCCAGGAAGAATGCAGCTGCAGTACATAGTCCCACTCCAATAGTTCATCACTACATAAGTTCCACTTTGACAGGCATTCACCATCCCCTCCATATTTTTCTGATTTGTCAAGGACATTCCCAGTTAATCCTCTGTCATCCCACTGTTTGATCTGCTTTTATCAATGTTGCAGTTTCTCTTTCCTCTTCCCTCTTTCTTCCTTGGTCATCAACTTACTTCAAATTGCTGCAAATGGAGTTTGAAGTGCAAAAGTACTTTCCACTCAACTCAGCATGGGGGAAGAGGAGAGGAGATGACAAAGTCTTGCCCTTCCCAGTAGGCTCAGGAAAAAGCAAACTGTTGCAGCCTCTCTCAGCTTCTATGTACTTCCTCACTTATAAGCATTTCCATCTTAAGCACACTCTGATGTTTGCTCATGGATGTCCCAGGTTTCATCTGCGAAATGCTGGAGGTTATGATCTATGCTTACAGAGTGAAAGTCTCTGACTAAGGCCATTCCCACACTACACTGTTACAGTGCTATTATTCCACTTTCAACATTCTATGGGATTCTGGGGTTTGTAGTTTACTGAGGCCAAAGAGCTCTCTGGCTGAGAATTCTAAATGCCTCTCCCTAAACTGCAAACCCCACAATTCTATAGGATGTTGAAAGTGGAATCATAGCACTATAACAGTGTAGTGCAGAAATGGCCAGGGTGGTCTTTGTGTGTAGTGTTTTATTCAGGGAGTCTTCACAGTCATGCAGGGCTCTGTTCTGTAGGCACGGACTCCTGCAGGGGTAGGCCACATGGTAACATCACATCATATCAAAAGCAGGGCTACTTGGCAGGCCCCTGCACTTGTTCATATGGGAATTTTTGCTACTTTTCACAATGCCTGAATAGGCATTGTGTCACTCTTTGATGCGTCCATTGTTTCTCAATAGTAGTACTTTTCACCTCTTACTACCTATTGAAGTTTCTCTTTTTTTTAAAGGAGCTCTTTTCATTTAAAAGATCCTGTGGCATGTTTTAGGCTGTTCAGTCAGTTATTGCATGGCATTGGCAGTATCTTCTGGAACTTGCTGTCATTCCCTGTGAACTGAATGTACATTATATTGCACAGCAATCATGCTCTGTGTTGCATGGGAATATGGATGCTGATAACATTTTCTTTCAAGGAAACTTGGTCTGTTATTTATCTTCTCAGTGGGGAATCACTGATGAGCTTCAGAAGAATGCCAAGGGCTTCCAGAAAGCACTTTGAAAATCACTCTGCTGCATCAAGGAATTGTCAACATAATAGTTTTCCCTTCACATCTTTACATACAGAATGACACCTATCTTTGTACACAGAAGCATGCTCTCATGCTTCAGAAGGTTTATTGTTCCAACTCAAGAATGTGTTAGTGAGAACTTCTGAAAGATCAGACTGAAGACTTGGAAAAACAGAATTCTACTTAGCTATGAAAATGCTTTGAGACACATAACACTTAGCTGAACAGAACTTGTAACTCTTATTAAAGGAATCAGAAATGAGAGAAAAACAGTTATGGTAGTGCTACTCATTCTATCTGGTGTGGAGGACACACAGACTTTTTCCCCCTACTATGCCAAAGACCAGGACTCTATTTGGTCTCATTGGCTTCAAGTGTTTCTTTCTTTCCGGGAGATTCTCCACAGTACAAAAACCTCATGGACCATCACCACATATACTACCATTTTTAGGTAGAACTGTTCAAAGCTACACTTAGGCCATTTCCATACCGGGCTTCTGAAACAGTGCAGAGCGACCTGTCACTGAGGTCTTCTACACCGTAGAGTGGACTGGCGTGGACTACTTTTTGTAGTTCCACACCAGAATCCACTCAGGAGCGGCCGGAACTAGCCGGGCTGCATGTTTTTTAAAAATCTCTTTTTCGAGGTTTTTAAAAAGCACGGAGCGCGCAGCCCCGTGCCGCTCCGTCGCCTGGCTCCAAAGTGGATTTGCAGGCGCGCACAAGTGCGTGCCTGCAGATCTGCCAGGGGCTGGCTTCCGGCTGGCAAGCTTCTCCAGTTGGTGGAGAGCTTCCACCAACCAGAAGCTGCCATCTGGGACACTGGAGGACTGTGGAGCAGCGAGGTCACGCTGCTCCGCATGGCGACGGACTTACTGGGCTGCGGGTAAGCTCCGTTTTGGCGTGTTTTTGCCCGTTCCCCCCCCCCCACATGTGAAAAGGGCCTTAGTTGTCACCCCAGGCTTGCACCTAGGCCTTCTCATTAGTTGGGCACACTGAATGACCTCTGTTATTCATGGATCATTTCTGCACTAGAGGCATGGCCATTTGCATGATGCTGTCAGGTTAGGAATGTTGTTTTCTCTATCCTTCCACCATCAGCAGATGAGTAGCAGTATTGCCACCAGTGTTCCTTCTGCACCCCAGCATCCTCAGCCACTCCCTGTCCCCACTTTAACCCCAACCCACCACCCCTGATTAGTTGTTGGTTTTTTTCCTGCCACTTTGGAAGCCGTACTAAACATGGAAGTATGCTATTGCATTTTCATGCTACAATGCCTAAAAATGTATTTAAAAAAAAATAAAAAGTGTCCACTCAAAGGGGAACTTTCAAATTAAACACAGAAGTGATAGATTTTGTAGTTACCATGCCATGGGAGTCACTGAGGGAGGGATAAGCTGAGCACACTCACAGCCCACCACTGCTGGATCCACCATGCCTGGAAGTGCTATCAAGTGCTATAACACTTCCACAGTGATCCAGCTGATAGGATTGAAGCACTAAAAGAGGCTCTTAATGGATTTTTTCCTGGAAATAGAATAGAACGCTTTGGTGATGCTTGGGGATGGGATAGCAGCTGGATAGCAATGACGTCATGTGGAAGCAAGGCTTCTGGACTGTTAACAACCCACTGCTATGGCGGTATAGCAATGTCATGCAGAAATAGCCATGGACTAACTAGTGCAAAACTGTAAGAACTTCTCTTAGATGCACTTTTTGTGATGTGATTTACTTGCTCTTGCTATCCCAACTAAATGAATATAGTTATATGTGAAATTAAGTTCATGAATACAACTTGCTACGCTTGCAATTTCAGAACAGGATTTCAAAATGCCCTTTCTTCTAGTGAAGGCAGTGAGGCCCTGTAACATTGTCGTTTCTGTTGTGTGCCTTCAATAGTTTCGTATTTGTCACTACAAAATAGCTGATCCTGGAAGTAGAGGAAATCTGATGGTGCCTATACTCTGGGATAATTATCAGTTAATATATGCATTGAGGGCTTTATAAAAATGTCAGATATCCTGAAGAACAACCCTGAGGTTAGAACATAGTTATAGATTAAAACACAAATAAAGAAGGTGACAATTCCAGAGGGATATAATCAAATCATTGGATTTGGCAGCATCACTGCAAACAAAATTTGTCTAATAAATGCAAATTAATGAGCATTGTGAAACAGTCTAACTAGCTTCTATGTTTTGAAACTAGTTTAAGCTGACAGGATTTCACCAGCAAAGAAAGATCAGGGCAATATCCTGACTGAGGTTCCCTTGAAATTAAATTCCTCAGAGCAAACAATGATTCTTAATCTCCCAGAAAAGAATTCCCCCACTTCAGGAATATGGTCTTTAATGCTGGTTTAAGTAGATGGGGAAAATGAGGAAACTTCACAGGAATACGGTATGCTACAAATGCAATTGTAGTGAATGATGGGATTTGTACTTTTTATTCAGTAATGTGGCAAGCTTATGTACATCCTATGCAAGTACCTTTGAAAGTCATAAAAATCCACCTAAGGTACACACTGTAGCCATCGCTCTTTCAAATGAAAGACAACATGCCTCAGTGATCAATCAAAATACGATGTAAGTTTACACAAATGTGAACTTGTAGCTTCAGATCAAGGGGAGACATAAAGCTCATGTGTTCTTTGTAAAGGGGTTTTGGCTTGTATAATCTTCAGATGTCTTGAAGCATAGTTATTGGTTTGACAGGCCCAGAGGGGATAACAAGCCTTTTTGAAGCCCAGAAGAGAAATTTGGTAGGAGTCATCAGTTGTTTGCACAGGTCACAGAGGACAGCCTGTGGACCTTGAAGGCTCCTTGGGCAATGCCTATGGACTTTCCAAACCAAAAGCACGTAGTCAAACAGGGATACTGAATGGGCATTTCTGGAATTTGCAAAAGGCAGATTTAATGTCCGAGACTTCTATTTTGCAGTCTGAACCAGACTTTTTAAAATGTATAGGTTACTGCATAGCTCAGCTCTCCATAATTCACAAACAGAATCTTAGACCCTTCTGAACTATTCTTTGCCTGTTCAGATACCTTACTTCTGACACTCATGCTTTTCTTCCCGCTATGAGCTAGATAAAGACTGTGTTTTTTAAAGTAAGGATAGACAAATTATGACCATCCAGAAATGGCTAGGTTGAAGACATTTCCTATCTTTCTTTACTTAGCAGTGTTGACCAGCGATGAGCAATGTGATGGGAGTTGCAGTACTGGAGGGTAACATCCCTGTCCTACAGTAACAGAAGTTTCTCTAAAGTTGTTATTGTTAATACTGTCTAAAAGATTATTAAGTGGTAGCAGGAAGTAATATGGTATTTTGCAGTAGGGATGTAATTCTTCAGTAATTTCATTCTTGAAGGAAGCAATGAGTAATTTTGCCAATTTCCTTCCCACTGCAAGAAAGTGTTTGAAAACTACACAATTTTCAAAAGCTATTCATTACTAAGAACTTAGTCTGCACAAAATTTGCACATATCATTGTTGCACAGGAAATGGCACTTATGCAACTGTGGATTCTCAATGCATTGTAGGTAATTTTTTATAGGAGAAATGGACACACAGAGAGTTATTTTTATTTACCTAATTATACTATAAAAATAATAAGTATAATTTCAAAAAATATTATTATAATATTTTAATTTGCATTATTTATTGCCTTTCCCATCTGGAAACTGTTTTTCCACAATCTCAATATGCACAAGAATGACACTTCTGGATTTTTTTTTTTTTAATACATGTATATTTTACAGTTCTACACAGTTGCTGACTCATGGTAATGTTTTACAAATGGTAGTAACAGAGGAAGAAAAATCCTGCAAGCATAAGTTTACATCTAAGTATGATGACATGCAAAGGTCACTTCATACACTGAATGTGCTAACTGCCAGCATAAATCATCTTATGGTATCTCACAGACTTCTGTTTCTTATTGCCACAGGCAATCAAGCCTGAGGTTAGAATTAATTGATGTAATAATTATACAGCATTTTTTTAAAAAAAAAACCTGACAGACAAAGGTATCAACAATGTCAAGATGCAGTGCAAGAATGCCAATCTGTTATTTATCTTCTCAGTGGGGAATCCCTGATGAGCTTCAGAAGAATGCCAAGGGTTTCCAGAAAGCACTTTGAAAATCACTCTGCTGCATCAAGGAATTGTCAACATTCTTGTTGTTACTTATTACATTTCTGTAGTAGACCAAAGTTACTATATGGAGGACATAGTTGGATGCTGAAAAAGTATTGAAAATAAACATTTTAAAAAAATGATAGTGAATTAAATCTGAATTGTCATTTGTTTTCCCCAACACTGTGATGTATTTGTATGCCTAGTTTGCTTAGAGCAGGGACCCTTTCACAGCATAAAATTCTACCACTATAATTTTACTTTAACTACCACAGGCTACATCCTATGAATGAGATTTATAGGGTTTGTAGTTCAAGGACACACTAAAGGTCTGTGGATGAGAATTCTAAATGTCCTTTGTGAAACTGCAAAATCCAAGAATTTCATAGGAGGTGGCCATGGCCGTTAAAATGGAATCACAGCACCACAACTGTGTAGCGTGAAAAGGCTAAGGGGAAATGTGGTTATAGAGCTCCCATGATCAGGAACCCTGATGAGTCTCAGTCACTGTCTATAACTCTGAGACTACATGTTCTCTTGTCACTGCTGCTACAGACTGAACTGTAGGTCTTAGCTTTTCATGATTACAAGATCTCTTTCCTAGGCAGTCACAGTGAATTTAGACCACCATCAGCACACATGATGTTGTGTATTCCATTACGCTTACTTCCATGAAACTGTATCAGCACATGCTGATATGTGTGTGTGTGCTTGCCTCAACTGACAATCAGTGTACCACCATCTGCTTTCTTTGAAGGACTCCTGTGATGTGTGCTTTTGCTAAAGATGAAAACTTCAGGTCCCTTCACACTAAAAAGTTACAGCATTATGATTTTGTTTAGCTGACATGGCTGCATCCTATGGAATCTTGGAGTGTGTAGTTTGGTGGAGCACCAGGGCTGGATGAGAATTCTACACACCGCTCTCTAAACTGTCAATGGAAACATGGAAGTTAAAGTGAAATCACAGTGCTATAATTATTTGCGTGAGGAGAGACGAATACTTTGCAGATAAAAGCCACGGACAACCAATTGGAGGAAAAAGGCCACAAGTTTATTGATTATGGAGCACAAAGGGGTTGGTTCCCTCATGGGTCTGGATTCCATAATCGATTAACCCGCCTGTTGACCGATAAGCCAAGCTTCTGGTCCCAGTACCAGAATCCCAAGGAATTGCAGGGATAGCCCGTCAGCCAGGAACCCCTGCCAACGGGGGAGAGGGTGCCATGCAGTGAGTTACCTCCCGAGCTGGCCACTCCCCAAACCACCTAGCACTCCTCCCCTATAACACCTGATATACCTTGTACCAATGCAAGCAGGCCATTGGTACCCACTACCCTGAATCCAAGACCCATACAACTGCCCAAAAGTTGTGATGAACAGATATACAGCAACACTAAAGATTTGGGGAGGGTTGGGCGGGGAGCAACTAGAACAGAAAGAGGCCCAATCCGCTGTGGTAGAGGAATACATACCCACCCACCCACCACTGAATGGGCATGGGTGATCCCGCCCATGCCCCGCCTGGCAGCCAATGGCACTATGCCAGGCTTGCTCCCATTGGCCATCACATTCGCAGGCATCCAGGTACTGCAGTGCCCACCACAGACTCGGATGAGCAGCGCCCACATCTTCCAAGCCCAGAGGGAGGACCAACGCTGCTCGATTGGCCTGCCCCACAAATGGTAGGTCAGGCAGTGCACTTAGTGTGAAAGGGTCGCAGGTGTTAGCAACTGCAGTTAGCCCAAGGACCAGATTCAAGTTCTGCCTCTGAAACTTTCCAGGGGCTACAGGGACTGCCAAAAATGGAGCATGGATTGAATGTGTCCAGAAGTCTACTTTTGGTTTTGAAAAAGCTCTCGAGGGAATATCACAGTCTGACTTCTCTATCTTCTCTTCACTTGTCCTGATTAGCCGAAAATGTAAATATGCCTTTTTCTCCCCTCTCCATCCCCAAAAATAAAGATAAAGAGTATCATAGAATCATAGAATGTTAGAGTTGGAAGGGATCACAAGGGCCATCTAATCTAACTCCCCTGTCATGCAGCAATATACAACTAAAGCATTCCTGAAAGATGTCCAGCCCTCCCCTGCTTAAAGACTTCCTAAGATGGAGGCATGTCATTTGTTCCTTTCCCACCAATGCTGTGTGAGGTTATCAGTTGTCCTCAGTATTCTGGGAAAGGACCAACTAGTCTTGGTGTTTTTTTTTCCCCCTAAACGTGCTATAGAAGTTGTCAGACCCAGCGTAGCTTTGCAGCATCCAGCACAAAAAATAGTGGGGGAAAAGGAAGAAAAGGGAACACAATTGTTCTCATACCAACATTCAGGGACCCCAGAATTTAATTTAGTTTAGTTTTTGGTGGAATACTGAACATTAGCAGGCAGGTTGTTCTGAATTCTGCCTACTTGCAGGTGAGGGCAAATTCCATTTCCCCTCTCATCATTCAAAAATCCTTAAATGTGAAGACACTTACAAGCACTTAGAAGTGCCCTCCCGTGTGTTCAGTGTAGCTTACGCCCAGTTAAGGATGCATCAGATAGATTGCACACAACCTCAGTTATTCCTGAGAGGACTCCCAGACAATTGTTGTATTAATTGATCTTAGCACTTGATCATTTGGTATACTTCTTTTAATACACAAAATATTTTAATACAATTAAAAATAAACATTTAGAAAACAACAAATATAACAAACAAACTTTTAAAAAATCTTTTGAAAAATTTTTGACTGATAATTATGGAGGATGTTGAACTACATAGAAGTCTTGATGTTTCAATTTTGCAAGATCATTTCAGAGGTTCTTAGCCCCTCCAGACTAGTCTTGGGGGAGTTGAAGACCCCCTGCTCCTGCTTCTGGGGTTCATGCTAACGTTGCTTCCATAATACCTTCACCTAAATTCTCTTCTCCCTCCTGCCACCTCTACTTATGAAGGACCTGGTCATTCTTGTTTGTTACCATATGGCTTTCCAGAGATCCTACCATATGGTTTTCCAAAGATCAGATTGGGACACTTCAGTTTTGTACCTCAATATTGAGCACCTCAGTGTTGTCTTCAGATGTTTGGGCAAATGTAGATGATATATACATTGGAAACTTTACTTCTCACAGCACTTTTGTCTGGCCTCATCTCCATAAAAAGTACAAAAGATGAGGAAGAGGAAGGTGTTGTGGTGGCTGTCCCTGCAGTATTGTTTGGTATGGTACTGAAACCTGTACCCCTTTCACCTCCTTTATGGGCTTCCCCTTTCAGGTGCCTGACAGCATGGTTGTTCTGAAGGAACGAGAAGAAACAAACAAGAGAGATGCTTTTGTTTTGTCCTCAGAACTTCTGAATCTTCTCCCCAGTTTTCCAAAATGACACCCATCAATGTAAGATCTAAAGACATATTATATGTAACTCCCTTCTTCATATTCTCACAGTGCTTCTGAACTGATTCTTTTTTGAAGTTCTCCAGAGATTGAGAAAGCTTTTAAAGAAAGCTTTTTTACAT
Source organism: Cyclura pinguis (assembly GCA_030412105.1). Classification (NCBI taxonomy): domain Eukaryota; kingdom Metazoa; phylum Chordata; class Lepidosauria; order Squamata; family Iguanidae; genus Cyclura; species Cyclura pinguis. The sequence continues at coordinate 62,662,274 of CM059599.1, forward strand.
TTTCCTATATTTGTTTTCATGTCTCTGGTACAGAAACTGCAGTTTACCAGTTTAATTTTTTTTTTTAGCGTCCTTTCTTTTCTGACAGACGTTGCTAGACTATTTAGATAATGAGGTAGGAAACGAGTTCTTAGAGGAACTGAGTCAGAACTGTATGTTCCATTCATCTTCATATATATCCAGTGACTTTTTTTTAAAGCTCATTTGAAACAGATGGAAGCACAAATTCTGAGTATAATTTAAGATGTCTGATTCTGCAAAGGTGAAAGTCAAGACCTATTTGTTATTCTAGCACATCTTAGAGGTTATCTTAAGTAGTTTATCTTAAATATTCATAAACCTTTAATAACATCAACATTTTTTTAACATTACTAAACAGAATTATTTATTAACAAGTATGCTTAATGACTGTTTCAAGGCAAAGCAAATATGACAAGGGAAATTCTGAAGGCATTTTACAACCTCTTTCATAAAGCTTAAAAATACACTCAAGGAGTCTAAACTATCTCAGGGAAGCAGTGCTGAGGGAGAGGATTTTATCTTCCTTCAACTGTTCTACCACCCCCCCCCCCAAAAAAAAAACATATGTACTTTCATGGCCACCTTCTCCCATATGTGCCTTCAGTATGAATACCCACAGATATCTTTTTGGGGAAGGATATTCATGTTCAAAGGCTATTTCCACCCTACACTCTTTTAGTACTATTATTTCACTTTCAACATCGTAGGGAATCCTGGGGTTGGCAGTTTAGGGAGGGACATTTAGAAACCTCAACCAGAGAGCTCTTTGGCCTCAGAAAACTACAAACCCCAGAATTCCACAGGATGTTGAAAGTGGAATAATAGCACTGTAACAGTGTAGTGCAGAAATGGCCAAAGTGTCTAAGACTCTTATCAAAAATCTGATGGGATAAAAAGCAACACATCAGAAAGATAACACATCATTTAATACATCATCGGTCACTGTAATCTAGTGACACGTGGTATAAATCAGAGAGATGTAGCGGGGGAGGCAGTGCAGTGAAGTGGATGGAGAGGGAATAGCTGAGACCGCTACCACTCTGTCACATCATGGCTTCCCTGCAATTATCAAGCCATTTCACCTGCTTTTGATATTGACAGATTTGTTTATCCGTACAGCTGACAATTTGAATATCTTGATCACTATGAATAGTGTTGTCATTTCATAGTCATGTCAATAGAATTGTCATTTTCCCCAATTGATGAACAATGAGAGACCTGATACCATATAGATTTTTTTGGGGGGAGGGAGTATGTCTGACCCAGTTATCCTTGGTTTATTTTTCTTTTCACAAAAAAATTGCTGTTCCTTAATGGCTAGGAATGCTTTCCTCAATAGCCACTCTTCAAAAGGGTAATCTTAAGCCTTTGAAAAGCTAATCAGACTTCAGCCAGTGAAAGGGAGAAAGAAAAGTTTGAAATCAATTGTCATCTGGGAAACAAGGAATGAGGAAGAGCTAGAGAGAATGTTGGCTGGTGAGGGGGAAAAGAAAGAGAACTTTGTACAGGGATGGTTGGAATAACATATACCAATTGCCCCATTACACTAAACTTTTTGGCCTCTTAGGCCAACTTTTTGGCCTCTTACGCCAATTGTGGCCTCTTACACCAATTTGTTTCTCCCAGAAACCTCTGCAGCTTCAGCCAAAGCTGCAGTTTGGCCTTCACTAGTGTTAAACTTGTATAACCTTGGCATCTGATTACTATGTTACTATGTTGATCATTACCACATGCCTAGCACAGCCTTGAAATATAAGGAGGAACTTGTTCCAATCACCTCTTAAAATAAAAACGTAGATAATCAGTTGTCAGAATCCGTGGACATACTCTTTAGACACATTAATTAGAAGCATGTATCCAGCAAATGACAGGTGTTAGCAATAGATTCTGTCTATAAAGATCCCTTGTAGAGTTACTTTGAGCTCGGTGAAGACCAGAAGACCAGACAAGGAGCTGCACATCATCAGTCTGGGGTATATCCAGTGTTGTTTCTCTGGCCTCCCAACAGCTGATTAAAAATGGGAGTTGCTGGGACAGGGGTTGTTTTAGGTAGAGATTTTAGAGTATTTAACATCTGTAAGAAATATCTGCTATTTAATTAATAGGTCATGCCTTGCACCCACTGGTGAGTTTATTGCTTCCACATCCTAAAAAAAACCCAGTGTCATTTAGCATTACAGCTGGGAGATCTGGCAGATGTCCTGGTTCTGTCCTGCGCCCAGTGCTGTTCAATATTTTCATCAACGACTTGGATGAAGGAATAGAGGGCATGCTCATCAAATTTGCAGATGACACCAAATTGGGAGGGGTTGCTAATATGCCAGAGGACAGGATCAAAATTCAAAATGACCTGGACAGATTGGAGAGCTGGGCCAAGGCTAACAAAATGAAATTCAACAGAGAGAAGTGTAAGGTCCTACACTTCGGTAGAAAAAATGGAATGCAGAAATATAGGATGGGGGACACGTGGCTGGATGGCAGTACGTGTGAAAGGGATCTAGGAGTCTTAATAGACCACAAGCTGAACATGAGTCAGCAATGTGATGCGGCAGCCAAGAAAGCCAATGCAATTCTCGGCTGCATCAATAGGAGTATGGTGTCTAGATCGAGGGAGGTACTGGTACCACTCTACTCTGCTTTGGTTAGACCTCATCTTGAATACTGTGTCCAGTTCTGGGCACCCCAATTCAAGAAGGACATGGTCAAGCTGGAGCAGGTCCAGAGGAGGGCGACCAAAATGGTGAAGGGCCTGGAAGCCAAGCCCTATGAGGATAGACTTAGAGAGCTGGGTATGTTCAGTCTGCAGAAGAGAAGGTTAAGAGGGGACATGATAGCCATGTTTAAACATTTGAAGGGATGCCATGTAGAGGAGGGAGTGGGCTTGTTTCTGCTGCTCCAGAGACAAGGACAAGGAGCAATGGATTCAAGCTGCAGGAAAGGAGATTCCACCTGAACCTCAGGAAGAACTTCCTGACGGTCAGGGCTGTCCGGCAGTGGAATAGGCTGCCTCGGAGTGTGGTGGAGTCTCCTTCTTTGGAGGTTTTTAAGCAGAGGCTGGATGGCCATCTGTCGGGAGTGCTTTGAGGGTGTTCCTGCATGGCAGGGGGTTGGACTGGATGGCCCGTGTGGTCTCTTCCAACTCTACATTTCTATGATTTCTATGATTTCTATCTGAGGCAGAAGAAAATGCTGTGGGGTAGAGTCAGAGTCCTGGAAGGTACATGCCCTTGCTTTAAGAAGTGGAAGCAGGATTAAGGAGTTTGCTGACCTGTTGCAGGAGCCTACTATTTATTCCTCAGGGATCTGGGTCTAGCGATGGGGGAGAATAAGGGCTTCCTCCCCAAGACTGTAATTCTGCCCCAAGGTGAATTTTCCTTCAGTCCCCAAATTTCTAATATTGCAGCTGAGCAGTTAGAAATACCATTTAGGCATTCAATAAAAAGGAAATCTCACAAAGCCCTAAGGTCAACACTTCACAAATATACTGAAGTGCTGTACATGTACAAGGAAACCTTTCCATGGAGGGACATTTTCTAGGCTGCCATACTCACCTTTGGTGCATCTGCAGTTATGTGTGAAAATTCAGTCTCAACTTTGACATCTGTTCTGACACCATACAGGCATTCAGTGCTCCACAGAGAAAAGCAAGTTCAGTAATCTTCGCTTTTGAAAATAAGACATTTGGAGTAATTTGAAATGGCAGCTTCTTTACAAGTTTGCAGAGAAACCACAGCTGATTATATTTTGTTGACAGCTCAGATCATTGTAGTAGGATGACTTGCACAATATATTTGTATTTTCTAATCATGGCAACATGGAAAACACTGTATTTTAAATTCATTTGCTTTTTGGGAAGGGTTCACAACATACTTTCAAACTAAAATGCCTTATTGCGGGTGGGTATTTTTGTCATTACTCATGAAAACTTTTTTTCTCCAAAACTTCCTTTTGTAGTGACAAAAGAGTATAGTGTAGTATGGGAGGAGTAACTGTAAAACCAAGAGTAATTCACTGCTCCTATAGCAAAAGATCCACTGACTACCCTTGTTTTTTCCATTACATTTGTACACAAATACTTTTTTAAAAAAATTAACATGCCACAAGACCCCAATGCTCTTTCACCCCGAAGGGAGTAAAAACCTCTAGTGTTGCCCCTACATTTCTCCCCTCATGGGCCTTGAAATCATTTATTTAAAAAAAAGGGGGGGGGTAAAAATGGTTTACATAAAAGAGAAAGGAGATGTGATGTCTGTTTTTGCTGCCTAAATATCCACTCCCACTATGCATGCCTCATTTTACCTTGTATTTCAACCTGGTTGTTTTTTTTTTTTTATGGATTGCTTTGCAGAATCCTAAGTTACTTTGAATATTTTAAGAAAAATGGAGTCACATTCATTTCTAAATAAATGAATTTCTAAATAAACACATTTTTTTTAAAAAAATAGTTATATTTAAAAGATAAAATCATTCTTCAGCTAAACTTGTTGGTCTTATCCAATGTGTTGTGACACTGGTTGAATCAGAAAACAGATGTTCTCTTACTATGGAGAAAAATCCAAGTCCCTTCACAGGTGCTAAAGTAGTTGACATGCAGGTCTAGCTTTATGCTTCTACCATGACAGAGTTATGTCTTGAATAGATAAGCACAAAACTGCAGCGTAGTCAAGTGTTGCTAACTGAAAGGCTCATATATGTCTAGTTTCTTTTTCCTATTTCAACTTATACAATTTTCTCTTTGGGGAAATGGGAAATAAGATTGTCAAAGTCAAATCATAAATTTGCCTAAAATTTACCCCTCCCCCCATCTCTATGTTATTCTTGAGATCCCTTACAGTGGGAATGTCAACTACAAATTTAAATTTTAAATGCATATATTCATACATGCAGGCATGCATACTAATAACACCTTGAAAATACCTTGGAAAAGGCATGCTACACTAATCATGCTTTGGATGGGAGTGTGATATCGCTTTTCCAGGAGGAAGGAGTTGAAAACTTTTCATGCAGATATAAGCAGCAGGGTGGGGGTTTTTTTGTTCCCCAGTGTTTAAAAACCAGGGGAAAAAACCTTGGCTATTCTGTAAGAATAAGTAGGCACCCCATTCCAATAACTGTGAATTCACTGCCAAACAACCAGTTTCCAAAAGAAAAAAGAAAAGAAGAATTGGCTTAAATTTGTGATACAGGATTCCCCCACTTTTCGATGCCCTGTTATCTGACAACTAGCTTTTTTGACGATTCCAAATCAACAACAAGTTCCATTAATTTGATGGGGGTTCTGGTCTTTTATAAATTCTTCTTGCCCATGGAGGCTCACTTGGGACTACTCTCACACATGCTGCTTGCAAAGCAATCTCAGAGGGGCAAAAAGGCTCTAAGCCAGCTGAAGGACTTTACAAGCAGCACGTGCACAGTCAATTCCAAGTGAGTCTCTGTAAGTCCTTTATGCTCCCTACAGTACAGTACATGGGTGCCACTTTTCAACCAAGTCCATTTCTGACAGTGCTCTGGTCCCTAACCTATCAGAAAATTGGGGGAAGTCTGTACAGCTCTTTAATATACTGTCCAGAAAAATTAAAAACAAAATCAGCAAATTGGAACTCTGACTTTTGAAACCGTGTTTGAACTATGTTCTGGATGACTAGAGATAAAAAAAAAAAACCTCTCAATCTAGATTTCATGGCTGTTCTCTGGATTCCACCTGCATTTTTTCGCTTGTTGAATTTTTGACTATGGGACCATCTCCCTCATCTGCACTGAAAGTCATTCATAAATGTGCAAATACTTATTCCTAATGTTCATTTTTTAACACATTTTTCTTAATGTGTGCAATTTTTTGCTAATGCTGTAATTCACAAAGGTAAAAGTTCATATTTATAGTTTTATCCCGATGCAAACTTTCATTAACAATCTTGCAGACCATAAATTGGATATAGGCAATTTCCTTTTCCTTCGCTGCAGGAGACCTCTGGCATGTCACAGGCCTATCCTGTACGCATTGTTCTATGACACAAAGAGCTCTCCAAGGCTTCAAAGGGGACTAGTATGCACTTCCAAACTCTGGAAGTTGCCCACTCATCATCAGTGGAAGCTGTTGGTTCCTGTGTCAATGGGGTGGTAAATCTACTCTTAGTCTACATTTTAAAGGACCTGATTCAAGTTGGTGAACCCTGTCCCCAAATAGGTTCAGAACTTTGGATGGCTCCTAAGTTAAATCCGGAGAGGTTTCACTGTTCCCACTGTTATCAGATCACTGAGTATAAAGGTCTAAAGTCAACTCTTGGATGAATGAGATTACAGGTCTCCTGTGATTAGGAGCTTTGGTTTTGGTAGAATTCTGAATCACAGGAATTATGTAACCAGGCCTATCTGTTATAGAACCTTCCTCAGACTTTCACATTTGACATACCCAACATAAGAAGGTCCAGCACACTTCCATTTGCAAAATGACTATAGGATTGGGGTTATGTGAACATTTGCATCCTTTTTCCAGTTTTAGCCCTACATGCAAGCAGATGAACAGGAGTTCCTATTCTGCCTGTATAATGCACAGAGCCTATATAGATAGAGTCACAGACATAGATATAAACATTCATAAGACAGACAGACATAGCAGTAGGAGCCATTTTAGAATAACCATGCTTTCTTATGTGAATGGGAAGTAGGAACACTCTGTAAAGGATATGCCTACCATCTGCAGATTTTGTAGTGTACTTTAAAAAAAAAATTCAAATACCAGTAAAGACAGACAATAAGTGTTAAATAAGATAAATAAATAAATCTTTAAGTCTGAACCCTTAGTTGTGATTGTCTTGAAATTTCTTCTGAATATATGGTTGAGTCAGTGAGTATTGAGTTCACACTAATTCTTAGGTAGCAGCATGTGGAATCCCTCCCTCAGCACATTTGTTCCAGATTGTTATCTGATTTGCTCATCGTTAGCCAAGAAGTAATAAATGCTTGGCCATATTCTATTGATGGAACTGAGAATTTTGCCATTTCCTATAATTGGAGTAGGATCATTAAATCCTGAGATTCAAAGACAGTAAAATATATTTAATCAGCAAATGGAGATACAACCATCTGTAGGCTACATTGTGGACAGCAAGCTAAAGGCAAGATTGCAGATGTAACCGGGGTAGAAAGACAGAAATATACCACCAAAATCACAGAAAAATCAGAGAGATGACACAGCAGCAAACAGCATTCCAGCCACAGTTGTTGTAGATCCCAAAAGGTGGGCAGTTAACCATTTAAACTGATTGGCAGCCTCTACTCACTGTGCCAAAATGAGGCAAATCCATTGCTCAGACCTTGGGTGAAATATATTTCTTCAAATGTCTGAAAAAAATAAACAATTAAAATGATAAAGCAAAACAATTGCACTTTCTTATCTTCTGTGAATGAACTGAAGGATATGCATAGCAACTAATTCCACCTTGGCTATTGCATCCTGGAGTTCATATTACAGTGGCTGAATAATATGAAAGTTGCAACCTTTTCCTTTAATATTTCTATTTCCTTAATAACTCTATTATATATATGGAGGAGCTAGCCACAGTGTATTTATGGCTGAGGGCAAGTTTCCATGTTACCATCTCAACCTCTGGAAAAGAATGGTAAGTGTGGAGCTTTCTTTTTCTTATACTTTCCTTTTCTTTTATTTTCTTTTGCTGGGGGCACCATTTTCTGCCATCATGCGCAATGCTACAATGCTCTTTTTTCTGCCTTGTCCCCTTTTGAAAGCTTGAATTCTCTACTTGAGACTTTTGCCCAAGTATTCAAAGCAGAATGGCAATTATGAATGAAAACTGTTTCTTTTGAGCCCCATTCTTTGCATAGGCCTAGCTTTTGGAGAAACACTTCTTTCTTGGAAAGTATTTCCCCAAGGGAAACTGGGAGAGGCATAGTACTACTGTAGTAGGTCAGACCATTTATGAGCAACACTTTGTAGTATGCAGGACCTGTCTCTTGAAGAGGCAGTCTTAAATGGCAATAGTACTGTCCTCTCCTCTGTGAGTGATCTGGTTTCCATGAACATCCAGCTGGAACTGGCAGGGAGAAGCTGATCTGCTTTGAACAGTGAGTCTAAGCTGACATGGATTGGATTATCTAGATCTGTGTCATTCTGGCTTCAGGGCTGGTAATGGGACAGAGATTACTTTGGTCACCTTCTTGGATGACCTGTGCTGGGAACTGGAGAGGGGGAGTGTGTCCATGTTGGTTCTGCTGCACTTCGTGTCGACTTTTGAAAGCGTTGACCATGGTATTCTTATGGGTCAGCTTGCTGGGGTGGGGTTTGGAGGCACTGTTTTACAGTGGTTCCAGTCCCTCCTAGAGCTCTCAGCTCTCATAAGGTGATTCTAGGGAATTTCTGTTCAGGTCTTTGGTCGTTGACCTGTGGAAACCCTCAGGATTTATGTTTTATTTACAAGAAACCACTGGGAGAGGTTGTCCAAAGTTTTGCAGTCAGATGTTACCACTAAGCTGATGATATCTAGCTCTATTACTCCTTTCCGCCTAATTCCAAGCAAGCTGTTTCTGTGCTAAACTAGTATCTGGCGTCTGTAATAGACCAGATGAGGGTGAACAAATTGAGCTTTAATCCATACAGGTATTCAATCAAAAGGCAGCTTTGGGAATAGGGGCTCAACTAGCTCTAGATAGTGTTATACTCCCCCTACAGACACAGGTTCAAAGTTTGGGTGCACTCCTGGATCCAGTCCTGAGCATGGAAGCCCATTTTTTGACAATGATCATAAGTACATTTGAAGTTGGCTGCCAGTCTATTTCCAGGAATAAATCAAAGTGCTTCTTATGACCTACAATATCCTAGATCAGTAGTTCTTAACCTGGGATCCTTCACAGGGGATCCATGAAGCCTTGCTGCTGGACACCAACAGGGACATGGCACCAGGGTTTGTAAATGAGGGAGCAGTTTTAGCATGCATGCATGCATGCCACTGTGTCCCTTTCATCAGGAAGGTGACAGCAGGGCTAGATGAGTTTAGGCATGCTTGCATAAACCAGAACAGCTCCCTTATTTGCAAAAAAAGAGACATGATGGCAGGTGTGTGAATGCACCCAAACTATGACTCTGAAGACCAGGGTTTGAATCTCCACTCAGCCACGGAAACCTACTGTGTGACCTTTGGCAAGTCACATTCTCTCAGACTCAGAGAGAGGCAAAGGCAACAAATCTTGGCAAGAAAACCTCCATAATAGGTTTACTTTAGGGCAATCATAAGTCAATTTTCAAAGGGGAGAGACATGATGGCTAGAAAAAACATCCCCTGTCAGCAGCACTTTACTGTGTGTCTTCAAGTCACTTCTGAGTTATGGCAACCCTAAGACGAATCTATCACAGGTTTTTGTTTTTGTTTGTTTGTTTTGGAAAGATTTGTTTCTTAGAGGGTTCGACTTTGCTCTCCTCTGAGGCTGAGAGAATGTGACTTGTCCAAGGTCACTCAGTGTCTGAGGAGGGATTTGAATCCTAGTCTCCAAAACCAATAAATAAATAAATACATACATACTTACATACAAATAAATAAATATTTGAATATATAAGGAAATACAATAAACAAAACTACAGATATGAAAGCTGAGGTGCTTTGAGTCCCATTATCGTGGGCAAGTTAGCATATAAATAGAATAGAATAGATAGAATATAAATGCATATAATAAAGACGGCTGGAATTCAGCGTGGGAACAAATTGTATTTTTTTTTTAACCAGAGAATACCTCTGTAGGAATCTCTAGGTCCTCCAGCACAATTTTATGGTCAACGTCCAACAGAAGTGGACCACAGAGTCATACTGGAAGACCTAGCAATGCCTAGAAAACTGTTATCCTTACGAATCTCTGTATTCTCTAGTGTGACTCTACAGTCTACTTCTCATGGAAGTGGACCATAGAATCATGCTGGAGAACCTAGAGATTCCTAGAAAGAGCATATTTTTTCTGTGGCTGGGACAATAGGATAAGATTTTTAAAAAAAACTCAAAAAATAAAATAAAATAGCTCACAAATAATCAAATTTGGATGTGCTAAACCCCTGCAAGTGGAGGGCCTATTGTAGAATTGTGTAGTTTCTCAGCATCCATACTCACCTAGGAGTTATCATGATGTTGTAATGAATGGGTATCCATTATGCAGTAGTAGTCACTGAAGTAACTAATGCACCATGGTGCTAATGTGCAAAGGGCACCAATGCATCTGATGTATCCAATGTGCATCAGAAAAGTGACTGATGCTCATCAGGAGCACCTGATATGCACTGAAAGGACCAGATGTGCATTGGAGTACTCTGAGCAGTGCCCAGATACATATCTTTGCAATTCACCAATAGAATTTTGGTGCATTTCTGCAACACAGCCATCAATTCATAAAGTTATTAAGTGTACTGTGATGTAGATTCTTGGTCCATAAGAACAACAAAAACAACAACACTAGTTTGACAGTTTGCTTTGTCTACTCACCATATAGTTTTTCTCTTGTCTTCCTCTGTTCCAAAAAGGAGAGAAATTCTGTGATGAGAAACCCTTGGGATTAAAGCAAAGACATGTGGACCACAGATTATGCTCTTAATGTGCTAAATGAAAACAAGAGCTCATTGATGGACCACTACCACCACTCATCACCCACCCAAATACATACAAACAGACACAGGCAGTGAAACTCTTGGTATTTTTTTCCCTTCTGCATTTGTTAACTCATTTAAGAGGAAAACCTATAAAATGAGAGACACTAAAAGCCACTTACCATTTTCAGCCTTTGGCTAGTCTGTAATGGCTTTCTTTTATGGACCAAAATTAAACAGTTATAAAGAAGTTATAATTTCATGGCCAACCACCTAGGAACTAGGTTGAATTAAACAGCAGTGCAGAACTTTTTGAGACAATGTTTTCTGAATGCAAATAAGTGCCATCTCCTGTAGCTTCCTGGGATTTTTTTTTTAAAAGGAGGGGCAGAAACTAAGGTAATAGTCAAAAGTAGTAGAGAAAGATCACAGTCATTCTGAGTCTCCAGAATGTAGCAAGATAATGAAACATAAGCACATGCATTTTAGCCCAATAATGCATGAATAATAAAGAAGTGCTATAACTGGTGACCCATTCCATCTCAACAGTATGTGCTATCTTTCTAAAACAGAGGGGTCTAGTGGGCTGCATATTTTGCTGCACAAGACTGCTTTCCTAGGTTAGTTGTCATTTACATACTTAATGATCATAACTCTCTTTTTATTTTAATCCGTTTTCTGTACCAAATGGTCATCATGATTCTTAAGCTCATTTCAGCTCTCTTCAGTGTTCCCCCAAAATGCTCCCCATCATACGACAGATGACACCAAAGATATACTCATTCACTCTACACCTCCCATTATATGTTCAACAACATTGCAACAGCATGTTCCATGCATTGGGATTAATTTATTTGGCGAGACGTCTACTGTACATGTGTAGGCAAACTGAAAAATCCTGAACGTGCAAGTTCTGAACTGTATAAGGAGTAGAGTTGTACATTTTCATACATTTCATTTTCATAGACAAGAATTAATAATTTTCTCATTTTTTTTTCTTTTTGGTGCAAGAAAGGCATTGAAAACTGTCCAGTTTTTGAAAATTATTTGCAGTTTGGGAATTCTTGTGTGCAAGAAAGTATGTTCTTTGTACAGAAAACAGTCTTGTCTATATAGGAAACAGGATTGCTAAGCAAAAACCAGCATTTTATGTGCTGCAAATGCTCTTTTCTATGTACCAGTCTCCTCTGTGCAGACATGTTTACTACACAGAAAACTTATTTTTTGAATAAACAATGGCTCAGCAAACATGTTTTCTGCACATTTTCTTCAGCAAAAAAGAAAAAGAAAAAGAAAAAGAAAAGCCACATTAATTTTTCACACAGAACAAGCCTTCAGCTACAAAGTTTCTCACCCATCTAGTATTCTTCTCATCAGGATTTCCTAAGTCATGCCCATTTTTCAAGCTGCTTTTTAAAATATTTTAAAATATTCTTCCCATCCTTAATAGAGCCTACAGCAGGAAATCCAGCCCCAAAATGTGGAGGATGACTGGGATTGTAATGGATGGGGTGGTGCCAATGGGCATGTCCTTTCTCCTTCCCTGCCTCTTTCAGATAAGGGTGCATAAGAGGAAATACCTGCACCATGTGTTCTTTGTGTTCCTGTTTTATACACTTGTGCAGCTCAACTATCTGAGATGCATGCTTTGTAATATCCCTGAGCTGGGATCTTCTTCAAAAGTATGCTCTATGTTCCCTTCTCCCCCTCAATACTAACTTCTTCCCTTGAACAGGAGATAGAAACTCCCCTTGTCCCCTTGATTAAAATGCTGCCACCACCTACCGGATTAAAAATCCCTACCCTCATGGCACAGTAGGATGCCACAGGGGAAACGACAATCCCTAAGCTTAAAGATCCCTTTCCTCTTCCAACCCTCTCTGGGGAAGAGGAATTCTGTCTAGGCATGTAGCACAGGGAAGAGGAGAGTTTGACTAACACAACCACCACAAGAGTTCCCTGTGGAGGTTTGTGTCCCCAGAGCCTTGAAGGTCCCCAAATGCAAACTGAAAGAGAGACGACATTTGGGTAAGCAAAAAAAGAAAGTGTGGAAGAAAGAAGAAGCACTGGAGTAGGGAGAGAAACAAGTTTCAGGAATGGAGCACCAAGGGGTGAAATGGAAGATAGAATTCTGTCCAAGACCCTATGAGCTCTGGCAGCACAACTGTTTGCTTTGACTGCAATCCAATTCCTCTTCCCTGCCCCTTAATGTCGGTTCTTGCAGTTTATTTCAAGAAAAATGGCTCTAGAAGATGCATCTGGTAGCATCTGGTTTGCTCAGCTCATTCATAAACAGATTGGCTTTATCTTCTTTACATTTTCATTGTGCCATTTTCCCTCTAACAGTCCTTCCTGCTGCTTTACAATTTGCAGGGACATTTTCAATTAGTGTTTTTAACTAACTCTCTGGTATTGGCCCTGGAAAACCTTGTCCACTACTGTGCTGACATTCAAAGGCAGCTATTCAATTTCTTGGCTCACCAATCAGGTCAGGAATCATGTCCATTATTGTGTAGCAGAGCATTCTTAATAAAGTTGTACAAGCACAAGCTTTCTAATGATGAGACACAAGTTGAGACCTGTAGGTTGCCAACAATGCACAACAAGCTTTACCAATCCACCTCTGGATGACAATGAGTGGAAGGAAGATATTAAGGGAGCAGGAGCTTAGTGTGGTTTTTAATCAAACTAAATGAGATATTTATGATGAGCTTCTCCCCATCAAACATAGAGTCAAAAGACTCCCATCCAAATTAAAAGTCATCATTGTGCTTATAAAGTTTTTTCAGCTTTTCATGGATGTTTTCTATTTACTGTGACAATCAAATTCAAGAATAAATAAAACACACTCTGAGCAATTTGTTGAAAGTGAATATATACACATTTTAAAAAGAGGAATTTTATTACAAGTTGTGTTTCCATGTATATGCAATTAATTATTAATTATTAGCTTTAAACATGTATCAAGTTCTACCCACTGTTGGATGTTGACATGATATGCATGTACATGTTTGCAATGTCCTCCCTTTGTATCACTACCTCAGAAACAATTTTATCCACAGGCAGCCCACAGAATCAGATAAGGGAATGGCTAAGAGACAACTGCATTTAAATGCACATTGTATCGGTATGTCCATTCAAGGCTTCTTAATCAGGTACTGTGGAATGATAACTGCTGACTTGAGCTTCATATTGCTTTTTAATGTTTCCAGTTCAGCTAAACTGCTTTAGGGTTACCAGTTCTCAGAGAATTTCTGGGACTCTCTTGGTCTATGAGGGAGCAGGGTGAGCAGCACTGGGAGAAAAGGAAGTTTGAATTTTATACATGAAGTGGCTTTAAAACCTAGGGTCCTTTCACACTATGCAGTTATAACACTATGATTCTACTTTAACTGCCGTGGCTATGTCATGTTGGATTCTGGGATTTGTAGTTCTGGGAGGCACAAAAGCTCTCTGGCTGAGAATTCCAAATACCTTTCCCTAAACTGCAAACCCCAGGATTCTATAGGATAAATCATGGCAGCTCAAGGATAATCATAGTGCTATAATCATGTAGTGTGAAAGGGCTCCCAATCACTTATTTCCATCCATTTTAAGCTAGCACCACAGCACTGGCTCAGTCTCAGAGTATTTGCAAGCTCTGCACTACAAAAAACAAAAAGTAAGGAATAAAAGAAAGAGATAGCATGTATCTCCATCGTGGTCCCATCATGCCGTTTGCAGTTAAGCAGGGAGTGGAACACCAGCACTGTGACTCATGGAGCTTTCTTGTTCTACAAATCCTGGCAGCATATGTTGGGAGCGGCAAGGGGACTTCCAATCTCTTTTTATGATAGAGTTACAAACTTGATAGATGAAGGGAATGCTGTGGACATAGCATATCTTGATTTCAGTAAGGTCTTTGACAAAGTTCCTCATGACATTCTTGAAAAGAAGCTAGTAAAATGTGGGCTAGACAGTGCTACTATTAGGCAGATTTTTAATTGGTTAACCAATCGAACCCAAAGGGTGCTCACCAATGGCTGCTTTTCATCCTAGAGAGAAGTGACTAGTGGGATGCCACAGGGTTCTGTCCTGGGCCCAGTACTATTCAACATCTTCATCAATGACTTGGATGATGGAATAGAGGGCATGCTGATCAAATTTGCAGATGACACCAAATTGGGAGGGGTTGCTAATACCCCAGAGGACAGAATCAAAATTCAAAACAACCTCAATAGATTGGAGAGCTGGGCCAAAGCTAACAAAATGAATTTCAACAGAGAGAAATGTAAGGTCCTACACTTAGACAGAAAAAATGGAATGCACAAATATAGGATGGGGGACATGTGGCTGGATAACAGTACATGTGAAAGGGATCTAGGAGTCTTGGTAGATCACAAGCTGAACATGAGTCAGCAGTGTGATGTGGCAGCCAAGAAAACCAATTAGATTCTTGGTTGCATCAATAGGAGTATGGTGTCTAGATCTATCTATACCATATCCAGAACTTTTAATTTTCATTCTTTTATATCAATATAGTTTCTTTCTTTCCAATATTGTGCATACGTCAATCTTGCAGCAGTTATTACATGTAACAATGTCTTCTGATGAGATCTTGTTTCTCTTTGTTGCCCTAACATATTTAACAGATAAAATTCTGGCTTCATTTCAAAGTTTAAACTGTACATTCTTTGAATTTCATCATGTATTTCCTTCCAAAATTTTCTTGTTACCTTACAGGTCCACCACATATGAAAAAAGGACCCCTCCTCTTCATCACATTTCCAACATTTTCCGTTCCCATTTTTTGTTATTTTTTCTACCTTTCAGGTGTCATATACCATCTATGTAACATTTTATAAAATTTTTCCCTTAAATTTAAACTTTGTGTAAATTTTACATCTGTTTTCCATGCCCTCACCGATGTATCCAACTCAATTAAATATTTGAAGGGATGTCATGTTGAGGAGGGAGCAGGCTTGTTTTCTGCTGCTCCAGAGACTAGGACAAGGAGCAATGGATTCAAAGCTGCAGGAAAGGAGATTCCGTCTGAACCTCAGGAAGAACTTCCTGACAGTCAGAGCTGCCTGACAGTGGAATATACTGCCTCAGAGTGTGGTGGAGTCTCCTTCTTTGGAGGTTTTTAAACAGAGGCTGGATGGCCATCTGTTGGGAGTGCTTTGATTTGTGTTCCTGCATAGTAAGGAGTTGGACTGGATAGCCCCTGTTTTCTCTTCCAACTCTATGATTCTATGATTCAATGGCAGTGATTATTCTTTATGGACCAGAAGCAGTATAGGGCCTAAGAAAAAGTCTCCTCGAACCATGCATACTGTACATAAGGCATATGGAGCATGAGGGCTACCAGGAACGGTTGCAGTTCCTGCAGCTGGTGGGTGCATTTTGCTTTGTTTGTTTTCCTGGATCTGGCCTTGGTTAGCTGAATTTTACCCAGAATCTGTCCCTATTGTTTTTTTTCAAATACCAGCTGAGCCAGAAGCAGGTCCAACACTTGCCCACCTTGTCTCAAGGACCCACCTATGTGACATCAAAGAATCCACCCACCGTCTCAAGTTTTGACGCTGAAAGTTTAGGAAGTAGAATATTTCTGATCTTGCAATCCTACTTCTGAGTATTAAATGAAGGTTTTTCTGTTGTACACAGTAATTAGAAACAGAAAGTTCTTTTAAAATCTATTTTTGCTTGCAGAAGGTGTTCCCAAACAGATTTTCAACTTTTTTACAGTACAGTATGCACATTTCTTCTGTTATAAGGTTTACTTTCAAGTGAGAGTTATGAGCCTCAAGTAATTCTTGGCTTCACTAAAATACCTTTCATGAGTGAGCTAAATTGTCTTTGCCCAAATGACTGTTCGTTCCATGAATAGATCTTTATTGCTTCAATTCCCAAAATTACTCAGAAGGGAATTTTATGGTTTCACAGCTTAAAATGAAAACAACTATGTGCACAAAACTTTCCATTGGTATACATTCATAATTATCAGGAATGGAGGATCTTCTTCATAATAACTGCTGGTGCTCATCGTGCAAGCTAAGAAGATTTACATCTATCTTACCCACTGCTTTCTGTACTTTAATTTAGGATATGGTGACATTTTGTTTCTCCCCGTTTCCATACATCTACAACTGCTACCAAACAGTTTAGATTAGATCCTCTACTGCTAGGCATTTTATTATGTTCCTTCAATCATGGGGAAACAAAGAAAACTGAACCTTGGCTGTCCACACAGAACACATTCACCAGCTAACTGAATTTCCTTTTTTTCCCACCTCCCAAACATTAGATATTGACACAGAGGATGTCAGCCAACTGGCTCAGCACTCTATGATTTCAATGGATCTGCACAAGAGAGATAATGCAAGTGATTTGACCCAGATGTAGCATTATTTGACCCAGACTATGGGCCCTGAGGGAATGACAGTAAATCACAGGATCAAAGAACTGGAAAGGACCTCAAAGCATCTTCTACTCCAGCTCTTTCTCCCAAAGTGACAGTGCTTAAGCCACCCATAAAAAAAGCTTATTTGCCCTCTCTTCTCACAAAATGGATTCTGCAATATTCCAAGACCACTGAATTCATCATTCAGCTCCACTTAAAATTGATGCTCCCTTCCTAAATATTTTCCCTTGAAGTTACGTACTGTTGGTTGCAGTGGAAGATGCTTCAAAGTCAGCACAGTTAAGGCCACAGCTTTCAGGCAAAGTAGATGTGATGCCTTACACACCACCACCAAAAGTGGCCACTTCATTTCTAACTCACACTCAATAATATTTAGAAGAACTTGTCTTGTGTTGTGACATAATTATATTTTCAGTTTACACACGGTAGGGATGAAAAGAATATTTGGGATGATCCATACCCAGGTTGAAAAGTGTGTTTCCTGACAGACAAGAAACCCCATCAAGAAGAATAATAGATCCATGAGAATTTAGCACAACTTTCTGCTTGTATTTGACGTCCTGGAGTGTTGTGGAGCAACTAGTCTGCAGAGAAAAATATGTGGGACTTTTTCATACAGAAAATAGGTTTCCTGCACAGAAAACTGTTTTCATGGGGTTTTTTGCACAAAATAATACCACATGTTCAGCTCCACAGAATAATTCCTCCACAAAATTCCTGATCATATGAATATGGGGGAAATATTGCAAAGGAATATTTGTTTTCTCCTGCAGCAGGGAGAAAACCACTGCAATAATTTGCAGTTGCATGGAAGGATGAAATAATTGAGGATTTACATCCCTAACACACACACATTTTAAGTTGAATACATACAATATTAATGACTTCTCCTCCAGGTAAGAGATAAGGGCATTTTGGACGCTCTGGTGTTTGACATGAGTTCCACTAGATCTTTCAAAGAACCAATTTGATGTACAATTGTGCTTTTAAGTGGAAGTCACATATGCAGCCATTTCTGAGAGAAAAGCCTTTCTATATTGTGAATGTTCCTACCAATTCTTTTTCAGTTAAGCTTTCTTGTAAATGGCTCGTTACATGTTCTGATTAGATTTCACTTTGAGCTCCATCTAAAAGAAAATCTGCTTCAGAAGGAGGTGGGAATGTAGCTGACAATAAGAATGAAAACCTACATTTATTCCCCCTTGCTTTTTCCTCAGCTAGAAATCATAGCACACTGAGCTAGTTGGAATAGGTTGTCAGCATCTTCTGTGAAGCAGGTATTTATGTATTTCAGAAACAGATACTGTATTTCCTCCTAGTCAGGGTTTGAGAGGAGCGGGAATTTAGCAGAGTTTGTCATTCTGTTTGGTAGTAGAACTGGTGATAATAGTAAAAATCCATTTAGCTGTTTTCTGCCCTGTTAATTTTCTTTTCGGTTTACTTTCTTTCTTGACAAAAATCTGGAACTACAGTGCCAGCATATTGGGTATAATCTAGTGAATCTGCACGATTGGCACAGTCGATGCCAAAAAAAGCAAAACAAAAAACCATAATGATTTGGAAGGGCACTCAAAAGTCATACATTCCAATCTTTTGCCAGTATAAGAGATCTCCAGCTACAACATCCCTGAGAGATTACTGTTCAGTCTGTCCTTTTCTACTGTCAAAGAACTCATGCCATGAAGAAGTTCTTCTAAGGTTTAGTCAGCTCCCTGTCCTTGTTGCTTCAAATCTTATCCTCTGGAGGAGCAAGAAACAACTTTGCTCTCTCTTATATAAGACAGTCCATCAAATAGCTGGGGATGGTTATCATGCTGACTCTTGCTTTTCACTTAATGACATTATTTCACATCTTGCTTTTCACTTAACGAGGCCCATACATGTTGATTTTTGGCACAATGACTGACATGTTTTGACTCACTGCTTTATTATTTTTCTGCTCACATTTCTTGTCTAAAATTGGAAATAAGGAACATGCTACATGTTCTTGTGAGTCTGTTAGTATCGTTGAAGATATGTGTAGGAACATGTAAATTCATATCCAGAAAGATTGACATGTTTCAGGAATGAAGAGCTAAAGACAACATAAAAATAAATCTCCTCCTCCTCCTCCTCCTCCTCCTCCTCCTCCTCCTTCTTCATCATCATTATATATTTATTTTGGACATTTGTTTGGATGCCTCCAGTAGCCTTTTGTCAAAGATGCTGATAGAAATCATATGAGTATAACAATAAGGGATTAACCTGTGACTTTCAGAGAAGAACATTGCCAGGTGATGATTTTTTCCCCCAAAGCATACAGATATACTGTGCCCTTTTAACACCAGTACAGGATTAATTAGCTAGCTATTTCAGTGCAGTCATACTTTGGCTTAGTTAAATGCTGCATTTTAACACACACACACACACACATTCAAAATGCACAATCATGGGTGGAATAGGAGTCAAACTGTAAATCCAGCCTTCTTAGATTCCCATTTCTTCTCATTGACTTGCAATGTAAAAGCACTTTAAATGTAAAAGTACATTAAAGGGTGCAATTATAAAGCAATTTTTTATCCAGCAAGTTCAAAATGCAAATATTGGTTCTTGGCTAAGTGTGGAGATTGGTTTATGCAAGTGAATTGCAATTTAACAGAGACTACTATGCTATTACTGATTTCTTTAAATTAATGTAATTATTATCTGGCTAATTAGCTGGCAGAGTGACTTGTTCTGGTATCCATTAACCGTGAAACACCCTTCCTGGATAAAGGATAAATGGAAATCTATCTATATGGTATACAGATACTGATTAGATGAGCCACATCATCTGAGAACAGCAGCAATAAGTTCTTTTCTTCTTCTTTCTAAAGTACCTCTGTCAGTTCCTGAAAATGCATCTGAAGGGATTATGAATCACTTCTGTCATGGGTACATAGACACAGATATAATATATATTTCACAGCTCTGACAAAAGGAGGTAAGTGATATGGAAAATAATCTGCCACATAAACAAAAGATGAAAAGCAATTGCATTACTAGAGAAGAAACGTTTGCTTTTGCATAGTGGGGAAAAATATCTGATGATAACAAATATAAAACATTTTAACCATTGCAGGAAACCTGGCTTTCTCTTTATAGAGAGGATTCTGTCAGTGTCAGAAGATCCCTGGTCTCCTTTGCTCTGTGTGTTATTTTTCTGAACAAATGACCTTTTTTTTTTTTTCAGACAGGCCTTTGGCAACTCACCTCACTTGGCGTGGAAAGATCTTTTCATTGGGTCGGTCCCCTCTTTTTTCCCCCATTATTGTGTTTTACGAAGTCTTGTTAATCTGTGCTTACTTCGTTCTCGCATGTGAGAACGAAAAACAAAGTTTTCTTTCAGATGGGTGAGGTTACACGAGGTTTTTTTTTCCTGCAGCCCTCAAATATTTCCCAGATTTTTGCAAAAAGGTAATTTGCACAAAAACATTGAGGCAGTTGCACAGAAAAGACTGTATTTTATGTTTAAAAAACTGCCAATGTTTTCTGTTAAAAAATGAAAAACAAAGAGAAACAGAAAAAATGGTTCTCTTTTTGTTCTTACTGCAGTAATTGACAATGTTTTTTCATCACAGTGGCTCAACATGTTCAGACACACTTTCTGGCCAAGGATAAGAAAATCTGCAAATATTCTTCGCATCTCTGGAGCTGACATCCTCACAGTAACCTATAACTTCTTAATTTGGATTTAGGCCATCACAATTCACTTTTTTTTTAGTCACTAGGTTGGAATTCTATTTTGGAACAAACAAACATGGAGTAAACAAAAATCCCAGAAAACCCCACCTTGTAAGTTACAAAGCCTCCCAACATGACCTTTTTGTAGTTGTTCAAGAGTGAGTGGATCAGTGGTGATGGATATGTCCAGCTATTATTTTTTTTTAGCTGGATTCAATGCAAGGATGATACCTTCAGGGATGTCCCAAAGACCCCAAAAGATCTCAGCAAGTGCCTGTCGCAACACATTCATCTAAAGAAAAATAGCTAGACATGTTGCTGTTGATCCATTCATTCTCAGACAACCTGGAAATATGCATGTTGGTTGAGGGCTGCATGGTATATAAGGTGGGCTGTATGAGGTAGCACTGGGAGTCATAGATACAGAAACATAACTGTATAAAACAGATTATCTCCCAGTGCAGGATCCTAGCTTAGATTTAAATTATGCTGTTATGTTTCTATTTACTATACGCAGTGATGTAGACTTGAGTCAATTAACTTGGACTCAAGTCAGACTTAAGTTGCTTCAGTGACTTGACTTGGACTTGACTTGACAACAAATGACACACTGATTTGAGTCAACTCATGACTTGTATATTTTTAGTGACCGACTTGCTGCCCTTGGTACAGTAACATAACACATTC
Organism: Cyclura pinguis; assembly: GCA_030412105.1. Classification (NCBI taxonomy): domain Eukaryota; kingdom Metazoa; phylum Chordata; class Lepidosauria; order Squamata; family Iguanidae; genus Cyclura; species Cyclura pinguis. Next base: position 62,683,666 of record CM059599.1, read on the forward strand.
ATCCAGAAGCCTTACAACCTTGAACAACACTTCCACCTCTTTTTGCTTCCTGGTCACATGACAATCTGTCTTAAGCCCAGAATGTGGGTGTATTTCCCAGAGAGGCATAGCAAACAGGTTAGGCAATGGGCTTGAGGCAGGGTTGAGGTATGCTCAGCAGCCTATCCCCACTGCATATTGGAGAAGCCTCCTAAAACTTTTCCCCAAACAGAAGGTACAACTCACTTCCAGAGCACAGGGCACGTTTCTCAGAGGAGAACACAAAATGTGTTAGAAAATGTCCTTTCTTCTAAAGCTTTTGAAACTTCAGTAATGGAGTAAGAAGGATCCTATTCCCCATTTCATTAGCTGCAGACTCTTTTATGCCCATTGACACAAAAGCCTCCAGCTTGGGAATGAGGAGTAAGAAGGATCCTATTCCCCACTTCCAAAGCTGAAGACCCTTTGTATGCCTATTGACACAAAAGACTCCAGCTTTGGGAAGGGAGAGTGACAAGCATCCTTTTCTGTGGCTGAAGATGGCAACATTGCAAATGTGGAGGGCTGACTCTCCTTATATGGTTAAAACTGACTTTTTTTTTACTCTGTCCAGAAATTATGGGATACAGTTTGGGGTATAAGATGGGCTCCGAGGCTTGAGACTCGACTTGAGACTTGGAGTTAAAGACTTAAATATATCACTGACTATATGTTTTAATTGTCTTTCTTCTAAAAATGTTAAGGTGCTTTGAATGCTATTTTGAGGAGAAAAGCAGTATATAAATAAAATCAGTGGAAACTAATGGTTTCCATATCAGTGGGGCAGATAATCTGCTCCAAATATCAGTCTTATCTTCAAAGGAGCTATCCAAGATGCTTTACCTATTGGGGGGGCAGTGCTCAGCAGTTTGCTAGTTCCTTTAAAGTTGTAACTAAAACCTCAGAGCAGATTCACTGCATAACTGATATCGAATCCACCAGCTGCCACTGGACAAACGAAATGTGTGCCAAGGCCTTAGGAAAGCCAATGTTGTTACCCTAAGAGGTGAGGGACTTTGAGGTTCACCAGCAGTGCCAGCATGTCCTTAGGATTTGGGGAATTATTAGCTTAAAAGAGGCCTGTGGGAGGAGAGTAACAGCAGGATCTTTTCACTGTGTATACCAGTACTAACTGTAGAGAGGACTCAAGTTCAAAGTTAAACAGAGTATTTTACTTGAAATGAATAGGCATCCACAAGAAATCAAGCAGTCTAATGAACCTTACAAGACTATTGAAGGGAAAGATGAGAAAGGGTGGATAGAGAGAGGTTTTGGGTGGTAGGGGTGATATTTACCAGTCCTGAAAATAGAAGATCAGAGTGGAGTGGCTCAAACAAGAATCTGAGAGTAGTTTGGAGGAACAGGAGTCTGGGGGATCACGTGTATTGTGATGCCCAATGTACTACAAATTGTAGGGCTAGGAAATGGGTTTTTTTATACCCTACTTCCTGCCCTGAAGGAGGGTTCATGGACAAAGTGATAGTGGCTTTCCCATAAAGCTTACAGTCTGGAATGGGCTGATTGACTTGACTTTAGGTGACAAAATATTGGTGAGAGTCATAACAATCTCTTAATGCCTGGATGGGCAGGGAGTCCAGGAAATATTTCGTGTAGCATAGGATCACAGTAGATCTCTGATGGCTTTACCTGGGCAATTTCATCTTCCATTGTTTCTGTTGCCTGTGATTTCAAAAAGATTATCACAAGTCTATTAAAAGTGGGCTTTCCCACCTAATCCTCTCTGAACTTATGACCTGGAGATGTTGAGGTCATCCTGACCTGGCTATGTGCTTACAGTCAGTGCTTCTCCAAACATGCTTTTGGCCATAAATATATCTAATTTATGAAAAATAGCACACCCCTCAAAGTGGGGATGTTGGGTGTGGTAACAGTGTGGTCTAGTGGTTTGAGTGTTGGACTAGAACCCTGGGAGATCGGGGTTGAAATCTCCACTCAGCCATGGAAAGCCACTGGGTGACCTAGGGAAATCACACTCTCTCAGCCTCATAGGAAAGCAATGGCACACCCTCTCTGAAGAAATCGTGCCAAGAAAATCCCACGATAGGTTCACCTCATAGTCACCTTGAATCAGAAACAACTTGAAGGCACACAGCAACAATTTAGGCCTCTAAAGAAACAGACATAGTAAAGTCCTTCAACAGAGTGATGAAATAGTAGAAAACCCCCCCCCCAATCAAATTAATAGAACTCGTCTTTTATTTGGAAACATCAAAAGAGTGAATTGTCAGATAACAGGGCACTGAAAATCAGGGGCATCCTGTGCCTGCATACAGGAAAACATTCTTATTGACTCTATACAGAGAGTCTGGGGTTGGGGAAGGCAATCAAAAATTATGCAAGAGGTAATGTGGAAAAAAAACAGAAAAGGTAAAGTTAACAGCTGTATAATCTCACACAGATGACATTACATAGCACAACATAATAAATGTAACAGGCTATCTGCAGAGGAACACATATTTTAAACTGGACAAATAAGCTGGGTTTCCCTCTGGGCCTATATAGAAACCCAATGTGATACTGAAATCTGAATTCTGATAGCTTCTGTAAGTCAACAGCTTCCTTTACCCTAGAAAGAGATCTAGAAAGACAAATGGACAACCCATGGGATGTTTACCCAATCAGCTTTATGAAACTGGACCATTTTAGAATGCTTCTTCTGTCCCTCAGTAAATGTGCCCCAAGATCCCACAGTCAAGTAACCATGTCTCCTTTGAAAATTACTCTAGAATAAAAGTTTCCCCACTAAGTGTCCTTAAAGGATTAAAGAATATTGACTGAAATGTTATTACTTAAAAGGAATAGGACATTAAGATATAGAAAGGCCAATGGTTATACAAAATCAGGAAAGTGACTTTGCAACTGACAATTTCTGCACCCAAAGAGTCTATACAAAATTCCTTATAGGGGAATATACATGTTCCATGATTCCCAGTCTAGCAAGCATGTAGCCATCATTCCTTCTACATTCTCAAGGGGACAGATGAAGTCAGCCCTAATGTGAACAGCCCCACACAGCATACTTTGATCTATCAAAGCTGGCCTACAACTTTCAGTTAATGTGAGTAAGCAATCTCATCAGCAGGGCTGAAGCAATGTTTAGCTGGCAGTCCACTTAGCTTCTGCATGTAGTATGGAGGATGTGGACACATTTTTATTTTTTACTCAGGCATCAAGTCTTGGTCTAGCCCCTAGGGCAGAGATGGCCCTGAGCCAAGCAGCAGGGTGAAAGAACTGGCTTCATTTCAGATAGTAATGTTAGAGAAGAAGACAAATGATGACAGTGACAAGAGTGTGAATGATACTCTCCATCTATCCTGATTTGGCAGGAACAATCCAAGCTAATCCTGTTATCCCACTTTTTTGCACTGCTTTTAAAATGTCCCAGTTTCTCTCCCCTCTTTCCACTTGCTCTCTTTGTCAATTGCTGCACACTGAATTCAAAGCACAAAAGTAGTTCGCACTCCATTAATTCAGCATAGAAGAGAGGAGTGGAATGGGTGGAATCATGTCCTTCCCAACAGTCCTTCCCAAACTGCTGAAGCTTCTCCTATCTTGTTGGTTCTTCCTTATTAATAGCTTTTGCCATCTTGGCCACACTCTGATATTGCTGGCCACGCATGTCCTGGTTTTCATCGGTGAAGTGTTGAAGAAAATGCGATGCAGCAAGAGTCTGTAAAGTGCTAGCCCCAGCCGGCAATGTGTGTGAAGCAGCATTTGGGATACTCTTCGGGTGGCAAAATGCCTGAAGCTGACAGATGTTTGACGTTTCTGAGAAGACATGCTACTACCACCTAGGGATGTCAAGAGTGTTTGCAAATGTGCACATCCTCGACTTGAGTTGTGTTCATTTTCACAGCAAGTCTCAAGAAGTGGAGAGCGAGAATCTACTTTCTTCAGGAAGTACATCAACAGCTACTTCAGGATGTGAAACGATTGATTGATTGATTGATTGATTGATTGAAATATTTATATCTCACCCTTTATCCAAAGATCTCAGGACACCTAACAATAAAATCTTTCCATCGTTATTTCATTATATTTCCTCAAATCCTATCTATATCTCTGTCCCATCTTTTGTTGATATCAGGTCATGAATCTTTGTTTTCTCTTCATCATGGAAATTTGTGTGCATTCTTCATACACATCTTCCCCAATCTACGTATCTATTTCCATTGACTTACTAGTATTTGTGTTTATTTTTCAATTTCAGTTTTAAAGTTCACATTTTAAAAAACATATGCATGATTTTGTGCACAATGTGTTTCTCTCACACATACAGCAAATCTTGTAAATGTGCTGATTTCTGACATGAGGGCTGCCTGAACTCACAATGAGCCTCAGAAGGTGGGAAATAGATGCTATCATCAAGAATGTTGAGATTAAAGTTTGAATAGATTTGAATGAGTCAGCCTACATCTACTGCCAGATCTCTTTTGCGTGAGGCTGACAAAGATACTATACTATCAGGCAAGTGGAAGATGGCAGTTATAGAATGGGTGGCATTAAACCTGTCTCTCTTAAGATTAGATGAACCTGGCAAAAACCAGGTCAATATTTTTGTCCACAAAGAAGAGTAGCTGTCTCAGGATTCCTCTCACTCCACCTGAAGCCTGTGAAGGAATACACGTTGGGATTTAATTTAATGCTGTGTTCCTTCCCATTTCTTTCTCCCTTCTTGATATCCAGAACTTCAATATAATAAAGTAGGCAGTGTCTTTACTTTGCAAAGCAACTTTAGGACCACTCAGCACTTTTTCTTTGAAATAGGAGGGGTGGATTAAAGGTTTCTGATGCATAAGAACCTGAAATAGAGTGCAGATGCTCTGTATATAAGACAAGACAGCAGTTAAAAGTTTAAATTTGGACAAAGAAGAAACTATAGAGAGGAAGAGAGTGGAGTTTGTAGATGGGATGCCAGTGTTAACAGCCTGAAAAACTAATAATCTGTTTGTTTATTTATATAGGTGAATTGATAGATAGATTAGATAGATTAGATAGAAATATTACAAGCATGCTGACATTAGAATGAGGCTATACTTATTACAAAGATTGACCTTCAAAGATGCTGTAATGTTTCCAGTGTGCTTTCTCTTGGATGTCTTTGTACCTAAGAAAGTGCTGAACATATAATACTGGTGTTAGAGATGGGATATCATTCTCTTAAACTGAAACTTTGACCCAGTAAGAAAACTAAGGAAGAAATAACAGTAGTTCTTACATTAAAAAAGAAAAAACATCATTCTATAAGAAAACAGGAAGCATTTTAGCATGGTTTTAAGGTGTATCCAAAGCAATTCTAAAGTTCACCTTCTAATATGGTTTCAAGATACATCTAAAGCAATCCTAAAATACAGTTTTGAAACTGTGTGTTAAAGAAATATCCCAGCTGATCAGAAGTTAGAAGAATTGCAAGCCAGCTATAGCATATACTTGCTCAGTGAGGTTAGCTAAAGAAAAACCATGAGGTTAGTAGTAGGAATGTGGAACAAAATCATTGGATTCACAGTTCCAAATGAAAATGTATATTTTGTACCACCTGAAATGATAGTGAACTGGAAAGCATCTTGCCTCAGAAATCTGTACATTTGTGAGACTTACAAAGGAGAGAAGCAGGAAATGCGTTCAAAATTATTCACAGTTTTCAAAAACATAAGCAGGTATGACTAGAAATGCGTACATCTGAAAAACATGCCTGGCCAGGTCCAAGTATGTGCAAGCAATGCACACAAGAATGTGTACATTAGAAAGATGTATACAGGAAAAGAGCCTCAAAACACACTCACAGATTTCAGTGTAGGAAGGGGTAAAGTTGGAAAGAAATCTCATAAGCCAATATATAAATAGGGCAAAATGAGAATGTGGCTTAAAAACTGAGAAACTCAATGAGAAAAAAAACCCTGGTAGATTTCCACCTCTGGAGTGGCTAGATAGAAGACAGGGGTGGACTGACTGCTAGGGATGGAAAGTATATCTGAAAATAATTGAAAAATGGTCAAAAGACTCATTCTTAATTGTGCAGATACCCTGATAAGAAGAATCCTAGACTAATGACAATGTGAACAATTCAAGACTTAGAGGAGAAAACTCACAGGATTTTCTGCCCCGAAGGTAATATGCAGAAATCGCTGTTTAGTTCTAGACAGAAATACCACGTGCAAATTTTGGATAGAATTTTGCTTAATAAGTACCAAACTGTATATAGTCTTCAAACACTGCACAGTTTTCAAAAACTTCTTCACAGTGGGAAGAAAATTGCTTAAATTATTTGTTGCTTCTTTTGAGAATGGAATTAGTGAAGAAATACATCCCTGCTATGGACAACTGCCATCAGAAGCTGAGAATCAACAGCACTTGTCTATCTTAAAGCCTGTCAGGGAGAGACAGGAGTGTAAGCAAAGAAATAGTACAAAGACATCATATATCTCCTGCTATTTCATCCACTCTGCGATCCTGCCCTAAACTTTTTCCTACTCACAGAAGGAAAATTATAATGCTATTGTAACACAGGGGAATCTCAATACTGTAATATCAATGTGGACATTATGTGCATTGTATTAGTCATTGGGTGAATCTCATTTCTAAAAAAAAAATAACAGTTAAGAAACAGCCACTCTGCAGAGCCATGTGTATATCTGCACATCTCCCCTACTGTGTGTATGAGAGAGAGAGAGAAAGAGAGAGAGAGAGAGAGAGAGAGACTTTAGAATGTGCACAATTTTGGTGAAACTACTGAAGCAGCATGTCTACCCATTCTGGTTTACGTGCTATATACCGAGGTTTTAATAATGACTGGTTCAGCTGTATTTTCTGTCACTTTTAATGTCTCAGGAGTCCCTCTTCTTCTCTCAGTGCTGCTGTCCCTTGACTGATTTGTTTATGATTCAGTATGGATGGGAAGAAAGAGCATCTTTATTGCAGCAAGAAATATAGAAGAATTTTTTTTCTCATTGATTTGCTCACAATATTTGAGTCAGCAGAATTTATCTTTTAAACATAGGGGGCTCATTTGATTCCCTCCCTCCCCTGCTTGGCGAAGCTATTAGTTCTTGTCAGATTCTCTAACTGTACAAAGCACTGTCTATTTGATGCCATCTGAATGAAAAATAAATCAATAGGAAAATAATGGGTTTGGGGAGAGAAATGAGAAATAATGGGAGACTGGGAAAAAAAGAGATAGGGCATCAGTGGTAAAAGCTTGTTATTTTAGTTTACGTGCTTAATGATGGATTCTGGCCCTTAAAACCATATTGGAAAGAAGAGAAGCCCATGGATATTACTGAGGACAGAGACCACAGACAACAGACTGTTTTCTGTACAGTATGGGATGATGGTGATCTTGAAATGGAGGAACTTTCTGTTTGTATGGATAGATCACTTCTTGGTCAGGTATAGATTTACTTGGGCTCAGAGCCTCTGTAAAGGCAGGTCACTCATTAAGATGGTATGCTTCAGGGGGCTTATGGACCCAGATGATTTCCTGATGGCTCTTGGAGAGTTTCCATCTCTGGCATGGGACCAGGGCACTGGACATGATTGCTTCGAAGCATCCCTTCTCATGGACTAGAGCTTAACCAGCTCCCTAGTTTTCTAAGGAGCTGGCAGCCATGAAATGAGTGACGCTGTCAGAAAACTCAGAGTGAGTCCAAATGAAAACAGGTTAAAATCTATTTAAAAGAATGTGGTAGAGCAGTAAGGTTAGCAAAAAAAAAAGCCTTTTTGTCTAACACCATTGCATCCTCAAAGAATCATTCAGCAGAGCTGTTCTGAGTGATCAGGGATTTGTTAAAATCTGGCCAAAGGAGAATTTAAGCCTCTCAGTACCTCACAGAGAAGAATTTGCTCACCACTTCACAGATAAACTCACTCAGATTCCCTCTGACTTGGATACCAGAGTTGATACAGGCCCAGTGGCTGCACCTTTGGCCCCTTGCTTGTTCAGCGCTGATGGATAGTTTTCAATTTGTACAGCCCAAGGATGTGAACAGGATCTTTGGAGGGATGAAAACTACCATATGTGTACTACATCTGTGGTTCTTAACCTTTTCTTTACCAGGGACCCCCTATAAATATAATTGGTTGCTGGGGACTCTGAAGGCTTAACTGAAGATCTAAATACTTAAATTTACATTTAAATATTCAAATATTTATATAAAAATGCTCATCAGGAGTCTTCAAATTTAGAGAGAAGGGAGAAATAAGTAAATTCACACACTCATGTTGTAATACTTTGATTGGAATTATTCCACCGAACTGAAAAGATCGAGTTGTGCAGATCTGCAGACTTAGGCTATGCTGAACAGCTTTGCGGATCTGAATTCTGAACGCAGAATGTCTTGCTCTTAATTGCTGTCAAGTCAGTTTTGAACAAGAGATCTCCAAGACACCAGGTCATCAACAGCCTGCTCAGGGCTTGCAAACTCAGGGCTCTGGCTCCCTGAGCTAACTCTTGTTATACTGACCAGAAGCTAAACTGAGTATCTTTCACCAGGAAGGCCCCATCATGAGAATTCAGAATACTGAATGGAAAATGGACAAGCAGGAAGCGAGTTTAAATTAAGGAAAGAGAGGGATTAGGGGAAAGGACAAGCTGCAGCTTTTGTTCTGTGATTAAATACGCAGCTTTGAACAGCAACAGTTTCCGGCTAATCTAAATTTGCTTGCTCTGTCAGGTCCTCTCTCCCTTCCCCAATCCAGGTCCCCACAGACTGAAGTACAGTAATCAGTAGCTGAGAAGAGACTCATCTCCCTGGCATCTCAGGTTAAAAGAGGAGGTCCAGGAAAATGTAGTAGAGCCATTACAGGAAACCTGAGATGCCTTCATCGGAGACACCAATTGCCAGCACATTAGGACTGATTGGAGACCAGCAGTACCATAATGACTTGGAAAGACAGGCACCCAGCGATCAGGCCTCCAGGCATCTCTCCTTTCTTTTTCTTTCCCCTTTTCATTCTTTTTTTTTCTTTCCTTTTTTTTTTTTAAGTGAACATTTTATGTCACTAGGATGGCTCTTTTCTCATGCAAATTTGCTTCAGGAAAACAGAAAGATTGGTGGAATCCACTTAGTATGGGCAAGCAGTGAAGGTTTTAGATTTCTTTCTCAAACTGCAGTGGGGAAATTATAGTAGCAAAAATGTAAAGTAGCAGGAGGGAGGATAAAGTCTTTTCAAAAGGGGAAGAGGTTGCAGGGCCATTATGTCTGCTTGTTTTTGTTTTTTAAATTGAGGCTCTGAATTTTGTAGAAATAACATCAATCAGCAGTACAGTGTTTCATCTGTCTACTCAGAAGTGAGCCCCACGGAGATCGCAGGGGGCTTGCTCCCAAATAAATGCATACAGGATACCAGCCTCTGACTTAATCTGGGACTCAGTGCCTTTGAATAAAGCAATGCTTACTTTTAAATAAACGTGCATAAGGTTCCATTCCCCACTTGCTTTTTGGCTTGAGGTTTGGGCGTTAAGTCCTTTGATTTCAGTGAGACTTACTTTTGAGTAAATGTGTTGTCCACAGGTAGTGGGTGAAAGAAGGTGAAAATAATGTGATTCAGGCAAAACCAGATGTTTATCATAAATAATCCAGGCAAAATGAAGAACTTTTAAACCCTCAAACATAAGGAAGCACATGTTTGAATGCTACAGATTCTTACATACATTTTTTTCTTTAGGAGAAACAAGTCCATCATCACTTTGGGCAGAATAGATGATTTGCTTCTGAGTAAACGTGCACCACGTTAACCTGTGTCTCCCTTCAGGTCAAATGGATAGGATTCTGAAAGTGCTTCAACAATCCAATTTATTTATTTATTTTGAGGGGGTGGTTTCCTTGGAGCAGAAAACCCATAATAGCTGCATGTGACAGATGTGGTGGGATTGGAATCCAAGGGCTCAATCCCATGGGTGTTTACTCAGGAGAAAGCCCCATTTGTCACCCTTCCAGCCCTCATCTGATGCTGTTGGAAGAGGGTGACATCTTTGCTCAGGTTTTGTGGAAAGGTGCACAGTAGAGCATGGAGCAACTTGTGCTGCCTTTGAGAAGCGGTCAGAAACTTTAGTTGGCCCAAAGAGGTTGCTAACTAGGGCTGGCTACAGTGAGCATACAACTCCCTTGTTGCAACAGCTTCACTGGCTGCCGGTCCATTTCCAGGCACAATTCAAAGTGCTGGTGATAACCTATAAAGCCCTATACAGCTTGGGTCCAGGCTATTTGAAGGACCATATGTCCCTTTTTGAGTCCATTAGAGCTTTAAGGCCCTTGTATCTTTCCCACAACCTTTTCAGGTTCATTTGGTGGTCTTTTTTTATATATATTCATTTTATTCAAATTCACATATAAAACAAACAATTATAACTGTAAGCTTAATTGAAATATTTCTGATCTTCCACACTGATCTAGATTTCATTATCAATATTTCTTAACATGCTTATAATATTGTACTACATTTTACTGCTAGTATTACTTGTTGATTCTTGCATTTCCATCTCCATATTCCCGCTTCATGATATATATCTTGTGGTCCCCTCATAATTTATCTTAAACCATGAATTACAGATTTCCATCTGATAGTACCCAGCAATTACCCATTAGAATTTGCCATTCTTTTTGTATCTCATCATCTGATTTCCCTTTTAATCTCTGAGAGACCATGTCAGCATTTTTGTTTTCAATAAGTGTACCCCACCGTTGTTCTATTGTGGGTATTTGCTGAGTTTTCCACAACTTTGCATATTCAATATCAGTTGTTGTTATCATGTACAGTAATATTCTCCAATACTTCTTTATACCAGTACCTTCTAATATATCAGTCATATTTAACAAATACAATTCTAGTTTCTTAGCAAACTGAACTTTCATTAATGCACAAATTTTGTTATGTATTTCACTCCAGTATTTCTTAGCTTTTGGACATGTCCACCAGATGTGATATATCGCACCGACCTCGTTCTGACATTTCCAACAAAGTCCAGTACCTGTATTATAAATCTTTTTTAATTTGTCTGGTGTCATGTACCATCTATGAAATAGCTTATCATAGTTCTCTTTCAAATTCTGGGCTACTGTAAATTTCTGTGTTTTTTTCCAGCTCTGCTCCCAAGGCTCTAGTTGAATTGAATGTCTGATATTTTGAGCCCATGAAATCATTGTTGCCTTTACTGTTTCTTCTTGCCTTTCCTGGTGTAGTATTTCTTGATACATATGGGCTAGTAGATGAGGCGGATTTTCAAATAGCCATTTAATTACTCCAGTTTTCTCTTTTAGTTCAATTCCATATGTTTTTAAGTCTATCTGAAACCTTTCTGCTAACTGTCTGTAAGGGAACCAGCTTAATGTTATTCCCTCTTGTTCTAATTTTTCTCTTGTTTTAATCTTAAGGTTGTTGGACGTTGCTCTCTCAATTATATCGTTGTACCGCAACCATTTATCTGTTTCTGTCCATCTTCCAAAAAATGCCTCTCGCGGTGAGACCCAAGTGGGGAGCTGCTGTATGTTTTTAGTTTTATAATCGTCCCAAATTTTCAAAAGCGATTTTCTGATATAATGATGTGTAAAGTCTTTATCTATTTTTGCTTTATCATAAAACATATAGGCATGCCACTCCATCCTCAGGTCTACTCCGTCCAGTGCCAACATTCTCGTATCTTGTAGGTCTACCCAATCTTTTATCCACGTAAAGGCCGCTGCCTTATATTATGTCTGAAAGTCTGGTAGTCCCATTCCTCCTCTACTTTTCAGGTCTGTCATAGTACTCCATTTTATCCCAGGTTTTTTCCCTTGCCATATAAACTTGGTTAGTTCTCTCTTCCATTGTATAAAAGGTTTCACGTTCGTTATAATAGAAAGATTTTGGAACAAAAAGTTCATTTTTGGCAGAACGTTCATCTTTATTGCAGCTATCCTCCCCATCATAGACAAATGCATAGAAGTCCAACTTTCCAAGTCTTTTGTTATTTCTTTCCATTTTTGAAATAACTCATTGCTTCTTTTAGCTATCCAAATACCTAGATATTTTACCTTTTGTCCTCTATTAAATCCTGTTTTTTGTACTAATTCCATCTCTTCTCTTTCAATCATATTTTTGGTTAAGAAGACTGTTTTTTCCTTATTAACTTTAAAACCAGAGAATTCTCCATATTCTTGAACTATAGTAATCAATTTTTCAATACATCTCCCTGGATCATCCAATAATAAGACCAAATAATCAGCGAAAGCTTTTAACTTGTATTGATATTTCTTAATTTGGACTCCTCTTGTATCTTTATCTTCTCTTATAGCATTGTTAAGTATTTCCATTGTCATGATAAACAGCAGAGGAGACAAGGGACACCCTTGTCTTGTCCCTCTGTGCAGTTCTATCATTTGTGTTCTTTCACCGTTTGTGACCAATCGAGCTTGTTGTTGGCTATAGATTGCTTCAATCCATGAAACAAATTTTTCTTCTGCCTGCATCTATTTAACCGCCGTCTTCATAAATGGCCAGCTGATCATGTCAAAAGCTTTCTCCGCATCTACAAATATCATAGCCATTTTCCGTTCATTATGTTTTTCATAGTATTCAATTATATTTAAAATTGTTCTGATATTATTTCTCAAAGATCTTTTCGGTAGAAAGCCATTCTGGTCCTCATCAATTACCTCTAACAGCACTTTTTTAAGCCTCGCTGCTAGGATTGAAGCAAAAATCTTGTAGTCTGTGTTCAAAAGTGATATTGGTCTATAATTCTTTACATCTCTCAGATCTCTTCCTTCTTTCGGGATCAGCACGACATTAGCTTCTTTCCAGGTATCTGGTATTTCTTCCTTTATTATTTCATTTATAGTACTTTGCAAAGGTATTGAAATCTCATATTCCATAATCTTTTAATATCTTGCAGTAAAGCTGTTGGGTCCTGGAGCTTTGTCATTCTTCAAATTTCTAATAGCCTCAACTACTTCCATCATAGAAATAGATTTGTTCAAAATTGATCTTTGGTCTTCGTTAAATCTCATTTTGTTCATTTTCTCCAAATATTCTTCCACTTCTTGTTGTTTTTTCACCTTTGAGATCTTGCTCATCAGCTTCACGTAGTAATTATAAAAAGCTTGTTTTATTCCCTCTTGTTTTGTTATTCTTTCTTCTCCTGTTCTAATCTCAGATATGATATTTCTGGCCCTTCTTTTACGCAGCAAACCAGCCAAAGCAGAATTTAAATTGAGAATTTGGTGGTCTTTTTAGTGGCTGCTCCCAGTCTTTGGAACTCCCTCCCCAGAGAGACCAGGAGGGCTCCCTCCTTGCTCTCCTTCTGTTGGCAACTGAAAGCATTCTTGTGCCACCAGGTTTTTGGAAATAGAAACGAGTGGGATTTTAATAATTTACTGTGCTCCTTTATGTTTAATCGTTTGTATAATATTTCAGTGAACTTTAATGTTTTAACTTGATAAATCATTTAATTGTTTTTAGATAACTTTATATTTTATTTTTATCAACATTTTTGTATAGTTTTCACTCTGTATCATTTTAGGTATGTTGTTAGCCACCTTAAGTCCCATTGTTGGGGAGAAGGTAGGATATAAATGACCAAATAATAACAACAACAACAACACCTGAGACATCCATCTGATTTACCAAGACCAATTGTGGCACTATCCACAGAGTGAATCTGTAAGCCACAAACGTGTCAGCCTTCCTAGACGCTGCAAAAATTTCAGGTTCAGAGCCTGTTGCCAGCCTAAGTCTGAATGCCTTTTGACAAATAAAAACCCATTGACCATGCTTCTTTTTAAGCTTTATGGCTCTTAGGACCAGAATGCCAGAATGGATGTGATTAATGCCTTTGTTTTGCTTAATGTCTGGATTTTTTTTCCTCTCATTGATTGCTATACGTTAGTACTGCTTGTCCTTTGTGCTGCTTGGAAATGCCATTATGTTACTCCTAACTTTAAAAATTAACATTGATTAGCAAATAAACACAAGACAAATTCAGCACAAACTCATTTACAATCTCTGTTGTATTGGTTTCCTAGGATTTTAGCATTCTTTCTGTTCCATCATTCTCTCAACAGGTTCTCTTTCCCTGTGCCATGACCGATAAGGATGTTACACTTACCTCAAGTGTGATCTACTCCCAATATCTGTTTTCCATAAGTTTCCTAGAGATGAAGAATAATTTGATGGGTTCAAAATTTTTGACAAAAGTATCCATTTGGAGAGATGAGAGCCTCTGCGTGCATTAGATCTTTGCCCTTTCTGGATTATTAAAAAAACTAGAGGATGACTAGTTGAGTGAGTAGGGAGAGTGGTCAATGGCTTGCTAAAACAAGGGACGGTTCCAGTTTGCCTGAAAAAGGCTGTTATAAAAACCCCTCCCTGGATCCTAACATTCTAGATAATTATCAGCCAGTCTCTAATGTTCCATTGTTAGTCAATTGTTAGTCAATTGTTGGTCAAGGTTCTGCAGCGTATGGTGGCCACCCAGCTCCAGGGCTTCTTGGATGAGATTGATTATCTAGATTCATTTTATCTGGTTTCAGGCCTAGTTATGGGGCAAAGATGGCTTTGGTGGATCACCTGTGCCAGGAACTAGAGAGGGAGAGCATGTCACTGTTGGTTCTGCTTCTTCTAGACCTCTTGGTGACTTTCAGTACTATCAACCATGGTATTGTTTTGGGTTACCTTGCTGGGATGGGACATGAGGGCACAGTTTTACACTGACTTTGTTCCTTCCTGGAGGGGAAAACCCAGAAGGTGGTGCTGGGGGACTCCTTCTCAATTCCTTGGCTGTTGGCCTGAGGGTTCCCTCAGAGCTCAGATCTGTCTGCCATTATATTTAACATATAAATGAAAATGGTGAGAGAAGTTGTCCAAAGTTTGTGGGTTTGGTGTGATCAGCATGTGAATGACACCCAACTTTATTAATCCTTTCCACTACAAGGTAAGGAAGTGGTTTCGGCCCCAAACTGGTGCTTGTCATCAGTAATAGATTGGATGAGGGTGAGCAAATTGAAACTTAATCCAGACAAGATGGAGGTGCTTCTGATTACCTGAACAGCAGCTAGGGAATAGAGGTTCAGCCTGCATTGCATGGGGTTACACTTGAGGATGGAAAGAATATTTGGAAATATTTAAAATAACTGCTAAAAACATGTATTTTGGGTGTTGAGAAACCCTGATGAAAAGAACACTGGACTGATGAGACTTATTCTGTGCAAAATTCACATGTGGTTGTTTTGTGCAGAAGGCAGCATAAAAAAGCATTTTCTTCAGGGAAAATAATATTTCAATAATGCAATAATATTTGCAGAAATATTAGTTCCTGCACAGAAAATGCTGTTTTCTGCTCAGAAAAGGTTGTAATGAGAGATTTATTATGTGTAAAATTCACAGCTGGTTGATTTGTATAGAAAACATCATTTTCTGTGCCAAAAAATAATAGTTTCTCCACAGAAATTAGTATTTTGGTGCTGAAAAATTTTCCATGCAGAAAATGATATTTCCTGTGCAGAAAATGTTTTCTGCACGAAACAACCACATGCAAATTTTGCTCAGAGTCAGTCCTGAATTGTGAAGAAGATTCAAAACCCTCAAAAGACACTTATAGCAGGAAGAAAATTGCTGAAATGACTCATTGCTACCTTCAAGAAGAATCTTAGTGAAGAATTACATACCTGATGATGCTCCCCCTGAAGATACGGGTCTACAGCACTGGTGTGTTTCTAGATTCAGCCCTGAGCCTGAAAGCTCAGGTTCCAATGGTGGCTAAAACTGCATTTGCACAGTTAAAGCTTGTGCACCAGCTCAGCCTTTTCCTTGAAAC
This sequence comes from Cyclura pinguis, assembly GCA_030412105.1. Classification (NCBI taxonomy): domain Eukaryota; kingdom Metazoa; phylum Chordata; class Lepidosauria; order Squamata; family Iguanidae; genus Cyclura; species Cyclura pinguis. The sequence goes on from CM059599.1 coordinate 62,699,492, forward strand.
ATCAGATCTGGCCATGGTGACCCATGCCTTAGTCACATCCCATGTAATGTGCTCTGTGTGGGGCTGCCTTTGAAGAGTGTTCTGAAACTTCAAGTGGTCCAAAGAGCTGCAGCCAGGTTGCCAACTGAGAACACACAACACTCGTGTTGCAGCAGCTGCGCTGGCCGCTGTTCTGCTTCTGGAAACAATTCAAGGTGCCAGTTTAGATCTATAAAGCCTATTATAGCTCGGGTGAAGGTTATTTGAAGGATTATATTCTTCTTTACAATCCTGCCCATGCTTTGAGAACTGCTGGGGAAGCCCCTCTCTCTGTCACATCACCTTCACAGCTACGTCTGATGGGAACATGGGAGAGGGCCTTCTCAGTGGCTGACCCCAGGCTTTGGACATCTCTTCCAAGAAAAATTAGACTGGCATCCTCCCTGCTTTCTTTTCATCGACAAGTCAAGTCCTTTCTGTTTTGACAGATATTGGATGATTACATAAGGCCCATCTCACCTGTATAATGGCCATTTCCACACTACACAGTGCTATTATTCCACTTTCAACTTCCTATGGAATCCTGGGGTCTGCAGTTTAGGGAGGGGCATTTAGAATTCTCAGCCAGAAAGCTCTTTGGCCTCGGTCAACTACAAATCCCAGAATTCCACAGGATGTTGAAAGTGGAATAATAGCACTATAAAAGTGTAGGGTAGAAATGGCCAAAGTGTTACATTTTTCTAACTGTTGTGCTGGTGTGTGTGTGTGTGTGTGTGTGTGTGTTCAATGGCATACAAGTTAATTTGGTTTTTTAAAAAATCATTTAGTCTCTTTTTAACTTTTATATTTCATGAATTTTTAACTATGTGCTTTTAATTTGTTGTGAGTCACTCTGAGTCCCTTCTATTTTTGAGACTTATGAATGTATGAGTGTGTTTCACGAAAAAACTATGCACACATTTATAAAATGTGAATAGCAAAATATGTACAATTGAAAAAAAATCACCACCCAGTGTTAATCAAAGATGGGGTAAGAAAGGAGGTGCAATGTAGAAAGGCAAAAAAGTCGAAGGCAGAGATTTTTACATTCCTGTTCTCAATAGAACTCAGATAATAAGACACATTTTGCTCATTAATATTATCACCTTTAAATAGCTTCATCCTTTCATCCCTTACAAAGCTTTACTTTCTTTCCATTCCATTGCAACCTCTCACCCCTAATGTAGAAATCCCATGGAGCAGCTCCAGTGCACACATGAAGTTCTTTCATTCCCAAGCATCCATAACTAAAGCTGACCATTTGATATATGGGTGTAAGAAATAATTTGTCCTGCCTGTGCTCTCAGGCACCATGATACCTGTTCTGATGGTCTGATGGGAGATTCCAAATCACACCAGGAGGTACATGATCCTGCCTTCAGTGGCCCTTAATTTGTATAATATGTGTATTTTAATATATTATGCATGAGCCCTTCACCTCACTAAAACTTCAAATTCATTTTTGGTCTGTAGTTAAAGTGATAGCCTGATCAATCAATACAGAAACAGTTGGTAACTGGACAAATTCCCAACAACACCAATGAGAGAGGGGCTTTATAGTAACAAGCCAACAAAATGTATGGATGTCTTTTTCCTTCTGTTTTTTTTTTTTTTTTTTTTTTTTTGGCTCAGTAGCATATTTTCTTTTTTCTTTCTTTTTTCTTTCTTTTTTTCTTTTTTTAACATGGGACGCATTTCTGGGACTTTTCCCTGAAAGAAGAGAGAGAGATACTCACTTTCTCAAAGTTTTGTTTCTGTATAAGCTATATATTTTTTCTATTTTTGATTTTTTTATTCACTTTTAAATGTTCTCGGAAAACCTCACAGAAATTTTCTTTGTTCTTCAGTTTGGTGGCTAATTTAAGAACATTAAAAAGATGCTGGATTAGATTGAGGAACTATCTAGTATAACATTCTCTTCACACAGTGGGCAACCAGTCATCTGTGGGAAGACCATTAGCAGAATATGAATGCAACTTCATTCCCCATTTTGCACACTCCAGCAACTGATACACAGAGGTTTATTGGTTTTGATTGGAGATGACATATAGCCAGCCTGATTAGCAGCCATTGGCAGGGCCCTGGTCTGTGAATTTATTCAAACCTTTTAAAGTAATGCAGGTTGGTAACCATCACTATGTGCTATTGGAGTGAGTCCTGCACTTCAACTGTGCTCTGCATACTTACTTTTATCTATCCTGAATCTCCTTACAATCAGTTTCACTGACCAACTTGGGTTCTAAGATTATGAGAGATGCATAGTTTATACCTATCATGTCTACCCCTTCTTGACCTTTTTTTTCCCTAAGTCAAACATTGCCAAACATTGCAATCTATCCTCATAGGTGGATTGCCCTTTTCTGTACTTTTTCCATTTCCACAACATCACACAGTATTCCAAATGTAGTTTACATCATGGATTAGAATAAGGGTAATATGATATTTTGACAGTGTTACTTACCATTCTTTTTCTGATTATGCCCAACTTAATTTTTTTTTTACAGCAACCGTGCATCATGTTGACAATTTCACAGAGATATCAGCTTTTAGTCAGTTGTTACCCATTAACATATATGTGTAATCGCTTTTTGTTGTCCCAGCATCCATCACTTTGTGCTTGTCTTCACTGAATTTTCTTTCAACATTTTAAAGCCCCTTCTTCTGGTTTTGAAAGATCCTTCTAGAATTCTTTAAGTCTCTAATGTTCTCAGTACCTGAATTAATATGTTGTCATCTGCAAGTGTGACAATATACATTCCAACTCTGTTTTTTGCATCAGGAGATACTCTATGTTTCAGCCTTGGTTCATACATATGCTTTGCATTTTCTCTGTTTTACATGCACAGTCTTGTATCTTCTGATATATTGTCATAGCATGTGCATTTAAAGTAGAGTAGTAGAGAAGTAGATGTGCTAGGAGATTTGAGAGGCACCTTTGCATTCACTTAGTAGTGTTTTACATATTTTTCCCTTTGCTTCATATAATATTTGTAATTTTTTTATTTACTAAATTGTTTAATTTCATCTGTTAGTTTCACGGTAATCACATTGTTTACTACTTCAGTTGTTGGTGGTGGTGGTTGTTATTTTAATGCAATGTATTCTTTATTTTCATTAGCTTGCACAATCTCATATCTGTAACAGGCAAAATTAATAGCATTCTGCCTACCAATATTGAGCCCCTCCCAACATTAGAACAGCTCTGGGGTCCCTGGTCATCATTTCTCATTTGGACAGCATTGAACCTTTTGACTATAGTCTCCATTGTGTTTAATAAAGCTAAAACAATCTAGACTTCATACACTTTCTTATTTAAATGTTATCTCAATACATAAAGATTGCAATAGATAGTTAAGATAAGCAATACTCCTTTTTCCCCCCTGGGCTTAAAGCTTTTGTCTAAAATTAAAGAACCTGCAAATGTTACTATTTTGTTATTTTTGAAAAGGGTGACACCAATTTTCAGGATGGTACTGCACAATTTGATCATCTTTCTCATTTTAGAAATTAAATGTACATTTTCATTAAAAGCTACTGTTCCAATCGATTCAACTCCTCTTTGTTCAATCAGTCTTTGCTTGGTTTTATTTGAACACATATGCAAGCCAGTGGCCTGGTGCTTGATAAATGCCATCCTCACTGAACTTATTTCACTGCTCCAAGTGATTAAGACAGCAAATGAAGCAGGATAACATTGTTTTTCATTTCAGAGCTTGGAAAGTTACTTTTAAGACAAGCGAATATATAACCCTATGGCAGAAACGGAAAGCTAGTAGAAAAGTGTTAATACCCTCTGTTCATTGTTAATGAATTAAAAATCCCCATTTTTCATCCATCCCACCAAGTCCGCTTCTTTTGCTTTCCCTGTCTCCATCCCTTATGCTGTCATCCTTTTCTCTAACTTACTGATTTCCATTAAAAGTCCAACAGTCAAGCGCTTCAGAATTCATGTTTCCTGGGACAGGTGAGGACCCCTCTGTGCCTGTTTGGAATAAAATACAGGATACCTTCCTACATTCCAAGCTACCCTGACTACTGGTCAGAAAGTTTTAACAGTCTTTCAACCTTGGAATTAACTGCCATACTTAAATCATGAATGAAAATAAACAAATATTCCTATGGTAATTGATGTTTACAGTGATTTGAACCATGTCAACTAAACATTATATTCCTGAACCCTGAGAGACTAACAAAAAGCAAGAGGCAATTTTTTTGTGGTGGGTGGAACAGAATAATTAGGTTTTGGGTAAAGAACCAGATGGGAAATGTAAAATGTATTGGTTCTTTAGCATTCAGTTAAGTAATACCTTAATTCTGTTATTAAGTTAATGCTGAAATTCTAATGTAGGTTGATGCTTAAAAAATTATCCATTTTCAATGGATAGCTTCTAACTCAGTATATGAACACCTCGAGATGACCAAAAAAAAAAAAAAATCCCCCAAAATCTCAGGTTTTGTTCCTGTACAAAACAAATTTGTTTTGGAGATCCACATGACATTTTCTTCATCTGGAAGTATTTCCTAGACATTGCCAAGGACTTTTCATTTCTACGGTCAGGGTTCATCCAGACTGATAACTGGTACTGATTCAACCAGCTACATTTACTTTCATTTTGGGCTGCTTCTTCCCAGTTCCACAGCCAGCTACTTTAAAAAAAAATGCATGGTCTCCTCTTTCTTATTCTTAATTGCACTGAACAAGATCCCTACACCCCATACCCAACAAGATAGTCTTTCAGCAGCTGAAAGTAAACAGATAATCCTGATAATATCTTTTCCCCACCCCCTTCCATCCCCTTTTCCTTTTTCGACTGCCTCTCTCTTCCTCTTCTTCCCACATAGAGAAGTTTTGTCAAACAAGTAGGAGAGCCCCAACTTAAAACATGCAGAAGAGAGTAAAAACAAAAAGAAGGAGACTGGCAAATTGGATGGTATAAGTCTATAAAACAATCTCACCCTGATGGTAGGAACAAAAAGGCTCAGGAAACAAGGGGAAGTCTGAAACATCCTGGAACTACCAATACATTGCATGCATCTTAGAAATCAAAGTTATAATTACAGGTGTTAAACCCAGTATCTTCTGATATATTTGGCCAGTCTGAATGAGTTTTCAGTTTAAGTTAACCCAGTACTGCCTGGCATAAAATGTATCAGTATTTTTGCCTATGTGTTTGTACTTATCCGAAACAGTGAAAACTGCTGTCACCAGTAAACACAGCTATTGTCTCCACAACTCAGGTTCAACAGAGATCGACCAAGGGAAAAAGTAATGTTACTACTAAAACAAAATGATACTAATGTTTAACCTGTGTAATATTGGTAAAGCACTTCAGCACTTTGACTAACTCCTGAAAAATATTTTTTTTAAAAAAAAAAGACTCAGTAGAAATTGGTGAAAACTAATTTCTGAAATGTGACATGAGACTGAGGCCCTTTCTGCACCCCACTTTGTCCCATTGTGCTTTGGTGGTGGTCCCAGTAGTGGCTCTGCTGGGAAAGGAGTGTGACGGATGCACTCCCCTCTGCACCAGCTGACTCCCTGCTAAAGGAAGCATGATAGACATGCTTCTTCCTTCCACAGCCAAACTGGGCACTTTCCCAGGCTGTGCTGGGGGACCTCCATCATACTTCCACAGCTTCCACAGACAAGGAAAGTGCAGGAGGGTGATGCAATCATGGGTCACTGATGAGGAAAACCTGTCAACGATTTAATCTGCAATCATGCCACCTGATAATGGGAGAAGGACGAGACCACGATCGCACCATGCAGAAACATCATTGCAGTCCCACTCCTATCCCATCCCCATGCCAGGATGGGAGGCTCCTGCAGAAAGGGCCTGAATGTGACATGTGATCAGCAGAAAGAGAAGGACACAAGGCAGGGGAGGGAAGAAAACCAGATATATTTCAAGAACATAGCTGGATACAACTCATGAATAAGCAAGTACAAGCAAAACAAACAAACAAAAAAGAATTGGAAACTTTTTAGACTTGCAGAGACTTTTTCCCATCTACAGGTGCCTTTTTATTTATTTATGAAATATTATTCATTCTTCTTAAAAGTAACATCTAACCTTTACAATTGCTACAAGTCTGAAGAAGTATCCTTTGAAAATCAGTGTGTTGGATATATGTGTGAAAATATCCCAGTTACTCTTATGCAGTGAGTGATATCTAAATATGGATAGGACAGGACTGCAATGAATGATCTCTAAATATGTCAGATATTCTGCGTTTCCAGCTACTGGAAGTGTAAAATAAATGACAGATAACTAAATTTTGCAGCAGGGGGATCGGAGACTTTTTGTTTGGCATCAGTTTGGAATTTAAAATTCTTCAACATGTTGCTAGTTTATATGAAGCAAATTCAATGCTCTTATGGAATGAAGTGGTATGCTTTTGAAAAGATTTGGAAAGAAAGGAAGGGAGACCACCTTTTGATTGGATTCATTGAAGTGGCAAACAACTCACCCAAAAGTAAGCATTTCAAAGTCCCATTGATTTGAATGAAGTCTTCCACTGAAGTTCATGGTCTCCAGTTTAGAACCCCTAGATATATTACGCTGCTGAGATATAAGATGCTGACTTAATAAAATCATTGGCCAACATTCAGCATCATCAAACATAACTTTATTAGCTGAGCTCCTCCTTAGTAGTTATGTTTTAGAATTCCACACCCCTAAAGCCTACCTTTCCATCCTGACAGTGCTCCAGCTGAAGGGTTTACTGAGAAACTGAAGATTGGGGTACTTGGAAATGACATCTTCAGCACTCTCCCAGTCATGAAGCATCTTAAGAACAGGCACATAGAGATACCATTCAGGGCCCTGATGGAACTGCTAGTCTGAAGTGCCCTGCAGCTAGGAGACAACTGCAGAAGTCATTTAACAGAGCCCAAATCTGCAGCATCTCAGAAACCCTTTGGCTGGAACACTGGTCAAAAAGGTAGGGTTTGGGGAGTAAGGTTTGGTCATTAAAGTATGTAAACATGGATTCCTAGCAGTTTTATTTTTCTGTAGCACTGTGGGCTTACCAGAGAACATGATCATCTTCTAGATCAAGGGTGGGAATCATGTGATCTTCACAAGCTGTAGGGCTGCACCATCTGGGATCCTATGTAGCTAACCTAGCCAAAGGTGAGAGATGTTGGGAGGAGGCCACATGATTCTCCTTCTTGTTCTAAATGAGTGTCAACAAAATCTTTGCAGCAGGAAGACTGGAGATAAAAGTCTGGAGCTGTCTTGAGATGAATGTACTCTGTCTAGTTCTGAGTACTACAGTTTAACAAGGATATGGGTGATCTGGTGTGTGTCTGGAGAAGGGGAACAAACATGGTAAGAAAGGATCTCAAAACCCAAGCCCTGTGAGAAATGGCTGAAGAAGTTGCATATGTTTATTATGATGAATAGAACATAAAAAGGTGATATGATAGCTGTCTTCAACTATGTGAAAGGCTGACACGTGATAGATAAAGCTTTTTTCTGCTTCTCCAGGTAGTAAAACCCAAACCAGTGGATTTATATGAAAAGAAAAGAGGTTTTGATTTTTGTTTCTTTGTTTAAATACTTATATCTTGCCCTCTATCCAAGGTGCTATACAATAAAACTAATCTAACAAAATTACAATGGTATAAATAATTAAAACAGTTTTAAAAGGCCAAAACATATTGAACAATTTACAAATTAAAAGAGAGATTAGGGGGATTAAAATAGTTTAAAAGCGAATAGTAAGTGAATATGAATAATGAAATTGTAAAGTTTTTTTTTATCTTAATAAAAAATAGTTTAAAATAGATTGAAACTATGGGAGGTTTTTGTTTTTGTTTTCCTTTGTAAAATCAATCAGGCCCCAAAAACTTTAATGAACAACCATGTTTTTTAACTTTGTGCCTAAACAGCAGAATGTTGGTGCCAATTGGGCCTCCAAGGGGAGGATGTTCTATAACTGGGGTACCACACCAAAGAAGGCCTTCTCTCATGTCCTTGCACACCACATTAGGAAGACCTTACTGACAGTCAGAGCTGTTGAGCAGTGGAACAGACTACCCTGGAATGTGAGATCAACTCGTATTCACTGGAGGTCTTAAACAGGGTTAATATTCCTCAGGCTTAATTTAGCTGTGGATTTCCTGCTTTGGCAGAGAGTTAAATTGGATGACCTTTAGGTTATGTCTGCAGTGCTATGATTGTAAAACTGGTTCAGTATTCAGAGTTGTTCAAGAGAATAAATACACCCATGAAAAGCAGAGTCCCTCAGCTAAAGGATGGGACAGAGATACTCTGAAATACACATGTCAGGACTACTGATGGAAGAAGGCTTCAGGACATTCTATGTCATTTCAAAGTGGCATTATCAACATGGGTTACTTCTAAAGTAATACCATTATTGTTTCATGTTATGAGATCCACCAAATATTTATTCACAAGAAATTTATCGCCACTCAATATTGCATGTTAACTTGGTTTCTTACAGCCTTAGACACCTCTGTTGAACAGCACCACTTGCTCAGATGTGGAATTACTGGAGGCATCATCAAAACTGACAGTCCAAATTCATGCAGCTGATAGATTTAGCAGGTGCAAAGAAAGCCAAGAGTTATGATGTCTTTACATCTTTACGCAGTAAGACCACATGAGGAAAACATGCCACTGTCTGCCTTGTTTCCAGCCAATATATTTCGCAGCCTCTTCTTTTCTGCATTTCCTGCTGTAAATCTCAAAAGTTATACTCCTACAGCCTAACAAACATGTCAATCCAAAACCTACAGATTCTGCTTTATGCACCATCAGGATCCAAGATATTCCAGCATTTGATAACCTCATTCTTCTGAGAGGAAGACAAACACTGTTATTTTTCAACCAACATTAGTCAAATAATCTTACATTCTCCAATGGGGTCCTTAAACCTGCCACTTGTATTTCTGGGATAAATGTGATTAATAACTGCCATTATTTAGGCATGCTTTGTTTTTCTTTCCCCAAGTACATTGCTTATTATTTTTGGTGCGTACTGTGGCAGCTTTGAAGGGCATCCTATTTTTAAAAGAGATCACTTTCATATCTGACTCTGTTTTATCATTTTCTCTGAATTGAAACCAAATAGCTCACTCCACTCCCCACCTCCGCATCACAACAAGCCAAATGATAACTTTGTCTCCTGAACCTGAACTCAAAGCTTATCTCAAAAGGGAGGAAAGAACAATAATCCTCTTCTCTGCAAATTCAAAGCTTCACAAACTGGCATTGTCTCTTACTTGAGTTATTTTAAGCATATTTGGGTAGAATAAGTTGGATGACCTTGAAGTTTTGTTTTTATTACAGTTGCTTTATTTCACTACAGACAGAAATGCATATTAGCGGGAAGCATAGCAAACAGACATCAGTGTCACTGACTGATCTTTTCCCTTGCCACCCAGCTACAAAGGTTGTACTTCCATTTTCCACCTGGCTGGTCATTAAAAGAACTGTAACCTGAATTATTCCATGCTACCCCATCCTTTATTCCTGCTATGTCATGTCTTAAATTTTGATTGTAAGCTTAAGGATAAGAAGTGTCTTACTACTTATCTTGGTAAACAGTTTTGGGAGCCTTTTTGACTGCAGAAGGGTTAGGGAGACTTTGATTCAGATATTTTTGACTTTAACTCCCAGAAGTCTCAGAGATCCTGGCCAGTGATGGAGGATTGTGGGCCTTGTCATCCAAAACATCTGGAGACTCACAGATTTCCCACCACTGGGCTAAAGCATACATACATAGTACACGTACATATGTTGAACTCCGTATCAGGGCTACTAGTGGAGGAATTGCCCCAATACCAATTTCAAACATGCATGATGAACAAGGCTGAGGTCTGATTTCTATGTGTGGTTGTGAAAGCTGGACAGTGAGGAAAGCTGACAGGAAAAAAAAATAGGGATGGCTTAACCAAATCTTCAACAAGGATTTGAGATTTGCAAACCCGAATCCCTGTGCTAAAATAGGCAAACCGAATCTTTTGAATCCACCAACCAAATAGTTTGTTGGAGACTGGGATGCCTGAAAACATGGGAGACTGGGATGCACAAGGGGAGATAGCAAGTAGGTGAGTTTTTCCCGTGGAGTAATAATGGCCTTTGCTAACAATTTCAGAAATTACATCTGGGGTTATATTCTAAGATATTTAAACTGAACATTTAATATTTAAGTTCAGCACTATTTTGTCTGCTGAAAATCAATAGCCTGTATAAATGTTGGGGTCAGTGGGTCTGAAGCCTGTCAGAAATAGTGGGGCAGAGGGCAACGTCACATAATCTCATCCAGTGATTGCCACATGTAGACCAGTGTACCTCCTTCCACAAGATAGTGCCTGGTTGTAAACCTATAGCTAGAATAGGATGAGAAGTGAAATGTCTGTCATGGTTTCTCATGAGCCACATGACAAACCACATGTAGCAGAAAGAAAAAATTCTTTTTAAAAATTGGTGCCTCTGGGGCCCGCCAAAGGCCTGAGGGACCAGTGGGCCCCTGGGCATGCAAAAATCACGGCATAAAGCCATGCATACACTGGAGGCTGCTTGCATCCGGGGCTGCTGCCTGTGGTTACTCGTGCTGCCTGTGCTTACTGGGGCTGCCTGTGCTCGCTTGGGCTGCCTGTGCCCACTCGGCAGGCTGCCTGTGCTCACTCGCTCGCTCATGCTGCCTGTGCCCACTCAGCTGCCTATGTCTGCTGGGGCTGCCTGCCCGTGTCCACTCATGTTGCCTGTGCCCACAGCTGCCTTCCTCTGCAAGGTAATATAATTATTCTTTATTCTTTTGACTTGAGACTGGAGGGTAGGGATTGGGAATTAATTGAGACTGGAGTAGAGACTTGACTTGAAAGTCCCTTGCAGGACTTGAGACTGGACTTGAGGGTAGAGAATTGAGACTGGACTAGAGGCTGGTTTCTTTTCTTTTCTTTTCTTTTCTTTTCTTTTCTTTTTTTTTTCTTTTTTAAGTGCCTTGTTGCAGGACCTGAGACTTGACTTGAGACTGCAGGGTAGAGAATTGGGACTGGACTAGAGGCTGGTGTTTTGTGTTTTTTTTAAGTGCCTTCCTCATTGCAGGACTTGAGACTTGACTGGAAGGTACAGTCTTCTTGAGATTTCAAGGACAGCTGAAAGATTCCTCTGCATAACTCCCTTGCAAAGCTCTTTCATACACAATGCTAGGGTTTGTAGTTTTTCAAGGTCTCACATCCTTCTCTGCCAAAGTGTGCTGGTGCATCATCAAACTACAAACCCCAGGATGCCATAAGGAGCTATGCAAAGAAAATCCAGTTTTGACCGGGATTATCTCTATACTGTACCATGTGGCCCTGTTTACAAAGGCAGAAAAATGTGGGATTAATCCACATTTTCCTGCCTGTGTAGAAAGGGCCTTCATGTCATTTTCAATCTGGGGAGATCCTGAGGCAAAACTAGAACAAAACGGGGACAAAAACCTGGCCAGATTTCTTCAGAGGAAGATTTGCCTTTGCCCAGGCTTTTGCTAAGGCTGAGAGAATGTCTTGCCCAGATTATCCTTTTTTCCCTTGCTTTTTAAACTCTTTTTTGAAAAAGCATTTGAAAGTTTCAAGATTTGTGAGATTTGTGGATTCCCAGAACCTTCCAGAGATTCAGATCTGGATTCAGATTCAGAAAATTCTGGATTCATCCCATCCCTAAAAAAAATCAACTCATTTCAAATGTGGTGCCAGAAAGGAGTTCAGTATATACCACAGACTAGTAAAGAGACAAACGAATTGGTGTTAGAGTTAATGAAGCCTATCTGTCACTAGAAGCAAAGATGACTAAACTGAGGCTGCCATACTTTGGATATGGATGAGATTACATGACTCATTGGAAAAGGCAATAACGCCTGGTAAAATGGAAGGTAATAAGAAAAGGAGACTATACCACATTCAGTCAAGGAGGCCATGGCCCTCAGTTTGCAAGACCTGAGCAGGGCAATGGATGACCAGGGTTTTTGGAGGTCTCTTATTGAAAGCGTCACCATAAGTAAATATGATAGCAAATAACAATAATAATAACAACAGTGATGAATTGTGGCTACTCCTAAAGCAACACTTTTCCTAGGATGATGCAAGTACCAAAGTGACACTACTCTATAATTACTATGTAGGGCATATTGTGCAAATTCTCCATGGAACTCATGCGTAACAAGGCTGTCAAAAGGATGCAGGTGAACTGCAGTCATTGCTCACAGGTCTGATGGATGCCCAGTGTGCTCTAACAGAAATCTCATTAACGCACCTGGAATGGTGCAAACATTCTCTATGGCTACACACATATGAATCTGAGAACCTATAAAACTTCCAATCTTCTGTTATTTTTGACAGTCTATTTAAATAAGATGTAAATAGGGATGGGCAAATCTGTTGGCTTGGCTTTTTCCCACATGAGACTTTTTTTTCTTAAAAAAAAATGTCTTTAAAAATTTCCATGCTCTTTCCATTTATGTATGAAAAATTTGATATGTTTTTAAATTACTTTCAGCTCAACTGTGATCTAATAATATAATTTGTTTATCTGCGTTTTCATTGAGGCTGTTTTAGCCATGAGGTTTGCAGGCCTTCTCCATCTTGGGACCTAACTGCAGACCTGGGGGCTACATTAAACTCCCAGTTAAAAGCTCTGACCAAAATTTTGGAGTCCCATGCTTCCTCAGCACTCCTTACATCCTTACCTCCCCCACATACTTTTAAAACTAGCAAATCTGATGAAGAGTTCTGGAATCTTACACACTATCAGTGGCTGCTCCTGACTCTAGAACAACTCTGTAGGATGTCCCCCTCTAGGAAGCTAGGAGGGCTCCCCCAATTGTTACCATGCCATGATATTGTTTAATTGGCACATATATCAACTCTACATTTATGGCTAAAAAGCTATGCTGGCAAAGAGGACTAGCTGGACACATGCAGAATTAGGTCAGAGGGGACTTCAAGGCATGGCCAGGTCATAAGTTCACTGAGGGTTAGTTGGAGAAGATGATTCTCTCAATGGCCCAAACCCAGAAAAGAATAACCACCAAAACTCCCAGACAAAGCAATAATGACCAACATCCTGTAGCCTTCTTCCTGCTGAACTTCCCTTTCTGTTTCCTTACCTGCCCAGACATTAAGGAGCTATCACGACTCCAATCAATGATTTGTCACCTAATACTAAGATAATCAGCCACCTCTGGACCCCTTTCTTTGCTCTTCCAGAGAGCCATTAACACCTTCCCCTTCAGGGCAGAAAAAGGGTATAAAAATCCTAACTCCAGCACAGGTAATTTTTTGCAACATGCTTGCATCACTCTGCACTCAAGACTCTTGTTCCTCCACGCTGCCCTCAAACTCTTGTCTTTGAGCCATTTCGCTGCAACTTTATTCTCTTCAGAGTTGATAAATGTCACCCACTTCATCCTGACTCCTCACTGTCCAATTTTTCCCTCCTTTCCTTCCGCAGCCTTGTATGGTTATGAGACTGCTTGAATATTGCATATGTTTGTGATCTTCCCCCAATAAAACATTCTTTTAACCTCCAACTGGTATCTTTGCATTAGTACCAGTATACACAGGTGAAGAGATCCTGTGATTACCCCTCTCTCACAGGCCTCTTTTGAGCAGTAATTCCCCACTTTTCCACAGAGGCATTGGCATTGAAGCTGGACGCCTGAGTCACCCATCTTTTGGAGTAACACCCTTGCTGGCCTTCTACTAGCACATAAAAACTTTTCTATTCCATCTGTCTTTTAGGAATTGACTGCAATGGGCTTATATGCTGTCTTCTAGATTTTTATCTTCTATTTTTAATGGATTTTTAAATGGTGTTAATTCTATACACTGTGTAATTAACTTTTAAAATTTACATAGGTGACCTTTTGGTATGCTAGCAGTAAATCTGGACACAGTGTTTACCCTAATCCCTAAACTCCATGCCTACTTGCAAATATCATTGGTGTTCCACTTTCTGCTAGGAATTATCCATTGTACTTCTGTTCCTCCCCCACATTTTTATAATTGCTTTGGACTACTGGAAATTATGGACATAATAACAGAGTGTCTTATACATATAAATGTCTCCATTAGGAAAAGTGGGGTTTTCATTCCTATCTCTGTGGGACCTAGATTCTTTTATAAGGTGGTTTGGTAGGACATTAGATGTAAAAGGTTGAGAACTTCTAGAATAAAGGACTGTCTTCTGTAAAGAGACACCTATATGTAGTCCCAGTTGGTATTTCTTTCCATTCTTCAGCTTCAGTCTGCAAGATTCACAGAATACATGATGATGTTCTTCGCATTATGCATAGTGCAATTTTATGCATGCTGGTATACCACCCTGGTATACCACGAAACTTGACCTCCTCTTCACTTGGCCTTGCTGTTTTTCTTACGTGACTCTCCTTTAGCCATTTTCTAATCAGCTTTTAATTTTACCCACTGGTTCCTTTGAGGTTTTTCCTGGACTTCACAATTAACATTATTATTCTAGTATGCTATGACTGCTGATAAATAATAAAAACACCACAGCAGTAGTTAAGACTGAACATAGTCAAGGATTTGTATTCTTTGCTCTAATTTCTCAAAAATCAAAGGCATTAATATTTTCAGATTAATAGTCCCTCTGCAGATTAATATGCTTAGGAAGAGATTCATTTTCATAAATACTGAATGAAGTGTGTTCATGTTTAGATGGGGAATGTCTTTTACAATTTTTTAAATACACTTAACAAGATTGTGGTGCAATTGCAGTGTTGATATTAAGTGAATATGTCCATAATCTCTCTCCCCCATTTAAACTGCCATGGTAACATCCCATGGAATCCTGGGATTTGTAGTTTTATGAGATATTTAGAATTCTGAGCCAGACAGCTATAGTACTTCCCTAAACTACATACCCCAGGATTCCATGTGATGCAGCCATGACAGTTAAAATGGGATCCAAGTGTTAGTGTAGTGTGAAAGACACTTTCATAAAGATGCCTGCAGGAAATGATAAAAGGAGAGGATGTTCTCATTATTTGTACACCCAGATCACTAAAATGATTGTTTCTTCACTTCCTCAAAAATGTAATTCCATTTAAGACATCCTGCAATAGCTGTTGATATTGTTCAGTTATGTGCCTTCAAGTCATTTCTGAGCTATGATGACTCTAAGGGGAACCTATCACGGGGTTTTCTGGGGGCTAAGAGTATGTGATGTGGCCAAGTTCATCCAATGGATTTCCATGAGTGAGCAGGGAATCAAACTCCAGAGTTGTAGTCCAATGTTCAAACCACTATACCATGCTGGCTCTATCCTACAGTAGTACCTCCCATCAACTTTCTTATAATGAGTTTAGGTATTAAAGTAAACAAGATTGGACTGTAGCTCTAAAATAAATATAAGAGAAAACTATATGCATTTTAAGCCAAACAGAACAGATGAAACTCTGTATGTTATGGCCGACACACAAATCTCCTTCATTAGCCAAGCTTAAGCTCCTTGCAATCGAAATTCGTTATGTCTTTTCCAAGAAGACTGATGTATGTGTAATCTGATGGAAACAGAATTCTGGCTCATCTAAAATTCTGATTTATCCCACAAGTCATGCAGAAAAACCAGATTGCACTAATTTGCATTTCATCAGTTGATCAATAGAAAACTCAATTTCATTTTCTTCCTCTGTCACTTACCATTCATGTCCTAATCATGCATGAGCAGTTATGCCCAATTGCTATCTGTTCATGGTACAGGGTCAGATGATCCAAAATGTAGGTGAGACACCTGACCTGGATGCCAGCATGAATTAAAGAGTGCAACACAGTCAATCATCAGATTCACTTATTACCTTCATTCTTATTTATTCTCCATTTTTGAAGCCCCATGGTTACAGTGATTATGTTCCTGCTAATGCTTGCAGACTTGCCAGAACAATTGTCAACAGGCTGCAGTATGGATGTCATGTCTCACATTTCTTAAGTAAGAAGACAGAGTTTGATATGGGGATGGAGGAGTAAGCTGGCAATACACAACAGTACTGGAAAGAGTATGTAGTGTGTGGCAGGGTGAATCCATTCAAGCCCTGTTAGATCCTGGTATATCAACACCTAACTGGCCCTGAATAGAAGCATAAAAGTCCTTACAGCAGAAATACTGACTCATAATATTACTGTGCTGAATCCTGTGTCTTCTTTGGGTGAATAATCTTACTGGTTTGAGCAACAGCACAGACAAAAAGGATCTAGCCAGCTTATGAGCTACTGCTACATAATAAAGTGAGTTTGATAAAACAAGCTAGAGGTCCAATCAGCTGCAAAGTTAAATGGAGCAGTCTTCCAATCATGTAATGTAGCCTGCCATTTTCACAGTATAGACAAGCAGAAGGGGGGTGGAGGGAATATATTGAATCCTTGGTGGGCTGTTGTGTGTTGCAGGTGCACTGAGTTCAGATTAGCAGTTTCCATATGTGGACACATCCATTAAGTTCACTCTCATCCAGGTTCTAATTTTTTCCACCACCAAGTTCATCCTGTCCAGGTGCTATATATCTCCTGCCCTCTGATATGAAATCCGTAAGTATTTTTGTGTGCCTTTTTGAATGTACTTCTTCTTGGATGCTTGTATACATTGATTAAATTTTATCTATGCACATTTTAGAAGTGTAGACAATTTGTTTTGTACAGCTTTAAGAGTGCACCTGTTGTCAAATACATTTTTTCCTCTTATTGCCAAATGCATTGCAAGTTTGGATGTGTACAGGTTTCCATTTGTGAACTGTGTTCCATTTCACTTTCAGTTCCAGATACTGAACTGGGAAAAATCATTTTTTTAATGTATGAATTATCGTCTAATCCGTTCCTAGTGTCATACGATTTTTTAAAAATGTAAAAACATAAGGAAAACATACGACAGTAAGCAGTATGTACATCATAAAAGAAAAAAATCAGCAAAATTTCTCTCACCTACCTTGGTCAAAGAAACTACCAAAAATATACAAACAAATATACTTTTTTTTTTCCAGAGAAAATGTTCAGGAAACTGAATGGAGTATTGTGCCCCAGCCAGACTTACTTTACTATTAAACAAATGAGCGGCCACTGAGTATGGGCAAATCTGTTAATATCATTCCCGTTTCTCCTTTCAAGTCTGTTCTGGCCACCCCTGTGTCCCTTCACCTTTTAGTAGAAAAATATTTTATGTGGCTATTTTTGCCCAAATGTGTTTGCTGTTTGCACATTTTTCAAACATGCACACATATTGCAAAGAACTTTATTCACTTCCCCATAATGCACTGCAAGCCTGTAAATATCCATATTTCTAGACACAAATTGCATCCTGTTCCACATCCAGTCAGTGAGTTAGTATGGTATAGTAATTTGAGCACTGGACTATGATCTTGGAGAGCAGGGTTTGATTTCCCGCTTAGCCACGGAAACCCACTAGGTGACCTGGAGTGTGTCACATACTTTCAGCCCCAGAAAACCCCATGATAGGTTCATCTTAAGATCATCATAAGTCAGAAATGATTTGAAGGCACACAACAACAACAACATCATGTCCAGTCTATGTGATAGAACTACGGGGTTTACCAAGCAAGGGTACAATGAATGATAGTGCTTAAAATCTACTGGAATGACAGTTACATTCCTACTAGAGAACTAATTTAGCACTGTGTTGTATCTTTTGCTTCTCTTCAGCCATGACCCGCTCAGAAAGGATGTGACAGGAGGACAGGAGAGTTCAGCTCTGCATGCTGAGCTTCAAGTCAGCTGTAGCATCAACAGTCTCTAATATCTCCCTTGATAGATCCATAGAAGCCTCTATTTTCTCCTTCCATCTCAAAGGACAGTATTGTTCATCAGGAGATTACAGTCTTTTAGCAGCATCTCTGCATGACAAATTGCCAGAATCTTATCACACCTGACATCAAGAGACTACCACTATCTTCAGCTATAAAGCATCCTTTCCCCTGTGGCCACTCAGTTGGCAGATTGTCCCGAAGCCATGTTTGCAGCTTAGGCCAAGTGTGATTATCCCCAAAAGCTAACTATTTATTCCTCTTTCTTTCCAAAGAGAAAAAAAATGTCTTGAATTTTTATTTTCAATGACATGTTCTTTGGAAATGCATAAATATACTTCCAAGTTTGGGGAGTGGAAAATATTTTGCCTGCTTTAAGATTTCTTTCTTGCTTGAGAATGTCCAATGAGTCTCAGAATAAAACAGTTTCCAAAGCATTGCTATCAATCATGATGACACTCTTTTTTTACAGTTGGTATCAGTATGTTTAGAAGCCTTTTTTTTTAAATCAGGTCTGTGAAAATTGGAGTCAAATGGATAGTATGTAAAGAAAGAAAGAAATGCTGAATAGTGCTAAAAGGGATAAACAACCCTAGCCATTAGGGGATCAAGTAATTTTGTCTTTCAGTCTGCTTCATTTAACGGTAATATAGGGAGGGAGGTTGGCATCTACCCAAATTATTGTACTAAAACAAAAAAAAATGTACTTCAAATACAGCTACAAAAAATCCCTGTTGACAAAGAACTAGGTCCTTTATGCTGGAAATAATAGCTCAATTACAGGTTTTTAAATGGATTTCAGTCAGATAATTACTATGAAAATTTCCTAGCATTAGAGATTTTTGTGAAAGCTGAGAGTTTAATTTATGCATTACTGGGGGCTGTATTCTCCATATCTGGAAAGCTGGAGAGATTATGATTCCTAGGATCTATTCTGAAGAGCCAGAGATTATGCTCTATTTACCCATGCTCCAGTGTAGATTTTTCTCTGTGCATGTCAGCACATTAATAGAACCATCTCTTTCTCATGCCAAAACTCTCAGAGCAGATCTGTCACAGCTTCTAATGCAATGATCCTCAATCTTTGGTTCTCAAGATGTTTGGATTTCATCTCCCAGAAGTTCTAGCCAAGACTCACTGCTCTAGGAGCTGAAATCCAAAACATCTGGGAGGCCTAAGTTTGAGAACTACTGTCCTAGAACATCATGGGAATGGCAATGTTCTGCTCCCCACCCTACCTCAGCACGTCAGAAGCTTTCAGAAATGAGAGGGGGGATCTTCTGGCCATTCCTGGCCATTTCTGCACTAGAGTGGAGGAGTGTTTCACTGCATGTCATGAGCGGTGTTTTTTACTCTAACTTACCCTGATTCCTATCTACACGCCCTCTGGTTTCTATTGAAGTAAAGCAGAGAAAATCATTTGTAGCTTCCGCATTGTCAATTCTCCTATTCCCCTCATTCATTCTACCCCACCATTGCTGATTGGTCAATTTAAAAAAAAAAGTTGTAGAAACTGTTGCTACGTTTTGGCGCAAGTATGTGAATTGATGTAACACTTCTTCACATAGGAAAAAACATAACAGATATGGTTTGGGTTGTTTACATTAGAGCTTTTCCATTTTTACAATACATCAGTTTAATGTTGATGTTAACCATGCTAAGCCCTCAACTTGTGCGGAACTACAGAAGACAGAACGACATCAAACCTGTTTAATGTGCAGATGTAAAAGCGACAATACAAAGCTACTGCAATGTATTAGCCTTGTGCCACCTTTCATATGTCTCGGAACTGTCCTAGAACTTGTCAATTTTTTTAAAAAAAAGCAAATTCCAGTTCTAGTCTGAAAGTGCTTAAACCACAACTACAAACTGTCAATCCAGCATGGATTCTGGTTAGAGAATAATGTTTGGAGGTTCTCTATATAGGTATGTAACAAGGATATGGAGGGGTGGATCATTTGCTCCATTGAGGGTCAGCCTCTAGTCCGCTCAAGTTGTTCCCAAGCCCCTCCACCTATGGTTATGGAGAGTGTTGAGGAGGAATCCCTACTGTAATCTTCAATTAGTGATCACAGATAATTATGGGAATTCTATCTGTAGGTTGTTCTCCCTTGTGAGTGGGAGCAGTCCGCAAAGCCATTGGCAGTCAGATAGTATCTGTATGCACTGCTGTTAGCAGCCGTATACTGCCAGGCTTCGATATGGTCTAAGTGGCAAATATGAATTAGCATGAAATAAACTTCTATACACTTATGGCTGAAAGGCCATGTGGAGAAGGGACACTGGCTGGGAAGATGTACAAAAGTAGGTCAGAGGTGACCTCAGCAGGGCCAGGTCATAAATTTGCTATAGATTAACTAATCCTCTCAACTGCTTGTCCTCAAAAAAAAACAATAGTCAAAGAAAATGCCCACATGCAGCAGGCATGTACCCCTGCTGTGCACATTTTCTACCAAAACCTTCCCCAGCCACATTACACAACCAAGACATTGAAGGGCTATCAGGACTTCCATCAATATTTTGTCACCTAACAGTACGACCATCAACACATTCCAGATCTCATTGTATTGGTTGCAAACTTCATTGTTTATTCTGCCAGAAAGCAATTAACTCACACCCCTTCAGGGAGGGAAATACAGTACTTAAACAATAAGTTTTGGCCAGTTAGTTTGCAGTTCATCAGTTGCTGAACATCACTCTGCCAGTTTGATTCCTAGTTGTATACTGCCCATTTTACCCTGAAATCTTGCTATCTTAAATCTTTGTCCCTTTGTCCCTTTCCTTTGGTTAGCCTTGAGTGAATGTGTGACTGTTTGAGATCTTGTGTGTTTAATTCCTCCAATAAAACACATTTTAGCTTACATTTGAATCTCTGGTTGGTACTTCCCTGCAGAGGACTCCATAAACATTGGTGTCAAAGATTTTGTTAGCTTCTCCCCTCCCCCACTGGCTTCCTAATTTGAGCTAATAATTCCCCATCTTTGAACAGAGGTACTGGAATCATGGGTGGACCCCTGAGTCACCTACATTTTGGGGTAACACTTCCTGAGTGCCAGGCTCAGTGGGATGGTCAACACTTGGGCGAGAGTAGATTGCTCCTCCTCCCTCTTCTCTAAATAGGTAAAGAGAGCAAAACTAGCTTTTCTCTGTCTTTATTCACAAGCCCCACAGACAGTGGTTTGGCCTGTCCCCATCCTCCCCACTGTAGGAATGTGGAAGAAAAAGAGAAAGTTACATTTCTGGTCCAGACAATGGGTAGAAAAATCTCCACCCATTACTTCAGTCAGGGACTCGATAATATCAGTGGCTAAACTTCTTGACATCACCAAGCCAGGAGAGGATCTGCTATGATGCCAGAGTCCTGTAAGAGGAAGTATATAACCTTAGGCCTGCCTACTCCTCAGCAAAGATGTCTAGTTGGTTATACCAACTTCACCATCATCCACATATTGGCTGGTGATATGAGAGGGTGGAAGCTTTTTTGCAAGTGCTATACAAACACACATATTATCTAATAACACCAGCATTCATTCTCTATGTTAGAGAAATACCTTGTTCCACACCTGAAATGCTACACTTTTCAATAGAAAATCCCAGTCTTGAAACAGTGAAATGTCTCTATCTGACTTGTCAATACCCTGCTGCATTTTGTTCTGAAATGATTATTGCCGTGTGACTTTTCTGTTTTTGTCATACTGTAGTCAACAGAAGTAACACTGTTAAAGTGAACGGCAATTATTTATTTGAATGCCATTGACTCAGTTTCTTTTGTATATCTTCCCCAACACTTTGAGATTCAAGTTGAATTGAAGTCCTGATGGTATGAGGTACAGAGGAATTAATTTTGCAATTAACATGAAAGCATATTGATTCAGAACAACTGCATCGAGAGGGAAAAAAGAACCCCTTTTTGTCTGAAAATAAACAAGAAACCCTTTTACTTGATTCATTTACTATCCTGGAAAGTAAAGGCAGAAAGGTTTGCATTTACCAAGAGCAATGTTTCTCAGACTGTGAGTTGAAACCATTGGAGGGCATTACTCCGCT
Organism: Cyclura pinguis; assembly: GCA_030412105.1. Classification (NCBI taxonomy): domain Eukaryota; kingdom Metazoa; phylum Chordata; class Lepidosauria; order Squamata; family Iguanidae; genus Cyclura; species Cyclura pinguis. The sequence goes on from CM059599.1 coordinate 62,721,338, forward strand.
TTCAGATGGGCCTCAGGTCCACAGTAAACCCACATTCTCCTCACTGGCCTGGCCTGCCCCTATCCCATAGCCTATTAATTAGAATGGAGTGTCAAATCCTCCCCAAATAAAAGCTGTGGAAAGGATATTCATTCTTACTTGTTTTCTGACCAAGAAATATGTCTCCTGAAACTCAAGGAAGTCCACTGGGAAGATTTATGTGCAATTGCCTGCCAATATTCACATCTGGGAAGGTGTTCTGAAGAATTATTCTGCACAGAAATACTAATCAACCAATTTTTTTAAAGATGAATTGTGGTTTTTGTACAGGAAACTGTATTCTTGGCAGAAAACACATTTTTCTGCATAGGAAACATATTTTCTACAAACAAAAAGCAGGCTTTACATAGAAAAACCATATGTATTCCTATATTTCAAATAATTCCCCAAGACAATTTTCAGTGCCTGGAGCCTGGGAGAATGTAGTGCCAAAAAAAAAAAATCATTTTCCCCTGCAGCAGGAGGAAAACTATCAAAACTATTTGTATTATTTTGCATGTGAAGATAAGATAGCTGCAGATTCACATCTCTCCTATATATACTATATGTATATATGTGTGGGAATGGAGTTGGTTAAAGAGTGAGGATGCAAAACAGGAGGGCAAGAAAAGGGAAACAAAGGAAACAGACAATGGATGTCAGGGTAGCTGGCTGATGGTGATAGAAGGAAAAAGAAAGCAGAAAGGATAGAGAGACACATAGGAAAAGTAGGATCTAGATCTTCTGCTGCACTTCCAGGCTGCTTTCCATCCCTGCACAAGTAGTGTGTGTTGTGGAGGGGAGGGGATGACCTTGCTGGTCCCAGAAGGAAAGGAAGCCAGTCATAAATGACTGGGTTTTATTTTTGTTTTTGTTTGGTTTGGTTTGGGGCCTATCCTGCACTGAAGCTTGATGCAGGATGGTCCTTATTTGGTAGGTAGTGGTATTTGTGGTCCTTAGCTAGGTGCTTATTTGCTAAGTAGTCAGAAGAGAAAGTTATAAGTATGGTCAGCACCAGTAGGCACCCTTTTGGTGAAGGGGAGGTCTCTGGATTTATCTCTTCTGGTCATGGGACCCAGGAGCTGGGGAAGGAGATCACTCTTGAGGTCTACCTGGGGAATGTCCTCTCTTGAAGTCATGGGAGTGGAGGGAGGGAGTTCCTTAGGTGGGGCTTTCCACCAGGAAAACTGCCTGCAGTGTTGCCAGCTCCCCTTATATTGCTCCCCAGGGCCTGCCTACAGGTTGTTGTGGAGGAGGTCAGAAAGGGACCCCTTGATTCAGCGGAATCACACACTGGCAGTGATGTATTTAAGTCTTTTATTCCAAGTCTCAAGTCAAGTCTCAAGTCTCTACCTTCAAATCTCAAGTCAAGTCTCAAGTCCTTGAAGATACTTTCAAGTCAATTATCAAGTCAAGTCTCAAGTCTGAAAACCAACTTTATACTCCAACCAAAATTCCAGAATTATTAAAACTGAAAAAATTCAGTTTTAACAATTTAAGCAGAGTCGGCTCTCCGCATTTGCAATGTTGTCATCTGCAGCTTCGGAAGTGGGGAATAGGATCCTTCTTACTCCCCGTTACTGAAGATTCAAAAGCTTTAGAAGGAAGGATCCTTCTTTCTTCCTTAAGCCCGTTGCCTAATACATTTGCTGTTCCCCTCTGAGATATGCACCCTGCACTCTGGGGGTGAGTCTTGTCTTTTGCTCTTAGGAAATGTTTTAGAAGGCTCTTCTGATATGCAGCAGAGACTGGCTGCTGAGCAGACTTTAAGCCTGCCTCAAGCCCATTGCCTAACCTGCTTGCTGTTCCCCTCTGAGACATGCACCCACACTTTGGGCTTGGGATAGATTGTCATGTGACTAGATGGAGGCGTTGTTCAAAGTCGTAAGGTTTCTGAATGAACATGTTATATTACTGAACCAAGGGCATCAAGTCAGCCATTAAAAATATACAAGTCTCAAGTCAAGTTGAGTCAGTGCATCATATATGTCCAAGTTGAGTCCAAGTCGAGTCACTGAAGTGACTTAAGTCCAACTTGAGTCCAAGTCTATCGACTCGAGTCTACATCACTGCCCACTGGGTAGCCTCCCCCATTGCAATTCATGTTTAAAATTTCAGAGTTCAGTGTTCAGAATTAAATAGATAATAAAAGTGACCCTATTCAACTCAAAGTCTGGTCTCTGTATTTCCTGAGTGGGTCAGCAATACTTCATATATGCACACTCCTCTCCCAATGTCAGCTTACAGTTGAAAGTATGGTGAACCTACTCCACGCATTACCTAATATGCAGCTGAGCACATTTGGCATAGCAGGGGAAAAAATGTGCCGTAGGAAATAGGACTTTTTGTGCAGTTGACAATATGGGCTTTAATAAAGAGCAAGATTATTTTTAAGAAACAATAAGATAAGGAAAAGATCAGATCAGATCAATTTAGTTTATTGACCATTTCAAACAATTAGAAATAATAAAACAATACAATTATAAATTCTACAAGGCAGTTACAATAAAACCATTACCTTGTTATGTTATGTTAAGATTTCATTGAACTAAAATAATAATGATGATGAAATATTCCATCCAGTAAACTACATCTCCATTTCCCTTAAATTAGCAGTTTTAGATGCAACGAGGACAGCTCTCTGGGACACACAATAGTAAGAACCGTTAGAAAAATCTGAGTTTGTTTGTCATGGACTAATTTCTCATGTGAGTCAGAAAGACAGCCAGATAATGCTCCCTACAGCTTGAATATAAATGGACTTGAGCAGATAACGCCCCAACTCCTCTGTTACTAGGGTACTGCATATACACAGCCTATCCAAGAGTGGAAATGTGAAAAAGAAAGAAATAGCAATTGAAAATGACAGCTCTTACATTTCTGCTTTGAGACAGAATACTTGACTACTCTATCTGTGACCAAGGAGTATACAGACATGAAAGTATGTCTAGCTGCTTTGGCTACGGTTGTGTTACCCCACTGGCATACCCTATCTCGGGGACTATAATTGATATCAAATATGCCCACCATGCCAGAGAGGTTGCCTGGGTATGTGGACAAAAAGGTCAAACAACCAAAAATAGATCAGACCAGGAAAAACTCCAGTCTTTTTCCCCTAGGGGACCTCAGATTAAACACATCCGCACAGACAAAAGGTTTTCAGCCAACCTGAATGGGTTATTGGGTTTTCCCTAGGTTGAGTAACTCCGCCTTTAGAAAAATCCTACACAGCAAGGTCCATCTGCATAAACGAATCATGCAAACTACCCAGTATAAACCGATCATGCAAACTACTAAGTTGCCATTGTGTGGCATTTCTTCCTTTGTTTTGGCCATTGTTTTTCCTGGGAGAGGGCCTGCCCTCGAGGTACCTTCTGCCCTTTAAGTAGTCCTAGTTTTGGAGGATCTCTTTGGAAAACTCCCTGCCACACTAGCAGACCGGCACTCTGTTAGTTGAGTGATCCCCTCAGCCGTATCTTTGCTGAGCTCCATTCTTCTCGCCGCTTCCCAGACCAAAGACTTCAGGATAGGTGCAGTATCACCGCCTCTACACTCCCTTTGCTATATCCCCTATCAATTTTCACCTCTTTTCCTTCTCAATAGACTTTGTGTGCGTGAGTGAGTGTGTTGGTGTGTGAGAATATATTCATTTAATAAAATTCACTTATTGGTACATATGTCTGGCTTTTTGCCTGGCTTGACCCTGTAAAGTTGGGTAAATGATCCTGCTGGGTTACCCTGCCCCTTGTTTTGCTATTACCAGTGTTCTGCTAATTCCCCCAACCTTTATAACTTGGAGTGAATCAAGGTGTCCCCCATGGGACCTCCAGAAGTCAGGGTAACATTTGGATTGCTTCAAGCTTTGCCAGCTGCATTCAGTAGATCTTTTGCACTACACCTGCAAGGGCTACTGGCAGATCCTACTTTTCCCAGTGCAGTGTGAGAGTTCTGCAGGCAGAGAACTGCTATGAGTCCTCACTCACCGTCTCTAGGACTCATGATTTTGCTGAAATAGCCTCCCTGAATGGCCACTGCATGGCTGACAAGAAGGAAGGGGGATTGGAGGAGACACAGACTGATAACATCTTCTGTGGAGATCTGCTGAGGTCATCATGCTGTGTCTGGCTATGGGACATGCTTTCCAGTCTCTCACTATTTCCACCAGCCATAGAGAGGGGGACTATCACAGCAATACTATGAGTCCTACAAGTCTGGAAAGAACAGAATACCAGCTTCCAAAACAACCAACTAACCAAACAAACACATATGCAGACTTATGCTTACATACATCATTAACAGGACGCCAGCCAGAACATCTTGTTTTTCATCAACAGATTTTGTGGTAACATTCTGCATTACACAAATGTCAGTTCTGGTTCAGTCCACATTGCCATCACTTTTTCAATCATTACCTTGCTGAGGCTCTCTCTTCTAATTCCTAAGATATCACGCAAAACTCACTGTCAAGGTAAGGGTAATGGTTTCACCTGTCTAAGTACTTTCCAGGCACCAGATACCATCTGATTTTGGAAGCTGTTAAACATAGTCAACCTGGTTAGTACTTAGACTGGGGACCACCAACAAATACCAGAGGAAGAAACTGGCAAAAACACCGCCAAGCATTCCTTGCCTATGAAAACCCTGTGAAATTCATGGGGTAACCTTATGTCAACAGGTGACTTTAAGACACATGCATACACAGAGTGGCTTCTCGACTTCTTGGCTATATGTGAAGATTCTGCCTACAATTACTAGAAGAAATTCTTTGTCTTTTCTTCTCCTCCTAATTTCCTATCCCTCCTCACAGGTTCTTATTTTTTTATTCATTCTAATTTTATTTTCCCTCTCTCTCAGTACCCTCCTCCCCAGTTTTTGCTATTAGAAAAAGATTAAGAACTTCTTGAAGGATTGGGGGTCTTGTACTATCACTGGGGGTCTAAATGGAAGATATCCCCATCTATTTCCATACATTATTTTTTTGTGGTTGCACACCATATAGTCATGCTGTAGGCTTGCATCCTGGAAGTAGTGACAATCAGAGCTTTTCTGGCTGTATCAGATGTAGGGGTGGCCCTCAGAATCACCCTTCTACATGTGCCACTTAGACAAGGGATTCTAATGCACCTCCTGCACATGCTACCTCTGTCAGGGATTCCAGGCAAGGAACCCTGGGAAAATGATCAGCCCACTGCAAAATGTTGCATCATGACCCAGCTGTGGGTAATTGAAAGGTTGCGTAAGAAACTGGGGTCGTGTGCAGATGGTAGAGGGAGGTGTGCAAACCTCTACCTGATTGGTTGTAGATATGTATATAACAAAGCAATGCCAGTATGTATTTGTCTGTTGACCAAACCTGGTGCCTGGTGCAAGCTTTTGTCTGTCTGTCCTATGTTTTGTATATAACGGAAGTTTGCTGCAAGATAAAGTGCCTCCTGTTTTGGAAGAAACTCCTCCATGTGTGAGTATCCTTACTGGGGAACAAGGCTGCTGCTGTTGGCTCGCTGAACTCTGGTTTTTCCATTGCGTTTCCATGGGGCTGAAACTCCTATAATCCCCAACAACCTCAATATCTCCTGGTTTGAAGGCATGCCTACAGCATCTTAACATGGTGCATAGCCCCACTTAATTTCATGTGGTGCTGCTGGGTGAATCAGGAAGAAATATCTCTTTAGCAGCAGCCCTCTGGCATCTTGGGCAGTAAGTGGAGGAAAAAATAAGCCCTGATCCAACCCAGTTTGTAAGCCAAAAATTAAAGGAGCTGTCCATTGCTAAATCTATTTAGGGGTAGGGTTCAGTCACTTGGACAGCTCCTTCAAAGTTCAGACTAAAACCCAGGGAGAATTCAGTACCCCAGGGCATAGAAGCCATTAGCCACCATTGCCCATTCATTTCCTTCCATATCATCTCATGCTGAGTCAGTAGAACCATCCTGACTAGAGCTTAGAGAAAGGATTTCTTTGTGTATGTTTGTTGTTTGTTTTGGACTTCAGCTCCAAGAACTACCCAACCAGCATGTCTCTGACTATGCTGGCTGGGGGATTCTGGGAACTGTAGTCCAAAAAAGTAGCATTTCTAAGCTCTGGTCTTGACTGCATTCATGACAATTACCACCTAGTCCACTCCAGAACAAAGTGGCATTGGGGAGTAGAGCCAGGAACTGGAGGGTTGGACTCTCTCTCTCCCTCCCTCACCTGTGTTTGGGGGGGGTGCATGCATGCACACATTCATACATGCCTGAGTATGAATAAGATGGAACAGTTTGGTAGAAAGAAGTGATCAAGAGAAAGATTGAAAGCTAGCAAGAAGAAATGGAATGCCTCCCTTCTGTGAGGGAAAGGGCCAGGGTATGTTGACAGAAACAGAGATAAAAGTTAATTATTTATATTATGACTTTTGGAATATTTCCTCTTTTTTGAAAGGCCTCTCTTGGGCCTAAAATGGCCTGGGAGATTAAAACGTGACAAATGTGAGGCATTGGAGTGGTATTTGGGGTCAATTTGTTTTAAAGGAAGGAAGGAAGGAGGGAAAGAGGAGCAGAAATGATGTGACCCAAGGTCCCCTGAGGTGACAGTTGGCCATCCTGATTTATAACAGCAACAATAACAACTTGATATACTGAGGAAAGGGGTAACAGATGTTACTTGTTAAAGGAGGAGGGGAAAGTGAATGGACAAGGAAGCGGACAGGGAGAATCAATTTTTAAAAAGTTCATTTCACAGTGATGGGGGACAATAAAGTACATGTTAAGTGTGAAAGGATTGGACACTGGCTACCTCTAACCTCAGCAGAAATGATTCCCCACTCCGACCCCACCTGGACCTTGGACCACTGGTAGAAAATATAAGTACAAATTCTTGAAGTGACTTGTGGAGGAGAGGGAAAATATGTCAGAAAGTACATTCTCCACTTAAAACCTGTGGATCAGTAAACACTATCTAACACACATGTTGGAGGGGATGTCTGTATTTTCCAATGAGTCTGTTTCATCCATTAGCTGGGATCCTGTATCAGGAGGTGTATCTCTGTCCTGTAACTACAACATGTCTCCTAATGCAAGCTTGCATTCTCTGTTGTAGCACCCTTACCATCAAACAGCCATTTCTGTGTTGGTGGAAAGTGGAGGCACATCAAGCTATTTTCTTTTAACTGGACACACTGCAAGAGGCATCCTCAGGGACTGCCAGTGTTTTTGGGAAGTCCTGGATGATGCCATTATGGTTGTATTTCCAGCTAAAGGGAAAATAGCTGGACATGTCTTTGCTGCTCCCCCAATCTCTGCCAGCATGGAAATGGCTTCTTGGGGGAAAGACTGCAGCAGAGGAAAGGTGGGTTTGGGGAGATTTTGGGCATTGCGTGGTTAGAACAGAATTCCTGCCTCTGCAATGGTTTAAAAAAATGTGTTAGAATGGTGGAAGTTATTGCTAAAGTGATGTCAGCCATTGTCTCATATTAATCCCCAGCAGGGTATCTAGGACCTTTTCATACTATACAATTATAGTGCTATGATTCCACTTTAATTCCCACTTCCACATCCTATAGAATCCTGTGTTTTGTGGTTTGATGGGGCACTAGAGTTCTCTGGCTGAAAATTCTAAATATCCCTTTCTAAATGTAGATCCCAAGATTCAATAGGACAGAACTATGGAAGTGAAAGTGGAATCATATCACTATAATTATGTAGTGTGAATGGACCTCTAAAAAGGAAGACTTTCTATTCATGTTCTGTAGGTGACATATGGGAAAGGATAAAATAGTACAATAAGTCTACCATTCAAACACAAACACTAAATCTTGCTGATTTTGCTTGGGAGTAAGAGCTTTACTTAGGAACATCTTACAACCATCTCCAAATGCAGCTTTGTTTCACATATATAAACATTTACCGAAATTGACTGAGAGATGGTTGCTTTTTGAAAAACAAAACAAAGATCAAGACCAGCTAGGCCCCATTTGTCTGCTTTGTTGGCTGGTAACCTCAGTGAAATACCAGTGTTTATGATCTGATATAACAGTGGCACCATATGAGGTTGCTACATCATTTCATAAAAATAGCATCATTTTGCCCTTGTTACCCAGAAAGTCATGCATTACAGGCAACATCATTACTGTTAACGTGTTACTTCCAAGCTCCAATGTCCTTCTACCAAACTGACTTAATTAGAGTTGTTCATAATCCAACCCAAAGCACATATAAAGGTTTCATTCTATTGCTTGACTGGATAATTTGACAATAAACCTTTTACAACTTCTTAGAATTGGCACATTCCATTAAAGCCTAATATTCATAGTTGTTATATCTCCGAGCCATCTAAAAAAGCATCCAGCATTACAGAATGGATTTTTATTTCTGGGGTTTTTTTTCCCCCAAGCCTGCTATTGCTGATAGTGAGGCGGATGGCAGCTGATTTTATAGTATGTACTCTAATTGCCTCCTTTAAGGTCTCTGCCTTTCGGCTTCTATTGATTTCTGCTGCTGTTGCAAATTATTCAGGATATTTTCAATTTTTCTGCTATTTATCCTTTCTTGTGCACTTTTCATTGCACCCTGATCCTTCACAAGTGTCTTAATTGACAGATCTAGAGAATTTGGTCTTGAGCCAGTTCCCTTACTTCAGGTTTGAACTTTTCTGACACATCTCTGCAGCAAGGGCAAGGCTCAGCTAGTGAGCTGTGATTTACACTTCCCATCATAGCCTCACTGAAGGTTTTGTGTACTGCAGTGAGATTTGCTCAAAGGGGAAAACAGAAGATTCCTCAGCACAGCTTTTGTTTCAGCTCTTTTATTTCTTTTTTTCTGGAAAATTCATTATTTTTAATTGCATCTGTCAGAGGTTGCTAAAAACACCACAAGCAGAAGTTACATTGGGCAAGTATAGGCACTTCAGTGGTAATTAATTGGAAGGCAGCAAAAATTGCTCAGCAGGACACACAAATCTTTTTCTTCCATTACCATCAGCTGGAAATATCAGCCATTCACATATCGTGATTTTTACCAGGATAGAGACCTGTGCGGACCTCCAGAAGCTGTTAAACTTCAAATGCCACCAGGCCAAGATATTGTATATTGAAGAATGTTGGGAGCTGCAGACCAATGTCTGCTCAGAAAACAACAATCTTGCACCAAAAAAAAAGGGGGGGAGGGAAATAAAAAACATGATCCTCAAGTGTATTTCTGTGCAGAATAATTTTGTGAAATACTTTGAGCTGTCTGAATACCAGGTGAGAACTGTGTAGAAATATTCTCTCTGCAGTGAGGAGAAAAGTGTGGAAGTTATTCATCTTCCCTCACAAGCTTGAAATAAATGAATGTTTACCTCCCTCCTGAAGGTAAAAAGTTCAGTGGCTGTTCTTCCACTGGCCACAGAATAGTTTTTCCACTGGCTGCAGGACTGCAGTCAGGTGCTGCTCAGGTCCTCTCAACCTTCCTCCAGCCACTAAATGATCAAGGAAGCATGCAGCAGCACTGAGAAGAAAAAATAAGATGGGATCTGTGGAGGAGAAGCCCCATGGAAGCACACCTCTTGAGATTTAAGCCCCAGAGCATGGAAAATCTTTTATGATTTGCCAATAACACCAACAACAATAACAACAACACTGTACTTCTTGCATTTCATACTTTTTTTTTAGAAATCAAAAGTTTCCAAAGGTCACTTCTTTGGTGCAAACAGAAGAAAATATTAAGAGTGCAGATTCGAAATCCCACAGCTGGAAACAAAAACAAAAGTCAATGCTGGATCCTCAGTTGTGTTACCTGAGAATAGAAATGAAGAAAATGCAATATAAGGGTAGCAGAAAGCCAGACTTCAAGTGTTCAGTTTCCCCCAAAAAAAAATGTTGTTTAAGAAGACTCTCAAGTTGTTAAGTGGTTGGGGAAAAAAAAGATAACCAAATGTCTGTAAATACTGTTAGACTGCAGCAGTTAGGGTCCGATAATCTGTGAACATTGTGCCAAATATGACAACACGATGCTCAAGATGGGTGAAAACACTTTGAATTTACAATACTCTGATTAAATGCTGCACTGGAAGTATTGGAATGGTAGTGGTTATTGAAAGCTATGTAAATGCTCCATATCAGTAGGAAACACCTCAACAGATTAAATGTGAGACACATCATGCTTTATATGCTACAAATATTTTTTAAGATAATTTCCATATCACTGAAAGGTACAATAAGTACCATGTGTCTTATAAATCTGAAACCTTTTCCTTATAAGAAGAAATATACCTACATTATGTAATACCTATGAAAGAAGATGTAGCTAAATGGGAAATTAATATTATAGGGGAATATAATTTTTATAATTCTTGCCATTCTTTTAATAATTCTTTTAATATGTAATTAATTCTTTTATAATTATGTACAATTAACTTATGTAGCTACTCCCCTTGCGGAGATTCATCATAAGTTGTTTTACAAAATAAATATATTAAAAGAATTATAAAGATGCATATCTATTTTCATGTAATATAAATTTCAGGATATTCTTAAGGGGACTGTTGATGTTGATCTACCTACTAGAGAACACTTGGGAGCTCAAGTGATCAAAGCAATGAATTCTAAAGAACTACAGCTGGATACAGATCGACATTCATAAGGCAAAAATCCTCCAATCCCTTTACAAAGAAATGGGACAGGGAAACCAAACCTGTTTCAGTAGGATCATAGCCCATGAATCTCAACCTGCCTCCTCGAAGTCACACTTCTGCTCTTATCCAGTACTATTGTTGTTACTGTGTTGTACATAATAATTGAGAACCTGTAAGGTAAAGGAGTTAGAATAGTGGACCAGGATTTGGGCTATCTGGGTTCTAGTCTTCACTGGTTCATAGAATGCACAGATTATCTTTGAACCATCTCTCAGCCTGACATACCTCACAGGGTTGTTATGTGGATACAGTGGGGAAAAGGAGAGCCATGTACACTGTCCTGACTTCACTGGAGGAAAGAGAGGATTTGAATATCTCTAATAAATAAAGCAAAATAGTGTCTAAAGTAGGGGAGATGGGCTCCTGTGCTCATGGAAGGTCTCAAAAGGCAAAGCACCCTGCATATGTAGGATTCTAAATCATGCAAGATGACTTGATTAGTTCAGGAGGCTCCTCCTCCTCAGAAAGTATGCTCCATATAGCAGCAAAGGCAACAGATTGCAAAACTCCAGGGGCGGGGCTTGATGTTCCCACCTGCTCATTTCACCTCAATTATTATGGTTGATTGCCTTCAAATCAGTTTCAACCAATGGGAACCATATGAATGAGAAAGCTCTGCAGCTGCTCTGCTCAGATCTTGCAAACTCAAAAATGTGGCTTCCTTGATTCAGCCAACCCATCTGTAATGCAGGCCTCCACTTTTCTTAGTGCCCTCAACTTTACCCAGCCTTATCATTCTTTCTAATGGGTCATGTTGCCTCATGATATGCCCAAAATACAATAGCCTGAGTTTGATCATCCAAGCTTCCAGTGAGAACTGAGCAGAGATTCACTCTTGGATCTATTTATTTGTCTTTTTGGCAGTCCATGGTAGCTATAAAACTCTCCCCCATCATTACATTTCAAATGAGTTTATTGTTTTCCCGCCAGCTTTCTTCACCATCTAGCTTTCACAACAGTACACAGAACCTGGAAACACTCTTACACAGATGATTCTGACTTTGGTATTTAAAGAAATATCATTACACTTGAGGATCTTATCCAGTTATTTCATGGCTGCCCTTCCAAATCTTACTCTTATTTTGATTTTTTTTTTTTACTACAATCTCCATTTTGGTCAGTAGCTGAGCCAAGTTATAGGAAATCTTTTTATCTCAATGTCTTCATTACCCTCTTGAAAGCTATGTAAATCATCTGTGGTCATAACTTTTTTTCTTAGTATGCAGCTATAGCCCAGCTTTTGCACTTTCTTCTTCAACTTTCATTAATAGTTATTCCCAAGTCTTTCCTATGTTCTGATAATAATATTGTATCATCTACATATTTTAAATGTTTGATGTTCTTTCCCCCAGTTTTCACTAGTTTTCTAAGTATCATCCTGATTTTCAAATATATGTTCTGTATATAAACTAAACAGATAGAGTGATAGAATGCAGCTTGCCTATACATATGCATAAATGCATCAATTTCCCTATAAACATACATGAATGCATCTATAGCACTTTTTTAAAAACTGAAGAATGAATATGAAGAACAGAGGTTTCAGCTTCTGTGTGGTGAGCACCAAGAAGTCCTGTTTTCATTTCAAAGTTGGCATGATATACACAGGATATTGAAACTTTATTTCTCTCTGTATCAAAAAAAAATCCATTAGTGTAGTGATAGGCTCTATCTCTTTGCCATAGAAGAGCAGTTAATGCTGCAATTATTTCAAGATGATAAAATCTCCCTTCTTTCATTATTCTTTGTGAATTGCCCATTAAAAATCTCAGATGCTTCAGAAATTAAAATATATTAATAGGAACATAATTAAGTTCTTATTGCTCTTGCCATTTAAAGCAAGTTAGCTAAATGGTGAGAAAGCCTCCGAAAAATAGCTTTCAATGAGCAATTTAAATTTAATTAATATACAGTAACAAGCTCATTAAACCTAAGTTGAATGCTTGTTTCAGACAAATTGTAAGCTTTTCAGTTGGCTTAAAGCTTCCATTTACCTCAACTGGGAGAGCAAGAAACGCACTTTTGAAAACCAACAAAGAAAGTTTCTGGCTTCTGTTTACATGAACATATGATCCCTTCTTCCAAAAAGCAAGAAAAAGAATGAAACCTTATCCGCAAACAGCCTTGTGTGCCATACTCTTTGTAGGGAGACTCATTTGAGCTACATTTTTTAAATGAGCCAATCTAATTCACAATTCATGGGACAATATATGGATTAGAAAATGCTAATTCTTCCATTTTGCACTTCTCCAAGTCTGGTGATACAGAAAGAAGTATAAAAATGTACTAAGCAACATGTATTGTAGGATAAAATACATACAAAAATGCATACAAAATGCTTTAGAGTGTACTTTCTCTTGGTAGATTACACAGTGTTTTTGTTTTGTTTTCAACTGTAGGCTGATTTTGAAATGTGGTGAATATGTGAATGATATATAACAAACCAGCTGCGGTCAGAAATAGACTGATCTATCCAACCCTAACACAAAACATTTTTAAGACTGATAGATTTGAGTTTAATCCCACAGTCAAACCACATAATCTGCGTCTTTCATGAAGGCAGATTATCTAATGTTTATGACAATAGGAGGGAGATGTTGTATGTTTGATTGCCAAGGGCCACCACAGCTTCTCTTGATCTTGCCTAGGTAGTTTTTGTTGTTGTTGCTGCTGTTAATGTTGTTTCTGCTGCATGCCTTCAAACCGTTTCTGATTTATTATGACCCTAAGGGGAGCCTGTCACAGGATTTTCTGGGGGCTGAGGGCATGTAACATACTCAAGGTCACCCCAGTGGGTTTTGATGGCTGAGTGGGGAATCAAACTTTGGTCTCCTGAGTTCAACACTCAAACCCCTGTACCACACTGGCCCTCTTCCACCCCATTCCCCCCGCCCCCTTATTGTTGCTCCTCTGTTTGCTCCATCCTGTATCGTACCTCTCTTGAGTTCTGTTTAAACTAAAAGGATTTGTAAAATGGATTCTAGACTTGCAAGGTACAAAGTGTTGGCTGTCACCTTTAAAGCCTTGCATGGGTTGAGTCCAGGTTACTTATAAGATTCGCTTCTCCTATATATCCATCCATACATTCAGGTCTTCTGGGGGACATTTACATTAGTCAGCCAAATGAAGCTGTCAGCCTAGTTTTCTTCACACATACGCATGGCTGTGGAATGACCTGTCAAAGAAGATTTTTCAACTCTATATATTTTCTGAGTTTAAAATAGCAGTAAAGACCAGTCTTTTCTTGTGTGCCAACCAGGATAATTTTTAAATGAACAGTTTTAAAGTTTGTATTGATTGTTTTTAACATGTATTGTTTCTACATGATCTTTTAACTGGTATTATGTGTCTAATCTGTGGTTGCTGCTCACCTCAGTCTATAGGGAGAGGAGGGTTAAGAAGTTGTTGCTGTTGCTGGCAGTAATGATGGAGATTCCAGATTAGCTACTTGATTACATAACAGTCCTAGTTACATAGCTAAGTAGTGTCTCTTGGCCCAATACGAATTGCAACAGTTAGAAGCAATATTCTCAGAGCAATTCTTCCTCGTACTAAAGATCACTCATGGTAGGTGGGTGGAAGGATCAGTCTGCTGTATCCCAATTAACAGGAAAGCAGATACCCATCACTCACTGCAGCTGCTGTCAGGACTCTGGGACTTTTAAAAGTCCTATGTATTCCCTATGCATTCCCTATACTACTGAATACATGAATGCAAATTAGTTACAAATGCATAACTCCAGGTGACTGTGAACGTGAGCCCTTATTATTAGAACTGGAGTATATTTCAGGTTGTGGCATCTTTATATTCCTTAGGTTCACTGGCATACACTATCCAACCTAACCTTGCCACTATGTTAACAATCAAGATATGAGCACTGCAAAGCACCAGTTTTAATGTGACTATATCTATGAGTCCATGTACTTCTGCATACCACAGCAAAATTTTTCAAGAAAACTGTGTCAATGATCAAAACATCTTTCCTTCATGGGATGGCTGCCCCTGATAGAGGACTTCATCAGAGAAGGAAGTATTTATAACATTCTGGTTCCAAAATTCTCCTTATTGAATTTCTTCATAGATTTTTCAATCCTGAATTACATGCAAGGTCCTGGAGCTAGTGCTTAAGTGACAACACTGCCCCCTCTTCCGCAGTGTCAGAGGCATGAATAGGAGAGCAGGCAATGCAGCTTTTCAGAACCTAACAGCGATCTCCTCTGAGGAATCCCTTTGGCATCAGGCAGTGAGGGGAGCTCTCCAAAGCCCCCACCCACCAAATGTTTTATTCTGAGGGGCCCTAAAAGTGAGACTTTGTGTAGACACCTGATCCAAGGAGCTTGCCCATCTGATGCTTTCCGGCATAAAGCAGAGAGTGCTGGTTGCCAGAGAATTACTTAGCCCCAAATGCTTCCCTCTTAAGGAATGCTTCCTCAGATTGAAACATTGTGGGTGATGTGGCCCTAGACAGAAGCCTTGGCTGTGTTGGTATGAAGAAGGACTTGGGTGACGGTAGACCAGAGGAAGGTGTCAAGGATGAAGGTTGGTGGCATGTAGTTTCCAGACCATCACTGTAATACCAATGACACTAACATAGGAAGACATGCATTTTTGGCTGGCAACTTAGTTTTTTCAGCCTGCTTGTTTATCCAGTCACATCACTCACACCTTGAATAGGCTCTGTAATGTTTTGCAATGCAGCTCTGTTAACTACATGTTTTGGGGAAAACTGATTTTACAGATATCTACAGGGTCTTCCTTTCCTCAAGTATGCTGCAGACTGGTGTCTTTCCAGGAAGGATTATGAATTTCTGTTGGAAAAATAAATATTTCAACAGATAAAAAAGTTGTATGCAATAGTAATATGTGCCTTAACATTTACTGTCAGCTGACAGTGACCCCATGAATTTTAACCTGATCAGTAGGAGAAACGTGCAATTTTTCTTTCTTCCTTCCTTTTTTTTTCCCCCTCCCAGGACTCAGACATGACTCCTGGTATTGCTGGGGTCATATATTCAAGAATATTTCCCTTGCTGTGAAACCAACCAAAATAATGTTGTGCATTGCAGAAGTGCTTAAAGATTTCCTAAAGCCAGTCATTTAGATGAACATCAGTTAGATAAATACTAAAATGGTAATTCACTTGCCTTCTAGCTGCATGCTATATTTCATGTTATTTTTGGTGTTGAAGCCATGCCAACATGAAGACTTCATTCACTCCTGCAGGTGGATTTCTCTGCCTGAGAGCAGCTGGACATATGTTGTTGCCATCTGCACAGGAGTACCAGAGGATATTTTGGGGATGGATGACAGCTTGAAGGAGGGAAATGGAGAATTTGTTTGCTTAGTTTTATTTACAGAACAATCCTGTAGATGTTTACTTGGAAGCAATTCTCACTTCGTTCAATGGTGCTTACTCCCTAGTAAATGTGTACAGGATTACAGTTCTATTCTTTTGTATATTTAGTGTTTTTGTTATCTTTAATTTAGAACGAGAAAGAGAAAAAGTCAGTCTTATGGATTCTGTACTTCCTTTTCTATAAGCACTCCAAACTGATTCTTAAAGGACGATTGTTGGTATTGTAGAAAACACTGTGTTGGACTAAATTTTATGTGGTTGGAGTCCCCTGCCAATTATAGAATTAGGGTCTATCCATGATCTTCATTCTCTGGGGCTTTCAGCTGTAAGGTATGGCAAAGAAGACCAGCAGATGTGTTCACTTAAAAAGTCAAGAGATTAAGAGGGAAAGTCTTGATTAAGGAAAAGGCACACACAGCCATGTATTTCAGTTACCTTCATGACAACATCAAAGTCAGGTGGCTAATTAGAAGGACTGGTGAGTGTGTTATCACTCTATGAGTCATCATGATTTCCCTTTGTGGTCTGCACTGGACCTGTAAGAAGGGATGCACAATTTTATTCTAAACTATGCTATGCGTCCCTGACTAAATTTAAGGACCTGAAGTCTGAAAACCTGACAGGAGATTTGCAAGGTCAAAGGAATAAACCAGAATGTCTGAAGAGTGACTATCACCCACTTGGGAAACCATGGTCAAGGAATTTGAAAAACTGCCCAGATAGTGCCAGGTGTGAACAAATTGTTGGAAAGAGAAAAAGTCATTTAAGAAGCTGGTATGAGAAGAATTCCTCTCGTTGTTTAATCTAATGAGATACATATTGTCCAGGAAGCTTTTATTGGGGGCAAGTAGGAAATGTCACGTATTAAGTTGCATCCAATCAGAAACTGTTGGATGATGTGCCTGCCTTTTTTCCCCACTTCCTTTTTTATAATCCTACATAATGACACAGAACTTAGCTCTACATTGAAGAATGTACAATTTGCATCCAAATCCTATTGCTCAAAACTTCAGAAGAGCTCTGCTGGATTATCATAAAAGCCTGTTCTGATCCCATTTGGTTGCGGGAATGAGAAGCCTATATTGTTTAGACCAAAGGTGTTGGTTTTTCCACATTAGCCAATTAGGCTCCTATGGAAAATCCATAAGCAGGACATGAGGGCAATAGCCTTCTTCTGAGGAGTGATGCCTGTAGGTAGCAGCATATAATCATCACAGTCAGTAGACCTTGGCAGCCTTCTCCTCCTTGAATTTGTCCAATCAACTTTGACAGCCACCCAACCTTACAGCCATCACCACATCTTGAGGAAATGAATTCCATAATTTAACAATGTACTGTGTATGAAGTACTTATTTTTTCCCCGGTCCCAAACAGCCCACAATTTAGCTTCATTTCATAATCCCAAATTCTATCACTGTGTTACCCCAAAATGTAGGTGCCACAAGGGCTATCCTGTGATGTCAATACCTCCTTACAAAAGTGGGGAATGAATTAGCTCAAAGTTTAGGAGGCTTGCAAGAGGGGGGTAACTTAGAGAGACCTTTCCTACCAATTTTTACGGGCTCATGTAAGAAAAACACCAGCCAAAGAGTAAAATGTAAGCTAAAATGTGTTTTTATTTAAATAAATTCATTCACACACACAACAGTTCAAGCACACACACAATCATGACAGAGTTAGCCAAAGAGAAGGGAGGAAAGTAGGATAGAGATTGTCACAGGATTCAGGTGATAATTACCAGATCTGGAGAGGAGCGGAGAGAAGCAGTGGAGTGGCTTAGGTAGGACCTAATGACAGTTCTCATTCAGGATCCAGACAGACAGAGTGACAGGTAGATCTTCAAAAGACTGCACTGGGCAGCCTGGAATCAGAGGTATTTGTACTCAAAAAAATAACCTGCGGCAGTGGTGGCTACATACAGTTCCAAGTGCGGAACAAAGGGAATTGTGGTGCATACAATGGACTATCAACCCACTAATGTTCACATCACAAAAGTATGATGGGTGTTGTAATAGCTCTGTATTGTGGGTGCTCTGAGAAAAGAGGAAAGAGTTGAAGTGCACAGGGGACAGGTATAAGTCAATCAGTGTCCTGGTGGGCTTCTAGCTATTGTGTTCTCTGGGAAAACTCCAGCTTCTACTTAAGCTTATAATCCACAAGGGATAGCATTTATTTGCCCAACAAATGACCTAGTCTTACCTGGAGGGTGTCTTAGGTCAACCTGCCTTTCTTTCTAACATTCACAGTGAGAATTTCCCTCTGTCGGTTTGACCTCCCAGTCACTTTCAGGTTTGATTTTGATATCAGTGCCAATTAAAGTGTCTTACCAATTAAATGTGCCGCCAATGGTGCCCATCCAAACAATACAAGTATCAGACTCACATGCAGGCCCTTATAACTGTGAGAATGAGAAAACCTTCTATTTACTGCCAGAGAGAAGGGAAAAATCCACTTTCTCTAAGTGCTTGGAGTCATTATAGTGTTGAAAAAGTAGCCGGTTGTCATGATTATAATGATGTAAAAAGATACCATGTTACAAGACCCATTACTTTTCCACTACTTTCTCTGTTTTTAATTTTTTTCTTTTTTTTTCTTTTTCTTTTTCTTTTCTTTTTTGAGGGAAAATGTCCTTAGGATTCATAAAAGAGTGAAATTTGGGGAAAAAAATCAAAACACTTCTTGAAATGTCTTTTCAACTAATTAATTAGAAACTGTTACTTTCTGCATCAAGAACATAATTTTGCTCGTACTTCTTACATTGCTTTTAAAAATGTAACTTTGTGCCCAATTTGTGCCCAAAATGACAACTAGTTAAAGGTAACACTGTTGCCTGTAATTTATTACTTTCATTTCTTCACTCTGTACTCTAGCTTAAGACCTTTTTTCTAAACAAAATAACCTGCAATGTGTCACTTCTCCTGGTACGAGAATTGCTACAGCCTCGGATCATATTACTTGATCATTTTTGCACCTCCGACGTACAGTAATCTTTTAAAATTATGATTCTGTTATTAATTTATGCCATTTTTTTGTATTACCTTCTTTCAGAGCTACCAAAGTGGTGTTCAGCAAAACAAAGGATTAAAAATATAATAAAGGCATTAGAAACAGGCTTTCAAACAACAACAAAACCCAAGAAATTATTAAATTTTCATGACATACTGCTGCTTCTAAGGCATTTTCAGCATTTTCCATATGTACAGCAGTGGTTCAATTCATGACTGCTCTAAGGAGTTAAAAACAGAAGGAAGGAAGGAAGGATCTCAAAGCACGTTGTAAATGTCTTAAAATATGTTTGTTTTATTAAAAAATAAAATCTATTTCAATAGTGTTGATTTTAAATTGTTCTTTTTTTTCTTAGAAATCTATAGAGAAACAGAGAAACTGGGGAAGAACTGCAAAGCAGACACAGACTGACCAAACAGCAAACTGGCTAGTAAGAAGTTAGAGACTAACAAATTTATTTGGCACACGTTTTCACGGATTGTAGCTCATGAAAGATGGTGCCAAATAAAATGTGTTAGTCTTTAATGTGCTACTAGACTCTTTGTTCTTTTGATTCAACAGACTAGCATGGCTATCAGCACCTTCAGAAAATTGGATTAAATCTATTCTGTCCACTCCTGGTTCTGACTCATTAGCTCTGAAGTCAAAATTATTATTTTCTTGTCTGAAGGCCTTTGCCTTGTTTTTATTGAAACTCATTTTCCATTTCATTACTCACCCTCCCAGTTTGGAGAATTCATCTGGGAATCTTTCACAGTCTGCTTGTAGTTTATCCCAAGTAAACTGGTGTCATCAGATAACTTGGCTAAGCCTATCAGCAGCAGCAGCAGCAGCAGCAGCAGCAGCATTATTTAAAATAATTTTACCCTACTTTTGATACACAACCATCGCAAGGTAGCTCAGAACATAAAAATGATACAACAATGAATGTTAAATAAAAAATAGTAACAGTAATAAAAGAGGCACCCCACAGAAAGACTGAAACCTCCCACATCACACACTGTAGGGGAAAAAAAGTCTCAAGGGAATGACACTGGAAACTTTTTGGAAAGACTGCAACAATTGAGCTTGAGTTTCAGATTTCAGTTGATCTTACCTTGCAGAGACTTGGCGCTAGCACAAAAAAGGTCCTGATCCTCATACCCACCAACCTAACTGCTCCAGAAGCAGGCAAATGAGAAGGCTTTCTGCTCCTGTCTTTAAGTCTCAACTGTTTGGTAGGGATGAAGACGGTTCTTCAAGCTTCAAATCATTTAAAGGTTCTAAAGGGCTAAGCCAGAACCTTAAATTGGGTTTGAACATTTACTGGCAAGCAGTGCATGTGGTAAACAATGAAAAAAAAAATACTTTTTTTAACCACAGAGCAATAGAAAATCATATAGGGAGATATATCTGTCAGATAACTTGGACCTAATTTCTGTTTCCAGGCAAACTATAAGTGCTGCTCATGACCTATAAAGCTCTGTACAGCTTAGGTCCAGGCGATCTGACAAATTCTGCCCAGGGCCTGAGATCCTTAAGAGAGAGTATTCATTCCCAACACTTTCACAGGCATGAATAGTAAGGACTCACAATGGAGCTTCCTCAAGGACTGCCCCATGCTTTGAAACTTCCTCCCTGGAGATGTCAGGATGGCCCACATCAGCAGATTTAAAAAAAAAAATCCAGAAAACGTTTGAGAATTGCAGGCTTTTAAAGAAAGGGCTTTTAAGAGTATGAGATGTGTTTTTTTTATTGTTTTAACTATACTGTTTTTCTCTAAACTGCTTTTGAAATATTTTAACTGTATGCTTTAAATTGTTTTTAGCATTGTTAATTATCTATTGGGGGGGTTACATGTTTTAATGATCATGTATTTGTTTTAACATGTAAGCCCTCTTGAGTCCTGGTGAAGATGGTGATGATACTATCATCCTCATCATCCTCATCATCTTTATTTATATCCCACTTTTTGCCCAACATTGGGCCTCAAAGCAGCTTACATGTTAAAACAATGAAATTTAAAAACATTTAAACAGTATATATTAAAACAGAATAAAACTATAAAAGACTTAAACCAGCTAAAAAGAGATTAAAAGAAGCTGTTTGGATTACAACAGTACAGCACCCTCTAGCCCATTGTTTAAAAACTTTCTGTACTAAAATTTCTGCCTAAATAAAAAGGTCTTTGCCTGCTGCCAGAAGGACAACAAGGAGGGAATCATTCTGGCCTCCCTGGGAAGAAAGATCCAGAGCCTAGGGGCAGATACTGACAAGGCTCTCTTTCATGATCCCACCAATCATGCTCTTGAGAGTGGCGGGACTGAGAAAAGGGCCTCTTCTGATGATCTTAGAGCTTGGGGCAGTTCATACAAGGAGATACAGATTGTCAAGTAGCCTGAACTTGAGCCACATGGGGCTTTTTAGGTCATTACCTGGACTTGTGCCCAAAAACAAACTGGCAGCCAGTGGAATTGTTTCAACAGGGGCATAGTATGGTCTCTGAACCAGCTAAAGTTTCCGAACGCTCTTCAAAAGCAGCCCCAAGTACAGTTTGTTACAGTAGTCCAAACAGGATGTAATTTAGGCATGTACCACCATGCCCAGATCTGACATCTTAAGGAATGGGCGCAGTTAATGGACAAGCTTTAAATGTGCTAAAGCACTCCTGGCCACTCCAGCAACCAGGACCTCCAGCTTCAAAGCTGAGTCCAGGAGTACACTCAAACTGCAAAACTTGTATCTTCAGGAGGAGTGTAACCACATCTAACACAGTCTGAATCCCTATTCTCTGATCTGCCTTTCTACTGACCAGGAGCAGGAGCAATAGCAATTGCATGCGTATTTCCATACCGCTTATCAGCTAAGTGCTCTCTACGCGGTTTACAATGTGTTAGCTAATTGCCCCCAACAAGCTGGGTACTCATTTTACTGACCTGCAGAAGGATGGAAGGCTGAGTTAACCTGAAGCCCAGCAGGATCAAACTCACAACCTTGTGGCTACAGTACTGGCATTTGACCACTGTGCCACCAGGAGCACCTCTGTCTTGTCTGGATTAAGTTTCAGTTTGTTTGTCCTCATCCAGACCATTACTGATGACAGAAACTGGTTTAGGGCTAGAACAGCCTGCTTGAATTGGGATAGAAAGGAGTAGCAGAGTTGAGTGTCATCTGCATATTGATGGCACTACACCACAAAACTCTGGGCAACCATTTCTAGTACTTTCATATATGTGTTAAATAGCATGGGGGACCCCAGAGGCCAATGGCCAGGGGATAAGACAGGTGGCACCCAGCACCACCTCCTGGGCTTGCCCCTCCAAGTAGGAGGGGATCCAGTCCCAGCAAGGCAGCCCAGAAGCATACGCTGGTCGATGGTATCAAACACTGCTGAGAGATCCAGCAGAACCAACAGGGATATATTCCCCTCTTCCCTCTGAAACCAGATTGAAATGAATCTAGATAATTTGTTTCATCCAGAAACTTCTGGAGTTGGGAGGCCACCACATGTTCCAAAACCTTGCCCAGAAATGGTATGTTGGACACTGGTTGATAGTTGTCCATTATAGAGGGATTCAGGGACGGCTTTTTTTCAATAAGGGCCTCACAACTGCCTTTCTTAGGCAAGTTAGAATACTGCCTTATTGTAAGGAAGCACTAACTACCCCCTTCACCCAATCAGCCAATCCCCCTCAGGCCTGCTTGATAAGCCAGGAAGGGCAAAAGTCTAGCACACATGTGGCGGTTCTCACCTCTCCAAGGATCCTGTCCACATCATCAAGGCTGCACACAGTGAGAAGTGTCCAATAACATTGGACAAGCAGGAGCCAAAGTTATATCCACTGGAACTGTACCAACTACAGCATCCAAGTCAGAACAAATCTAAGGAATCATATCTGTGCCATGCAAATTCTCCATAGAAGGCTGAGTGGTCTGCATTTTTGACTAGAGGACCAGTGTGTAATAGACCTCTGACCATTCGTAACAGCTAAACTGGATGGCTCCTTTCAGATGTTACGGTGGTAGCAAAAAATATATTTTTCGCTGCCTGCACTGCCATGGAGTAGACCTCAACCTCAATCAGACTCACTTTGAGTCTGCCACCAATGTTCTTCTAGTCTCCATCTTGTTTAATGAACAAACAAACAACGACTGGGATCCTATTGGTCTACCACACTGATGCAGCTATACTGGCATAGACAGTGACAGAAGTAAGAAAAAGGCTGTGGGTGGAGGAGGTAAGAAGAAATGAGGGCATTGGAGAAAAGGCCAGCTCAGATTCTGCCTTCCTTTGCATCCACTACATCTATCTCTGGACAAGGTGAAGCCAATGGTGTAATTCAGCAACAATATTATGGCCAATGGAAAAACACTCTTTTACAGGAAATTGATATCATTGAGTTTGACAATGACCCAGTACTTAGTAATGATATGTTTTGGGGGGGGGGGGCCACAACACTGACAATCCACTGGGAAGCATAAGAATTTTTATCTTTAAAAAAAATTTCTGCAATGATCCTATCAAAGCACAAATAACATGGTTGCACACAGACAGTGGCAGAGCTTGGAGTATGTGGCAAGGGGGCAGAGGGGGGCTATGGTGCGAGGGGCGTGGTCACTATGCATGAGGGCATGGCTGCAGTGCGTGGGGGCGTGGCCAAGGCACGTAGGCTCAGGGCCGGGATGTTCCAAAAACATTGCCGCCTGGGGCAAATCACCCCTCCACTCCCACGTCCATACATGACTGCACACAGAGGGCTGCCCTTTTATTACACTGCTATGTTTGGCTGATGTTGGCTATACAGTTGTATCTATTTCGTAACGTGTCTCAGTTAAGGTTACTGGGATGGGTCAAGGTTTCTATTGCTTTAACATTCAGCAGATTCTCAATCAAGAAGTCTTGCTGTAAAGTTCCATCAGGTGGAATGATGATGTGTTTCCTCCCTTGCCCTCCCAGCATACTATTTGGGTGAGGCAGCTCCCCCCCCCAGCTATTTTCTGTCTAGTGGAAAGTGGCAGGGGGCAGCAAAAGCAAAGTGTCCAACTTCTTCCCATAGCTAGATATGCAATAGCTTTTGGGATCCCCTGAGAATCCCTGGGAGATCATGGAGGATGAATGTTGCTCGGCATTCGGCTACAGAAAATGAATTTGCAGGACCTGAGCAGAGAAGTTGATGAATAAAGCTTCTTGGAAGTCTCTCAGGCCATTTCCACACTAGACTGTTATAGTGTTGTTATTCCACTTTCAATATCTTATGGAATCCTGGAGTTTGCAGTTTAGAGAGGGTCCTTTGAGGCGCCTCTCTAAACTGCAAACCCCAGGATTCCATCAGATATTGAAAGTGGAATAACAACACTATAACAGTCTAGTGCAGAAATGGCCCCAGTCACAAGGTCACTGGGAGTCTAACCTGACTTGATAGCAAATAATGACAACAAAAAGCAAGATGAGCCCTGTACCATACCCAGCCTGGCAGCTCTAGTACCTGTCTGTGTGTTGTGTATATAGCAGAAATAGATTGTTGTTACCATGTCGTACACTCCCATCCCAAGGTATGATTGGTACCAGATGTTATTTAATTGGTATAAAATATAAATTATACACTACTGCGACTAAAAAGCCATGCTGGCAAAGAGGGCTGGCTGAACATGTGTGAAAGTAGGTCAGATGGGACTTCAGGGCATGGCCAGGTCATAGTCAAGGGGTCAGTTGAGAAGCTCCTGTGTTAACGAGCTTGCAGTAATCCCCTCTATGACTCAACCTTCAAAAACAATAGTACCTGAAACTGTCTCAACAGGGCAATTGATTGTTTTCAACCCCTTCCCTCTTCGCACCAAATTTATCCTTGATTTCCTCAGCCATTAAGGAGCTATCATTAAGGAGCTATCATCAATGCTTTGTCATCTAATGCTAAAGCCATTAGCCTGCTCTCGACCCTATTGTTTGCTCTGCCAGAGACCCAGTAACACCTTCCCCCACAGGGCAGAAAAAAAGGTATCTAAACCCTGGCTCTGAGCCAGACAACTTGTAGTCATTAGTACTCTGGACATAGGCCATCACTCTGCTGCCCTACTCCTGTTCTGGTACTACCCTTAGACTCCTAGCCACATTGCTTTGCCTCTTCTGTGCAGGGTAGGTGCATATCACCTACTCCGTCCTAACTTCTTGCTATCCAGTTTTAACTTCCTTTCCCTCAGTTAGCCTTGTGTGGTTGTGAGACTGCTTGAATCTTGCATGTGTTTGTGATATTCCCCCAATAAAACATACTTTCAATCTCCAATTGGTGTCCCTGCATTAATATCAGTATACATAGGTGGAAGATCCTGTAAAGTTACCTCCCATCACAGGCCTTCCTTTGAGCTAATAATCCCCTACTATTCCTCAGAGGCAGTGGCACTGCAGGTGGACCTCTGAGTCACCCACCTTTTGGGGTAACACTGTCCTTAAGCAACAAGTTTTAACAGTTCTGTGTGGGCTTTGGGGAGGCAGGGGTAGCTAGTTTGAACTGAAACCTCACAGTGATTTTTTTTTTACATGTTTTTGTAGTGACTACATGCTTAATCTAGAATAACTGTAGATCTAATTAAGCATAGTTTCATTAGAACAATAATGTTCTAGTTTGGAAAACACTAAAAGCTTCCCTTTAACTTAGAAAGGTTTGTATGGGAATTACTGACCAAACAATGTGATATTAGAATTCAGAAGAGTATAGCAGCTGAACTTTAACATATCCACCCACAGGTTCCAGGATCGATGCAAGATAATTCATATCTTGCATAGATATTTCCTCTCAGAAATAATTATGGTTCATTTTATACCTTCATTTATGCCTTCATCAGTGAGTTTTGTGAAGGATTACTTCAGCGTTCACATTTTAAGTTCACATGGCTTATTACGCTAAACCTAGGGGCCAGGGTTGGAGCAAGTGTGACCAGACTTTTCAGTAAGCCACACAAATGAGGTTACCATTTGAATGTGTTTTAGCAGAGTTACAGAGAAGTTCATGGCATACAAGGAGAGAGAGATATTTTGGGAGCCTGAGCCAACAACCAATGTTGTTTGTGAATTATGTGGAATTAAACAGCTAAACTTCACAAACATTTTCAGTAGATATTGTTCTATGTATAAAACCATGAACTGTGGGCCAGTCCATCCGATCAGACAAATCAAGTGCTAAAGTTGCAAATGGAAGATGGCTACATCAGAGATGTAGCTATGAGGCTTTCTGGTGTTAACTGCCATCAAGTTGACTTTGACTTATGGCAACTGCATAGATGAGAGACCTCCAGCTATCCTATCATCAACCGCATTCCTCAAGTCTTGCCAGTTCTGAGACGTGTCTTCCTTGATTGAGTCTAAATGACCCCCAAGTAAGAATTCTGTCCCCTAATGAATTTTTTCTCCAATCTCCAAATTTCTAATGTTGCAGTAACTTACATTCTGAAGGGTGTTGGACTTGCTCACTTCTGACTCTGGTCCTATCTACCATGGCTTTCCACTTAGTTCTCAGCCAGCATGTAACCTTCACACATAAACCTTAATAAAGTGCATGTCTCATCCCCCCCCCCCCAAAAGGTCATCCACCCTGATTCAAAGCACATACATATGTACACACAGAGGAAGACATCATTTTTAGGGGTGGTTTTTTTTTTCAGTGTATGAGTAATGAGTTAATGCGGAGACACTTCATAACAGATCACATAATTAATTACCTTTTAAAAACTAGCCTTATGGATTCTGGGTGGGGCAGAGGCTGCTGTTTACAAGGTCCTGCCACATCAGCTTCTGTTAGGGTTGCTAGGTTGGATATGGGAGAGAGCTTCTGTAACTTTTATCTTGAACAGATCATGGAACAGGATAAGGTACTGTAAAGATCCATCAAACAGGACAATTGCATCTGTCCTACTTTACCATCTGGACCCAACTTTCTCCTACAATCATACTCTCCCAATAGCCTCACTACTGCCTTCCACTTTTCCTGGTATTGTTGCCTCTTCCAATAAGTCATGCCATGTCATTGTGCACCCATTATCTTTACTAGCTAGGTTCAGTGAATTTATGAACATTTCCGTCATGTCAGGTTGACACTTTATATCTGAACTAAAATTGCTGTGGCTGCATTCCAATAACTTTATACAAAACAGCAGATTTCCAGAGAATTGCTTTCCAAAAGATGGGGTCATGATTTAACAGTTGTTGGCAATATAATAAAATTCTGTTTTCAGGCTAACAATAATATTTGGAAAAATTAAAGTAGAACAAGGGGACTGAAACCAATGATGGATCTGGGTCTCAAACATTGTACAGCAGCTTGATCCCATGTTCACTTTAAAAAAAATAGTTCTACAAGGGGAATTATTCTCAAGTAACAAATGCAGAAAATTTAATCTTAATGACATTTCTAAAAAAGCAGTAGAAATTGTGTGGCTCTCCAGATGTTGAACTACAACAGAAGCTCTGTGACTGCCTTTTTCTCAAGTTCAGGAATTGAGTAAGTAATCACTTAATGGGATTATGCTCTTCCTGGAAGAACAAGTGTTGTAGCTTGCGGGTACTCTTAGATGTCAGGGATTCCAGGCAGGGAACCCTGGGAAAATGATCAGCCCACTGCAAAGATGTTGCATCATGTCCCAGCTGCGGGTAATTGCAAGGTTGCATGAGAAACTGGGGTCGTGTGCAGATGGTAGAGGGAGGTGTGCAAACCTCTACCTGACTGGTTGTAAATATGGATATAAGAAAGCAATCCCCAGTATGTATTTGTCTGTTGACCAAACCGGTGTCTGGCGCAAGCCTTTGTCCGATTGTTCCATGTTTTATACATAACGGAACTTTGCTGCAAGATAAAGCGCCTCCTGTTTGGAAGAAACTCCTCTGTGTGTGAGTATCCTTACTGGGGAACAAGGCTGCTGCTGTTGGCTTGCTGACCTCTGGCTTTTCCGCTGCATTTCTGTGGGGCTGAAACTCCTATCATCCCCAGCATTAGATCTATCTCCATCTAAATGGACCCTGTGGTTCTGAGTACTTGAAACCAGTTTTGACTGGTCCACCAGCTGTAGCCTTTCCTAGACAAGGATAACCTAGCCACAGTATTGTGTTGTGTTTTGTTTTGTTTTTGTGCAGTTGCAACTACCTGGTTAAAGTACTGTAATGTATTCTATGTGGGGTTACCCTTGAAGACAACTGAAAGCAAAATGCAGCAGCTAGGTTACTGGCTTAGCAGAACATCATACAAATACCATATAACACTCATGTTAAAGGAAAGCGCTGCCTGCCAAAATGCATTGTCTCATGACTGAAGCAGACGACATTCTGTTCTGCAGCACTCCAGTCATGGAACAGCTTCCCCTGGGATGCCCATTTGGCATACACACTGGCTTCTTTCTTATACCAAGCTAAAACATTGTTTTATCAGAGCCTTAGGGTCTAATGTTTTGCCCATATTTGTATAGGTTTTAAACTGTTTTAATCTGCTTTGTTATATTGTTTAATATATACTTTAAACTGTTTAACTTGTTCTGAATTACTTTAAACTGATTTCATCTGTTTCATCTCCTGGAGATCATGTGATATAGAGTAGCATATAAATATTTTAATGCATAAATAAATAAATAAATAACTGCTTTTCTCACCGTTGTCTATCGTGACTAGGACTTTTAAAAGTTGCAGCTCAGCGTCTACGGGGCTACATCATTTTTAACCCCATTGTATAGGTTAATGGCAGCCCACAGCTGTTTCTTGCTTGACGACCACTCCGAATATGTTCATTCAAAATGTTGTTCCAAAATGCAGTCAATCAGTGAGGGAGATATGATTGCTATTATCCATCCTGTAGAGCAAATACACATTTACTTTTTCCCCTAAGGCTGCAATTCCTTACCTAATATTTCTGAACAAACATGCATTGAGATGCACTAGTAAATTAATCTCAGTATGTGATTACATTGTTTTTAGAGCATAGGAAGCTGCCTTATATTGTTTTAAGTGTGTTTTTAGAGCATAGGAAGCTGCCTTATATTGCTTAAAGTGTGTTTGCATTTTGGTATGCTTCTAGGTATTGTGTGCCTTCAGGTCAACTCTGACTTATAGGCTTCTCTTGGCAAGATTTCTTCGGAGGAGATTTGCCATTGCCTTCCCTGATGCCTGAGAGCATGTGATTTGCCCAAGGACATCCAGTATATTTCCATGACTGAGCAGGAATTTGACTCCTATTCTCCCAGATTCCTAGAGCAACACTCAAACCACTATACCACACTGGCTTCTTTTAATGTGCACTTCTCCAAATTTATACATTTCTACAGAATTTTATCAAATCATACATTTAGTGCATTTTTTTCCATATTGATTGAAGTGTGTTTGCATTTTTCAAGAGTACACAAGTTTAATCCTGAGTTGGTTGATCTAGCCCAGGGCTGTCAGTTCTAATTGGCAGTGGATCTCAAGAATTTCAGGTAAGACTATTTCCCATCCTTGACTGGATATCCTTGGCATTCCCTGGTGATTTCCTATCTCACTACAAACCAGGTAGGACACTGGTTAGCTTCCAGCATCAGGCATGTTCTGGGTGGTATAATATTTACAGCTACAAGGGTAAATCTATTTCCATGCAGTTTGCTATTTATTCTTTATTGCATCCATCAGCACTGGAATTTGAGATATGCTTTGTGTAGTGCATATTCCTTGATGTATTTCTTTCTTTTGCTCTTTTCCTTTCCAGTTATTACTGTTAAGAAAATTTCACTTAGGGGTGGAACTGAGAAACTAAAAGAAAATTTAAACCAGGAGTTGGGTTGCTCTGTGACAAGATTTTGTAACAAGATTATGTTACTAATGCATTTAATTCATTATGTGTGAGACTCTTAATAGAAATGCCCATGTTTTTCAATCTTTTGTCATTGGTCAAAACAACGTTATGGATTGGACTGTTTGCCACCCCTTCCCACATTGTGTCAGAGATTTCTTCCCAGCCAGCTATCAGGCCTCAATCCTATACTGATTTCTTTGGGAGTAAGGCACGCAGAATTCAATAGACTTGGTGCTGAGCAGAAAGAGTCTGTCAGTGGGTGTTGGATGAGTAAAGGTCATTATAAAATAGATCAAAAATCAAATTCATACAATTTCAGTCTATACTCTTTCCTTTCTCATCTTTAAATGCTATCTTGAAATGCTCTTTAAAGCAGCTGTCTTACTGAACCTGTTCCCCAAAGTTGTTCTGTGGGTTAGCAGAGATTAGAGAACTTCAACCAAGTGTTTGGTTTTACTTAAAAAAAAAAAAAAAAAGGCCTGAACTACATTAGAATTATTGAGTGTCATCTCAATAGATCAGATTTAAAACTGTTTTCGCATCCCATTTCCAAAGGGGGAAAAGTGCCCTAATGTATTTATTATTATCAAGTTGAGCCCATTAGTCATAATTCCCTCCAATGTGTGTTTGCCAGTTCTCATACTGGAGATATTTTAATTCCATTTGTCTAATAGGTCTTTTAGAGCCAGAAGGCAACCCTAAATTTTAAAAAGCAGGGGGGACACACCATTGAAACTTACATATTTTTTTCACGATATTTTCTTAAAAGTTAAACAAAAATAAAGCCCTTTGGGTAGATCACTGTGGAATACAGAAAGAGCTATTTTGTAAAGTAATTGACAGCTGCTGGGGCTTAAACCTTGACCTATCCTGAACAAAATGCTCTGTAAGGACACAGTGAGAGACACTGTATAAGTGAGTTGACTAAATAAACAAGGTACACCTTGAACTGAATTGACAGCCCTGTTGCACGCAGGAAAGGCTAGGCAAACTTCCAGCTGAAAAATGAAAATCATATTTCAGAGTCCCCAAGCAAATGCTTTTATTTGTTAGTGACAATGTGCTTTCCATCCAATTATACAGTAGCTCCTTGCACAGTTTAGATGAAAACTGAATAATATATTTTCCTCCCACCAAGTCTTGGATATTGAGAAATGCAAGATCACTCACCAAAGATGCCTCCATCTGACTCTGGCCAATTCCTTTCTTCCTCAGGAGCTCCCTATGCTAATGCTGTAAAAGAGGTTCCTTCAACCGGGTTTTAAGGAGATGCATGGGGGAGGAAAGGAATGAATCTTTTCCTTCTTAATCTTCTTCAACTCAGTGTTTCTCAGGGTTCTAGCCCAATTTTAATTTAAACGATTTTTTACAAAATTAAGAAATTGAATCCCTGGGCTTCAGATACAAGTTCTTGTCTGAATATGCAGTCTTCTGACACAGGAGCACATTTTGTTAATATTTTCTTATTCCACAATATGCAGCTGCAGATATGGTGTGAAAGTTCACACTCTGCAATTAAATCACTATGGGCCTTTCTGCACTACACTGTTATAGTACTATTATTCCACTTTCAACATCCCATGAAATCCTGGGGTTTGCAGTTTAGGGAGTGGCATTTAGAATTCTCAGCCAGAGAGCATTTTGGCCTCAGGAAACTACAAACCCCAGAACTCTGCAAGATGTTGACAGTGGCATAATAGCACTATAATAGTGTAGTGTGGAAAGGCCGTATGATTCTACTTGAACTGCACTGGCTGCATCCTATGGAATCCTGGAATCTGTAGAACGTCTGGTCAGCCACCAGAGTTCTCCGACTGAGGAATCCAAATACTCCACCCCACCCCTGCACCCAGCTCCACATCCTAGGATTCCACAGGATGGAGATGTAGCAGTTAAAGTGAAGTCATAGCACTATAATTGTCTAGTGTGAAAGGGTCTCAGATTTCATGTGACTCCTCATTTTTCAAATCATTCTGCCCCACTCCTACATCACTTTGCAGATCTGTTTATTTTAAAGTCCACGCAAGATTTGTCCATGTTTTTGTGCACATTTCTTGAAAGTCACATGTTTTTGCATGCACTTTTCCAAGTATGTGCACTTTTACAAGCAATTTTCTCTAAAAGAAATCATTTCTATGCTTTCTTTTCTGTAAAAATATATTTATGTGTGCACATTGTTACTGCCCTGGCTAGTCTGAGCTTTGGGGATATTAAAAGATATCCTCTTGATATCATAATTCGGCTTCACTTCTCTATTCCTCTCCACGTCCTTGCGAGGCCACCGGACAAGCATGTAAACAAGCTCGGCCGTTAATTGCCGTAATATTCAAACTACAATACAGGCAGGCCAGAAATAGCTGACTCACTGCTTTAGGAGACCTCCAGGCAAGTACTCTAATTAAGTATGCAAGCAACCTACAAAAGAGCCTCTGCCCCGCGATGGCAGCTTGATGGGTTAACTATACAATACCCAAGTACTCTGCGTTTGCATACTGGCTACTCTATTGAAAACCACTACGATAACTCAATCATTCAGATTCTGACCTTTCGGAGGCTTTGTGTCCAACTCCAAATCTATTGCTTTCCCCCAAGTACGGCATAGCCTGCAGTCATAATTCTCTTTATAAAAACCCTTGATTCCGAGACCTTCCTCAGATCGCTCCTGAGTTTCATCCCGCCTTGCTGCCGCTTTGCTTGGCCAGCCTCCCCTCAGCTCCACGTGCTGAGCTACATCGCACCCCATCTTCGCTCTCTATTTTTCTGGGCTTCAGGACAGGTGAAGTATCACCCAAACCAGCAATCCCTCTAAAAATCCCTCTATACCACTCCAACCTTTATCTTCTTTAGTTATCTTGTATGAATGTGTCGCATACACAGTTTTGCTTGTGTTTAATAAACATCATTTATTGTGTCAACTTTTGTGTGCTCCTTGACTCGACCCGACCCCGTAGACATAGGGTTCAAGATCTTGCTACGTTACCCTGCCTCTTGTAATGCTAAGCAGTGCTCTGAGCTAATTTTCCCCACCTTTAGTTGATCACATTTTGGTGTCCCTCCCGGGACCCCCAGTACACAGGGTAGCAACATACCCCAATTATATGCATGTTTTTCATGCTTTTATTTTTACTTGTAAACTCAGTCGCAAAAGCCCACCAAAAAGTATGGATATTAGTGTAGTTTAGTGTATTTTAATCATAACGTGTTTTTAATTGTATTTTAACCTTGTATTGTAAAATTGTATTTTAACCCCACCTCAAGCATTGAGGAAAGGCAGGTAACAAATAGAAATATTATTGTTGTTATTATTATTATTAATTTTGACATATAGCTACATTTTAGCTCAGGTATCACTTTGGATTCCTCTACAGTGGGACCTGAACAATTTTTTTCTCCCCATTCCTACCCCCATCTGTAGCAGCAGGGTCCACTATCTACCGTGGAAGAATTCTGAGGTGCAAACCCTTTACTTCTGATAGTTTTCCAATTGAAACTATTGACACCATTCCCATTTCCTAATAAAAATATTGATCCATCCTGGAGGCTGCAATTTATAGTGGAAGAGAAGGATCCTTAACTCTTGGACCCCTGGACCCTTTTTTTTTTTTTTTGTTTTTTCTGCTGGCAAATGTCCTTAGGTTGCTTTGACCTTCATGGAGAAAAAAAATAATAAGAAATTCTTCAATTCATTCTTTGGTCCTGGAGTCCACAAGTAGCAGTTATGGTCCAGAGTGCCTTTACCAGCTTTAAAAGGCTGCCAGATTCTAATACTATTGGAAGATAGTGATCATGGAACCATCACCTCTAATTTAGTGATTTCATTATCAGAATACCATAAATTCTTCCATGTGGGGATGAAGAGCATTCAAAAACAATCCTCCTGATGAAGAGAGACTACAAACACTTTAATGTGGAATGCCAATTCCTAACTGTTTTCAGGCAGAATAACACACAGATTCTGAAACATCAAATTGCTTACTAGTTTGTGTCTAATTCTTTAAGGCCTGCAACAGTATTGATTACTACATCAGAGGAATAGAGTATTGAGGTATTTAGCATAGTAATTTGTCACTTCCACGCTAAGATGAGACAAAAATGAATACTGAAGATTGGGTCCATTGGGTTAATCTTCAGAGGTGGGGAAAGTTTCAAGGGCTTTAAGTAGGGAACCTTCTTACCTTTGAACACAAGGTGACCAAGGATTTTCCTTTTTGCACAGGAAAAGAAAACTTGCTACAACTTAAAGTAGTGGTTTGACAGCACCATCAAACTGCTTGCATAGAATGTCCATGGAATGACAGTGAGAGCAATGCAGTAAGTTTTTCTCTGGGAGTACTTGGGAGAACAAAATGATTGCCTCCATCATCTATCAGAAGTGGAGGTTTATTGCAGTGGTCCTGGAGCTCTGAAATGCCTTTCCCTGAAAGATTTCTTTCAGTGCTCCAAAGTCCTTCTTAATAGGTTTGGGGAGGGGAGACATTTTCAAAGTGTGGTTCATGCTAACCCAACTTTCTTCTATTTTTGTGGCTCCACTTTTACAATTTTAAAATTAATATTTTAACAAAACCTTTCATTGTTTTGCTGCTCATTTGAAACAGTGGAACAAATAAGTCCATCTCCCCACCCTCAACATGTAAGACAGGCATAAAATCATTCAAAAATGCCAGTACTGAGCAACCAACAATGTGAAATCAGAGTATATTTGATCATTTCCTAATAAGATACAAAGAAACCGGGAGATACTGAACAATAGATGTTCATTTTCCTTTATTTGAAAAACTGCTTTGGAAATATTTAGAGCTGAAAATATATGACTAAGGAGTATGTAGTGAAATAGTCTTCTTCTTTTTTTTTTAGCTTCCCAGAAAACAAAATTTATGTAAAATTTATTTCGGTGCACAAAAAAGAAAGGAACTAAAGAGGACATGTGTTATTATTATGCTTTTATGGTTAATTGCCCTTCTCAGCATGTTTTTCCCCACTGTGTAAAACAAGTAATTAGGAGTATTTACCATAATTAAAGACCAATTAAATAATTTCTGTCTTACCCTTGATGTGAGGTAAGTGGCTAATTAACCCACAGTTGGCCGTCATCCACAACCAGTTACTTCAAAGTACTGCCACTGATGTCAATGTGTCTACTTTAAGGTAAATGAGTTGTGGACATCAACATAATGTTGAGACCTTGGCATATCTCTTTTAAGTTGGGAGGGGAATGAGGGATATCCTCAGATGATATCTCACCAGGGATTAAAAAGTAACTGCTGCCTTAATTAGTGTTGCAGCTGGATGTAATTTCAGCAGTATTTACATCAATTATTACGAAATGATCATATCCCAAGAGCACTGTGGATGGATTGATACACTGCTAAAAGAGAATGCAGGGGATGAAGGGCCTCAGGTGGTGTTCATTTTAGTTGGGATCAATGAACATGTTATCTTGTTTCCAAGAAACTGAATTTTGATGCATCATGGGATGCCCGTATCTAAAACATAGGACTGTAATTGAAGATCATGGATTCCAGTTGATATGGGGTAACAGTGTTCTTTTCAGAGGATAGCCTGACTATGCCTGTGGAACAGTAGCATAATGTCCAGTATAACATGGTGATGGTTTCTTTTGTCAAGATTAGAGTGGTATGAGAAAAGCTGGCCAATTACTAGTTAGAACCTAAGGTCACCTTTATGTGAAAGCTTTATAACATTAGGACGGGCTAGTACGTTTTGGACGACTAAATGACTAGTTAGTTCACTGATGCAAGATGTTGGAAAAGCTACTAGATTCAGATACCTTTCTAAAAGAGGTAAACAAAAAAAATACACAGAGATAATATTAATCAGCTATGGTCATCAGCAATTAGAGATGTGAATACAGTCATCCTTCCACATTCACTAGGGTTAGGGGCACAGGACCCTCGTGAAAGTGAAAAAACTGTGAATAACTCTAGGCCTCCCCCCAAACCATATTTAACACACAAAAAAGTATGATCACATATTCAACCCACCATGGATTCCTTTGAGGCTTCAGGGTTCCTTCACAAGGCAGAAGTGGGCAGCTGGTGGGGCTTACAGCCACCCCCACTGCTACCCCACACCATTTTTAATAGGGACTTACCAGCCTCGTTCGCAGTTTCTCAGGGCCTTTCCGCACTACACTGTTATAGTGCTATTATTCCACTTTCAACATTGTGTGGAATTTTGGGTTTTGTAGTTTACTGAGGCCAAAGAGCTCTCTGGCTGAGAATTCTAAAGGCCTCTCCTTAAACTGCAAACCCCAGGATTCCATAGGATGTTGAAAGTAGAATAATAGCACTATAACAGTCTAGTGTGGAAAGGCCCTCAGTCTCACAAGACTTGCAGCCCTTATTAAAAATGGCCTAGGGAGGCAGCAGAGGTGACAGCAAATAATCCGTGAATAATCAAATCCACAAAAGTGAAACCCAGAAATGTGGAGGGCTGACTGTATTTTACTGTTTCATCCTTACATATGAGGATGGACAGTTCCCAGAGTTTTCTCCCTAATGTGGGAGAAGATGAACATTTCTGCATAGTTCTTGCCTGGTATTCACACATCCTGAAGTTTTTCTGGAAATTATTCTGCACAGAAATAACATGTGGGGATTTTGCTTGAAAACTGTGGAGTTTGGTGGCCTGTTTTCCACGTAAAAAGAGGCCATATAAGAGGAGGGTTGTTCAAGATTGCTGGGTGAAGTGTTGTGCAACTTTTGTGAAGTTCTTGATCGAAAGTAGTTTTGGCACAAAAAAAAATCTTATGCAAAAAATAATTTTGTATTCAGAAAACACTATTATAAGATAGCCACATGCCTCTGTACATATTGCTGCTTGTGTGCCTTCAAGTCATTTCCGACTTATGATGACACTAAGGCAAACCTCTCATGGGGGTTTCTTGGCAAGTTTATATGCTTAATCATGCATTTTAACACTGTTTTAATTCTTTTTGATTGTTTAATTATGTTTTGTATGCTATGGGTTTTAACTATGTTTTTATATTTTTAATTGTTTTAAACTGCTTTGAGTCCCCATCTAGGAAAAGTGGGATATAAAGAAGAAAAAGAAGCAGAAGCAGAAGCAGTTTTGCTTTGGCTTTCCATCATCTGTTGCCAAGAGAGTATGACCTGTCCAAGATCTCCAAGTAGGTTTCCATGACCGAACAGGAAGTCAAACCATTGTCTTCAGAGTTGTAGTCCAACACTCAGACCACTGTAGCACACTGGCCTTCCACATACTGCTGGGTTTTTTGCAATTTTGCACACCCACAAAATATTGCCAGCCACAAAGACTGTTTTTGTGAATTTCTACTGTGAGTGTCTGAACTAAAACCCTGATGTCTTTGTACTGTTTTTCAGCAAACTCTTTAAAATGGTATACTTGTTCTGTATTCCGTAATCTTAACAAGTCTAGTTTCTGCTCTAAATTCCCATTATTTTCTGTTAATACATTTATTCAAATCTAAAATCTGGTTAGACATCTCAGATATCAAAGCTTGAATTTTAATGAGCACAGGGTCAGTTTAATCTAACATGCACATTTTTTCTGGTGGTCAAGTTTCATATATCATATAAATCACTCTTAGCTTAAATTCTGGTGTCAGAGGCAATATTTATTTCTCCTTTTCTGAAACATGGCTTCAATATTTTCTGAAATATGGCTTCCATATATCTTTTAATTGTTTAAATGTTGGAAACACTAATTTCTTATTTCCTGTCCAAATTACCACTTAGCTTAATCTTCAGTCCTTGAGCACAAAGCTGTGAGGCCATTTCCGTACTGGGCTTCTGAAATGGTGCAGAGTGACCTCTGACGGAGGTCTTCTACACCCTAGAGTGGACTGGCGTGGACTACTTTTTGTAGTTCCACACCAGAATCCACTCAGGAGCGGTGGGAACTAGCCACGCTGCGTGTTTTTTAAAAACCTCTTTTTCGAGGTTTTTAAAAAGCACAGAGCGCGCAGCCCCGCACCGCTCCATCGCCTGGCTCCAAAGTGGATTTGCAGGCGGGCTTCCAGCTGGTGAGCTTCTCCGGTTGGTGGAGAAGCCTCCACCAACCGGAAGCTGCCATTTGGGACGCCGGAGGACTGCGGGGCAGCGAGCTCACGCTGCTCTACGTGGCGACGGACTTACCCGGTTTCAGGTAAGCTCCATTTTTGGGCGTTTTCGCCCGTTTCCCCCCACACACACATGTGAAAAGGGCCTGAGTCTCTCTCAGCACTTAGTTTCACATTCGAATACTTTTTCAGTGGAAATTGCACTTCAAATGTTTATGATACAAATTTTTAATACTCACTCAAGCACAATAAATCACCAACTGAGGGTGGAGTTTCTCCATCCCTGTTCAGCATGGACCATCCAGGTTTCTTCAATAATATTGCAGAAGCTGCTGTCTAGCTTACCTTTATCAAACCTTGTGATTCTTCAGCTTTGTAGTGGAGAATGTTGTAGTTTCCAGGGTGTGCCTCTCTACCAGACAGCCCCCCAGCCTACTCTTGAGCTGAGAGGCTATCTGGGAAACTGAATTTGTGACCTTGTGGAATTCTTCCATATCTTTATATGCTTAAAGATAATAATAAATCCAGTAAAGCTAGGAGTAGCATGAAATCTGGCTACTAACAGTTGGCTAGAGTTGCCCATAAATCCCAAAATGTTCATGCAAAAAACCCACATGTATTTCTGCATAGAATAATTTCCAGAGACCCTTTGAGATCTCTAGGTACTAGTCAAAAATTGTGCAAAATTCTTGTCAATGTGTAATTCTTCCTGACTGGATTGCTCAAGTGTTTGGAGATCCATTTTTCAGCTAGAAAATTAATAAAAGTAATTATTATTTCCATTCCTATTAGCCTATGATTGCTAAATTAAAATTCCATGTTCAGAAGCAATGTAAGTCCAATACCATCTATATGAAAAGGAAAACTTGTTCTCTCATTCCTTGTTCATGGGCCTACCAGAGGCATCTTCTGATTTAAATCTACTGATCTTCTAAATCAACTTTTAGTCTGTAGAATTGTAGTATGCTGTATACAGAGCTGCCTCTGAAGACGACATGAAAACTCTGTTGCTACAATATGTGGCCACTGAAGTCCTTAATAGATTAGACTGTCAAATCATATTACACCAAAGCTGCATTGATTTCCAGTGCATTTCAGCATCCTGCTTTTCACTTTGAAATATCTGAATGGTTTGGTTCAACTTATTTGAACAGATAACTATACTTGCATCAAGTTGTTCCATGTTTTAACATCATATCTGGAATCTCTGCATGTTGGCACTTCACCAAGAAAAATAAAGTGAACAGCCTATTCCTCCCAAGAGATATATGGCTATTCTCATTTGTGGCTATTTTAAAGAATATTTTTAAAATTTACTTGCAAATTCACTTCCTAGTCCTTGCTTAAAATTGGAAATTTTGAAATTGTGTTTATCTCACTTGGTTTTATTTAAAAATTGTTTCTGATTTACTGCTTACATTTAGAAAAAGTGAAAGCTTTAAGTAATATTCTTTAATATAGCTAGATTTAGGGTAAGTGTAATGTTTTTAAAAAGTTATAGAATCATAGAATTTTAGAGTGGAAAGTGACTTGAAGGATGACCTTTCCAAACCTCTGCTCAGTGCAGACAGTCATAATTAAGGCTTTCCTGACAAATGGGCATCTGGTTCATAATTAAATGTTTTCAACATATTGAAGCCTACCACCTACTAATGCAGTCTCAAAGAGATATTTATAGTAATGAAACCTAAACCTGACAGAATTGATACTGCATACAGTTTGTAAGCACAAACAAACTAAGATAAATAGTCCATAACACAGAAGATACTTAGAAGAGCTACTCTAGTATAAAAGCAACAGTGACAAATGGGGGAATACACTGTGAATGTTCAGATACTTAAAAGAGCTTCAGCAAAAATCTGCAAATACACTGAACCAGCTTTTCCAGTACAAGTTGTAAGATTGAATATCAGGGGTAGGTATTGAGAAGAACCCTAGGACCTAGCTGTCTATTCAGATATCCTTGGACTACTTTTGATTGGGAATGATTTAGCCCAAATAGTGTCTGGGGACTGTGTAACTGCCCACCATGAGATAAAAGAGGAACAGCTT
This sequence comes from Cyclura pinguis, assembly GCA_030412105.1. Taxonomy (NCBI): domain Eukaryota; kingdom Metazoa; phylum Chordata; class Lepidosauria; order Squamata; family Iguanidae; genus Cyclura; species Cyclura pinguis. The sequence continues at coordinate 62,761,263 of CM059599.1, forward strand.
CTAAAAACCAATTTGGAAAAGAACTGTGAACAGAGTGCAGTTGATCCTGGTGTAACTGGCAATGATGATATACCTGAATCAGGAAATCTGGAGTTCCTAGAAGAAGTAGTAGTGATTCCCTCAGGGAAGAAGACTCATCTGAATTTATCAGTGAAGAACAGGCGCACAATAGACTGAATCAAGTTAAAGAAACAGATTAAACAAATTGAACAGAAAAAGAATTTGACAGGACTTCAAGCAAACAGTTGGAAGTGAATGTATTATGCCGAGGAGACAACATTACAAAACCAGACGGGAGGAACAGCCAAAAAGAGCACTTCAGTTATTTCTTGATCAAAGGCAAATATACATGCCAGAATGTCAGCAATAACTGGGCAATCCAGAGTTCATGTAAGCAGTCCTGAAAAGAACTTGAAAGCAAATGTCTTAGCAAAATCTTTAAGAATGGACTAAAAGAAGCTGTTCCAAAAATATAAGAACTCTGCAAGGGAACACAACTCTAAACAGCAGGCTTCATAGTAAAGGTTCATCACAATGGAGAGTCTGTATTTGGGGGTGCTGTATTTCATATGTAATGTGTTATTTTAAGTGCTTTAATTGTTTTAATTTTTAATGCTTCAGAGTAGTATTTTAACTGAATGATCTATGCATTTTAACTTTTGTTAATACATATTGTTGTAGATGTTTAGACTCCATATTGTTTTAGTAAGTAGCAGCCACCAAGGCCCTTTTCGCATGCCATTTTTCATGCGAAAGGGCCTCTGGAGCGTTGCGCGATTGTGAGGACCGTTCCAGATGATGTCCTCGCAGTCGTGTGACACTGCTGGGGCCAGCAGGCACCGATCACACAATATATCATTTTCAGCTTCTTGCTGAAAATGATGCGTGATCGCGCATCACTCCAAGGCCCCACATGCACTTACCTTGAGTGTGGAGCCTCTGGAGATGCGGCCCTCATGCTTCCTCCCCCAGTGCAGCCTGAGAAAATACCCGGCTGCGCTGCGGAAGGAAGAGGTGGAGCCCTCACACTGCCTGCCAGCCAGCAGGGAGCTGCTGTGGAGCAGAAGCAGAGGAGACACGAGTGCCTATCATAAGAGGCTGCTCGCGTGATCCCCACACACCCACGCCGGAATCAGGTAAGCTGCAGAAAGGGCTCAAGAGGCCCACACAATAGAATCTGAAAATAGCCAGTTCTTCACATAATTGAGTCTTGGGAAGACTATATTCCTCTTTTCTGTTCCCTGGTAGATAAGTAGGGCAAGATGCTGACAAATAGGAAGAGAGGAACGTGCCTCACCTGTTATGTTTCGAGGCCTTGAGATATGCCACTGTGACTTCTGTAGCACATGGTAATGAAACTGCTGCAGGAGGTCATCATCACAAGGTGTTTATCCTGGTTGGGCACTGCCATAATGTCAGTAGAGAGAATTGCCAATTTGACTTCACTTCCTGGGTCAAGTGGAAATTAAGAACTGCATGAGTAAGGCATAAACTGCTAGTTTTCAGAAAGAAGGTAATGGTTCTGTGTGGCAGCCTGCTGGCTAGGGTACAAGAATTCTGACTTTTGAAAAAACAATTTTGGCACATAGTGAAACAGTCTGATAGCAGGCAGTAGAAGATGGACCAAGCTTGAATCAAGAAGATGGACCTGTCATACTGAGTTTACTTCCAGCCCCCCTCCCAAGCCTCACTTCTACCCTTGAAAAGGAGCAGGAAATTCCCCGGCGTTCACTAATTTCGCATGCTGCCACCACCCACTGAATTCTGAATATACTTGTAACTGAACAGGACAGTGGGACCCTGTCAGTGAATTGCCAACCTCTATGCTTAAGGACCTTTCCTTTCCCTCCTCCTTCCGAGTGAGAGAAGTTCTATCTAAGCGTGTGCCGAAGAATGGCGTGGGAATGGAGAGGAAACGGAGGTTTTACAGAAAAGCATTTATTGTAAGGCATGCAAGTAAACAAGACAATAATACACATGAGAGGTTCCCCCCTCCCAGGTACGCTTAAGTTACAAGTAGTTGTAACAACAGATACATTCTTAAGATCAGCCAACCTCCAAAATAATAAAAAGCGCTAACGCGACTAACTACCTTATCCTAGTTACTCACATTTGGGTTCACAGGCTTAGATGGTCTAGGAGAGGAATGAGACCAGGAGGCGAGGCCCAGGCCTGCAGCCTACTGCTGGCACAGATCTCATCTCCAGGAGGTTCCTTTGTTGTCTCTTTGCCACATGGCCTCTCAAGGATTTTTATAACTTCTCCTTCGAAGCATCTCGAAGATGCTCACCTCTCTTCCCTTGACTGGGCCATTCTCCCCCTGTGACCTGTGATGCTGACCCACAGTAAAAATGTAACCTAATCCCAACACCTCATTAACCCTTGGTTTACCTGAAGAGGGAAGCATCCCCTTCAGCCAAGCCTAGATAATGGGAAGCCCCATTATCACAGGACCAATGGGATATCAATCAAACAAACAAACAATCAAATAGATAAATAAAGGATAGCAGAGCAATAGTTACAGTCTGGGCATCAACTTTTGAATAGTTCTCTTACAGCTTTTGAAATTTGCCACAGACATATATTACAAATGGAGAAACTTTCCTGAGAAGACCAGAAAGATTCAAAAGACTGACTCCACTGGCAAAGTAGAAGAGGAAGCTGAAGGAAATGGTAGTGCTCACAAGAAAACTAAAAGCAATGCCTACAAGCCTCAGCTATATGAAACAGCATCTATATACAATTGGCAAGCAGGCACAGTTAGACGTCAGCATCCAGGAAGATAAATCTATCTCCACAGAATGGACAGCTCCCATTTGCTGAAAATGTCAAGCTGAGCAGCTGGGCAAACCTAGTAGTGTGTGTGTGTGTGTGTGTGTGTGTGTACGCACATGTATCTTCAAGTTGTCAGATTCATCCTAAAAGCTTGTCTCAAAAAAGGGTTAGTTAGGGCAATCAGAAAGGATGAGGGCTTGTTAGTAGTATAAGAATAGAGATGATATGAATTTGGGGAGCTGAGAATGTGGAAAGAATTCAGGGAGAAGTGTTATTTTGTTTGAAGCTAAAGTGTTACTCTGTACTGTGTTTGGAACCAGCATAATGCTAGATATTTATTTTATCTGTTACTTCACCAAATTTTCAACTATTTTTATTTTCTAATCCTCTGTTTGGATGTTTTGATTAAAAAGAGAACCGCTCATGCTTCCCCATATTGGACAGAGAACATAACCACTTGTCCAGTGTAATGATCACCTTGAGGCCCAAGTAACTAGATCCAGAGAGATATCTTAAGGGTAAAAGGGCACAGTGATAGGAGCCCAAGGGTTGGAATTTTGAGGCCAACCTAAATAGGGATTCTGTCACATACAGCTATCCTATTACTATAGCTGTTATTATTGAAAAAAAGTCACACTAAGTCCCAGAGGCTGGAAAAGTTATTTTGTGGACTATGCTCTCAGAACCCCCACTGTCACCAGTACAGCCATACCAACTGGGAAATTCTCACAGTCCAGAAAGCAATGTCTTCTAAGCTGTGCCAAGTTTAGTTAAAAGCCACAGACTCCTTATGTATCTACAGGAAGTTTTTAAAGCCTCTTTATTTATCAGTAGTTTCTCGCTCAGGAAACAGCCTGTTCAATATTCCATGAGCCATGTATTTGTCTACTTAGCTGCTAATAATATGCGCCTTTGCAATAACAAAACAAAAAAGAACCTCAACCATTCAACAGTATCACTGAATAGCATCATCTCAATTAACTAAAAAACAGCACAAAATGTTTCATGAATTCTACAGCCGAAAATGTAGTATTTGTTATCTTCCCCTGGCTTTGGTTATTTTGATTTTGATTAGAGCTGTTGTCTTTGAGCTGTAATATACCGTGAAAAATAGGAACCACAAAATTGTTCTCACCCTAGCCCCATTTGATTTGCTTGAACCGATTGCATGTTTCGTGAATTGCTTTGGTAATGTATGACAGTCACAGTCAATGCTATTATTTACCGTTCCAAAAAAAAACCTTGTTTTTGTTTTTCTACTGTAATGTAGATTTGGCAAAATATTTTAGGAAGTTTTTTCCCAGAAATCAATTTAAAAAAAAAAAAAACCTCTATGCGTCAATGTATTAATTTAAATTTGTCCTATCAGTCTGCAGAGGCCCCATCAGGTCATATTCTGTCCATGGCACCAGAAATACAGTAAATTTCTCTGCACCCAGATACTCACGGAAACCATGAAATCCTGGACTAGTCTCAACAAGGTAGCCTTACCTAGATGCTAAAATCTGTAAAGAGGGAACTCTAGCAGTACTACTAAGATCATTCTGGTGATCAGTGGAGCAGAAGCAAACTGTATGGCAGTGGAATGGATGGTGCATTATTGCATTCAAATTCTGTCCCAGGCACCCACCTTCAGAAAAACAGAGTGTGACAGAGTTGGTATCCATACTTTCTTGGGTTCAGTCTATTAGAGTCCCTGGACTGTTGTAAAAGGGGCAGGAGGGGGTGGAGAAAAAGAAGAGGAATGAAAAAAATGGCTTGGCAGTTATACAAACAGTGAATATGATTTCTGGCCAGCTAGGAGAAAGAAGATAGTAAAGGAAGTTCAGTAGAACTCAGGAAAATAATAGGAAGGATACAGTTGTAACAAAGTAAACTGAGTACAGTGAGGTGGGCTAGTACTGTTAAACAAAAGTTTTGAAAATAAAATTTCCTGTTTATTGGCCATTTCTACACTACACTGTTATAGTACTATATATTTCAACATCCTATGGAATCCTAGAGTTTGCAGTTTAGGGAGGGGGATTTAGAATTCTCAGCCAGAGGGCTCTTTGACCTCAGGAAATTACAAACCCCTTAAGTCCACAGGACATTGAAAGTGGAATAATAGCACAATAACAGTGTAGTGTGGAAATGGCTATTGTCTAACCACTGCCTGAGCATATCCTGTCTGGAAATTGATGCACACCAGAGACTAAAAGACACACATGCTGGTCCCTTTTTAAAATGCCCTTGTTTCCCTTAGAATAAGCAAGATTGGTTTCTGGGGAACGAAAACAGTGAGTGGCAAGAGCTCTGGGGGAAAGAAAAGGTAACTTGGAAGTGGGCTTCACCACCTCTATACTTAAAACCTGAAGACTAAAGGGAAAGGCATCTAATTAGAGGTATGGAACCTGATAAACTGTTGAGGTCTGGCCCAGTTTTTTTATTGTACCTGAAACATGGTAGGCCTCACTCTGTCTAATGTGTAGCACCAACCCATAGCCTCTTGTAACTCTGGCCTTTTCGACACCTTACCTGGTCAGTGTGGATCATGATATTGGCTCTGCCATGACGGGAGCACAACAGGAGTGCGCCCCTCCACCCTAGTTGCCTCTGTGTTCCAGGAAGCACAATGGCCTCGCTGCTTCCTGCCACAGTGCAGCCGGGTAATTTCTCAGGCTGTGCTGGGGCAGAAAGTGCAGCCATTTAGCTTCCAGGAACTCCACAGGCCCTTTTCACGCTTCATTTGCCATGCGAAAGGGCCCCTGGAGTGTCGCGCGACTGCAAGCAGTGGTCCACATGACGCACTCGCAATTGTGCAATGCTCCAGGGGCTGGCAGGTACCAATCTTGCACTATTTCATTTTAAGCTTTGAGCCAAAAATGGTGCGTGATTGCGCATCGCTCCGGGACCCCGTGCGCACTTGCCGTGTGTGTGGAGCTCTGGAGCCACGGCACTCACGCTTCCTGCCCCAGCGCAGCCTTAGAAAATCCCAGGCTGCTGTTACCACCATTGCTAGCCTGAGCTTGTGGGATATAAAGATATCTTTTGATATCAATAATTCGGCCTCCTCTACCCATTCCTCTCCACGTGCTTGCGAGGCCCCCGGACAAGCACACATACGGGCTCGGCTGATAATCACTGTAATATTCCAAACAAATACAGGCAGGCCAGAAATAGCCGACTCGCAGCTTCAGGAGACCTCAAGGCAAGTACCTCAATTACGTATGCACGCAACTTTCAAAAGATCCTCTGTCCCGCACTGGCAGCTTGATGATCAAACTATACAATGCTCAAGCACTCTGCGTTTGCATACTGGCTACTCTATTGACAAATTTGGCTATAACTCAATCATTCAAATTCTGACCTTTCGGAGGCTTTGTCTGCAGCCCCAAACTCATTGTTTTCCCCAAGTACAGACTAGCCTGCAGCCACAATTTTCCCTATAAGAACTTTGAGTTCTTTGAGACTTTGAGCACTTCCTTGGATCACTCTTGGCTTCCATCCCGCCTTGCTGTCGCTTTGTCCAGCAAACCTTCCTCTCAGCTCCACATGCTGAGATGCACGCTCCCCAGCTCCACTTCTAACCAGGCTTCAGGACAGGTATAGTATTTCCCATACCAAACCTCCTCAAAAATCCCTCTATCCGCTACTACCTTTCTTTCTATATTTTCTTGCATGAGTGTGTTGCATACATTTGTTTGATTGTGCTTAAATAAAACAATTATTAATTTCAACATCTGCCTCATCCTTGACTCGGCCTGACCCCGTAGACATAGGGTTCAAGATCTCGCTACGTTATCCTGCCTCTCGCATTGCCAACTTGCGCTCTGTGCTAATTCCCTCCCCATTGTTTGAGCACATTCAGGTGTCCCTACCGGGACCCCCAGAAATCAGGGTAACACTGCACTGCAGAAGGAAGAGAAGGGGCTCTCACGCTACCTGCTCACGAGCAGGCAGCAGCTGTGGAGCTGAAGCAATGGGGACACAAGAGCCTCTTGCAAGAGGCTGCTCGCGCGATCCTCACACCCCAGCTCCGCAAAAAGGTGAGTTGTGGAGATGATAACAGACAAGGTACACTCAGGATGGTGGCACAATCACCAATCATTGACAGGGAAAACCCATCAGTGATTTGCAGCACAATCACACCACCTGAGGACAGGAGAAGGACTGGGCTACAATGACATTGTGCCTAAGCAGTGTCACAGTCCCATCCTTGTCCCAGCCCTATGGCGGGTTGGGAGGGTGAAGTGGAAAAAGCCTCTGTCTCTCCTTCCCCTCTCCAGATACTATTGCTACTGCAGAGCAGCAACAATTTCAACTCACTGAGCCAGTCACTAAGGCCTGCTAAGGCATTCCCTAGGCGATTAACACCTTCACTTCTTACAATAACAAAACTGTATCTGTCTCCTTTATCCGCCTATACAGGAAGATTGCTGCTGCCCATTTTCCTATCTCCTTTTTTAAAACACACCTCTCCTGACCAGAAGGAATAACACCGACTTAAACATCTGATAAACATCTAAAATTTAGCAGGACAAATATACCATGGGAAACAGTCCATTCATTTATTCATTTCCTCTCCCGTCTCCAACAGTAGGATGGCCCACTTAAGTGGTTCTCCCAACAGGGACATGCTATTGCTGGACACCTGACCCAAAGTCTTCCTTCCAGCTGGAACGAGCAACTGTAACAAGTTTGGGGGCTAATTTTCTATCCTAAGATCAATCAAGGGCTGCACAGACTCCAAAGGGGAGAAAAAAGGAAAAGAATGAGAAAGAATGAAAAGAAATACCAAACTGAAAATGTCTAGATGTCCACTTCTGTTTTTGAAAAACTGGTGTTTTTTTATTATGTCAAACATTTAACCATTGAAGGCAATTCACTTGGGTCACATATCAGAGATGCCCGTTGTTACTGCTATTAATTAATGTTGTACTAGAACCTCTTGAAGAGGCAATGAGGTAGACGTCTGGGAATCAAAAGGCAGAAATCAGAGAATTATTATCAGATAATTATTATCATTGTCATTTTGTTTATATAGTGCCATCAATATACATCAATAAACATTGCACTTTACAAGTAAAAAAATAAAAGCCCTGCCAAAGGCCTACGATCTAAAGTGTACATGCACTCAAGAATTAATCTTTATGCAAATGCTACTTCAAATGCATCCTGGAAAAAGTTAAAGTAGGTTAAAAACTCTGTTAGATGACTTTCAAGAATATACATATCTGATGATAAATACAGAAATATCCAGAATTCTGTGCTCAAATTTTAATTTGGCTGAACAGGAAAAAAAATTTAAGATATTGCTCATTTTCTCTTGTATGAAATACCTGAGAATCCAAGTGACTAAAGGTATATCCCAGCTTGTCTACAGAAACTGTAAAACTCTCAAGTGATTAAATAAATAAAAAGAAGAAGTATGGAGTAAACTAAATTTGTTGGTTTTGGATACACTGGCAACAGTAAAATCTCACATACTGATAAGATTCCACATTTCTCTTCCAAACCATATCAATAAATACAGGCCTCCAAAAGCTCAGACTTTAGCAAAGTAAACTATGGCCATTTCCACACTGGGCTATTAAAACGGGGCAGAGTGACCCCCCATGGAGGTCTTCTGCACCGTGGAGTGGACTGGGTCGGACTACTCTTAGTAGTTCTGCACCTCAGTCTGGTTCTGCGCGACCGGAACTGGTCGTGCAGCGTGCTTTTTAAAAACCTCTTTTAAGAGGTTTTTAAAAAGCACGGAGTGCATGACTCCGTCTCACTCCGTCGCCCCACTCCGGAGCATATTTGCAGGCACGCGCAAGTGCGTGCCTGCAGATATTCCAGGGGTGGGATTTTGGCTGGCGAGCTTCCCCGGTTGGTGGAGAGCCTCCACCAACCAGAAGCCGCCATTTTGGACGCCGGAGCAGTGCGGAGCAACGAGCTCGCACTGCTCCTCATCCCCACGGACTCACCCAGACGCTGAAGAAGTCCGGTGAGTAGCGTTTTTGCGCGTCTCCCCCACACACACACACGCACGTCTGGAAAGGACCTAAAAGAGTTACTGCTGGGAACAAAAACTTTGCTAAGAAAATAATTTGTGGTTCCATTTTAGAAGACGTGCTTTCAATCCCTAACAGGCATCAATACTTTATAGTCTATCAGCTCAAGCAATTGATCCCTTTAAATTTGTAATGATGAATCCATCTCTTGGATGAAAATAGAGCTGCAATGTAACAATCAAAATATGGAAACTCCTTGTTCATATTGAATTGACTAAAATCAACAAAGATTTACAAAAGAAATCCAGTGCATGGAAGCCATCGGGCAAAAGTTTTGTCCTTACCTTCTCTTCCCTCCCTCCTTTTCTGTACTATCTGCCATTTAAGTACAACGACAAAATGAAACAATATGAGAGATGGAAGAAGAGAGGGCTGTACATTATATGAGACCTCTTTCCAGAAAAGGAGAGTGGGAGGACAGTGGCAAAGCTAATAAGAGCTTGTGCCACCCCTCACTCTCACTCACTTTATATCAAAACTTGCTCCCTTTCCACAGCTGACTGTCAAGGTCAGAGACCCAGGCGGCAAGCCAGCCCAGAGAAGGGAGTGGGAGAGCTAGCAGAGTCCTGCCAGGAGGAGTCAAGCAAGCAACTACTCAAAGGAAGTCCATTTACCTAAGCCAAAGCAACAAGCGAAAGCTGTAGTCAGAGTTCCAAAAGCCAGGAGTATGGAGCCAAGAGATCAATCCAAGGTATCAGGAGCTCAGTGCTGGAAGCAAGGAACAGGCAAGGGGAGAGCTTGTAAGAAGTTTGCCACAAGCAAAGGGAAGCTTCCAAGCAGGCAGTTATATAGCCCCAGGTACAGGTGTGTCCAGTCACCGCTTCTTAAACTTAGCCAAGGAAGCCTCCCTTTGCACAGCTCTCTTGAGTCTCCGCCTTGATTGGGGGCTGGTTGAAGCAGGCTCCAGAGCATCTTCAGAATTGGATCCCTGTTGCTCTAAAGGAGCAGGCAGAGGAACGTCTGAGCCTGCTTGGTCCATGGCAGCAGGGGGAGCTCCTGAGCTTCAGGACTCATCTCCAGCCAGAACCACAGGCACCAACAGCTGCTGCTCATCATCTCCACCCTGAGCAACAGCACCCTGAGCAGCTCTGGCATCATCAGTTATCACACTCACCCATTTTCGGCACTGGGGTGCAGTGCTCATGTGAGCAGTCTCTGGAGACAGGCTCTCACTTCCCTGCTTCTTTGACTCCACACGAGTTTCCTGCTTGCGCAAGAGCCCCACCTCTTCCTTTTGCAGTGCAGCCTAGGACCTTCCCAGCCTGCACTGAGACAGGAAGCGCGACTGGACCGGTTCCCAAGGCTCCGCATGCAAGGTAGGTGCGCAGGGGGCCCTGGAGCAATGTGCAACCACGCAGCATTTTCGGCTTCAAGCCAAAAATGAAAAAACGCATGCGCGGTCTGTGTCAGGCCCTGAAGCGTCACGCAAATGTGAATGCGTCATGTGGACCGCTCCTCACATTTACGTGACACTCAAGGGGCCCTTTCGCATCAGAAATGCCATGCGAAAAGGGCCTTGGCCTCTTCTCCTACTCCCCATGCAGTGCAAGTTTGCTGGTCACTTTGGAACCAAGTAGGATTTTTTCCCCCTTTCCATAGGTTTTTGCCTGCCCTACATGTTGATGGGGATTTTGTGAACTGGCTTAGGGGAATATCTTAAAGAAGCAGTCACTTAGCAGGTGGCGGGGTGAAGGAGAGTCCTCAGGAGCTGCTCTACATGTCATGACACATGATGAGGTAGGGAAACAGACTGCCTGAGTGTTTTCATCTCACTTCAAGTCAGTTGACCAGGGGACTTTGTCCTCAGGTACTCTGTCCAGAAACTATTGGCCAGGGTGCAACCCACCATATGGGTTTATCCGTGGGGCTCTGGTATATCACGTAGGGAAAGCTGCTAAGGAGGTCTAGGGGAAACTACTGCCTCAGCTGATCCTACACTAGGTCTCTTGTTCGCAAGTCTCAAGGAATAAACCTAAATAGGAGATAGATAAATAAAAGTGGCCCATATTTTACACCCAATTTCCATGCATGGTCTTGTTACATCATGCGTTGGTCAGCAAAAGTAAACAATCATGGATGAGGATCATGCTCCTCTCCCAGCAGGGCCAACACCGGAACCCACACTGGATGTCTCCACAACAAAGCGAGGTGCAAAAAGGGCCTCTAACTCAAAGTACAGGTAACTGCGATTATTGTTTCTTATCGAATCTTTAGTAGATACAGCATCCAGATTTCCATTTTGGCCAATTTTCCATTTTGTTCTGATATTGTGATAAATCTGTAGCTTCATATATTCCCTCCCTAAACTCCTTTTTGTTGACTATGTATAGCCAATTATTTCAAACATTCTTCTTTTATAATCTTTGTAGCTCTCCCTTGAATCTTTCCTCATTTGTCAACAAGATCTTTGAACTCTGAGGCCCATAAATGATTGCTGTATATTTCAAAAGAGAGCATACAGGTAAAGAATGCCCTCTTTGTAGGCAACATCCACTTTCTTAACATTCAAATTTGCTTCTTCATTCTAAACCAATAACCTGAATGACATGCCCTCTAATATGAAAACAAAGCTTCTTTTGCACACTTCTGTCAATTTATTTTTCTTTTGAAATATATACATATATATATGGCTCTGAAAAGATAAAATAAACACTATTGCTTTGAATAAAATGCTTCACCGTCTGTTTAAAGACCGCTCTTAATTGGGGTATGCTTTTCCCATGGTGAGTGGTAGGTAAATGTTTGTTTTGAGTTAATTAAGAAATCATTTCCCTTAGCCCTTATTTTATGCTCTGTCTTTAAAGTGTAGTCTCTTTTTCTTCCTCATGAGAGCTCTTTATGTTCCCAAATGGCAATCTTAAAATACACGATCTGTTCCCAGGATATAAAGCCAAATATGGGAAGATTATGCCATATGTAGTCTTTAGAGAAACTCATAATTTTTAAGGTTGGGTTAACGGGAATGAATATGTGCAAATTCATTGGTCTTCTTTTTTTCAGCAGCCTTCGAAATATTATGAAGGTCTAATGGGTGCCCTTCAACCTCATTCTCCCAAATCTTCCTAATAAAATTCCAGCCATGATTGTTTTTAATGACACTGATATCACCATCACCAATATAATTATCAAACTTTAATCTGTCTTTTTTTTGGGGGGGGGATCTCTGTGGATCAGTCATTTCTCTGTCTTACCCCTACATGTGTTTTCAAGCCAGTGTGGCATAGAAATTTGAGTGTTAGGCCCTTTCCACACTCTGCCTTCCTCCAATGTCATCCCATGGGGATCACAGCAGTGGCTGTGCCAGCACCTCTGCACTGGCTGTATCTGTGATCAAGGAAGTGTAATGGTCCTGCCTCTTCTTTCCGCAGCTTAGCCAGGTACCTTCCCAGGCTGCACTGGGGCAGGAAGTGCAGCCTTTGCACTTCTGGACCCTCTGCAGACCAGGTAAGTCCACGATGGTGGTGCAATCACAGGTCATTGACAGGGAAAACCCATCAGTGATTTACTCTATGATTGTACCACCTGGAGATGGAAGAAGGATGAGACCAGAACATCATGGGTAACTATCATCACGGTCCTGTCCTTTTCCCATCCCCATGGCAGGATAACAACATTCTGTGGAAAGGACCTTAGACTAGGACTCTAGAAAACCAGGGTTTGAATAGTCTCTCCGTCAGTGAAGGCCACTGGGTGACTTTGTGCAAGTCACACTCCCTTAGCCTTAGGGAAATACAATACCCAACTTCCTGTGGATAAATCTTGCCAACCCTATGTCAGGGTTGCCCTAAGGCAGGGTCGACATGAAGGCACAAAACAATTGCAATCTCTACATGTATTGCAGATTATATTTCTGTGAGAGAGATTTTGTAAAAAATATATAAATATATTTTTAAAAATTAGTTGCATTTCTATCCAGCATTTTTTCTGCTGAGCTCAGTGTGGTGTACAAGGCTCCAGTCTATTTCTCCTTACTTTATCCTCACAACAAGCCTATGAGGTAGATCATGATTGGCCAAAGGTCACCTGGCAAGTTTCTTGGCTCAGTAGGGACTAGGAACTGGATTTTTCAAGTCCGGATACAACATTCTATATAAGTGAATTTGAGTTCTTCCAAAAGCTGGGAGAAATGAAAGTCATATTGTAATATGTGAATTAGTATTGAGTTTTCCTGAAAACAGAATCTATAATCTATACTTCTATAAATCCATGATCTTAAAATAAAATGTATGCCCAGAAGACTCATTTGCTCTTCATTAGTGTGGCATCAAGGGCATGGAACAAAAGTTTTTTCCAACAGAAAAAGCCAGCTATAAACTTGAATACAAATTAAAAGGATGGAAACTTCTAACTGAGCTCGACCACAGGTGTTTGTTCCCTTAGACTTGACAAAAAGGTGGCACCTTCTGCATTTACTTCTTCAGAAGATTAACATGTTTATGAAGGATGTCAAGCTACAATCCTTCCATAGCCTGAGTGTCATAAGGAAAGCTTGGAAACATTACATTTTTTTTTTAAGATCACAAACTCAAGATCCCCAGGCTAGAATGGCCAATGGTTAGATTTGGGGAATTTAGTCCCAAAATATATTTTTACCAGGTTCTAACCTTCCTCTTTGTTTATAGTAGACATAAAACTGAATGTTTACATCTTTCATCCAGGAAAATCATATTCAAATAAAGCAAAAAAGCCAAAATTATGAAAATAGAGTTGTTATTTTGTGCAACTGTCAAGAACTGCTACTTTGTGTTGCCCAAGAAAACACCATATAATTTCCATGTTGTTTATTGGAAACACAATAGGCAAGTAAACAAACTTTGCCGGAGTTAAAAACTTGCTTCAGCTACTTTGTTTTATAGTAAAACCCAATAATCCATCAGCATCTATTCCTGACACTCATTGGTAGTTCTTTCAGGGTTTACACCCCCCCTTCCCATAATTGCCAAATGGTTGTGGGGTTTTTTGGGTTTTTGTTTTGTTTTGTTTGTTTTTTGGTTAAAGCAACTCCAGTCTACAGTCACTTTGATCTTTAGAAATACTTCCTTGGTCTTTGATATTTTAATTCTAAACTCCACCAGTATCCTCCAGCTTAATCCTCATAAATCACCCTCTGATTGCTATCATCTAAGCACAAAACCAAACGTAATTTACCTAAGCTGGCCAATTTCTATTTATTGCCCCAGTCAATAAACAACACCGACGATTTGGTCTCAACGGCCTTTTCCACACGGGGTTTTTGAAACGGTGCAGTCTGTCCTCCAAGGAGGAGGTCTGCATCTCGGACCGGACTGGGTCGGACCTATTTAAGGTAGATCCATACCTCGGTCTGGTCCAGAACGACCCCAAGTGGTCCTCCAGCGTACTTTTGAAAGACCTGATTTTTCCGGTCTTTCAAAAGTACGCAGCACGCCAATGCGAGCCTGCTCCCTTATGCAGATTCACAGGCTCGCACCAATGCGAGCCTGCGATCTGCCTGGGGGTGGGCTTTAGGCTGGTGAGCTTCAGCGGTTGGTCGAGACCCTCGAACAACCGGAAGCCGCCATTTGAGATGCCGGAGGAGTGCGTATTGACAAGCACGCACTCCTCCGGAGCGCCGTGGACCAGACCGGGGAGATGAAAGGTCCGGTGAGTAGCGGGGCGGGGCGATTCTCTTGCCCGGTGTGGAAAAGGCCAACGATGCCAGCTTATACTAATTCTTAATTACATCCCCACTGCTCCTGTTATACTCAGCATTTCTACGCAACTACCCATTCCACAGATCTCTACATGTACAGGAGAAATAACGACAGGACAGCAACCTTAGTCTATGTAAATGCTTGATTGTAAGACTGGATATGTTTTTCCACAAATACATTGATGCTGGTTAAATCAAGGGTCCATTTAGTCACCTGTTACCAAAGGTGGCCAGCTGAATAACCCAGTAAGCTACTGAACAGGGAATTTGTTTGTTTGTTATCACACCTTTTCCCCAGATGCAGGTACAAGTACACACTAAACAAAAGTTCAGGTATAATCAAACCATCAATGGAATTAAAAGCGGCCCATTAAAACAGAAAAAGCACAACTATGGGCAATACAGTGCATTATGAATGGCTTTTTCCCTGTGAGCAATCATTCTCCAAAGATCTGCTCAAAAACAAAAAAAAGTCTTCACTTATCTGTGGAAGGAAGGACTGGGTGCCAGTCTAGCCTGTCTAGGAATGGGATTCAAGAGCCTAGGAGCAGCCACCAAGAATGTCCTCTCCCATGTTCCCACCAGATGTACCTGTGAGGGGTGTGTGACAGAAAGAAGACTCCCGTCAACAAAGATATCAAACCACAGACAGGCTTATACACTGAGATGTGTTCCTAAACTGTATAGAGGTATAACCACTACTTTGAATTGTTTCTGGAAACAGACCAGCAGCCAGTGGAGCTGTTGCAACAAGGGAATTCTGTGCTCCCAATCTGCCTGCGGCTCTTTTGACCTACGGAAATTTCTGAACACGCTTCCAAGGCACTGCATATAGAATGTGTTATTCCAAATGGGAAGTAAAAAAAGACATCTATCGTCACTAGGGTTGCCAGTTCAGGATCATCTCAAGTCCTGAGGTTTGCCTGCCAAAACCTGAGACCTAAGAACAGCACCTGGTGATCCCATTAAGTGTTATGCATTAAGTAACAACCATAATTGCTCATAATTTGTCATTCAAACACACACACAGACACAAAGAACATATTTTTCTGTTTGGAAATTCAAATGGAAATTTTTGCTAAGGTGGCTGTTCCCAAATTAAGGTGAAATGAAGGGCTTATTCCTTCTCCATTATTTGGAGAGATTGGATAAGGAACATGTAATTTAACCTATTTGCTCCTAGTCAGAAAGTGAATGCAGAGCAGAGCAGAGGATAAGCCCTAGTACCACAGTGACATGGAAGGAAGGAGGAAGCTAACTAAGTAAATACACATACACAAATAGTCTTTGTAAACTGCACCAACAAATCATTAAACCTTGCTAACAGTAGCAAGCTGCTGCTTTACTAACTGAGATGGAATTTTGCCCACAGCCCTTTCCTTTTGCCTGGAGCCGAGTTAGTAAAATTGGAGAATTTGTGGCCTTGTTTCCCCCTGGAGATGACCCATGAAAACTGGAGATTCAGAGCCAGGCTCTGAGGTCTGACAACTCCTATCATTATAACTAGATCTGACATCTCTAGCAACAGGCACAGGTAGTGCACAAGCCTTAACCCTGCAAATACACTTCTGACTAGTGGAAATAATTTTAGCTTTCCAGAGTACATCCAAACTTCAAACCTTGAGCCTTCAGGGGAGTGTAAGCCCATCAAGCAGCTATCCTTTTCTCTGTAATACTGCCATATATCACCCCATGTCCCTGGCAAAATGTTTGAGGGCCTTCATCCAGGTCCTGCATTTCTATGCCTGCTGCCTTCTAAAGATTAACATGGGCAAGTGTTAGTTTCTTGTATGTTATATTTGCACTATCTACAGCATTTAAGATATGTTTTAACCACCTTCCTTCAGATGAATTTCTCTGACACCAATAAAATGAAGAACAAAATGCCAGTGCTGTCAGAAGCAATGACAAACATCCACATAAAAGTAGAAAAGGAATGAAATATCAGCTCCCACATGATCTTCCCTGCTGTATTCTGTTATTTCTATTTGTACTCATCAGATAGCAGATTAACATCACCCAGACATAAAGTCACATTTACTGTGGTGGTTGGCTGGCTGAGTGGCTGGCTGCTGGCTTCATTATTTGGGATATTGTCACTGGCTGATTATGTGTTGCTCTTAGCTTCTTAACATAGATGAAGATGTACAATCAAATGTGATCATCATGTAAGACAGACTGAATACCAAGTCTCAGAAGCTAAAACATGTAATCCTTTTTTCCCCACTCTTAGGAGAATAAAAACCCCAGACTACAGTATTTTGAGAACTGATTTTAAGATCCACCTATTCCCCAGGTTTTTATCAGAGCCTGACTATTTTGAGCATATTCTCACCTAGATTTAAAACTAGTCAGCTATCATGCTTGAGGGCAAGGATGAACTAGTAGATGGCTCATTTGGGAACTTTCCAATTTGATGTACTATGAATCCAGCAGCCACTATGAATCCAGCAGCCACTATGAATCCAGCAGCCCAGTGGCAAGAAGGACATATCCTTCTTTAAAAATAGCTTTAAGGACTATGTTTGGATTGTTTTTAAAAGTTCTTAAAGAGAATTTTAATTTGTTTTTAAAGTTTTTACCTCTGTATTGTAAATGTGTGTGCGTGTGTGTATGTGTTTTACTTGCTGTGCATTGCCTCAGGGAGGCGATACAGAAATACTTAAAACAAATAAAACAGGTATCTTTTTTCTTAGACCAAGTTTTACTCTATTTTGCTCTTAGAAGAAACCAGAAAAAAACTGTTTTGGATCCAGTTCAAAATGATTAAGGTGACATTTTCAGTTCCTGAGCAAATTACATACTGCTATCATACTGGAGTTTGCTCAAAAAGTGCTGAAGACGTTTGGGGGTGTTTTTAAAGAAAAACAACAAACAAACAAAAACCCAAAATGCTAAGGATTTGCTGCATTCCGTTTATTTTACATTTAATAGCCAAGCCCATGTAGAGACTACATGGTCCACAACATCTGTGAACTGTAGTTTAGGTCAGAGTGAGAAATCCCAAGACACAGAGCTTCCCCTGCTCCTGCCATCAGTGACAGACACAGATCTTTTTCACTGTTTCACCATGACAGGTAGTTCAATGTATCACTTGTCCTTATATTTCTCTTTGTCAGAAATGAGAACTTGAAGAAAATCAAACTCTGCAAACCTATCAGTTCTTAACACCTTCCTTTTATTTTATCTCTGGGAAAAAAATGAATTACAGGGAATTAAAAAAAAACTTGAATGTCTGAGTTACCACAAAATATACATTTTAGTACAGCACATGAATGATTAAATTCCAGCACCTCATTTTTATAAGATAGTATATAGTGTGAACATAGCATATGGAAAGCTTTATTAGACTCAGAGGAAGGAAGTATGAAAATTTGAAGGACTGTCAATGCTTTAGGATACACAAATGACACCATATTGCTAGCAGAGAACAGCAAAAATTTGGAATGACTATTTAGGAAAGTCAGGGAAGAAAATGCAAAAGCTGGGTTATAGCTGAACATTAAGAAAACAAAAATAATGACCACAGATTATTTATGTAACTTGAATGAGGATGCTGAGGACAGCAAAATCTTTAAAGCTTTTCTAAACCTTGGCTGAGCCATAAATCAAAATGGAGACTACAGTCAAGAAATCAGAAGAAGACTGGGAGTTTGTAAAGTAGCTATGAAGGAACTAAATAAGATCCTCAAATATAAAGATAAACCATTGAATGCCAAAGCCAGCACACTCCATACCATAACATTTCCAGTTTCTATGTGTGGGTTGTGAAAGCTGAACAGTGAAGAAAGCTGATAGGAAGAGAATCGACTCATTTGAATTTCATTTGAAATGGAGGAGAGCTCTACAGATGCCATGGGTTTTCAAAATGACCAATATATGGGGCCTAGAGTGAATGAAGTCTCAACTCTCCCTAGAGACCAAGACCATTTCTGCACTAGCCTGCTATAGCACAATTATTCCGCTTTCAACATCCTAGGGAATCCTGGGGTTTGCAGTTTAGGGAGAAGCCTTAAAGGTTGCTCTCCCTCAAGGTTGCTCAAGGTTGCTTTCCCTCCTCAAAGGCCCCTCCCTAAATTGCAAACCCCAGGATTCCCTAGGATGTTGAAAGTGGAATAATCGCACTATAATGGGCTACGGCAGAAATGGCCCAAAATGAGGTTATCATACTTTGGAAATATCATGAAATGACATGACTCATTAGAAAAAGATGATAATGCTGGTTAAAGTGGGAAGCAGCAGGAAAAGAGAAAGACCATATTACAGGTGAAGAGACTCAAACAATGAAACCATGGACCGGACCAAAGCTGTTGAGGAAAGGGTGTTTTTGCAGTCTCTCATTCTTAGAGTCACCATAAGCTGAAGCCAACCTAATGCCTATTAATAAGTACATAGTACAAATTTCCAAATAATTGAGGCCATTTCCGCACAAGAGGGGAGGAGCAGTTCACCATGTGTCAAGGGCGGTGTTTTTATACTCCGATTCAGAAACTGTGCTGTCTGCGCGTGCGCACGCACGCGCACACACACACACACACACACACACACACCATTTACATCGTACTAGTGTGGAGAACAGCGGTTACTGCATCCACAACAGCAAGTCCCTGGCCAGTCCCGTTCTCCTCCCTCACCCTGTCCCACCATCGCTGATTGGTCTGTTTTTTTAACAACATACACACAGACACATTTTTTAAAAAAGTTATTAAGGTTTATAGTTGAAAATAAAAAAGACCCCCCTTCCCCACTTCTGAGCTTATTTTCCAGTTGAATCTGCTTGTTTCCATACCATTATATAGTTTCAGCTTAAAAGGTAATCTTACATTATTACATCTTACATTGTTACATTGCTGCTTTGTTACATTGCCTTATTACATTATTACCTTACATTACATATAATCTTGCTTTATTCCTTTTTTTTTTTTTTCTTATGCTGTGTCTTTATCCAGTTCAAAACTTCTCTCCATTCCCTTTCAAAGTTCTGGATAGGCTTATTTTTCAATGAAAATGTTAACTTTTCTGTCTCTACCATATCCAGAACTTTTAGTTTCCATTCTTTTATATCAACATGTTCCCTTTCTTTCCAATGTTGTGCATATATCAGTCTTGCAGCAGTTATCAAATATAACATTTCTTCTGATAACATCTTATTTCTCTTTGTTGCCCTGACATATTTAACAGATAAAACTCTGGCTTCATTTCAAAATTTATTCTATAAATTCTTTGAATTTCTTCATGTATTTTCTTCCAAAATTTCCTTGTTATCTTGCAGGTCCACCACATATGAAAAAAAGTCCCCACCTTTTCATCACATTTCCATCGTCTTACATTTCCATTTTTAATTATTTTTTGCAATCTTTCTGGTGTCATATACCATCTGTATAACATTTTATAAAATTTTTCCCTTAAATTTAAGCTTGGTGTAAATTTTGTATCTGTTTTCCATGCCCTCACCCATGTGTCCAGCTCGATTGGATGTCCAATATTTTGTGCCCATCTAACCATATTATCTTTAACAATCTCTGATTCCATTTCTCTTTACAACAATAATTTGTAGAATTTGGATATTCTCTTCTTCTGGTCCCCCTTCATCAATATATGTAATTCATTTTCTTTTCTTTCAAATCCATATAATTTTTGATCCATTTTGAATATCTCTTTAAGTTGTCTCGACGGGAACCAATCGAATTCATGTCCTAAAGCTTTTAATTCTTCTTCTGTATGCGTTCTTGGCTTATCTCCTTCCCATTTCAGCAACTCTTGGTAAGTTAATAGATTTCCTTGTTTTGTTGGGACAGATTTTATATGCTTCTTGGGGTGAAGTCCACATCGGAAGTCTTCTATAAAATGTATGCTTTATTTGTAAGCAAACTTTCAATAATGTCTTTCAAATACAATGGTTATTAAACTCTTTATTCACTGTTACTTTGTCATAGCATAAGCGTCCATGCCATCCAAACCTATTATTTATTCCTTCCAATTCTTTGATTGCTGTGTTTTCTACTTGTATCCAATCTTTGATTAAGGCCATTTCCACACGTGGCAATGGAATCACCCCGGTCTGGTACTTACCGGACTTCTTGGCTCGATGCTCGGGTCCAGGCTGCTCCGGAGCAGTGTGTGGCCGCCGCTCTGCACTGCTCTGGGGATGAAAATGGCGGCTTTCGGTTGGTGGAGGCTCTCCACCAACTGCTGAAGCTCGCCAGCCTAAAGCCCCCCCCCCCCGGCAGATCTGCAGGATCGCACTGGTGTGAGCCTGCAAATCTGCACCGGAAAGCGGGAATGGAGTGGCACGGAGTGGCGCGCTCCATGCTTTTTAAAAACCTGGAGAAACAGGTTTTTAAAAAGCACGCTGCATAACCACTTTGGGTTGTTCTGGAGCGGACTGAGGTCTGGAACTATGTAAAGTAGTCCGACCCAGTCCGCTCCCAGGTGCAGACGTCCTCCCTGGAGGATGCTCTGCACCAGTTTTTTAAGCCCGTGTGGAAATGGCCTAAGTCTAAACAGCATGCTTGGTAATAGGTTTTTAACGATGGCACATCAAATCCTCCTCTCTCTTTTGCATCTTGTAATATTTTAAATCTTATTTTTGGTTTTTTTCCTTGCCAAATGAATTTTCATAGCTCTTTCTCCCATTCTTTAAAGATCTTCTCTCTTCCCATTATTGGTAAATTCTGGAAGAGAAACATAAGCTTGGGTAGTAAGGACATTTTAAAAGCATTTATTCTTTCCAGAAGAGACAAGTTTAAATGCATCCATTTTTCCATTTCCCTTTTAATCTCCCTCCATATCTTCAAATAATTATTATCAAATAATTCTTGATTTTTGTTTGTTATTATAATACCTAAGTATTTTACTTTCTTGGTGACTTGATATCCGGATCTTCTGTACAGGTCCGCTTGTTCTTTTTTTGTTATATTTAATGTCATCATCATTGTCTTTTCTCTATTTATCTTGTATCCTGCCATTTGTCCATATTTTTGTAAAATGTCCGTCAATGCCTGGACTGATTCTTGTGGTTCCTCCAGAAATATAATTACATCATCAGCAAAAGCTTTATATTTTATTACCTTATTCTTTACTCTCAAACCTCGTATCTGTAGATCTTCATTTATTGCAATCAGTAATACCTCCAATACCGCTATAAATAATAGTGGTGATAAGGGCCACCCTTGCCGTACCCCCTTATTTATAACAAAGCTTGTCATTGTATCTCCATTTATAATTAGCTTCGCTGATTGATCCTGATAAATCATCTCAATCCATTTATGAAAGGCTTCTCCCAGGCCATATTCTTTTAAAATTCAATGCATGAATTCCCAGGAAACATAATCAAAAGCTTTTTCTGCATCCAACAAAATAAGAGCTATCTTCTTCCCTGGGTTTTTATCATAATATTCAATCACATCCAAAAATGTTCTTATATTATTCTTCATATATCTGCCTGGGAGAAAGCCTGTTTGACCTTTGTGGATCTTGTCCTGTAACACATATCTGAGTCATTTTGCCAATACTGTCACCAGTATTTTATAATCTATATTCAGCAAGGAGATTGGTCTATAGTTTTTAACTTCTCTTTTATCCTTGTCCTCTTTGGGTATCAATACAATATTTGCTTCTCCCCAAGATTGTGGTTTCCCATAATTTTCTATTTCTTTCAATGTTGCTTGATATGGGTGAATTAATTCTTTTTACAAATCTTTTATAATATAGCGCAGTAAATCCATCTGGTCCTGGTGCCTTATCTGTTTTCAAGTCTTTTATAGCCTCTTCTATTTCAGTTAATGTTATTGACTTATTTAACTGTTCCTGTTTCTCCAGCGATATTTTTGGGATCTTAATCTTAATAAAATATTCTGTCCACTTTTTCTCGTTTCAATACTGAGTGTTTTTTTCATAAAATAATTTTTCAAAATATTCTTTAAACTTCTGTTTTATCCTTTCATGTTGCATAATCATCTTGTTCCTGTTTTTCAATTCAGCTACTATATTCCTCTCTCTCTTCTTCTTGAGTTTATACACTAACCATTTCCCAATTTTATTAGCTTGTTCAAATTGAGTCAATTTCATCTGTTTCATCTTTTTTTCTATTTCCTCTGATGTATTCAGCATTATCTCTTTTTGGACTTTCTTCATCTCCATTTGTAGTGATTTCTTCAATGGGTTTTCTCTTAATTCTTTCTTTCTCTTGAAGGTTAGTCATCAACTCTTGACGTTTCTCTCACCCTTTCTTATTCTGGATTTGTCTTTTTTTGTATAAAAAAACCTCTCATTACTGCTTTAGATGCATCCCAGACCGTCTTCATCTTCATGTCTTCTCTTTTATTTTCTCTAAAATAATTTTTTAACACTTCTTTTGCTTGTTGTACTATCTCCTCATCATTTAATAAACTGTCATTTAAATGCCAGTGAAACTGTTTTGCAGTCTCCTGTATTTGCAGCATCACTGGATCATGGTCTGAGATGATCTTAGGCACTATTTCTGTCTTTTTTATCTCTGTTAGCAAATGTTTAGAAATAAAAATCATATCTATTCAAGACCAGGATTGATGAACTTCGAATAATAATAATAATAATAATAATAATAATAATAATAAGATGGGAAGAAATTAAAACTATTTTGCTATTATATTATTTGTGTACGATATAACCACAGTTAATTCATCCACTAATCAAACCCAATCTGTCATGTCCACTTTTCTTTCTTCTGTGTTATCTGGTTCAGATTTTCTAGAGTGACAGGGGATGCATTTAAGCACCTAGCACAAAATCCTCCCTGGAACCGCTGCACTCTGAACAAAAACGTGGCTCAGAGGCAAGCAATAAATACACAGTAGAGTATCAAACTACAGCCACAAGCGTGAGCAGCAGCAGAGTGTGAACATACGGCATTAGCTCTGACCCCAAACTACCCACCAGTTAGAAACACTAGCACACATTGTTGTCATCCAAAAAATACCTGGAGTCTTTTATTCTTGTAGTTCCAATATATACATCTGTACAGGCAAGATTCGCAGATCCTCAGCCAAAGGTTCAGCATCCCATCATCACATCAGGCAGAGGTTTGCTTGGACAGAGTTTTGGTGTCGAGTTAGGGAGACCGAGAGAAATACCTGTCAGAGCTCACCTCTTATATACACATTGGCTGATAGCTCATCAGCTAGGGACCATGGCTGATGCAATCCCCTGCCAGGATTTCATGTCACCATGACTCAACCTACTGTCCCTTGGGGATTATATCATGACTTGCCAAGTCATTCCCCAGGTGTTTTCCCCACATGCTCATCAAAAGTATTTTAACTGGGGCAAATGTCACAGCAATCCCTTTCCAACATAGAGTTCAAGTCTGTTCCTTTTTTCAGTTATCCTCAGATCTTTTTTCAATCAAGTTTATCAAGTCTTTATTTTTTTTAAAGCTTCACCTCTCTTCTTGAGGTTAATCCATTGACATGTCAAAAGCCTGTCGCACAAATACTTCTGTTCACAATCAACAATTAGGATAGTCACTTTTAAAAAATTCTTGCATTTAAATCAGGCAACCCCCCACAATCGGCAGTCCCTTCTTTTTAACTTCACTTCTCTTCCAGAGGTTAATCCACTTTCAGAGCCAAGAAAAACCACAACTTTCACCTCTCTTCCTGAGACTAATCCATTCCAGTTTGTTCGTTTGTTTGTTTTAAAAAAATCTTTTAATTTCTTCACCTCTCTTCTAGAGGCTAATCCCAATCAATTATAAAAATATAAAAGATTTAAAAATGCAATTTCCATTATTTTCCCCTTGCTCTTTGAGTCACCTCTGTTATGTCTTCCCTTTATCTTTTTGTTTAGTCTATTACAATGTCCTCGCTTTCTTCTCTTCCCTCCCTTCCACCCCTTTTTGTTAGTTAGACTCCATTAATCATTTATAGTCCATATTAAATTTATTCAATATAAAAAAGAGTACCATTACCGGAGAACCAAAAATGTTTTAATAGTCAAGCAAGGTATAAAAAAGAAAAGAAAGGATTGTAAGTCTTATTGCTTACCAAAGTTTCAAAAGCCGATTTCGCCCTCCATTCCTCTCCCTGGACCTTCACTTGTCCACAACTCCGCAACTTTGAACTGCCCTGTCTTTCCAGATATTACTCCTTCCTAAACAAGAGTTTGATCTGTTCAGTTGTATTTTTGAAACCTCTCTTATTTGCCCTGCAGGTTCAACTGGATTTCTTTCTTTACATCATTCTCTTTCTTTTTAAAAGAGGTTTCTCACCAGCGCTGATCAGTTTCCTGGCTGCGAATCTGTGGCGCAGCTCCTCCTCCATCCCATTCACTCCGGGTCACCTTCTCCTTCTCTACCAATGCTGGAATGATCACAGACTCTGTGAGCTGCTCTGCTCCCCCCTACTTGCTAAGGGGGTACCTTTCTGTAGGGACACTAGGTCCCCGGGGGATGTTTCCCCTGCAGATTTGCAGCGGTAGCCTGAGCCAGCTGTTCAGGCTACCAGCTGCGCCGACATCTTGCCGGAAGTCCCCACTGACACATTTTAAACACACTTCTGTGTTGCTATGTTTGTGCGTAGGTATGTATGTTAATTGATATGTGGAAAAAAACAGTCTTAAAAGTCCATTACCAGATCCACTCTCTTACACTGTCTGTTTAATGCACGAAGACAATAATGACAGCAGCCTGTCCTTTAATGGGTGGAGAGAGATAGGGACAGAAATGACAGAACAGACAGCCTAGGAACATCTATAGCTGGCCACTTCTGTGATGTGAATTGATGCTACACTTCTGCATGTAGGCAAAAACTGAAGCAGAACCGGTTTGGGAGATTTACGTCTAAGTTTTTCCAGTTTTCACATACAGCGGTTTTGCATCACAGTGAACTGTTCTAGGAGCTGAAAATGTGCAGAACCACGAGGAAAACTATGACACTAAAATGGTTCAATGTGCAGACGTGAGGGTGAGGATTCGATGTTACTATGATTATCAACCTCATGTGGAAGTGGCCCTAGTCAGTCATTAAAACATAAGTGAGAACAATCTCATCCTCCGTCACCAATTCAACAGTGGGTCTCAACCACAATCTCTTTCTTTATGCCACTGTGCCATCTTCTCTCCTATCACTTAAGCAGCATAAGGAAGGAAAGGCAAATTAGGCCAAGAAGTAATCCTGCAAAGAGGCCTGTGGAGTTGAGTTTCAACACCTCTACCCTATAAGCTAATGCTTCATGCTCAACCTTTCCCACTATTTTTATATTTTGATATTTTTCTATGCTTTCATGCTAATAGGATCTCTCAAAGTGTTAATTTCTTCATTGTTAACATTGGATTTATTGAATTTTTTTCACTTCCTGGTCACTCAGTGTTTTACAATTCCACAAGTACCTGCTTTCATCTGAGTGAGAAAGGCAGAGTACTATGCTAATTCAAATGCACCTACCCACTTTACTAATGGACAAATTAACTACGGCCCATGGACTTTTTTCAGTGAGTCTCCAACAGAATAAAATATAGAGCATCTGATAGTGCTTATTCTCTGCTTCATACAGTCAGCACCGTAAAATCAGTGAACAAATATGTTCAAGGAGAACATTTGGCAACCCATAATGTCCTTTGTCATCTCATATAATGAAGACAAACTGGATTTTTTTTATATAATCATTTTATTCAAATTCACATATAAAAGACAAACTGGATTTTTGATCAGTTTCCATCTTAACAGGAAGTTATACTTACTGTAACCAATTCCTTCAGGGACTCTATCAGAAATTTTTTAAAAAGTTTAGAAGAAATAACAAAATGAAGGTTCAGGACTAAATAAAAAAAATAAAAATTGAAGTATCCATCAGGTCTGGATGTGGGTACACCAGCATCTGAGAAAGCTTACATGAAATGCCATGTATGTTTTCTTGGAGATATGTTCCATTAAATTCAGCTGGATATGCTGTACTCCCAAAAATATGTTTATAATAGGATTAGATTAAGGCCATTTCCGCACGAGGCAAGGGAATTGCTCCATGCTGTTACTCACCGGATCTTCTGGCTCCTCGGTCTGGGCCAGGGTGAATCGGAGCAGTGCGAGGTCTTAGATCCTCACTGCTCCGGCTTCCAAAATGGTGGCTTCCAGTTGGTCGTGGGTCCTGACCAACTGCTGAGCTCGCCATGCCTAAAGCCCACCCTCCGCAATGCGAGCCTGAGAATCGGCACAAGGGAGCAGGTACGCAATGGCACACTCCGGAAAAATGAGAAACCTCTTTTTTCCAGTCTTTAAAAAGCACACTGGAGGACCAGTTGGGGGCATTTCGGAGCAGACTGAGGTGCGGATCTCCAGTAAGTAGTCCGAACCTAATGCGCTCCAAGGTGCAGACATCCTCCGTGGAGGATGCACTGCACCGTTTTAATTCCCCCATGCGGAAATGGTCTAAGTCTCGCACCCCCTGAGAGAAAGAGGGAGAAGGAGAGAGAAAATCACATTCCAAGATTTTGTGAAGGAAAGGGAGCCATAGAGAAAATATTTATCAAGAATTAGCATAGTGACCATTTGATTAATCACTTGGTTCAGGGGGTTCTACACCTGTGTGTGGTAGAGGATGGAGAGACACCTGTTTCATTGTTTAAATGTGCCATTAATTATCTAGAGAGATCTGTAAAAAGAAAAAAAAATGAGGGAGATGAATAGTTGAGTAGAGAGGTGTTATGAGTATCTCTTTATATATGAAGACCTAAATCCAATTATGAGTCCCACCTAGACATTTGAATCAATGGCTGAATGAGAATTCAACATTTTATATAAACCCCATTGTTTCAGTGAGTTTATTTTAATTGATACTAGCAATTGTATTTAGGATCATGAATCCAAATGGCAATATTAAAAACCTCTTATATTAATGTTAGTGGAAAGAAATGTGTGTTTCTTTTCTGGTTTGTTAATTTGAAAAAAAAATTGCTTTGAATTATTCCCTTATGCTCACTTCTTGTTGATAACCTCTCTAATTCCCAGCCATGAAGTTTTCAACCGCTGCCCTCACAGTGAACAGAGCCTTAGAGCATCTTTTAATCTGAAAGGCTCACCACTGAAGAAGCTTCTTCATTGATCTTAGGAAAGTCATGCCACCATAATCTCCAACTGTCCCAGTTTGACAGGGAGAGTCTCAATTAATCCTCTTTCATCCTAGTTTTTCAGCTGCTTTTCAGAAATCTCAGTTTCTTTCCTTCTCCTCCACTTTGGATTTTCCCTCTTTGTCCTCACCTTGCCTCACTTGCTGCAAACTGAGTTCAAAGTGCCGAAGTAATTTGCACTCAACACAGCTGGGAGAGAGGGGAAGAAAGGATGGGGTCTTGTTTTGCCCAGTAGCCTCACTCTGATGGTGCTGGCCACATGTGTCCTGGTTTTCATCTATGAAATGTTGGAAAGTATGTATCACTTCCTGTTCCCATATTCGCCACCTTACAGCAAATTTTAAATTTGTGGAGGATGGGGGGCAAGTTGTGGAGCAAAACGGAAGGAAACCAACATGTTCATGGATGATTTTAATTTATTTTGAATGATTTTCTTTTACAAAAGGTAAAAACCGGGAGGTCTGAGGCTTTTGGGAGAGTGCTAAGAGGATTCAGGGCCCTTAAAATTAGGGTTCTTCTTCACACAATGTGCATATACCTTAACAGAAGTTGCTGCCACAAGATGTGGTAGAAGAAGGGGTAAACCAAAGCCTGTTAGCTATGATAGCTAAATGAGAGTTTTATGTTCAGAGACAGTCAGTCTCTGGACACAGTTCCTAAACCTGAGGAGGGGAAAACGTTTGGGAAAGACTACTGGCTTCATGCACTAATACGGGATTTCCCAGCATCACCTGGGTGGCCTATATTGGAAATCAGATGCTGGAATGAATTAGCCTTCTTCTATTTGGATCCCTCCATCACCCCTGATCATTAACCTTCTTGGTGGCTGATGGGAGTTGTAATACAAAACTCAGAGAAGACAGTGGTGTGGAAGATAGGAATAGATGGAACTTTGATCCATTCTAGTGAGGTTCTTCTTTCATCTTTATAATTCTGAATGTTATCTCTCAGTCTGTGAGCTGAAAGACTCACTGTCTGAAATCTAGTATTTCTGATTGTTAGTTTCGACCAAGGAAGAAAAGACTTTAAAAAAAAATAAGAAATTATACACAGAAATTGCTAGTTTTCCTCCATTTTCTCTGCCAGGATATTTCATGTTTAAATAGAGATCATAGTAGAAGTTCCCTAGGTGCATGCTGCTTCTTTTATGAACCCTGAAAGAAAATGCTGTCATTAGATAAAAGCAAAGTATGAATGGCTGCAATGTTCTAAATTGTAGAGTAACCTCACTCTGCTCATAAAGGGTAATATGAAAGCTATCAGAGGCATAGCCGTCTTAAAATTATTGTGTCAAGAACATAATTCCGACCATCTCTTTTTAGAGACATGAACCAAAATTCATTTTAGGATTCATCTGTCATGCTCCCACCATTTGCCTACAACCCCTGTAAAGTGTAAGTACAATAATGGCCAGAGTGCATCTTGCTTGTGCAGCCCTCAGAATGAAGTAGAGAGATTACTTTATAAGCACTAATACACTGGTGGCTATCAAATAAGTAGTTTTTCTATTTAAAAAAAAATAGAAAAAGCTATCCCTATCTGATGTACTGGTGTACTGAAGGTGATTTCCATATTGCAGGTAAAAGTCCCCACAAAGTTCAGATGCCATCCCAAAATAATAGAGGAACTATCAACTACAGAGCTTCTCTAAGACAGATGGTTAACTTCCATATAGAGAGAACAATGCTGGGAAGGTGAAGAAACAATTGTAGCAGCGGTGTAGCTCTGTAGGGGTGAGAGCATTGCTCCCTCAAATAAGAATTCTGGCATGAACAGATCAATCCTATCATTAGAGAATATTTACATAGAAATGATAAAGTAACAGATAGCAGATCCAAATAATGCAATCACAAATAGAGGTAGCATAATAGCATATATATCCATTTCAGTCTGTTTTCAAGCCTGGTTATGATATTGAGACAACTTTGGTCAACTTGGTGGATGACCTATGCAGGGAATTGGACAAGTGGAGTGTGTCCCCATTGGTACTGCTGGACCTCTCAGCTGTTTTCAATACTATGGTATCCTTCTGAGTTGCCTCAGGGGCTTGGAGCTATTGTTCTACAGTGGCTCCATTCTTTCTTGGAGCAGCACTCTCAGAAAGTGGTGTCAGAGGATTCCTGCTCAACTCCTTGACCTGTGGATTCCTTCAGAGTTCTGTCTTGTACCCTATGCTATTTAACATCTACATGAAACCACTGAGAGAGGGTATCTGAAATTATGGAGTCAAGTGTCAGCAGTATGCTGATGATATTCAGCTCTATTTCTCCTTTCCACTCAGTTCCAAGGAAATGATAACCAGCTCTATTACTCCTTTCCACCTAACTCCAAGGAAGCTGTTTTTATACTAAACCTGTACCTGGCAGCTGTAATGGCCTAGATGAGTGCAAACAAACTGAAGCTTAATCCAAACAAGACGGAGGTGCTCCTGGTCAGTTGAAAGACAGATCTGGGAACAGAGATTCAGCCTATGTTAGATGGAATGACATTCTCCCTGAAAATGTATGTTCACAGTTTGGGGGTTAATCCAGGACTCAGCTCCGACCTTTGAGTCTCAGGTTTCAGTAGTGACCAAGTGTGCTTTCACACAGTTAAAGCTAGTTCACCAACTGCATTCATTCCTGAAGAACTCAGATCTACCCACAGTGCTGTATGTTTTGTTTACATCCCATTCAGATTACTGTAATGTACTCTCAGTAGTTGTGTTGTGTGCGGGGGGTGCTATTTCTGGCAGCCCAAGAGGCTCCTGAAAAGTCCCAGTGACAGAAAACTGATCCTTGACCTCATCGAGTTGTTCACCATCACCCACCCCAATTTATGACTAAAGTAAAGGGAACCTGACCTAGGAGCTGGTGGCTTTTTCACTGACAAGTTGTTGATGAATAGAGAAACTTTCAGTGGGGAAATGTTGTGTGGGGAAGGATTTTCCATAGTCCCTAGATAAGAAAAGCAATCCCCTTTCTATGTTGTGGTAGAAGTTCAACAACCAAAATTACTTGCCGCTTTTTGCTAGTAGTCACTGTGCTGTATAGATTTCAGCCAAGAACTAAAACAAAAACTGTGTCCCATGTTGATGAAATTTGTATAGTCAATGTAAATAAACATAAATAAAATTTCTGAGTAAGACTTTTGTATTGCCAATTAGATCAGCAATTCCATTACATGTCACATCTGCCCATTTCTGACTCACAGCTATATATTGTTAACTGGTAACTACCGAGCAACATGGTTGCCACTTAGCAATACTTTGCTTTGGGTTCTTTTGGTATAAAGAAACCAGAATGTTTACAACAATTCCAGTTACAGAAGATTGAAGTTTTCTCAAAGTCACACATGAGGAGCTCCCAGAATTTTAACCTTGAGAATAATTTAAATGAATCCAGATATAAAAGACGATCACATTTGCAGCAAGCTAGATTTGTTTTAAAAAAATGTCATTGGAGGATTGCATCAAGATGTTAGCATTAATGTAACACTGTAGGGAATCTCAGCATGCTACTCTAGCCCATTTACTACCAAACCATAGGAAGCAACTTGCTGTTGGCTCCAAGCTGGCTTTGCTGACTGTTATATTTTGAACAGAAGTTATGTTAAGAAGACATCTCCTGCAGTCTCAACTAAAGTTCAAGATCTTTTTCCAGATCTTGGTTTTGGCAGTTCAGAGTTAAAGTTATTAATGAACTAGAAGTTTAGCATTTGTAGCAATTTAGTGATTGTATCAGAAAGTGGGCACCACTTATGTGTTTGATTATTTAGTCTTCATTAGCTATCCTGAGTCTTTTGAATTCAAATATCCATAATAACAATGAGATGAGAACAGCAACCCAGATAAAACTCTCTCTATCCAGTGGACCATACTGGTTCACAGTGGGAGAGGCCATCCAGTATCACAAAAACTCTTGGCAGAATTGCAGCCTTCCTTTAATGCCTGCTTCTATATTCCCAACAAAATGATCATCAACAAGTGCAGAGAAGCAATTTTTGAGATATGGATGTTCCATCACTCCACAAACCCATTACCTTTCAGGTATCGTAAGTTCTGGTCTGAAGAGCAAAACTCCACAGGACAGGATTTAAAGCTGTTTATATACACTCCAGACGAGTATTTGCCAAGATTTACTAGTGACACTCAATTTGATGCTGGCCATGGCCAGTGACGATAAAAAAATTGGCCTATATTTTATAAAGGTTGCACAATGCACTGAAAGAGAGGCATGATGGGAATGTTTTGTAAAGGACAGCCGAAGAATCTCCATCGCTCAAGTTTTTAGGACTATAGATAAGTGTCAAAGAAAGTGCAACTCACAAAGGTAAGTTGAAAGCTAATGATTCTGCAACATAATTATTCTCAGACTTTTAAGTACACATAAAATGCCAGGTAACTGGAATTGTGTTTATGGCTGTTTGTTCTTTTTCTGAAGGAAAAAAAAAGATAATCCACCTCTGGTAAAAAGTGATAAGCTCATTCTGCTAAACTATGAATTAAGCTTCAGTGCAATTGTAGTGGTCTGGAATTTGGAAAGAAAAGAATGTGATATACTTTGTAAAATAAAAAAAAAAGTTCTAGCCAGAGAAAATGGGGTGGAATGGATGGAATAAGAAATACTGTGCAAACTAAAAATGTAATAGTATTTCCCATTTTCTTTTCTTACATTTGAGGGAATATTGTTGTATAATATAAAATTTGAGCTTTCAGGTAAGAAAAACTGGGACACAAACTCAAACTGAAATGTTTGCTTTGACAAGTTAAATTGAAATTATCATGGAGAAACCTCACAGGAGGAATGAGCAAGTACATGCTTTTGGAGGAAATAACTGAATGGTTCAAAATATAGTGCCCTGTGGTGGTACAAGCATTTTCTAGAGAAAGGGGCTGAATCTTTTCCAAAATCTTTCTTCATTTGTTTCCCAAACACATGTTCTGCACCTCTTTTCAGGAAGAATGACTTAGAGCTTTAAATCTGTACCTTACGTAACTTTAGACCAATGCTATATAGGGACCATCATGCCTGGGCCAATGTGTCCTGTCTGCTACATCTGTGTATTCAGCACGATGTTGAGAAGAGGAATCCACAAGTCCACTACTGAAAGTAGGGCCAGAGTGCATGTGTATATGGAGAGAGAAGGCAAATTAGTGGTCCTATTGCTACCCCCCTCAAAAAAAAGTGTAATCACCAGTTGACCTTGGATAGCTGCACTCCCATTGCCTTCCCAGAAAAAAAATACCCTCAAATGCCTGGAAGTCAAGTCTGTTTCATTTTCTGTTTTTAAAAAGGTATCTCCTGGGCCAATATGGCCAAGAGAGCCAAACATAGTGAAAAAGGGCTCACAATAATGATTCTAAGGGTTGCATGCTAGCTGTGGGTGGCATTTTGGCTTCCTCAGCATACCCTTTAACAGTTCCAGTTTGGCAGGGATAGTCCCAGTTACAGTAACCCTCTGTCTTCCCACTTTTTCAGTTGCTTTTCAAATCTTCCAGGCTATTTCCCCACAATGAGGCTGTGCCTCTTTGGGGATAGGATAGCAGTGGTTGACTGGTCATGCTTTCGCACAATGTCATTGCCAGCCCACTGCCGTTCCATCCCCAAGTGTTGCACTCATGCACTATTTACAAAATAGAAAAAATCCATTTTGCACCTACAATTGTGCGGCACTCCCATATTTACCATCACATTGAAGGGCAGGGAGGTGTGATGGCAATACTTCCTTCCATAGTGCAGCATGGGAAAGTGCCCGGCTTCACTGCAGAAGGAAAAGGCAGGGCCATCGTGCTCCCTTCTATAAGGAGACAGTGAGGTGCAGAGAGGAGCATTCCTGTTACGCTCCCTTCTCTGCCAGGACTGCTGTGGAACAATGCATGAGGATATCATCATGTGGAAATGGGGCATACTTCTCTTTCTTCCTCCCTCTTTTCCTCTTCATTCTCAACTTACTTCAGTTGCTGCAAACTGAGTTCAAAGTTCAAAAATAGCCTGCACTTAGTTAATAGGGTTGGAGGGAGGGGAGGGGATGAAATCTTTCCCTTGCATGTGACAGGCAAAAGCAATTTTCTGCAGACCCTCTGAGCATGGGTGTTCTTCTTCATTAATAACTCTTGCCATCGTGACCACACTGATTTTTCTTGGCCACATACGTCCCAATTTTCATCTGTGAAATGTTGGAGGATATGACCCTAAACTAGACAGATGCATTTTCTGGAGGCAAGAGATCTGGAGCATTCCAAAAGGACAGCAGAGTATTGGCTATTCACTTGTTATTGCTGCATTGCTATTGCCAGAAACAAAGAGAGGCGCTTGTTGAACAGTCTATCCAATAAAAATTACTTAGCTGGCTTTGGGTACTTATGTACCTTGACTTAGGTGACTGAGGTATGTGTCAGGCAGCAAACTGTCTTGAGCTATCCCTGTAAATCATACACTATCTAAATGGAAAGCAACCAAGAGGAAACACAAAACAGATGAACAGTTTCATTCTCTCACTGAGGGTATTAAGTACTCCCCTCCCTACAAAATTGCTAATAAAAAAAACCTCAATATTTTGTTTCACACACAACCTAGTGGAAGAGTTTGCCAATCTTGCTGTGACAAATCAGTTAAAATGAAGCTATATTTGTTTTTCAGATTTCTTTGCCACATTCTGGACATGTTGGAGATAGCAACCTTTTGCATACACTAAATTCATTGGTAGTTGGATTGCATGTTCACTCTAGAAGTTTGGGCACAGAGCTCACAGACTGTTTCCTGTTTGTTTGTTCACACCCACTCTCTTCCTATGGCATGTAAGCATTCTTTGTTCTTGGGAGTCTCTGTGCCTCTCTCTTCCTTCCTGCCTATTCCTCTATGGAACATGTGATCTTAAGAGCTCTCCAAAGGTAGATGCTCTGAAGTCTCTGAACATATAATACCTTTCTTTTTCCTATCTTCCTTCAAGAAGATAAATCTATATAGATTATGCACAAGTATCTATAAATAAATTATTTTCATATACTTTTTAAAGAAGACTGAGGCACCACTTTAACTACCATAACTCCACACAATGGTATCCTGGAATTAGTAATTTCTTGAAGTACTTAGAATTCTCTCTCTTAGACATCTCTACTGCAGTCAGTTCTCTGAACGACGACAGTAATGCTTTCTAGTTGGAAATGTCAGGCACTTCATTAAACTACAAATCCCGGGATTCTCTAGAATGGTGGCATGACAATTAATGTAGTATCAAGCTGCTATCACTGTGTAGCACAGGTTACACTCACAGTCATTGCTGCACACAGGGATATATGAGCAAGAGCTAAGAATTTTAAAGGTGAGGAGGAGATCTTGAAACTGAGAACTATAACTCAGAGACAGAAAGATGAAAGGCTGTCACTTTTCTGTTCTGTAGCCTTGATCCTTGATAATGTCTATGTCATGCATCATATCATTGAGCAAAGCAACAGTGGTGTTGACAATCACTAATGTGTTTGCAAAGACAGGAGCTGTACTTTTACCTCCCCTCAACATTAATAATATATTGTCAATGACGTGTTGTGCTTACAGGCAACAACTTTCTAAAAATTTCACTTTACTTTTGGAAGTAAAGTTAAGTAGTATGCAAAATGTGTGAGAAATCAGCCTTTTAAAATCAAAGTGCACTAGACGCTGTTAACATTTCAACACAACGTCTTCAGATGAGGGAAGATAATTATATACGTGGTGAGGTAGGGTAACTATCATTAAAGCTACTAAAAATATAAGAATTGCTTCTTGATTTGACATTAAGTACATATTTTTTTTAAAAAAAGCAGATGCTTTCTGTGGTAAACAAACCTTCTTCCTGCCAGACTCTTCTTAGTCTTATCTTTTAATTAACATTGAACCTTAAAATAAATGTGTCTGTCCTGAGTGCTTATTAAACAAAATAGAAGTGGATGCAAACCAGATTCAATTATTGGGATCTTGTCTTATTAGTGGTGTGTGTAAACACACAGAGACACTCTTATGTGAATGGCCACATTAAGGAGTCCATTATCCTGGCTAGTCTGATTTTAATGTCACTTATTACCAGGCAAGAAAGTAAAATATTGTCATATTGACAACCATGGAGTTTAAATATCATTAATATTAAGGTGGCCAGCAAAATCCATCACAGAATCTACTGGTACCAGATTTTTCCAGTTCTGAATGGGCAGCATCCTCAGAATGGAGAGATCTGTGCTAAGACAAAAGGGATCTGCCGCTCTTGAAATTTATAGAAGCAGTGTATTTGTCAGTATATAAGATGTATTTTTTCCCCGAAAAAATGCCTTCTGAAAATGGGGTGCATCTTATTCGCCGCCGCATAAGGATAACTCCTGCCTACTAGGGCGAAAAGGAAAGAAACCTTTCTGTTTCTTTTTGCCTCTGCGGGGAGTTTTCCCCACCCAGGCAGAACTGACAGGAATGGAGAGAAAGGAGCTCCCTCTTCAGCTGCCCCCACACCTCTCTGCACTCACTCACCACCTCTCTGCGCCTCTCTGCACTCACTCGCCACTCCCTGCACCTCTCTGCACTCACTCGCCACGCTCCACGTCTCTCCGCGCTCACTCACTACCCCCTTGCACCTCTCTGTACTCACTCTCCTCCCCATGCCTCTCCACACTCACTTGCCACCCCCCGTGTACCTCTCTAGACTCACTGTAATTTGGCAATCACATGTTCCTCATTCTCACATAACAAAATTCCCAACTCCAATTTGGTCTTTTCAAAGTCATTATTCTTTTTATCTTCAAGGAATCTTAAGTAGTATTGTTTGTGTGAAGTCCATTGTATTGAATGGCCTTCTTCTTGAAGTTGTTTTATTGTTTTCATCTCATAGTCTTGCTCTTGTTTTCTTAGCAAATCATAACAGGTTATCCACATTTGATTTGATTTGCTCTTCCACCTCCATTTTCAACAAAAATTTGTATCGTTTGGCAATCAAATGTTTCTCATTATCACATTAACAGAACTTCTAAATCTGGTTTTGTTTTTTGTTTTTTTGGTCTTCAATAAATATTAGAATGTTCCACAGCAAGTCACAGAAATACCACCTGTCATTTAGCCATACTGCATAAACTTCCCAGCAGGGGATGAAGTATTGTTTTAGCCATTTATGAGACAAAAGAACTATCCCCTATAGATCCCTTGTCTCGTTTTTTCATCAGAAGAAGCTTAGGCCAGCAAACATCAGATATAAGCCTGTCACATAGAATTCACCTTCTGTAGAAATGGTTGGACAGTACCATATAAATAAGAGTAACAGGTTAAGGTTGACCCTACTGAATTATATATTCATTTTTTTTATCTTCACATGGTGTACCAAGCATTCTTCATAATCATTAGAAACTGTAGCTTTCAAGCAGTTGGGAGTCCTGACTGGCTTGAATTTTGTTGAAGAATCAAGAATTGCCAATGGTAACTGGATACAACCCCAGCAAAAAGAACAAAATTGCCAGAAAAGCAGAATCTGCCATAATCCTGGGCAAGACAAGTCGAGACAACATGTTGACTGGTGTCAGCAGGGCTATTGAAGTGAGAAGTGCAGCATTTCTCTTTGAAGACAAGCACCATTAAAAATTTGCCTGGAGGGCTTTTTCAACCTTCTGACACACTTGGACTGTGACAGCTCGATCGATCAGCAGATGCTGGTAAAAGCAGTCATCCACCAGGACTGTGATATCAGCTTCTGAGGCTATGTGAGGGAGTTAAATAATATTCTACTTCTCAACATATAAACATTCAAATTTGTTTGAATTGATGGTTTCTTCTCCAGTGTCACAGTTTCTATTCATGATCCTTCTGCCACTTCTAGCTCAGTTATTAATTTCTGTGTGCTGCCCCCTCAGCTGAACTTCAGACCAGCAGCTGATCCCTCTATTAGCCTCACAGCTTTCAAATGCTGGTGCTCTTTTGCCAGTGCTCTGCTGAGAGATACTTTTTTATGTACTTACTAAAGGAAAAAAAAAGGTACATGACTTAAGTTTGAGTTTCAAACAGTACTCTAAATGATTAAATGCATCCAGACAAATGTGTTTTGTGTGACTTCTTTAATGCAGCAAGAGATGTCAAGATTGTGATGTACTTTCAAAGTGACATAAAAGTAAGGAAATCAAAACCCACTCTGTACTGATAAAAGCCTTTCAAGGAAATGTACAGACATCATGAAGAAGCTAGACATTGGAGCAAAGTGCCAAAAGCAAAAAAAAGAGTTGACCTTCATGAAGGGTGGAAAATGGAGGGATCAAGATTCTGTAAACTGAAAATTGCTGCATCTACTCCTGAAGCCACTCAAATTAAAGTATAAACAGAGAAAGCAGCTCTTCTATTTTCAGCCATCTTAGCAAAAAACCTAAGGTACTACTAAAATTAAAATTAATGTAGTACTGTGAATCAGTACTAAAACGTGTAATAATGATGTTCCACTTGTACAAGCTCTGTTTGATTTTGAAAAAAATATTTTTAATTTGATTTTTAAAAATATAACTGCAAAGAAAGGGAGGAAGAAATGAGAATAAAGTGAGAAAGGGGATAGCACACAGAATATGATTGTAAACTAGGCACATATATTAATATCAGTTGGTCATATTACCTGAAACATATTTCCATGAAGCTGACTTCTTTTAAAATATTCTTCAGTAGTTTTCTAAGACACAGACACAGAAAGTATAAACGTGATTGGGTAAAGTACCAGCTGATGCCC
Source organism: Cyclura pinguis (assembly GCA_030412105.1). Lineage (NCBI taxonomy): Eukaryota > Metazoa > Chordata > Lepidosauria > Squamata > Iguanidae > Cyclura > Cyclura pinguis. Next base: position 62,799,544 of record CM059599.1, read on the forward strand.
AATGGCATTCTGCTTAGGGTCATGAATAGCAGAACAGAGAGAAAGCCAACAATGTCTACTTTGTTACCCACCAAGATCCGAAACCATACCCCTTGCAACATAATAATCATTGCCACCCAAAATCCATACATGACATAAGGGTGAGAAGCAACATGGTGAAAAATCTACCTCATACAGGTCTGTTCACAAGTAAGGATAACTCAGGAGTTATTCAGGAGCATTCATGGGCAGCTGCTTCTGTGCATCCAAAGTATGTATACTCCAGCTGCTGCTCATTCCTGTGTGTAACACAATGGCTAGCTGATAAACTAAACCTGGAGGACATCTGGTTCCAAACAAAGCACACAGGTAGGTACACAATGCTTGCTTCTGGGGTGGCCATTCATAGCATCCCTGTTTCAGCAAGTTGGGGCCACAGATTTATGTCCATACATTCAAAGAATTAGCTGGGTTAGTGTGTTTTGGCAAAAAAAGAAATTAAATGAAATGGAGGAATCTAGCAGTATCTTTGATACTAACTAGGAAGCAGAAATTTCTAGCATAAGCTTTTGCGGACTCTGTCCACTTGATCAAGATACAATCTTTGTATCAAGGATGTCAAAGATAGAATGTGCTCTTTCCCAGCACCATTTCTCACTCCCACAATTCCAGCCTGCAGAAAGTCAGGGCTTCCTGTGCAGTTCTGACCAATACGTGCAAACTAGTGACTTCTATTTAAAAAAAAAAAATGAAAAGCCAGCTGAAGGCAAGACTTGGAGCACTGGAAACTGGGACAAAGAAATTGTAGTAATGCATGATCTCATTCTTTTATCTGAAGTATACTTAATTCATTACTGCCAATCAGGGAGGTTTCACCCTAGGTAGCCAAGCATGTTCATTGTCTCTGACTAGGAGAACGAGATGGAAAGATTGCTCAGGCTGATTCAGCCCCAGAATTGCCACATACACAAACTCTGCCTGCTGGTATGACAATATATATTTTACATGGAAGAGGAGAAAGAGGTATGAGGTGGCAGTAAACATCCGAAAAGGCATGTAGCTCAGCTAAGAAGAGTGCCAAGTGCACCAGTGAACTATGGATAGGTCGCAATGCTGGTTTCCACCTGACTGCCTGGTGAAAACTAAGTGGCATGCACTGCTGTTTAAGACAGTGCTTCCCAAACTTTGGTCCTCCAGGTGTTTGGGGTTTTAACTTCCAGAAACTCCAGCCAACTTGTGATCAACAATCAGGTATTCTGGGACCTGAAGACCAAAAAACCTGGAGGACCAAAGTTTGGAAACTATTGGTTTAAGGCATATTAACCATTATAAAACATTTTCTAGATGTGGATGTGGAAGGAAAAGTTTCACTGGTATCCAGTGGTTGTCCCCAGTATGTAACTATTCACTCATTTTATTCTCAAAGGAAATAATGAATAATTTTAGCAATTTTATTCCCATTATGAGAAAGTCTCCAAGAACTGTATACTTTTTCAAAAGTTATTTGCAATTTGGGAGTTATTCTGTATGAAATATACAAAATTTTAAAGCAGAAAATGCTATAGCTGGGGACTTGTTGTGTGCAAAACCCACAATTTTACACAGAATAAGTCCCAAACTAAGAAAATTCTCATCAGTCCAAGATTATCCTCATCACAGTTTCCCAACACTCAATAAATACATTTTTGGCCATTTTTCACTTCTTGCTTAATATTGTTTCCATCCCTAGTCCCCAGTTTTGTTAATTAGCAGCTGTAATGGGACAGGAAACCATTGCTTCTCTTAGGACCCAAAGGAATAGCATGAGACATCTTGATTAATTTTAGTTCAGAAGTTTCACACTTCAGCCTATTTCACTTTCCCTCTACCTAGGAAAATGCCCCCACACAGGCATCTGTTTCAAGTCAGTCTAAATTGGGCCACCATTTTCATTCATCCACTAGGAGATACTCAAGCATAATGTGACAGCAATTCAGATTAGTATATTTGACTAGTTTCTCATAAAACTGAAGACTGCCATTAAAAGGCCTTGTTGAAATATAATTAACTATCTCATCATTATTCCAGAGTAAGTAATCTCCAAGTATTTACATTCCCGATGGAGTTTTTCACTAAGGGTTGAGATCTTATCCATTTCATATTGAGTACCTAGATAGCAGGCTTGTGGCCTTACTTCTATCAACTAAAATACAAGTCCCTACAGTCCGTTATTATGGCATGTGTGGAGATCTGAGTTATAGGGCTTTGAATTTTGCTTAGAATAGTGCATAAGTTACCCATGAGCTATAGCACAGAAACATGAGGAAAGAGGACATCAGCAGAAGCAATGAAAGAAATCATCCCTGAGCTTTTGCTATCGTAATGCCTGGTGTAGTTGGCGATAGAGTAAGCATTGGGTAGATGTAAGTTACAAACTCCTAATTTGTTCAGTGGTTGAACTTTCTGTATAATGAAGATCCACACTGGGTGAGATTAGTTAATAAGTCTGAGTTATCTGGCTGCTAAAACTGGTACTAACATGTTGTCAGGCTTCTGATAACTCAGCCCAGCAATATGCCATATTTACAAAGTCAAGAGATTAGTATTGTCATCTCTGGAATTACTTGGGCTCCTTTTGTCCCTCAAAGTTTTTCTCTTTTGGAGACCAGCAAATCAAATTTCAGAATGTCCTGACATTAGAAATCTCACTGTGTCACGCTTTGCTAAATTGTTTCCATCTTTACCATCAAAACATTTATCCCCACAGGATACCCTTGAGGTTGTACACATCAATTAAAAAATCAATAAGGCTCAGGTAACAAACTATTCAGGTCTCACTTGGGACTGACATTCCTGATGACCCTTTGTTTCTTTAAGTGCCTTCAGGAAATGTGCTCCCACATGTCCTGGCAGGGTGTGGGGCATGGACAAGGTTACATCCTGTCAGTCAGGAAGCAAGGCATGAAGCCAGGTAACACAGAGATGTGTGCTGGGTTGATATTGGATGGAAGTGTATCCAGAAGGGCTATATACGTCCTGGCCCAACAATCTTGCCCTTTGCACAGGTGCCCCCCTGCCATTTCCCCTAGCCTTCTGCAGGTCACAGACCAAGTAGGAATTTTTTGGCTGGGTCAGCAGCATTTCTTTGGCTGCAAACCGTTTGGCTGGGTTGAAAGTATATTATTTATTATGTATTTTTAATTCATTTACTACTCACTTATTTACTGTTAATTTATTTACTATTTTACTGTTTTACACTTACAAGGATTTGAGAAATTGCAGCTGAAGCAATTAACACTGGGTGGGCCAGCTATAATCAATACAGGACTGATCGCAATAGCAGGACCAGATAGAGACAGGGGAAATATAACAACAGTATAGGTGGGCACCCAAAAGCATTTTAAGGCCATTTCCACACTAGACTGTTATAGTGTTATTATTCCACTTTCAACATCCTATGGAATCCTGGGGTTTGCAGTTTAGGGAGGGGCACTATAACAGTCTAGTGCAGAAATGGCCTAAGATGTCTGGTCCTTCTAAGAGTTCAGGGGATAGGATAAGACTTCCTCTGTGGCACATCTACCTACATACCCTTCAACATTTCACAGACAAAAAGAGCACTTTGAACTCAATTTAGAACAGCTGAAGAAGCTAATGACAAAAGGAGAACATGGGAGAAGGAATGAGAAATTGAGATATTTGAAAAGCTGCTGAAAAAGTCGGGACCATTCCTACCAAATTGGGATAACTGAAAGATATGCATCTAGACTCATGTGAGACATGGAAGGATCAACTAAGACAGGAATCATCCAGAACTTTAATGGGTGTAGACAAGAGAAGAATGGGACTATTCAATAAGACTATTGTCCTATATTATGGTCCACAACTTATAACCTTCCAGATGTTGTTGGACTAAAAATCCCCTATTTCCTCATCATTGGCTATGCTGGCAACGACTGATGGGAACTGCAACGCAACACTATCCATAGGGCCACAAGCTGCCCAACTTTACTCTATGACAACCAAGGCAGGTTGCTTTGTCTCATTATTTTGCATGTGCTGTTTCAAATTATACCAGCTTCATCTGCTAATTGGATTCATATAAATCTATTTTAACAAAGTCTACAACAGCCTACTGCCATCTTTAGGATTTTCCACAGACAGAGATGACAGACAACTAGACGAAATATCATCCTATACCAATATCATTAAAGTTTAAGCATTCCAGTCCTAATATACTGGTAAATAACAATCACGGTAGGAGGAAGACCGGGGACAGAGCACATGATTTTCAAGCAGAAGGGTACAGGTTCAAATGGCACTCACATGATAAGTAATAAAGTCTAACTTAGGCCATTTCTGCACTGCACTGTTATAGTGCTATTATTCCACTTTCAACATCCTGTGGAATTTTGGGGGGGGGCATTTAGAATTCTCAGCCAGGGAGCTCTTTGGCCTCAGTAAACTACAAACCCCAGAATTCCACAGGATGTTGAAAGTGGAATAATAGCACTATAACGGTGTGGTGTGGAAATGGCCTTAGATGCAGTCATTCCTGAGTGTGGAAACAGCTATTCCCCTACTCCACTTTCTGAGCTCAACTCTACATTTTTTTAAAAAAATGGTACATATGCAAACACATTTTAACACTTTTTCTGTGTTTTTAAGGAATTCTGCTGCTAAACTCTAGTTTGGCACCAGTAGAGCTCCTGCTTAACTCAGAGCAGCTTCAGGATTAGCAGCAGTAAAATCCAGACTGATTTCATGATCCCATAGTGGTAGATCCACCGATCACTCCTAGATATTATCATTATTATAGTAATAACCAATATATCAATTACTAGTATTTCATCCTTTTCATATTTGTATCAGCATAATATATGGATCAGCTGTGAAGGCACTTGAGGCAGCTTTGAAGTCAAACATAGGGAGGAAAGAGAGAGGGGAAATTTTAGTAGGAGGCGCTTGTGCTGACACTGGCAGTATAACAATGGAAGTCCTATATTTACCCACACGCCCCCTAACCATGTAGAAGCCAATGAATCTGAACTGTTAATAACATTCCTTCTGCAAATTACCAAGAAAGGTTATGCCTTTAAAACTTCAAAGTGGAGAGACTGAGTAAGACATTTGCAAGGCTGAGCAATAAGCTAATCTAAATAACTGACAGTATCACTCTTCTAGAGTCAGGGAAGTGGGAGAGTATCAGAGGGGTCCAATCAGCACCACCTTTTCGAGATGTAATTAGCTCATGGAATTGCCTCTAATGTAGGAGCAACTTTATTGTGCCTAGAAACAACTGGCAAGGAACTGTCTTGCTCTATAAATTGCATTTTACTATAACGGTAATTGAAAGTGGATAAAAAATTTTAAAAGATGGTATCTCCTTATATGAGCCTGCCTAAGTTTTAAAAACCTTAGAGGAGGGCTTCCTCTTGCTCTCACCACCTCCCCATGGAATGTTTGGTGAGGACATAGGAAAGAACCTTCTCAGTGGTTGCTCCATGCACTGCAGGGTGACATGACTAGCCCTCTCCCTCCTGCCAGCAACAATGCAACAAACAATTGTGGATTCTGTTCTTTACACCATCACCCAGTGGCAGTAGGCAATTGATCATGTCACCCTGCAGTGCCCTGCTCTCCAGTACCACAGAACTCCATCATTCAGATCATCTGCCGGGCTTTTAAGGGAAGTTTCGGGAGTACTTTCTGTTGTGGCAATGGTGCTATGATCACAAATATGATAATTTATTAATTTAGAGCACTTACACCCTGCCCTTTAGCCAAAAAGACTCCTAGAGTGGCTTACAAAATTTTAATATAAATATGAAGCAGTTACAAGGTTGTAAGTCTAACTTATGACATTGTAACTGCCTAACAGGATACCAGCCTACATTTGGGAATGAGTAAAATAAGCTGGTAATATAGCAAACTTAAGGAATCCTCATTTGGCAATTAGCTCTCATTTCTGCTAACATATTGCTTACCGTGGTGGTTTCCATAGAATCAGACCATTTTTCCAAAAATATTGTAAAACTGACATTCAGTCCAGACTAACAACAGTTGCATTTTTCCCCATGTCTTCCATTTCTTGTGTCCATTTTCCATTTCTTCTATTTATTTTGTCTTTCTTGTTTTATCAATATTTCTCAAGGTAGTGCTGCTACTTCATTTCCTAGCAAGAGTTCTGGAGAAAGTCCTGGAATTTATCTAACATTCCCAAATACTTCCTTTATCTCCCATTTCACTGAAAACAAGAGGCAATTCCTGTCCTTCAGGATAGGTCCTCACTATTAAACAGGAAGTAGAAAAAACAAAATTCAAAGAGGTGAATATAGGAGGCAAAAGAGGGGATTTCTTACAGCAAAGGCTGCATAGTTTGTACTTGTGTCAACCTGCACTAGCTTAGATTCCTCCAGTCAGCCATGTGTATTGGTGAGAATGAGGGAGAACAGTTGTCATGTGACCTCCAGTGAATAGATATGACAAATTCACATATCTGAGCCTTTAGAAAATTCCTGTATAGGCATGCCAAAAGAGATCAGAGAAAACAGACCAAAGGCTAATTCACATATGCCTGGAAGCAAAGGATTACTTGATAACTCACTACTGAATGGGTAGACTACCTCCACTTTAAAAAAAAAAGTGTTTATGATAATATCAAGTCTCTATTTGTTGTCTTTGATAAATTACTGTTATCAGGTGATGAGCATGCACATGCAACTCTTACTTTTTAAGAAATGGAACTCATTTCATTTCCATCTTCACCTTCCTCCATCTAGATTTTTAAGGAATGGACCAAGGAACAGTTTCCTATATTTACAACCTTATAAGACATCCAAAATAATGCCTTGTACTCCTTAAGACTCAAGTGCCAATGTAGGGATTAAATAATGGCAGATGTCTAAATATAGTCCTCATGAGTTTGCCATAGTGATCACAAATGTTCATAGATTCAATTGAGATGTTCTCTTGGGAACATTTGAAGAGATTCCTTGTTACATTGTAAATGTAAGGTATACTCAAATTGGAAACCTTTATGAAGAACAAATTGTGTTCTTTGGCAAGAGGGACTGGAGGAAAACTGACCTGGTACTTGAATGCTTGACTGGCAAGACTCATTTTTATACTTCCATCTTTATATTGTACCATTGTTCTGACTGTGCAGTGCTTGAATGCAAAGATCTCTTGTAGAGTCAGAGACAGAATGACACTTTAGACAGCACACACAAGCACATTCACCCACTACTGGCAATTTTCTATACCAAGAAGAATCACAAATTTGTCCGGCAATCACAGTAATAAAACAAAAGAGGCAGAAGTTCAAACAGAAATCCACACAGTGGATTTCTCTCCCTATTTTTCTCTCATATCTTCTTAGAGTTCTGAAGTAGAGGGCTCACCCGGTAATTTTTAACCTAGGAAAAAAAGCTGATGGTTATATTATATTAGTGTATTTACCTGGCATTGCCCAGGGTTTTTATTTTCCTCTTAAGGACTCACCAAACTGTCTTCTCCATTTCCTGTAACTTTGCTCCATGTTTGCCAATGCAATCTGTATTCACAGCTATTTACATACGTAGTTTGGGTTCCTGAGGGAGTACACTGTTCTCCTCCTTGCTGCTAGGCCTCATCTCCATATCAACCAGCCTATTCCAGTACATATAACTTATCCCCATATTGCCCAATCCAATCTGTATTCATAGTTGTTAACATACAGAGGTTGGGTTCCTGCAGGAGTACACTGTCCTCATTGCTGCTAGGCATTGTCTCCATAGCAACAAGCCTACCTGTGACTTTTCCCCATAGTCCCCAATTCAATCTGTGTTGTCTGGTGACGTTGATGTACCGGGTTTTTTTTGTTTGTTTGTTTTCTTTCTGTTGAATTTGTGCAATGGTTTTACATTTTTCTGGAAGCATTTTTTGTTTTGAATTTCAGCTTTAAGATTCCTCACATAAGGAACCCATACAAACTACTGTGTGAGATGAAAAAACCTTGTAACTATGTCCATTTCTGCACTACACTGTTATAGTGCTATTATTCCACTTTCAACATCCTGTGGAATTCTGGGGTTTGTCATTTACTGGAGCCAAAGATCTCTCTGGCTAAGAATTCTTAAATGTCCCTTCTTAAACTACAAACCCCAGGATTCCATAGGATGTGGAAAGTAGAACAATAGCACTATAACTGTGTAGTGTGGAAATAGCCTCTGTCTAGAGTGGTGTTCATTCTTTCAGGCTGTTTTTATCCCGTCTTGGATATGTGGACTGTTAACGGCTAGGAACAGAAGTGGTAATTACTTTGGAATTCTGTGCCAAGGATGTAAAGTCTCAAGTATTTCATTGTGGCTATCAAAGATGAATAATTACAGCAGTTTTCTGCTCTACAATATCCTCCCCAAATCAAATGTCCAAAGTGTTGCACGTGAGTTATTTTGTGGAGAAAAACATATAGGTTTTTGGCACAATCGAAAAGCAGTCAAAATAGTGCTTTCTGTGCAGAAAACCCATTTTTCTTCTGTACAGAATAATTCCTCCACAAGACTTTAGGATATTACTAAGAGAAAATTGCACAAAATTCTCACTCACTGACAGAGTCTCCTGACTGCTGAGGAACTAATTTTGACCTAGGAATGAATAACTAAAAATGTTCTTTCCATCCCTAATCTGAATCAAGGTGGGATCACACAGATATGGGACTGAGGGGAAGATAGAAAAGACAGGTGGAAAACCTGTGGCCCTCCACGCATTGTTGAACTAGTGCCGGTATCCAAATCCCATGCCACAATGTTAGGAATGATAGAATTGTAGTCCAACAATTCCAGGAAGGCCATGGCATTCCCATTTATGGTATAAGTCAGGGTTGGGAATCATATGCTTCTCAAGATATTGTGGAACTTCATGTCCTAGGATTTCTCACCATTGGCTATGCTGGTGAGGCAGTTAAGACTTTATTCCAACAACCTCTGGAGGGCCGTGTGATTCCCATCTCATCCTATGCAATATTGATGCCTTCACTGAAGACCTGGACTGATGCTGAACACAAAATTAAACTAAACTTTTAATATACTGAAAACATTTAGGTTCTTAATCCAAGTTGCTATTCTTGTTTAATATGAGAATGTTGTGTCTGTGCTCTTCACCCCGTGTCTGAATGCAATACAGCACGACAACCCGAGGCCAATGTTCATTTTCATATACAATGGCAGTATGCCTCTGACTAGGAGATTATGGGAATTAACAACAGGAAGTAGCTCTCACCATCACACACAGCTTGTGAACCTCTTTGAAGCATCTGGCTAGAGATAAATGCTGAGATAAATGGATCATTAATCTGACCCAGCATGGCAATTATTTCACTTAGCTCTTCATCTGTAGCACATAAAAATAGCACCATTAGCCATTGTGAAACGTTACTGTTCTCTTAGTAGTATCATATCGTCTCCTACTACATATAACCCAATATGAAGATAGAATTACAGGAAGGTTATGGTCAGTATAAAATGATGCAAAATGAGAATGTAAGAGAGTGGATTTTTTTTTAAAGAAATGCCACAAATTGAAATATTGGTTCAATGTGTGAAATGTTCATATCATTTTTGTCATCTATCAAACTGTCCCATATCCTTCATTTTGGATATCTTTTGTTCACCATAATTTTTTCATTTAAGTGTACTGTTATAGCCCCACAGACCCCCAAAGCTTGATATGGCTTAATTGGCACTACATTGCTTTGGCATTGATATAAAATGGAACCTGAGGTGACTGGAGGGTCAAGCTGGACAGAAGAAAATTACTGACTGTAAACAAGGCAGGTCAGCCCACACACCACTCTCGGCACAGCCAAAATCATTATCAGGCAGATTACCTAGCAACTCCAGAGACAATAGACTTAAGCTGAAGCTGGAACATCTCTGTGCAGAAAAAAGAAGTTCTCACCAAACTGTGATTGTTTCAAGCCTGTTCCCTCACACTGGGATGTTTCCCTTCTTTGTCTCCCAAACCTCTCTATAATACAGAGCTATTATGACAGCCATTAACCCTTTGTCACCTAAACACTGGGACCATTAACTGTGTCCAGACCTAATTGTCTGTATTGTAATTTCCATTGTCCACTCAGCCGGGAAGTCATTCACACCCATTCCTGCAGGGTAGTCTTGGGATACAAAAATCCTCAGTTTTGAGTGAGTCAGTGCAGTCTTTTGGCTAGCTGAACACCATACTGACAGCCAGATTTCCAAATGAGAACTGTCCTTAGGTGCCTACCTAAGCCACATCTCCATTTTTCCTTGCTTCTCCCCAGAATGGTAATTATCACCCAAACCCTAAAATTCCTCTATCCACAACTTTCCTCCCTTTAGCCTTCCAATAGTCCTTGTGTGCATGTGTGAGTGCTTGGATGTTTTGCATGAGTGTGTGAAACTTTTTTAAAAAAGCCATTTTTAGTTTACATTTTGGATTGGCTGGTTCTTTCCTGAAAGATCCAGTAAACATTGGTGGAAAGATCTTGTTAAGTTACCCCCCTCTTGCAGACCTCCTAATCTTGAGCTAATTAATTCCCCTCTGTCACATGAAAGTACTGGCATCATGGGTGGGCCCTTGAGTCACCCATGCTTTGGGGTAATAGTACTTGTCTGGTTATAATCTTGAACATAAACGAAAATGAACAGAATGAACAAGATGTTGAATCTGTGAGCCCAGGATGAGATTTAGCACTGTCAAACTTTCTGGCTAAATCCAGAAAGATCAGTGCTTTATCCAGTTTCTATCACTTAGGAATGAGACCTTTTAGCTCTTTTAGTGGGACTTTTCCGTGCATTCAAAATTCTCTTCTTTTTAATTGTCCCTGATTTTTTGAACTTCCTGGCTTTGTTTCCAAAGTGAAACTGATAATAACTTACCCCTCAAAAATATGAATTTTGTATTGTGTACTTCCTCTCCTTTGCATTGTGTGTCTGTGTGTCTTCAAGTGCCCTGTTGGTTTATGGTGATCCTATGAATTTCACAGGAATTCTCAGCAAATAATATTCAGAAGTGGTTTTGCCAGTTCCTTCTTTTGAAATATAGCCCACCGCAGCTGATATTCATTGGCTGTCTCCTATCCAAGTACTAAGCAAGGCTGACCTTCCTTACCTTCCAAGATCAGAGGTGATCTGGTATCTTTAGAGTATTTAGGCCACCTCTTTCACATTACCCATGAGCAATTGCTGATGGAACCATCTAGAAAAGTAGTCTTGCTGCAGATATGTGTATCATTGAGTTAGGATTCTTGTGTGTTTCGTTGAGATGGTGGTCAGTCATGTCAAAAGAGCAAGAAAAGATGTAATCTTGATGCACTGAATAAATTACCATATCAAGATTCTTTAGATGCAATTACATACAGGGAGGAGCACATGTGCCTGCTAGTAAAACTGCATGAGGAGAGCCTTCCTACAATCGTATATGAAGCCCATCAAGAAGCATTTTGTTGTGTTTTAACAGTGAGCTTTTGCACATTGGTAATTTACAATAGGAAAAGGACAAAGACTGAACACTCCCTTGATCTGTACAGTAGCCAGTTCCATAATTAATCCAACTGTATTTCAGAAGATATAGTACATAGTGCAAATTGAATCTATGATGCCCTGAAGAAATGGAAAAGGGAAATCCTATAACCTATTCTAGTTACTTGTGAGAAGCCTCCTAGGACCTTATTCATACTGCAGATTTATAGCAATTTGATACTACTTTAACAGTCATTGGTCTGTCCTATGGATCCAGGGATTTATAGTTTGGTGAGGCACTTTGAAGTTGTGTACCGTTTTTTGTCTGGTCTGTTTTCAATTATGTTCTTAAATATGAATATATTTTAAACAGTTTTAACTATGTGTTTTAAATAGAACTGATGGTTAAAAAAAAATTTAGCTTATATGATAGCACATATTTTGATAAACATTTATTTCAAATTTTGCAAGCCACTTTGGGGCCCTTGGCAGGAGACAGACCAGACACAAATGGAAACAAACAAACAAACAAAAATTCTCTGGCACTGAATATTAAATACCCCATGGAACTACAACTTCCAGAATTCAGTAGGATGGAACCATGGCAATTAAAGTGGTATCAACATGCAACAAGTGCATAGTGTGCATAAATCTCATGTTTCAGGGCACCAGTTGGAGTTGCAAGGAATTACTATGCTTTTCTGGGTATCCAAACAAAGAAATAAATTTCAGGATGAGTGGTCCTGCAGGATAAGAAAGTCTGAGTTTTTTCTGTGGGGCAGTTTTAAAGCCTAGCTACTTATCTCCAAGCATTCCCAGCTGGGAATTTCCATGCCATGGTGTTTCCAAATCTGCTTCACTTGTGTAATATCAGTAAATCAAAAGGCCAGGAGCAAGGAAAAGGGTCTGGGGAGAGAAAGAGATAATAGGTGCATGTACTCACCTAAGCAGCTTAGGATCTCCTCCTTCCATATGATCTTGCCTGAAGTGTTAGATCCTCTGAGGAATCCCACAACTCCATGAAGCTAGATTGGAGGATCAACTGACAAGTCTTTCTCTGTAGCAGCAAACAATATTTTAGAATACTGTAGTAGAATTCTAAACACCCCTCCCTAAATGGCAAATTCCAGGTCTCCACAGCCTGGAACCATGGCAGTTAAAGTGGAATCATAGGACTTTTCTGCAGGTTATGGATCATAATGGTGTCCTGCAGGGATCCAAGTAGAGCTTCTCCCAGGAGGAGAGCATGGGAGGAGCACTTCCGTCCACACTGGCTATCTGCGGGGATGGAGGAGATGCGATGGCCATGTCTCTTCCTTCCGCAGTGCAGCCAGGCACTGTCCCAGGCTGTGCTGGGGCAGGAAGCATGGCCACCATGCTTCCTGAACCTCCACAGCTCAGGTAAGTGTGGGAGGATGGCAGGAGGGCTGTGTGATCGCCAGTCATTGACAGGTAAAACTTGTCACGCCACCTGGGGATAGGAGAATGATGGGACACGGACGACTTCATGCATAAGTATTGTCCAGGTCCCGTCCTTCTCCCATTCCCAATGCGGGATGACAACGTCCTGCAGAAAGGGCCCTAGTGTTATAACTGTGTAGTGTGAAAGGGCCCCTGGGCAAATTGTTGAGTAGAGGGCTTCTCTGTCAGTAGGCATTGCCAGTCGTTTTGCCTGGCTGTGGTACCAACACTCAGAGAAGCATGGGATCTAAATTACCTTTTAGTTCCCAACAATACCACAGAATGATGCTAGGGCAGGAGCATTGTGAAAATGAAATCAGCGCTGAGATCCAGCTACATGGGACAGCTTCTATTGCTGCACTGTGAAGAGGGATGAGTACAGGAATTAGTATTAGGTCCTGCCAGAGCACTAGGCCTGCCAGCTGTTATAGGATGCTAGACTTGATGGATGCTGTGGTTTTGCCAGATCCGAAATGATAATGTTTCTTCATGATTTAGAGGAGCAGTCAGGCCAGCATCTCATATTTTTCTTTCATTTTTCTGGTTCAGAATAATGTAACATCTCTAGTACTTTCCAAACTCAGTGTCTTATTCAGATGCCTTCTTCTCTCCCTACTCCCCCTTCCCCCTCCCCCACAAGACATTTTGGACTTCTCATAAGATGCATTTTTAATCATCCACCAGAAAAAGAGACAAGAAATTGTGCAGCCGAACTATTTACAAAATAATGAATTGAGGCTGAAGTAGATGTAAAACCTTCAGAACCCTGAATGTCACATGAGCTGAATACTGATACATTTTTCCAATAGAAAACCAGAGGTAACTTTTTAGTCCATTTGCAATGCAAAGAGTGAACTAAACCACAGTTATCACACCATTCAATGCCATTTTATTCTCAGCACGTCTGCAAGTAGCAGCTGCTGTGGTACTTTAGAAACATGCTCCTCTGAGTTTGGTTTTTTGTTTTCTTTTGTTTTGCTCAAAAAAAATAGGTTGCCCATAAAAAAATAACCTCCCAGGGAACAAGTAAAATGGCTCCCTGGGGAAAGAGCTGGTTATTATGTTTCTTACACCAGTATGCAACTCTTTATGACATTCTTTACATATAGGGCTCATAAATCAGAGATTGTTCAGCTCATGAAAAATTCAGCAACACTTTAAAAGCCAGTTTATCTAAAGATGGCACTGAGACATTCAATGCCCAGTTCAAAAGAGATATATACATTAGCTTGCTCATTACAAATGAAAAAGTAGTATTACAGTGTATACTCTCTAATCATAAGCTTCTTTCTAATGCAATCTATTTGAACTCAAAGCACAGGAACTCTAGCTTCTTGGACCATAGTCAGGCATCCGTGTCCCTCCCTGTGCTGTTAGACTCAAACTTCCATCAGCCCCAACCATCCTCACCAAAAGTCAGGGATGATGGCAATTAGAATTCCACTTCTATTTCAAGGAAGACGTCTACTAAGAATACTCTGAATATTTTTAAAAAAAGGTTTCTGGGGTTTTTTTTCTGCACATTGAGTCTTTTAATGCTTAAAGCCCTTTCCCACACACTCACATCCCATCCAACACTTCACATACGCAAGCCAAGACCCATATGGCCAAGCAATATTAGAGTGTAATTAACCCGGCAAAAGTTATTAATGAGGAAGAATAGACAAGCTAGGAAAGGCTGCAATAGTATGTATGTATTAATTTATTTAAGCATTTATACTCCCCCCTTCAGCCAATCTTCCAAGAGAGGCTTTTGCCTGAGTCTACTGGAAGAGCAAGATTCTCCTCACTCCTCTCCTCTACCTCCTGCTGAATCAATTGAACGAAAACTATTTTTGCATGTTGAACTCATTTTGCAGCAATTGAAGTAAACTGAGGACAAAGGGGGTGTGAAAAGCTCTTGCTTCTCCCAGATTGGTCTGCCATTCCTGATCTTTACCACACAGCTCTGCCTCCCCCTCCCCTTCCCCTTCCCCATAACCCTATGTTTGTGAGAAAGGGCAAGCGTTTCCAGTGTTTATTTAGAACCACTTAATAATTTTATGGTAGTGTGTTTTCTGTGTTACTTATAATGGTAGATAACTCAAGGCAAGTCAGTATTTACAAATATAAAGTGTAACATTTGTTAAGATAACAATAAGAATAAGGTAGTGTATTAGCGTTCATATGTAGTTCAATGTTGATACGTTTGTTCAATGGACTCTTCGGACAGAAACAGTTCAATTATGTCTTTAGGCTTTCACAAAAGGCATAATTATCATACAAGAGCACTTTGGCTAAACACCCACCAAAGGCTTAACCACCAGTCTAGATCACACTCTCTGACCAGATCCTACTAGGGTTCAATTATTCTTCTGCTTCTCACTAGTGCCATTTCCACAGTACACGGTTATAGTGCTATCATTACACTTTCAACTTCCTCTGGAATCCTGGGCTTTGCAGTTTAAGGAGGGGCATTTAGACTCTTTAGCCAGAGAGCTCTTTGGCCTCAGTAAACTAAAAACCCCAGAATTCCACAGGATGTTGAAAGTGGAATAATACCACTATCACAGTGTAGGGCGGAAATGGCCTAGGTTTCCTCTGAGAACTAAACCTCTCAAAACAGCCACACTCTCTGACTGGCTAAGGGACTTTCCTCCCTAGCTCCTTGATAGGTTCTCACTGAAGAAATAAAAATACCCACTGGTACTTGGCTTTACATATTTTCTGTCAACCACATGCCCTTTCCACACACTACTGGTCTGGGTTTCTCTCCTGAGGTGCTGTTCTGGTTGCCTAGCAACCTGCTTTCAGACTGGGCTAGCTTCCTAGATGGCCACATGGCCAGAACTTGGTCACCAGGGGAAAGTGTAATAAGAAGGAGAGGAGAAAAAGTGGGACACTTTAAAAGCAGTTGAAAAAAAAAACGGGATGATGGGGATGAACTGGGACTGTCCCTGCCAAATTGGGACAGTTGGAGAATATGAAGGCACACAAACGAGGAAAACAAAAAACTGTTAGGCAGATGCTGGAAACAAATAAATGATCGGAGCTCAGAACACGCACTGAATATTTGCTTATGATCTTTTCTTGGAGAGAAATGGGTATTTCTACAAGGTTTTCCATGCGGTGGGGAGGAACTTTTGGGGGTACTGTTCAGAGTTCTTAGTTCTTGTTACTACTTCCTCAGCAGCATTTTTAAAAAGGCTTCTCCTTCTGGGAGTGGTCCCAACCAATTAGAGATCACAGTGTGAACATGCAAATTACACAGTTGCATGGGTTATAGTGAAGACACACCACCTGAGAGCAAACCATTTCACCTTGGCCATGCTGACAGGGAGATTCTGAAACCTGTATTCCAAATATTTTTTTCTAGGCTCTATGCATATCTTTCTCTTCACCCAGGTTGAGTAGAAAATGTTCACTGTCATTTGATGAAATCCTTAGGAAAACAGCTAGAAAGCTGCTTGAATGAAAATATTTACAAACCTGTGCCATCTTTTAGCTCATTTTTAGCATTCGTATTTAAAGAAATACATTTCATATGAGAGATAGAGCAATTATTATGCCAGCAAATGACTTGCAATGACAATTTAAATCTATGCTTATCAGAATGGTCATTTGTATATAATGCCTCTCTTCCATCAGCCATATGATGTCACAAATAGCATGAGAAATTCTCAAAGGTGGTTTAAACCTCACTCATGAAAATGTACTAGGCATTGTTACCTTCTTAAGTTATTTTCTTCCCTTCCATTGATTTCAATAAGTTTATCCAGAATAAAGCCCAAGGAGAGTATGCCTTCTAAGACCCTGAAATCACAGTTGAGTTCTACTGAAATAAATGTAAATGACTGGAAGAGAAGAACAATCTTTAAAGGCCTGTGATTTAAAATGTCAGAATGGAACATATGGAGAGAAAAATGGAGATTTCTTAGCCTAGGCTTTCGCTAATAGGAACCAATTCAGTCAATTCCTGCTTCTAGTTGTATTAAAACTCTGTAGCCCATCTCCCCAAACTATCATTTTATTGACAGCTGAGTAATTTTTGAGCAGCTTAAAGACATCAAGGAAAGTTTTATGGGGATTTTTTTTATATATAACTGACCTGTTAAAGACTATAGGATAAGGATGCATGCCACATTCTCCATATCAGGCAGGTGACTTCTAATCTTAAGATTCAATCTTTCCAAAAATAGAGGGGCTTAAATGTCTGTGTCTCTGTGTGTGCATGCGTGTGTACGGGTGGATTAATCCCTTCTAATTTCACTAAAATCACTAAGAATGCTCTTACTATATGTGTTAGTTAATGAAGCTCTATGACCTAACTATAATAAAAATATTAGGGTATTTTTGTTCCTTTATGACTAAGTGTTCTTCATCCCTGATTTGATAATCTTTCTCAAGTCACCTCTGTGCCCGAGCCATCAGTTGCCAATCTCTGGAGAGTTTCCAGAAAAGAAAGAAGCAGTTGTATCCAGTGGGGCACAAATACAGTGCAAGTCTCAGTCATACTGGAAAAAAACAATTGCTGGTTCTCTTGCATCAGCCTGAGAAATGCTAGTATATGGTATATTCTCATGTGTAGGAGTACATAAAGATAACCCTCACTACCATCACTGAAGAAGATTCCAAAATGCAGAGGCATGTTTATTCCATATGTATTTGCATGTTTCTCTCATACTCAGTAAAATTAGGGAAATACTAATAGAGAAGGGAAATCATGATGGATGAGAGTTTCTTAAAAGTGAAATGTCAAAGACACAATTTCAGACATTTCCAATGAGGGGGGAAATGAGAGACATCTAAAGAAACTCGGATGGATAGCTAAAGAACTTTCAGCTGAACTGGTATTTAAAAGGGACATGCAGAAGAAATAGAAAAAGGGGTAGGGGATCAGCAAAGAGGAATTCAAACAAATAGCCAGCACATGTAGGGAGAAAGTCAGAAAAGCTACAGTACAAAATGAGCTCAGGTATGCTAGAGAGGTTAAAAACTATAAAAGAGGAGCTTTTGTTGTTCTTCTTTTTAAAATAGTATGTTTTGCTTAGTTTTTTGTTATGTCCATAGCACAAGGAAGAACAAGACGGAAAAATGCTAACAGGGAACAGAGAAAAGGCAGAACCACTCAATACCTTCTTTGCCTCAGTCTTCTCCCAAAAGGAAAACATTGCTCAGCCTGGGGAAAATGGACAAGATGATGCAGTAGAGGAAATGCAGTGCAGTTTAGGCAGAGGTAGTACAGGAATACCTGCCTACTCTAAATGAATTCAAATCTCCAGGGCCAGAAGTAATCTCAGAACTATCGGCCATAATCTTAAGAATTCCTGGAGAACAGATGAAATCCCAGCAGACTGGAGGAGGGCAAATACTGTCTCCATCTTCAAAAGGGGGGGAAAAAGGGAACCCAAGCAATTGGTATTTCCTGGCAATACCAGGAAAGATTCTAGACCAGACAAATAGTCTGTAAGCAGTTAGTAAGAAATGCTATGATCATTAAAAGTCAACATGGGTTTCTCGAAACAAGCCACACCTGTCTAATGTTATTTGTTTTTTGATAGGATCACAAGCTTTGTAGAATTATGAAATGCAGTGGATATAGTATATCTTGATTTCAGTAACGCCTTTGACAAGGTCTTCCACGGTATCTTGTAAACAAGCTAGTAAAATGTGGGCTAGACAATGCTATTGTTAGGTGAATTTGTAACTGCTTGACTGACCAAATGCAAAGGGTACTCACCAATGGCTCCTCTTCATTCTGGAGAAAAGTGACTAGTGAGGTGCCTCAGGGTTCTCTCCTGGCCCAATGCTATTCATCATCTTAACAAATGACTTGGATGATGAACTATAGGTTGTTCTTTTCAAATTTGAAGATAATGCTAAATTGGGAGGGGTAACTAATATCCCAGAGGGCAGGCTCAGAATTCAAAATGACTTGAATGGGTTAGAGAGCTGGGCCAAAGCTAACAAAATAAAGGAGGTTGAACTGGATAGCCCTTGTGGTCTCTTCTAACTCTATAATTCTGCTCATTCATACAAAGAAGCGGAAGTTCATAGCCTAATACCCAATTTCATATCAATAATGATATTGTTAGTGACCTACATGAATGTTAAGTGTAGCTTACACATGCATAAATCTCTTTCTGGGGCCTTTTCTCTTGCCCGTGCATTACATCAAAAAATCTTCCATGCCTGCCAACCTTCAAACCACTAGAGAGGCTGCCGCTGATCCTTTTT
The DNA here is from genome assembly GCA_030412105.1 of Cyclura pinguis. Taxonomy (NCBI): domain Eukaryota; kingdom Metazoa; phylum Chordata; class Lepidosauria; order Squamata; family Iguanidae; genus Cyclura; species Cyclura pinguis. The sequence goes on from CM059599.1 coordinate 62,818,662, forward strand.
ATCCCTGGAAAGAGGAGGAAAGGGAAAGCAATCCAGAACACTTGCATCTGGCTTCCCTGAGTTCCTTTCTTCCTTGGAAAGTAAAAGGCAGGTGCACTCCACTCGAGATAATACTCTGCAAATCAGCTGGATATATTACAGTTTGTCTTGCACCAATTGCCTGTATTACAACTTTGTCCCATCCAAAATGTGCTTCTGTACTTTGAACCAAATATTTTGGCAGCTGTTCTGAAATTTGTTACACCTTCAATGCATTTACATAAAAGTCTTGATTAGTCTTGATTGCACACCAATGGCCCTTTCCGCACGAGGCTGTTGAATCGGTTCGTGCCATTTCTTACCGGATTTTCTGCGCTCAAAACAAGGTGGATTTTCCCTCATTTCCTTCCACACAGCTACTGCTTATGTTCCATTCTGATTCAGAGGAGTGTGAGTTCATGAATCCATACCGCCTCTGCTGTGGCCACTCCTGCTACTCCCCTCACCCTGCCCCGTCAGCTGTGATTGGCCCTTTTTTTTTTTTTTGGCATGGTTTAGTACATCAGTGCGTATGTGCATAAGTGTGAAAGTCCATACTACCCCCTGTCCCCTCCCATGAGCCTTCCCATGACCACCAATTCGCATTGGTGCGAATGCACGTGTCTGCACCACTGTGAAAGTACGAATCGGATCAATCTGGAAAATTGGAAAACCTATTTCTTCTGGTTTTCAAATAGTGCTCTTTACCACCACACGTGGGCACATTTAGTCAGAATTACATGCAGAACGAAGGTAAATAAACTGAACCTAGTCCACTCCAACGTGCAGAAGACCTCCGTGGCAAGACACATTGGTCTGCCTTAATAACCGCGTGCGGAAAGGGCCAATATTATGTGATCTTCTAGAATCTTTTTTTTTTTTTTTGCAGTATTTCAGACTTCTTGCCACATACCATCAACTTTTTCAAAACAATTTCATCATTTTGTCAACAGTCTGAGTGCCTGTGACATTGTGACGCCTCTGTACCATATTCACTTCATTCTTATGAGGCAAACATCTGTGTTATGGAACGGGGTGAGCAAGTACCCAAGGACCACAGAGGTTACCCCCGCCCATGCTTTCATTTTTATTTTTTAAACGAAACGTTCCCTGATCTTGATATGGACTGTTGGAGATGGGGACAATTTCACTATGCTTCTCCAATTGTCTTAGCCCCAGAAAAGACATTTTGCCAAAACCAGGAAGTAAACTGGAAAGGGAAAAACTGTGCCCTACTCTCCATAGAAATCACAAAGGGGCATTCTGAACTATTTTTAGATAGATTCAAAGAGTTTCGGCAGTTCCACAGTGGTTGCAACAATGACCTGATAGGGCATGTGCAGCCTGTAGCCTAAACTTTTGTGACCCTTGCTATACAAATCCTTCAATTTATGCAGCCTTTTGAGTAAAAAGGCCATAATACAGTGCAAAATTTTTTCCCTTTATTTGCCTCAAAAACAATCTAAATTGGGTGCTAATACTTAAACAAGAAAGAAAGAAACAAAAAACCTTTGAGATGATTTGTCAGTACTGATAAATATCCCTTTCAAAACCCAGACGTGACAAAAGTTTTCTATTCTTCTGAAACAAACATATTCTCATGGTTCAGGGGGTGGGGGGAGCAGGATTATCAGGTATCTGGCTCAATATGGAACTGGGGTAGATTACTCATAGTTTCCATGAGCATAATAATACTCCTAATAATAAAGTTACCTTAAAATACCAATATTTTGGGGAGGGGAATGTGGCAGTGGCAGTGGCAGTGGCAGTGGCAGTGGCAGTGGCAGTGGCAGTGGCAGTGGAGGTGGTGATGATGGTGAAGATGATGATGATAGACCAGTGGGCAATTTGGCTAGGTAGCCCAATAGGGTGATGATGACTTGACCAATAAGGCAATTGTATCCATACATGTCTACTCAAAAGCCATGCCTATTGACTCCCAAATTAACAACACTGAGAAAGTAACATATTTAAGTTATGAGTTCAAAATTCATTTAGGGCAGGAGTGAAAAAGTTAGAAAGAGCCAATCTGGTGTAGTGGTCTGAGTGCTCGACTTGAACTCTGGAAAGCAGGGTTCAAATCCCTGCTTGGCCATGGAAACTCACTAGGTGACTTTGGGCAGGTCACACTCTCTCAGGGTGAGAGGAAGGCATTGGCAAACCCCTTCTGAACAACTCTTGCTAAGATAACTCCATGATAGGGTCACCTTAGGGTCTCCATAATTACATGAGGGCACAAAATAACAAAGAGAGTTACAGAGAGAACGAGAAGGAAGGAGAGGAGGAATGGAAGACAGTTAAGGGTAGCTCAGAGAAATATGAGGTGTAGAAGGAGAAAAAGGTGGATAAGGTAGAAGAAAACAAATGTAACAAGCAGATGGGGGGATGAAAGATGGGGAGAGGATTAGGGACAGAAAGAGAAGACAAGTACAGTTAAGAGACATGAAGTAAAGGAAAGAAGGAAAGATGGCTTCAAATCCTCCCAAATTCAAAATGGCCTCAAACCCCCACAATGTTTTATTTTTATTATTAAAATATTTTTGAATGACTCCACAAGTAACATTTAAGACAAATAACATTACATATCAGAATGTTATTTTTGAAAAATGTTTCTATGTCCTCATTAGGTCCCCAAAATAATGTGTTACAGGTAACATTATGATATGTAACACAATCTTTCCAAGTTTCTCAATGGATAGAAGAGTCAAATTTCTCTACAAAACAACTGGCTGCTTCATTTTTGTATGTAACCTTCTGTTGAAATGCTAGAGATTTATTTGGTTCTGCAACCTAGATGTGAAAAATCTCTTTATCTCTCATTGTGATAAAGGAACAAGTCTGCTGGCCATAAATATCAAGCCCTATTGTTTACTATGCATACCATGGACCACATGGAACATAACTCACCTACAGTGAAGTAGCTGTGAAATTATAACAACCACGTAAAGCTGCACATGTAAACTGCAGTCATTGCAATAGAACTTCCTGTTAGATTTGAGTGAAAGCCTTGCTCAGAAAAAAATGATGGGGCTATAAAGATCAAGATACCCTTGTAACAAAAAGAAAGGTCAAAACAGAAAAGTCATGCATTTGAAAGGGAAAAGGAAGAAAAAGATTAGGGCTGACATCCTATTGATCAGTTATGAATGCATAAACTAGATTTACCCATTCATTATTGCTCAGTATTCACGTTTACAATAGTGGTGCTATTGCCACAATAACAATCCCCCCATCAAGAAAAACACTCTACATTAAAAACCAGCAGCTGCACTGAGCAATGGAGGTCTGCTGGTGATTGGGAAGCATGAGGATTATGTTTTCACCCCTTCCCACCAACAATCAGCAATCAGAAGGAGGATCCCTGTTTCAAGTTGTCCCACCAGAGATCAGTGGCCAGAGGCAGCTGGAAACATCATTCTGCTACACACTTATTGCTGGCAGAACAGGCCTTCATCACACAGTATGACTACTGGCTGTCAGCCTGGGAAGTCATAGCAAGAGCCATGAAATTCACTGGTTATCCTTGGCTAATCACTTTGTCAGCCAGATTTTCTTCAGCCCCATAACCTTGACAGGGTTGAGAGAGTAGGAGTAGCAGAAGTAAAGTGAAAGAAAGCTATATATGTTGCCTTATGCTTATTGAAGAAGAGGTAGGACATAAATATGATTTTTAAAAATATATAGATCAATATGCATTCATTAATTCCTTGTATTGGAGTTTTCTCACCACCTCACTGACAACAATCTCCACTTCCCTTCCCAACCACTCCATTACCATCTCCCAAAATTACAGGTCAGTGAGGCAGAATTGTGGCTGAGATGGATCCCCATTCCAGGTTGGCCTTGCAATTTCAAGCCTTTGGGTTCCTGTCAGTCACCTTGCCCCCTTGCCCCTCTAGATCCCTCCCTGGATTGGGTACTCAGGCCTCAATGTGATCCCTATATGGACCAGCAGATGTATTGCTCAGTGGATTTACTGTGGTAAGTGTAACAAAACTCTCTATCAAAACCTGACAGGAACAGCCAGACACAGTTGTAAGAAAGAATAAACAAGTTGAAGTTTATTAATACTCAGTTAGACCACACATTAACCCCTGGATTATGTAATCATTCACAGCTTCCCCAAACCTTATTCAGTTCTTCCTCCAATGGCTTGACTGTCCTACCTCTGTTACAGCTTTTCCCTGTATCTATGCCATCTTTTCCCTATCTGTCTTTCTGTCAGAAACTAGCCTCAGTTTTGTATGCTTTCTCTTCCATGCCCTCACAGTGTTCCTTGAGCTGCAATTGGCTGGCACCAATCAGGCACGGCCAGCTCCTCCATTCATGGTGGCAATGCCAGTATGGTAAATAGTTGTGTGTGTTTATCTTTTCTTTTCTCCGTCCTCTCTACAATGTCCTTTCTCTGAGCAATGCACAGTGGGAGTGTATGGTCTGTATGTAGTACTCTGTGCCTAATAAATGTGTTTGGCCTGCTCTGTTCAGGATGAATGCCTGAACAGGATGGGTGTGTTCATGGCAAACCAGTCATGATCTCTGCAATTGCAAGCTATGATTTTGTGCAACTCAGTGTATTTTTAAAAGTATTTCTGTGATGTACAAGATCATAATCTGTATATACAACAGCAGGTTCACTGTTAGACCTTTTCAAGACTTGCAGGATTGCTATGAGCAAAACAGCCAACTCAATTGGTTCCAAGTAGACCTAGAACTAGGCACAGACAGGAAGAAAAGGGTGAAGAAGTAACATGAAGTCCGAAGTAACAGCATTTTCATTGCCTTTAAGACAGCTACTTCAACTCCACTGATGCTGCAAAAAATAATTTTTTTTATTTCTTCTAGGAAGAAGTCATGCATCCAAATTGGTCAAACATACGCAGTTAAAGGCAACTGGGGGTTTTGCAACTTAAATTCAACATGTACTGCTTGTTATGCACAATGGAGTGTTGTCCATGGCTTTATTTACTGTAGTATGTGTTGGTACCTGCTCTAGCAAGTGTTTTCAAGCATAATTAGCCTGACTGAGTCTAACCTACTGTTAGAAATAGAATGTGGATTTTCACTATCTCCCCTTATGGAGAAAAATCAATACTAATTCGAGCTATCTGTGAAATCCTAACACAGACCATGGAAGGCTGCCGATTTTCCCCTGACTTTACTTATGCTTGTGAAAATAATTTTTAATCAGAGAAGAAAGAGGAAGAGGGGAAATCTTCTTATTTGCATTGTTTGTGCAAACATGAGAAAACTGCTAATGATGACATCAAGAAGGATTTTATTCTCATCCACTTGCAAGTATGTTGGCGTGCAACTTGACATGTCTGGCTTATTTTAGCAAAATTTTAAATATTTTTTGGACAATCTGTTTTACAAATGGGAAATATTGAATCAGAGTACTCCTGAAAAGGTGTAACAATATGTATATTCTCTTCAATAAAGGGTTCAAGACAAGGTGGGGAAACACCCTCATGAGTCAGTCTTTTGGACTTCAGCTTCAGAAGCACCAGCTATCATGTCCAATGGTGCAGATTTATGAAAGCTGTAATAGAAAACATTTTTAAGACTAAATGTTTCCCATCTTGAGATATAATCCCAAGCCCCTTGGAAAACATTTTGCCATCTACTCTAAGACGTTCTTCTAATTCATGTTTCTTTTCAACCCTTGTTCTTTATTAACTCAGACTTCACTTGGTATACTGTATCCAGTTCTGGGCATTACAGTTCAAAAAGTTCGAGAAGAACAAGCTGGAATACGTTCAGAGGAGGGCAGCCAAAATGGTAAAAGGTCAAGAAATCAAATCCTATGAGGAATGGCTTAGGGAGCTGAATCTGTTTAGCTAGAAGAAGACAAGATTCAGAGGGGACATGATAGTCTCTTTAAATGTTTGGAGGAATATGTAGAAGATAGTGCAATATGTTTTTGCTGCTCCAGAGACTAGAACACAAATCGATGCATTCAAATTGCAAGAAAAGAGATTCTGCCTAAACATTAGGAGGAATTTCTTGGTGGTAAGAGCTGTTTAACAGTGGAATAAAGTACCTCTTAGGGTAGTAGATGCTACCTTATTGGAGACCTTTAAACAGATGTTCAATAGCCATCTCTCAGCAGTGCATTAGCTGTATATTCTTGCATGGCAGAAGGCTGAACCAGATTTACCTTGAGGTCCCTTCCAACCTTATGAGTTTATGATTCCATTATTCTGTTAACTTTAAAAAGCGAAAACGAAGTGGGATATAAACCCACAAATGCCTATGACTACCTCAAATATGGATGCTGGGAGGCTCAAGAACTGGCATGCAGTATCAGTCAGTGGTCAGGATGTTGCTGGTGACCTATGCTGGCATAAATCTCTGTTAACACTGGTATAAGCATTTTCTGAAGCAGCATGTAATAGCAGCAGGAGAACGCTAGTGAAAACCTCTATTAGGAAAGGACCAGCTGGCTTCTAAGCTGCTTGGGAACTCATTATGCAGCTTCCCCTCATGTCAGGCTTACACTATTGTCCCCCTATCTATGGCCATGTTAGCGCCACTATGCCTCCTACTCATATGATGGCATAGGTGTGCCTGCCAATAAGGTTGTGCCCATTATTTGTCAGCTTTCAAAAACACAGCAGCTGGCATTTGACATACAAGATTACCAGTTAGTATCTGACCAGAAGAACCTGTTTGACAGGTGGCATTTAGTAGAAATTGCTATTTAACAGCAGATATGCACTAGATTTAGCTGTAATATCTAACAACAAACCTGGGGTAGAATGAAGTACTTGACAGCTGACTTACAACCATGTATAGAAAGTGTTGTCTTTCATTTTACTCTGCAAGTATTCCATTGGGTTTACTTTCAGGTAAATATATATAGGATCCCAGCCTTTAACCAATCAAACAGGCCTATTTCACTTCCAAACTAAAAGGCAAACAAATGCCTTAGAGTGTTGTTGGAGGGAAAGATAAATGAAAGGAGATCCAATGTGGCCTAATCTGTTATTGCTGTTGGGGGAGCCACAACGGAGAGATGACCTTTTAGAAACACCTTAAGAAATGTAAACTATTGGATTATTACTCTTCTATCAAAATTGTTGCTTCATTGCTTTACACCGTATTTGTAACACATGATCCAGCCAAAGGCCCTGTAAGGTCCATTGGTTTCAACAGCAAAATTAAGGAGGAGTTCAAGCCATTCTAACAGACATCAGTTGGATTTAAATGTCCTTAATGTTAGATAGATCATGCCCTTGGTTTTTCATGGTTGTCTGCTCTGGGAATTAGTATACCTTGAAAAGTACCTTGAAAAGTAGATTATAAATGTCAAGAGAGAAATAATGTTATATTCAGTAGGAGTATCAATCTTTGTAAAGTTTATTCTTACAGACAAGAGAGAATAACTTTTCGCTTTTCGTCTGGCTCTCAGAAAGTTTTTGAAAACTGCACAGTTTTTAAAGACTAGTTATACTTCAAGAATTGTTCTGTATTCTTTTGTGCAGAAAATAGCATTTTCTGCACAGAATTTTTTGCATGGAAAATCAGTATTCTGTTCAGGAAACTTGCTTTCTGTAACAAAACATTATTTTCTTTGTAGAAAATGCTGTTTTACGTGAAGGAAACTTGCTTTCTGTGCAGAAAATGCCATTTTCCACATACACACAAACACATGTGCATTTTTGTGTAGAATAAGTCCTGAAATCTCAAGTTTCTCACCCATCTAGGATTCTCCTCTACAAGAGTTCCCAAACCTTTGTTGTGTGCCTTCAAGACGATTCCAGCATATGGCAACCCTAAGGCAAATGTATCACAGGATTTTCTTGGGAAGAAATCCATTTTATCCTTTTCATTCCTGGTCTCCCCTGTTTAGTTCCATGCAGAAAATTTGACCAGCAATTTTAATCATCCTTGTCCATTGGCATGATATCTAGAACAGTAGGACTTAAGTTATTCCAAACATTTTTAAGACACCAGATTGGGGGCAGGGGGGTGTCTGCTGTAGCCAAATTCACAAAATAAGTTTGGGGTGAAGAATACCCCAGTTGTGCAAGCCTCCTGCCTAACATTTCAACTGCCTGTCTACAAATAATCTTTGTGAGTATATTCAAAGTTGATAAGAGTTCATTGCCCATCAACTGGGAAAAAATTTCATGTGAGATGTTGGTTCCAGACTATGAATGTTGAATTTTGATCTCAAAATCTAGATGTACAACTATGGATCAATAATACTAAAATCTTGAACATTAGGACTTAAATTCCATTACTTGTCCCAACTACACTAAACATATTGAATCAATGGGAAGTTAATAATTCAATAATTTGGTTAGTTCCATCCATCCACTGGGTCCATTGTAGCAGGGACTAGCAGTTGCATGGGTTGGCAAAATGTGGCCCTCCAGATGTTGTTGGACTACAACTCCCAGCCTTCCTCACCATTGGCTATGCTAGCTAGGGCTGATAGAAAGTATAGTCCAGCAATAGCTAGACAATCACCCTTCCCCAGCCTGAATTCAGGCTAAAAGTCTATAGCAGCATAAGGCTTCATAGACTAGAGCTCTCCTTTCAACATACATCGTGTCTTGGCAAATATAAAAGCACGTCCCCATAAAGCAAAGGAAAACAATATGAACTCACTGGAACCAAAAGGCAATGAAATGCAAGAGGAAGCAGTAGGGTCTGTGACACTGCTATTTACTGCCCAAGTGTATACAAGATAAGAACAGAGTTATCTGTTTGCAACAACAATCACTATCTGTAGGAATATCATAGGATGTTAGCTTGTGCTGATTCAGACCCTTGCCCCATCTAGTTCAAGGACTTCAGCGACTAGCAGCACTTCTCTAGGGTTTCAGACAGCAGTAATGAACATTTCCAAATAGGACTGGGAATCTGGAACCCTTTTAAATGTAAAACATGGACTCTGTCCCCCAGAACTACAGCTGTTCCCTTTAAAAAATACATACAGTGTTCTGTTTTGTCAGGTAGCTTCCCATTCTGCCACAGGATCCTACTTAGGGCTGGCCCTGCCTAGTTTCCAAGATCAGAAAAGACCAAGCATGTTCTTCATATATGTTGAAATCTTACTTCTTTGGACTACAGTTCCCAGAACATCCCAGTCAATATGAACACTGATCATCCTGGATGTAGGATTCTGTTACTATGCCATATACCCCCGATCCATAATATGATATCATTGGCAAATATCATTTAATCGGTATGAAATACAAATTATATACTGCTATGGCTGAGAAGTTGTGCTGAGTCCAAGGACTGGCTGAATATGTGCAAAAGTAGGGACCTCAGGGCATGGCCAGGTCATAGTCATGGAAGCTCTGGTGTTAATGAGCTTGCAAATGTCCTCTCAATGACTCAAACTTGAGAAACAATAGCACCAAAAATTGCCTCAACAGAGCAATTGATTGTCTTCAACCTGCCTCCTCTTCCCACCAAAACTCTCCTTTGTTTCCTCACCTGCCCAGACATTAAGGAGCTGTCGCAATTCCCATCAATATTTTGTTATCTGATGCTAAAGCCAGTAGCTTGTTCTGGAGCCCGTTGTCTACCCTGCCAGAAAACCATTAACACCTTTCCCTTCAGGGTATTTAGGCCTGGCTCTAAACCAGATATCTTGTAGACATTGGCCATCATTCTGCTGCTCTGATTCCCATTCTTGGACTACCCTTGGACCCCTAGTCTGAGCCACATCACTTCATCTCTTCTCTGCAGGACAGGTAAGTATCACCCACTTCACCCTAACTTCTCACTATTCCATTTTCCCCTCCTTTTCTTTGGTTAGTCTTGTGTGGTTGTAAGACTGCTTGGATCTTGTGTGTGATTATATCATTCCCCCAATAAAACATAATTTTAATCCCCAAGTGGTGTCTCTGCATTAATATCAGTATACATAGGTGTAAAAGATCCTGCAAGTTTACTCTCCCTTGCAGGCCTCCTCTTTGAGCTAATAATTCCCCATTGTTTCACAGAAGCACGGGCATCATGGGTGGGCCTCTGAATCATCCACCTTTTGGGGTAACAATTCTGAGAGCTATCATCCAATAAAGTATCTTTCCAAACTCTGTATTCATACTAGCAGTTAGTTCTGGTTTTGAGTAGGGATGGCCAACTGAATCCTCAAATCCTTTGCAGGGATTAGAGATTCGGGAATCCGAATCCATGTGCCAAAATAGGCAAACCAAATCTTTCGAATCCACTACCCAAACAGTTTTTTGGAGACAGGACGCCTGAAAACCTGGGAGACCAGGACACCTAAAAACCTAGGAGACCAGGACACCTGAAAACTTTGAAGACCAGGATGCCTGAAAACTTGGGAGACTAGACACACAGGGGGAGATGGCAAGTAGGTGGATTTTTCCCTTGGAGTAATAATGGCCTTTGCTAACAATTTCACAAATTACATCTAGGGTTGTATTCTAAGATATTTAAACTGAACATTTAAGATTTAAGTTCAGCACTTGACTGGAAGTGACAGGCTTGAGATTTCAAGGGCAGCTGAAACATTCCTTTGCATAGCTCACTTGCAAACCTCTTTCAGACAGTTCTGGGGTTTGTAGTTTTACCAGGTGTCACAGCCTTCTCTGCCAAAGTGTGCTGGTGCATCAGCAAACTGCAAACCCCAGGATGCCATAAGGAGCTATGCAAAGAAAAGCCAGTTTTGACCTGGATTATATCTCTACTGTAGTGGTCCTGTTTACACAGGCAGGAAAATGTGGTATTAATCCACATTTTCCTGCCTGTGTACAAAGGGCCTTCATGACCTTTTCAGTCTGGAGAGATCCTGAGGCAAAACTAGGACAATTGTCCTGGCCAGATTTCTTCAGAGGGAGGTTTGCCTTTGCCTAGGCTTTTTGCTAAGGCTGAGAGAGAGTGTCTTGCTCAAGATTATCCTTCTTTCCCTTGCTTTTTAAACCCTTTTTTAAAAAAGGTTTCAAAAGATTTGAGATTCGTGAGATTCGTGGATTCCCAGAAACTTCCAGGGATTCAGATCTAGGAAATTCTGGATTCATCCTATCCCTAGTTTTGAGCATTGGACTATGACCCTGGAGACCCTCAATTCCCCGCTTAGTGATGGGTGACCTTGGGCACATCACACACTCTCAGCCCCAGAAAACCCTCTGATAAGTTCACCTTGGGGTCTCCATAAGTCAGAATCAATTTGAAGTTACACAACAACAACAAACATGTAATGGAAATAACTTCCCTTCCACAGTCTTGTGTATTTTAAAGGAAAGTGGATCATTGTTCCCTCTTTGCTCTCCTTTTTATTGGGTATTTTTTTCTGTTGCTCTTTTGTTATTATAGATACGTGGTCAGCACAACTGCAATTTCAGCGTACATTTTATATAGTTTAGAAGCTGTCCTAGATCAATAAGCTGTCAGGGTCTGTTTATGCAATGTGGGCCAGACCCTTATAAGTGAATTAAAAAGCACACCAGCATGGAGGCACAAGCAAATAATAACGCAATTACTGTCTCAGATGAAATCAAAGGGAGACTAACATAGCAGTCAACATCCATGGTCACAGAGTTAATGGTTCTAGCATTATTACATTACAAGCAGGTAGTCACCAAGTAAACTGTAAGGGGGGAAAAACAGGAACATAATTCCTATAGCACAGATAAATACTGTTTAAAGAAACAAAGATAGTTTGTTGGGGTGTAAATGTGATACATAATTTTTTTTCTTTTTAATATCTTAAGTCCAATTCAGATTTACAACATTGGTCAAAAATACACTGTGATATTACAGATCATAGTCCAGTTTGGGAAATGTCACTCTGCCTCCGTACGGTCCATGCATCAAACTTGAAATTAGTTTGTTTCTAAGAATACTAAAGACTTAAACCCAGTGGGCAAGTCTATTTCACGTACAATTCTAAAACAGCATTAAAGTAGAGTAGAGCTTCAAAGGTTACTTTTAAAAATAAGTAGTCATTATTGCAGTCCTGATGCTTTAAAAATTAACTACTGTTATGGTTGGGTATTTGGTTTGTCATTATTCAGTAGTAACTGACATAGTCACTTTTAAGCCACTAGTCTGTAGGACAGAATAACTATTACTGTAATGAAACCATTGCAGTTACATCACAAAGGGAAGAAAGATGTTCTTTGGTGGGTTATAGTCATAAGGAAACATAGATATGCCATTATTATTGCAAAGAGGAATTCATTATAAATAATCCATTATTTGTTATAGGTTAACTTCCGAGCAGTACAATACAGAAATAATATATTATTAGTATATATTAGTAAGTTACATCCTTTTGTGAAGCTCCTGATTGAATCTACAAAGGTCACAACCTGATTTTTTTTTATAATTTTATTAAAGTTCAAACATATAAAACAACTATATAATTGTACATATCATTGTAATGTTTCTGTTATTCTTCCACTCCTCACTGGATTTCATTTTTCAAATATGCAACATGTTAGCTTAAATTGTACTGCAATAATAAATTAAAATTATACTTGTTAGTTCCTGCCCTATATCAAAACTGTACTTTCTAACACATCTATATCAAATCACATGTTAATATGTCTTAATATACAGTCTTCACATAATATCTTCAAGCATTTTCACCTGTTAGTACCCAACAATTATCTGTTACTATTTGCCATTCTTTCTTAATTTCTTCATCTAATTTCCCCTTTAGTCTCTGTGAAACTGTATCTGCATTTTTGTTCTCATTCAGAGCTGCCCACCATTGGTCAATTGTAGGAATTTGTTGTGTTTTCCATAACCGTGCATATTCAATTCTAGCAGTCGTGGTCAGGTACAATATTATCCGCCAACATTTCTTCTGAACAGTTTCATCTATCATATGTGTCATATTCAACAAATACATTTCAGGTGTTTTATCAAATTGCACCTTCAATGTTGCACAAATCTTATTATGGACTTCTCCCCAGAACTTTTTAGCTTTGGTACATGACCACCACATGTGGAACATCGTACCAACCTCCTTCTGACATTAAAGGTCACAACCTGATATTGAGAAAGTCTATCTGTGTGGGCAGGCCATTGCATCCTGGGAAAGATGACAAGATCCCATTTTCCCACTCCATCATGTATTTGCCTAGTATAGCAGCTGGGTTTCCTAAACCCATTCTAGTCCATCAGTAAATTTAGGAATAAAATGGCACACATAATTTTCTTCAGACACTGGTATAAGATGATACTATAACCATTTACATTAGTGTCTGCTTGAAAATTCCCTGCATTTACTTGGATTGATGTCAGTCATTCTTTGTATGCAAGCCTAGTATTTTGCAGCAATATTCGCAGCAGCAGAGGACATGTGTTTACAATAAATACAGTGAAAAAGATGGGCACGTGGCAGTGTTGCAATCATGATTCCTTTTGGTTTATTCTCTTTGAAATAGGTTTTGTTTTATTGGTCCAAAATAAATGCAGACATTACATTGGTTACAATACTGCTTTCATATATCAAGTAAAGGATTTCTTTGTCTCAATGCACAGAACATTACAGACTATAATTTACCATATTAAAGGACTCTTGGACAAATTTTCTGCTCCTACACAAGTAGAAGGGGAGTGGAAAAACTAACTTGTTTATAGAGATGATATAATTAGTTTGTAAAAAAACAATTAGTTCCAGTTACAATTGCAAATATGTAGTTAAGTTATAGTTCCAGTTTTAAAAGAGTAGGGTTTTAGTTTCCAATTTCTCAATAATATATTTCAAGTACTTTAAAAATATACTTGAACGCTGCAAGCTGTTGGCCTGTGGTATGAAACACATTCTCTTCCTGTCTACCTCATCACTGCCTCCACATCTACAATGGGCAGAGCAGAACTAGCACTTGATTCATGTGATATTTAGAGAGGACCTTTAACTATTAACATAACTAAAAAATTAAAGTAACCAGGCAAAAGTAGTGAAATTATCTTTACAAAGTTACCATTGTAATACAATGTAGTACTACTTCCCTTATTGAAAAAGTGAATTGCAAGTAGTTTTCTTTAAATTGCTTTTAACTCAATTTGTTTTACTAAGATAAGCTTATTAACATTATAAACTGAATTACTTTGTCGTTAGTTACCTGTGTTCTTTGTTTAATCATTGCATAACCTGCCCTCCGTCTCAAGGCAGAATTTAAGAGAAACAGTTGGAGTGGCTGTTGTGTATCTGAAGTTCCATTCAGCTCTGGTATACAAAGCAAATTCCTCGACTGCGAATCTTTAATTTCTAAGTGTGTGCCATTTCCACCAGACATTACCAGATAGAACCTGTAGTTCTAACAAAAGAATCAAAGTAGATCCTGTGAGCCTGAAGTCTGCAAGATACTACATTACAGAAATTCTCATTTGCAGTCGTTGGATGGACTGGTACAGGCAAACTTCTTTAAAGCTCTGCTCCATGGTTGCTACCAGCATTTCAGCAACATGGACATTAATTTGCAACTGATTGGGGGAAATCCTCTGAATCCTCTAACCAAAACGTAAGGCAAATTCAAGGAAACAAAAAAAGCCCTAATAAAACTAGATGGATCTAGATGGGAGGAAGCTCTATATAGACTAAAATCTGAAACAAAGATCCTGGGAGATATCCTTCTCAAGTGAAACCTTAGAGAAACTTGAAGGAAAGCCCACATCACTTTCCAGAAGATTAGTGAAATTACTCAAAGGAATTGTGCACATCACTACTTAGCCCTCAACATTATGAGGATAAAAATGTTACCCAATTATTTAAGATAACAGCCAAGATCTACTTCATTTCAGGATAGTGTATATATCCCCTGGCAGCATTACCTCACACAACCCTGATACTAAAAACTGATGTAGGGCAACCTATCTGAATCTATTAACAATGCACATGGCTGACTCTGCATTGTGCAGCTACAATGTACAATGCACAAAGGCAATGCATAGAGGCAATGCCCATTCACATGCTACTTTGTGTTCTTTCATGCACTGCCACAAGGAGCATGGACGCACATGCACAACTCCACTTATGCTGTCATCAACTGGGTACAACAGTTAATAAAAATAAAAAATAAAAACACACACAATTCACACACATGGAGCAACTTACACCTGCATAAGTCACTAATGGGATGCTTCCCATGTCTGGGGGACACTTTGAGCTGTGATCCTATTGGCTTGATGGCAGAGGTAGCATGGATGATGACACAACAGCAGAGGTAAAATGCATGCTGGTGCCATGCCAATGGCAGGATTGACAAAGGAAGTCATCCCTGTCAAGTGGGAAGGCTTCCTGATGGTTGCTTAGCTGTTCAGGAGCTGGTGGCAAGGCAGCGTGCTCTGAAGAGAGGCAGCACAAAAATGGGCACAAAAACATACTGATTTTTGTGCAGAACTAAAGATTTTTGCATGGAACCAGGGCATGAAGATGTTTGGTGCAGAAAAAAAAATGTGAGAGCTTCTAAAAATAGGGTTTGTCAGACCCTCCTGTCACTGGTATGTTCCCCTCAGGGATTTGTTATATCTGGTCTATGTTTTGTATGTAGAAAACTCTATATTCACTCCTTGATATATTCAGTTGAAAGGAGCAACTCTGAGATTTCTGTGGTGAAACCAACTACCTTAGGAGAAGATCACCTATCCTTTGCTGGACACATTTAAGGAGGAGCTGGCCTACTACCCTTCAGGAATGTTCTACTTCATGGTGTACAACTCTATTAATTTCAGTTTGTCCACTTCTTCTATTTTAGTTTCTCTGCTTCTCCTTTTTCTTAAATTCATTTCACTTATTTCCATATCAGTCTGTTATCTGAAAAGAAAGTCTGCATGAAAATGAATGCATGTTTTGTGCTCATTTCACTTACTGTACCCATTTTGGAAAGAAAATTGCACTCTGTACATATTTTTGCAAGCCATTTGACATAAAATAATGTATGTCTTTTTGCATGCAATATTTTGTAACTGTAAGGCAAAAGTTAGAGAACTGCAAATACCAAATGGTAGTTCACGCATTGATTGAGGAATTTTTAATTAGGAAAGTTTCATCAAAATGCAAACTTAACAATATTCTCCCCACGGCTAACTGGAATTGTATCCAGGCCTGTGGTGATTGTCGGCTCCTATATCAGTGAAGCAGTGGATCCATTTCAGTTTTGGGTAGGCTTTCAATGAGTTCTCCATGGTGCCAAAGCTGTTAAGGAATAGTTTTCAGCACCTTGGAGAGTTCCTTTAAAACCTGCAATGAAATCTGGAGGATTTTCAACTTCACTGGAATGGGAGTGATAGCCACCATTGAGTCTGCCATGCAGAGTCTGCATTCAGCAAGGACTTGAACTAGATTATCTCCAAAGTTATTTTTTTCACAGGGGAAACCATGCTGATCAGTTCCAGCATATTTATAAAGTGTCTTTTGATATTGTGCACACAATAAACTTTTGTGGATGACAATCCATTTCCTCTGATGCAAGTCCCATCCAATTCAATGGTTCTATGATTCTGTGATCCCTACATTCTCCCTTCAGGGGATGATTGCAATCTTTCTGTATTCTTTTTGCATCATCTATGCATTAGTAGCCTCTCGCTCAGTATAACCAGTGCTCCCTGCCCCCTTGCAAAAAAAAAAGCAAAACACCAGGCTTCAGGATTATACCACTAAACACTGGAGGACTCTACATAAATCCTTTATAAATGTTATCTTCCCTGAGCTGAAGGTAGCAATTTTACCATCCACATATTTAATTCTCAAATATTAGTTATAACTGTTTTATGTTGGTTTAATCTATCCATGCTGTGATTGAGCAATAGGAAGTAAATATATACAAAGCCTTAATGAAACCTTCACCGGCCAAGAAGATAACACACACTACAGTAATAGAGTGTCAGCCATGAAAGGGCAAGAGTTGCATTCAGATTTTTATGGCTGTATGTGAGTTGCATAGTTGCATTATAAAGCAATCTCATTAATGCTAATAACATGCATCAATAAAACAGCCAGCAATCGAAACCAGACTCATATGGACAGCCAGATCTATGTAGCTCCCACAGCATTTGTCCAAACAAATAATAATAATTTCATATCAGTGTTGGAAAAGTTACTTTTCTAGGTGGCAACTCCCAGAATCCACCAATCAGCATTGCCAGTGGAATTCTGAGCTACTACAATTTTGGATGGATAACATTCACAGCTAAGTGTCATATGATGTGCATGTATGTATGTTAAGAACCAGGAGTGCAGCTATTGAGGGGGGCAAATGAGTGTTGCCCCTCAAATAACTACACAGCAGTCCTCAAATGAAATTGTCCTTATGTTCCCAAATATCTAGTATTGCTAGTTTTGCTGTAACTTAAAACTTAAAACTTCAGTTAGGCATTTAGAAACACAGTTTAGGTATCCAAAGAAGACGGGTAAGCAAAATTATCACCACTCTCTGCTGTGATACAGATTTTGGGACTGAAGGAAAATTTCATTTGGGGAGCACAGTTCTTATTTGATGAGGCAGTGCCCTCATTTTGCCCCTGCCTTTAGCCACACTACTGGTAGAAACATGTGCTCACATGTGGTTTTTTTTGGAGGGGATATTAGTTTTTGTTTTAAAAACTGAGACCTTCAAATGAAGAGCCAGTGTAGTATTGTGGTTTTAGTTTGGACTATGACCCTGGAGACCAGAATTGAAATCCCCACTCAGCCATGAAAACCCATTGAGTGACCTTGGACTAGTTGTACTCTCTCAGTCTCAGAGTAAGGAAGGACAACCCCACTCTGAACAAATCTTGCCAAGAAAACTCTGTGATAGATTTGCCTTAGGGTTGCCATGAGTCAAAAATGACTTGAAGGCACACAACGACAACAACCTTTAAATGACTCAGCAGGAAATGCATAACTATTGGAGCTCTTTCAAATGAGTGCAATAGACATACTAGTTTAGATGAAGTTTCCAAGTGTTCTTTGCAGGCGACCCCAGGTACTACATTATATACATCTAATGAAGAGATTGCTATCTTACATATGGCAGTGATTACTTTTACCCCTGTGATTTTAACCCCAGAAGGGAACATATTTTATTAATTAATTCCATTTCCGATCCACCTTTTTTTTTCCTGACAAGACTCAAGCCTATATTGATTTGATTTTCCAGTGATGGATGTTTTGGCCTTCAACACCCATCAGCTCTGCCTAGCATGGGTAATGAAAACAAACTGTAGGAAGTGTAGTCCAAAATGCTTGGATAGTCAAAAGCTCCCCACACTTTAACAACTTCCTGACCCAAGAATAATCAGTGTACCAAGTGAAGCTACTTCAGGCAGAGCAATGGGAAGGGGCTGTAAGTAGAAGATTTTGCCCTGGGTAGATAAAAAGCACCCACACCCTATGAACACTAGTCCCTGTCATGGCTCACCAGAATGGTACACATACTTGCTGCAGACCCCATGAGCTTTGTGGGAAGCTAGCCACAAATACTATCTGAGGGAATCAAGGAGCAGTGCCAGATCCTGGAGTCTTTGCCATCTTGTCTTAGGAAAATTAGCATCTCTCTCAGCACGTTCAAACTGTGCATTCCCCACTCTTCTAATAATATTTTGTAAAATGGCAGCTGCCCTTTCCAAGCTATTATCATAGCTCCAGACTGCACAGTCATTAGTTGCTTTAGGAGAGACAGGTTTTAGCTAGCTGGAAGCTCAGAATGGAGCCAATCATAAAGCTTCTGAACGTTCTGCTCCTGGAAAATATATGTATTTTTTTTCTTTCCATCAAAAGCAAAGCATTGCTACAGACAGGGCCAGAGTTAGTTTTATTTTTAAAGCACAGAGATGTTTCTGCTTTGAGATGGATGGCTGTACAATTCATACCAGGCACCTGGCCCTTTATATCTTACCCTTGAGGATCGTTCTTTACTATTCAAATGTGACAGCTGTCCTTTTTGGCCAAAGTATGATGGCACAGAATATCAATCACATTGCTGTAAATGAGTTATATGTTTACGACAATTGGATACCTACATGGGCTATGGTCAAACCAATGTCAAACACAACAGTATCCTGAAAATACCCAGTTGACAGAACAACTTCTCTCAAATACTTTCAGGCAGAAGTTTATATTTCCAGAACTTTCTACTAAATGGTAGCCAGGGGATGAAAAAGAAATACAAGAAGATATCTCTTGGGCTTCAATCCTGTACTCATCTATGTGGGAATAATCCCAACTGGACACAGTGAGTTGAAGTGTATGGGGTTGAACTATGTGAAGAACACTGCTATACCAGAGACTGGAAAATGTTGGTTTGAGGACTACCATTCCCAGAAGACTTCACACAGCATCACCATTTACATGAGCCTTGCTTTACTTCAGACATCTACAGCTTTTCAAATCAGCTTGATTTGGTTCACAATTGAAACAAATCCAAAACACACCCCTAACAAATAGTAATACATTTGCTATTTGTGGAAATATTTTTATCCATCTAAAGTTGTTATTTTCCCGTTATGCCTCATATGGGTTATCAGTGTAGTCTGCAAAAAGAAATGTGTGCCTCAAACGAGAAATATTTTGGAAATATGTATATAGAGACAAAGCTATCTTTTCTAAAAGATATTTCCCATTCATTTAAATCAATAGACTCCATCAAATATATGTATGCACAGTTATCTATGCAGCAGGGAAATAGACAATTCAGCCTGAAATCCTGTACACCAAGCTAAAGAACATTTTCATTCCAAGGCCTGAAAAAGCTCTCAGAAAGCAGGTTACTGTTGGAGTTGGACTAGAACTCCAGGAGACCAGGGTTCAAATCCCCACTCAGCCATGGAAACCCACTGGTTGACCTTGAGTAAGACACACGCTATCAGCCTAAGAGGAAGTCAGTGGTAAATTTCCTCTGGATACAATCTGCTAATGAAACAGCATGAGAAGGTAGCCATAAATTGGAGTCAACATAAAGGCACATAACAATAACAACAACAGTGTAACAAGGGAAATAAAGATGATTGAGCTTCCACTTCCGGGATAGTTCAATTTCAAGACAGTCCAAGACAGAAGGAGTGGGAGTCAGTTTCACTCCCACCCAACCACCAACCCCACACACGCCTTTCTTGAATGGGCCAGCCTGAGGAACACTTGTTGAGGCACCAGGATGGTAAATGATGATAACCTAGACCTAGTACTACTCAGCATTCTGGGATTAGGGGACAGAATAAGTGTAGGAGGGGGCATGATTTCAAGTTCAGGATTATAAAATGGGTGGAATTCTTTAATGCATAACATGTTAGGGCCAGATGTACACGGTGAAGATCACCAAGGCTGCAAGGTAAATTGTAGGCAGTGTTTCCATAGAGCTATGAAAGAGAAGGGAGAAAGAAAAGGGGGATGGAGGGAAAGAATCTAGCAGCACCTTTGAGACTAACTGCCTTATTTTAGAATGAGCTTTTGTGAATATCAGTCCCCTTCTTCAGATGCACAGTTTGTACAGTATTCACCCGCAGGTATTTAAGAATGACTACATAGATCTAGCATGGTGTAGTTGTCTGAGCATTGGACTGTGACTCTGGAGACTAGGGTTTGAATCTCTACTCAGCCATGGAAACCCAGTGGGTGACACTCTCTCAGTCAGCCTCAGGCAAAGGCAACCCCTTTCTGAACCAATCTTGACAAGAAAATCTTGAAAAGCGATATTTTTGCCTTCAGGTTGCTATAATTTGGAATCAACCTGAAAGCAAGTAACAAAAAAAACCTTCAAAGAGCTGCATAAGATGATACAAGTCTGTCAAGTAGGTTGTTGCTGCTGTTGCTGTTGTTTCTATTCCTCCTTTTCCCAGATCAGGCCCCAAAGTGGCTTACAACAATTAAAAAAGACATCTTTAAAAATGACAAAAGTTAAAAAAAATTAAACAATTTTTTAAAAAAGATTAAAACATACATCATTAAACACACACACATGGAGACAGACACACTCCAGCACAACAACTAGCAATCCCCAGCATATGAAGTCTTTACTCAACTGTGAAAAGAAAGTAGGGAGGATGCCAGTCTAAATTCTCTGGGCAGAGAGTTCCAGAGCCTCAGGGCAGCACTGCAAAGACCCTCTCCTGTATTCCCACCACATGTTCTGTGAGGGTGGTGGGACAGAGGAAGGGCCTCCCTATCAGATCTCAAAGCATGGGCTCGTTTGAAAGGGACAGTGCAGTCCTTCGAATAACCTGGGCCTGAGCTGTGTAGGGCTTTAAAGATCAAAACCAGCACATTAAATTGTGTTTTGAAAGAGACTGGCAAGCATTGGATCTGTTGCAACAAGGGAGTTGTGTGATCCCTGTAGCCAGACCCAGTTAGCAATCTGGCTGAGACTCACTGGACCAGCTGAAGTTCCAAACACTCTTCAAAGGCATTCCCACACAGAGGGCACTACTATAATCCACCCAGGATATAATTAAGGCATGTGTCACCATGGCCAGATCTGACATCTCAAGGAACGTGTGGAGCCGATGCACAAGCTTTAACTGTGCAGATGCATTCCTAGCCACTACTGAACCCTAGGCTTCCAGGCTCAGAGTTGAATCCAGAAGCACCCCCAAATTGTTAACCTCTGTCTTCAGGACAGTTGTAACACTATCCAGCACAGGATGAATCCCTATTCCCTGATCAGCCCTTTAACTGGCCAGGAGCACCCCCATCTTGTCTGGATTAAGTTTCAATTTATTCATCCTCATCCAGTCCATTACTGATGACAGGCACCAGTTTAGGACCAAAATAGCTTCCTTGCCTTGTGGTGGAAAGGAGTAATGAAGTCAGATGTCATCTACATACTGATGGCACTGAACTCCAAAATTCTGGAGAACTTCCCCCAGTGATTTCATGAATCTGTTAAATAGTATGGAAGACAGAACCAAATCCTTGGCCAAAGGCCAAGGGGTCGGACAGGAGTCCCCCAGCACCACATTCTGGGTTTGCTTGTCCAGGTGGGAATGAAGCCACTGTAAAATACTGCCCAAAAGTCCCATCCCAGGAAGGCAACCCAGATGGATACCATGATCAGTGGTGTCAAAAGCCACTAAGAGGTCCACCAGAATCAAGAGGGACACATTCCCTTAATCTTGGCATAGGTCATCCACCAAGGTGACCAAAGCTTTCTCTGTCCCAAAATCAGGCTTGAAACCAGATTGCAATGGATTTAGATAATCCAATTTTATCCAGAAACCACTGGAGCTGAGAAGCCACCACACATTCCAGAATCTTGACTAAAAATGGAATGTTAGAGACTGGCTGATAATTATCAAAAATAGTTGGATCTAAGGAGGGTGTTTTTTGTTTTATTCCTTGTTTTGTTTTATTTTGTTTTGTTTCGGTAATGGTTTACAACAGCCTCTTTCAAGCAAGCAGGTACTCTGCCTTGTTTTAGCAAGCCATTAACCACTCCTACCCACTCAACCAGTCTCCCTCTAGTTTTTCTAATAATCCAGGAAAGGATCTAGAACACATGGTAGAATACCTCCATTGCTGCCCTACACCATTTTTAATAGGGACTTGAGTATTCACATTATTTTGATATCTGCCGTGGGTCCTGGAACCAATCCTCCATTGATACTAATGGCCCACTATAATTCCTCCCCTCCCAGATCACATTTACCCCACTCATGACAGAAAACAAGGCCCAAAGTGGGCCTAGCAGCATGAACAAGACCATATACCGCATGGGACAGACCTATGGTTGTCATGGTCATGTGCCACTCCCAAGAGGACAGTCCAGTGTGGATGTTGAAAGAGGATTCAAACACCAACCCCAAGATCATCCCAGCTAGCTCAGGAAGGAAGATTGCTGAGCAGCATAGTGGGTGGTACACCAACTGAATCCCTAATCTTATCCCAGCCTAATCTGTCCCAGCCATCCAGCTTCAAGTATACACACTTGAACCCAGAAAACTGTGGGATAGTGCTCCTGGTCATTAGAATGGAATTTCAGTAGACCACTGCAGTTCCACCTCTTCATCCACCAAGTCTCATCTGCTGCTGAACAAAGAACCCTGCTGGACAAAGCTAAGAAACATTAAACCCCCAGCGTTGACAGCGTGAAAGTCTTGTGTTTGTTAGTCCTGAGGTGTGAAAGCAATTACACAGTATTACCTACCCAACAGTCTTCTTGCTGTTGAGAATTTTTTTTCTGGTGAGAATTCTGTTGTTATATGGGTAACTGCTGAAAACAGAGATACTCATATAAGTAATGCATCAGGAAATCATGGTTTCTGTTCATACCTCTGATTACTGATAGGAATTTGTGGATATATCCCAGTTCAGCCATTTCTGTTGAAACAGACTGACATGGCTATCTCTTTGAAAACTGCATAGTGTTGAGTGTTGAGTAACTGTGGCAGAAATTCCTGTTATGGAGCTCTGATTAAGCCAAACATAAGTGTCTTGCCTTTCAATCTGACATGAGGACACAATCCATGTCCAGGTCTGAAAATCATCTGAAACAGAAAGGGATGGTTTACACATACTTTAAAGTCATGCAATGTACCATCTTTTTAAAAGCCTCTTATTTATCCAAAGATGACCAGCTGGGATTAGTTTTATCTTTAACATGTTTCATTATCTTTAACATAAAGAAAAAAAAATCTCGGGAGTTAATTGTTTATTCACCTCTCAGACCTTTAGAGATAATCAACAATAAAGGGGCTTTTCATTATCAAGTCTATGTCACCCTTCACTGGTCTCATCACGTCTGAAGATGCATTGACTCAGCCCCTTTATCTAAGAAAAAGAAAATAAATAAGAAACATGCTCCAGAAAGAATTACAATTTGTGGTGTGGTCTGTTTTTCTTTATTAAAATCTGTGAAATTAACTAATTTAAATTCCATACGGTCCAGTGACTCAGGTAGCATGATCGGCTCTTTTCAGTAATACACTTTTGTTGAATACCAGATAAATTAACAATATTCTTATTGAAAAGTTATTTTGTGAGGAACATTAGGCTTAAATTTTATATTTGTCAAAGACAAGAATTCCTACTGCTTTTACATTCCCCTTCTATTGGCTATGTTGCTGAGCTTCCATGAGGAAAGCTAAGCAATGAATGGTAAGAACACCCCCTCACCACAATACCATGAGCTTGCAATCCAATAGGCTTATTCAGTTCCAATTTTGTGACCTGGGAATAAACCTATGAATTGTATAATAAACCTAAGAATAAGAATAAGAATAAACCTATTAGTGTAACCTGGTATAACTTGTAGAGTAAAGCATATATAGTATAAGATATGACAGAGGGTTAGATGTGTTAGAATGTGTATGCGTGTGTGTTATGGTGAACCCAGCAGTACCTTAGGTCTCGGCAAAGCACCTGTTCAAAAGTAAATAAGATAAGGGATGAGAATGTTGGCACTTCTTACAGTACTGTGAGATATGAGCAGATGTGATCAAGAATAACCTCCTAGAAGATGTAATAGCTGATGTAGTTAGGATGTCAGGCAGCTAAAGACTCCCAGTATGCTGCAGTCACCTCATAGTTAAGGACCTTTATTTCGATTGAATATCATAAATATGGGAACTGTTGGCACCTTTGTTTTGATTCATTTTGATTGGACAACTGATAGGCTGGGCAAGACTAGAGAGAGAGTAGAATGAGCCAAGATAGAGCTAACACCTTGGATGGTTTCTGGCAGTCTGCAGTATATGAAGAAATGGCTGCCACACAGCCTCTTAGTTGTGATGTTCTTGATAGTGTTACCCTGTGTACTGGGGGTCCCAGGAGAGACACCAAAATGTGATCAACTAAAGGTGGGGAAAGTTAGCTCAGAGCACTGCTCAGCATTACGAGAGGCAGGGTAACGTAGCGAGATCTTGAGCCCTATGTCTACGGGGTCAGGCCGACTCAAGGAGCACACAGAAGTTGAAACAATAAATGATGTTTTATTAAACACAAGCAAAACAGTGTATGCGACACATTCACACAAGATAACTAAAGAAATAAAGGTTGGAGTGGTATAGAGGGATTTTTAGAGGAGTTGCTGGTTTGGGTGATACTTCACCTGTCCTGAAGCCCGGAAAAATAGAGAGCGAGGCTGGGGTGCGATGTAGCTCAGCACGTGGAGCTGAGGGGAGGCTCACCAAGCAAAGCGGCTGCAAGGCGGGATGAAACTGGGGAGCGGTTCAAGGAAGGTCTCAAAATCAAGGGTTTTTATAAGGAGAATGTGACTGCAGGCTATGCCGTACTTGGGGGAAAACAATAGATTTGGAGTTGGAGACAAAGCCTCCGAAAGGTCAGAATCTGAATGATTGAGTTATAGTAGCGGTTCTCAATAGAGTAGCCAGTATGCAAACGCAGAGTACTTGAGTATTGTATTGTTAGCCCATCAAGCTGCCATCGCGGGGCAGAGGCTCTTTTGTAGGTTGCGTGCATACCTAATTAGAGTACTTGCCTGGAGGTCTCCTAAAGCAGTGAGTCAGCTATTTCTGGCCTGCCTGTATTGTTGTTTGAATATTACGGCAATTAACGGCCGAGCTTGTTTGCGTGCTTGTCCAGTGGCCTCGCAAGCATGTGGAGGGGAATAGAGAAGTGAAGCCAAATTGTGACATCAAGGGATATCTTTTAATATCCCCAAAGCTCGGACTAGCCAGGGCAGTAACAATAGATTGATAAACTGCTCGATCATGTTGAAAGGTAGGCTGAAATACAGACAAAGCTAGAAAGAGAAAATCTTTACTCTCACTTAGTTACACTGAAATAAATGTCCCATTATGAGTGTGTTGGATTCCCACTAGGATGCTCGGGGAATGGATGATGTTAAGATTTCAGAGTGCTCTAGGAGATTGACCCTTGAATGCCTGTGTGTTCACAGATGATGTTTAGAGATGCATAGTCCTCAATAGATGAGATTATATTCTTTGATGAAGAGATGGTTATGGATATGTTACAGGGGATAGAATTCTGTACACGTTAAAGCCTCTATGCAATGTCTGTATAATGCCTTAACAGACACTATGGGAAGTATGGAAAAACCTGCTGTTGCTACTGAAGTATATATGGCTAAGTTATATTGTTAAGATGGTAATGTTCTTCTGTGAGTTAACTATTACAAAGCCTGTTGAAGAGAGACAAAGGTTCAGTATTTATGAAAGTCTAATATCTTAAAGGCTATATGATATAATGTTATCAAATGTATGATGCCTTACATGCAATGAGATGTAATGTAATGCAAAGTCAACACCCAGACATTAATATGTCTGTGTTTCTCCCTAAGGGTAATGCATATATTTGCACATATACGTATGCATAAAATAAGAACTTAAAAGATTACCAAAGAGTCCACTCATATCCTGAGATTCTTTTTTATTTATTTATTTATATATATATATATATATATATATATATATATATGCGCTAAGAATATGCTAATTTTTCAGTCTCAACCATATCCAAGACTTTTAGTTTCCATTCCTCTAAATTAATTTCTATTTCTTCTTTCCAGTGCTGAGCATATGTCAATCGTGTCTAAATTAATTTCTATTTTTTCTTTCCAACACTCATATCCTGAGATTCTGATACTTAACAATGCTTAAGTGGAGTGTTGGTGTTAACTCTGCCTGTCTGGTTTTAAACATTATCATGAATTGGGCACTCAGGTGGCCACCATTTGGAACAGAATGTACTGGAATGTGTTTTCTGTGCAGAACAAAAGCAAAGCCAAGTCTAAAAAAACATTTAATACTTTCCAAAGTGCAAAAGTGATTAATGATCAGGTTTGTGACCTAGTGTTGTACATCCTTGAAACTTGTTTCAGGTAAAAATCCTTGTTTTCTTTTATTATAGGTTTTCCATGCTGGTAACAGGTTTATAAGATTAGGAAGTTGAAAAGAGGGAGGGAGGGAAGGAGAGAAAGAGAGAGAGAGAAATTCTGCTACAGAGATGATAACAGGTTCCTCTGAGCAAAGGAATTCATTATAGTTGAAAATGAGCTGAATATATTTTTGTGAAAGTATTGTGGTGGCATTTTTATCTGCTGTCTGCTGATAGGCAGCAATATCCATCCTGATACAGAGGTCTTTATCCATTCTTGTAACCTTAATACACCAGCAGACATTAAGAAAATTAATCAGTTCATTCTAGACTTATTCTATATCACTATTTGCTAGTGTATCATTAGTTGGATAGCTGTGGGGACTTGCGGACTGTTCCTGTACTATTTCTAGCCCACCGATAGTCATTTCAAGTTTGGGGGAAAAAAAGTTGTTTCAGGCCCCAGAATGAACAAATAAACAAGGAGTACTGTACTGCTGCAGCCTTCTGGGTGTGATATTCTCCATTATGGCACTAATATGTTCTTTTCTGGAAATGGGAAGGGGATGGCAGTTACTGGAAACCATATTAGGGGCTTTGGTGGGGTAGATGCTACACATAGGCAAATAATTCCCATTCCTGTACTAGTGCAACAGCTTTTGATCTAACACAGTGATGGGCAAGTGTGGAAGACAAGGGTTCCCCTTGGAAATCTTGGAGGGCTGCCCCCCATCATATCAGCTACTTCAAAGAAAAATAGGGGACACAGGGGCATTTTCATGATGTTTTTTGAGCCTTTGTGAACCATTATAGGATCTGGAGAGCCTTTTTTTTTTTTAACAACAGGCAGGGAGTAGAAATCACTTATTGTTCACTTCCTGATTTAAAAAAAAAGTGTCCCATGGGCCTAAATTATTCCATTCCCCCCACCAAAAAAAATGGTACAAATGCCCCCCATGCCCCTAAAGGACATTTTGATGCAAGCATATTTTTGTGGGAAAATGCAAAAATGTTTTTTGATCCCTTGGGACATCTGGGTGTCTCTAAAGCTTGTGGAAATGGAAAACACTCCACACACATCTTTGAGTCATGTTAGGGCATTTGGGGCCTCTGGCAGCCACAAAAATGGGTTTGGGGGCTGTACTTTTCTCACCCTGATCTAGGACATGCAATGAAAGAAGATCAGAAGCTTGCCAAGTGAAGTATGGTGACAGGTCAGCTGACTCTCTTCTAACTCCCTCTTCCTCCTTCTGCCTCCTGTGACACCTTCAGTACTATGCAGGAGACCTTCTTAGGCAAAAAGAAAATTCAGTAGAAAAAGAAAGTTGAGAAAACCACCTCTCCTCTTCTTTCTTGAAGCAAGCCATGTGCCAGATCAGTAGCTGACAACTTCTAGCAGCTTTCTTAATCCCCTTCCCCCAAACACCTTATGTGTTCATGACAAAACTAGCACCTTATATCATGTAACCAAGGCATGTGAATAAAATGCAAAACAGAGATGGCCATATTTAACAAACTTACAAAATTTGAGACAATAAGTGGAGTGGTGTTTTTTTTTCTTTTTGTGGAAGAGGCATCTTAGCCAGTAGGGTGTAGTGGTTTGAGCATTGGACTACAGCCTTGGAAGCCAGGCTCGATTCCTCGTTCAGCCATGGAAACCCACTAGGTGACATTGGGTGTTTCACACATGCTCAGTCCCCAGAGAACCCTGTGATAGGTTTGCTTTAGTGTCAAGCAATTTGAAGGCATACAACAACAAAGGGAAGTGATTTGCCTCAACATTCCTCCCACTTTTGTTGCTGTTTATGTTGTTAGAGGGGAAAGCAATCATTATAGAAATAGGATGCATTACAGAGGTGTCCATGATGAGAAATCCAGATCAGGAGAGATTTCAGAAGAAAACCTAAATTTTGGTAGAATCATTGTATGAACATTTTCCAACAAAGTCACATGGAGTGAAATAGGATGGAGAAAGATGATCAAAGTGCGGCACATTGGAATCAGGGCAGAAGAATCTGAATATTCAGTATTGAACTTAAACACTGAGCAAGCCTCTCATTTACCCTTCCAGGTTTTACAGTCTCCAATAAAACTTAAAATTTTGACTGCTGGGAGAGAGAGGGAAAAAGAGCATTGAACACACAAATTGTCCTGTGATATATTACTTCATCTTCCCTGGCCCAACACACTGGGATTAGAAATCTTTGATAAAATCAGCTAGTGTGATTAGTCACAAAACAACACTTTACCTTTTGCTGGCATTTACCTTGTATTGCAGAACCAAAATATATATCAGACTTTTTTGCGTGAGCAGGAGAAAACATCATAAATGAAACAACAGACCACCAATTGGAAGAAAAAAGGCCATTACTTCATTGATTACAAAGCACAAAGAGGTTGACGCTCACATGGGTCTGGATTCCATCATCGATCAACCCACCTGTTGACCGATAAGCCAAGCTTCCGGTCCAAGTACCAGAATCCCCTGTAGTTGGCAGGGATAGCCCACCAGCCAGGAACCCCTGCCAACAGGGGGTGCCATGCAGCGAGTGACCTCCTGAACCGGCTACTCCCAAAACCACCTAGCACCCTCCCAAAAAAAACTGATATACTTTGTACCAATGCCAGCAGGCCATTGGTACCCACCAACCTGAATCAGAGGCCCATGCAACTACCAAAAAGGGTGGGCCGCACCCCCAGCCCGCCTAGCGCCAACCCTCTCAAGTCTGACACCAACAAAGGAGAAACCTTGCCATTCACCCTCATGCAGGAGGCCCCCATACAATTATGAAAACCAAATATGCCATAGCTGTTCCCCTATTATACAGACTGTCACAACCCACATGTCCATAACTGTCCCAGCCTTGCACAGCACCTGTAACCTCCCCATGCAAGTCTGTAACAATAATGTCCCAGTCCGTGATACTATCCATCTCTCTGTAGGTCCGTCATGGTTGTCGCACCATCATGCAAGAATGTCCATTGATCTTCCTCCCTCCCATAGCCGAGCACATCCAGGCCATCATCCTCTCAACAACCTAACTCACTGTCTGGAGAAGCAAAACTCAATGTTACACGGGGATTTCCAATCCTGGCTGGATGTAGCTGGCATAGGCCCTGGATTTCCAACGTCCCACATTCTTGATGTCAGCAGTGGATAACCCACATTCGGCTGCCACCATGGCCACTCCGATCCTGAAGGACTGGCTCCCAAACTCCCAAACTCCACAAAAAGAAACCTGGACAGGGATGCCCTGTTTGCATGAATGAACAGGGGACCAGGCCCCTTGGGCCACATCTGTAAGAACTTATGCAATACCTTGACTTGGCATGGCCTACTGCTGGCCAATGAATGAAGTGAGATGATGGTTCTCTGGCCCTTCTGGTCATTTTTTGAATGCCTAACGTGAATGACCAACATTTCCCCTTAAATGAGACATCGTCCACCTGAAGCACTCTGCCAGATGACTCCCTTCTGGAGTTGGACATCACTTCCCCCACCCTGAGCACCCCAAAAAAGGCAATGGCGTATGCGGCCTTGAACAAGGCTGCCTCATAGTGGGAATAGCATATGTGCTTGAGTCTGCCAACCAGTCTTCCCAGGAGGTGGAAGGATATAGGCCTCCTCTGGTCTGGCCTATCCAGCCCCGGTCTCCTCCAACCCTCAACTGCCTTCTTCATGTGGAAGGAAGCACAAGGATCTGCAAACCCTGCCACCTAGTGGAAAAAGGAAATGCTCAGCAGGTGTACTGACACTGAGCGAGAGGATAAACCCTCTGCCCTCAGTTGGGCAAGGAAGTGCAGTACATGTGTCTCTTTGGCTAGTGCAGTGCTGCCATACCCTTGACAGACACAGAAAAACTGAAACCTGTTGGCAGCTCTGCGGTACACTCAAAAAGCACCAGGGGCAATGGAATTAAATACTCCCTGCATTATGGTTAACTCCCAAGGTCCCACAGCTCTTCCAGAAACGATGCTGGAAAGATGTCAGCCTCCAGTGCCAAAGCTCAAAATCTGTCTTCCTGGAATCGAGATAAAGCATCTGCAATCTCATTATCCAAACCTGGAACATAGCAAGCTAAGAAGGTGATATTAGCTGCCGAGCACACCAGGACAAATTTCCTAACCAACCTCATCACCCTCCCTGACTTAGAGGACTGGCTATTGATGACTGCTGCAACCACCTGATTGTCATACCAAAAACACACCTTTTTGTTCCTCAGCTCTGCTGTCCAGACGGAAACCGCCACCAATAAGGGTAAAATAAATGTGATGTCCTGAACTACTGGCGGCCCCAACCATGATGGAAGCCAATGCTAGGCGCACCAATGCCACTGGAAGTAAACACCAAACCTTATGCTCCCCACAGCATCAGAACACACCTGCAAAGCAGGACCAGGCTCCCACTGCTCTTGCCACAGGGAAACACCATTGAAATGCTGCAAAAATTCTAGCCAAACCTTCAGGTCCTCTTTTACACCCTTGGTGATCCTGATGCGATGATGAGGCTTGCACACCTGCTGTGACTCTGGCTATCCTAGTGCAGAAGGCCCTCCTGGGTGAAACTACCCTGAAGGTGAAGTTGAGATGCCCCAATAGCCCTTGTACCTCCTTCAGAGTGGCCTTGGTGTGCCCTAGCGTGACATGAATGCATTCCCTCATCTTGCCAGGCTTATCCACAGGCAGGCATGACAAACCTTTTACAGAATCAAGCAGGATGCCCACGTAGATGAATTCAGTGGCAGGCCCTTCCATTTTTTCATGGGCCAAGGGGATCCTGAGCTTACCCATTAATGCTTGGAAAGCATACAACAGCCCCACACAGTCACTCTTCCCAGCCTTACCTACAAACAGGAAATTGTCCAAGTAGTGCATAATGTGCTTAGACCTGGTCCAGTACCTTACAGCCCACTCCAGGAAAGTGGTGAAGGAAGAGGTCAAGTCCTCCACAGTGGGGTAATATATACCCCTCCATATAGGTACAAACTGGGCATGTGCAGTCGCACCCATGCCCAGCCCAACAGCCAATGAGATCACGCCAAGCTCGCTCTCATTGGCTGTCTCACTCATGGGCATCCAGGTACCACAGAGCTCACTGCACACCCAGATAAAGCCTGCCCACTTCCTCCTGCCAGAAGAGAGGACCACATGGCTCCATCACCTCACTCCACAAATGGCACCATAGAGCCAGGTAGGTCAAACAGCATGCTTGCGTGAACAGAGACTAACATGTTACAAATGAAACAACAGACCACCAGCATGGAAAAAAAAAAAGGCCACAACTTTATTGATTACAGAGCACAAAGGGTTTGGTGCTTGCAGGGATCTGGATTTCATCGTTAACCAACCCACCTGTTGGGGTAATATATACCCCCCATCCAGGTACTAACTGGGCATGTGCAGTCCCACCTATGCCCAGCCCGACAGCTAATGGGATCACACCAGGCTCACTTCCATTGGCTGTCTTACTTGCAGGTATTCAGGTACAGCAGTGATTGCTGCACACCTGGATGAAGCCTGCCCACCTCCTCCCTGCTGGAAGAGAGGACCACATGATTCTGTCACCTCACCCCACAAATGGGACTGCGCAGCCAGGTAGGTCATGCAGCACTCTTTTTCACACTCACACTAACTGGGTCCCTGCGTCCTACCACATCTGAACCACTGACAATCTTTTAGCTATTTTGAAAGTTCTAGTGGTGGCTGCTGCCTCTAGAATTTTGTCAGAATATTTAATAAGTTACCCAGAGTGCTGAACCTGTTTGGAATTCAAAGAAAAGCAGATTATGCATTATCAGAACATTCCGACCTTATCATCAGTTAACAGGTGTTTTCTACTAATAACAATAGCAATCTGAAATGTGGGGAAAAGGTTCAACACAAATAGTTTGAATGTGGTACTTGCTTGGTAATTTTCCATTATGGCTTAATTACTGCTGTTTCATGGTTGACCAAAATATTTCCAGTATCCTCCTATAATTTGTTACACAGTGTTCTATGCTGTTCCTAAGTAGATTTTCCCAAACTCCTATAAATTGTAAGGTATATGTTTGCTTTGGTGGTAGATTGATCAGCTGTAATGCTGATATCTGGACCAGTACTGTGTTCTTAAATAAACTACTGGCTTCAATTCACTATGCCTCCACTCTTGAACCCATAACTAACCATTTTTTTTTCCTTTAGATGAATGGATATCTGCTGAAACTCTCCAAATCAGTTCAGAATTCAGCTGAATTGGAGCTGCTACTATGTTTCTATCTTGCTCAATGTCTGAAGCTATCAAAGAAACAATAATCACTCCAATGTTGAGGTTTCTAGAAGGTTAATGTATATGTGTACGGGTGTTGGGTGTTTTTGTAGCAAACAAAGCAGAAAGGGCACAATGTCCTTCACTACACAGCTGCTGTAACGTTTTGTCTATCTAGTCTCCCGAAGTTCCTGTCTCATGGGAAAGCTGGGTGTGGTCTAGCATGGGTTAAAAAGCTTGCATCATGTTCAGTATGTTGTCTACACTTCCTTTTTCCCTTGCTGTTGTTTTATTGTTATTGTTTATCTTCAAGACTTGCTGTCTGGAGCCCACTGCTTTATCATGTATTCTACTTTACTCAAATAAACAATTAGTTTAGTCTAGACACAATGCATTTGTGTGGCTGTTTTTCTCGCCTGGAGCAGCTAGCATGGGGGTAGCACTGCTGTGCGGTTTTGCACTCTGGACATGCTCAGGAGAGCTTACCACATCACCTTGACATGCCAGTATATTTTTCCCCAGTTTTGTTCATTTTAGAGAGTTAGCCCATCCCACTTAGTCAAGTATTTAAATAGTCCTTGACAACCTTTCAGCTAGAAAACATTGTTGCAGATTTCTGCCCCAAAGGAACTCAGATCAGCAGAGTCATGCAGGATAATATCTTGAGCTCAGGTGAGATTATTCTCCTTTAAGCTATGATGTGTGTGGCTCACATTTTTATATTTTATGTATGATTATTTAAAAGAGAAGGGACATGAGCAATTATTATATGGTTATATTGAAAGTGACAGTGTCATCCTTTATTATGTTTTACTTGTACTATTACAGAGAAGTGCATGATTTCTATTATATCATCTTCTTTGAGGTTTGTTCTAAGAGGATTTGAAGTAAGTCCATCAATATAATACACACTGAAGTACATTTTCTATCTCACAAGAGTATCAGTGGCTTTGACATATTCCTATTCAAAACAATCTCCAAATTCTTCAAAAGATTAGTCACCACAGTATCTCTCTGAAAAGCTTTTTTTTAAAAAAAAGTTACTTAGTATTATTAAACCATTTCCTTCAGGTTTTCCATTTTCTCTTCTATGTCCTTTTGCCTTGCAGTTAAAAAAAAAACACCTCCCATACCCCAAAACGAATACATGGTTCATGGGTTTAACTCTGGGGCATATCTTTAATTAAATCTTTAACTTCATTACAAACATGTTCTGCACATAATAAGTTAAGTCTATCTCCACTGTGGAGACATACCTTCTACTAGGGATGTAAACCCTTCAGTGTTTCATCCTTGTGTGTAAGGACAAAAAATGATGGTAGTTTTCTCCCTCCTGTGGGAAAAAGTGAATACTGCTCCACTGCATCTCCCCTATATTTTAATGACCCATAGGCTTGCAGAGGAATTATTATGGGGAGAAAAAAGCATAGGTTTTGGCACAAAGAAACCATTGGTTTCTGTGCTGGAAACAGTGGATTCAGTTCAGGAATCAGAAAATTAGAGGGGGGGGTGTACAAAAAACTACATATATTTTTTTTTCCACAAGTAATTGCTATGAAACACTTTGGGACATTTGAATACCAGAAGAAAATTGTGCAAAATTCTCACTGGTCTATTCTTCTTCCTGATTGAGTTACCTGATTACAACTGTCAGCAAACCCATTTGTCAACCTGGAAATAAATAATTATGAATAATCTTCCCATCCTTAACTATTACCACTTTGAGAGCCAAGAGCAATCACTTTTGATAGGTGACGTTACCTTGGGCCTTTCCACACTAGACTGTTATAGCACTTTTATTCCACTTTCAAGATCTTGTGGAATTCTGGGGTTTGTAGTTTCCTGCCAAAGAGCTCTCTGGCTGAGAATTCTAAAGGCCCCTCCCTAAACTGCAAGTCCCAGGATTCCATAGGATGTCGAAAGTGGAATAATAGCACTATAACAGTGTAGTGCGGAAAGGCCCCTTGTTTCCAAAACAACCACCTCCCATACCCCAAAACGAATACATGGTTCATGAGTTTAACTCTGGGGCATATCTTTAACTAAATCTTTAACTTCATTACAAACATGTTCTGCACATAATAATTCCAAGCACCGATCCCTACTAAAGATTGCCTACTCACCATAGTAGTTGAGTACAGGAGAAGTACACATCTAAGACATGACATGGTATGCACAGAAATACATTAGCATGCCCAAGCATAAAGCATGTTCCCTTTTCTAGGTCCATTTGATCCTATAAGCAGGGTTCAAAAACTTCAGCAGATTCAAGTGTCATTTTCTACCCCTTGGACCTGCCATGGGCTTCACAGGCTGCCAAAAATGACAAAAAAGGCAAAGGGCCCTGAAATCTATTGAATAGGTGAATCACCAGTCCTGGAAGCTTCAACAACTCATCTCTTTTTATGAGAAAAAACGGAGGTCGAGTAGCCACAAAATCAGGCTTGAGGGCCACGTGCCACACCCTGCTCACCCTAATGTTAGCTGTGAGAGGTTTGCTTCAGGTAAGCCTCTCTTCACAGTGCGTCAGGGTGCTAGCTAATGTTCCTTTACGCCCTTCTTTTCACTTTCTGCCCATGCTGAACCTGTCTGACACTTCCAAATGATTTAAGGAGAAAGTACTGTCAACATGTAATGTCTTACATGACTTGGAATCATGAGCAGAATGGTAAAAACTACCACCACCACTTGGTGCCATGTGGGAATTAGCTAATCTTATTTTGTCAGAAGTTGGGTTGAGGAGGCATAATACTGTGGAGCAGAAATGTGGCTTGGGAGAAGGCATGGCTGCCTTAAATAACATGGCCATACCTACCCTCTTTGGCTGTACTGCATTAAGCAGCATTGCTGGCATTCCTCACACCTCTGTCATTCTGCGGGAG
This sequence comes from Cyclura pinguis, assembly GCA_030412105.1. Lineage (NCBI taxonomy): Eukaryota > Metazoa > Chordata > Lepidosauria > Squamata > Iguanidae > Cyclura > Cyclura pinguis. The sequence continues at coordinate 62,854,516 of CM059599.1, forward strand.
TCAGGACTAGGTTTAACAAAACAGACTTCTATAGTAGTTTACAGATGATTATGCTGATTACAGCATAAGATTCTGTATGCTATAAATTTCTTGATCAGATACATGAAGAATTTAGTCAGAATTTCAGGAATATATGCAGTCCACATGTGGAGCATGCAGGTTGTAGACAGTGACATCAGAGGAAAATAAAATGCACCAAGTACTAAGAGTGCCAGTGCTTTCATTGTATCCATGTTTGAGTTGGGAGAGGGGGATAAATTCTGAGAATTCCTAGTGATAAGCAGTCCTAAGCTAGACCAATAACCTGCCTCAATATAATGTGACCTTAGATGGATTGGCTAACCGTCCACAAAGAAAAGCTGTGGTCCACACAATGATGAGACTGCCCAGTCCAGCTTTTGATACACATCATTAATTCTATACAGCTCTCCAGTCATTACCCTCATGAACACAACTGAGTTTGCACATACATCCCCTTTGTGGGACAGTGGTAAAGGTCTTTTCCAATGTATCAACACCATTAAAATATTCTCCTACTTCTGCAATGCATTTTCAATACTATATGCTTTTTAGGGAGTTAATAAAAGTAGCAAAGTACCACTTATAACCACTGGTAAATCAGCACAAACCATGCATTGGAGATATTGGAGATATTACTTGTTTGCATCTCCTTACCCAACTAGGACTCAGGGAAGCCTGCAAGACATACCGGTAAAACTATACCAAAGTTAATGTTGCAATGCAATTAAACATTCTATAGAATTAAGCATCTAAAGTATACCTTCTGAAAATGAAAAATATGAGTATAGTAATGAATATAGTAGAAGACACTGTTGAAAGTCCTTTGTTACCGCCATTGCTAGCCCGAGCTTGGGGGATGTTAAAAGATATCTTTTGATATCAATAATTCGGCCTCACATACCCATTCCCCTCCACGTGCTTGCGAGGTCCCCCGGACAAGCACGCAGACAGGCTCGGCCGATAATCGCCATAATATTCGAACACAATACAGGCAGGCCAGAAATAGCCGACTTGCAGCTTCAGGAGACCTCAAGGTAAGTACCTCAATTATGTATGCACACATCTCTCAAAAGATCCTCTGCCCCGCACTGGCAGTTTGATGATCGAACTATACAACGCTCAAGCACTCCGCGTTTGCATACTGACTATCCTGTTGACAATTTGGCTATAATTCAATCATTCAAATTCTGACCTTTCGGAGGCTTTGTCTCCAGCCCCAAACTCATTGTTTTCCCCAAGTCCGAACTAGCCTGCAGTCATAATGCTCCTTATAAAAACCCCTGACTTTGAGCGCTTCCTTGGATCACTCTTGGCATCCATCCCACCTTGCTGTCGCTTGGTCCAGCGAGCCTTCCCCTCAGCCCCACGTGCTGAGATCCACACTCCCCAGCTTCTCCGCTTCCAACCGGGCTTCAGGACAGGTGAAGTATCACCCAAACCAACAACTCCTCTAAAAATCCCTCTATCCCACTCCCACCTTTATTTCCTTAGTTATCTGCGTGAGTGTGCTGCATACACTGTTTGATAGTGTTTTAGTAAAACAACACTTATTATTTCAACTTCTGTGTGCTCCTTGACTCAGCCTGACCCCGTAAACATAGGGTTCAAGATCTCGCTACTCTACCCTGCCTCTCGTATTGCTAGGCTGTGCTCTTGGCTAATTTCCCCAACTTATACAAGTGAGAGAGCATTTAAGTGTCCCTCTCGGGACCCCAGAAATCAGGGTAACACCTTTCTTTATAATCAGGCAATTCCTCAAAGACTACCAGACTATAAAAGTCTAAAATGATGGAAATGATCATATTCCTAGAAAAACCTTTCAAGAACTTTGGAGGATTCACCAAGATATGGAAAAATGGAGAGAAAACAAGAAAGAAAAATTTCCCAGTATGATAAAACATCATCTCTCCTACTGCTGTTTATAAGGATGCACGAAAAAACTGTAAACCAAATGGTTGTGTTTTCCCACGTAATCGAGCTCAAACAACTGCCAAGAAGCTGTCACAAAACAAGAGAGCAGTATGGTGCATGCACCAACTTGCAGAGAGATGCCTAATTGTGTTTGCCTTTGTTTGTGAGTAAAGGCAATTATGTGATAAAAATAGGGTTATCAGGTGTCCCTTATTATGAGAGATGTTTCCCATTTGAGGGTTGGAAAGCTTTTCCTTTTATTTATTTATTTTCATAAAAATCTTTATTAGTTAAAATTATATAAAAAACAGAACAGAACAGAACAAAACAAAACAAAATATACAAACACAAAAACAAAAAAAGACACAAAAAATTCCTTGCCAGTTTTATATTGACATTGTCTCATCATTCTAATTCCATATCAATTTCTTACTTACATATATATACATATTAGAATAGCTTTTCATCATTACTTCCCTCTTCGACTTTAGAACATGTTTAACATTTATCTATCTCCTTTATGGTCTTATAATCTTTTGTAATCTCTATTCTTATTTTCAAAAATCTATATTCAACATCTTAATATCCTTCTATGAATTCCTGTAGTAATTTATTGTATTATCCCATTGTTTTATAAATCTTTCTTTACTCTCTCCTCTTAATATATATGTTAATCTGTCCATCTGGATTATATCGTACAGTTTCCCATTCTTCAACTGACGGCATCTTTTTCATTTTCCATTTTTGTGAGAAAGCTTTTCCTTTTATATGACTTAACAAGATGACAAAATTCCTGTATTTTGAGGTGTGGAGCCTTCATAAGGCATTAGATCCTGACTGATTTTGGAAGCTAAACAGGGTCAGCCCTCATTAGTACTTGGATGGGAGACTGCCAGCAAATACCAGTTTCGGTAGGCTGTGTTCCAGAGGAAAGAATTGGCAAAACCACTTTCCTTACCAATGAAAACCCCATTAAATTCATGGGATTGGCATGAGTAGACAGGCAGCTTGAAGGCCTATATACATATAAAAAGGTTGTGTCATGCATCTTGCAATTTATGAATGGGAGCACTATGTTAATTTTGCATAAAATGAAATTTCAGAAATACATGAAATCAGTGCTTTCATTTGCTATTTAGGTAGAAGGCAAATTTGTTAATACTGCTTCCTGATTGTCAACCCTGCATATCATGAATTTCTGCTGTCTCTTATTCCTGTTTTGAAAACCTAGTAACACTAAATGAGAAGAATTTAGAAGAAGCTTTTTTTTTTCCTGGTTGTCTGGAAAATTCTTGGAACTGTAGTCCCAAAAGTAACTTTTCGAAGCTTTGAAGAGACAGAATGTGTTAAGAGTAGAGATGGGATGAAGCCAGAATTTTCTGAATCAAAATCCAGATCCTAATCACTGGAAGGTTCTGCGAATCCATGAATCTCACGAATCTTGAATCTTTTGAATCCTTTTTTACAAAAGGGTTTAAAAAGTAAGGGAGACAAAGCACTTCCACTGAAAAGTGTTTTGAAGCAGAATTTGACATCTTTGTTTAATGAAAAACAAATTAAATAATAGTTTTCACTTTCAGGAAAACATATCCATATACTTCTTATTAAGAATTACATGTAATTTGGAAGTAGCTCCAGATGTTAGAGTAGACTCCTGGGTTGACTATTACAAAACAAAACAAAACAAAAGGGCAAGGATAATCTAGGGAAAGACACACTCTCTTAGCCTTAGCAAAAACCTAGGCAAAGGCAAACCTGCCTCTGAAGAAATCTGGCCAGGACAATTGTCATAGTTTTGCCTTAGGATCTTGCCAGATTGAAAATGACATGATTTTCCTACACAAGCAGGAAAATGTGGATTATTAATCCCACATTTTCCTGCCTGTGTAAACTGGGCCACATACTACAATACAGAGATAATCCAGGTCAAAACTGGATTGTTCTTTGCATAGCTCCTCCTGGCATCCTGGGGTTTGTAGTTTGATGATGCACTAGTGCACTTTGGCAGAGAAGGCTGTGACACCTTGTCCAACTACAAACCCCAGAATTGTGTATGAAAGAGCTTTGCAAGGGAGCCATGCAAAGGAATCTTCTTCAGCTGTCCTTGAAATCTCAAGAACACTGTACTTTCCAGTCAAGTCTCAAGTCCTAAAACAAGGAAGGCACTTTAAAAAAACAAAAACACCAGCCTCTAGCCCAGTCTCAATTCTCTACCCGGATGACCAGTCTCAAGTCCTAAAACAAGGAAGGCACTTAACAAAAACAAACAAACACTAGCCTCTAGTCCAGTCTCAATCCCTACCTTCCAGTCTCAAGTCAAAAGAATAGGAAGAAGAGAATAATTATCTTGCAGAGGTAGGCAGCCACAGGTGCAGGCAGCAGGAGTGAGCTTGATCCGGGGCTCTTGCACCAGCTCAGTCCTCCTGGTGTGCAGGAAAGCGACTCTCGCCAGCCCTGCACCCCCGCGCCGACCTAATCCAGGGCTCTTGCGCCAGCTCAGGCCTCCTGGTGTGCAGGAAAGCGACTTTTGCTGGCCCTGCACGCCCGGGCAGGCTTGATCTGGGGTGCTGAGGGCCTGGGGCATGCAGAGATTCAAACAATTCGATTCACTTGTTTTGGCCCAGGGATTCGGATTCACGAATCTCGAATCCTTCTCAAGGATTCAAGGATTCGGTTAGCCCATCCCTTGTTGAGAGATAAGCAGGACACTTCCATTATTTGAATAGAAAAATACTATATGGAGTATCAGAAGATAATCTTGAAGCCACACAGGCACCAGTGTCTCAGTGGGGAGAGCGGAAAAGCCTGTTGCCTCCTTCAGCAACTACTGCTATATGAAAAGGAAGGGCAGCATATCTGGAAGCTTTCTAGCAGGCAACAGCATAAGGATAGCTCAGTAGAGCTACTTGATTCCCCAGAGCAGAAGGATTATCATTTGTGCTTTTAATGCCTTGACTCCAGCTACCTGAAGTAGCGATTTGCACATACACACACACACAACGTGTTTCATAACTTGTCTTCAACTTACTGTTAAAGAAAACCTTGTCAGCTTAGTTAGTAATTTGCTTAAATCACATTTGTTTTATTACGAGATTCAGTTCATTTCATCATTTTTTTTTCCTTTATTTATTTTTAAATAGAGCATTCTCAAGAAAAAAAGATGTTAACTGCTTCCTCCTCCCCAAAGAAAATGGCAGCCACCACAGATCCCACCTATGGGGAGGGAGCCGTGACCCTTTTCTCCGCTCAGAATGAATCAGAATGCCATAATAATATCAGGGGGGAGACTGTCAAGAGCGGTTGTCAAACTCTACTGTTGAGAGAAGAAAGTAACTGCTGCACCCACTCTCCCCAAATGCCCCAAATGATAGGAGTGGATATGAATGGGAGTCCTGAATAAAAGTCCCATAGTTTCCCTTTCATTTCTCTGTAAAGACTTTTTTTCCCCTCAGAATAATAAGACCGATTTGATTCAATTGTAGCTATTTATTCATTTATTCATTTCATATCCTATCTTTTCCTATTACTGTGACAATGTGACAGTAGAAACACAATAAAAATATAAAATGAATAAAAGTGTAATAAATTTAAAACACTATTCCATTTGAAGAAAAATACAATACCCCGTACAGTTAAAATCCTATGCCCAAGCAAGCAAGGTCAGTCAGCCCAAGCCTTAAAAATGTTTTGCCTACTGGTCAAAAGACAACAAAGAGGGAGCCATTCTAGAAAAAAAGAACTTTTTTTTTTCATTTGTTACCAAATGAATGCACGGCTCAGTTTGAAGTTGCCCGCTCAAAGCAGCATCTCTGGTGGTGCTGCAGGGAAGAAATCAGTGCCTAAAAAATAGGATCTGACAGTAGGCCTGAATCTACTCTTAGGGTTTAACACAATAAAAGTTTAGATATTGCAGATGTATAACTGAAAATCCACCAGTTTATTACTTGACACCTTTCCTAATGGTTTTCAAAGTGAGAAGAGACAGAGAAAGATAAAAATAACAGCTATCCGGTAAATGGGATAATCCACTTCCAAAGCAACAATTGCCAGGGACAATGCTGCACAATTTTGGCCGATGAAGCCAGAGAAGAATTATAGTATTCTCGACTTTGTGGGTACCCTAAGAATTTTGACAGAAGACAAGTAAAAAGCAGTGCATCTTTGTGTTTTATAGGTTTGCATCCCCTTACAGAAGATCAACACTTCTCAGTAAAATTGAAATCCATAAATCTGTACTATAAAGTTTAATAGTCAAGAGTGTCAAGTGTTCCTGCGGTTCCTACAACAGTAAGAGGCTGAGCCCACAGCCGCCCCCCCACCCAGTTTTTCTCAAGATCCAATTACATGGATATGTATATTTTCCTTCCTTTTGACAGGAGGTGTGTGCTATGGGTGGAAAGAGAGTATTACAGATAATAGAGACATTAGCAAACTTATATGAATCCCACTCTTGGCTGATCCATGCAGATTCCATCTGTGGGCATTGTATATGTTGTTCTGGATGCAACCAGAATTTTGGTGCATACTTAGGTGCAATTTGGTAGGTGAAGCATGCATGTACCCCTTCTTTTATTGTGTCCTAGGAACAACTGCATGGCTGGTCTTGCGTATGTATGTACACACATGTTGGCTGGAATCCTTGTAGTGTCACATGTGTGTACATATGTACTTTTAAGTCAACTACTGACCTTTAGTGATTTCATGGATTTCATAGGGTTTTATTTGGTAAGGAATATTCAGTAATGGTTTTGCCAGTTCCTTTCTCTAAAATATAGCCTACAGCACCTAGTATTCATTGTCTCCCATCCAAGTACTAACCAGTTGACTCTGCTTAGCTTCCAAGATCAGATGGGATCTGGCACCTTTAGGGCATTTAGGCTAGTATCATACATGAATGAAAATTCATGCTGACATAAACAATGTTCTACAAGTGTAACCATTCCACATGTGCCTAAATCCTATTGTTAGTCCTGACTAAAGAATACTCATATCATTTAGATTTACCTATGTGTTGACTCACCATTCAACAATTTATTCAATGAGTCTACTCTAGTAAGGACTAACAGGATTCCAGCCACACAGTTGCATATGCTTGGCTGGTACATGGCTTTGAAGTTCCAACCACTGTGCATTTCTCCACTGCACCATGGAACAATAAGTAGGCACACTGTCAGGCATTATGCAATTATGCAATTGATTGCACAGTGTCAACAGATAGCATTTAATTTTCCTCTGACTACACTCCACAACCCCACATGTGAACTGTATATGTAGCTCTGTCTAACTGAGTGTAGATTAATGTCTCTCAGCCATGATGTAGGATCTTATCCATTGTCCTATTTAGTAGTAGTACAATTTTGCTGACTTTCTCTTAATTTCACTTGCACTTTCTATCCATCCCCTTTTCATATCATGTTTAAAGACTTTCTGTTTCCTTTCTGTTCTGGTGTAATTTTAAAATTCATATATATAGTTATAGTTACTTATAGTTATTACAGTTGTAGTTACATGCATTTCAGATTTCGGATTAAAATATGTGTGCTATTCTACACAGACAGCATTTCTTGCCAATGCTTTGTAAAGCCTCATAAAGAAACCCAAAGTTGTGTAGCAGCTTGAGTGATGGGCTAACACTCTTGGAGACCAGGATTTGTATCCCCACTCAGTCATTTGGTGACCTTTGGCAAGTCACTCAACCTTAGAGCAAGGCAAAATTTCTATAAATAATAAAGCTTGCCAAGAAAACCTTATGAAAGGATTGCCATAAGCTGGAATTGACCTGAAGGCATATAACAATAGCAAAATTCTCATAAATGTGCAGATGTTTGAGGTTGGGTGCACATTTCCTCACAAGTCTTGAGAGGTGTGAAAATGGTATTTTCACAAGACTGTTTAGTTCAACAAAATTTCTTTCTGTTCCTCATGGTACTTAATGGTACACGTCAGTGATCAAACTTGGCAAGTAAAGTATGAATATTTCTAGAGTCCTGTTTCATTTTAGACAGAACTAAGGGCATTCCACAAATTATTATTCTTGTCAGTCTTCATAACTAAAACAGTTTATATTGTCATTCCCCTTGGGCTGGGTCCACTTGTTTGCATTTTTGACCGTTCTATAAGTCAGAGGGCCCAGAAAATGTTCTCCAAGCAAAGAGGGCTTTTGATAGATTTGTGAACCAGCAAAGTTTTTGTGAACCTTTTTAACTACATGAAGTGGCACTCCATGTCAAGGTGGAAGGAAACAGAAAGATATACAGTTTCCACATTTTGTACTGCTAGAGTATTGTTGTTGTGTGCCTTCAAGACCCTCCAACTTATGGTGACCCTAAGGTGAACCCATTACAGGATTTTCATGCTCAGAAGAGGTTTGCATTTGCCTCCTTCTGAGGCTGAGAGACTGTGACCTGACCAAGGTCAGCCAGTGAGTTTCCATGGTTGTATGGAGATATGAACTCTGTTCTCCAGAGTGGTAATCCAATGCTCAAACCACTACACCATGCTGGCTCTCACGGCAGAAGTATACCTGAATAATTCAATTCTGTTATGATCAGTGTGGGAAACAGGCTTACCTTTGTAAAATCCTGGCTAGGTCACATACCCACTGGTGCCCTTTTAGAGATGGGTGGAAATTTACCAACACTGACAAATTTCTTCACACTGGAAATGGAAACAACTTGAGATTAAAGAAAACTCAATGAGGGAGCAATGGAAACGGTCAGATTTGTCCATCAAGAATTAGGACTTTGAACACTTAATTCTTAGGTATCCACTTTTGAATCTCTATATATTCATCCATGTTAGTATGTAATTGTCAGGGTGCTAGGTATCCACCTCAGAGCATGTACAGAGTGCAAAAAATAAGAAGCAGTGCCAAACAAACGTAGATAGCCCTGAGAGCATTCCAACATGCTTTTGTTGTGTTCAAGTGTCTGATATAGTTTAATTGTCTGTCTTCCACTGCCAGAACAATACTGCTATGGGCCTTCTCCTCAATCAAGGCATCTGCTATGGTGAGGGGAGCTGGAGGAGGATATTCAACAGCCCTCCAATAGCCTTTTCTCCAGAGATACATCTTCATTTTTACTGCCCATGATAAATATCTCCTTTTGTTCATTCATTCTAGTTCAATCTTTCCCACCAAGCATGAATGCCATCTCTGCAGCCTTCTACTGCCTTCCAAGCCCCTGCTATGCCAAGAGTCTCACTCACCAAGACCTTTCTCCAAGGCAGGCTTCCACCAGGCAGCAGCAGACAGGAACCGGAGCTTCACTGGAGCAAACTGGCACAGGAAGGGCATAAGGCTGGGCCCATAACCTGTCAGGGTGCTAGGTATGCACCTCAGAGCATAAGAAGCAGTACCAAACCACTGCCAGCTGCTTCAGACTGAAAAAAACAGCCACACAGGCTCATTGCATAAAGGTAAAGTGCCATTTATTCAAACAAAGCACAAAATAAGCATAGGGCTTCAGGCAGCATGCCTAGAAGCAAAAACAACAGATATAAAACAGCATGGAAGACAGACATATAGTATGGCCAGAGGCAGTATCAAAGGTGGCCAGAGACACTTTACTGAGCAAGACCTAAACCTTTTAAGGGCTTAACCACACTCAAGTATAATCGACTGATCCAATATATCCACAGCATACATTCTCCCCACACTGGATGCTTTCTTATGAGGCAGGACCTTGTGAGCCAAGGTCTGCTGCCAAGGTCAAAATGACTTCATCTTTTCGTCCACCAGAAAAACCTCCTTGAATATACCACACTCACATTCTGAATGCTCTGACATTAATAATGTCTCTTCTTTCTTTTTTCAAGAGGTTCCTTAGATTTAACAGCTGTACCAACTGAATATGACCAATGCAAATGGGACAAATTTTCATTTCAGTTCAGTTCATGTTTAATGAATTGTTACAAATTTCTTCATATTCAGAATGGAAAGAACAGGAAGTTTTGGAAAAAAGAATGCAGAAGAAAACCAAATAGACAGATTTTCTCATCTTCTGATTACAATTATAATGCTAAACATTGACAAAATAAACAGGGCATATAATAAGGTAATAATATTGAATTCTCATCTTGTGATTAATTTATTGACAGAATAAATATACTTCAGGGCCATTCTGAGCCTGGGTTGCAAATGGAAGTAATCAGCCTACTGGAAACCTCAAAACAAAGCCAAGGGCATTTCTGAGGCCCTTTTCGCACCTTACCTTTTTCCCGCTGCTGGGTTGGGGTTCTCGTGCGAGAAGGCTTGGGAGGAACACTGCCGTGTCCCTGCTGCTTCAGCTCCGCAGCTCCTTCCTCCTCACGCAAGCTCCCCACCTCTTCCTTCCGCAGTGCAGCCTGGGAGTTAGAGGCTGCGCTGGGGCAGGAAGCGCGACTGGCGTGGCTCAGGAGGCTTCACACGGCAGGTAAGTGCACACGAGGCCCCGGAGCGATGCTTTGAGCTGAAAATGAAAAGGTGCATGCACAGTCCACATCAGGCTCTTGAGTGTCGCGTAAATGTGAGTGCGTCATGCAGACCGCTCCCCACATTTATGCGACGCTCAAGGGGCCCTTTCGCTTCAAAAATGCCATGCGCAAAAGGCCTAAGTGTTTGTTGTTGTTGTTTGTGTGCCTTCAAGTGGTTTCCGACTTATGGCTACCCATTTTATGGCAGCTGAGAATGCCCGATGTGTCCAAGGTCACCCAGGGGGTTTCCATGGTTGAGCAGGAAACTGAACCCTGATCTTCAGTGCTCGAACTACTACACCATGCTGGCTCTCTTTCTCAAAGTGGTGGGTTCCTCATATTACCATTTAGAAGGCATCATACTGTCATTCTGTCCTTCTTTTCTTAATGAATCTTCTATGGCAAGAAAAGGAGAGAGGAAGTCGAGAATGTCAGTATCTGTTGCTCCTTAAAGCTGGAATTGCCTCCCTGGACATTTGTGGACTGCTCTTTTTCTTGTTTTTAAATTCCAGTTAAAAGCTTTTTTTTTTTTTGGTTCTCCAAAGCTTTTGGATTTTTAGTTTAATATTGCTTTATTATCTTGTATATTTTGATGACATGTATTTGTCATTTTCTTTACTTATATTGCATTGGGTTTTTGTATCAGATGAGGATTATCTGTTTCATAATTGTATTGTGTCATTTTTATATTTGCTTTACTCTGTCATTCCCTTGCATGTGCACTAAACTGTACACTATATAAATAAATGATAATGATAGTCCCATACTACCCAGAACACATGAAATCTCATCTGAGTTCAGAAATTAAGCAAGGACAGGCCTGGTTGTCCACCAGAGATCTCTAGGTAGGCCTAAGGAAGAATGTTGTCTGAAATGCCAGAAAGCTGATTTATACTCAATCGATGGTCTGGTTTAGTATGAAACAGCTTTGTTCCTTCTCCCTCTAAAATTTAGTGGATGAGGCATGGTGGTGGTATAATAAAAGCCTCATATGAAACTACTCTGAGACTAAAGTGAACTGGCCCATAGAGTCCACACTCAGCTCAGCCTATCTTCTCTGCTAATTTCCTCAGCTCCCTAGGAGTAAGCATTGACCTCTTCTTGTTCAAGAATGCCCTTTCTTCTTTTCCTCCCATGAACCTCTTATGACTAAAGCTGATGAGCAGCATCGAAAGGTTGATTTTTTTAGACTGCAGTTCCCAAAATCCTCTGGCCATCACAGCCACTATTGATACATATTGTTTTATAAACTGAGAATCTCGTAAATGAAAATGTCACCCAACTGTATCTATGAACATTCTGTTTGGCTGTAGTATTCACCACCGGTTATGCTTGTAGGGGGATTTTAATTCAAAAATTGATAGCTATTGGTTATACTGGCTGGGACTATAGTCCAAAAAAAACAAAACAAAACCCAACCCCTTTTCCAAAGTGATAGTGACAAGTATTGCATTATTGTCTGTTTTATAAAAAGAACTATATAAATGAAAATGTAATCTGAGAGTGTATATGAAATCTCTGATTGATTACAGTGACAGCCCCTGAAATCCTGAAACTATCTACTGGCTTTTGCTTTGCCATGTCTGTTAAGCAGCAAGAAAAAATGAAGATGTTGACTGCTCCCCCAGCCCTGAGACAGTTTGATATTAATGGCATCAAATTGGGGTTGAGGAATCTGCCTTCATAAAGATTTATATTAAGTACAGCCTTTGCTTCCTTTGAAGTGTTTCTGAATGTTTCATTATGAAAGGGAATGATCAACTTTGTAGAAAATGTTAAGTCAAGTTCTGTTGTTTTCTGAAATATTTCAAGGGTTTTGACTGAAATTAGTGTGGATGTTAATGGGAGAAAGAAATGACGCTCCTTGTTTCCTCTAGAGAATATAAATGGGGAGAACAACTCAAATTACAGAGAAAGATAATGAGATTCGTGAATGAAAAACAAATCAAAAAAATTAATAGCTTGATGATAACAACCTGCCAACTTTCCCATCACAGCTAACAATTTTTGTTATTTTCTAGGAGTGACTGATACCTGGCCGTGACAAAGAAAGGCCCTTACAAAGGGAAGGATATCATTGTAAAAGAGAATGAGTTTCCAGGATGTCAGCATGAGAATCTCATCACTTGTTTATTTCACAGGATGCCTCCAAATACATTTTTAAAACAAATCTCTGTTTCCCAGTGGCAGTCAGTAATCCGACTCGGGATGTTTATGATTTCTTTCTCTGATGATTTTAGACTTGTTTTCAATCTCTTGGGTATCTTGAGCTGCTTTTTAAACATCAGCAGTGAAGAGATAAATTAATTTATTAGTGGCAAGAGGACATAGCCCAGTAACAGCATACATGGTTTGTATGGAGAAGATCTCAGCCTCAATATCCCACATTTTCAACTGAAGTCTTTACAGGTAGCAGAGAAGATCTCTGCCCAAGACCACAGAGAGTCATTGTCAGTTTGCATTTACAATAATCAGTATCAAGAAGCTTCATATACTCATAATTTTTTATGTTTAGAAGAATACGTATGGACGGAAACAGGTGACCCTCCAGAAGTTTTTGTACTGTAACTCACATTGTCCCTCTTCACTGCCTATGTGGGGTAGAGCTGAATGAACTTCAGAGCTATGGGTCAGGTGTTTCCCACTCCTGGTGTGAAGTCTGTTTGTGAAATGAACATCTCTGTCAGGCAGCTCAGACCCATTGGAGTATAAATTTTATTCTTTCTTTTGGGGATGGGTATATATTAGGCATATAAAAATATTCACAAATTGTCTCATCATTGAAAAGAAAACAGGTGTGGGCACATCAACAGTCAATCACCACAGGGTGTCCCCCCCCCCATCAGTGAGAACGTGGAAGGAAGCACTTAGGAGGTGTTTCTAGGAGTTTTTACTGAAGAAGAATATTTTTATGTGGGAAAAAAATTACACAAAACCCACTGCATTTTGTGCAAAAAAAAAACACAATTTTTTTTCTGTGCAAAAATACTATTTTGTATTAAAATGTTTTTTACATATATTTTCACAAGTTCTGATTTGTGAACCATCATTTTTAAAAAGCTTGTAATTTTACTCAAAGGGGGAATTCTCTGCAATTTTTCCTTCTCACATACAAGAATTACAGGCAATGATTTGCATCACCGATATAGATAGCAGTGTATGTATGTATGTATGTATGTATGTATGTATGTATGTATGTGTTTCTATATTTGAAGATTTTTCAGTTGAGAAGAACCATGGACTCCAGCATTTATTTTGTTTATTTAGAATAGGAGGATGGAGGACTGAGACCCCCTCAATGGTCTGGCAGAAGTGGATCACCAAGAATCTTGTGTAGTTAAGCTTTCTTAGGAATGATCAATTAGAAGTGTACTAAATGACTGAGCACTAAGTGATATTAAGACAACTGTTGTTGTTGTTGAACTCTCCCAGAAATATGAAAAACCATGTCTGAAATCTAGCCTATATGCACTTGCTTAGTATACATAGGACACACCAAACACACGGAGGACATTTCTAAGTACACTGTGCTTGTAAGAGTCTTCATTTTTAAGGAAGTTTCAGTGATAATGAATGTGGAGATCATCCCCCCTGCTTTGCAAGTATCTGTGAGTAGGTGAAATTAATAACAATCTACCTGCCAATGTTGAGCCCTGCCACCACCATTTTCTTAAAAGCAGTTCCAGGTTCTCTGCAAAGAGCAACACATCAGCCACTAACTGTCATTAAACATGCTTACTTGTGTGCGAAATCATGTAAAAGGCAATAGATTCAGGACCGAATTTCAACCTGAGATGAGACGATGAAAGAAGTAGAACAGAAGCAATGCACGAGCTTAAATATCTCCGTCTGGCATTCAAGAAGCAAGTAGCTGGCTATTTGAAGAATAGGAGCAGTCTACATTCGGTGGCCTGGACAAGTTACTTAGGCCACTGTGCCTTTTGTTCTATGTGATTTTAAGGGAGGGACCTGGATTAAGGCACCTTTGTGAGGAACAAAAAAGTAGTTCTGCTCAAAGTGTAGTAGAGAAACTGCATTCAAATTCAGAAAAGGAGATGCAGACCAGAGAATCCTAACGGACACTAATTTAATGCATAACAAGCTCCATTTTCACTGGAACAGAAAGTGCAATCAATTAGTGGTGAAATATGCAGTTTCATGAGGGACTATTCAAAGACCTAATGGAAATGGAGACGAGGGGAAGCGACCAAACAAGACTACAGAGAGTGAGTTAAGGCTTGCAGGGAAAAGATAAGGGAAGCAAATTACAGAATGAGAAATTGCTGGCTGTGAGCGCTAAAGGAGAAAGCCTTTACCAATTATGGAAGGGGAAATGGGAGGGAAGGGACACATTCTTGGCTCTCATACAGGTGTACAGCTTTCCTTCCATGAAAAAGAAGCTGGATCAGCTGAGGAATACACTGAATTCTGTCCTCTATCCAATGGTGGCTAGGGAGTTTCCATGTCAGTAGGATGGTAACATGCTCCAGGTTTTTGTCCATGCATTGAAGAAGCTATCCAAGTTTCTGAAACCTAACCCGCACATTGGCACAGCACATTGAATAGGTCAGTTTAATTCAGACTAAAACCTGGAGTAGATTCATTAAGATGGAAGCTTCTAACCACGACCACTTCTGTCTAATCATTCCCTGGAACTGCAGATTGACTCTCTTGCAAGATTTTTTTGGGGAACAGTATAGATTCCTTCTATTAATGAAAAAAGCCTGGCAAGTGAATATTCAAAGATACAGCAAGATGAGCAAAAATGATCCAGATTACTGGCTCTGTTATTTTCGCTTTAGCTGTGACACAGGACATTGAAGATTTGCACCCATAATGCATCACTTGCCAAGAGCCTGCCAATACTGGAGGACATTTAGGTATCATCCAAGGGAAAATTCTCCTAAAGCAAATAACATTTTGTGCATAGTATCTTTTCAAAAATGTGTTAGGTAGTATGAATATTCAGATATCTTAAAATGTTTCTAGCCAGAGAAATAATTCAGTAACTTTAAATATGAAAAATAAAATATTGCATCTTTCCCCTTTTCAGGACCTGAAATTCAAAACAAATAAATAAATAAAATCTATTAGTGGTGTGTGTCTTTGTAGGCAAAGAGACATAATCCAGGGAGAGCAGAAGGAGGGGGGGAGGGACAGAGAAAGAGAGAGAGAGAGAAAGAGCTTGAAATGTACTCAAAAAAAAACAAAAACAGAACTTGTTCCATTCCTCCATGCACCACCTGTTGATACAGGCATCTGAGAAATTCTATCATTAATGTTTCCAGGAGAATTTCTGGAGTGCTATTAGATTTGCAAAGAAGCCACATTCGTCCTGCACAGCAAGCATTATTTAATGTTCAGTTGGACGTATTTTCTGCAGTAGGAAATAGTTTGTTGACGTCGTTGTTCAATAGGCAACATGAGCTATAATCAGGAACATAGTTAATGCTATTGAGCAAATAGGTGAGAAAAAAAATAAAGCAGTCAACAATTAAAATGACTACTGTTACCGTGGTGTTCATAACCTTATTTTCTTATTTTCTGTATTTTCTGTTTTCTGTAGGCATTGCTAGGTACATCCAATACTTCTTTTTCATGATGGTTGCACGGCTTACTTTTCTTCACTTCTTCTTTTCAACACCAGATATTATATTATTATTATTATTAAATTATTATTTATTATTATAGCAATTTTGTCCATTCTGGTTTAGTCTATAGTGATACCATACTCCAGAAACACTGACCATGTATCTTCAGTTACTGTCTCAGGCTTTCTCTGTCAATTTCTGTGATGCACTGAAACATAGCACATGGTGCTCGACGGATCAGGAAGTAACATCCTGTTGGTGCCAGCCCTCTGGCTGCTTGTGCAGAAGGGGAAAACCTTAGAATACACCCTGCTGAACAGTAGAGATGCAAATTTTCACTTCTAACTCTCAAAGGAAACAACAACTCATTTTAGCAATTTTAGCAGTACAACAGAAGTCTTTGAAAATTGCCTTGAAAATTGTTTTCAAAGACTATTTGCATTGTGGAATATGTTCTGCACAAAAATGCAAAAATGTAAAATAAAACTGTAGTGGCCCCAGCCCTACCAGACCCCATCTTATATTTCCCCAACTGAGGGAACTAACACTGTCCAGATAAGGGAAGGCAGTTCTTCTTACTGGGCCTGCCAGCTCAGGGCCTCAGCTTTGTGAACAGGTGGCAAGCACAGGTGAGTCTAGGAGAAAAAAATGTTTTCTGTGTGAAAAAAAATGAAATTTTACACAGGAAAACTCCCCAGTGATGACACTTTTAGGCAGGAAATAGCATTTTCTGCACAGAAAATGTCTGTACAGAAATATTTTTTTTCTGTACAGAAAAGCCCTGTTAACATCTGAAATTTTTTCAGAGAAAAAGTCCCAAATTGCAAAGATTCTCATCAGCCCAAGTTTTTTCACGTCAAGGTTTCCCAGTGCTTGAGAAACATTTTTCAACCATCTCTAAAATGTTTTGGAAAATTCTTCCATTCCTACTGTATAGCTTGCTTTTGTTGAGAGAAAAAATATGTAAAACAACAAAGGTTAGTTTTAGATGGCATGGGGAAAATGTTTTTCCTCCTGGTCCAGCCACATTCCTGCAATGAAACCCCTCTTTTCAATTAAGCAGAGAAAAATATTCTATGCCCTCTTTGCTTTGGTCTGGCACATAGCATTGTTTGATGGTTCTTACCAGCAAAGAGAACTAATTACAAATATCATGCTGTAACTATTACCTTTAATTCATCTCTTTCAAAACTTCCCTCAAGCTTTCTCTCTTTGTCTCTCTCAATACCTTTTTGTCTAAAAGAAGCAGTAATTTTTAAGTGAAACTGGTTGTCCTTGCAAGATTTTTTTTTTAAAAAAAAAAGGGAAAAGAAGGGGAGAAATAAATTGGAAAAGTGGTATAGTTCACTGCTTCCTGCTGGAACCATATCCTACTGTGTACAGCTGGATGCAACACCAATCAGCAAATGTTAGTTCCAAGAGATGACAGAAGACAGAGGTGTACGCTTTCTGTTTAGATCCAAATGTGAAATACGGATCTCAGTGCACTGGGGGAAAAGATCAGACACAAATGACATCATAATTTCATTTGTCAACCAATTGACAAACATTATTGGTGGTAAATGACAGCAAGAGTTATAGCTTTTTTATTCCAGTACGTAGCTTTTATTCATTCCCAGGCTGTTCATTGGTAAGTGCACAAAATTCTGCTTTTATATTGGCTGCCTATAACATTTGCCTTCCCCCACCCTCAAATTTACATCTCTATTAGTGTAACCACCAAGGACCAGCACATGCTGTGTGCATAATTGGAAAGCCAAAAGTAATTGAGGTTTATAACTTTGAAGGAGGACAAAATACCTGATGTGGAGGCCTGACAGTTTCAAAAACAGAAGAGAGGAAGAGATTTTGCAAATGGAATTCTTTTTTGTGTTCTGTAGGAACACTGTACACTGTTCTGTTCCTCTATTTTGTATAAAGGATGTAACTGATTACATCATTTAGGTGAACAATAGCCACACACAAGAAGTTGGTGGGCTATTTTTATTCCTCCTGGCTCCATACAGGCCATACCTGACATTTTTAGATCCTTCAAGGTGGTCCCTTCCTCACACAGTGTTTAATCTCCAAACTGTGGCACTTAGAGGTGTCATTCAGCTGAAAACAAACTGGTTTTTCCAGCTGATTTTTTCTCCATATTTGAAGGTTTTGAGTGGTCCAGGGGCTATGAGAGAAACCCACAGGATACATAATTCCCATCTTCATTTATTTATTTACTTACATTCTGAAAGTTCAGAGGAATTGTTTTTAGAGTTCAGCTCTAATATGAGACTAAGACTCAAATTTTAATGTTGTAGCTTTTGCAACTTGGGCAAAATGCCTCAAGCAGAACTCTTATCATTTCCCTTTCTGAAGCTAAGCACACCCACAGCAAGACATCTGGTTGCCAAGTCAGGATCATCACAGGCCCTCAGATTTTAGAGTCAAAATCTGAAGCCAAGGAACAAACTCTGATGATATTACAGGGGCCAACCTTCAGTGATGTTACTGGGATGGGACCTGCTGATGTCATTCAGCATGATACAGTAAGCATCAACCACAGATGCTCAAAGTATGCCATTTGAAGTTCAGCAAATTCCTTTCTCCTCACAAAAATGTCACCTCAGTTGACAAGTTAGCAGAGATCCTGCTCCTCTTTAGGTGATGAAGCACATATCCTCACTTATGAATCAGGGATTGAGTTCATGCGATGTTTTTCCTCAGGGACAGATGAAGACATGTTGAACCAAAGGTGGACAAAGTGTGGCCCTACAGATATTGTTGGGCTACTGCATGAATCAGCCTTAGACAGCATAGTCAATGGTGAGAAATTATGAAAGCTGCATTCCAGTTATATCTGGAGGGCTGCATCATTCACACACATGCCCTAAATTATGTCCATTTCATCAGAAAGGGCACTGTTACACATCCAGCAATGAATGTGAGGCTTTGCATTTAGCAAGAATTAGCATAAACTACATTTTGCTGACAAAGGAAAAGGCCACAGTAGAATACAGGTTACAGTTGGATAGCCTTGACTCACAGCATGGGTAGAGATGCAAGTATCAGTTGATCTGCCTACTGGATGATGGAAACCCATTCACCAACATGCCTATTGAATAATGTTGACAGACACAGGAATCCACTCAGGAGACTACTGTAGGTTCCCTGGCATGTGGGAGTGGGGCAGACCCATTTGCTGCAACCTGATTTCCTTCACTTCCAAAGTCTCTTAAGGGGACCTCCATACTGTAACACGCACAGAGACTCCCAAACAGAACCTGGTCCTCATGTCAAAATAACCCAAAGTTGTTATTAGCAGTGTGATTTGTTGTTGTGTGCTGCCAAGTCATTTCAAACTTATGGAGACCCTAAAGTGAACCAACCGCAAGATTTTCTAGGGAAGATTTATTCAGAGATGATTTGCCGTTATCTGCCTCTGAGGCTGCAACGGTGTGACTTCTCTATAGTCATTCAGTGTCAAGGTCAGAGACCCGGGCGGCAAGCCAGCCCAGAGAAGGAAGAGGAAGAGATAGCAGAGTCCTGCCAGGAGGAGTCAAAGCAAGCAATTACTCATAGGCAGTCCATTTACCTAAGCCTGAGCAACAAGCAAAAGCCATAGTCAGAGTCCAAAATCCAGGGGTCAGGAGCCAGGAGATCAATCCAAGGTATCAGGAACCAGGTGCTGGAAGCAAGGAAAGGGCTTGTAAAAGGTTTGCAAAGGAAAGCTTCCAGGCAGGCAGTTATATAGCCCAGACACAGGTGCAGCCAGTCACCACTTCTTGAACTTAATCAAGGAAGCCTCCCTTTGCTCAGCTCTCTTGAGTCTCCACCTTGTTTGTGGGCTGATTGACGCAGGCTGCAGGGCATCCTCAGGATCACAGCTGGATCCCTGTTGCCCTAAAGGATCAGGCAGAGGAACATCCGAGCCTGCTTGGTCCATGGCAGCAGGGGGAGCTCTCGAGCTTCAGGACTCATCTCCATCCAGAGCCACAGGAACCAACAGCTACTGCTCGTCATCAGCAGCTCTGACAGGGGCTTCAGTTATCACACTCAGTCACTTTCCATGGCTGAGCAAGAAGTTGAAGGCTCATTTCCCAGAGTCGTAGTCCAACACTCAAATCACTATATCACATTGGCTCTATAACAGCATGGCACCATTAACAAAATAATAATGTATACACTACCCCCCAAAACTGAGGAAGAGTGGTTATGGATGATGATCATTGTGTAGGAATATTTGGCATCTATGTCAAGCATAATACAGGGTAGCCAGTGCAATATGAACATGTGGTAGGAGATAGGAGAAAATTGTCAGAATGCTCTTGTAAGGTTAAAAGAAGGAAAACTTACATTTGTTGTTTCAGGATATCCATCTAGAGATAAGAAAGGAGATAAAAGAAGATTACCTAAATTTCAGTAAAGTACTCCCAAAAGCTGGCTCTCATATGTGGATGTAAGTCATCCTGAGGTGGGCTTTCCCAGGCAAAAAGAGACAAAGGACTAACTTTTGAAAAAAGGAGAAGTGACTTCTGCAGGCAGGAAAGAAACAAAAAGACTCAAGTACTTAGACCAAAGAAAGAAACAGAAGGCAGGCATACTGTATACAAGCATTGGTGCTTCTTTGCTTCCAGCACAATGCTGACTGACTATTGGCATGCTGGGAAGAGCTGTTTATATGGGCCAGGAGTAGACATGAGTAAAGCATCCATTTGCTTCTGAGCCCTGACCTCTGCCAGTTAACCAGGCACCCTTTGATTGGCTTGCTTTTCCATTCCACACAAGAGATCAGGAAAAATGTGTGGGCCTATAGAAAAGAGAAACAGCCTCAGGGCCTTTAACATGCTGCCTATCTTCACTTTCTTGGCTTGTACAGTGTGCAAACTGGTACTCCTAATCACTTGGTATTCCCCATTCTAGCAAGGTTACATGGCATTTTATAATGTGAGACACTAAATGGTAACTTAGTTAGCTTGTTTATAAATCCAGTGCTGCTCTCCTTCAGAATAGCCCTGCTTTTTACAGAACCCTCAAAGGAAAAGATGAAAAGCTGTCATATTACTGGTTAGGCCAATCGGTGCAGCACATGAACCCCATTAGCCAGTCAGGGTCCAGAGCCAGCACCACTTAATAGGGGAGAAGAGGAGAAACCAAGGATATTTCTGATTGGCTAGGGAAGATATTTAAGTGCAGAAGAGAGTGGCTTAGAACAGGAATTCTCATGAAGGAGAAAAAAAAGAGGTCCCAGATGCCATCAAATAGCCAGTTACTCTAGTACATTCAGAGATGGGATAGAAAAGTTACACAGAGCAATGTTTTAATGTGTAAGTAGGATCAGCCAAGTTCATTTGCTTCTCAAACACACAGATTTATAGTATCTACTTGTTCTTTACAGAAGAGTAACTTTTAATTCAAATGTCTTTATGTATCTTATCTTTTGATGACCCTCAACTAGGCTGTGTTTGCTTTGAGTTTTAAGCAGATTTGGTTCATTATTTCTTAGAATTGGCTTATGTATCCCTAATTACAGTTAGAAGGTCATTCAGTGCAGCAAGCCATTAGTCTTTTTTCAATTACTCTGGTCAAATTCAAAGCAATTTGAAAATGAACGCTCTAAAATAAGCTTAAAACACATGACAACTCTTTTGCTAAAAATTAACATTTTGAACAATAGCTATAGAACCTAGTCTGTTTTTTAAAAACATTTGTTATAAATTGCAGCCCAAAGAAATGAAGAATCAATGCAGATATTTACAAATTGTTCCATGGAGATCAGCTTCATGTGGAAGAAGTAATGTTCAACCTGACATATCATACAAAGCAACCACAGCAATGTATGTTTGTGCACAACTGGAAAGCAACATTGTTATCCAGAGCATGGGTGGGATCTGTGTGCACTTCTTTGGAACATTATTTTTCTGACAAAAATGCGGGGAGAGCCATTCACCTTCTAGGTAAGTTACAGGGGGCCCCTGCACATTAAAAAAAAATCCATATTTTCAGAACACTTTCAGTTTGGCTTCCTACACCCCTGATTTTGGCATGTTTTGGAGTTGGTGTAGCCAAAAGAGGGTTCCAGAGCCAGGAAATCGTCCTTCAGATCTTCCAAAGTTGGCTCTGTATGTCATATAGAATGAATAGCATGAAAGGGCTAGAGTCAACATTGTTATTGCTGTGTGCCTTCAAGTTGTTTCTGACTTATGACTACCCTAAGGAGAATCTATCATGGGGTTTTCTGGGGCTGAGAGTGTGTGATGTGTCCAAGGTCACCCAGTGGGTGTCTATAGGTGAGTGGGGAATCAAACTCTGGTCTCCAGGGTTGTAGTCCAACACTCAAACCTTTACACCATGCTGGGTGAATTCTACCAAACTTGATTAAGAATGGCCCAGTATTCATGAGCTTTATCAGAGAACATTCAAGGGGGAAATGCTTCATTTTGTGAGTGTTCTCTTCCTCTGATATTTGAGCACTAATGGTATCACACGATACTGTACATACACCTTATATATTGCTCTGTGGTAGTTGGGATTTCCAGATCTCAGGGCTTTGGTCATGTGTCTGAGGATCTGGCATCTCCCTTCTAAGCCCCTGGGGAAGAAACTCAGGGTGAGAATGTTACCTTTTTTTCTTTTACTGTGTGCTGATGGTCCATGCTGTTGCAGGAATCTTTGCAGAAATCTTCTCCAGAGATTTTGTCTGAATATCATCTTCCTTCTCTATTTCACCTCTGAAAGTCCCTGAAACCATCAGCCCAGGAGGAAGGAATGGTTAGTGTGAAGGAATAACTGAGTTGCCTCAGCATTTTCTGCTTCAGGAGTTGCTGGATACAAAACAACAGGTTTGCTGCTTTGTGGCTTTTCCATCTATAGTTCAGTTCCCACCTTTCTAATCTGGCCCTAAAACACAGAAGCTACAAAATTTTCCCTTCTTAATCTAAGGCAGACATGGCGTGCCCCTCTGTCAGCAAAAAAACTGTACAAATATCTTTTTTCCCCCAGAACTGCTTAGGCCAAAAGGTGAAAAAACATCACTGCACTGCCTTCTACATACCAGTAATGTAGGTATACGTTTTTCAACCATTTTCTACCAATTCTTTTCCCCCTTGTTCAGACAAAAAGTACAAATATCCTTCTTTCTTTTTCCTTTAGCAGAGATTTCAAGTTACTTTTCTGACAAGGTAGTAAATCTGAAAGAAGAAAAGCCATTAAAAACATATCACTCTGTGAAACAAAATTATTTTATTTCCAGCCACATGTGACACTCTGAAGGTGAACTCTATTTCAATTTCTGATTATTTCCCTCCCCTCACTATTTTTGTAAAAGCTTTGTGCAAGGAGGGAGTTGGGACAAAAGAAAAGGATTTATTTCCTTCAGATGTGGTGACAGAAAGTAAAAATACTCTATAGACAGTAGATTTGACAGAACAGCTATTATCCTATATGAAAAAAGAAATGTTCTCATCAGGGTGTGGTGGGTGGGGTAGAGAGGAAATTAAATGTCATCTTATCAGCCAAAAATGCAATGTGTGAGTGTGATTATAAGCAGTCTTTATGGAAGAGAAAATAGTTTCATCTGAATTAATGGATTCCCTTCCATATAATTAATGCAATCCACAATGACAGCTTCCAGCTTCACAGATATTCCCTGTGGGTTGAGTCAATGTATTTACAACTGACATCTGCATGTTTTTGCTTGCAAACTGGAGATTCAAACAGCATGTGAAGCCAGCAGACCTCTTGTCTTTAAATGCATCCCCAGTGAGGTGCAAGTATGGTTTCAAAATATAAAACAGGTATATGGGTTGGAAGTGAAGAATACTCTATCCACTGCTTTTCATCTTGGAGTTTTTCCTGAATCCAGCTGATTTCTTTTTTCTAACTGGAGTGGGAAGGCCAGGGGTAGACTAAAAATGGTTTTCTCAAGTGCCATGAAACCCTGAGAAGAAAAATTCTAGATGGATGAGAATCTTTGTAGTTCAGGAAGTAGGTGTTTCCGCATGGACATGGTGTGCCAGCATGGGGAGGGGAGAGGAGTGGGACTGTGATGGCACTTTTGCAAGACATCGTTGTGGTCCCATCCTTCTCCCATCACCAGCTGGTGTGATAACGGAGTAAATCATTGATGGATTTTCTCTGCCAATGACCCGTGATTGCATGACAGTCTTACACTTATCTGCCCTGCGGAAGGCCCAGAAGTGCAATGGAGGCACTTCCTGCTCCAGAGCAGCATGCTGCAGAAGGAAGAGGCATGTTCCTCACTTTCCCTTCCATAGGGACAGGGTCTGGTGCAGAGAGGAGCATTCCCATTGCACTCCCTCCTGCTAAAGGTCCTGCCGAGATTGCAACTGGAGGATGATGAGATAAGGTAAGGTGCAGAAAGGGTCTTATTCTGCATCCAAAAAGCATGTGGTGGAAAATTGTGCAGAAAACATTGTTCTCTACATAGAAAAGAAGTTTTCTGCAAACAAAGCATTTTCAGAAGATGACACTTCTGTACAGAAATACTGCTTACTCTGAAAGGCACAAAGTATTATTTTTTGGCATAGAAAATGCTGCTTTCTATACACACACACCACATGCATTTTTTTTCACAGAATAAGTCTTTTACTTTGAACGGTCTTCAAAAACTTGATGTCTTTTGATAGCTTTCTTGATACAAAGAGGAAAACAGTAATATTATTCATTCGTGCTTCCAGAATGAAATGTATGATGGTATACATATTTTCAAAAATAATTAAATAAAGTACAGCACATCCCACTGAGAAAACCTTCTGCCACTAGGCCTTTTCACACTCTACAGCTGTAGCACTATGACTCTATGTTAACTGCCATGGCAACAACTTATGGAATCCTGGGATTTAAAGTTTAGAGAAGACCATTTAGAATTCTCATCCAGTAAGTTCTACTGTCACATCAAACTCCAGATCCCAGGATTCTATAGGATGTTGCCATGGCAGTGAAAGTGGAATCACAAGTACTATAACTGTTCTGTCTTAAGTTAGCTCTGATCCCTCTTGAGTGTGGCTCACCATCACTGGCGTATTGATGAAGAGGCAATGACGGTTTCAATTTTGGAGGTGCCCTGCATGATGTGGCCACGCCCCCATTTGACACAGCTAGACCCATGCCCCCCGCCCGCCACCACTCCCCCACCTGTACTCTGAGCTATGCAGCTGCTCACCATGCTGATGCTGCAGAGGTGACAGAACTATGAATTATTGTGCACAATGCAGTGCAAGCTTTATGTCAATCTCAGAAAATGTCCTTTTTGGATTAGAACTTAGAGAGTCCCTCAGATATCATGGGCAGTGGAATTCTGGGAAAATGTTCTTTTTGCTAAAATAGGTATTGGAGGTATCAACTAAAAGGAATCATTTTGTACGTATTGGATGGTGCTATACTTAAATAAAGCTATACTGGCATGTAGAATCAAAGAAAATATGAATAATTACAGTTTTCAGTTCCTAGTAACTCCACCAGTCATTCTTTTCAACTATCCAAAAGATTCACTTCAGTCTGCTTGTCAAGAGCAAGTAGGCAATTTAGTGATAGAATAACTATCAGGGAGAAATAGGGAGGAAGTACAGCATCGTTTTGTTTCTGGATAACTTGGTACAAAATGATAGTTTTGGAAATAAAAATGCACACATATCCAGTTCACTATTCAGTTTCCTCCAAATGCAAATGCTGTAGCACTGATGTATCAGGACAGTCAATATAACCTGAACTGAACCTGGGAGGCCACTGCCCAGTTACAGTGTTTGCTTAAAATATACATGAAGAATGTTAGAAGATTCTCAGTTGCCCTATCATTATTATGATTAACGTGAATATTGATTAACTGCTTCTATTGACATATTATAGGACTAACCTCTGTTTTGTTAACTTATGTATGAAACTATTATTGCTGAAGTCAGGAGTACATTTGTTACATCAGTGATAGACTTGTTTGTGAACATTATGATACTTATACACTGACCCGATCATCCAGACAGCTGACAAAAGAGTTAGATGAGAAATGACAAGTAGTCAGTCTTGAGCAAACTACTAACCTTGCTCCATAATCTAAATACCCCTCTCTACATCTAAGCTCTGTGAATTTCAAAAAGGCATTTAACAGGTGTGCCCTCTTTCCCTTTTACTTTTTATACTGGCTTTGGAAGTACAGCATAGAGGAATAAGGCAAGATGAATTAATCAAGGTAATAAGAGTCAAAAAGGAAGAATATAAATTGAGAGCATTTGGCGTTGACTTGGTGAACCTAATGATTATACAAATGCTTTTTTGGTAGAATAAAAGAATTTTAGAAATGTGTTAGGGTTTAAGATAAACAATCAAAAACCGATGATGTTAACAAAAATATGAAGAAATCAGATCAAGATATTCTGACTAAAAAAGCTAACTTTAAAACTGAAGAAAAAAAAAGTGAAATCTCTGGGCATTATCTGATATAACCCTGAAGCAGGAAAACAAACGTAGTCTGACCCAAGCCTTGCAATTATTAGGCACTGTTATGTTCAAGAGCCAATATAGTTTCTCAGAAGTTATGCAGACCTGAGTATAAACATATTCCGTCCTCTTTCATTTGCAAAAGGGATATAAATCTTTGTCAAACATTTTATGTAAATCTTTGTAAATTTCATTTTTGTAGACAAGAGCCAATCATTTTACAATTTTTCTCCCACTGCAAAGCAGCCCTCGAAAACTACATAATTTTCAAAGACCACCAGCAGTTTGTGATTTATTGTGGAGAAAAATATGCATGGATTTTTTTGTGCAGAAAATGACATTTTCTGTGAAGAAAATATTATTTTTGTTCAGCAAATATGATCTGCACAGCAAATCTTATTGTCTGCCCTGGAAACTTTCTTATTGCACAGAAAATACCACTTTCTATACAAAAATAATCCCAAGAAATATTTTTTCATGCAGAATAAATTCCAAAATAAGAAGATTCCCATCTGTTCAGGATTCTTCTCATGATTTTTCATCTTTTATTCAAATATTTTCAAGTATTGTATCCCTAGCAAGCAAACCAAGTGTTACTAGAAATACTTCTTCTCTTGCAAGAACACTATGGCAAGATGGAGATCAACTCTGCTCTTTAAGTCAACTTGAGACAGTACTGCTGCCAAGAAAGTGTTTCAACTTTTCCAACCAGAAATACAACTTATTATAACTGTGACCAACCTGGTCCCATCATTGGCCAGAGAGGAATCTAATGCTCCAATTCTCGCTTTCCTATTCCCTTCTCTTTCCTTGTGTCTGAATCTTTCTATATCTGCATAGGTGCTAAAGACACTGAAGTTTGAAGAACCTCACATAGTTCTTCTTTAATGCAAGGAGATTTCCTATGCTAAAAGCTGAAAGCTGAACTGCATGGAAATTGACAGATTTGAATGTTTGTACACCTGAAAAGTGCACTTTCCTTTTAAACCTGTTCTTCTGAAATCAATATAGTGTGTCCGGTATAGTATACCATAGCAGTAGTCATTGCTTTTTATTTTCCTCTGGCCTCAACTGTTGTGTTTCATACCTGTTCTTCTTTATGGATCCTGAAAGAAAATTAATGAGCTGCATATTCAGTATTGCAGAGTTTCAGGTAACAAAATGCATGACAGCTATTTAACCAATACCTGGGTAGCCAGCCGGTAAGGGTGGCATTAATGATTTTGGAGAAAGTTAACTAAGTACATCTATCACTTTGTCATGTATGGTAAAAGAAAACATCAATCAAAGGATAAGAAGGTAGCACTTTGTAGCTTCTCTTTGCAGGTCATAGTGAATACTGTTACAAAAATCAATAGACCTGGAGTGGTGAGCTGATTTTTTGTTGATGAAATACAACACAGAGAAGAGCAGGAAGAGAAGGAGTGATGATAAAACACTTGTAGACAAGTGATAGGAAGTTTACTAAGAACAAAGCAGACATGTGGGACTTTTTTTTTAGAAGCTTTAGTAGATGTCCTTCCCAACACAAGTTATGGAGTCCAAAACATAATACTGGATGATAAGAGGCAAAGTGAGAGGAAACATAAAGCTTTCCTTTAGTCCAGGAGAACTCTGTAGTCATAAACCCTTAACCGTTATTATCGTTTTGCCAGATGTGAGTGTCATCGGGTTCCTTCTGTATCTTTTGAATCAGGACCAGTTCCTCCTTGGGCAACCCACTCCCTTGATTCTATCATGTTAGAAATGGGAATTATTCCTGATGAGCATGTGTCATCTACCCAAACATCATGATCACTGCTCCTCACAAATATGTTTAAAATTTCTCTTCAAGTTTTCCTAAACTAGTTTATGCTCCAACCCAAACTCCCCACTTATCTCTCCTGATCTCATTCCTTATCCTGACTGTGCTTCTCAGCTGGGGTTGTAAACTTTTGACAGCAGAACTAACTTTTTCCTGAATGAAAGTTCTATTTTTAATCAAGGGGAGGTAAAGATGCAATAAGATGAACATGGTCTACAATGATTGAGGAGGAAACTTCTTCATCCCAGGAAGAAAATTAACCTGCAGCTGTTAGGAGGTCCTCTTGCTAAGAAATTAGGTTGAGTGAGAAGTAGGTTATAGATGTAAGCTTATGTGTGGTAGGCCAGTCTTATCTTCAAGCCAGCTAGGCTTTTCCACAATCACAGCCTTAATAAAGTTCAGTACTTTATACTCACTTGGTTGTAGAACAGCCAAATTTGCTTAAATGGCTAGGTTCCATATGGATGTCTCTAGCCTTATTCACTCATTATGAACACCTGTTGAATTTAACACATAAAAAGGACAGAACATAAGCCACTTCTCCTCTGTCTCTGTTTCCATCATTCTGTGCATATGGACAGCATGGAGTTTGAATAGGAGAGCTTCCCCTATGTACGGACATTCTCCATATGACTGAGAACCCTATTTTTTGGTTGCTTTTGTTGTCCTTTTCAGAGTCATCATAGCCTATTTCAGAACAGCAATGGAACTGGGGAAAGAAGCTGGGCATAATGTCCTCTTATGTATAGATTCGACATGCTTACATAATGAGCAAACAGAGCTCATGTCTACCACAAATTGAAGAAAGTACCTTCACAGTACAAATGTTACACACAGCATCCCACATTTCTTGAAAAGCAAATACCACATTGATCTTGCTCACCATCATAATACCCATCCTAAGAAAATCCTGATATGAAAGTGCTCCTCTCTTATTAGCTTTTTTCTTACAGTAAGAACTGAAGTCAGAAGAAGGCAAAGGAAAAACCCCTCTGAACAAATCTTACCTAGAAAGTCTAGTGACAGGGTCACTGTAAGTCAGAAACAACTTGTAGGCACACAAGAACAACACAAGAACTGAAGCTGCGATTGCTGCAGGATGCAGCATATTAGCACTTTTAGTATAGAGAGGATCTGTTGTTGTATAAGAACAGAAAGGAGTCAAGAGAGTAGAAACAGAAGGAGAACATAAGGCTTACAAACCTGTTATCAGGAAGAAGGCAAGGATTGGACACACCAACTTTTAATATCTCAGTGCAGTCCAGGAAGAGACACCTACAAGTGTACAGAAATGAACCACCTTTTTGAACCACACCAATTAAGCAGCACTAAGAACATGCATTGGGGCGAGGGGGAGGGAGCCAAGTTGAAAATGTAGCACTGTTTGCTCTTTGCAGAAGATTGTCTCAAGAAGTGACCTTAAGTCTCAAGAAGTGACCTTAAGTCTCAAGAAGTGACCTTAAGTCACAAGTCACTGATAGCAGGAGTGCTGCTTGTAGGGTTTCCCATGTCAGACAGGCTTTTGTTGAGGAGGACGGATAAATGTGCCAAACAACTATTGGCCAGAAGCAGTAGAAAGTGGTGACACTGGTGGAGGATTTCTCAGAAACAATGGCAGTGGCACCATAGCTAACACTTGTTAGTACTATGCAGAAGGAGGCATAGAAAAACCCTTTTGAATGTCTTCCACCATGAAAACCCTATGATAATCCTAAATGAAAAAAGAGATGGTGCCAGAAGATGAAACTTCCAGGTCAGATTGCATTCAACAAGATACTGGGCTACATCAGAGAACAACTAGAAGAGTGTTCTGGCTAATGATGCAACTGGACTCAAAACAAAAGGACTTCAGCTGTTGATATGCTCAAAGGTGAAAGGAAAATCCAAAGCTGTACAATATATATTATAGAGACATAAAATGTGGGAAGCATGAATCCTGGGAAGCTAGACATAGTAAAACAAGAAATGGAATGTATAAATATTGCAATACTTGGGGTGACTGAGCTAAAGTGGATAGGAATGGGACATTCTGAGTCAGATAATAGCACAGTGTTTTACTCAGGAAATGAAAATCTAAGAAGAAATGCAGAGGTATGAATAGTGAGAAGAGATGTAACAAAAGCAGTCAAAGGATATAATGCAAAGTCTGACTGAATCATTAAGAGGATTTCAGGAAAATCCATCAGTATAACCATAATCCAAGTTTATGCTCAATCTACAGAGGCAGAAGAAGAAGAAACTGAAAGATTCTATGAAAGAGTCCAGGAGGAAATTGATTACATACCAAAACAGGACCTCTTGTTAGGCTATTGGAATGCAAAAGCAGGAAACAGAGCAGAATCAAAGACTGTTAGGAGAGCTGACCTAGGATCAAGAAATTATGTAGGAGTGACAGACTGAATTTTGCAAGGACAGCAGTTCTTTGTAAATACATTCTGAAGAATGACCAGAGATGTGACTGTATGAATGGACATCACCTAATGGTCAATGTAGAAATCAAATAGATTTTATAATTGGAAGCATAGAAGGGATAATCTTCATTGTACCTGCAAAAATGAGATCAAGAGCAGACTATGACACAGACCGTGACCTGCTAATATTTAACATTAGGGTAAATCTAAAAAAGAACACTAAACCAACCATCATTGTTTACAGTCCAAGAAATGAATCACGAACTACTATACCTTAAGAACTTTGAATTCACAAACAAACTTGGGAAGTGGTTTTCCTATAAGTTGAGATAGGAAAGGATAAAGAAAAACATGATAGAGATCAGGACAGGAGATGATGATGATGATGATGATGATGATGATGATGATGATGATGATTTTATTTGTTAATTTGTTACCCACCTCTCCTCAGAGCTCAAGGTGGGGTACAACAGAGGTCAAAATACAATTAAAATCGAATTAAAACCAGCATACCAATTAAACACATTATGATTAAAATACATTAAAAACATAAAACCATTCAAATATATCACAATTAAAATCAGAATTAAAAATACATCATAATTAAAAATAGACTGGGTAGACCTGCTGGAAAAGATAAGCCCTTAGCAGTTTTTCAAATTCAGACATCATATTTTCCTGTCAGATCTCTTCCAGCAGGTCATTCCACAATCTAGGGGCGGCCAATGAGAAGGTCCTCTGGGTGACCATCGCCAGAGATCAGTTTCTAATGGGCAATTTGAAAATATTAAAAGATTTGGAGGAATATTACAGAGACTTATGTGATGGGCAATGAGAAAATCTTAGATATGAAAGCCTACCTGGATAAATTTCAATTGGACAAATCATGCTTGAAAAAAAAAACAAAATTTGAAAGAATTTGTGACAATTATGGAATTTTCGAAGCAACTAAAAGGATTAAATCTTGAAAAGTGCCATGCCCAGGTGGACTATCTACAACGTATTATAAGAAATTTGAACTACTTCAGCTATTAAAAATGGTATGTGATGAGTTATTAGGAAAGGATAGATGCCAGATTCATGAAGAAATGCCTATATTTCAGTGATTCATAAAGAAAATACAGATGAGACATTAACAAAGAAATATAGACCTATCTCACTACTAAATAATGACTATAGGATATTTACTACCATCTTGGCAAGCAGATTGAGAAAATATATTGCTCAGAATATCCATGAGGATTCAAGTGGTTTTCTGCCAAAAAGACAATTAAGGAATAACATAAGAACTGTTCTTAACATTATTGAGCTTTTGGAACATCATAATGACAAAAAGCCTGTTCTGATATTTTTTTTTTTAGGTTATGGTTGTTGTCATTTTATTTATTTATACCCCCCGTTTTTCCCAACAGTGGGACTCAAGGCAACTAATGAGATTAAAACAGAAGAAATGAAAACATCCATAAAAGTATAAAATTTTTAAAAATAATTAAAACATCTATAAAGTTAAAACAATTACCAGTTAAAAATATTAATATTAAAATGTTTATAAATAATATTAAAATATGAAATACATGTGAAATATATGAAATACATTAAAACTAGACCACCTTAGAAGCTGCACAGCATGACAAGCCACATCCAGTCAATTTAAAAAGCTTGCCAGCTCCTACCTTTGAAAGTATATCAGGGATGGGAACATCCTGGCTTTCTAGGGAAGGAGTTCCAGAGTCTGGGAGCAGCCACCAAGAAGGGCCCTCTCTCTTGCTTCCACCAAGCACACCTGAGAGATGCTCGGACAGAGAAAAGGGCCCCTCCAGATGATCTTAAAGTTCTACTGGGCTCATAAAGGGAGTGCAAAGAAAGCATTCAATAATATTTCTTGGAATTATTTATTTCAAGTATTGGAGAGAATGGACTTTGGTGAAAATATTATTCAGCCAATAAATAAAATATACTCAGTTTAAAAGGCCCAGATTTTATTAAATGGCAATGTAATAAGAATAATTTAAATACAAAAAGGGACCAAACAAGGTTGTCTCCTCTCACCTTTACTGTTTATTTTAGCGATGGAGACCCTATTGAGACATATCAGATATCAGACAGGATGTCAGAATCTATGGGGTGAGGGTAAAAAATAAACAGTACAAGCTGACATCTTATGCAGATGCTCTTGTGATAATGAGCCAATGGTATAAAACCTATTGGACTCAATGAAGGCTGTTCGGGGGGGGGGGGGAGACGGCATTTGGTTAGTGTTCCAGGTTAAAGTGAACTGTGCCAAAACAAAATTGCTGACAAAAGATATGACTTCAGTAAAGGACAATGAATTAACTGCTTTTTCAAATGTTTAAAAAGGGGGATTAAATATTTGGCAGTTACAATCACAAACAATAGTTTATTATTTCAAAGCAAGTATGAAGCAATCTAGAAAGAAATCAAAAGAGACTTCGAAAATGGGGAAAGTTAAGGGATTTGGACGGTTTGGTCCATGTAGTATCTTCCAACTGCATGATTCCATTATAAGAAGTAGAATACCTTTTGTGCAATGGAAGAAAAAGACTTCTAGATTTATCTGGCAGACAAACTCAGAATAAAATCTAAACACTATACAATGCTGAGGGAAAGGAACACTTGCGAGCCCCTAATATCAGATTGTTATAATGAGGCCTTTGTTTATAGGGTTGAAGGAACAGATATTACTTAGAGATGTGAGACTCTTGGAACTTGAAGGCCATAATTTAAGATTTGGTTGGCATGGTTATCTTTGGAATGATAAAGTCAAGGCATATACTGAATTTAAAAATCATTGTCTTACAAAGGAACTCTTATGAGTTTGGTATAACTGTAGATAGAGACTTTTTTCCCTAAGATGATATTAGCAACCTCATTACAGGAAGACTTTTTTTTTTTTTTTGAAAGAATGGATATACACTAAAACCAGTTGCTGAACATTTCAGTCTCCCTAGGCATTCCATCTTGGCCCTCAGAACAGCATAAAGCAAGATTGGAAATAGAAACAGCAGACCTGGAATACATCCTCAAACTCCAGTCCCTCGACAGTGGGTTGAACAGAGACAATGATTTACCAGGCACAGTACACATATTGTAACATTAGTTAACACCCCAGCTTCAGGAAGGCTGTCTTGGCCAGACTATATCCTTTCTGGTCCCCCGCCAGCATCACACTACATTCTAATAACCCCTCCCCCTCCATTCATACAGTTATCTACTCACTTGACTTTAATTAACATCTTTCCTTCTGTTTTTGTTCCCCAACAAGCATTGTTAAAACTGAAGTTGTCATCTCATCACCATACCCACAAGTTTTGCATTTCTATTGCCGTTCACACATATAACCTGCTCATAAAGGTCTGTTCCTAGGCAATTCACTGGATGCATCTGATGAAGTAGACCTCTTTCTCAGTTTGTCTCAAAGGTGCTATAAGATCTCTTTGCATACTGTACAATATGTCCTGAATGTTAGCAATTTCCAGTGATTTATGAAAATCAATTAACCAGGGGACTATTTTGAATATATCTGTTTGCCCGACAGGAACCCATCAGTGTTTTTTTGTTTTTCCTTTTTAGGAACATACTTATCAAGTATGGCCACACTGGAATCCTTCTTTTATGCTTAAGGTCATTTCATTTAATATCATCGTACCAGGTATCAGGTACCTACTAACATATCTGTCAAGGACTGAGCAGGTATGTTATATGTTACCTAAATATCTGTGTGTGTGTGTGTGTGTGTGTGCGTGTGTGTGTGTTAATGGCAAACTAAACTAAAGCATTTAGAAAACTAATTTTTTTTAAGATGTGCACATTTTTAAAGTGTTCTTCAACTGATTTTTTGCATGTACCCACCCGCTGACTATAGCATTTTCATTTTTTTAAAAAAATCTATGTGTATTATCCATATACGTACCTTTTTAGAAGACACTTTCTTTAAACACCTAAAATGTAAGCATTTCTAGATGCAAAGCATGTCCAGTCCACATCCATTTCTTCTTGATTCATATTGGGAAAAATCTACGCACACTCACACAAAAATTTGATAATGTGGATTCTTCAGACATCTCTATAAATAACTATGTATTCTTCAAAACTATCCATATGGCAAAGAAACTTCTAGAGGTGGGGAACAACAGGCAATTCATCAAGATCTTGCCAGAGGTAGGGCCTAAGAGGCCTTGACAATATCTGTGATGAACTCAGCATGCTCCATAGAACTTCCCCAGAATCCTCTGCAACAAGCTTCAGCAGTGATGGAAAAATTCTTTGGCAAACAAATGCATGTGAACAGTGTTCCCTGCAGATAAGGTGTTTAAGAATTATCTTCACTAATGACATGATGCCAAAAAGTGGAACTTCTGCAACTAATGCTTTTCATGTACTTTTTAGAATTCTTTTCTTAGGCCCTTTTCGCATGCGACTTTGAACATGAAATGGCCACAGGAGCGATGTGGAATTGCAAGGACAGTTCCACATGACATTCTCACGATCATGTGGTGCTCCCATAGTAATCCCATGGCAATCGCAGATTATATCATTTTCAGCTCTTTGCCGAAAATGACCCACATTTGCTTACTCCTCCCGCATCCCTCCCACACTTACCTGGCATGCAGAACCTCAGGAAGTGCAATGGCCACGCTTCTCCCCCCAGTGCAGTCTGGGAAAGTACCCGGCTGCACTGCAGAAGGAAGAGGCAGAGCTATTGCGCTTCCTTGCATCCAGCATGGAGCTGGTGTGGAGGGAAGCACAGGGGATACGATTCCCTCTCACAAGAGGCTTTTCGCGAGATCCCCACACGATGGCACCATGAACAAGGTAAGGTGCAAAAAGGGCCTTACTTTAGAAGTCTTTTCACACACTTTTTATGTACTCTTTGGAAGTCTTTCCTTACAGAAGGCTGTAGGCTACATCCTTCTGAAAAAGAATCAGACCCCATAAAAATGTAATATAACCACATCGCTTCTTCAGATTCCGTGCATTCCAGTCTACTCAGTAAAGCAGTATAATCCTCTCAACAACACTTGCATCATTTTCCTGATGATGTACTCACATCAGCCAAGTGGCAATAGCAATTTAGCATATAAATAATAATCTTGCTTCATTTAGTAACCTGAAATTTCTTAAAGAAATAAAGCAGTTGAGTGTCACGTCATCTAGCTTTGCCTTTACAAAAGTACAGCCTTGTACAGGCAAGGGTGTCTTTTTTTTAATCAGCACATGCATTATGAGCAGGTTTACTGTCCTGAAGCTTTGTACATCAAGAGTCTCTACTGTCAAGAGGGGGTTTCTACTAACTCATGTCCTTGTCTCCCACCCATAACCTGTAATCAGGGCTGGTTCTTGGCAAATGGGTGATTGTGATGAACCTCCTATAACCTAGCACATGCATCCAACCTCTAGCCTTATCCAAATCAGACTCTTTTGAAATTACAAAGTACTTCTGATCCCTTAGGGCCATATAAGTGATAGGTTGCAGAGGGGTTTCACATCGCACAAGACAGTCTAATTGTCTTCCGTAGTTGCTAGCTTTTTAAAAGAGAAAGCACATCACATCACACTTCCACTAAGATGTATGGATATAACTATGATCTCTGCCTTAGGGGGAGAAAAACACCATCACTTATTAATTCATATAGTGATAACATATCTGTGACAAGTTGACCATTCATCATCACTCATTGTCCACACATACACATATTCCCAGGAGAAACAGCATGCATTTGGAGCATCCAAAGGGCAAGCTTTGAATCAAGGAATCATAGGGTTGGAAGAGACCACAGGGTCCACCCAGTCTAACCCGCTGCTATGCAGGAACACATATCAAAGCACTCCTGACAGATGGCCATCCAGCCTTTGTTTAAAAACCTCCAAAGAAGGAGACTCCACCACACTCCAAGACAGCGTATTCCACTGCCAGACAGCTCTGACCATCAGGAAGTTGTTCCTGAGGTTCAGTTGGAATCTCTTTTCCTATAGTTTGAATCCATTGCTCCTTGTCCTAGTTTCTAGAGCAGTGGAAAACAAGCCCCTTCCCTCTTTGATATGACAATTTAAACATGACAATCGTGTTCCCTCTTAACCGTCTCTTCAGAAGACTACACATACCCAGCTCCCTAAGATGCTCCTTATAAGGCATGGCTTCAATACCCCTCACCATGTTGGTCACTCTCCTCTGGACGCGTTCCAGCTTGTCAATATCCTTCTTGAAATAAGGTGCCCAGAACTGGACACTGTATTCCAAATGAGGTCTGGATAATTGAAAATTGTCAACCAACTATGGCTATATAAATCAACCTCACTTGCTCTCTCCTTCTTCAGAGAGGAAATGTAGCTAAGCCAAATAAAATCCAGATAAAACCCATTCCCCTAAAAATAAAATTCTGAAGCCAAAGAAGACCAGATAGTCTAAAAGGCCAAAAGCAACCCTAAATTTAGCCTAGTACTCTAAGTAGCATCCATTCAATCCTACCAAGCAACCTACAATCTGCCTTCAATCAATGGCCAGGCAGGTGCCCCCCACTGACAATGCCAGTAAAAGAAATACTCCCATGCCCTCCAGCAGTCCTGATTTGGCAGGGACAGTCCTGATTAATCCTCTGTTGTCCCATTTTTATAACTGCTTTACATTACAGCACTTTCTGCAAGGAAAAGAAGGCCTAGGAACACCTGGCCAGAACAGTCAGCAGAAAGCAAACACCATTCCATTCAGCTATTGGTGCTGCTGCTATTGCCAGGTTGTCTCTACCTGTGGAATTTTGGGAAAGAGAGATCCAGTTCTTTACTGATTCAGGCCCAATAGCTGTGGCTCAGCACTTTCTGTCAGCAGATGCCACTGACCTCAACTATAGAGCAGAGGAGCCAGCAAATAAAAGCAGGAGTCCAGTAGGGGCAAGTCTTCCATCACTGGGGTCACAACTGAAGGAAGCAATATCAAAGGGGCATCATTCCTGTGGGGAGTACAAGGGCAAGAGTATATCTTTTCCTGCTTGAAATAAGAGGGAGGGCTGTTTCTGTAACTTTGTACTACAGGGTGACAACATTTTATCATGTTTAAGTGCACAACCAGTCTATAGCCAGTCTTCTGAAGGCTATGTCTTTAAAAGGGGAAGGGGATACTGGATCTCAAGCGGAAGCCATTCCAGTTGTACAGGGCAGAGGGAGATACAGAAAGAGGATGCAGTTAGGTTTCAATAGGATAAGAGATGGTAATAGAGTGCTGCCTACCTCTAAACTGTCCTCTTTTCAAAACAACCTAGATAGCCTTGGCAACAGTCCCTCACCCCAGGTTGAAGATGCTCCTTGTGAATGCTAGGCCACTGAAAGGAGGTAGTTAATCTTTCTCAGCCTTGCCCACCAGAGTTCTCTGTGTGCAACAAGAGAAGCAACAAGCAAGACCTAGGGGGGTAGTGAGATGGGAGTTGCAATGGTCTACTAGGATTCCAACCCCTGACCAGGTGCTCTATTCCAGTTTGCTGAGTTGATGTGTGTGTATCTGAAGGCATGACAGATTAGGGAATCTACTGGTGCACCACTCTCTCATCCACCTTCTCTATAGTCTCCTCTCCTGAGCTAGTTGTGGTGGTCTCTGGGTTAGTGTTGGAGTCTCTTCAGTTTGTAGTCCTGGGAGATTTCAACATCCATGGTGAGACTGCCCTGTATGAGTGGGCCTAAATGTTGTTTTTTATGTTAGATGCAGTGATGGTGGTCTGAGGGTGGAGGAACTGTCTATAGTTCCAGGATTATGGAAAGATCACTACCTGATGGAGTTTGGACTTGCTGGGACTCAGAACCTTTGTACAGGTGGTGGATCCATTAAGACGGTCCATCTCAGGAGGCTTATGGATCATGATGGATTCCTGATGGCTCTTGGGGAGTTTTCTGTTGCTTTGGCAGGTGATTTGGTCAAAGTCTTGGTCAGCTTCTACAACTGAGAGATGTAATAAGTGATGCATGTGCATCATGTAATATAAACTGAACAAAATCACTCAACCACAGATCTACCTACCAAATAATCTTATTTATTAAAAATTCTCTTCTGTAGGGTGACTGATATGTAGCTGTACAGACACTCATTTCTTAACTTAGTTGATTTTGATATTTCAACAACCACAGAGTGCTTTCACTGGAGAATTTCCCCCCAGCCCCTTTTTAGAGTGTGCATTTCTTGTACATTTTGTATAAATGAAATTTGCTACATAAATCTAGTCCTGTCTACTCAAAAGCAAGTTTCACTGAGTTCGATTCAGATAAATGGATGTAGGATTACAGCTTTCAAAATTTCAGACAGACATATATAAGTTTTCTAAGATTCTAGTGTAAACCCAGATGGAAAACCCAGTAACTGCATAGTACGGCATCAAGTCAATAAATTTCATTGGTTCAGAGACTGGTGAGATGTAATCAATACTGGGTTTTGATGTGAATCTATCTGATAAAGAAGAAAAAAATCTCTCGAGTATTTGTATCTTTTGCTTAGATTGTAAGAAACTAAGAGAATATTTACAAGTTTATTTTTGCCCTGTTATTCTTTTCTCCATTATCCTGGCTCTTTCCAAGATCCATGAACATGGCAATATACATTTCCATCTGGAGCCAATTAAGGAGGCAGAGTTCTCTGTAGTCAGCAAACTTGGCCTTCTCCCTCTTGTGATTTAAACACAGTTGTGCCCAGGACTTCAATTTGCCAGCTGTTCAAGATTGAACAAAGTCATCATCATGAAAAATTGCTTTTTCCTGATACCAAAATAACCTGAAATTGGAACATAGACTCCACTCCCTCCTTACCTGTAGATGAGGTTTCACAGCTGCAGAAAGATGCTGAACCTGTTGAGGATGTCGTAAAGCAGTCAGGATGTAACATACTTCTAACCATGCTAGGAATCTTGGTATCTGGTAAGGCAGATATGGTTCCTTCCCCCATATACACTGATTCTGCCACCAGTGGTGGTCACTAGTAACAATGCTTGACTTACCATCTCAAACTGATCAGTAGGTACTCATCTTCTAAATTCTCTTTCACATACATTCATTGATACCGGCATAATTAATTAACTGCCAACCTGCATAACACCTGCTCTCCAACATTTCACAGGTGAAAACCAGGACAGATGTGCAAACCAACAACAGAATGTGGTCAAGATGGCAAAAGCTATTAATGAGAAAGAAGAGACAAGCTGGAAAAGCTGCAGCAGTTTACTTTTGCCTGAATCTACTCTGAGGGATAAGATTTTGCCCCCTTTTCTTTTCTCTCACCTGCTGAGCCAATTAAGTGCAAACTACTTTTGCACTTTGAACTCACTTTGGAGCAATTGAAGTAAACTGAGAACAAAGGAGGAAAGTGGGAGGAAGAGAGAAAAACTGGGACATTTGAAAAAGTGAGATAGCAGAGGACTAATTAGTACTGTCCCTATAAAAAAATCAGGACAACATAACAGCACAGAAGCTGCTTCTCTATAGTGCTATGCTGTATCACACCCAGGAAAACCATTGTTTCCTGGACTAAGTTCAAGTGAAAACAAGAAACTTGTTTCAGTTCTTCCTGCTTAGGAAGGACTACTTAACAAATAGGTGAATAGGGCTACATCAAAACCTGAAAGCACTTTACTACCAACAGTGATGCTTTAAACAGGAATTCTGTTTAACCACATTGGACAGTAACAGGTGTTACTTAAGACAAAAAGTACTCAGAGGTGGTTTTGCCTAGATGTAGCCTACACCATCTGTTATTCACTGGCCATCTCCTATACAAGTACTAGCCAGGCCTGACCCTGCATAGATTCCAAGATGAAACAGGATCTGGTGTCTTTCTAACAGAAAATGCCAAAACACAAAATGTTGATACTTCAAAGTAATTTATTGATGGAGCCTGAAAGAAGAAGAGTAAAATGAAAACTATTGTATGTGCCAAGAAAATGTTCTAAATTGGGGGTAAAATATAAGAAGCTGGTCTTCTTGTAATATAGACAGTAAAAAA
Source organism: Cyclura pinguis (assembly GCA_030412105.1). Classification (NCBI taxonomy): domain Eukaryota; kingdom Metazoa; phylum Chordata; class Lepidosauria; order Squamata; family Iguanidae; genus Cyclura; species Cyclura pinguis. Next base: position 62,895,127 of record CM059599.1, read on the forward strand.
GCACCTTTTTACCTATTTCAACCATGCCTGATTGACCACAACAGACATGTTGGGAATAAGGGATACATGTATACATCCCCTCTAAGAGGGCTAATGACAAAGCACTGAAACAAATGAAAGTGTAGGCTCTGCAGTATTTAGGAACCTCTAGAGCATAAGGATAATTGGCTGAGATAAAATTATCACTATAATTCCAAGATGGAAATCCATGTCTGTTCTTCTTGGAGATCTGCATCACAGTTCTGTTGTTTGGGTGCCTGTGATAAATGATTGAAATGAAATTATTCAATATGTGTATCACAGAATAGAAATTAAACAAAAAGTCCCATGGTTTTAAGACTTTTCCAGTCATTCCAGATCAACTTAGAAACTTCCTGACCACTATGGTTAATGCCAGGGGAGTTTTTCTCTCAGAGGAAGGACCTGAGCTCCTACTTGGGAATTGGATTAATTAGTACCATAAGTCTGCTGGTCCTGATTTATGTTGGTGGGGGGTGAGCAGAGAGAAATAGTATATTTTATTTGTAGTATATTATTTTTGCATTTTTACTGCCAGGGAGGAGGAGTGGTGCTTGTAGGATTTCCTGCCTCATGGGCCAAAATATCTTGGGCAGCTTCAGGTACTGAGCACCTGGAATTGATGTGTAGGCTGTAATTTGCTGGTCTGCCTCAGGCAGACTTAGGCCATTTCCATACTACACTATTATAGTGTTATTATTCCACTTTCAACATCCTGTGAAATCCTGGGGTTTGTAGTTTACAGAGGGGCATTTAGAATTCTCAGCCAGAGAGATCTTTGGCCTCAGTAAACTACAAACCCCAGAGTTCCACAGGATGTTGAAAGTGGAATAATAGCATGATAACAGTGTAGGGTGGAAATGGCCTTAGAGTTAGTGGGCAGCCATTAGATTCACTTGTTTTTTCCCCTCACTACCTCAACTTATATGCAGCCGCACTATTGCTTCGGTTTCTTGGCCACATCACATCATGACCAAGAAATCGGGTCAGGGAACTGCTTTTTTCCCCAGTGATGACGCAACTACAAAATTACTATTTCTACTGGAATTGTATTATTTCATAGGTGTCCTGCATTAATCAGCCGGAGGATCTGATAGCATCAGTGGTATGGGTCCAGTCCAGTTGTTCATAGCATTGTGTCATATCAGCAATGATTTAGCAGCTAGAATGAAGGCACATAATTGAATGCCTCTTGTCATTTCGTACAAATACTCTCTAAAAATTTTTAATTTGTCATTTTACTCACTGCTGTCATTCCCTAAAACAAATTTCAGTGATAAATTCTACATGTTGGAAGGCAGAAAGGTTAATCAAGCAGAGACCCTACAGTTGCAGAAGAATGAAGGATATGGCATTTACTCACTGACACAGTGTACTTTGCTCATTCAGGCCTTTCCAGATAATTCTTGCTTAGATTGTGCTTCATTTCCTGTTTCACCTTTCAGGTCTGTCCAACTGCTGAGCAGACAAGAGTTTTGTCAGAGATAACCATTCTGGGAGTCACTAGAAATGAGTCAGGCATGGAGGAATTAGGAATTCAAGATGGAAGAGACATATGGTATAAGGTAGTCTATCATCAACTTGACAGTGCAAGATTGCTCTCTAAAGTTCATTTATAAGTCCAAGACCCTATCTACTTGCTAATTTCATTTGTAAGTCCAGGGTCCAGTCTTCTGGCTTAGATCACAGAGTCAGCATTTAATTGGCAAAAAGTAAGTTGCTTAGAGGGAATCCGGTACTTGGAAATTTTTCTTAAAGCTCAAATAGTTTAAATGGTCCAGTGTACTGACCACAACTTAAAACTTACTGGTTGTATATCTGAAGCTCCTCACTTATTTACTTCTCTGGACCTATCTGGCCTCTCATGGCATCCCTCTACTTCTACTGGTTTAAAAAGCAGTATGTCAAGAAAATTAAGAATCCAAGTCAACAAGAACAGACATAGAAAAGGAGACATAATTTCTCAGTTTCAGGGGCAAATTTGTTCCTTATTTAATTTTTAAAACAGGGACATTATATGCAGCTTTTAAGTGCAAATCAAAAAGAGAAAGAGAACAAACAAAACAGGAGAAATGGGAGAATTACATAGGTGGCAGTAGTGGGGGTGAACATGTCACAAACCAGTTCCTTTTTGCATTAACCCAGACACCACCCAAAGCCCCTGGAAGCTCCCCCCCCTCCATTTTTTTCAGACAAGAAATTGCCTCCAAGTCACCTCAACCATTGCAAAAATATGGGGAATAGGGGATAAATGAGGTTATGCTTTATTTGTTCTGAAACCCCTGACAACTCAATGAGAAAATGGTTAAAAGTAAATTGGGCCCATTGAATCAATTGTTGCACTATGAATCAACATGTAAGTAAATCCAGTTCATTCAGTTGGTCTACTCTGGTTGGAACAACCAAGAGGATTTAAGCCAGTATGTTTGCAATTAATCTAATTGAAGTTGTTGTCTATAAGACATCCATCTATGGGCAGATATACTAGAAGATTCTCCAGCCTCTAAAGAAGACTGTTTAGAGTTGGTCTTTTCAGATTTGAAGTATAACTCTTTTTGCTACAGTCCAACCACTCTGACCTTCAGACAAGTTCCAAGTCTCTGAATCTAATTTAAAACCATGTAAGGCAACTTGAAGGCATTTTATGTGTGTGTGTGTGTGTGTGTGTGTGTGTGTGTAATATTATATGTGTGTGTGTTTGTATGTATGTGTGTATACACACACAAACATGCGCGCGCACATACACGTACACACAAACAAAAGTTTAGAAATCTTTTTAAATAAAAAATTAACATAGTCTAGCTAAAAGCAGCCACACTGGAAATGAATTTTGGAGTTGTGGATTTGAATGGATCCACTTAGAATGAGAAGAAAAGCTACAGCAGGCTTCGGGATCCAAATAATGTCACATTTCAATAATTACAGTAGCCCTTTTCAGTCAGGTTCTGTTCATGATTTGCCAGAGTTTTGTTACAGAAGGAGAGCCTCCATAGACAGCAGAGACTCCCCATTTCAGGCATTCAACCTGAAGACAAGGAGAATGACAAGAAGGGGGACAAAGGGGAAAACATTTGGTATATTCATTCTTGCTGTCCCTCCTTACATGATGTTTTAAATCTATTTTAAAGTTCTCTGAAAACAATGTACGAGCCTTCAATAACATTTTAATGACATAGAAATAGTAAAAACATTAGCACAGCTGTTGACCAAATGATAAACTGGTAGGTGTTCTCACAAACAAAAATACAATAGTTTTTGATGACTTTTTTCCTCCAAAGAAAAGAGGCCTCTGCATTTCAGATTATATGCAATTATTCCTTGGTACCTGTCCAGTTTGCTGAGTCTAAATATTAATTGAATTCATTTGTATAAGCTGTGGTTTATCCTGTTTTGATACTGTTATTACACATACTGTTATAGGGAGAGGGAGAGGGATGATAGATAAATAGATGGGAGAAACAGAGATCAAAACACATGCTCTTAAAATGCATAAAACCTTTCCATAGTTTGTCTTTGAACCCAATAGTTAAAGATTTTCTATACCATGGCTCAGTAATCAACCAAAATGGGGAGTGTGGGTAAGAAATCAGAAGAAAGCTATGACTTGGAAAGGTTGCTATAAAGCAAATAGATAAAATTGTAAAAATATTATCAAATACTAAAGTCAGGATCATCCATGCCGTAATATTTCCAGTTTCTCTGTATGGTTTTAAAAGCTATGAACAAAGCTGTCAGGAAGAAGATCAACGCATTTGAAATGTGATGCTGGAGGTAAGTGCTGTGGAAAGCATGGATCACCAAAAAGGCAAATAAATGGGTCCTAGAGCAAATCAAGCATGAGTTTTCACTTGAAGCCAAAATGACTAAACTGAGACTGTCATACCCTGGACACATAGTGACATGACCAATTAGCCAAGATGATCGTGCTGGGTAAAAGGGAAGGCAATAGGAAGATAGGAAAGCCACATTACATGAATTGATTCAATAAAAGAAGCCACAGTTTTCCTGAGCTTGCAAGATCTGAGCAGGGCTGCTGATGATTGGGGCTCATGGAGTTATTTCATTCATAAGGTTTCCATAAGTGGAAGCTGACTTGGTGGCAAATAAAAACAACAGCAGCAACAACGACAGATAAGCTTTGGACTTTGTTAAATATTTCCTCTATTCTCTCCCTGAATTCTACAAAGTTTGTATGTATTTCACCAAATGATATAATTGGGTGGGCCATTTAAATGTACAATAAACATGATATTAGGTGGGAAGTGTTCATGTTACTGATTATCACACAGGAACCATAGCTGAAGGAGTGACGCATGTGGAGTTAATCCTTAAGGAAATGCAGATTATTTGGGGTTTATTGTTGTTCTTATTGAGTTGGGAACTCGTGGACAAAAAAGGACGATTGTACAGAACTAGTTGTTTCTTTCCTGTTTTTGGAATCACAGTAGCACAGCTTAAGTCTATTTTGATTTGAAACCTGATGAGTTGGCACTAAACATAAATTAGCTGCTCTGAAAAGTGCAAACAAACCCTTCTGGCACATTAAGAGGAAATGACAGTAATAATTTGTGGGAAATGTCAGTCTGTTTGCATTTTTTTCCCATTTCTTTCTCATTGGACAAGACAGAAGGCACTCTGCCTCTAAATAAAATAGATAGGTTTAAGCCATCTTGCTTGACATAGGCTTTTAAAAAGTACATTTTTCAAGTTCTATTTTGACTTGAACTAAGTTTTGAGAATCGTTTACAGGAAAATATCCCACTTCTTATAATTACTGCAGATTTCGTACTGATGTAACACCTCTTGAAATGCTGTGGTTGCAGATGGAAGCGGCAGGATCATGTTGCCAATCTCTCTTTCTATTAAGTCAATCAATCTTAAATGTTGTCACATAATGTTTATCTGTGTTAGGCTTTACAATCAGCAGGTGAAGTAAATTTTAGGGTCCATGCATTGGGAAAACTCCTGAGGAGCTCTTAAGGAAGGCCACAAAGATTTAAAAGCCTGAAAGGATTTCTAGCAAAGAAGAATATCTCAGAAACATAAGATACATTTTTATTAGGCACAAGAATGAATCAAGAATTTTCCAAATCTGAATCCAGATCTGAATCCCTGGAAGGTTCTGGGAATCCACAAATCTCATGAATATTGAATCTTCTGAATCTTCTTTTTTAAAAGGGTTTAAAAAGCAAGGGAAAGAAGGATAATCTTGGGCAAGGCACACTCTCTCAGTCTTAGCTAAAGCCAAAGGCAAAGGCAAACCTCCCTCTGAAGAAATCTGGCCAGAACAATTGTCATAGTTTTGCCTCAGATTGAAAATGACATGAAGGTCCTTTCTACACAGGCAGGAAAATGTAGATTAATCCCACATTTTCCTGCCTGTGTAAACAGGGTCACATACTACAGTACAGAGATAATCCAGGTCAAAACTGCATTTTCTTTGCATAGCTCCTTGTGGCATCCTGGGGTTTCTGGTTTGATCATGCACCAGCACACTTTGGCAGAGAAGGCTGTGACACCTTATAAAACTACAAACCCCAGAATTGTGTATGAAAGAATTTTGCAAGGGAGCTACGCAAAGGAATCTTTCAGCTGTCCTTGAAATCTCAAGAAGACTGTACCTTCCACCCAATCAGGCCTTTGGCAGGCCCCGGAGGCACCAATTTTAAAAAACAATTTTTCCTTTCTGCTACATGTGGTTTGTCATGTGGCTCATGAGAAACCATGACAGACATTTCACTTCTCATCCTATTCTAGCTATAGGTTTACAACCAGGCACTGGTCTTGTGGAAGGAGGTACACTGGCCTACATGTGGCAATCACTGGATGAGATTGTGCAACCTTGGCCTCTGCCCCACTACTTCTGATAGGCTTCAGACCCACTGACCCCAGCATTTCTCCATGCCATTGATTTTCAGCACAGAAAATAGTGCTGAACTTAAATATTAAATGTTCGATTTAAATATATTAGAATGCAACCCCAGATGTAATGAAATTGTTAGCAAAGGACATTATTACTCCAAGGGAAAAACTCACCTACCTGTCATCTCCCCTTGTGTTTCTGGTCTTCCAGGTTTTCAGGTGTCCCAGTCTCCAACAAACTCTTTGGTGGATTCAAAATATTCAGTTTGCCTATTTTGGCACAGGGATTTAGGTTTGCGAATCTTGAATCCTTCCCAAGGATTCAAGGGTTCAAGGATTCGGTTGGCCCATCCCTAATGTTTATATAACCCCTATCAAAGTGGAAGCAACTGTAGAACTCCTCTTCTGGCCAAATATTTGAGGAATTGCATAGTCAATAGAAAATAGCTAATAGGACTGGTAACATGTTCTGAGAATATCCCTCTATGAGCGAATACTTTCAGGAAAACATCCAGGACCATAAATGTTCAGTTATCAACGTCAAGATATACACTTATTATGGATTCAATTCTTCACTAAGTTTCTTCTTAAAGATGGCAACAGGTAATTTCGGCAATGTTCTTCCCACTGCAAGAAAGTCTTTGAAAGCCATACAGTTTTCAAAGGCTATTGGCAATTCAGGACTGAATTTATTATTATTAAAATTCACACAGAAAACATGATTGTTTTGTTATTTCACACAGAAAGCAGCATTTCTGCATGGAAAATTATATTTCAACATAGAACTATTAATTCCTGTGCAGAAAATGCTGTTTTCTGCAGAGAAAATGATGTTTCCTATGCAAATCAACCATAATCCCATATTACAGCATTTTCTGTGTAGGAATTAATATTTGTGTATTGAAATACCATTTTCTGTCCAGAAAATGTTGCATTCTGCACAAAACAACTGCATGTGAATTTTGCACAGAATAAGTCCCAACATGTGAAAATTCTTATCAGTCCAGGAGTCTTCTCAGCCAAGTTTCTCAACACTCAGAATACATGTTTTTCACCTTTTTTCAAATATTGTTGAGTATTTTTTCCACTACCACTTATACATCAAAGACAAAAAGCACACATTGGCATAATATTTGGATATGCTAATGTTTATGGATATAAGTTGATTTAAAAATAATTGGCATAAATAGAAATACAGTACATCTTACCATAGTGGGGTAGACTGTGGCAGGTCACTTGTGTGTACCCTTCAGCCTGCTGTCCAAATATCAACTGTAAATGGACAACTTCAAGGCCATTTTCTTACCTTCACGTGGTTCTTTATCATTAAATTAAACTTAGAATCATATAACTATAGAGCTGAAAGGATTCTAAGAGTAATTTTGTCCATCCTTTGTTGAAACAAGAAATCCACAGCTAACATATCCCTGACAAATGACCATCCAACCTCTGTTTAAACATCTCTGAAGAGAAAAGCTTATCACCAGAAGGAGAATGCATGTCTGCAACAGCTAGCAATTGATTAAGGTGTAAAGATGTCAATCACAAAAGACACAAACTAAAGCTTTATTGTAAGAACTCCATTAATGATAGGAAAGCTATCTGAAGGCGCTAGTTTTTACTTTTGGCATAAGTGAAAGAATAAGGAGATAGGAAAAGAAAAGATCTCTAAGAGTATCAGTTCACATCTTAAAGAAGTTAGGATAAGTGGATAAGAGATTAGAAGACTTTGGTTCACTGGACACTACTTAACTCTATTACTGCTGCTCTGTCTAAGACATTTTTAACTCTTTAAGTGTTGAGTGTTGATGCATTTCCAACACCACATGGCAGTCAACGTGGATGAATGGCTATTTCCATAAGGGCATTTCTTATCATCTGCAAAACTAATGCTCTAATGCTTCATCCAAGCCATTGATACAAAATGTTGAACACCACTATCAAGGATGACAATGAGCCATGGGAGAGAACTTTTTGGGTATACTTTATCAGGTAGCTACAGATTCACCTAATGGTAGCATTGTCTTGTTCACATGTTCTGAGTTTTTCCAAGAAAAACCTTGTCAAAAGACTTGCTGAAATGAAGATAGACTATATCCATAGCATTTCACTGAAGACTGTAACTCTATTTAAAAAGAGAGAGAGAAAGAGTAGTCTGGCATCATATGTTTTTTGAAAGTCCTTGCAGTTCTTCATATTCATAGTATTCTTTCATACATGCTAACAGATGAACAGTGAACTTTATTGATATCAGGTATTAAGCAGAGAAGTCAACAGTACTCACACTTCTTCTCAACCTCAACAAGAAAAAGTGTCTTCACACATCAAGACAATCAACGGGAAAAATTGTGACTTTTTAGTATTTTGGGACATTTGCACAAAAATAACTTCTTTTTTGTACAAACAATGGATTTTTGTACAAGTATTTCTTCACGAAAAGTCTTTAAATGCAAAAGATTATAGGAAAAACATACAAAATGTCCTGATTTTATGTAAGAATGAGATGAAGTAAGATCAGTATCCCTTATATTAAAATGCCAAGTCAGTAGATGCTGAGATTATGTTTACACCTTTTTGAAAATGAGGGCAGCATTTGATTATGCTCAGTCCCCTAGAATCTCATCTATCTTCCAAGAATTATGAAAGAATATAGACAGCAGTTGCATCTCTTTTGAGATGTGAATCTTTGGAAGTTTGTTTCATATCATCAGAGACATTTCATCTGGTCTCAAAGACTCTTAATTAAAGTAGCTAGATGTTTCTGTATTACGTCTTTACCCAGTTTGAACTAAAAACTCAGTAAAGAATGTTTTCAGATACTTTTTTATGACAGCCCACAGTCTATAAAAGGCATGAATACCATTCTAGTTCCTACGTTCTTCTAATTTTCTTTTTATAAGACTACCTTCTTAGCTGTTCACTATCAAGAGATCTATGCTTCTTTCAGTTAGTAGGGCAGCCAATCATGATTGTGAAGAGACTGACTCTGTAATACTGCCAATGGTAAATTGTAGGGACTATATTGAAAAGTGGGCAGTTCACATTGCACAGATATAGTGCTATGGTTCCACTTTAACTGCTATGGTTCCAGCCTAAGGGTTCCTGGGATTTGGAGTTTGGAGAGGAGTATTAAAAATTCTCAGCCAAGGAGCATTACTGCTTCTGCAGAGTACAAACCCCAGGATTCCATAGGAGGCAGACGTGGCAGTTAAAATGAAATTACAGTGCTATAACTGTGTAGCGTTAAAGGGCCCTAGCTGAGCCATCATGTATGAACATTTTGCCCAGTGTAAACTCACCTAAACACAGAATTCAACAGGAACATTTTGGTCTTCCCTCCTTAATTGTAGCACAACATCAGCAGCTACAAAATTACACTATCGATGACCTTATTCCAAAGAGTGAGATGTTGTATTGTGCTGTAATTTAAAGCACCTTTATTTGACAGTCTTTTTGTGTTGAAAGTATAAACTATTAGTTCAAGTCAGTAAAAATAATGGCTATGTTAAAAGCACAGCCCCATATTGAGTTACAAAGATCTACCTCTGTGATTTTTTTTCTTTACAAAGAGGAGAAAGCTTCCTCCAACTTACACTGCTAAGTTCAAGAGTCATTTTACCAGTTATTTGTGTGGGGACTAAGAAAGCTTTAAAGGTCCCCCCCCAAAAAAAAAAACACTATTACAACGAGTGCCATAAACTGTAAAGATTGTTGACAATCATACTGGAATGTTATTGGCCCCTTGCCCACCTAGTTAATGTGCAAAAACTATAGAGTCATGTTTGTCTATCTATTTATTTATTTAGATACAGCAATGTACATATTATGTTACACTGGTGTACATTTACAATGGCCATTGACTTATTATCTTTATTCATTTTTCAAATGAATATATCAGAAAACGCTGCTGAGGTATCTTTAAACCAAAATATTTCTTCTGTCACAAGCTTTCATCCATCACAGTCCTCTGCCTCAGATGTGTGGAGTATAAGTCCATCTCTACATCCTCTGTGCATCTGAGAAGTGGGCTGCAATCCATAAAAGCTCATACTAAAAGAAATTGGTTAATCTCAAGCGTTTCAAAAGCCTCTTTGTTGAATATTTAGTACTCCATATTTTCAGACAATTTACAGAAGAATAAAGTTTCTTAATTCATTCTCAACAATGTCCATATTTGAAGCACTGAGTGCAACATAAGTAAGACACTCCAAATGATTTATAGATGCCCAAATATCTATTGAAATGAGACAACTGTGCATATTTTTGACACTCTCTTCATGTATATGGATGGCTTTATGTGGAAATGGCAGCTGCGAGCATAACCTCTGTACTTGCTTTCTTCCATTCCTTAGCAATCACTCCTGATTGAGCCTCATACTTTCTGTCATTTTGAGGGCTATGATAGTGCAGGTCTTTAGTCTCTAGAAGGATTAAAATATTTTACTCTGGCTTGTTATTGTGTGCCTTCAAGTCATTTCCAACTTATGGTGACTCTAAGGTGAACCTATTATTGGGTTTTCTGAGGTTAAGAGCGTGTGACATTCCTTTGGTCACCCAGTGGGTTTCCATGGTTGAGCAGTAATCCCACCCAGGTATCCAGGATCATAATACAATCCTCAAACCACTACATCACACTGGCTTCCAAAGACATATTGTAGTAGAAGTTGTAAACTTATAAAAGTTTATGAAACACCCAAGAGCCACCTACACAAAAAGTCCTGCTGGAGGTGGCTTCCAAAAGAGACCTAGAATGTGCTTCCAAATTGAGTTCTTCCAGGAGGCCATAGAGCAGGGATGGCCAAAGCATAGAGGGTCCATGTGGCCCCAAAAAATTGCTTTGCAGTTGTGGCTCCTTGAGGCTGTCCCCCTCCCCACTTAGATAACCTCTAAGATATCAATTCAAATAAATCATAGCCTTTTCTCCTGTGTTTAACATTTTTTATAAATTCCGGTTTTTCAAAACATAGAATAAATTTCTGGCTAGTTCAGTCTTTCCACACCTCTCGTAATCTGTGTGGCCCCTTGAGGGTCCAAGGGAGAAAAAGTTCTCCCCAGATCCATCAAAGCTATCAACTCCATCCGTAGAGCCTAAACAATCTGATTTATCTGTTTGACTGAAGATCTTGTGCATCAGAACATTCCCATGTGGCAGTACCTAAAAAATACTAATACAGGACTTTCAAATTCAACAGTCTACAAATGGCATTCCCAGTTCCATACATGACTGTGAGCTGCAGAAGCCATGAATACAGCTGCTTCTGCCAGAGATAGTGTCTGATATGAGCAGAGCTTCTGATGTGTTCCCTCATTCATTCCAAAACAGGGATGGAAAAAGATTTTGTTAGATTCAACCATCTCAGCAAACATATCATTTTTTTTTACACCTCCCAGGACATGTTGTGAGAAGATAACCACTTTGCCTCCAGAAATCTTACATCTTCAAGGCTTATGGGGCATTCTGGAAAAATGAAATGCTCATAAAACAATGCATATTTTACCGTCTGAATGGCTACAGTCTGAATGCCTAAAGGTGATAATATATGCGAGGGGGATGTATACTTTATGTAAAATAGGTAAAAAAAAGGACACATCAGGAAAAATGAATTTTAAATGCATATGAAATCCAATGTGGGAAGAAAATAACTGCAGTCTTGCAACTGATACAAAACCAGGATGGGAAGAAAATGCAGGCGGAATGTGAAGAAATGCCACAAAATCAGGAGTGAGATGTTTTCAAATCCTATTTCGGAATCAGTGTTGTTGAATAGCACTGATAAAGACATCTCTTCACTGGAAACTAGAGTTTTTGGTCATCTACCTACTCCTTTCCCTCTCCCTTCCCTGTTGTCTGCAATTCTCCTTTTCCTGCAAGCTTCCAGGAAGTTCAAATATGCATCAAACTGCAGTGTATTTTCATAAGTTTTTAAAAAATCAACCTTTGAAGTTCTGGGGTTTTTCCAGAGCTCAAAGTCCTCTTCAGCTTTAATCTGCCTCAGACATAACTGTGTACAGTCCCAACATCAACCTTGTTAATAGTTTATATGCCTGAAATTCTGGATAACACTTCATATATCTGATGAAAAAGGCTATAATCTATGAAAGCCTAGGCTATAATAAATTTGTTAGTGCTTAAGGTGCCACAGGATTCTTTGTTGTCTTTGGCCCAAAGTTGTCTTAGTTTAGCAGGGTTCTTAATATCTCCAGAGCAGACCACTTCACTTTGGAATTCACGCTTCATCCGAAGCGGATGCAGATCACTAAGAAAGAAACATAACCTTCCTTTTCCAGTCACAGTGTGAATCCTTATGAAGTAATTTTGCAGGAAAATTGTCTCTTTCAATAGGGCAGCAGAAGAAATATCCAATATACTTATTAAGTACATTTGTATGACTCTTTGTAACCTGTGATTTTCCTCCTTGTATTGCTTTTGTTTTGTAACCATCAGTTTTTCAAGCTGATGAATATGAAAAATTTGAGATTACCAAGGAATGGGTTGGCAAGGTATCATTTGCGATAGTATTCTGTGGACAAGGCCAAATCAGTGTGGCTGTCATTTTCCTGTCAATTTATTATCTCTGCCTCATGTAACTAGGTCGGTCTATTCCCATAGAGAAGACTGCTAAGTTTATATATACCTCAGGATAAAGATATCAGTTCATCCACTCCCCCCACACACACACACACACAAAATGCAGTTATTCTTTTCTTGTATATATTATGAAGTGTCTATCAAGGCTTAAGTAAAGATGTATACTAGGCTACTCGAAAGTCCTCTGAGAACATTAAAGTTATGCTACAAGCAATGACTCAGTGCTAACAAAAACCCAGAGAAACAAATTTGAGTGTCAGTTTAAGAAAACACATTGCCACTAAAGCAGACTGAAACAAAAATGTGTTCTGAATTGTAACCAACAGGAAACACCATGTAGATCATGCAAATTATTATTTAAGATTCAGTATTGAATCTTTGTCCTGGGTTTCATAGAATCATAGAAATGTAGAGTTGGAAGAGACCACACGGGCCATCCAGTCCAACCCCCTACCATGCAGGAATACCCTCAAAGCACTCCCAACAGATGGCCATCCAGCCTCTGCTTAAAAACCTCCAAAGAAGGAGACTCCACTACACTCCGAGGCAGCATATTCCACTGCCAGACAGCCCTGACTGTCAGGAAGTTCTTCCTGAGGTTCAGGTGGAATCTCCTTTCCTGCAGCTTGAATCCATTGCTCCTTGTCCTGGTCTCTGGAGCGGCAGAAAACAAGCCCTCTCCCTCCTCTACATGGCATCCCTTCAAATATTTAAACATAGTTATCATGTCCCCTCTTAACCTTCTCTTCTGCAGACTAAACATACCCAGCTCTCTAAGTCTATCCTCATAGGCCTTGGCTTCCAGGCCCTTCACCATTTTGGTCACCCTCCTCTGGACCTGCTCCAGCTTGACCATGTCCTTCTTGAATTGGGATGCCCAGAACTGGACGCAGTATTCAAGATGAGGTCTAACCAAAGCAGAGTAGAGTGGTACCAGTACCTCCCTCGATCTAGACACCATACTCCTATTGATGCAGCCGAGAATTGCATTGGCTTTCTTGGCTGCTGCATCACACTGCCGACTCATGTTCAGCTTGTGGTCTATTAAGACTCCTAGATCCCTTTCACATGTACTGCCATCCAGCCACGTGTCCCCCATCCTGTATTTCTGCATTCCATTTTTTCTACCTAAGTGTAGGACCTTACACTTCTCTCTGTTGAATTTCATTTTGTTAGCTTTGGCCCAGCTCTCCAATCTGTCCAGGTCATTTTGAATTTTGATCCTGTCCTCTGGCATATTAACGACCCCTCCCAATTTGGTGTTATCTGCAAATTTGATAAGCATGCCCTCTATTCCTTCATCCAAGTCATTGATGAAGATATTGAACAGCACTGGGCCCAGGACAGAACCCTGTGGCACCCCGCTAGTCACTTCTCTCAAGGATGAAAAGCAGCCATTGGTGAGCACCCTTTGGGAACTGTCAGTCAACTAGTTACAGATCCACCTGACAGTAGCTCTGTCCAGCCCACATTTTACTACCTTCTTTGCAAGAATGTCATGGGGAATGTAATTTGTGCAAGAGTGTTTTTAAGAAATATATTACTGACTGTGTGTCAGACTTATGTATAACCACTGTACAGACTTAAACATTCAGTCATGTTCTCCATGCTGCTCTACAACCATCATAAAGATAGAAGTGGAAGGGAAAATAACACAACAGTAGACTCTCAGGTTGGCCCAGCCAAAATGGGATTGACTATTAGATGTCCGTCTGTGAATGGCTTCAAAAGAATTCACTCATTTATAAGATATTCACTGACACCTAATGTACAAAAACACAGGGTTTCATAGTAATTTAGTAATAGTAATAAAGACAACTGTGTGAAAGGAACATTGAGAAAATCGCAGGTAATCTATTTAGTAAGAACAGGGTGATCTCTGAGGAGAAATGTCCGAAGATAATCAAACTAACTGTCCACCAAGTCTTGCGTATTCATGGAGTCAGAGGAGCAGGATGCATCACCCCTTCATACCCAATGGCATGACAAGAACATGGGAGATTATGTTGAGCCTGGATAGGTCCTGGATTACAAGTCCCAGAATCCCCCAGACAGCATGCCCACTGATCATCTGTCACCTCTAAACGTGGCAAAAACTCTTGCTTCTTGCCATTGTGGTGAACTTTATGTAGAAGTGCCCTCTTTGGAAGAGGTGAATGAAAATGGTTGATCACTAAATAAATGCAGGAGAGGAGAGATTCAGCTGTGTAGAGTGGGTTTTGTTTGATGACAATGTTCATACTCCATTCTGCACCTGAAAAGGCTCCTACAGCAGTTTACATATTAATAAGAACAAGACAAGACAGTCCCTGCCCTGAGGCTTACAATCTAAAAATAGCACAGTGCAGATGGGAAAAGAGCTGTCAAGGAAAAATGGAAACAAGAAATCTCAGGCATGAGTTCCTATCGCTCTGACGTTCATAAAATTACCAGATTAAATACAATTGTAATGCTAAAATGGAGCCAGATATTGTCCTGACTACCTAAAATAGAGTTCAAAGAGTGAAGCAAAAAATTGCTGACTTATCCAATGAATGAGGAGGGTGGTCTCCTCTTCCTGGCAATATGGCTGCTGGATGACAGTTCGTGAAAAAGCAAAACATGATGAACTTGGTCTCTCAAATACCTGAGTTGGGAACTGAGAGAGAGGGTTAGCAAAAAATTGGGGTTTTGGAGGGAATTGGGGGTTACACTCTAGATGCTGCTTTGAGTATATGAGGCCAAAATCCAGTAGCTAATACTAGATATTCTCCTGTATAGATGTTGGATTTATTGTAAAATAAACAGAACTGGATATTAAATTCAAATGAACACGGAATGGATCTACTCTAGTTGAGACAATCAATTGGATTCAGGTTCATTTATACTGCTGTTTTGTGCTGAATTTTTTTTTTATTTTATGTGCAGCTGAAGTTAATAGACACTAAATAATTTCAAGTCATTAACATCAGTAAATAAACTCAACTTCCACTCTAGAGAAAAATCCAGAATTATAATGTTTTCCAGTCAGAAATCACTTTGATGGGTGAATAAGACACGCATGTCCAGGAAATATTTATTAAACACTTTATTGTATCACAGCTGTTGCAAGCTCAAGACTAAAGGGTTGATTCTCATGTTTGAAGAATTGCTGAATATACATGTTGTGATTCATGCTTGCCAGGAAAACCCTCCGAAATAGCTGAGCATCTGTCTGAAGGTACTTCAGGGTAGTGTTTTTTATTGCTATTCTCCTTGGTAAAAATATTGAACAGCCTCAAAGATGATTTTCTTTCTGGCAGTTCAAATAAAGTAGACCACTTGTTAACAGGTCACTTCTCAACAAGGTGGTGTGCAGATTTTCATTTTAACAATCAACGCAATTGAAATTGTCTAGAATTATTTTGTCTGCAGTGAGTCTGTGGGGAACAACAAGCTCATCAGATTTGACAAACTGACTTTGAAACACTCCAAAGATATCCCGCAATGCATACATTACGTTTCATAAACTTAACTTGGAAGTAACTTGTTTGTGATAATAATGGGAATCTTTGATTGCCATCCTGTTAGTGGCTTACACACCTGTAAATGCAGTGTGTGCACATGTAAGTTCCTTTTTGGACAAGGTGCAGAGAGCTATTCTCTTGCCTTCATATTCAACCACAAAATCTTCAATGCCCAGCAACTCTCAAGCCCCAGAAGGGTTCACTACTGTCCCTTCTTGCCAGAGGGAAGGGGAGGGAGAGGGAAAGTGATTCCAGCCATGAAGATCTGGTTGATCTGAGCCCCTGAAGGAAGAAATGGGCAAGTGAGACCACACTTGCATTTGTCTCACTCCCTTCATTCCACTTTCCACAACTGAGCTTAGACCATAGGCCCCCTCCCAGGTTTTGACAGCTATTGGGTGATGGGAGGACATGGAACTGCATGTGCAGAACTATACACACTTGTTGGATCTTGACCTTTGTTTATTAAACTGTTAGTAGGCCATTCACCCCCACACTTTGATATGATTTAATTGGCAAACTATATTGATTGGCATAAATATAAATTATACACAGCTCTAACTGCATGGCCATGCTGGCTAAGAGAAAAAGCTGACCACACATGTGCATTGCAAAACCAGGTCAGAAGAGATCTCAAGGCGCTGCAGGTCATAGTCAGGAAATCACCAGGAAACTCCAGCAATAATGAACTTACAGCTAGCTTCTGATGACTCAACCTTTAAGGGACAATAGTGTCCGGGATGTCCCCACAGGATGGCTGATTGTCTTAGCTCCTCCCTCTCTGATCAAGCAAATTTTCCTTTTGTCCCCACAGCTGTCTGACAATTACAGAGCTATTAAGACTACCATTAACCCTCTGTCACCTAATGCTAACACCATGAGTCTATTCCAGATCCCATTGTCCACTCTCCTGACTCCATTGTTTATTCTGCCAGAGAGACATTAGTACCTTCACTCTCCAAGCAGAAAAAAAATATTTAAATCTGGTTTTGGCAGTCAACTCTCAGTTAACTGATTGCTGGTTGCCACTCTGCTGCTCTGCTTCCCAATGGTGTACTGTTCTTAGACTTGTGTCTAAGCCACATTGCTGTTTCCTCACTGCTCTTCTGAATTGGTAAATATCACCTACTTCTCCCTAAAAATCTCACTATCCAAAATGTTCTTCCCTTTTCCTTCAGCTAGCTTTGTGTGATTGCATGACTGCTTGGATCTTGTATGGTTGTAACTCCCCCAATAAAACAAATAAGCTTACTTTTGGATCTCCACTTGTTCTTCCCTACATTAACACCAGTAAACATAGGTGTAAAAGATCTTGTAAGGTTACCCCTCTCATACGGGCCTCTTCTTTGAGCTAATATTTCCCATTGTTTCACAGAAGTACTGGTATCATGGTTGGACCCCCTGAGTCACCCATGTTTGGGGGTAACAAAATCAGTCTCAAACCCTTCAGTTAGTTGACTAACTGTGAGTTATCAACCATGCAGTGTCTCAGTGCCAACAGTTCAGCTGTTAGCAACACTACTCTACCACCGTCATTTACTACAGCATTATTTTGCAGACCTGGCAGCAGCATGCAGCATCCTTGGCAGTGCCCAAGGTGATGCCTGTTCTGGGCTTATCGTTTTTGTTTTCAGTGCTCCTACAAGGGTTCTCTGGCTCAGTGTGAAGATGTTTGTATGTGTGTCACACTGTGCAATGATGGAACACCAAAAAGCCAGGAAGAGGAGAGGAATGAAAATAGCTATGTGGGTGTACGTGGGCCCATCATACTGTTTGGAGTCAAGCAAGTAGTAAAGAACCAGCATCATGACGCTTGGATGTATGATCCCTGGCAGCAACAGCACAGGACCTGGAGGGAAAATTCCCTCAACATTGCAAGTGCATTTCCATGAGGGCCAGCAGAAACAAAGGGCTAGAAAAATCTTCCATACATCATAGGTACTGTGGGTAAAGCCACAAAGGATGCAAGTCTTAGGGACAACAGTAACAGCCATAGCTGCAATAACTGGGTACATGTTGCCTTCTACTCATTCATTGAAAAGTTCTTTTTCTTCATGGTATTGAATTGCCATTCTACCTGGTTAGCTCAGTTTTATCCAGATTCTCGGCTCATTCACCAAAATCCTGCCATACCTATTTCTGCAATCAGCTGGCCCAGAAGCAATTTCAGCCTCTCTACCAACCCTTGCTGTCCTGCCTCTGTGACTTCACAAACATCTGTCCCTATGACATCCCAAGAACCCATCCCTTGGTCTCAGATTTGGCCCTAGTCTCAGATTTTCTTTTATATAGCTTTAAACAAATGTCATTAGTAGAAAATATCTACGTGCTGCATCATGTAGAGCCAACAAGCTCCCTCATGATATTCTTGCAAACAAGCTAGTAAATTTGGGCTAGACAATGCTACTGTTAAGTGAAATTGTAATTGATTGAGTGACTGAACCCAAAGAGTGCTCGCCAATGGCTCCTTTTCATCCTGGAGAGAAATGACTAGTGGGGTGCCACAGGATTCTGTCCTGGGCTCAGTGCTATTCAATATCTTCAGCAATGATTTGGATGAGGGAAAAGAGGACATTCTTATCAAATATACAGTTAAGACTAAATAGGTAGGGTTGCTAAGACTCCAGAGGATAGGATCAGAATTCAAAATGACCTTCACAGATTAGAGAGCTCGGCCAAAACTAACAAAATAAAGCTCAGCAGGGAGAAGTGTAAGGTACTACACTTGGGCAGAAAAAAATGAAATGCACATATATAAGATGGGCGACACCAGGTTTGACCACAACATATATGAAAGTGATCTAGGTGTTTTAGCAGACCACAAACTGAACATGTCCAACAAGCTGAGTCAGCAGTGTGATGCAGCAACTAAAAAAGCCAATGAGATTCTGGGGTGCAGCAATAGAAGTATAGTGTTTAGGTCAAGGGAAGTGATAGTACCACTCTATTCTGCTTTGATCAGACCCCATCTGGAATGCTGTGTCCAGTTCTGGGCACCAAAGTTCAGGAAGGACACTGACAAACTAGAACATGTCCAGAGGAGAGTGACCAAAATGGTAGAAAGGCTGAAAACTATGACCTGTAAGGAACAGCTTAGGGAACTAGGTCTATTTAGCCTGGTGAAGAGAAGATAAAGAGGTGACATGATAGCTATATTCTAGTATTTGAAGGGATATCATATGGCGGATGGAGGAAGCTTGTTTTCTGCTGCTCCAGAAATTAGAAAACAGAACAATGGCTTCAAACTTCAGGAAAAGGTGTTCCATCTAAATATTGGGAAGAAGTTCCTGACCATAAGCAGAGTTCAGCAGTAGAATACACTGCCCAGGAGTGTAGTGGAGACTCCTTATTTGGACATTTTTAAACAGAGGCTGGACAGCCATCTGTCAGGAATGCTTTGATAGTATATTCCTTCATGGCAGGGGGATGGACTCAACGGCCTTGTGGTTTCTCCTACCTTTATGGTTCTATGATTCAATAAGTCCCTGGTAGCTTGAGACACAATAAATGAATGCATGAATAAATAAATATAGTAAGGTCGGGATCAAACATAATCTATCCAGCAAGTCAGGGTGTTCTCATCTGCTCACCTGTTCTATCATTTGCAGAACCCTCTTTCTGTTGTTGTTCTTCTAAGCTGGCAGATTTTAAGCAGAAAATAATAAACAGAATAATGTGCATTTTTCTACTAAGTGTGCTAACAGAAAGCCTCTTATGCCTATTTGCATATGCAAAAAAATGTGCTTTTTCTCTCCTCTTCTTTATTAGCACCTTTTCCATCAATGTCTAGCTTTCAAAAAGTAACACAATATTTTCCAGAGGCATATATGTAAATGTCTCCACAAACATCAAAGGCAGCAAATCTTCCCCACTTGGTCACAAATTCCATTGATACAAGGTAGTCCTGCCTCACGTGGCTGCTGTCCCTTCAAAAGAATGAAAATTCAGTACCGGCAGATTCTGTGACAGAATTTCCCAGCATTCCTACTATAGACTTTCTCATTGATTACATTTTCTATTCACCCAAAGTGATGAATTTAGCAAACATGAGTTGTAACTCTTAGGGATGGGCCAACCAAATCCTCGAATCCTCTGCAAGGATTCAAGACGCGGGGATCTGAATCCCCCTGCGAAAATAGGCGAACTGAATCTTTCAAATCCTTCCAGTGGCAGGCGGGAGAAGGTAGCAGGGAGTGCGATCTGGCTCTCCCCACTCTTTTCTCACCCACCGCCAGCTGGATCCTGCCCTGGGTGGGTGTGAGAAGCTTGCAGGGAGTGCGATCCCATGCTCCCTGCCTTTTTCCCACCTGCCACAAGCCCAATCCTGCCCTGGGTGGGCATGAGAAGCTTGCAGGGAGTGCAATCTTATGCTCCCCACCCTTTTCCTGCCCACCACCAGCTTGATCCTGCCCCAGGCAGGCATAAGAAGCTTGTACTCCCCACCCTTTTCCTGCCCACCAGATCCTGCCCCAGGCAGGTGGCAGAAGCTTGCAGGGAGTGCGATCCCACGCTCCCAGCTCTTTTCTTGCCCGCCGCTGGCCCAATCCTGCAGAGGGGTGTGAGAAGCTTGCGGGGAGCGCTGCAGTGCACTCCCCCCTCTTCTCCCACCAGGGCAATCTGGGGATCCTGAAAGTTTTCCTGAAAGTGAAAACTATTGTTTAATTTTTTTCTTCATTAAAAAAAAGATGTCAAATCCTGCTTCAAAAACACTTTTCAATAGAGGTGCTTTCTTTCCCTTGCTTTTTAAATGCTTTTTTAAAAAAAGGATTTGAAAGATTTGAGGTTTGTGAGATTTGTGGATTCCCAGAACCTTCCAGGGATTCGGATCCCAATTCAGAAAATTCTGGATTTGTCCCATCCCTAATAATTCTCAAATATATCATCACAATAACCTTGTGAGGTGGCTTTCCAACAGAGAGAGAGAATGGAACACAGAGCGGGAGAGACTGGCCAAGGACTGTATTCAGCCCTATTCTGGCATTCATAACAATTAAACCACTTTGCTGTCATAACGTTGTTGCTTTCAGCATCTACCATCCCAATCATAGAAGCATGGTAGAGGGTTTGATTTTCTTGTTCATGTATTGACTTTCTGATTCATTACTACTTAGAAATGACAAGCATATCAGACACAACCCTCCTTCAAAATCAAGAAAGTTTATTGCTCGGCAAATCGTACTGAAGCCTTCTAATCTACTTTTGCCTCTTCATAATATACTAGGAAAAACACGCACACAGGGTTCACCCCTCCTGTGCTTTTTATATTTGACTTTAAAATAAAATCATTATTTTATAAAACAAATTGGCACTCTCAGAGTGTTTACCTGGAAATCCTCACCCTCTTGAAACACAGACATTTCTCCTTCTCCAGCACTAAAGCATCTGACAAACAGTAACTGACCTTATCAATGTTTTTAAACCCTGTCCAGTCCAGTCCAGTCCAGTCCAATGCCTCCTTTTAGCAAACCTAGTACAATTTCCCACATTATCTCCACATTGTAATCCAAACCTAATAAGTCCAAGATGTCTAAAATGCCTAAATCCAGTATTTTAAAAGTCATTAAATATTTCAGATATTGCTCTTGCTAACTCTTTTTTCATTCAACGTTAATGTTTCCAGTTCTAGTTGAACTTTCTGTCTTTATTCTCAAAAAGAATACCAACCTTACCAAGGCAGGAAATTACACAGCTGAATACTAAAGATTCCTTTAGTTCCAAATGTTAATAAAAGAAGTTTAGAAGTTGGAAGTTAGCTAAAGAAAGAGAAGATTTGTGAAACTGATCTGCTTTTTGCAGCTCTGATGACCACTACTGAGTTAAGGAGCTGTTTTGGATAATCCCTTTGATCTTCCCTTGATTGGGGAAGATAACTGATGACTGCAGGTTTTCTCCAGTTGATAAAAACACTGCCATCACTTCCTTCCCCTGCAAAGCCCCACTCAGGGGAAGGGATTAGCATTTCCTCTTCTCCTGGAAGTCCCACAAGAGTCTGCTGATAGACATCAAGTTTTACCAATATATATTGGACCTCCCTTGCCAGTGTTCTGATATACATAGGTCCCTACTGTTCATCAGTCCCTGTTACACATCAGTCTCAATTTGTGTAAGTCACACTGTGCATTGGTCACTTCACTAGCTCCCTTACATAGTAAAGTCATGGCAGTCTCTCAGTGAATACGAATATTGCAGAACTGCTTAATTCTATTTCCCACAGAGATAAAACTGTGTACAAAGGTGTAAATCCCACACTCAATTCCAGCCAAAATTTTAGACTAAGAAAAATAAACTGAATCCCGAAATGGGTAAATGGGTCCAATCTTCTTTTCTTATGACATGCTTCTGTTTATTTGTACAGTTACTTCTCTTGGACTCAACTGTGTAATACTTAATCATAGTTTTACAGCTGAATGGAGAAAAATATAACTTTAACTGAAATTGTATTTGCATATTCATATGATTTGCTGTATCAATATCCTCTTTGTTTACTAATTTCAAGCTTCTTTGAAAAACAATTATGAGATTTTGATTGAATTTTAAAACATTTTGAAACTCCAAGAAACTCAATGCTCTTAAAGGAAATTGTCATATATTTTCAGTACCTTAAACTACAGATTTCCCCCGAGGCTCTATGGATATAATATATTCCTAACCATGGAGCTTTGGCAGGAGGAATGCGGTAAAATATATTATTTCCAGAGAAAAGCAGATAAAATTTGCTCTGTTTTTTGGTTTGCACTCTACCCTGGATCTTTCAATATAACACTCCATAGTATTTTTTTTTAAGTATTTTTCAGCATATAAGTATTTGTTGTTGTATGTCTTCAAGTTGTTTCTGAGTTACAGTGCCCCCAAGACAAACTGATCGTAGGTTTTTATTAGCAAGATTTATTCAGAGGAGGTTTATCGTTGCCTTACTCAGAGGCTGAGAGAATGTGACTTGCCCAAGGTCACCCAGTGGGTTTCGGTGGCCAAACATGGATTCAAACCATAATTTATCAGAGTGTTGGCTCATCTAATATGCAAACATATATTGATGGCACAATACTGTGATCCCTGGGATAGTGCTGCTGCTATGTAAAATTAGAGAGAGCATGTTCCACTTTTAAAAACCTTAATCTTGTACTCCAACCTTAATGTTCATCCCACTGTGTGTAGTACGGAGGGAGGGAGAGAGATTGTGAAAGGCTAGATTTGGCCCACGACTTATGGTTCCTCCTCCATGACATAAAGGATCCAAGTCCTAGAGCTTTGCCAAGAATTTCATTCTCCTTTTAAAGCAATGGGAATAAAAATGATTATTTAAAAAATACAGAAAGAATGGAAGGACAATGAATTGTACTTTTCCTCACTTGCCATCATGAGTGAAGAAGCTTGCCAGTATGTAATGTATTGTTTTTACTACAGACAGGACAGGATCTGACTACACAGTTATAGTGTGATAGAATCATAGAGTTGGAAGAGACCATAAGGGCCATCAAGTCCAACCCCATTCTGTCATGCAGGAATACACAATGAAAGCACTCCTGAGAGATGGTCATTCAGCTTCTGTTTGAACAGCTCCAAAGAGGGAGACTCCACCATGCTTGAAGGCAGCATATTCTACTGTCAAAGAGTTCCTCCTAATATTTAGGCAATGATTCCATTTTAACTGCCAAGACTGCATCCTATTAAATCCTAAGGTTTGTAGTTTGGGGCAACGATAGACAAGTTTGGCTGAGAATTATAAATGCCTCTAAATGAAACTACAAATCCTTACAACTTCCTCATTGGCATGGCACCATGTGGCTTTGTCCTGTAGCAAGTGCTCTATATGATTACATCAGCCACATTGTTTCTTGCAGAGAGAAGGAAAGAGGCAGAGATCCCTATGAAAGAAGACTAGATTATGCAATTTATTGGTCTGGTTGAAAAGGACAAATTTAACTGCATTGTTGGCAGACGAATCTATGACCCTTTCCGCACTACTCTGTTCCAGTGCTATTATTCCACTTTCAACATCCTGTGGAATTCTGGGGTTTGTAGTTTACTGAAGCCGAGGAGCTCTCTTGTTAAACTGCAAACCCCAGGATTCCATAGGATGTTGAAAGTGGAATAATAGTGGAATAACAGTGTAGTGTGGAAATGGCCTATGAAGCTATGAATTTTTTAAAAGATCTGGATAGGACCATGAGATTTCTGACTAAGTAAAATAATCTCAGGGTTTAAGTAGTGACAGTGAGTGATTTTCCATATGTATTGTTGAAATCTTATTATATTTTACCACTACTATATTTTGCATTTAGTAAATCTTAATAACTTTGAGGAAGTATATTAATAATATATCTTATAGCCACCAACTAAGAGGCTGGAAGTAATAGTTGTTTGATTCCCATGTGGTAGTATGTAGCTGTAGTCAATGTTGTTTAGTTTAGTACTAGTTTTAGATAAGTGTTGTTGTTTATTGTCCTCTTAATATGCGTGTCTTTTTGTGTATTAACTCAAGTCTACATCACTTGAATAGAATGCCTGTCTTTAAGTAGAGGCTGGACGAACATCTATCAGAAGATCTGTATTCCTGCGTAGCATGGGGTTAAACCAGATAGTCCTGTTGGTCCCATCCAACACTAATATTTTATGAGCTTATGATTTTACAAACAAACAGAATAGCTCATAATGACTCTGTATTACTAAATTAACGCAATACCAGCTAAACATTTTTGGAACACATTTCTTTTGCCACCTTCTTCTGCACTTATTTTAGCTGTTGATATCACAAAAAAGATTATTTCTATAATCAGCTTCTCTGACAACTGGCAATATGCCTTTCCAGCATGAGACAAATAAAGAATTGCAATTTGGCCATAGACATAGAAAATGCCCTTTCTAAGTATATATATCACCATAGCAATATTTATTATTTCTATTTTATATATATTCAGTGGAATTGTACATGCTCTTAATTATCAGAGATGACCGATTTCCATAAATTTTTCTTCTAAATCAATATTACATTACTCAAAGCTACTGTCGTTTCAAAATATTCTCCCATTTCTGACAATGATTGGTCTTTGCAGTTTAATCTTGTATGCATCCAAAGATTGTTACTGTGTGCTTTGAAGTTATTTCTGACTTATGGTGACCCCAAGGCAAAGGGTTTTCTTGGTAAGATTTGTTCACGGGGGCTTGGCCTTTGACTCCCTCTGTGACTTGCCTAAGATTACCCAGTGGGATCCCATCACTGAGTGGGGATTTTATACCTGGTCTCCAGAGTCCAGTGCTCAAACCACTACATCATGCTGGCTCACATCCAAAGATGGGCCCCATTTAAGTCATGGAGATAGATTCTCTCTGTCTCTGTCACTGCCTCTCTCTCTCTCTCTCTCTCTTTCAGTCTCTCTCACACACATTTACGTTCTTTATTCCATTGGAATTCATTTAGCAACTCAGCATCAGTTCCATTGGAACTGGCCTCTGAATTGTTCCCATTGTAAATGAACAGCAAACAACAGTGCAGTTGAGAGTGAATGCCTGTGAGGGAAACAATGGCTAAAATAAAGGGCCATTTCTACAGCAACTGGAGTAATTTAGATGGTATCAATTTGGATAATGCACCCACTGCAGTCAGCTTCCATTTAATTCTTTATTGTTTGTAACATTCCGCATTCATTCTTAGTAGCAATTTGGAGAGGAGGGGACCTATGTCCATGCCTCCCCCTCCCTTTTATTATTTAATCTCTTTCTCCCTTTATCTTCATGGCCCATTAAATGTGATTTACTGTTTATCAAATAGCAGTCTGGTTCAATTCTATTTGACAAATGCTAATACTAGGGCACCTTTTTTTTTTTACTGACTCTGACTTTTTTTTTCACTGATTCATGGTCTCACAGCATGACAATAGGAACACAAAGAGCTGCCTCAATGGGTTCACAGGCAGGACAGAAACAATGGATGAAATTCTGGCTTCCATGAAGTCAGTGGCAAAGTACTCGTGGAGTTAATGAAGCCAAAATGCCCCTCTTTTGTTCTGATTCATCTGCATTTCTGTAACACCCTGCAGATGGTGCCAATTGTTTTATTCCTAGGAGTCATCTAGGCTTGTCATGTGGAAGCTGGTAAGTTCTGGAGCTTAGAGATGGCAATCTCTGTAACCTCAGAAACTCCAAAATATATCCAGACGTAGCTGTGGCTGGAACTCACCATCTATCAACTCATGTTGCATGGTGTTTTATTTTTTAAAAGATTATTTTATTAACATTTTCCAAAAACACAAAAACTCTACAACTACATAAAAGGAAAAAAAGAAAAACATAAGTAAAAAAATGAAACATATGAATTAAAAATTAAAGAGTAGAAGAACCAGTGGGGTGTAACATTGGACTACAATGCTGGAGGCCAAGTTCAGTTCCCCACTCAGCCATGGAAACCCACTGGGCAACCTTGGGAGCATCACACATTCTCACCCCCCAAAAAACGGTGATAGGTTTACCTTCTCATCACCGTAAGTCTGAAACAACTTTAAGGCATACAGAAAGAAGGAGGAGGAGGGAGGGAAAAAAATCAGCTTCCCTCCTTCCGTCCTTTGAATGGGTTCTAGCAATCTGATTGATTCAAGTGTCTCAAAGAAAATATCCAACATTTCTCTTCTCTCTCATCCTTCAATTCATTCTTTCAAAAAGAAAAGGCAAATGAACTTTCTTCTATCAAAGGTTGATATATCTAGCATGATTATCTCAATATTACTTTCTGTTCTATTCCATTCCAAATTGTTTACAAAATAAATGGCACTATGTGGTAAATGAAATTAATACTACTAAATTATATTAATGTTACTAATTTTACTAAATTCTACTTGCTAACTTAATTACATAGTATTTTCACTAGTCAAAACTGTAGCTGTTACATATTTTATGACATCCCTAAATCCAGATATTTCAATACCCTTATATTAGAAAAAAAATCCATTACAGAATTTACAGACCAATCCAGTTATCATTATCCTGTATCTGTAACCATTTCTTAACCTAATTTAAATCTAATCTATTTCATTTTGTATTTAACTTTGAATTTAACTCCCCTCTTCCCTTGCAGGCATCCTATCCATGGACTACACATTCACCAACTTCTCTGATTCCCATCCTTGCCCCTTATTACCCTTTCAAGTTGCTTCTCACATGACATTTTAGAATAACTCTCTTGAAACAACACCCTTATTTTGACATCTTTCTCTCACCCACTTCAATCATACAGGCTGAATCAGTTTGATCTCACTAAACCATCAAAATAATTTGCTTACAGATCAGTTTTAGATTTGTTTTCCCCTTCTCCTGTCCTTGGACTGTCATCTCCCTTTCACAATCCACAAGATAGATAGGAAAGTGATATCCGCTCTGCATGTATGAAATTTCTTTAAAAGTACAATAATATGAGAATATATATGTGTGCCTGAAAAAAAGAACCAGAAATATATCTGAAATAATGACTAATCTATGAACCCACAAATGGGGCAGGGAAACAGAAAACAATATGGCAAAAAGACAGGGAAAAATGGTAGGGATCAAACAAAAATGAACAGTTGTATGACAGATGTAGCCTCACTGCTTTGCAAAAATGCCACTTAATAAAGGACTTGGTGGTGAGGATGATGTGAAATATTTCCACAATGGAGACACATTGCACGGGGCTACAAAGGGCAGCAGTGCCTATTAGAATAGAATGGGTCAGGTTCCCATGAGGTTACCTGTTGTGCCAAAGCCCAAGGTAGGAGATAACTGGGCAAAGGCAGAGATAGATGCTCTCTTCTGATAAAAGGCAATGGGAGTGGCCAGGATGGTAGCAGATTTTGGAAAGCCAATGCATGGCATAGCTACAGTAGTTTCCAGGAGTAGTCAAAAAGAAACAGTGACTGCAATCCTGTTGATGACGTACTCTAGCATAACTTTCCATACTGTAAACATATGTTATTTCAGGGTAATTGTGGGAAGACATATCCAAAACATCATTGTGCAATGGCATTTCCCTGTGGGCACAAAACCAGTTAGGAGCACCGGCATGCACACTCACCATCCAGAAGTGGCAAGTGGAGACAGTATGTTCCAGTATGTTTCTTTGTAGACCTCCGGTCAGTATGTATGGTTCATTGTCCTCAGCTGCAAAACTCCAACAGCCTCATGCATCTGTTGGCTACTAAGTGGCCATGGGAATTGTCATAGTGCCTTCAAACTGGGGCACCTGGCAGCAGAAGAAGCCCAGCAGAAGTACGCTTGTCAAATCATTCTGTTCTTCTACCACAGTACAGGATCTAGACCAGTGTCTCCAACAAAGAAACTAAAGAAGAAGGAGGGGAAGTTCTAGGAATTAGGGAAAGTAAGCAACTCAGCCTTCCAGGACCACTCATGGGCTTAGTGGACTAACCTTTCCCCTTAGAGGAGCCCCAGCAGCCCAGATTGTTCTTTTTCTTGGCTTTGCCAGAACTTGTTCCAGGATAACCTGCAAGTGAAGGAATGGAGCTGCTGGGGTCCTGAGTCAATAGCCAACATCTGGGCAAAGCATCCCTCTCCCTAGGTCATTCTTCGTGGGAGCCATCCTAAGTTTCCTTTTTTTCCTAGTTGAGATGGAACCTTTCTGGATGACCCAGCAGAAGGGGGACCTCCCATAGTAGGAATTAAGAGGTTAGACAAAGCTGTGGTCAGTTCCTAGAAAGGTTACTTTTTGCACTACACAACTGAGAATTCTTCACTAGTCATGCTGGCTGAGAGGATCTGGGAGTGGTTATTCAAAAAGTAATGTTTCCCATCTTTGGTTGTACTTATCAGATGTGTGGATTTTTGTAAGGTGTAGACTATTAATTTGCCTCTGGTGATGTCACTGGACTGGAAACTGTAATAATGTCCAACCTTCCCAACAAACAGCAGGCTCTGTTCATGGAATGTATGAAAGGCATGAGTTAAGACATATCAAGATACCTATCATCTGGTAATCCTGGAAGTTAGCATAAGGACGGAATTCACCTTATTCTCTCTTCCCATTGGAGCTACCTCATTTGAACTGCTCCACTTTCTCACCTTCCTACCAGTAAGCAGCAGTTTCTTCAAGGGATTAACAACTGAGGGAAGGTTTGGGACTTTGAACAAAGAGTTACCAAATAGCCCCTTGTGCTCAATTGACAATGAAACCTACATATGCTCAAGCCACACTCAGAGGCATATTTGTCACTAACAGGATTCGAGCCATTATGTCACCAGAGACACCTGAGAATTTCTGCGGTCAGCTACATTGATTATAAATGCCCATGTATTACTTTCTATGCCTGAGCAAAGGAAAGGCTTAAGAAACAGCACAAAATATGGTTAGAGGTATAAAGGAAGCAGTATGCTATTTAAGTACTCCCATTGCTCAAATATCAAAAAAAAAAAAAAAAAAAAAAGATCCAGGGACATGAAAAGAACATTTGATTGGAGCAGTGCTTCAGATAAATGCAAATTAGATGGGGACTAACCAATCAAGACATTCAGTGGGGAAATGGCATACTGTTATCATAGAAGGATGTTGGCAACTCACAATAAATGAGAATATTCTTTTTAAAAGGGGCCCACACCAGAATGTTGCCATTCCCTTAGCAAGAGATTTTAACATGAGTCAAAATGAACTGCTACTCTCCGTGCATTTATTTGTTTATCACCTCTCAGCTTGCCAGAGCTTCAAAGGTGATGTGCAGCAAATAAAAACAGATAAAACAACTAAAAACGCTCTTTCAGAACAAACTAGAACGGCTTTGTAAAACCATACATATTTAAGTAGTCAGAGAATGCACCTGGTTTTAGGGACCAAAGGCTGCACAAAAATCATGGCTGCCTATCAGAACCAAAAGAGCAGCGTGGGAAAACTGAAGTGCACAGCCTCCATGCAGGCTCTGAACCCCATTTATTTGCCCTACTTGTGAATGAATAAATGAATGGGGTGAAGAGTTATCTATTATTGAGATAAAGGTTTGCTGTCAGAACTGGTTGTAAATACTTTCCGTACTTTGAAGAAGTCCTGTTTAGTCAAAACGGGTATTATCTGGAAATCTGTCATTTTGAATATGTTGTTCTACATACTTTATATATATTGAATACATTGCTCTATTTATATAATTTGCATATATTGAAGATGTGTATTTTCAAGCCCTTTTGTCTTTTGTTTTGGGCACCGCTGGTGCTATTTCTATTGTGTTATTCCTTACAAATATCTGTCTTTTTTGTTGCTTTTATTTATGTCTACTTACCAATCTGGCCTCTTGGGGTGGAGCATACAACAGGGTCTCTCCTGAGGAAGTCAGGGTTGTATCAGAGATGATGATGTTCAGAGTTCTTATATCAGAGAGGATAGTGTTCCAAGATCATATTAGCAAATGGAGAACAGAACTATAGCATCTCTGGGCACCTGGGTCAGCATTAAAAAACACCATAAAAGTTTCAGGCTGGCCTTGGGCATGTGAATTATTTTAATAAGGAACCATTGTTAGTGTATTCATCAAATATCCACTTTTTCTTGCAGTGTCAACAAAAGAGGACAATACTGATAGTTTAATGTTTGTAGATACCGGAGAGGGATATATATTGTCACAACAGAGGATGGAATATAATTTGATACTTTTTCTAGGAAAGGACAAATGATGCAGACAACTATTGAACAAACAACTGAAGTGTGCGTTGTACATCATTTAGCAGCAGAAACAGAAGAGATAGAAAAATTGTCATGAGGGAAGTCATAAAGATTATTTGCAGTAGAAGGAGCCAACAGCAGAATCCTCATTTGATAACAGAACTAGGAAATACAGTCCATAAATATTTGATGTGATTTTTATAGAGTTTTTTTCCACTGTGTTATGATTGCAGTTTTGACTATTGTTGGAACCAGAGAGGTAATCTTTTTAAAAAGGTGCTTAATCTGTTTTGCAGAGTAAACGTAAGAAATGAAGGAAACATGAATGTTCCTTTAGTGATGTTGTCAGCAAATGCTAATGTTTGTGAGCTCTTCCATCTGCAGGTGTGATGGAGAATGAATCTCTTTACTGAAGTGTTTTAATTATAGATGCAATACTTCTTGTGTTTTGATTCTGCCACAACCATATCACAAGGAGAATGAAACAGTGTAGTGTAATTCAAGAGGGTCTATAGCACCCATTGCACAAATCAAAGAATGCCACCAAAATCAACCTCAAGTGCTTCCCCCCTTTCCCCTCCTTCATAAGGGAAAGGGGTGTACAAGGACACTCAACAGCTTTCACAGTTCACACCAAGCTTAGACTGAAGCTGCAGTGGCAGCAAGAACACTGATGGCCTCTGCAGAAGTGTTTCAGCAACTATTGGATGTCAGCAGTGGAAAGAACAGTGTCAGTTGAGCCAAGCTCCAATGTGCTCCCAGACACTGAGAAAATATTGCCTACCCTTGAATATAGGGCAATTCATAGGACTAGTATAGGAGAGACTCAGGTTTCAAAACGCATCTGACTCAAGAAAACTGGGCTAGTTTCTATCTCTCAGGGTAAGCCTGAATGGGAATCATGTGACCCTCCAGATGTTGGTGAATTGCAAGCCCCAGTATCCCTATATTGGCTAGGGCTTCTGGTTATCCTAGACCAGATGCCAGGAGTTACAGATGTTGTTCATCTGGAAGGCTGCATTATTTACACTCCTACTGTAAGCTATCTCCCAGGAAGTATGGGAGGACCATATATTTTCATAAATATTTTCATCATACAAGCTCTTTGGAGAATTTCAGATGATGCTAAAAGTACTTCAATGGGTACTATTTAAAAGAAAAAGAAAAAAAAATTCTTTCCTAATTCCTGATATCTTTTGAAATAGCACCTGTAATTACTTCGTCTGATTTGGGAAACAGGATGAGGAAAATAACATTTAGAGACTAGACATTCTCCCAGATATAAGCACCATTACTGGTCTTCCCTCACTACTCTGAAAAGCTGACTCAGGACTAAACGACATGTTACAGTTTCTAAAAAGTATGCTTGAGCTGGCCATATTTGCATGGAAGGAAATATAGCTACACTGAGCACTTCCTTTGCCACCTACACCCCAATATGAATGTGTTCTGGACCTGGGCCTGTTACAGGTTCTCTTCCTTCAAACGAAAGTGGCAATTTTATTTTATTTTTTAAAAATTTTGCTTCATACAATGTGTATTTCAGCCCTCAGTAAAAAAAAAGAAGAACTTAGCTTTACTTACTATCAAAGTAATCAATATACTGGCAATACAAACCATAATGATCTAAGCAGACCAGTGGCAGCTGCTGGTTTCCATGTCACTGAGACAGTGAATCCAGTCTAGATTTTAGTAAACTTCTAAAGGAGCTGGGCATAGAATTCAGCACCTTGGGGAGTTCCAGAACTGTTCAGACTAAAACTACGAACAAATTCCACAGCCCTCTGACATGAGAACCACCAGCCTCCACTGAAGCAGGCTGTAGTTCTGCAGTTTTCCTTCAAAGTAAACTCCATTAAATCAATGTGATTTACTTTTGTGTTGCCTAACACCAAATTTGTGCTATTTTCCATAGGGTCCATAGGCATACAGACTATGTTCAAAGGCTATTGTAAACATAACTAACAAAGGCAATTTCTGCACAATGTCACTATAGGGAAACAGCAGTGGGTTGTTTCCGATCCAGGAGCTGTGCTACCACACAATGTCATCACCATCCAGCTGCTCTCACATCCTCAAGCGTTGCCAAACCACCATATTCTATTTCCAGAAAAAAATCCATTAAGAGCCCCCCCCCCTTTAGAGCTTCAATCCCATGTGCCATCTTAGTGCTGCAGCATTTTAACACTTGATAGCACTTCCTCTTATCACAGATCCAGCAGTGGGCGGGCTGTGGGCATGTCCAGCTTTTACCTTTGTTATCCTGCTTGCTGGGGGTCCCTTAGGGGGATTCCCAACGCCTGTCAAAATTATCACGTGTGGAGAAAATTAGCTATGAACACTGCTTTAGCAATGCAAAGAGGGCAGGGTAATTAAGGATCTCTTACCCAATGTTTATGGGGTCAGGCTCAATCAGAAATCACACAAAAAGATCCAAAGAATGACTTTATTGAATAGTAATAGTCCGCACTAATGCAAACACGCACACACGCATCCAAGGGCTAATAGCAATAAAGAGTGGAAATAAGATAGAGGGATTGTTGAGGGATTCACAGCTTGGGTGATACTGCACCTCCTCCTGAAGTCCTTGACTTCAGCAGCAATCAAACAGCAGCTCAGCGAAGAGACACAAAGGAGATCACACAGTTGTTGGGAGGTGGGACCGGTCAGTTGGTATGACCGGGAGGCATCATACTCCTTCTCCTTGCCTCACCTTTCTCGCCTAACTAGCCCAAAAACAGGGACTATTTGTAGGAAAAAATTACTTTGAAGGCAAATCCTTTCCCAGGGAAAACAAACAGGGACAGAAAAGAAAAACAACTCCACACCTGACATTTCTCGGAAGATAACAAAGTGTCATCTAAATAACAGGATCTTCCTCTGCTTTGAGGCTGTGGTGTGAGTTTCTGGAGATGGATTTGATAAGGTTTTATTGCTTCCAGTGCCCAACTTTCCAGGAACACTTTTACTCCCTTCAAGTGGACTCCTTAAAGGTTAAGGATCTTTTGTCCACCATGGGGTATCACAACATGAGGTCTAATGCGACTACATGACTGGGGATTTTACTGGCCTGATCTGGTTCGTTCGATCGTACTCCCATTATTGCCTACGTGCGCATTCGGGTTACCTCTCTGGTGGGTTAGATTAATTTTATATCAAAGTTGTAGACCCCGGAAAAGGGTTTACCAAGCGGGCAACACCTTCCTCAGTGACTACCATGACATGGTAACTTTCTATCACCTCTCTGCATTCATTTTAAATTTCTTCTTTGAGTTAAAACTTTTCAGTTTTTAAAATACATTTTTAAACATTATAAGTAAAATACAATAGTGTACTGGCGTGTTATGCTGTTACCACATTGCTGCATTAGTACAGCTTCCAAAACAAACTGCTCAATCAGTGGCAGTGGGACAGGGTGAAGGAGGGGAAAGGAAGTGGCCAAGGACACTGTTACGTGGAAGGAACTGTGGTGGTAGTATCGCTACTCATCCACTTGAGGCGGAAGAGTGCAGAAAAGAGCATTCCTAACCTGACAGCATCATGCAAATGGTGGTGCTGTGATTGTAACATTACAATGCACTAACAGTGTCTAGTGTGGAAATAGCCAAAGATATCTTACATTGGGTAACAAACCCTAATTTCCACAATATAATATCCTTTTACAGAAATATTTTAAGGGGACAAGAAATTTCTCTGTATTTTCCTGCCCGGCTCATGATGTAATTTTAATATCTGCTACCCTGTGTAAAGGAAGAGTTTGGATAAGAAATCAATTCCTCTTCACTTCTCACATATTTTCAAATTCACTACAAGAGATGCAATATAGAAACTGGGTATAATTTGTTCTGTTTGCCTGTAAAGTCAACAATAACCCTAGGAATTGTTTGAAATCTGGTAAGTTAATGATATGCATGTCCCTTTGGATGAAACCTGAATAATCCTGAATCCAGCTGTTTTGAATCTCAGTTCTGAAACCACTAAGCTGATTAGGAACCCTGGCTCAACTTCTTAGCAAAGACATTCTCCTTTTCAATTGGAAACTGCATTAAATAAAACCTGCCGAGTGGCACTTCACACTTTGTGAATTAAACTAGTGACTGAGTTAACCCCGTGTACAGAGAACTCTTGGAACAAATATTGACAGCTAAGCCAGTGAAAAATTCCATCACCTGTTTGTAAATTTTGAGAAGTAGTTAAGCAATTCTTGGAACACTCCTGAAGGACAGCTTGGAACACTATAATTTTAAAGTAATTCACTGTGCATTGCTCATTTCTCCTGAATATTGTTGCTGTGAGCCTTCAAGTCATTTTTGACTTAAGGCAACCTTAAGGAAAACACAATCATTGGGTTTGTTTTTTTTTCAGTAAGATTTGCTCGGAAGGTGTTTGCAATGGCTTCTGAAGATGAAAGAATATGACTTGCCCAAGGAAACCCAGTGAGTTTCCACAGCTGAGCAGGGATTTGAAATCTGATATCCCAGAGACCACTGTATCATACTGGAGCTGTCTCATTAATGTTGCTTGTTACTTATTAGTAAAATTGCAATCAATATAAATTATCTTTTAAAAATATATAAATAGCTTTGAAACTAAATAAATCCTCCAAAATGATGCTCTCCAAGCACCATTTTTGGACTAACAAGTTAATGTAGCTCTTTAGACTAT
Source organism: Cyclura pinguis (assembly GCA_030412105.1). Classification (NCBI taxonomy): domain Eukaryota; kingdom Metazoa; phylum Chordata; class Lepidosauria; order Squamata; family Iguanidae; genus Cyclura; species Cyclura pinguis. The sequence goes on from CM059599.1 coordinate 62,930,369, forward strand.
TTAAAAGGGAATGATATTATAGTCTTCTCTCCACATTTACGGGTTTGACCTTCACGAATTTGATTATTTGCGAGACACGTGCTTGCCTCCCCACCATTTTCCTCCTCCCATCCCTTGCATTCCTCACCCCAGGCTTGCCAGGCTTATGTTTAAAAGGGATAGGGTTTTTTTTTCCTTTTGGGTGAGGAAAGCCCCTTCCCACCACTGAAAGCATGTCCTCTCTGCCACGTTGTTGCACATTCTGCTATGTATTGGCTGCTGATTGGTCAAGTGCTCCTTTTTCAGGATGTTACCCTAATTTCGGGGATCCCTTGGGGGACACCTCACTGTGCTCCACTTGATGGGGAATGGAAACTAGCCAGAGCACAAGCAATAGCACTGCAAGAGGCAGGGTAACCTAGCGGGGTCTTTTACCCAGTTTTTACAGGGTCAGGCCAAGCCAAAAACCAAACCAAATGTCCAATAAATGATTTTATTGAATGTAAGTCTCACGCACCAATGCACTCTCGCACACATGCACCCAAGAGCTATTAAGAAGCAAAAGAGAGGAAATTGGACAGAGGGAGTATTGAAGGGGTATTGTTGGGGTAATACTGCACCTTGTCCTGAAGTCCTGGGTCCAAGAAGGCAGCAAAGAAGTGGGGATCAGCATGGAGAGGGCTGAGGGGATTGCTCAACAAACGGAGCGATGGTCAGCTGGGGTGACCAGGAGCGATCCGAAGAAACACTCAAAAGCCAGGACTATTTGTAGGGAGAAAAGTACCTGGAGGACTAATCCTTTCCCAGGAAGAACAATGGGTGTTGCAGTGGGCACAAGGCTCCACATTGGTAATTTCCTTGGCGTGATGGGATTATTAGGTTTTGCCAAAGTCTCCAGATTTTCGGCGGTGTTTTGTGGTGCGATTTCTGGTCCCCGCCTGATGGGATATTTGTTCAACCTGAGGCATACATGTTAATCCTCTCAAGTCAGCACCTCGGGGCTGAGGACCTTTTGTTCATTGTGGTTTTACACATCTTGAGGTTTCCTGGAGCTACGTGATGGGGATTTTACTGGCCTGGCCTGGTTTTCGGTCTTCAAACCGTGCCTGCCTACATGCCCCTTTGGAGGACCTCTCTGGCACATGGAACTATATTTTAATATTAAAATTGTAGACCCCTGGATAGGGTTTCTCCCTCGGAGTAACAAAGATAGCCACCAGAAGTAACCAGAACTCCAAAACTTCCCTCTTCTCTGTTAGAGGAGAAAGTACTGGTAAACATTTTAGGTTGTCTTCCCCACCTCTCACCCAATGCCCAGAGCCAGAAGCAAAGGAATAGGAGGGGGGAAGCTCTGGAGGGGAATGGGAGGGGAATCGCAAGGGGAGTTATTCAGGTTTTTTCCACTTTCGCAAGGGTTCTGTGCCTCTAGGAAGACTGCATTACAGATGGATTGACTAAATAAAGGAGGCCATGTTCCTGAGTTTGCAAGACCTGGATAGAACTGTTAATAGTAATGAGGTCTCTCATTGATAGGATCACCATAAGTCAAAGATCATTTCCACCCTACACTATTATAGTGCTATTATTCCACTTATAACATCCTATGGAATCCTGGGATTTGCAGTTTAGGGAGCGGCATTTAGAATTCTCAGTCAGAGAGCTTTTTGGCTTCAGTAAACTACAAACCCCAGAATTCCACAGGATAGTTATACTATACATCAGTGCTACTCAAAGTGGTAGTCCCTGGGCCAGTGCCTGTCCGTGAGCCATTAGCTGCTTGTCTGTGGAGATTTTCAGGAAAGAAAAAAACCATTGCAGCCAATGTGCACAAATATGGAACTAGCCTGTGGCACATTAAAAGAACAACTGTTGGTGACCCGATCAGATAGTATGAGAACCAGTGGTTAGTTGTCTTTAAAAAATATAGTAAGCTGTCTTAACAGCTGTGATTGTCATCCTCTGTATGTCTACTGTAGGGCTTTAGTGAATCCCAACACATACATACACACACACACACACACCTAATTGTTTTATTTAAACCAGCAGTAGTCAGTTACACTGGGGAGACCAGTCTTCCCAAAATATGGAGAAAAATGTTTTGAGTGGCCGGAGGAGGCGAAGGAAAGGAGATTTTCAAAAGTCTATGAGCCCCAAGGAGAATCCTTTCAAGCCCCTTTCTCATTTCACCCACTCCAGTCCTCAAATAGACATGCGTCTCAATTTAATGCAACAAGTGGGTATGAGAGAGCCAGAAAAAGATCCCAGAGATTCCATATCTTTGCCTACCTTTCTTCCTTATCCACCCATGTGACATCATGGAGGGAAGGTAGCTGAAGATCTGGAAAGCTACAGCCTTCTGGGGCTGTCTTTTCCCCTTGTTTGCCCCATGTGACATTGGGAGGATGGGGGAAAAGGCAGTCAAGGATCTGGGAGGCTGCATACTTCCAAGGCTGCCTTTCCCCCTCACCTGCCCTGTGCAATATTGGAAGGGCAGAGCCAGTCAAGGTTCTCAAAGGCTACAAATGTTCCATGGGGTACTGTTGCCAGATTTTTAAAACAGCAACAAGGGACAGCAGGGCTGACAACCAAGAAGTAGTGATTAGAAGCAATATTGTGTTCTACCTAAATATCACATGCAAGTATTCAGTCCAATTAGCAATGTATTTCTCTGTAAAACTAGCAGATTGTCCACATTCCTAAATTACATGATACTCACATTTGTGAAGGGCCCACCCTGCAAAATGTAGGATTTTCTTTGGCATCTTATTCTATCTATCTATACAAAAGAAGAACAAATAGGGAGAATCCTTTATATTAAGACGCACCTACCAGACCTATGGGGAACAAACTAACAGTTCTATAAATAAGGTAACTTCTTATAATAAGGACCACCTGGCACCTGGGCCAGGGTGATCTCTACCCATTGCTGCCAGAAACTTTCACCCTACACAAGATTTCATCAAGAACTGTATAGTTTAAACATGCCTGGCTGTGGGAAACAACAGCTTAAATTGCAAAAAATGCAAAACAGAGGGTTGCATATAGCCACTGGACTACACTTTCCTAAACTCTGGTTTAAAGAAAAACAGAAATATTCTAATACAGTTTTTGCAACAATACATGGTGAGCAACATGGGACAACTGAATTTAAGGAACAGTGGCAAAAAGGCCATTTTTTTTTCTTTAAAAGTTAGGTGCAGGGAGGACAAACATTGCTTTAAAGCAGAATTGCACTCCTAAAAGCCTCCCAGCAATGTGCTTCTGCTTTAAAACAAGGTGTACACAGCTAGTTCTTGAAGGAAAGTGGGGGATGCTACTGAACCATGGTACCCCAAAGCTATGCTGCTGAAGCAAATTCATTGTTGCAGTATCAGGGTGCAGTGCCTGTAGGGTTGTGGAGGTCCAGTGTGTCCCAGTTTAAGTACCCCAGAATTTACCCACTCCTGCTTCAGTTGTATTACTCAGTTTATCATTTTGCTTTATTTTTCTTATCAGAAATTTTAGTTGCAGTTTTTATAAGCATTTAATAAAAAAGGAAGAGTAAACTGAGCAAATATGCGTTACATAATTATCACACAAGTTTGTCTTACATATGACAGCCATGTGCAATGGCATAAAAATTCCCTGTTTCACCACTGCAGCCAGCTCTGTTACCTGGTTTTCAGAAGGAAAACTGGCTGGGCTCAGACAGAGTACAAAGCCATAATTTGTTTAGTAGGTGTGCTCTCACTAAACCATGGCTTGTTTTAGCATCTGAACCTGCACCTCTCCACAATCTATAACTAATAACCCAGGGTCTACCTTCACAGTTTAAACTTCAGTAGCAAACAGCATTTTTCTAATTGTGGTTTGCTGGTATATCTAAACTTAGAGATCATTCACTAATAGGGCCATTATTATTATCTGCCCTCCCCCATAAACACACACAAAGAGACACATAAACAGAATGTTCCCATTAGCTGGTCAAACAAACCAAACAGAGTGTCATGCATTCCTCATGGATGCTACAACTGCATAGATTATTTAGTTGGTAGGAAAGCAGAAGCAGTAGTAGACATGATTTTCAATTTTTCCCATAGTCTTGTTACTTTCAAATGACCTACCTCTATGTCTCCCTGCAATATTGCAATCATTAGCAACTCTTTTAGATTTAGCTCACATTGACATGCTCTTGTTGCAACCTTCGGCAGGATGTCACCTCTATCTGTCAATAATACCAGATTTGTTTTCTAACAAACCATATGTTAAACCCTCAGGATAGTTAAAAGGCTGCAACCAAAATGCCTGTGGAGTCCACTGATATCCCAAATTGCACAGCTGGATCTTGCTAATTAAAAGAGAGGGGGAGGAAGCTGAGAAGAGGACAGGCTACCTTTGAGCAAACATTGTAAATAAGCTGAAGGATTGAGGACAAATCCAGTCAGGCACAGCATCCATGAGAACGTGATCCCAATATCCCATTTCCCTGCTGTCCAGACCTATTTGTCCTCAAAGCGACGCAGGAGATGAAAGGGTTTTTACACTCTCCTACGTTCTTCGATTGGTGAGATGTTCCAGAGGAAACACTACAAGGCTTTCACTTCCTATTAGAGGAAAGATCACCAGAAATCTGTTTTATTTTTTTTTTAACTGCTTGATTTGCTTGCTAGTCTAAAAGTAGAAAGAAGAAAAGAAGCATAAGGACTTCAAGTGCCCCATCAGTTTCCTCCATAAATAAAGTCCCCAGAAGAGGTAGCACAGTGGTTCCCAAACTTTGGTCCTTTAGGTCTTTCCGACTTCAGCTCCCAGAATTCCTCATTGTTGGCCAAGTTGGCCAGAGCTTCTGGGAGTTGAAGTCCAAAACACCGGAAGGACCAAAGTTTGGGAACCACTGAGGTAGCACGTGTGTGTGTGCGTGTATGTGCATGCACATACAAGCACACATTAGGCTGGGGTCAGCAACTTTCAGGGATCATGAGACCATTTATGTCTCTATGTCTTCAGAGCTTCCATATACCCCATATTCTTGTATCCCCAAAGCCCTTCATCACCCCCACACTGAAAAAAAGTGTTAAAAACCATATTAAAATTATACAGTATATGAATGTTGCAGCAAGATTTTTATATGCTCAGAAACGGAAAGACTCAGTGATCCTATCACAAGAAGAATGGATGCTGAAACTTTTGGATATGGCAGAGGTGGACATATTAACAACATTGTTAAGAGATCATTCTATTATTGAATATAAAAAACATTAAGAGAGGGTTATGTCATATTTAGGCCCTTACCACACTATGCTGCAATTCTGCATTGTCCCATCATGATTCCAGCAATGCCATTGCCAGGATGGGATTGGGACCTGAACACTCCCCTCCACACCGGTCGGCTACCAGAAGATAAGTAGCATTCGGGAAACACACTCCTTCCACCAGCTAGCCTCTTTCTGCACTGTACTGACAAAGGAAGTATTTGATAGTGCTTCCACCCTTTGCAACACCCACAGCCAACAGGATCGTTGTGCAAGGGGAGGCCATTACTAGATTTTTTTTCCAGTAATGGTATATGGTACAATTGCAATGGCTGGGGATGCGACAGCAGCAGGACCGCAACAACATTGTGCAATGGCACACATTGCAGACAGGCAGCAATGCTTCCCCATACCAGGATGGTGCCATTGTATGATAAGGGCCTTAGCGTTGACTGAAGGAAGACAAGTTGTAAGAGGATTTGACTGCAGAATAGAGTTAGATCAATGCTAGTAGAACTGGTTTGTTGTTTTTTTGTTGTTGTTCCAATAGATTTTTATAGGGCTTATATAAAACTACAATTATCTGAAATAGTAATAGCAATAAGAAAAAAAAACAGTTATGATTACCAAAGTATTGGATTATAGTTGAATACAACCACTGCCTGGGGAGTAAGAAGTCAGTATTACATGTACAGTGTTTGTATTAGCTGTAGGGTTTTTTTAAAAAAAGTTGTTTGCTTGTTTACTGTAGTCATGCCTGTCATGTGTTTTGTTTGTAGATTGTAGTTTTATTATATTGAAACGGTATCTTTTAATAAAAATATTTTTTAAAAAAAATGTTATTGTGCCTAAATTGGCCAATCATTCCTTTCCACGCAGAGTTTGAAAACAGTTTCTGGGGCCCCAAAACAAGTCCAGTTCTCCTAAAAATGGCTAATTGAGAGCACAATTGTCCATTTTTATCTCTTCCAATTTTTCTGGGGCCTCCAAAATGGCCTTGGAAAGAGTTCTTTCTTGCCCATTCCAGTATCAGACTAATAAACAGAAAATCCCTAATCTACACTGGCTCAACACAAAAGTGTTCTTGCAGAAGGCTGATTTGGAAACTATGGTATCAATTGTAGCTTGAATAAATTAATTTGTTTATGCACAATTAAAGACCGAAATAATGTGCTTTTACTTTCCTGTATAGTCTATAAGGCAAGATGGGAATGCTCTGGAGCCTGTAAGGCAACGGTCACCAATTTTTGGCACTTCCATGACTCTGAAGGGCTGCAGCCGTGCCATGATGGTTGCCATTTTGATGACTTGAAGTAATATTGTATCACTCCTAGTAACCTTTGGGGGTGTTGGGAGATCTTGGTATTTGGCATTCTAGGAGTCTCAAATTAACATATTTCAGTATGTCAGATTGTTTTTATAGTCAAGATTTTTTCCAAGAAAGAAAGAAAGAAAGAAAGAAAGAAAAGGTCTTCAAGAAGTGAAAGGTACCGAGGGTCATGATGGACCCCTCCATGGACCATATATGGCCCACAGGCTACATAATTCTAATTCCTACTTTAAGAGAAGGTAGCTATTTCACATACTTTTAAAATGAATTTTAGATCTAGGAAGGCAGGCAGACAGATTCTGAACAGAAAATATAACTTGCAGGCACTATAAAGAATGACTTTTTCCCAGTATCTACATTCTTGCCTCTATTTTATACTGTCTGGTTATTTCCAAGTGCAAAGATGAACTCACAGTACTGCAGATGAAGAAATAAGAAATTAAAGCTGGTGCCGAGATTCATAATTCAAGATTATTGCATGGTGGAAACAATGAGCTTAAAGGTTGGTTTAAAAATTAGAGTTGTCTAGTAGGAGATCAGGACTGCTAGTCTTGATTTTTAGATGAAAGAGAGTAGTGGAGGGGAAGTAAGTATTCAAATTGATCTAAAATCCTCATTACAACCATTTTTCTGCTTGATCCTAAATAAGTGGTAATTGAGATCTGAAGATGATATACACAACACACTACTCCTGATATTTTTCTGCTTCTACAGAAGTCGAAGAGATTGTGGTTGTGGGAACAGTCTTAACATGTAGTGTATACAGCTACTCACCTAGCTGCACTGTGTGGAAAGTTCACAACAATGCCAGCCATAGCTAGGAATACTGTACAATGAGGATGCCACACTTGTGATGAAGGTAAGTTATACTCCATGATGTGACTAAACTCCAAGATGTAACTAAGGTCATTTCCACACTACAATCCCATCCTGGCATGGGGATGCAGTGAAGCTGGGCCATGATGTGTGCTACCACACAACGTCTTCACAGGCCCACTCCTGTTGCATCCCCAGTTATCGCAATTGCATGTTGTACTAACACTGGGAAAGAAATCCTGTAATTGGTCCCTTTTGCATGACGATTGCGTCAGCTGGGGCCATGTGGAAAGGGTGGAAGTACTATCTAGGCACTTCCTTCCACAGTGCAGCACAGGAAGAAGCAAACTGCACTGCAGAAGGACCGGGCTTGTCCTGACAACCACCATCCATTGGCAACCCACTGGCTGTGGAGGGGACCATCTGGGACATGGTCCTATCCCAGCAAAGGTACTGCCAGGATGATGCTGGGATGTCATGGGATGCAGGTAAGTTGCGGAAAGAGCCTGAGTGATGGACTAGGCACACGAGTACACAACTAGTACACACAAGTTTTAAGGTTATGTGTGGCAAAAAAAAAATGTTCCAAGTATAAATTCTAGTGGGGATGAAACTAAATTAAGACATGTGGGCCTGATCCAAACATCTGTGATACTGGTGGAAATGTTGCATTGAAAATTATGGACTTTCACTCACTGGCACTTTGAGTTTCTATTTGCAGCTGTGAAGAAATTATTGCCTGTTTAAATGAAACAAGCTGAAATTCCTCAGAGGGCTGAGGTGTTGGCAGCTCTTTAAGTGGTTGCGATTACTCACCTCTTACATTTTAGTAAATGTATTTTCATGTGCCATTAGTTAACTGTGTGTTCAAAGTGAGGCATTAGTCTCCACTTGGGCTGAAAATCAAATTCTCAATTAATGAGTTAGACTAAATAATTTTGGAGGAAAAAAATGGAGTCTCTAAGACAGAAGTGACACTGTTACATTGGGAAACTGAGCCTGTTCCATTTGTGACAGGAAAAAATACAACACTGTGGTTCTCAGAAACCTTCTCTGCCTGACATGTGAACTCTGATCTACTACCAGAGGAAAACCACGGACATTCTAAGATGGAAGAAAGTTTAGCTTATTGCATTCAGACACTAGGTTCTCCTTCTGAGTGAATTATCTGCTACAGTTGTTGCCTGGCTTATCTCTTCGTATGGTGGAGTGAAAAACAGTCCTCCCTTCACAGGTGGCCAAACTCTTCCTTTTGTAATCTTATCTTTGCACTCCATGTCTGTGTACTCTCTGTGACTTGGCTTTCCATGCTTGCAAGAGAAGTTTGCTTATAGCTGTATATACAAAAGCTTAATGTTCAAGGTGGATTGGAACATTGGTGATGACCTGAACAGGAAAAGGAAATGGTTCCGCTTACTCATCCCATAGTACTTCTCTTACTCTTAATGTCAACACTGAAGCCCACCGTATGCCAGAAGGACAAATTCCCCTACCACCTTGTCTCCATAAGGCCCTATTTTAACTGAAAAGGATGAGTTAGAAAACAGCTGGCCTCATAGAGCAAATAAGAATTGTAAATGTATGCCAGCTTTCCTTTCATGACAAGGACAAGAGGAATGGCCACTGATCTTCATTCTCCATCTCTGGAGTAGGTGATTGTTGTATAGCTTCACCCAGCTGTAATCAAATCAAGCCTCACAATACAGACATTAAATTGATCTTGAGGGCTCAAAGGAAATAATGGACCTCATTCAGGAAGTGTCTGTTATTGACTTAGAGGTTTTTTCTCCCTTCTCAGAGCCTTAAATCCTCTGTGACATACCATGACCCTAATATAAATATTCCAGCACAGGTAATTTTGACATGTGGGTGTAGCTCCATACACACATATAGCAGGAGCATGTAATGTTGTGTGGCACGCTAAACTGACAGACTACCTAAAGAGGTATCAGTCAAGGATGGACTTCCTCCTGTGTCCCCTTGGAGAGAACTTCAGGGTCATTAGCCCCCACAAAACTTGCTTAAACAAATGGCCTTGAGCAGTTCAGGAGGTACTGATCTCTACAAAAGCTTTCAGATTTGCTTTTTGATCTAAGGTACTGGAAGATTCTGCTTTCATTAGCTAAAAAGTCACCTTCCTTTTTCTTTGTCTCTCACCTTCTCTCATTTCCTCTCTCTGACTCTTCTTTACCCTACCTTCTCTAAACTCACGAAAAGCCAAATTTGAGATCAACTTTCTTGACTGCACCTTGCTGTCTATGTGAACTTCCACAGCCAGTCCATTGTCATATAATGATTATTTTCATAATTCACTGATTTCATCATGTCTTCCAAACCAGATCTTGACCTTATCTTGAAATTTGGAGAATTCAGCCACCTGGTAGAAGTAATCCAACCATTACCTGCACTACAGACTTACAAACTGGCTTGGTACTAAGAAGAAGTTAATACAATGAGATGGATAATCAGTGTTCATGAGGATACTAACCAGACAAGGGGCAAGACAAACAACAGTATGGACTGATTTTTATTGTTCTTTTTTCAGTTTTTTTGAAGAGACTATAGAGCAACAATATCTCCTGGAATTGAAGCCAAGGTTGTAGCTAGAAGCAGCCAGAAAAAGACCAAAAGTAGAAAGCGGATAACACAGAGGTCAGAATAGTGCAGCTCAAGACCTTCTGTGAGAATCCCAAGCCCTTCCCAGATTCAAACAGTTCAGCCTTCCAATCAAACAAACAAAGATTCACATTTCCAGCAGCCTCCAGAGGATGCATTTTTCCATTTATTCACTACCACCATTCACCCAGCCCCAGACACCCCTTTTTAAGCCCTGGAAACCAGAAATGAACTTCCGCTCACATCCAGTTTTGAAAAACAAAAGTAGATGAGTGTAAGCCACAAGACTCTAAGAGTGTGAAAATGGGGCCGGGTGCCCATGATACCCTTCAGAATTTCCAAATTCTGGTGTGGAAAATGGTAGGTAATGTTAATTGATCACATAAAAATATCTTGGTTATTGTAATGCTCTGACAAAGGTAAAGATTTAAAGGGGGTGGCAAGTGATTTCTGTCCACTTTATCTATAGTCCCAAAAGGAGTGTTCCTGAGTTCAAGGACAGGCTACTGGCAGAACTAGAATGCACAGGCCATGTCTACACTATATTGTTATAGTGCTATTATTCCACTTTCAACATCCTATGGAATCCTGGGGTTTGCAGTTTAGGGAGGTACATTTAGAAGTCTCAGCCAGAGAGCTCTTTGGCCTCAGTAAACTACAAACCCCAGAATTCTACAGGATGTTGAAAGTAGAATAATAGCACTATAACAGTGCAGTGCAGAAATGGCCACAGCCATTGTGTGGATGGTTCTCTGTGTGTTCATGAGCATACATGTTGATTGCTGAAGAAGATCTGTGTGATTGAAGCAAAACTTTTATTTTCAAATACTGCATTTGATTTTTGGTTGTTGTTAACTGCCATCAAGTTGATCTTCACTTCACCCTGTGAATGAGGTACCTCCAGGTCATCATATCATCAGCAGCCCTGCTCAAGTCCTGTAGTCTCAGGACCATGACTTCCTTGATTGAGTCTATCCATCTGCAGTGCAGTCTTTCTCCTCTCCCACTGCCTTCCACCTTGCCAAGCAGCCGCGTAGCTTGGAGTGCAGGCAGGGGGCCAGGGGTGGGCAGAGGGACCAGGGCATGGCTGTGTCACACAGGAGCATGGCTGCATTGAGTGGGGGCGTGGCTGTGTCGTGTGGGGTGCCCTAAAAAAATTGCCACTCAGGGTGCACCATCCTCATCACCCCCACATCCTTACACCAGTGTTGCCAAGCATTATTGTCTTTTCTAGTGAGTCATGTCTTCTCATGATATGCCCAAAGTACAACAGTCTCAGTTTATTGTTGAAGCTGATCATGTTTTTGATGATCTTACCATTTTAGATTTAGGCCCTTTCCATACTCTACCTTCTTGCCTGATACTCCAGTGGCAATCCCAGAAGTGGTTCTGCTGTGAAGGGAGCATGACAGGAGTGTTCCCCTCCACACTGGACTGGTTCCCTGTGGAAGGGAACACAAGAAACACACTTCTTCCTTCTACAGCACAGCCGGGTACTTTCCCAAGCAACATTGGCGCAGGAAGCACCACCATTGCACTTCCTGCCTTTCTGCAGGACAGGTAAGTGCAGGATGTTGGCACAATTGTGGGTCATTGACAGGAAAAATCTATCAATGATTTAATCTGCAATTGCACCACCTGGGGATGGGAGAGGAGCAGGACAGTGATAACATCGTGCAGAAGCATTGTCGCAGTCCCACTCCTCTCCCATGCCAGGTTGGGAGGCTACTGCAGAAAGGGCCTAAGTTGCTGAGTTTTCATTTTGTGCTAAATATCTATACCTATATCCTACTCTTGCCTTCCAGTTTCTTTCTGCAGTAGTATTTTGGTAGGACAATGTTCTAGATTGTGTATTTCTCCTTTTAAACCTAGATGTTGGCCCTCAGCTGTGCTTACTGGTTCTGACATTATAGTAGTCAAAGCTGTCGCAAATCAATGGCATCAGCAAGTCACAAAAATAAAATGCCTTACTCTGAGTTGCAAATAAATAATCTTAATGGACTTCCAATAATCAGGATAGGCACAAAGCAGTCTTAAATATAATCACAGATTCTATATTTGTTTCTCAGGGAAAGGGAAGGAATACCATCAATTGTGAGTCATTTCAAAGCCCAGTGGCAAACCTCAATGACCTCTGTTGCATTCCCAATCAACCTCAGTGGGCATACTGCAGAACCTATCCCTCCTCTGACAACTCAGGACACTCTAGAGCTTCAGTCTCAAAAGGTTGTTACCCAGCAGAAGCAAGTGCTATGATAATCATCCTTTGTCTGTTATGCAGTTCTTCAGCCTGATGTGTACTCTTGTCCAATCCATCATCCAGAAGGCCTCATTGTTTCCTCTTTCTTGACCAGGGATTTTCATTGGATTTTTTCATGTTCTTGTACACATTCTTGTGAAGATGCGCCAATAATAATGTGTTTTAGTGTAATGTGTGTACACTAAAATGTGTGTGTACCTCCTACTTTCTGCTTCTCACCTTCACCTCAATTACTCCTTATCCCTGGAATTTGCCCCAACCTTTCTGCTATTTCCACCTAAATCCTGCCTCAGCTACCCCATACCCTCAAACTGTCCCAGTTTGGTAGAGACAGTCATGATTAATCCTGTCCTCCCACTTTTTCAACTGCTTTTAAAAGGTCCCAGTTTTTCCTCTGCTTTTCAAATTGTCCCTCTTTGTCCTCAGCTTACTTCATTTGCTGCAAACGGAGTTCCAAGTACAAAAGTAGTCTGTATTCAACTCAAAAAGTAGGGATAAGGGGGGAGAGTCACCCTCTTCTCAATAGGCTCAGATAAAAAGAAACTGCTGGAACTCTTCCTTGTCATGGGCCAGGATTTGTCTTCCCCAGATGAACGTCAGCCTTGAAGGAGGACACCTAGAAGCAAGCACACCAAGAACTAATCAGGCAGGGAGGAGAGCCAGCTGGCTCCAGGCTTTTCAAGGAAGGCTCAGGGTAGTAGCCCAATGCCAGAAACAACTTGTGTGTTGCTGGCCTTTGTTTTGTGTTCTCTGGACTCCCTGCCCCTTGCCTGCCTGGATTTTCTCACCCTAGACTGTCTGACCAAGTTGCCCACTGGATTCCTGGACCTTTGAATTGTTTATGGACCATGAACAGGCAAGCTGTACTGACTGTTAGTATCTCTGTTGACTGTGAATGGCCTCCTGTGGACCCTGTGCTCTGTTGCTTGGCACAGACAGCACCTGTGACATTCCTAACTTGTGTGTTCTTTCTCATTAATAGCTTCTGTCATCTTGACCTTGCTCTGATGGCCATGTACATTCTAGTTTTCATCTGTGAAATGCTGGAGGCAATGTCACCCCTCTTGCTTTTCACCCCTAGAACTTTGTGCAGTCTAAGCTTTGTTGGGAAAAGAAACGAGGAGGAGATAAAACATCCAATGAGCCCTAAATTCAGCCTTCATTGTATTTTACTGAGAGATATCATGTTTCCTGCATCTCCTGCAGTGTAACTATTAAAGCGGGGTGGCGGGGTTACTGACACCGGGCTGGCTTAGAAGTTGGGTTGAGTTTAAGCAGAGAAATGTCAAAAGCCATCTAGCATTTTGGACAAGCATTTGCATAACTGTGTGTAAATGTTTTAGTGATTGCCAATTCTGTTTACCTGCTCACAGATTCCACAGGAGCTCCTCTGTCTGACCACATGGAATTTCAGTTTTGTTAAGGAAAAAATGTTCAGATTTTTCTAACGTCACTGGTTGTGTTCTAAGGAGAGACATGTTTGCCTCTCCCACTTCACTGCATTTGGACTGTGGTTACAGCAGTGACTTGGATTTTGGTAGCTGAATGAATATAAGAGTGACAGGCAAGAGATTTTTTTTCCCCTAACATAGTTTGAAATCAATTCAGAGAACAATTCAGGGTGTCATAAAGCTTGCCTCATTTCTAATGCAAGCATTAAGAGTGACTGAATTTCATATTTGAAACCAAGGAATTGAGAAGAGAGACCAACTGAATCTAGCATCCTAGACCTTTCCCACTAGAAGGCCATGGGAGTTACAAAACCAATCATCCACAACGAGCTTTGGCAAATGGGAGTGAATGTTTTGTTTGCTTTGGAAAACTTAACATTTACTGGGAGAATACTTCAGGGCATGCTGCCAGAATATTGGTTTTCAGTTACTGAACTGTAATTTGTCACTAAGAGAGCATAACATAAACACATGAGACAGTAATTTGTCACCAAAACAACCATAGACTTTCTTACTACCAGGACCTCATTTACTGATGCAATTATATATTGGAGACACTATTACTGCTGATACCAGAATGGAATCAAGAATGTTTCCAAAGTTCCTCAGGTGCATGAAAGGAACAGTCTAATACCAATGATGTTGGAGTTAATTCAAACTTCTATTCAGTTCAGGTTAGCAAGTGAATAAAGAATGCCAGTCCCATGATTGGAGAATTAGTTAAGGTTCCTTCAGTGTGTTCACTGGAAATAGGAAGGATAGCATATACCACCAGAACACAACCAAGCCTCCTACAGTCTGAAAACCAAAGGAACACAAGCAAGCCATGATAGGGAATTTCCTTCTCAGTGGTTCATTGAAGAGATTTTAGACCTTAGATTTAACCTTAGATTTAATGGTTTTACAGAACCCTTGTAGGACCATTAAAGCCTGCTTCATCCTTTACACAGTCATGTGCTTTACTTCAGTTGCTAGGTGGATAGTTAATATTTCTCTTCTGTCCCCTTCTCCACAGCCATTCCACATTATATTAGTACTCCTAAATTTCCTGACAGATTAGAGCCCGCAAACAAGACCTGTTTGTCAACCCTTCACCAGGGCCTTCTCTGCTGTAATGGCCAACCTAGGAATTGCCCTCCCTTCAAAGGCCTGGTTGGTGCTGACATTGACCACCTCTCAGTGCCACATTAACACTTGCCTGTCCATCTAAGGTTTTTGGGGCCCAGTGACCATTGCTGGAATCTGATCTACTGGAGTATGATTTTCTGTATATTACACCTTGTTTTACATGGCTTTTACACTGTTTTATAATCATGTGGGTGTGAGGGCACTTTTGCCACATTTTGCTGGGCCGCCTCACCATTCTATTGCTCAGAGGCCTTTTTTCCCAACAGGCTTGAGCAATCTTTTGCTTAGCAAGAAGTGAACAAGAGGTGATTTCTGGGTCACTTCCTATTCGAACAAAAGCCTATCCTGGGCCCAAGACATGGGGAAAATGCCCCCATTGCCCTTGGGGAATTTGAGGCAAAAATTCAAATACTTTGCTGTAGGGAACAGCCCTTCAAGTTCCCCTCTGGCCAATTTAGCCTGCTAACGCCCAAGATTACTCGTTCCTGGCTTAACCATACAACAGTTCACACAATGGGTATACTGTATTTGGGACTAAGAAATGGATTTAGGCCACTAAATATCAATAATATATAAAAACTAATCATGGTGGCACAAGAACAAAGACAACAGATAATAGCAACACTGCCATCTAAACTACAAGCTTTCTGAAACAGCCATGTTTCAGATTTCAAGGCCTAGTGAACCTTCTCAGGAAGAACATTCCACAGTGTGGGTGCTACTCGCCAAAATGCCCTACCCCTATTCACTACCTGTTGAGCCTTTGTTGGCAAGGGCAGCAGAAGCAATATCCCAGATATGGAACGAAGCACACAAGAGGCAACACATATAGGAGAAGGTAGTCTAGAAGCAATCATAGTCCACATTGCAGCTACACCTCCATGATAACAGAATCCAAAGACATAGCCATTTTAGTATGCTTATGATAATAGTAAACCAGATTTCCAGAGGACTGTTAGTCATTTGGGAAGAAATTCAGCCTGTGGCTCCTTTTCCCAGTCAGTGGTAGAAGGAAAGCAATGTAGTACTGCTGAGACTTCCACATCCCAAAGTAGTACAAATACCTAGCCTAGTTGTAAGATTTAGCTAAAATACATGAAGCAAAAGATTCTCTGCATCCTCAAGGAACAGATTATTATAAAGTTTTTTTAAAAAAAAATAATCAGTTTTATTACACTTAAGCAGGATGTCTTAAGAAAGGAGAAAAGTGATAAAATTAATTGCATGGTATAGGACACATTTATAGTAAATGTTGGCTGACAATCATATAATACAACCTTTTTTTTCAATCAGGTGGTAGCACAGGACGTGTTTGTTCTAAGGAGACTGCTAACAGATTAATTTTCTTCCTATAAGAAAATCTCTGCAGATACAATATGCATTGAACTCTCCTCCTTTTGCTTTTAAATAATGCTTTTTCCTCTACTGGCAAACTGTGGTTCTCTACAAATGGAAATTTAATGTGAAACTATTGCATTTAAAGTAACTTTATCTACCTTACCTCTTGGGTTGTTATCTGCCTTTTATGAAAAACGTATAAACTATAACATATAAATTGAGGAGTTTATAATGATGTAGGTCTATACCTGATTCTGCCGTAGCAGAACAGCTGAGAATTATTTTCTCAGAAGCAACACATGGAAATACCACATTCCATATTAAAGTGATGTGACCCAACAACACACTGGGTGGTGTTGCATTACACCATAAGATACTGGAATTACTGCCCCAACACTTTTTAAAAAGTATCTTTTCTCTGTGTAGGCAATCTACATTGCCTATATGGAATACAATTCTGATCTGGTGTGCCTCTTTTATCTTCTGTCCCACAGAAAGGTGGCCAAATAGCATAAGCAAGACGCTCACAGATCTGGCCCAGCATTACCACTTGACATCATTGAACAAATGCCTGCATCCCAGCAGGGTCCACTAGCACTAACATCTTCCCTGGATCAGCCATGTCTAGGAAAGTGTAAGGAATCTGAGTTTAGCCCAAAGCTCAACAGGTCTGTCTGCATTTCGCAGACTGTTACTTGCCTTGGGTAACATATTGAAAGAATTATGGGGTGTTAATTATATAAAGATTTTTTTAAAAAAAAAAAAGTATAAATTTGCAGTCCAGCTGCAATTTGCTCTCCACAGTCCTTACTTTGATGGATGACTAAAAGCATATCTGTAAAAAACGTGCATGCTTAAAAGAATCCCACAGAAAACATTTCAAATGCACATAAAACCCAGTGAATGACAAAAAAGCATTCAAGCAATGTGTTCAGTTTAAAACATATGGACACATGTGAAAATTTTAAAAAAAATACTAAAGAAAGGAGCACATCTTATCCCATTAAAGAAAGAAGTCTAAAGCAAGTATAGATTTAACACAGTATTAGGGAAAGAGAACATTAGAGAAAGGGAACATCCGTTGATGTGGGATTTATAAATCTGCTCATCCCTATTCATGCCTAGTAACTAGATCATTGAACAGCTATTTTATATTTCCCACAATGCCCTGGAGCAATATTTCTGTACATTACTGACACTGTGGCAACTTTGAAAAAGGTGAATCACAACTTCTAACCTCTGCCACAAAGCAATCACGTACATGCCTAGAGGCTTACCAGAGGGTAGTTTGCTGAGGGGTCCCTAAACCCAAGACGGACCTGCCATAAATACTTCAGTGTTATACGGGAAGAATCTCTTAATAAAAGATTACATGAAAGTGATAACAACACTGTATCATGATTAAAAATCTCTGGACGCACATGCTCCCCACAATCCTATTGTTAGTGGCAACTAGAACAATCCCACAGAACCAATGAAATTTACCATTATGTTTATTCCCTTTCCAACAATTGATTCAATGGTTTCACACTGGTTGGGATTAACCAATAGGATTCAGGCTATTTTCCAGAGTTTTAGCCTAACCTTCTCACTAATATATTAGTGATTTCATCGCAATGATGCAATGGAAGATAGAGGCACCCAAAGGCATTAGGGAATGGGTTACAGAAGGCATAACTTTTTTCAGATATAACTGCTATTGGAAATGGGAATTGATATTTTTCCAATCTCAAAGGTTGAGTATAACAGGAATCAGTCTAAACCACATTGCCTACCTTCACAAACCAATTGGAATTCATACATCCTGTCTCACAGTTTGGAATCATGATTATTATATGATAATTGCTAGAAAACATCTCTATACACATTCATAATGACTCAGCCATTTCTTTCAGTTCAACTCAGAATCTGCGAAAAATTCACACATTTCTTCATAGCCAAGATGGAAAGAACTCAAGAGCTAAATGGGTTGCACCTCACAGTAGTTGGCAGGAACGTTTTTACGAAGAACCTCAGAAACCCGATTAGGAGGGCTTCAAACCAAGTTATGGGGGGAAGGAGATAGTATTCTTGAGGGCAGGAATTCATCAAGTGCTGGACATAATAGTCTGAATCTTATAGGGAGAACAGTTCACACAGTACAGTGGGAGGGAAATAAACTTAAATAAACAGCTAACGGGGAGTGACCCATGGTCTCAGATGCCTCTACACTAATGCACAGAGCATGGGAAATAAATAAGATGAACTTGAAGTTGTAGGACAGCAAAGTATATATGTTCTAATAGGCATCACTGAAACCTGGTAGAATGAGCCTCATGACTAGAATGTAGCAATAAAGGGGTGTAACCTATTTCAAAGAAATAGACCAAACAGAAAAGGAGGAGGAGTAGCCCTATATGTCAGGAACATTTACACCTGTGAAGAGATCCATGACTTAAATCCTGGAAGCCAGGCATCTGGGTAAAAATTAAGAGGGAGAGAAACAACAGTGATGTCATTGTGGGGATCTACTATAGATCTCCAAGCCAGACTGAGGACTTGGACAATGCCTTCCTGGAACAGATGACAACACATTCAGAAGGAGAGATATAGTAATAATGGGAGATTTCAACAATCCTGATATTTGTTGGAAGTCAAACTCTAGCAAGAGTATCAAGTCCAACGAATTTCTCAATTGCTTTGCAGAAAGTAGAGGAGGGAATAAGGAGGACAGCTACTTTAGATCTGATCCTTACCAACAATGATGACTGGTTAATGGGATGGAGGTGGCATGATCCTTAGGTGGGAGTGATTATGTTCTCCTGAGGTTTAATATACAGCTGAAAGGGCAAGCCAGGCATAATCAGACATGCATTCTGGACTTTATGAAAGGTGATTTCAGTAAACTTAGAGAAATACTGGCAGTAATCCCATGGTCAGAAATACTAAAAGGAAGTTCATGATAGATGGGAGTTTCTTAAAAGCAAGATACTGAAGGCACAATTTTAAACAATTCCAATGAGGAGTTAAAATGGGAGGTTCTAAAGAATCCAGAATGGATGTCTAAAGGACTTTCAATGGAGCTAAGATTTAAAAGGGACATGAACAAGAAATGGAAAAAGGGGGAAATCACCAAAGAGGAATTCAAACAAATATCCAGCAACTGCCTGCAAGTGGAGAGTAACCTTACAGGATCTTTTACACCTACGTATACCAGTACTAGGGATACTAGTTGGAGATTGAAAGTATGTTTTCTTGGGGAATATCACAATCGCACACAAGATTCGAGCAGTCTCAAAAGCTCACAACACTAACCTAAGGAAAGGAGGGGAAAATTGGATAGCAGGAAGTTACAGCAAAGTGGATGATATTTACCTATCCTGCAGAGAAGAGACAAAGCAATATGGCTCAGACTAAGGGCAGTAGAAGAATGGGAACTAAAGCAGCAGAGTGACAGTCTACATCCAGAGTACTATGAATTGTCTGGCTCACAGCTAGGATTTAAATACCCTGAGGGGGAAAGTGTTAATGGCTGTCTGGCAGAGCAAACAATGGGGTCTGAAACAGGCTAATAGCTTTAGCGTTACCTGACAAAGCACTGAGGGGAATCATGATAGCTTCTTAATGGGTGGGCAGGTGAGGAAACAAAGGAGACTTTCAGTGGGAAGAAGAAACAGGTTGAAGACAAACAGTTGCTCTGTTGAGGCAGTTTCAGGTGCAATGTTTTCTGAAGTCTGAGTCATTGATGGGATATTTGGAAGATCGTTAACACCAGAGCTTCCCAACTGAGCCATGAGGTTTCATCTGTCCTAGTTTCACATGTGCCAGCATGGCTTTTCAGCCATGTGTAATGATTTATATTTTATGCCAATTAAATGACATTTGTCAATTATCTCATATCATGGAGTGGGAGTGTACAGCATGGTGACATTTTTCATTTTGGAGATTGCATTCCTCCCCCCAAGGGAAAACATTCAATCATGGGACCCACTCCTTCCCCACCAGCAGTACGAAGTGATATAGGCTGGGTGCCATTTTCATACCTCCTCTGCTGGGTCTGTGAACTAAAACTGATCATCTAGTTTGATTCCACATATTTCTCCACTGCAGCTGGGAATATCCTCTCCTGCACCAATAAGCAAGCAAACAAAGGAAGAAAGGTAATGAGATTTCGCTTCAGAAAGAATCAAATTGTCAAAGCAAAGTGCCCTAGATCTCACAGCAAATTTTGTTTCATGAAGGTGGTCATTTATTTTGTATCCCAGTTTGACTGTCCCTGTGCGCTAGCAAGATCCTGTTAGCTTTAAAAAAAAAAATCAATACCTAATACATCAAATCCACTAGATAGTTAGAATCTGGCATCATTTTTACATCTAAGGAGAGTTTATGTTTCAGTATGTTAAGGAAGGGGAAAAAAGGAGATTCCTTCTAAATCTCAGACATGTTTAATTAAAATACAGTAATTATTGTAGGGCTAAATTTGAACAGACAATACAGTTCCAGCAATTATCTATAATTATGCGACTCCAATCACAAAATAATAGAGGTTTTGGTGTCACTAAGCACAATGAGGATAATTACCTGTTCCATTATTCTGATGAGCATGCAATTAACGATCCCCCCCCCCCAAAAAAAAATATACATTCACGGGGTTGTAAAGCTACACTTTAATTAAGGAATGGTTATGAACAAGGAAGGTAAGCTGCAAATTGGAAGAAATGGAATCTTCGTTTGGTTCCATAGTTACTCTCAAACTGTAGCATGGCTGCATACATACACTCCAACATTTCACAGATGAAAACTGGGACACAGATGGCCAAGTAACATCCCAGTGTGGTCAAGATTGCAAAAGTTATTAATGAGGAAGAACATGTATACTAGGAGAGGCTACAGCCGTTTGATTTGCCTCAGCCTACTGTGAAAGGCAAGATTCTCCCCCCCCCCCCCGCTTTCCCTGCTGCTGAGCTCAATGAGTTCAAACTACTTTTACACTTTGAACTCAGTCTGCAGCAATGGAAGTAAGCTGAGAACAAAGGGGAAAAGTGGGAAGGGGAGAGAGAAACTGGGACAATTTAAAAGCATTTGAAAATAGTGGGACAACAGGGGATTAATTGGGACTGTCCTTGTAAAATCAGGACAGTTTGATGATATGCTGCATAGCCAGAAGCAGTCACGCTGTAGACAGAGCCTGGGTTGAATCATTTATCCCCTGGGGCTTTGATGTTAAAATTAGGTAATTCTGTCAAATCTATTTCCATGAATGTTCTTTTCCCACCTCCAAGTGCATTCCATGCTAGTTCTGTGTGAATTTCATAGAAAAAACATCTGTATGTTGTTGATGTGTATTTTTCTGCTAAAAATAGCAGAAAAGGCTCACTGGCTGGCCGGCCAGCTGGCCGGCCGGCTGGCTGGCTGGAGATTGGTTGCTTCCAACTCTGATGGGATATGCAGTGTCAGCCTTCACATGATCAACCTTCTTCTGCCGAAGTGAGTAATGAGATTTAAAGACTCATCTGATAAGAGTGTTTCAACATACTAGGGTTTCCTGGTTCTTGGGTTCTTTCCTTACATGAGGACTTTAGGGCCTAATGTACTTCTCCAGTATATATATATATGATTTTAACTCTTTTAACATTTTAAGCTAAAGCAGCTATTAAATTGTTTAAGGTGGTTTTAGTCAGCTAGTCTCTTAAAATGCGCAATACCATGCTGCAAAGATCTTGTACCCCTAAAAATACACAACTCCTCTCCACTTTAAATCTAAAGAGAGATGTCAGTGAGCAAAGGATGATGGCAGTTATAGTCTAGCAACCTCTGGAAGGCCACAGAGCCCCCTGCTTTTGCCTTAATTTCAACGTCAATGCAAAGTGCAGTTTGGCCCCAAGTACCTCTATTTCTTCCAGTTTGATGTGGTTTAGCTGCAGTTTAGCTGCTTACAGTTACATGTGAGTAAGCCTCTCTGAAGTCAGTATTGCTTATTTTGGACTGTTTAGTTTCAGCTTGTGAAAAACATTTACGTTTACCTAACATTTTTCAGCCTACCAAAATGTGGGCTTTAACTTTTAATCAGGAAGGAAAATGTAAAGAGGTTTCACCGCTTAAACAGCTAGTAAACATGCACTCAGAGTCCCACTAAACAAAAAGCAAGACAACCAGCCTATGTATTCTCTGACTTCACTGATTACTATTATCTCTCATGGAGCTAGAGCAGTGAATCCACGTCAGGTTTTAATCCAAGCTTTAAAGGAATTCTTCAAGATGCTAAAGTCTATTCCTAAACTGGTTTAGCACTTTGGAGAGCTCCTTTAAATTAGCCTAAACCTGGAGTGGATTCACTGTTCCACTGACATGGAGCTACGAATTTGTCACAAATCTGTCTGTCTGTCTGTCTGTCTATCTATCTATCTATTTATTTATTTAGGGGTTTTTTTAATGTAATTTTTATAATTGTATATGCTTTAATGTTTTTGTTTTAAATGTTTTTTTTTCACGTTTTTGGAAGCCAGCATGGATCCCACTTTGGGAGAAAAGGTGGCATATAAATACAATAAATATAACAAATACAATAAATAAGTATTGGCCTGATGTTCCTCCAAGATGACATCACCATTGATGCTCTGAAAAAAAACAAAACGTATTCATTCTCATTTCCCCTCCAGTCTGGTGGACACAGTGACCAAAAACCTCTTAAGGCACTACACTAAGATAATACCAGTTTACACCAGTGATCATACTATTTTGGGCACTTTTGTAAGGAAGTAGCCAATACCTCCTTGTGCAAGATGTTTCCCCATTCACCCAAGGCACACTGGCATGCAGGCAAGGCTCTACCTCTTCATAAACTGAACAGCCACTGAAATGGCTGGGAAGCTATCACCAACACACTCTCCGACCAAAAGCCTTTACTGCTGTTGCCTCCATCCATGAAAGTATGCTGGTGAAGTGTTACACTCTGTGGGCATTGAATAGGATCTTATCCAGTGTTCTCAACATAAGTGTGGCTTTTCCTTTCATTTCCAAGAGTGATACAAATACATAGTTAGTGAGTGGGGGAAGAGCACTCATGAACAGCAATTTCAGCAAGAGTAGCAAGAGTTTTAGCAAGCAGCAAGAATTTTGCAATTTTGCAATGAATAGAGAAGTTGTTAGTTGCCTTGGAACTGAAAAACGCTAGCAACATTGAACACTTGAACAAATGGAATACTTTTGATCACAGTGCCACATTATCACAGCATTTGATACCCTATTATTCTGAAAATTTATAATTAACTTAAAAATGGCAAGTGTAATCCATTGCTCAGCTATCTACTAACAGTGTGTGTGTGTTGTGTACTTTCAAGCCATTTCCAACTTATGGTGACTTTAGGCAAACCTATCATGGGGTTTTCTTGGCAAGATTTGTTCCGGGGGTGTTGCCTTTGCCTTGCTCTGAGGCTGAGTGAGTGTGACTTGCTCAAGGTCATCCAGTGGGTTTCCATGGCCAAGTGGGGATTCAAACTCTGATTTCCTAGAATCCTAGTCTGACACTCAGAACTCTGTACCACACAAGCTTTCATTTATACACAAACAGCAGCATGCTCTTTAATTATTTTATTAAAGTGGTTCTATACAATCTCAAAAAGGTAGTGAGCTCATCTAACCAACAGAAGTTAAAAAACATTGTTCCTCATTACAGATATGCTGAGTTTCTTCTTTCCTGTTGAAATTGTCCATGTGTTTATGGATTTCAATGACCTCTCTGTGTAGTCTGACATAGTAGTTGTCAGAATGGTCCAGAATTTATGTGCTTTCAAAAAGTATTCTGTGTCCAGGTTGGTTTATAACAGGTTCTGCTACTGCTGATTTTTCTGACTGGATCAGTCTGCAGTATATTTCATGTTCTTTAATTTGCGTTTGGATGTTGTGTTTTGTAGTCTCTATTGTAGACCTGCCCACAGCTGCAAGGTATGTGGTAAACTCCAGCAGAAGTCAGAGGATCCCTCTTGTCCTTTGCTGAATGCAGCATTTGTTGAATTTTCTTGGTTGGTCTGTAGATTGTTTGGAGGTTATGCTTCTTCATCAATTTCCCTATGCAGTCAGTGACCTCTTTGAAGAAACTCGGAAAGTAAACAAAATTTGGCTACCAGTACTGAAGAACACTAAAATCAAGACTCAAAAATATGCCAGTGAATACCACCCAGACTTTGGAGGTCCCTCTACAAGAAACAATACAATGGATTACTAATGCACTTAATGCACTGTTATGCATATCCCCTGACTAACAATACAACCCTGGGGGATATCCCATTTAACAATGGGCCACCACACAGGCCAACTGTAACATTTGCAAATTGTTTCCTCCCACCCAGGGACCACACAAGTATATATACTCTGTCTCACTTCCATGCCACCTGAAGATGCCAGCCACAGATGCAGGCGAAACATCAGGAGAAAATATTAATGGAACACCGCCTCAAAGCCTGGAAAACCCACAACAACCTAAAGATGATGTCCCTTCCCAGAAGATAGGTGAGCTAGCTTTGGAATCTTACATGAGTACTCATAATAGTATAGTGTCTTCCATCTGAGGTGCCAAGATAGTTTAGGGGGTCTAGGTCAGGCTGTTTAGCATAAACAACTCAGCCTTCCAGATGGATAGTTCAGGAAGGCAAGCCAAGAGGCTACCACTATTGCTGGCCACCATCTGCTGCCTGCAGGACTGTCTCTGGTAGAATTGTTGCCTGTTTTCCTAAGCCTCTTCCTTGGCCTCATCAAAGCACCATGCTCTTTCCAGTTTTGTTCTGTTGTTCCAACAACTTTCAATGGAAGCTTTAAGGAGAGACAGAAATGTAGCCAGCTTCTCCATAGTAGTCTTTTTGTCACTCATTCATGCTTTTCTAATGCCCTTCCAAGTTCTAATGTTAGATTGCTTCTACTTTATTACATTGGTTATTGGTTGTGCACTTTTCTCTGAGAATGGATGTTTTCTCCCTTCCTATAGGGCTTTCTTAATGGTATTACTGCAAGGTTGTGAATTATCACTCTGATTCTTTTGACCATTTTCATTATTGCATTACCATTCATCTTCCATGTTTGTGTAGCAAAAGACAGTGCTATCAGTTAGCGCTGCCTCTTTTTTTCCCGCTTCCCACTGTACTTATTTCTGGACTTTGAACACTTTTCCTTTATGAGGCAAATTCTATTATGATAACTCTGTGGAATCTGTCATGCTGGCGAACACTTTTGTATTTACAACACTTAGCACTGATACCTATTCTAGTGAATTGCATCGTTGCCTTTCTCTATTAATACTTCTTGATATCCGTCTCTTCCCCAGGGCTTAGAGTCCATTTATGGAACAAAGGTATATGCTGTATGGCCCAGTTCCACAAGCTGCACAAAAACAACAAAGCACAGCTGGTGAAAAATGCAACAACAGAGAGCCCTTCCGGTCATGTCTTGCACTGCAGTCAGATAATTGAACAAATGCAAATGTATGCTGTAGGTTTCTCCTTCACATTTCTGTTCCTGCAATACTCATTCTGACTATATATAATGTAGAGTGGGTGTGGGTGTGTTTGGGAGAGAAACAGAGAAAGACAGAGAGAAATTGCTTGATCTATTTAAAAGACATACATAGCAACAACAGACACCATTATTTATTTTTCCCCTGTGACTAAATGGTTTCCCTAAGACAATAACATCAATAGTCTAGAAATGCAGGAAGCAATACATGCAGAAAAGTCAAGATACAGCAATCATTTACTCCAGATGAAATGTGCTGAGTTTGAAGGAAGAGCTTATAGGGCCATGAGAAGTATGAGAAAAGAGCTTGTTGGTTATGAGAAGCAAACAGAAAGTTCCCACCAGCTCAGAGTTCTCACAATACAATACAGGCTGCTCAGACATCTCTGCATTTAATATTGATTGGTTAGTTGGCTGGTTGCACTTTTAATCAGTGCAACCTGATAATCAGAGCTCTCTCAGCAGATATCTAGAAGAATAACAGCTTTTCACTGACACAGGAAACTGTAACCTTCACCCGTGTAACCTCTGCACAAAACACAGGTGCCAGGCAAGCCTTTCTAAAGTGGGCATTCTACACACAGGATACCATCACTGAAAGACCCTGCTGCTTGGTGGTGGGTGTCTGGACATAGGTTTCCAGATGAATTGTTGTTCCTCTTTTCTCCATTCAATTTTCACCTGTACTGAGCATCACAAACAAGGCTGGATACACAAGCATTCAAGGAGAATTTGGCCTAGATGGTGAAACCTCATAGCTTTGCTCCCACCCATATTCAACTTCATTTAAAATATATTCTTTCCATTCCCGCAAATTGCAGTGGTTGATAAGTTCTTATTTAAAACTGAATTGAACAGAATTTTGTGTGCTCCGATGCATCTTCTGTCAGAGCTGGGCTAAGAACATTACAGATAGAAAGAATAGTCATAGACTCAAAGAGGTTAAAAAACAAAACAGTGGCTTCTTGAGAGTTACAGAACCCAATTAGGAGAATCTTCCTGAAATCCTATTTCCTTTTTATTTCTTCTGAATCTTCTAATAGGCTCAGATGGCTACTATTGCAGCCCAGACTCACTTTTGTTCTATCCTCTCCACACAAATTGACCTGGGAGAGAGCAGGGAGCAGCAAAGGATCTGGGAGAGAGCAGGGAGCAGCAAAGGATCATTGCTGGCTATGTTTTATAGATGGTGCATTCAAGCACCTTCAGAACCTCCCTGCAGTCAGCAGAGGTCTCAAAGAATGACATCTTCACTATGCATTAGCTATCTGAACACAGTTGGTGATAATCCTTGGCTGCCACCCACTGGTCTGTGTTGGAGGGGGCAGGAAAAAAGGTGAACCTGGAGAGATAAACTTTCACCCCCTGCAAGAAAAAGAATTAAAAACTGCCCAGTTTTCATATACATTCTCACAGTAGGGAGAAAACAGATTACGTTATTTGTTCTCCCCTATGGGAATGAATACTTTTAAAAAGCACATGGGCATCAGGGTGAGATGTACCAGGAGCCAAGGGACAAGCCAGAAGTCAAGATGAAAAAACGAATCAGGATCAAAGCAAGTCAAGTCCAAACCACCAGAAAATTAGGACTAAGGCATGAGCCAGGAGTCAGGACCACAAAATAACCAAGGAGACAAGAAAATGGCAGAGGCCAGGAAGATCATGTCACTGAGGCAAAGTTCAGTTGGAACAAGAAGACCTTCATATTCCTTCCTGCCCAGAAGAATACAATGGCCAGGAATACTCACACTTGATGTAGAGAAAAGATCAAAAGATGTACCCACAAGAAGTGGTGCCTGTAATTTAAAAAAAAAATAGTCAGTGCTCTTCCCTTTTATTCCAATCAGGACATGACAAGTCAAGAGTCTTGAGAAATCCTGAATGCATCTCATGGTCTCTAGAAGGCCTCAGCCACACCCAGATGTTACTGCCCTGGCTAGTCCGAGCTTTGGAGGTATTAAAGATATCCTCTTGATATCACAATTCGGCTTCACTTCTCTATTCCCTTCCACGTGCTTGCGAGGCCACCGGACAAGCACGTAAACAAGCTCGGCCGTCAATTGCTGTAATATTCAAACTGAAATACAGGCAGGCCAGAAATAGCTGACTCACTGCTTTAGGAGACCTCCAGGCAAGTACTCTAATCAAGTATGCACGCCACTTACAAAAGAGCCTCTGCCCCACGATGGCAGCTTGATGGGTTAACTATACAATACCCAAGTACTCTGCGTTTGCATACTGGCTACTCTATTGAGAACCGCTTCAATAACTCAATCATTCAGATTCTGACCTTTCAGAGGCCTTGTCTCCAACTCCAAATCTATTGTTTCCCCCCCAAGTACAGCATAGCCTGCAGTCACAATTCTCCTTATAAAAACCCTTGATTCCGAGACCTTCCTCGAATCGCTCCCGAGTTTCATCCCGCCTTGCTGCAGCTTTGCTTGGCGAGCCTCCCCTCAGCTCCACGTGCTGAGCTACATCGCACCCCAGCTTCGCTCTCTATTTTTCTGGGCTTCAGGACAGTTGAAGTATCACCCAAACCAGCAACTCCTCTAAAAATCCCTCTATCCCACTCCAACCTTTATTTTCTTTAGTTATTCTTGTATGAGTGTGTCGCATACACTGTTTTGCTTGTATTCAATAAACATCATTTATTGTTTCAACTTTTGTGTGCTACTTGACTCGACCCGACCCGACCCGACCCGACCCCATAGGCATAGGGTTCAAGATCTCACTACGTTACCCTGCCTCTCGTAACGCTAAGCAGTGCTCTGAGCTAATTTTTCCCACCTTGAGTTCAGCACGTTTTAGTGTCCCTCCCGGGACCCCCAGTACACAGGGTAACATAGAGTTTTGAAATACTTGCAGAATTATATCTCTGCAAAGTCCTATAAGACAATTACTGATTTCTCATATTACTACTTAGATAATAACCTAGCCATTAACCTGACTTTGCTTTTCTCCAAATGTTGTGGCACTAGTCCCTGAAGCTTAAACCTACCAAAACAGACCTTTGAATGTGTGTTTTGAGAGGGAAAATAAGCATTTAATTACCTATTTGGGGAAGATTATGAAGAATCAAGCACCAGATTTCTGTGATTATGGAAAAGAATGGATTTATACAATTCCATACAAAATGACAAGGGCGGGAAACAGACAGATCCATGTGTTTGTAGAATCACTTGGCTATGACAGCAGTTTGTTCCGTTTTAGCTGTTAAATGTTTAATGGCCTTTTCTGGCCCCATGAGTGAAAGCAAGCATCCTTCCCCTCAATATGAGCATAGAGAGGCTCAATCCACAAAATATCTTTATTTTAAAAATGCATTGTGCCTCAGTTTAGGGAGCTCTCTGGTGTAGCTCTCAGCTAAATAAATAAGCTGTTTCTGTTAACTCTCCTGCATGAATTCTTCATTTTCAAATCGTACGACACCCTTGAATATTGAGGTTCTCAACAGTTTCTGCAATCAAATGTCAGGGCAGTGGGGGGTGTAGTTGGAGGGTGCGTGAGAATAAATGTTGCTTGGTAGGAGGAAACACTGCTAAGAAATAATGACTCCAGATAAGTAATGATCAACTGCAAACTGTTAACCTGTCAGGTCTTACAAAGGACAGAAAGGAGGATGAGGAAGGATTAGAAAGAGAGAAAGCTGTAAACAACCAAGAAACCTGACAGACTGGTGAGAAAAGAACATGCTCTTGTACTTCACAGAAATTATAAACAAATCCCTGTGGGTTGGTAAAGGAAAGAGATGAACGTACCAATAGGATCTTATTATTTCTCTTGCCTGTTTTTACAACTGATATGTGTAATATCTAAGGGGTACTTTCGTTTCCTTGGCTTGCTTTTGTCCTCTCCATTTCTCATGTTATTTCTCCATTTAATGGAAATAAATTTGCTCTTAGGCACATAAAGAAAAGAAAACAGCAATACAATTATGCCTTTATTTACATATTACACTACTCTCATAAAGTGAATTACTACCCTTTCTAATTAGGGAATGGGTTAGACAGCAGCACCCCTTTTATTAAGTTACAACAATTGCCTTAGGATCATGTATTAAGTATTGAGTAAAACAGAATCAACCCTCTTGGAGAGAGTTATAAATCCCATTAAAAATGGGAAAATGGATTCTGGTTCCATCCTTCAATGGTGCTCATATTTAAACTCAGCTGGAGAAGAATCAAAGAAATGACATTGTCCCTTCCAAGTTAGTTGAGACAATTAGTGGAAAGTGCAAAAGGAACAGGCCCCAAAGCAAAAGAATGTCATTGAAAATGCTCATTTTGAGTGAAATGGACCAGTAGTCTGCTTCTATAAAAATAGCTCACTTTCTATAAAACTTCATTAAATTGTTATTCACATCAGACACAATGTAGGAGATCCACAATAGGACCTCCTGTGTTGCTGTTGTTTTTAATTGAAACATAGCCACAGCCTCCTGTGTTTATAGAACTTTGATTCTACTTTCACTGCCATGGCTTCATCCCATGGAGTCTTGGAAGTTATACTTTGGTAAGAAGCCAGTGTGATATAGTGTTTTGATATAGTTGCATTGCACTATAACCCTGTGGACCAAGGTTTGATTTCCTGCTTGGCCATGGAAACGCAACAGGTGACCTTCAGCATGTCACACAATCTCAGACCCAGTCATGTTGAATTTTGATCCTGCCCTCTGGGATATTAGCTAGCCTTTTCTAATTCAGTGTCATCTGCACATTTGATAAACATGCCCTGTAGTCCATCATCCAAGTCATTTTTAAAGATGTTGAATAGCACTGGACTGAAGACAAAACCTTGTGGCACCCCACTCGTCACTTTTCTCCAGGATGACAAGGAGGCATGGTGAGCAGCCTTTGGGTTTGGTTGGTCAACCAATTACAAATCTGCTGGGACTTCACCAGTTCTCCAGGTGGTTCTGAGATTACTTCTGCCTGAAGCCTTGAACTCAGAGTAGCCAGGTATTCCTGTACTACCTTTTTACCTATTCTGTACTACATTTCCCCAACAGCATCATCTGTTCCATTTTCCCAATATTGAGAACTGTTTTCTTATTGGGAGAAGACCAAGGCAAAGAAAGGATTGAGTAGTTTTGACTTTTTTCTTTCTGCTGTTAGCATTTTGCCATCTTCTCTACATAGTGGTCCTATTTCATTTCCTTTTGCTACAGAAATAACCAAGAAAGCCATTTTTATTGTTTTTAATCTCTCTAGCAATCCTGAGCTCACTCTGTGCTTTAGTTTTTCTGACATGCACGTGCTGGCTCTTTAGTGATTTCTCTCTTTTTCCACTTTTTGTACATGTCCCTTTTAAGTCTCAGTTCAGTTGAAAGTTCTTTAGACATCCACTCTGGTTTCTTTAGACAACTCCCATTTTTCCTTCTCACTGGAACTGTTTGAAATTGTGCCTTCTACATCTCACTTCTTAGAAACTCCCAGCTGTCATGAACTCCCCCTTTTTTTCTTTTCTTTTTTTTTAGTATTTTTGGCCATGGGATTACTCCCTAAGTTTACTGAAATGAGCTTTTTTAATGTCTAGAATGCATGTCTGACTATGCTTGGCTTTCCCTTTCTACTGTATAACAAACTCTACAGGAACATAATTACTCCCAACTTAGGATCCTGACATTTCCACTCCATGAACAGGTCATCAATTTGGTTAGAATCAGAACTAAAATAGCCAATCCTCTTGTTGCCTCTTCCATCGTCTGGACAATGAAATTGTCTGCAAGTCAAGTGAGAAATTTGCTGGGTGATCTATTCTTGGCAGAGTTTGACTTACAACATATATCTCTCAGCCCTCAGTCGGGCTTGCAGGTCAGTAGTAGACCCCCACAATGACATTGCTTGTTCTCTCCCCCTTAATTTTTACCTAGATGCCCTCAACCTGGCTTCCAGGATATACATCATGGCTCTCTTCACAGGTACAAACACCTTTGATATACAGTGCTACTCCTGCTCCTTTCCTATTCAGTCTATTCCTCTGAAATAAGTTATATCCCTCTATGACTACTTTCTGGTCCTGAGACTTGTCCCAGCAAGTTTCACTGGTGCCTCTTATATCATATTTAATTTGTTGTATTAAGACTTCAAGAATTCATCTTGTTTATAGCTAATACTCTGCGCATTAGTGTAGAGACATCTAAGACAATGGGTCATTCTCCCTAGTAGCTTATTTTTTTTCCTTCTACTGTTAGATTCTTGTATTATTCACTCAGTCCTTTCTACAATATCCAGGCTATATTTCTACCATTTGATGAACTCCTGCCCTCAAAAATACTGGTTTCCTCCCTCACAACTCAGTTTAAAGCCCACCTGATCAGGTTTGTGGACCTCTTAGCAAAAGCATTCCTGCCAATTGCTGTGAGGTCCATCTTCATGAAAATGCAGGTCATGATTCAAGAAGCCAAATCATTCCTGGTGGCACCATGTGCAGAGCCAGTTGTTCACCTCCACTATTTTTCTCTCTCTTCTGGGCTGTGTCCTCCAACTGGGAGGAGAGAGGAACTGACAACCTGTGCTTCAGCTTCCTATCCAGAGTATCATAATCCCTTGTGATAGCCTGAAGGCTATGCCTTGCAGTGACACTGGTTCCCACATGGGCTTGACGAGTCTTGTCAGCCTCTCTGCTGTTATATCAAAGATTTTTGCCAAAGGAAGACAACAAACCTCTTGAAACATCCTATCATGCCCACAAACCACTGCTTCTTTTCCCCTCAGCAGGAAGTCCCTTACGACCACCACACATCTCCTCTGGGGACTGGTGGGGCATTCAATATGCTGAATCTTCCAAGGTCATCTGCACATTCTCTGAGGACTGACACTGCTGCTCTTGCTCCTGATTCCTTGTCATCACTGGTAAGGAAGAGAGCCTGAAATCAATTTGGTAGCTCCAAACTCACAGAATGATCCCCAGTCCTTCTACTTCTATGTGTCACATTCCTCCAAACATCTACATCTTGTATTTGGGAACTGACCTCCTCCTCAGAGGCATCACCACCATGTATCTGCAGGTATTTCAGGAAATAAAAAAAAAATCTGTCTGTGCTAATTTACCAGGAAAGACTTGATTCTCACATAAACGTCACCACTGGATATAAACATGTTTGTGAATTATTGGGAAGGCAGTAACACCCAGCATTTGAAAGAGTTAAAGATATATTAGGTAGAACAACAGTGACAGGATTACTTTACTTTGCTTTACTTTCAGTGAAGTAAAGTCTCCTTATCACTTATCCACCTATCCTAACCTCTTCAAGATATAGACTAACACTCTTTGGGATTTTTCTGCCTCTTCTTTTCCCACACCTTATTCTCTCATTTCTACCAAAACTGAAAACTTCTTTTGCTCTTTGTTGGTTTAGCACCATTACAGAGCTTTTCTATCATTAACCAAGTCTGAATTTGTTACTTAGTCATTGGTGTAATTATACTTAATCAGAACTGCTACCTGCTACACACATGCACTCTCCACCATAAATTAGTACCTAACTGAGAGCCAGCACGGTATAGTGCTTTGAGCATTGGACTACAATCCTGTAGACCAGGGTTTCACCATTCTTTGCTCAGCCACGGAAACCCACTGGGTGACCTTGGGTAT
The DNA here is from genome assembly GCA_030412105.1 of Cyclura pinguis. Lineage (NCBI taxonomy): Eukaryota > Metazoa > Chordata > Lepidosauria > Squamata > Iguanidae > Cyclura > Cyclura pinguis. The sequence goes on from CM059599.1 coordinate 62,963,597, forward strand.
GTCATATTCTCTCAGCCCCAGAAAACCCCACGATTAGTTAGCCTTAGGGTCACCATAAGTTGGAAACAACTTGAAGGCACACAACAACAGCAACAGCAACAAATAATCTTTTGATTGCCAATGAATGAGCCATTTCAGTTCATTTTCTAAAATCAGAATTTACCAATATTCCCAAGATTAGAATGTGGGGGAAAGTGAAGCTAACAGTGTTTATATTTCAGATTAATCTGGACTACAGATCAGATTGACTCTGAATGCCAGTAGATTCTTAACTTTGGACTCAACAGTGAGAGAATCTGCAGTGACTTGGGAGTTTTGAATTTTCTCAAAGCACTACCAAAGTGGCCTACTGTTCTGAATAAATGCTGTGAATGCCATCTCAGCATTGTGGCTGAATGAATCCTAAGTACACCACAGCATGTGAAACATCAGAACTCTATTCGCTGACCAATCATGGAATAATAAGACCAGACACCAATAACTGGGTTGAATAAGGGTCTCTTTATTTAACCTAGAATCTCCTTAATTGGAAAAGAGCAAGAATGGGGAGCAACCTAGAGTGAGATCAGCTGAAGCCAGGCATCACTCCATGATTTGTTCTTCAGCCTTCCCATGTGAATACCAAGGGCAACCCAATAGCTAGGTTGTTCCTCATCTTACCGAAAGGCAGATCTAGGAAACCCACCCTTAAATCTCAGAACTTGAGGGCAAAGCGCCCCCAGGCCAACCCCAAGGGTAGTCTCCTTTCCCAACCCCCAGGTGTCAGAGTTCAACTCCCAGCTTGTGTCTCTCTGCCAGCAAGGGAAGGAAGGCAATAGTATTTGCCCAAGAGGAGGATGCAGTGGGGAGTGTCCAATGCAAACAATCAGCAGAAGCACTGAGCCAAGCTGAAGTCAAGGTGAAATCCAAAAGGTCCAGAATGCTGAAGGTCTGTCCAAAAAGGGTCAAGAGATCCAGAGCACACAGGTCATGAGGGCTAGAGTAGTTATTTGCTACAAAAAAACAGCAAGCCACATATGAGACTGACATAGCCAATGGAAACAGGTGTTACTCATCACTGTTCTGTTTTCTTAATCTCACTAAAATGGCTTCCCTCTGAGCTGCTCATTTCTGTCTCCTCTGTGATTGAAGACTGGGGGGGGCAAAGGTGGATCTAATTCCTCTAGATCATTGCTGGTCCCTTCTCCTTCTGGCACTGGTTGCAACAACTCCATCTCAGCTTGTCTCTCAGCTGATGGGGGTGTTGCCAAGGTAGTTTGGTCTATCACTGGCTCTATTTCTGGCACAATTAAGTGCTCATCAATCTCTGAGCCATCATCTATCACACCAGGTCTCAGGACTTAAAGAGGCAGTTCCAGAGCTCTTCCCTTCACCAAAAGGGTGCCAAGGTGTTCACTCTAATTCTTATTTCTTCCCCCATTACCTGCCACTGCTGAGTGATAAGCATCTGCTTAGTTCTTTTCTCCCACCAGGCTGGTCAAAAGGGCTTTCACCCCTTATTGCAAGTCCCCCACAGGAACACCCTATTATCTTCCTCAGATAAGCATACACTGTCTGTTCAGTGGAGCTCAGGGCACTGAAAAACTATATTGGGATGCAGAAGGAAGTGGCCCAACCCCACTTTAGGGCATTAAGTATTTTCCTATTTACCCTTCTGAGGTCTATATCAATGAATCAAGGATCACCTTCACCATGCCAGACTTGTTGAAACAAAATTTCTGACCACATCAATATTATTCCCAGTTAGATATTCTGTGTGACCTGAAAGTTCATGTAGAGCTTGAAGGATGAGGTCTTTGCCCTTCAACAAACCTAGGTCATTCGCTCCCAAGTGAATGACCAAAATGTGAAGAGGAGGTTCCTTGAGCTCTGCAAACAATACAGAGAATAAACCATGTCATTGAAGGCTTCCCCTTTCCCCCAAGTCACTCCGCTGTGACCTGGTCACTCAGCCCAAGCTGAGCAGCAAAATAGCCATTTCCAGCCTGGCTCGCCACCCAGTTAAGAGCTACCCAGTTAGGGCCACTGATCAGGACCCACCACCTCTCCAGACAAAACCTAGAATCTATAAAATAAAACAACATTAGAAAACAAAACCTAGGCTGTATAAGCTCCGGTTGGGCCTTATGGGCCCTAATAGGCTCCAATTAAGATGTGTAGTCCTTTATAGGCTTCTGATAGTTTCCAAGACTGGAGTTTCTGGCTCTATTGAGTGGATTGGTAATTCGACTAAGACTCCTGTCCCAGTCTTTAGATATGACACCTAAGAAGGGTGGGGGTGGGAGTTAAGGTCCCATTAAGAGGTGATCTATCAAGCAACAATATCCTGAATTATCTTCTTCAGAGAAGAAGGGAGAAGAGGTATACTCATGAAATTTTATCTAGGCTGGAGGTATCAGGGTACCCTTAAGCATTCCTCCTTGCCCCCTAAGAAGGTTGCCAGAGGTTTGGCCAGGGTTAAACTTTCTGACCAAATTTTGGCTTGTTTCAATGTCTCAGAGAGGAGGAGTCAGCAGAGGGTGGTGTGGCTGCAATGGGAGATGGGAGGAGATTCCTTTGACATCATAGGGCTGTGATAAGACCCTGTGGGTCAAGTTTAGCTGCCAAAAGAGAAGATGAAGGTGGTGGGACCTTAAATAGCCTCCAGCCCCACCCCATCCCCCATGCTCACCATCCAGGCACCATAGTCTAGCCTTTCTCCACTGGAGGCCAGCAAAAGCAGTTCCTCCTCTCCAGCACCTTGAGCCACATGGGTCCAGGGCCACAGTAATGTGCATACATTATCTTTTTCTGTTCTTCTTTGAAGGGAAATGCCTGCATGCATTTGGGTTACCAATTTAATGGGCTGAGTATTCACCAACTCATATAAGTGGTTGCAAATATTCCTGTGTTTACACTGGAGCTCCTCAATATGCATCAGAGCCATTAAACCATCGCTACGCCATTCAGCCAGAAAGTCTGTCAACATACAAGGTACACAGCTTTCACACAAGCAAGCTTTTATCAACAAAGATCTACATTCACAATGGAATTATGCATGCAGAATTAATTCAATCATTGAAGTGAATGGGGGTGCAGTTTGTAGGGAGGTTTTTCAAGCTCATAACAAACAAGAAAAGGTAGTTTGTTTTGTATTTGCTTGGGAATGGAGGCAAGGGGCAGGGATTTAATTACAGCCAGGAATATATGAATATACATAACCTTTGATAATACATTACCTTTACACCTGTTAACTTCTTTATTGATAAGCCTCCCCCTGCAACTCAAACAACTTAGCGTTTCTGTAATTCTTGACAGAACTGAATATATCCCAGGCTTGAACCTGGATGAGGGAGACCTAATTTATAATTGAGGTCAAATCTTTCACTTTACTTCCTCCCCAGATCACTGGATCTATCTCACAGTTCTTTTCTCTCCACCAGCCTCCCAAGAGACAAAACTGAATCCTTGCCCATATTCACAATCAGGTCATCTAGCTTTCTCTCTCCTCTCACCTTCTCCTACCTGACCCTCCCATGCTTGCTATACTATCCGTAGTGTGAACTCACCTGTCTTCCTCTGGCATCCCACTGTCTTCTATTTCTGGAATGCTGTAATTGTCTTCAAATGGAGCAATACTGGTAGCAAAATCAGAAGAATCTCTAATCATGCACACTCTCCCCTTTCTTCTCTTCTTCTTCCTCCTCCACCACCACCATCTCTACCACATCATGTGTCATCATTATCCACTAATGTTTGCAGAGTAAGATGAGTAAAAAAAAAAAAAAAAGCTTTCCAAAAAGCTTACAATCTACACTAGAAACTTTGCAATTCAGACAAATCACTGGTTTAAGCTATATGCAGAAGAGAGGACAGAGCACTTCATTGTGGACATCAGAGATATACTAAATCTAAATCCTGTAAGAGGAAGGAAGTGAGGATATGAGAGGATGTTGTACCATGCATGTTTGCAGTGAATGTAATGCTTGCAAATTACAAAATCGATAAAAGATTTTTAAAAAAATGTACACAAGGTGGCAAAAGATGCAAACCCTGATGCCCTATAAACTTGTCTAGGCACCCTTGTAATTTAATCAGTTACGAGGAACAAAAGATGGGTTTAAAAAGGAGAAATGAATATAGATAGATGTTTGGAGATAAGGATAAGGAGTTAGGTAAGAAGTGCATTTCAGATAAAAGCCATGCATGTATTTCAACGGTGAACGGCTCAAAAGGCATCCAATTGAAAAACGTATACAAAGACACATCAGTGCATACATTAGAGAAGATGTGTACAAATAATATGCATGAATTTCTATGTGGAAAAACATCTCACAGCCTCATACATACAAAAGATGGGACAAGAATATAGTTGGGATATAGAGAAATGGAACAAAATCTAGGGCCCTTTCACACTATCCAATCACAGCACTATGATTCCATTCAAACTGCCATGGCTCCACTCTATGGAATCCTGGGATTTGGAGTTTAGGGAGGGACATTTAGAATTCTCAACCAGATTGCTCTAGAATTTCATTAAACTACAAAAAACAGGAATTTATAGGATGCAGCACTGACAGTTAAAGTGGAATCACAGTGCCACAATTATGTAGCGTAAAGGCCTTTACACATAGACTTTTTCACATGTCTCAATTTTACAGAAGGAGCACACATTATCTAATATATTAACATTAAATGAGGTAGGCGTTAACGATTTATGTCCCTTATAGCATGCCATGATATAATACAGTATTGTAAATCAGTTAATTGGGCAGTATTCAGTCCATTCAAACATGTACTGACATCAGAGGCTTCCAGTACTTTGGCTGCCAGAAAATGAGAATTCATAATAATTAAGACTATTTAATCTTTAAACACTTCAGAGCTGCATCACAATTAGTTTAGGATTTTTTAAAAGTTGATGTATATTACCACTGAGGTATGTACTTGGCCAGCTATTTAGTACAAGGTGTTAGCATTCTCACCAAAGTAGCATCATTAAAGTGACTCCAATTGTGGGTAATTGCCACGGTAATATAAAGGGTATGAATGCATTTCAAGTCCCCCTTCATTAGAAATCCATTTGGCTGCTGTTCTAATTGCCAAGCTATACTCAGAATTTATGTGATGTTCCTGTGCGTGTCATATGAACCCAGTATTTTTATGCCACTTCTACTGTAATATAACATTAATTAGATTTCTCATCAAAGTACTGTAAAATGCTGTCATCCAGGCTGCTTGGGTTTCACAAACAAAAAATTAGAAATCCCTTCCATTTTACTTTTATCACAGCTCCAGCCCCTAATTTTCTCCCCTTTTTTGTTCATTTTATGATGTCTTGAATACAACAGGAAGAACATATTCCGGTTCCAAGAAGAATATTTTTATTATAGAGACTTCATGTTTATTAGATCCTTCTTCCAAAAATCTATCCCAGTTCTACCCCTGAAAAATTCCTGTTTTGCTACTGTCACAAAAGTCATCAGAAGAAACAAAAGAATGTTTTCAGCAAATACATGCTTCTGAGGAAATAATTGAGTTTGGGATGGGCCAGTTCTCCCATGTGATGATGCACATGAGTAGCCATTAGTCTTCGTGTGGCACATCTACAGAGCAGATAGGACAGGGTAGCCACCATGGTGCAGTGGTTTGAGCACTGGACTATGACTCTGAAGACCAGGGTTTGAGTCCGTGCTTAGTCATGGAAACCCACTGGGTGACCTTGGGCAAGTCACACAGTCTTAGCCATAGAGGAAGGCAAAGGTAAACCACCTCTGGACAAATCTTGCCAAGCAAACCCTTTCAGTAAGCCATACCCCCCCATGTTTTGATATGTTTTAATTGGCAGAATATATATTTAATTTGCAAATATTTGATTGGCATAAATATAAATTATACTCTGCTGTGGTTGCACGGCCATGTTGACTGAGAGGAAAAGCTGGATGCATATGTGCATTGCAACATCAGGTCAGGAAAGACCTCAAGACATAGCCAGATCATAGTTAGGAAGTCACCAGTAAGGTCCAGCAATAATAGACTTACAGTTAGCCTTCGATGACTCACTCTTTAAGAGACAATCGTGTCCAAGCATCCTATTCCCACAGGATGGCTGATTGTCTTAGCTCCTTTTCCTCTGAACAGCAAACTTCTCTTTTGTCCCCATACCTGTCCGACAACTAACACAATTGTCCACCCTCCAGACTCCATTGTTTACTCTTTCAGAGAGCCATTAGCACCTTCACCCTCCAGGCAGAAAGAGAATATTTAAACCCTAGTTTTTGGCTAGCCAACTTGCAGTATACTGGTTGCTGGTCATCACTCTGCTGCTCCAATTCCTATTTGCATACTGTCCTTGGACTCCTAGTCTAAGCTACATCACTTCTTGAGCACTATCCAGATGGGTAAATATCACCCATTTCACCTTAAAATCTCACTATCCAAAACTTTCCTCCCTTTTCCTTCAGTTAGCCACGTGTGATTATGTGACTGCTTGGATCTTGTGTGTGTGATTGCAGTACCCCCAATAACACAAATAAGCTTACTTTTGAATCTCCAGCTAGTTCTTCCCTGCATTTGTACCAGTAGACATAGGTGTAAAGGAACTCATAAGGTTACCTCCCTCTCTCAGGCCTTCTCTTTGAGCTAAAATTCCTCAACACTTCATGGAGATCCTGCCATCACAGGTGGACTCCTGAGTCACCCATGTTTTGGGGTAACAATCCCATGATAGGTTTGTGTTACAGTTCCCATAAGTTGAAAACAACTTGAAGACATACAACAACAACCCAACCCCAAGTATAATATGTACACATTTGTTTATAGGTATTCCTGGAATCATGGAAAATACATTCTAACTTCTGAGATTACAAGAAACAAGTGATAATGGATCTTTTATTTGTTCATGTGCAAACTTGAGGACTACCTGATAGAACATATTTGGCACTGCATGCATGGGCCAAATGGCCCAAACTGTCCAACAGTTCAAGATGTTAAGATGTTACGAATGTTCATTCATTTATAGTCCAAACATTTAATATAATGCCACAAACTACCTTCCAGTTGCACCCATTCCTTGTAAAGTCAGATCTGTATATGATACCACATGCCTTGGTTATATCCCATTTGGACTACAGTAATCCTGTCAAGGTCAGAGACCTGGGCGGCGAGCCAGCCCAGAGAAGGGAGTGTGAGAGCCAGCAAAGTCCAGCCAGGAGGAAACAAGTAAGCATTTTACACAAGGGAGTTCATTCACCAGAGCATCAAGCAAAAGCCATAGTCAGAGTTCCAAAAGCCAAGAGTCCAGAGATCAATTCAAGGTAGCACAAACCAGGTGCAAGGAACAAGCAAGAGGAGGGCTTGAAAGAAGTTTGCTACAAGCAAAGGAAAGCTTCCAGGCAGGCAGTTATATAGCTCAAGACACAGGTGTGGCTAGTCACTGCTTCTTGAACTTAATCAAGGAAGCCTCCCTTTGCTCAGCTCTCTTGAGTCTCCGCCTTGTTTGTGGGCTGATTGGCACAGGTTCCAAACCATCTTCAGAATCGGATCCCTGTTGCCCTAAAGGAGCAGGCAGAGGAATGTCCAAGCCCGCTTGGTCCATGGCAGCAGGGGGAGCTCTCGAGCTGCAGGACTCATCTCCAGCCAGAGCCACAGGGACCAACAGCTGCTGCTTGTCATCTCCACTCTGAGGAACAGGGACCAACAGCTGCTACTCATCAGTAGCAGCTCTGACAGGGGCTTCAGTTATCACAAATACATTCTATTTTGGAAACTGTTCAGCAACTTTAGCAGGTCCAAAATAGCTACTGGTTCATCTCAGGGCACAATTCAAGGTGCTGGTCACAACCCAAAAAGCCTTGTAAAGCCTAGGAGTAATGTATCTGAAAGACTCCTTAGCTCCCTATCTGAACATGGCAGATTGTTAAGATCCTCAGGGGAAGGCTTTCTCTCAGTCCTACTACCATTCCAGGCCCATCTGGCAAGGACATGGAAGTAAGTCTTTTCAATAGCTATTCCCACCCTATGAAATTCCCTTCCCAGAAGGCTAGCCTGGCCCCCTCTCTGCTCTCCTTCTCAAGGCAGGCAAAGATCTTTTTTGTCCAAAGAAGCTTTTAATGAGTAACTGCTTTCAGGGGTGCGAGTCCTCCATTTATAGGTTTGTAAACAATGTTTTTTGAACTTTTTTATAGTTTTTAAAGAAATCAATCATTTTAATATGATGGCTTTTTAATTGTGTTTTAATTCTGAGGGAGGGGTTTGGATTTTAGTTGATCTTCATAGAATCATAGAGTCGGAAGAGACCACAGAGGCCATCCAGTCCAACTCCATGCCATGCAAGAACACACACCAAAGCACTCCCAACAGATGGCCATCTAGCCTCTGCTTAAAAACCTCCAAAGAAGGAGACTCCATCACACTCTGAGGCAGCATATTTCACGGCCAAACAGCTTGTTGGGCCCGAGGCCCTCTGGGTAGGCCCTGTGTTGCACACTCACACATTGCAGGTCAGCCTGCTTTCACACTAACAAACATATTTGGGGGGTTAGCTCATGCTATTACATTACTAGGTCAGGCTGCCCTGTATGCTGCAGTCCTGTGAGAATAGCCAAGGAATGTCAACAATGGGTGCTTCGCTCCCCATGCCACCCGGTATGGTGAGGGGAGAGCAAAGCCTGATTAGAGACCGTCCACTGCCATTTTGAGCAGGTAATGAGATTTGGCCATGAGCCTATCATGCACCTGGCCCATGGGTGCCTGAGTAATTGGCATCCGAGGTAGGATAGCCCCCCTCCTGCCCGTTTCGGCATGGCAGGTTGATGGATTGGCAGCCTGTTTTGCCACCTGCATACGAAAAGCATATATAATCTGTTGGAACAAAGAGAACCCTGCTCCATCACCTGCTTTGCCTTTCGGAAAGAGTCAGAGTGTATGGATGCTTGTGTGCCTTTCGTTTTTCTTTTTGCTTCTTTGCTTAATAAACTGCATCCTCAAAGACCAGAACTGGCTTGGTTCTTGCCTCCCAGCATCTTGCACTTCGAACCTGGCATGGCCACCCAATCCAGGGAGGGTTGTGTGCACTACACAGCTCTGTCAGGAAGTTCTTCCTGAGGTTCAGGTGGAATCTCCTTTCCTGTAGCTTGAATCCATTGTCTCACCTTTGTGAGCTACCATGGGTTCCACCTCAGGAAAAGGGTAGCATATAAAGGCAATGAATGAATGAGTGAATAAAATTCCTCCATCCATAGGCATTTAAACAGACTTCTCTAATCTGCTAGATCAAACTAAGGGGGAAGCAGGAGGAGGATACTGTTCCATTCCATTAGAGCTCTGTTCCTTAGAGGGGAATGGCCATGTCACTGAACATAGGGTTGAGATGAGTGGTGTCACTCTGTTGATGAAAGTGCTTCTATCAGTAGAATGGGAAGGAGCCAAGCCTTTAAATCTTTAATGACTTGAGACATGGATAAGTAAGGGAACATCTTTTAAAATCCACCCATATACTAAGATCTTCCATTAGATGGCCCTATGATATACACTGGACAAGAGGCTACCAGGAAAAAAAAATCTAGTTTAGTTATGGCATCTGCCTGGAACATGCTAATATAAATGTCTTCTAGGCAAAAAGGCAACAAAATAAGCCCCGTTTTGTTTTGTTTTTCTCCTCAAGCTCTTAAATTCTATTGTACAGTATTTTTGCTGTGATAGTTTTCATGCCACTTTTAAAATTTATGCACACTTTCTAAGCCAATAGGCCTGGAGTGGCCCAAGAACAAAGTTTGGAGGCAAGGAGTGCCTCATTCCAAAATGGTAGGACAAGGCACACATGCTCCTTGGACCACTAGCTGCTGATGACTAGGCCATAGCTCAGCTGCTTGAATGCTCAAGAAACTGGGTTTATAAAAAGTGAAAAACAGCTCCTGCCACCCAGCGATTACATGATCTCCACTAGCAAGTTTAGTAAGTCTGTAAGTTTAGTGAGTCACATTTATATCCTCTTTTTCCTCCAATGAGCAAAGATGGTATAGATGGCTCTTGTCCCCCACCTAACCCTGTGAGGCACATCAGATTGGAAAGAGTGACTCTCCAAAAGCCACCCACTGTTTTTCACAGTTCAATGGAAACTTGAATCTGGGACCATTTCCTCACTACACTGTTATAGTGCTATTATTCCACTTTCAACATTCTGTGGAATTCTAGGGTTTGTAGTTTCTGAGGCCCAAGAGCTCTCTGGCTGAGAATTCTAAATGCCCCTCCCCAAACCACAAGCCGCAGGCTTCCATATGATGTTGCAAGTGGAATAATAGCACTATAACAGTGTAGTGCAGAAAGGTCCCAAATCTTCCAGGTTCCAGTTCAGCACTCTAACCACTACACTGCATGTCATCACATGTTATCACTTTATGGGTCTTGGAGTTTCTTTAAAATCACTTTTCCTTTTTATGCCAAATTTCTAAACTACTTTTTCAGCTTTAAATGTTGGGGTTTTGGGGAAAAAATGAGAAGTTTGGGAAATTGGTTACACAGAGCCTCTGTAAAAGAAAGTAATGACAAAGGCACATGGCACACAGGCTTCCAGCCATAAATCTGAACTGGACAAAGCAAGTGTTAGGTCTTCCTTTCTGCCTCTTGATAGTACATACCTTGGTTATTCTACATCACTTCTAAACAACCAAGCTGGACTCTGACATTTGTATTTTCAGGTTCAAGTTCTCAAAATGCCATTGTTTGTCCCATGCTACTGCTATTTAATAGCATTTTAAGAAGCACCAACCCTTGAGATGTGCTCAAGTCTTGACATTTGGATTCAGGGAAGTGACATTTGGGCTCGCTCATATTCAGAAACTTCAGGCTTTAAATAATAGCGCAAAAGAAAAAAGACTTTGTGCGTACTGGTCCCTCTTCTTTATTCTCTGAGACAGCTCTGCTTTTCTAAGGACAGTTCATTTTTCTCCAATGAGCCACAATATCCCCTGATATTTGAAATTCTACAATACCGTACACACACACACACACACACACAAACACACACACACACACATAAATCCTTCTGTTTGAGATCAACAAAGAGAAGTATAAGCCAATCCATTCTGAAGCTATGTTCAGTTATGGAGATTTGGAATGCAGGTGTTAAGACATGCACTCCAAGATCTCAAGATCTAACCACTCTTCTCCAGGCCTCAGGGTAGGGAAGAAATCTCAGGGAGAAAGTGCTATCTTAAAAGTGTATGGATGGATGTATATTTTTACTGAAATGAAATGTTTATGCTGCGGTCTTCTGTGAAATGTGTGATCTGCATGACTGCTTCTCCCCTTTCTCTTCCCTCTCTCAGAGTGTCTCAAACTGTGACCAGCACCAGTATTCAGCAGGAGACAGCAGACAACATGGGGAAATAGTGAACTCCTTCATATTTGTGTGTGTCTGTGCACACGCGTGCATTCATATGGAGGGAGTTCCACAGCTTGAGAACAGCCACCAAAGTCCTCTCACATGTACAGTCCTCCCTCCATATTTGCAGGTTTGATCTTTGCAAATTTGATTATTCACAAGGCACATGCTTGCCTCCCCCCCCCTTTCCTCCTCTCGTTCTCCTGCATTCCTCACCCCAGGCTTGCCAGGCTTGTGTTTAAAATGGAGCTTTTTTTCCTTTGGGGTGAGCAAAGCCTCCTCCCACTGCTGGAGGCATGGCCTTTCTGCCATGTGGCTGCACATTCTGCTGTGTATTGGCTGCTGATCAGTCAGATGCTCTCTTTGCTCCTATCCCTTCCTTTTCAAGATGGCCACCAGAAGTAATTAGAATTCCAGAATTCCCCTCTTCTCTGTCTGAGGGGAAAGCACCAGTAAGGGTTTTAAATTGTCTTTTTTCTCTCTCCCACAAGACTGGGGCCAGAGGCAAAGGAATGGGAGGGGACAAGCTCCAGACAGGAATGGGAGGGGAATCACAGGGGGACTGAGAGGCGTTATTCATGGTTTTTCCACTTTCATGAGGGTTCTGTGCCTTGAGCTCTCGTGAATGTGGAGGGGCTACTGTACTTATCAAACATGCCTGTGATAGTGATGAGATGAAGAAAATGCTTTCCCATTAAAGAGACCAGAAGCCCGTAAAAACTGTTACAATAAGGGGAAGTCTGTTTCTGAAAGCTTGCCTTTAGTCATTATTTGTGACTGAGATTTCCTATGTGTCAGCCTTGGTCCAACCTAGCATCAGGGTTCTTTTGCTCTTTGGGTAGTTGCCCCTTATGATTAAACACCCTGCAGCTTGGAACATCTTTCCAGAAGAGAGGTACTCACAATGTCTAGACCAGCCCTGTGTATGCAGGGTGGCAATTGGATCTTCTTGCATAAGAAAGAATATAAAAGGCCTCCTGTTTGGGCTGGGACCAGGTCTGAGCCTTTCTTGATGTATTTTTCTGTATTCCTCAGCTCTCACTCTCAGGTTCAGTTCCTGGTTAACCTCAGATAGGTGCCTGCAACTCAGACTTGACATTATGAATACCTTCTCCCACTTTTTCAGTGCCCCAAAATGAGTAATTTCAGCACATTTCATACACCTGGGAAAGGGCCAGGAAAAGGGCAATAAATATAATCGGGGGTTGCAGCAGCTTCCCTTTGAAGAACTATGGCAATGTTTGTAGCAATGTTTGTTTCTTTGTTTTTAAGGTGAGTAAAGAGGGACTTGTTAGATGTGGGTAAAGTGATGTGTAGTATAAAGCAAACAGATGTTTTTCTCTTAATGCTGTAGCACCACCACCTAGCATCATTAATGAAGCTGAATACTCAACGATCCACAGTGTGGAATTCAATTTCAGACCACAGAAGATGCCCAAGGAAACCAAGGAAAAACACAAAATAGGGCAGCAGCCCCTTATTTGGATGGCTTTGAAGATGAATGAAACAAATTCATGGAGGTTACCAAAGGTTAGCAGTTAGAACTGCTTTTACAGAGTTTGGATAACTTAGACTTTGTTGGACTGCAACTCCTAGAATCCCCAACCAGCATGGTCAATGCATTTTTGGAATTGTAATCCAAAAAAGTAATTTATTCAGGGTCTTCTATATGGCACATCTAGAATCAGAAGCAGCACATTTCTGAATGTCTGTTAAGGGGGCACAAAAATAGGAAAAATCTATTGCTCTCAATGTCCTACTCTTGAGCTTCCTATAGGCAACAACTTGGGAAACAGGATACCAGACTAGATAGCCTTTTTTCCCTGATCCCAAAGGGTTTTTCTTATGTTCTCAATAGAAGCATATGAAAAAAGGTTTGCTTCAATATTTTTTCAGTCTTCAGTAGGCCTCCTAAAAATAGAAGACTATTTGGGAAACTTGGTGACACTGCCTGACTGGTATTTGCATCCACTCATAATTAATATTATGAAACAATTTTTAGAAAAAATATAACAATAGAAAAAATCTGGACAAATTTGGACAATCAGTTCAGTGGTATTAAAGGCACCCTAGACAGAGGACATTTTCAATTGTTACCCCCTTGTGCTGTGGATATCTTACACATACTATCCATTGTAGACTTTGAGAATTACAAATCATTTAGAAAACTTTGTGGCTCTTGAATGAGACTGTATAGTTTTTGTTGCATACGATTCTACTTATGCAATATCAATGTTGTAAATACTGTTGACAATTGATTAATTACAGCATGAAGTATTGGTCTCAGTGTGAGACTAGGTCTCTGGGACACCAGGATTTGAATCTCCACTCAGCTATGACTACTGACTGGGTTGCCTTGGGCAAGTTACACTCTCTCAGCCTTAGAGGAAGGCAATGGCAAGCATCCTCCAATTCAAGTCTTACCAAGAAAACCTTAGGATAGGAACACAGTAAATCAAAGTTAAACTGAAGACTTATAATGATAGTTTATTAATTATCCATAGCTAAGCTAGTGACTTATTTTGAAGCCAGAAGATGGATTAGGAAACGGAAGCATTAACAAAGAAGCATGGTATGTAGTTTGCATGCTGCTCAGCTTGAGAATCTATCTTTTGTCATAACTGCAAAGATAAGTTTTTCCTGTGCTGTGTTTTCAAAGTTAAAAAAGCGATAAAATAAAGGCAAAGCAATCAACAAACTTCAACACTTTTTCAGTACAATAGAAAAAAAGGGAGCAGGAGACAAATACTAGGTGCAGGTGTGCAGTTTTTCCTTTTTCTTTCTTTTCAAAGAGACATGTCATTGCATCCAATTCTGTGTCATAAAGAGCAGTCAGGAAAGAAATGGATGAGAGACCATTATTGGCAACTTTACTCAAAGCAGAAACAGCATTGTTAAACAAAGTCTGTCTGCAATAAAAAAAAAATCTCTTTGGTAAGCGGAATTCAGGCAATTTTGGAAAGACAGAAGCTGCTGACACCTGTTTAGATGAGTCACAGCTGCATTAATAGGTTTTTTTAGTGGTTACTGGACTAGGGATGTGTCAGAAACATAGAAAATACAGTTTTCCAGTAAAAATTGGAGAAGTTCTCTAGACTCCCACAGATAATCCTGAGCCTAGTCTTGGATATCCTCATCCAGAATTTAGGACCCACACTGAAACTGACATATCTATTGTGGCTCAGAACTTTATGGCTGCCACAGCAGCTATGAGGCTGTTCCAGCATGTTTCTGGCCCAGTACATTCAGCTAATCCTTTACTGGACAGACAAAGGGCCATCTTTGAAAGACAGGGCTCTTCCTGTTTGTCTGTGTATGTGACTGAAAAAGTGAAAAGGAGAATGGGGTAAAGCTGAACAAATCTTGCAAAGAAAACTCCATGATAGGGTTGTTGTAAGTTGGAAGACTTGAAGGCACACAACAACAACAACAAAAATCAGAATGTTGGTGCAGAATAAGATACAGGCAGGATTCTGCCTACCAAAAGTTCTGTCCTGATGACCAATAGATGTGATCCTCAAGTGGTACTTCCTAAAGGTCAACAGGCTTGCATAGGGAAAAATATTCCTACCTCTGCTCTATACTCACTGACAGCAACCCTCCAAGGATTCAGCTGGGGATATTTGCCAGTTTTATCTGAAAATGCTGAGGATTGTACCAGAGACCTTGTATATGGAAAGAAAGTGAGTTGTCACCAAACTAGAAATAGATGCAAGGTGAGTCCATGTATTCCCATGAAAGTCAGCAGTGATTATGTAGTTAAAAAGATAATTAGGATAAATCTGTTTAAGATGAGTTCTGTTTAACTCTGGAGCAGCATTAGTAGTGATGTAAGCTTCTTTTTCAATCCCATACCTCTCTGCATTTGAAGAATACCATTCAAGGGAATTACTTCAGGTTTTTTCAAAGTTAATGTCATGTAACCATCAGTGGCATGATAAAGTCATTTATCCTGTCTGCTCTGATTTGTCCCTTTGGGTGTTTCGTGTGTTAGAATTGCTTACAAGTCCTATTACCATCACTCAATATGGCCAATGATAAGGAACTGTGGAAATCATAGTCCAAAATGTATGGATTTGCCATGTAGCTACTGAAGAAGCATCAGTCTGGCCGACAGGGTGGAGTTTATTTTTAAGGGGTTATCTGAAAGACAGTTATCAGACTCCTGCCTAAGAAACCCCCTGTCTTGTTGACCAGTTCAGAGATGGGCCCCCCTTGCACTTTTAGCCAAGCGCTAAAGTATGTGGCCTATAAATTATCCCATATGCCCTTCCTTACTTCATTACTGACTTTTACAGGAAGATGTTATAAAGTTGATTATCCAGATCCATTTCAGGCTGGGTTAAAATTACCAGTGCAAGGGGTAGCAAACATCTGAGCAGGTAATACCATCTTGCTCATTGTAGCCTTTTGAGCAAACCTTTAGATGAGGAGCTGGGAGCAGTGATTCTGCTTTTTTGGAAAGGAGATCCACAGAATGCTGCTATTCTTTTTTGAGATTCTTTTTAACCTCTTGCCTATTATTAACCATCGTTGTTATCATCACTTTTAATAGTAGGGATGGGACGAATCCAGAATTTTCCAAATCTGAATCCAGATCTGAATCCCTGGAAGGTTCTGGGAATCCAAAAATCTCATGAATATTGAATCTTTTGAATCTTCTTTTTAAAAAGGGTTTAAAAAGCACAAGAAAGAAGGATAATCTTGGGCAAGACACACTCTCTCAGCCTTAGCAAAAGCCTAGGCAAGGGCATGCCTCCCTCTGAAAAAATCTGGCCAGGACAATTGCCATAGTTTTGCCTCAGGATCTCCCCAGACTGAAAATGACATGAAGGCCCTTTCTACACAGGCAGGAAAATGTGGATTAATCCCACATTTCCCTACCTGTGTAAACAGGGCCACATAGTACAGTACAGAAATAATCCGGGTTAAAACTAGATTATCTTTGCATAGCTCCTTCTGGCATCCTGGGTTTGTAATTTGATGATGCACCAGCACACTTTGGCAGAGAAAGCTGTGACACCTGGTAAAACTACAAACCCCAGATTTGTGTATGAAAGAGCTTTGTAAGAGAGCTACGCAAAGGAATCTTTCAGCTGTCCTTGAAATCTCAAGAAGACTGTACCTTCCACCCAATCAGGCCTTTGGCAGGCCCCGGAGGCAACAATTTTAAAAAACAATTTTTCCTTTCTGCTACATGGGGTTTGTCATGTGGCTCATGAGAAACCATGACAGACATTTCACTTCTCATCCTATTCTAGCTATAGGTTTACAACCAGGCACTGGTCTTGTGGAAGGAGGTACACTGGCCTACATGTGGCAATCACTGGATGAGATTGTGCAACCTTGGCCTCTGCCCCACTATTTCTGATAGGCGTCAGACCCACTGACCCCAGCATTTCTCCATGCCATCGATTTTCAGCACAGAAAATAGTGCTGAACTTACATAGTAAATGTTCAATTTAAATATATTAGCATACAACCCCAGATGTAATTTCTGAAATTGTTAGCAAAGGCCATTATTACACCAAGGGAAAAATTCACCTACTTGCCATCTCCCAGGTTTTCAAGCGTCCCAGTCTCCAAAAAACTATTTGAATGGTGGATTCAAAAGATTCAGTTTGCCTATTTTAGCACAGGGATTCAGATTTGCAAATCTCAAATCCTTCCCAAGGATTCCAGGATTCGGTTGGCCCATCCCTCATTAATAGTAATAGTACTATTGCTTTTATTGTACTTTTGTGATAGCTTAAATTTTTATTAGGGATTTTTGCAACTTATTGCTTTAGAAATTTATAATTAATTTGTAATGAAATTTAGAAATTTATAATGAAAGACAGTATAGCACTCTTATCTGTAAAAATCTTTCTCAGTTGCCTTCTTAAAATAATGAGTCCCATTCTTGGATATGAGTGATTCGGGGTCAAGTGAGATACAGGATAATTTTATAATGCTACTCTGACCCTCTTGGTTTAAGGGCTGAAAGGTCAGGTGCAGCATTCAAAACCAAGCCTAAAAACAAGTTTGGAACCTGTTGTTGTTGTTATTTACCATCAAGTCAACCTCAACTTATGCAACTCTATGAATGAGAAACTTCCAAGAAAGAGCCCTGGTCATCAGTTGTTCTGCTCAGGTCTTGCAGACTCACCACCGTGACTTCCTTGGTTGACTCAATCCACCTGCAGTGCAGTCTCCCACTTTTTCTACTGCCTTCCACTTTACCAAGCATTATCACCTTTTCCAATGAGTCACATTTTCTCATGATGCAACCAACATACAACAGCCTCAGTTTAGTCATATTCACTTTTAGTGCGAGATCAGGATGGATTTTCTGTTACACCCATTTGTGTGTGTGTGCGTGCGCACGCGCATTTTGGTATTCCATGGTTTCTTTTGAACTTTCCTCTAGCACCATATCTAAAATGAGTTGCTTTTCTTCCTCTCAGCTTTCTTCACCGTCCATCTTTCACAACCCAACATGGAAATCAGAAATCCTATGAGCTGGATTATGGGAATCTGTACCTATGCCATAATACCAGGGAGGGTGTATGGCAAACCATTTCCCGTGAAGCCAATTCCTAATGAAATTCCTACAATCACCTATTTTGATACTGTCTTCCCATTGTGGTTTACTTATTTCAAATCAAAACACAGGATCACATCAAGTCATTGTAACAGGCTTAACTTACAGACTTATCCAACAATGGAATTCATTTCAAGGCAGCTGCAGATGTCCTGGGTCACTGGTTATTTTTTCCAAATGGATGCACCCCTGGGTACTGGCAAGGCATATTAGCATCGCTTGGACAAGGAAAAATAATTATGTCTCTTGTGACACAATTTATGCATAAACGCAGTTATGGCAGTGAGGACCACAATGGGTCAGGTAGTAGCTTGCTGTGCTTTTATGCTGTTGCTTTTTCTTCAAACGAAACAGGTGTATTTTAAAGCAATTTAACCAGAATAATTCTGATGCAGACATATACTCAAGGTCCCTTTCCTTGATTAAATATATAGTTGCTTTGATTAAATGTATAGTTGCCATAACAACTTTGCACAGCACCTTAGTTAATTATTGGCCCCTTGCTATCTGCATCTGAGTTGCTATGACAACAAAAGACTTTGTTTCACCGTTATTTTCCCCAGTTGTGTTAAGGAGAAATCAAGCCCCTTTGCTTTTCACTGAAAAGAATTGGAATATCTGGAGAAAACAAGAACAATAGGCAACAAAGAAGCTTTCTGAGTACAGATAACATATAAGAAAGATGCCTTGCTTTTTTATGATATATCTCCATTCACCTGTAAGAAACAGTTGGATGCAACTATATCATCCACCAATAATTGAATACACAAGCATTCCACACAATGGCTGAAGGGACAGAAAATAAAAGAAAGAATTACAATGCATGTTGACTTAAAGTAAAGCCTTTTCCTTTTATGTACCCTATGGAAACGTGAATAATATAAACCCCACCCTGCTATTTTCTGGTATGTTGTATAGCCATTTTTCTTTCTTTTATGTAATACCACCTAAATAACCATTATTATGCTGGATGAAATGTTGGAATGTGACACTAAAAGGAAGAATTCATGGGGAGAAAAGCCCCAAGGGAGTGTGGTACATGTCTCTGCTTAAAGGTGCCTTCAGCAAGCCCCGTATCAACTTGTGGCAAGTAAGAGGCAGTTCTTCCCACTCTGAAACATTCTTCTTAGTACAGAGGAAACTGTAAAGAATATTTCCAAAGTTTCATATCCTTGACAAGATATCTCCAGCACATTGAGACATCATGTCAGAAAATTGTCCAGCCACTGCAAGGTGAGTTTTCTTTCCTTTTTGTTTTTTTCTAACCTAACAGTAAAAAAGGACTGCTTTTTAAATATATTCATTGCTTTTTTTTAACGCAAAATACATTTCTGTTTTGTACAAAATGCTCATATTTGCACCAGACAAGCAATGTTCTTTGTGTAAATGCACTTCATGAAATTTTAATAAAGAGGTCTCAAAATGCACCGGGGGAGGGGAATCATTAAAAAATGGACTACTCATAAAGTTGCCCAACCAGGAAAACTTTTCATGTTTTTGTTCTTGTAGTCAATCATCTTTGCACCAAAAAGTGTGTAGCTTTTTAATGCCTAGAAAACACACAGAGAGAGAAAACATACAAACCAAGAAACTAGAAACATAGGAAATGAGGGCAAAAGGCACCTCTTTGTTATTTTTTTAATTTTATTTTACTTCATTTTATTGTGGATTACCATTTCTCATCTCCATGGCAGCCCTTCTGTGCTTTCATCTACACTTTAAAAAAAAATGAAATGTGTCCATAGAGAATACTCATAGGTGAGCCAACAGCCCAACTCGATATCAAGCAGCTCCTTGTGTTCCTAATAGTAGCAGATGCTCCCCTAATTTGTTAAAATTCTATCAGCATCATTTTATACTTTGGTAGTGAACATACCCTTCAGTCAACATGGTATAATGGTCTGAGTATAGAATTCCAGGGACCCATTCACACTACACTCTTATAGCACTATTATTCCACTTCACTGTCATGGCTTCGTCTTATGGAATCCTGGGCTTCATAGTTGGGTGAGGCACTAGAGTTCTCTAGCTGAGAATTCTAAATGCCCACCCCACCTAAAATGTGAATCCAAATGGATATTGCAATGGCAGTCAAAGTAGAATGTAGCATTATTACTATTTATTATTATTTTAACATTATTTGTATGTAGTACAAATGCCCACCGGGTTACAGGGTCTGAATTTGCACTCAGCCATGAAACCCACTGGATGACTTTGAGTATGTCATACTCTCTCAACCTTAGAGGAAGACAATGGTAGATCTTTGAATAAATTTTGCCAAGAAAATGCATTGAGTAGGTTGCCATAAGTCCAAGTCAACTTGAAGGTACCTAACGACAACATACAGAGCTCTGCACTGGTCGGGAAAAAGCCCTTAGTTTCAGACACCAAAGATGCCATGTACAGTTATGCAGTTGTCAAGAGATGAACATATTATGCCTACCCTATCATATGAATCCAGGATCACTGGCCTCCCTAGGCACACCTCTGCTATGATGAATCCTTATAGTTATTCTTCTACCCCATAGGAAAAATCTGTCCTACCCCAAGACTTTATTATTGCGTGTGTATGTGCCTTCAAGTCACCTGTCAATTTATGGCAACCCCATGAATTTCATTGGGTTTTCTTAGGCAAGAAATACTCAGTTTTGCCAGTTCCTTCCTCTAATATATAGCTTACAGTACCTGATAGTCATTGGCTGTCTGCCATCCAAGTACAAACCAGGGCTGACCCTGCTTAGCTTCCAAGATCAGATAGGATCTGGTGCCGTTCTTATTACACGTATACAAATTTCAGGAGAGAGTATCGATCACTATGTGGCCAGAATTCCAGTACCTGTACACCAGAGGGGGAATAGCAAATTCAAGAAAACCCAAAGGTTAGATTAAACAGAAAAATCTCTTAAAAAGTAGTTGTAAAGCTGGATTCCAAGAACAGTTCCATATAAACTTAGTGGCACCAAATGTTGAGAGGCTGGAGAGGAAAAACATTTTAGCCAGAGAGGAAAGGAAGCAGAATGTAGCAGCTGGAATAAGGGACAAGACAGAAGAAAATACAGACAAATAAAAAGGGTACAGAGAATCATCTTACTGTCTGGATAGGTTCCTTCCTGGTTCCAACCATCTCCCAGGCCAAATCAGGTGCCTAACTACATTCAGAAACCGCAAACTCCATTAAATTGAACACATACTGATAACACTTTAGCAATTTTTTAAAGTGAAGTAAAAACTTATGTCATACAGCAGGGTCTACTGACTTAAATGTCATTACTTGTTTCCTTTTTCAGCTTCCTTAGACACCGGCTAAAGGAACACAAATATATACTTACTAACGTATTTACCCAGCATTTCCCTGGATTTTATTTTCTCATAGGTAACACCTTACGAATTACCTTACCTTCGGAGCTAGATGCAGTTGAAATACCTAGATTTGATATTCTGTGTCTCTAATTCCCCAAACTGTGTTTTTCAGTACCTGTAACTTTTGTTCATATTCCCCAATCCAGTCTGTATTCAGAGTTGTTAACATACAGAGGCTGGGTTTGTGAGGGGACTTGCTGCTAGGCTTAATCTCCATAGCAGCCAACCAGCCTATTCAGAGCTCTCTGGCGGAGAAGTCTAAAGGCCCCTCCCTGAACTGCCAACCCCAGGACTCCATAGAATCTTCCCAGACAGCCAATCGTATGAGGTCTCTGCCTGCCTGTCGCAGACAAACAGAGAAGATCACCCACAAACTTTGACTTTTATATGGTAGAGATGCAGGGAATACTTCTGGACTGGGGAACACCCTACACACAGTTGTTTTCCTAAAGTGAATTAAACATAGAGCAACATCTCATCTGAATAGGCCCATGATCATGCAGGCCTCTCAGGTGATGACGCTTAATCGCAGCTGTTGGCTTCCCCGTTTACTGCACATTTTAGTCTCTTTGAAGTTCAGACTAAAACCTGAAGCAGATTCTTTGCCCAAAGACAGGGGAGCCAGGTGCTATTGCCCCAACTGCTCCTTCTAGCTTGTGCCTCAAAATGAAAGCTATAAGGGTCTCCTAACACTGCAACTTTGAGCCCATTCACACTACAGAATGGAGTGATATTATTCCACCCTATGGAATCCTGGGGTTTGTAGTTTGGTAAGCTTTTGGAGCTCTCTGGCTGGGAATTCTAAATGCCCTCCCTAAACAGCAAATCCTAGCTTTGCATAGGCTAGAACCATGGCAGTTAAAGTGGAATAATAGCACTACAATTCTGTAGTGTGAATGGGTCCCTTCTGGTCTTGCCTCTTAGAGGGACAGTACAAAATGGAGACACTAGAACATTTTGTTAACGTGTAGATCTAATAATTTTAAAAGATATACATGATAGACATTTAAAATTATAGTTACTCTATTGTCATTTTTTTAAAAAAAGATTCAACTGATAGAAAGGCAAGATGGATGAGAAGAAATCCTCCTTAAATACTATGAACACTGAAATTCTTCAAGAACATTCAATTAAGAGACAGCTTGAGAAGAAACTATATTAGAAGGTAATTGTTCAGCAGAGGAAAATCTAACAGGAAAAAGAATTTAATTTTGTTTCCTCACAGACAGAAATTTCACTTGCTTTAAACTCTGATGCTGAGTATCCCTGAGCATTCTTGTGGAACTGCTTTTGCCAATTTATTGATTCTCAGTTTGCTGCTAATGCCACGGACAGTAGCTGTTTCTGTAAAACCATAGAGAAAATCAGTTTATCATATGTTCACACTGACAGATAAACACACAGAGATTTTTTTAAAAAACAACAACAATAAGAACAGCCACATCAACCTCCTTTATTCACTGATTCTAATGGGAGTAGTAGGACAGCCTGTTCTTCCTCAGTTTTATTTTGTGAGTTAGAGAAACCTTGCCTGAATATATGTAGTTAAGGCTTTCATTTTACAATAGGAAAATTCCCTGTAGAAACACCCCACTGAGCTTCAGCTTCCACACTTGCTGCTTCAGATGCATTCTGCTTCTCTATGTGATAGCACTGTTCCTGCTGCAAATCGACAGCGTCACCATATGCTCAGCCATTGTTTGATTCACTTGGGGTTCTTCGCCTTTCTCCTTTCTTCTCCCTCTCAAATGTATTATTGCATTGGCAAAAGGGATGTTAGGTTAGGACAAATATCAGTATCCCTGCTCCACATATTTCCCATTCTGCCGATTAATTCACAACATGGTATGTGTTCAGAGCAAAATACTAGACACCTTATTTGTATGCCTTTGGATGTCTACAAATTTGAATATTTTGTCATTCATGTTTTCTGTTGTCATGCTGATTCTTTTGATCAGTGCAGAAGGAAATCAGCTGTTTGCTGTCAGCAAATGTTAGGTTGCATAGTCACAACTTGGACAAGGGGAGATGGCAATATGAGCCACAGCAGTCTCTTTCCATCTACAGTTGTGTGTGTTGCAATTACAGGAGTGGGCAACCTACCTAAGCCAAGACCCCAAGAGATCAGACAAGTAACTAAAACAGAGGATGAGATCCTGTTCACTGGCTGCATAAAGTAACACCACAGTTCCATAGCTAGGCTGAAGTACTGGATTGCTACACAACTGATCGTGCAGCAGGCCATATGACCAGACACTCTCTCATTGTACAACAATTGATCCAACAAGCCACCCAGAAGTTAAGGGACACACTTACAGAACCTCCAAAGCAGCCCTCTTAGGGTTTATATCAGCTTGCCCAGACCTGAAAAGGATACCACCCTTGCTTAACATCCAAGGAAGTACCTCCACTTGTGTAACAGCATTTATGCTGGTGTAAAACCACAGGACAATCACAGCTATAAAGTTATTAAAACAGTTACTCTACTGGATTTAATCGTTAACTCCAAAAGTCTGTTCATGATAAAATCATCATTTTAGAATGAATCCAAATGATGGTCAGGATGAACTTCAATTTTGGAAGATTCCCAAATAGAAATTTTTAGGAAACTAGAGTGTACAGAAAATTGACACATTTGTTAAAGTCAGTCTTGGAGGTCCTGATGACACATGACCTTCTTTCTGGTCTTCTTTCTCTTGAGGTTCCCTGAAGCCTGAGAATCTTCAAATGCACAGGTTCTAGCCTTTTTATGTCTTTCTGTGTTTCAAAATGAAAATAAAGGATAGCATTCCCTTGGTCCACTATTAACCCTATCCTCATTTGGACTTCATAATCTCAGTTTATCAGAATGGAACAGGTAGCTCTTTGCCCTCTTGTCTCAGCCTTCCTGTCACTGTAAGTACTCTGCTCAAAGTGAAGTGCTCCAAGCACTTAAAAGTCTGGTAAGACTTCAGTGAAATCTCCCCAGTGAAATCTAACCTAGGCGTCTCCTGAGCACTGAAGGGTAGTGGTGGCTCTGCTGTCACTGGGATAGTGAATCTGCTCCAGTCCTCATTTTCAAGAAGTTATCCAAAGTGCTCAACCCTATTCCCCAGATAAGTTCAGCACCTCAGACAGTTCATTGAAATAAAATCCAGAGTGGATTCTCTGCCTCATTCAGGCCCTTTCCGCAGCACCCTCCCATGCCACAATGGGGACGGGAAAGGATGGGATTGTGACAATGTTTCTGCATGACATTGTTTCAGCCCTGTCCTTCTCCCATCCCTAGGTGGCATGATCATGAATTAAATCATTGATGGGTTTTCCCCTATCCATTTACTACCCAGTGCGAATCACATTTACCCATAGACAACCCCTACTGATACATCACCACTTACTTCCAAGTTACCATACAAAGGACTGCGGCTGAGAGAGGGACTTGAGAAAGCAAGAAATGCGTATGTGTGATTCATGCCAAAATAAACTTTGCACGAATTCATGCCTGTCAAGAACAAAACCAAAAGCAAACAAGGTCTTATCTCACGCTTTCTTATATGTTATCTTATTTTCCTTTTCCCGCTTTGACTTTTGTGTTTATCTTACACATCTTGGATTCTTTCTTGAAATGAAGTGCCCAGAACTAGACAAAGTGTGCCAGGTGAACTGCTCTTACCATCAGAAAGTTCTTCCTAATGTTTAGATGGAATCTCTTTTCCTGAAGTTTGAAGTCACTGAGCTGTGTCCTAGTCTCTGGAGCAGCAGAAAACAGGCTTGCTTGATCCTCCATACGATATTCCCTTCGAATATTTAAACAAAGCTATCATGTCACCTTTTAACCTTTTCTTCTCCAGACTAAATGTACCCAACTTCCTAAGCTACTCCTCACAGGCCATGGTTTCCAGGCCTTCTACCATTTTGGTCACCCTCCTCTGGACACATTCCAGCTTGTCAATATCTTTCTTGAAATGAAGTACCCAGAACTAGACAAAGTGTGCCAGGTGAAGTCTGACCAAAGCAGAACAGTGATTATATTACTTCCCTTGCCCTAGACACTATGCAGTAGAGTCTCGATTATCCGACATAAACAGGCAGGCTGATAGTCGGATAGCCGAAAATGTCGGATAATCCGGAGGGTCTAAGAAAAGCCTTGAAATCACTGTGAATTGCAAATGAAAATGTAAAGAAATCACTGATCAACATTGTGATGTACAGTATAAACAGTTCAGTCCTCTGAAAATTTAAAGAAATCACTGATCCTTTTCTGCTTTCCTGACGATTGCCGTTTCTTCGCAGCCAAGTCTCGCCATCTTTGCAGCATCATAATGTCGACCCCCGTAGCTTCTTCTTGTTGCTCGATGTACTTCATTGCGATTTCTAGAGCCCTAACCCCATCCCCATGCGAGATTGTGAGAGGTTCAACAGATGATGCTGTGCCCGTCGCCTTCCCCATTGCCATGCTTTGGCCCTTGTTTTGGGACCTGGAGGTACTCGCCCTGCTCGCCACCGCCGCCGCCGCCATGCTTGGGGCCGTGTTTTGGGGCGAGGCTTCACTCGCCCTTCTCTCCTTGCCCGTCACGGCCGCCATGTTTGGGGGCGTGTCTGGGGGCACAGAAATGCCTACAGCCACGCCCCCAAGCAGCCGCGACATCAGATAATCCGGAATGTCAGATGACCGAAGGACGGATAATCGAGACTCTACTGTACTTCTCTTGATGTAGCCTAGGATCACATTGGCTTTCTTAGCTCCCACATCACATTGTTGACTCATGTTCAGTTTGTGATCTACTAAGACTCCTAGATTGCTTTCACATCTGTTGTGGTCAAGCCAGATGTCACCCATCCTATACCTGTGCATTTCATTTTTTCTGCCCAAGTGTAGTATCTTACCCTTCATTTTATTAGTTTTAGTGAAGCTCTCTAATCTGTCAAGATCATTTTGAATTCTGATCCTGTCCTCTGGAGTATTAGCTACCCCTCCTAAATTGGTGTTATATGCAAATTTGATAAGAATACCCTCTTTTCCCTCATCCAAACAGTTAATAAAGATTTTGGATTATCATCATGGATGTTATTTATATATGAGAGTCTTTTGGATCTTGAAGGATCTTGCTTATGATTTAGGTGGCACAGTTATATCTGGTGTGATAAAGTCAAGATGCATGCTGTTTTTAAAAATCATTGCATTAGAAAAACTCTTCTGCTTTTGTGGAGTAAATATAAACAGAGATTTTTTTCCCCTAAGGTAATACCTGCTACTTCACTGCATGAAGATTTCTTTTTTCAGGAAAGAATGAGTTAAAAATAGGGGATAGTTACATTATGAGAATCTTATATATTTTCAACAAGAGTTTAAAACAAGGGAGATGCTTCTTAAGGAAAGCAAAGATCTTGGCTGGTTTGAGTTCCTAATGGTTAGACAAGCTGGCTGGGGCTTCTGAGAGCTGAAGTCCAAAACACCTGGAGGACCAAAGTTTGAGAACCACTGATCTAAGATTTATAGTTAATGCAGAAAAAAAAAAAGGCATATTTTGTAATGTCTCCAGAAATGTTTTTGTTGGGAATTATGGGTAATGATTTGGATCATAAATATGGACCCCTTCATTATATGACAACAGCTGCAAGAATATTGTTTGCACAAACCTGGAAATAGACTGAAGAACCGGGAAAAAAGGATTGGAAGAAGGTTGCTGAACTATCCCAAATGGCCAAATTAATGTGGCAAAGCAATTGAAGATTTCCTGAAAGAATGCAAAGAGTTCATGGACTTTCTGAGTAATAAGAATCCAAACGATGCAATAATTTGTGGGTAAGGCTATTAGTAGTTTGTTTAACTGGCTCTGTAATGGTAGAATTATATTGTCTTCTTTTCATTTTTTTTGCCATTACAGTTTGGTGGAGAGTCAGAGCCTTTTTGTGTATTCTAGATTTTAGTTGTTTAGTTTAATTAGCAAGTTAATGTTCTAGTGAATTTTCTTTTCAGTTTGTTGCTTAGTATTTTATTTTATTTTATATTGGCCATTTCTGCACTACCTGAAATAGTGCTATTACTCCACTTTCAACATCCTCTGGAATTCTGGAGTTTTTTAGTTTACTGAGGCCAAAGAGCTCTCTGGTTGAGAATTCTAAATGCCCCTCCCTAAACTGCAAACCCTAGGATTCCATAGATTGTTGAAAGTGGAATGATAGCACTATAACAGTGTAGGGCGGAAATGGCCTTAGTGTGGTAACATTAGTTTATGTCTCTGTTATAAATGTTAGTTGGAGTTTATGTAATTTTGTGTACAAACTAATAAATAAATATACCAAATAAATGCAAAAGTTTAAGTGCACAAGATCCATTGAAAAAGAATTATTCTCTTAAATAATGTCCAAGTATTCAGTGTAATTCATTGGCACAGAGCCACATAAATGACTAAAGAAAATACTTTTTCACACAATCAATCTCATTCCACAACAGTCAGAAACCAAAAGTCACATGCCGGGAAGTTAAACACAGTTACCATTGCTCCAAGCAAAGTTGCAGCCTGATTTAGAAACCTTATAGGTTAAGAAAGGATGGGATTCACTCCACAGTTTAGGAACAATTCCCAGTAACAATTACCTGTAATCTCAGGGGTTCATCACGTAAGCAGCACACAAAGCCATGGGTTTCTAATTCCACCTCCCAACAACTTGGTGATCCTAACAAAATAGTTTTAGAGGTATCACTTTTCTTGGAGGAGGAGGAGGAGGAAAGATCTGAGTGTGACTTCGTGAAGCTTGAAAGGACCAGTGATTGGCTAATTACTGTGATCCTCCTCCCAAAATTTAAAGATACACTGTGATATACTTGGTTGGTTATTTCCTAGGTAAACATAGAGGTAGGTGTGTCATTGATTCATCACAGCATGATAGGTCTCCTGTTCTTATGGCCAGCATTGCTGTTCGTATGTTAATAATATAATAACGCATGCTTTTGCAGTTGCTTAACTGTTGTTCTTCATGTTGCGATTCCTTCTCATCAAAGCAAAGAACTTCTTTCACGGTGGACTTAGTCATCATAATTAATTTGCAGAACTCAGTCTTGCTAATATTGCTTGTCTGCTTTGCCTTTTCCAACAAACTGATGCATCGCTTTGATAGAGTTACTAATTATACCATTGACAAAACAGCAATTAAATTAACGTGATCACAATTTACCATTGACCAATATCAAGCAATTTACTTCAGACGGCTGCCAATTAGTTAGGCTTCCCCAAACACTCTCACAATAATAGACATGATTGCAGACTTCAACAGCAGTGCTAACAAGTACAAATAATATTGTGATTACTTATCTGAATCCACTTGGAATAAGGATTTGCTTTAGTTCAAAGAAGGTAAGGTAATAGCAACAATTTCTAGCACTGACCTCTGTTCCCAATTATATCACCAGTTAAATTCCGCAAGCTAACATCCTTTATGTGTGTGTCATTTTCAGATATCACAGAATGAGCAATTCAGTCATTTTTGAGCCTCTTATTGTGCAGAGCTTGGAAAAGGTACTGCTCTGGACTACAACTCCCAGAATCTGGGGGATTCTGAGAGCTATAGTCTCAAAAAGTAATATCTCTGAGCTCTGGACAATGAGAGGCAAAAATGCTTTTGAAGTCTGCACTGCTCAGAATCCCCCAGATTCTGTAGTCCACATCAATAACTTTTCCAAATTCTGCCATTGTTCTGTCTGAAATGATCTATACTTTACACTCAATCTACAGTCTACCTAGATAGGAAAAGAATTATATAAACTTTTAGTGGTTTGGTTTCACCACCAGTGAAATCTATTTGTAACCTTTCTTCTGTCAAAATGGCTTGAATCCTTTGGATTTTTCTTTCAAATTGAAAATAATTTTTCAACAACTGAACTTTTATGCTTAGTAAGTGTACTTCT
Source organism: Cyclura pinguis (assembly GCA_030412105.1). NCBI lineage: Eukaryota > Metazoa > Chordata > Lepidosauria > Squamata > Iguanidae > Cyclura > Cyclura pinguis. The sequence continues at coordinate 62,992,790 of CM059599.1, forward strand.
ACTTAATAATAATAATAATAATAATAATAATAATAATAATAATAATATCTTAATTTGTAATGAATGGGCTTGGCTATACAAATAATTTTACCTCCACTTGGATTGAAAGCCCCACTCCCCTACAAACACACACATCTACTCAGAAATAAGTACTGTATCTTTGAAACTATATCTCATACCCCAGCAAATGGAAATAATTGCTATATCAGGCATCTCTTTCCTGTTTCGTGCACTGGGTTGGTGGGAGGCAGGTTCATAGCAAATGGGAAAAGGAACTGGTGCTGTAGAAGCATCGTAAGTTTATAAGCAGTCTTGTGATGGTACAGGTGGCAGAAATGCTCACATAAAAGAAAAGTATATGATCTGTTTGCAGGACGTACATAGCACAGATCTGTTATGGGCTTGAAATAGTTACATCATCAGAGTAAAACAGCCAGAAGACTACTTGGGATGTGGAACTCTCCATCCAGCATTCCAGAGGATGAGGAAAGGAGAATGGCTGTGGAGTTTCTTCTAGAAGGCAGACATGCCTTTTCAACAACACTTTAAAAGCCCCAGCCTAAGTTTCCAAATCTCAGGGCCTGGCCTCTCTCCTTCAATCCTCAGACCAAGAAGGAAGAATCTCAGGGCAAGGGCATTGTCTTCCATACACACACACATATATCAATCAGCTATCTATCTATCTAGTCAGCTAAAACAGTTTCATCACTCAGAAAACTTTCTTTGGTGGGACATCAGCAAGGGATAACCCACTCAAGTTTTGGTCCTGAAGTGTCAGGTCCTAAAATACTCCTGACCTGGCAACCCTACTCCTGCCAAATGGTAGCACCTTGTTTCTCGAAGGGCTTAGAGTATGCATATGCAGCTGGAAACCTGGTGGCCCCTACAGGTTTAAGGGCTAGCCTGCAGTACCCCACTGAGTCACCAAGTCAGAATTATTGGTTCTTGATTCCCCCCACCTGCCTAAATAATTCCACATGCTTCAAAAACATATTTTGGGCTAGGAAAAGCCATCTTTAGCTGAAAAAAAAAACCTCTGGTGCCATATTTTTGCTGTTTCTTCTGTACACAATCAAAAATAACCGAAGACAATGAACAGAATCCCAATTTCACCTCTGGACAAATGGCTGCATGTCACTAGTGTGGGGTCAAAAGTACCTGAAATGGCTCCTGGACCTTCTGCATATGTCCACCCATCCCTGTGATTAAGCTACATTGTAAGGAGTGATTCTCAGTGGGAAATTAACTATGTATAAGTGCATGCCAGTCAAGCCCATCATGACCTAAAACATGATCTGCATAATATACAGGTGTTTGGAAGGGAACTAGAATATGGAAACCCACAGAGAAGAGGGGAGCCACTCCAGATGCCTGATAAGGATGGTGAGTAGAGTTAGGAAATCAACTGTTTGAAGAGCAGTGTTACCATGCTATACATCCCTATTCCATGATGTCGTATAATTGGCAAATATCATTTAATTGACATAAAATATAAATTATATATTGCTATGGCTAAAAAGTCATGCTGACAAAGAGGACTGGCTGAACACATGCAAAAACATAGGTGGCATGACCAAGTCATGGTCAAAGAAGCTCTGTTGTTAATGAGCTTGCAAATGTCCCCTCAACAACTCAACTTTCAGAAACAATAGCACCTGAAACTGCCTCAACAGAGCAACTAACTGTCTTCAACCCACCTCTTCTTCTCATTGAAATTCTCCTTTGTTTCCTCACCAGCCCCATCATTAAGAAGCTATCATGATTCACATCAGTGCTTTGTCACCTAATGCTAAAGCCATTAGCCCATTTTGCACCCCGTTGTCTACTCTCTCATTAACACCTTCCCCTTCATGGCAGAAACAGGGTATTTAAACCCTGGCTCTGAGCCAGATAAGTCATAGTACTCTGGACATAGGCCATCACTTTGCAATTCCAGTTCTTGTACTACCTTTGGACCCTTAGTATGAGCCACATTGTTTTGTCTCTTCCCTGCAGGACAGGTAAATATCACCCACTTTGCCCTAACTTCTCACTAGCCAACTTTTTCCTCCTTTCTTTCAGTTAGCCTTGTGTGGTTGTAAGACTGATTGGATGTTGCATGTGCTTGTGATTTTCCCCAATAAAACATTCTTTGAATCTCCAACTGGTGTCCCTGCATTAGTACCAGTATATATGGGTATAAAAATCCTGTAAGGTTACCCTCCTCTCACAGGCCTCCTCTTTGAGCAAATAATTCCCCACTGTTTCACAGAAGCACTAGCATTGCAAGTGGACCTCTGAGTCACCCACCTTTTGGGGTAACAGCATGATGGCAGAAAAGAATAGCAAGTATGAAAAATAGAGAAGAGAAGAGAAACGGTGTTGAGATGAGAGAGAGACCAGCATGGGAATTGGAGGAGATAGAGTGCTGAGGTGACAGTTCTAACTTCTAACTACTAGTGAGTTTTGATCCCAAGAGAAGCCAAGTACTTTTGCTAATATATAAATAACTACTACCCTTATTTATTAATGTGACAGCTATGCTTGGCTTCTTCGGCTGCTGCTCCTGGTGTTTCCCTTGCCTACTGTCTTTTTACCCTCATGTTCCCACCAACTGTACCCAGAACAAGAGCAACAGGTTAAGGAAAAGAAGGATCACTTACATTTTGGCAACAGCGACTAGATTCTTTCCAGAGACACATGAACATACGGTTCTAGCTAATATGAAGTGAGGCCAGGGGTCCATCTGGACTACTGTTAGCTATGTAAGTTTTGATTAATCTCCAGAATTTCAGCCAGTAGTCTTTCTAAGCCCTTCTACCTCAGTTGTTTTGCTGTTGTTATTTTGCTGGAGACCTTAGGGATTTGAGCAGCTCGTGTTTTGTGAAGCTAAAATATGAGTTATATTATTGAGCTATGGCTCTGACATTTAAGCTTCTAACATATAACTTACCTAAAATCTAAGTCAGCAATGATATAATTCAAAATGCACATTCTTTTCAAAGCTACAGAAGCTTTGTCAGCAGAAAAAAGGCAAAAACATCTTTATGATCCACGGCCTTTGCTTAACGAAATGTTCAGCCTTTCCTTAACAAAATCTATGCTTTTAGTTAAAATTTAATCTACTGGAGGCTTATTTAAGTTCCCCTAAATAATTTGGCCTCAAGTGTATGGTTGGCTGGTAAGTCAGAGAATATGCTTTGTGCTGCTTGAAATCAGTCATTGATCATCAGTGGAGCTCCTTTCTACCCCACTGCCAACAACTGTATTATCTGACATGAACTGAAGATCACCAAAAAGAACTAGGACTAATTCATATTTGTTGACACTTGCAGGAGACAAATGTACCCTTGTATAATGAGGAGCTTGGTGTTGTGTAACACATCATCTGTGTCTGTTATTTAAAATAATTTACCCATTGTAGAGAGCCAGAAGAAAATTAAACTTCATGTTTTAAAAAAGACCTATTCAAGCTTTCAAAATGGGAACGAATATTATCTGTCATTTTATTTATGCATCCATTTCAGATCTGAATTTATGGAAGAGTGCCTTTCAGACTGGTTCCTTCCAGTATGAGTACTGTAGCAAACGCTTCATCATCTTGGAAAAGCTTTATTATTAGTGTATGGTGGATGACAATGTTACAATCAAGGGTCCATTAGCTTTACCCATTACATCAGATTGAAAGCAGGCTGGACACAAAGCAAGTGGGGTATCTGGCTGTTGCACAATAAAGAATGTGACATAAATTATCATAATGATGTATTATCTTTTTTTGCATATCTGGAAAGAATATGCATATTGATATTTGGAATGTGCATATTGGTATTTGGAATTTTGTTAGCCTTTCATAACCAAGGCCCTTTCCGCAACTCACCTTTTTGCGGAACTGGGATGCGGGGATCGCGCGAGCAGCCTCTAGCCAGAGGCTCTCGCATCCTGGTTCCTTCAGCTCCGCAGCTGCTGCCTGCTAGCGCAAGAGCCCCTCCTCTTCCTTCTGCAGTGCAGCCTGGGAGTTTCCCAGGCTGCGCTGGGGCAGGAAGCATGAGCGCCACGGCTCCGGAGCTCCGTATGCATGGCAAGTGTGCGCGGGACCTCGGAGTGATACACGATCACGCACCATTTTCGGCTCACAGCTGAAAATGAAAACGTGCGCGATTGGTGCCTGCCAGACCTTTGAGCATCACGCAATTGTGAGTGTGTTGTGTGGACCACTCCTCGCAGTCACGCGATGCTCAAGGAGCCCTTTCGCATGGCAAATGCCGTGCGAAAAGAGCCCAAGTTTCAAAATGCATGATGTATTGTACCTTCCCCTACCCTGCCTCCCAGTTAATCAAGGCAAGGGGAAAAATTAGAGTCTTGGTGCATGAGAATAAGCAATGTTTGAAGACACAGGGGCCCAAGACATTTTGCTTTCTCGAGTGGAGAAGAAAATGGTGCCCTATTGCTTTCATGTCAGTGATATAACAACCAGGATCATGTCAGGCAGAAAAACCTAAAAGTGCCTCTCCTTGTTTCCCCTAACCCCTAATAAGAGCAACAATAACAGCAACAAAAACTATGCCTTGTTTTCCACTTCATAACACTCCAATTCACCTGCAGTTCATTCTATCTAATGACTGAGCTGGTCCTGTATACATAGCATCTTTTGAGTTATGAAGCATCAAGTTGCACTAAGAACAAAGGTTTAGTTATTTATTTGATTTATATCCTGCCTTTCTCCCAATACATGGGGCCCAATATAGGACCCAAAAGTTATTGCAACCCAGAACAGAGCTTGACATTATTATTCATATTATTAATTGGTATTATACATTATTTCCCCTAAAATAAGTACCTAATGTTAGAATAATTATGTTGTAAGCTGTTTGCATTTAGCATTATAGGAGTGTGGCCTCACTAAATGGCAGACAAGGAATATCACATGGTTGAAGCATTGCTGGTTGGTCTATTGTGGGTACTGAGGTGAACTTTGCATTGAAGAAAAGTGAGCACTACACACTGGTGGCATCCTGTTAGTGACTTATGCAGGCTTAAGTCCAACTTTTGCCTGTATAAATAATTTAATTTGGTCATAATGGCAGTCAGAGTTCTCTACCGACATTGAGCAATGCCCAGACTTGTGTTACCACACTTTACACTCCCTGTCCCAATGGATAGCAAATTTGGCAAGAAATATTTTTTTACAAAATTGGACACTTATGGCTAGAAAGCATGCAGTAGCAAGACAAGACTGTAAATGTGGGCTAGGTCAGGATGACTTCAGCATGGCCAGGTCATAAGTTCAAGAGGATTAGATGGAAAGCCCTGATATTAATGGGTTTGAGGCAATCCTCTCAATGTTCCAACCTCCAGATACAATAGTAAATGAAACTGCCCAGGTGCAGCAGGCAAGCACCCCTGCTGTGCACATTTCCTAGAGAGCCTTCCCCATTCACTTTACCTAACCAAGACATTAAGAGGCTGTCAGGATTCCCATCGATGTTTTATCACCTAAAGTTAAGACAGCCCATTCCAGACCCCTTTGTGTGTTCTGCAAGAAAGCATTTAACAAACACCTCTTCAGGGTAGGAAATAGAGTATAAAAACCGCAACTCCAGCCCAGGTAATTTGGTAGCACTTTTGGCATCACACTGCACCCCAGATTCTTGTTCCTCCATGCTGCCCTCAAACTCTTGTTTGAACCACTCCTCTTCAATCTTCTGCTTCAGGACCAGTAAATATTACACCTTCCACCAAAAATTTCTCTCTAGCCAACCCTTCTTGTCTTTTCCTTCAAAAGCCTTGTATGGTTCATGAGATTGCTTATTTCTTGTGTGTGTGTTGTGTGTGTCTATCTATTTCCAATAAAATACCACTTTCTAATTTTTAACTGGAGTCATCTCTACAGTTAGTACTAGTATACACAGGTGAAAAGGTCCTGACATTACCCTCCTCTCACAGGCCTCCTTTGAGCTAATACGGTAATTCTCCAAATTATAAGGAGATATTGGCACTGCTGGTGGACCTCAAGGTCCTCCCCAAATGCACCTCTCAGCTGCTGCAGCCTCCCCCAAAATTCCAATGCACTGTCTGGTGGAGAGTGTGGAAGTGGCAGAGTCCAGCTATGTTCATAAAACTATACACACAGTATTAACATCATCCTCTGGGACCTTTAGAGGACATCTAGAAGCTCCCAGAGGGTAAAATTATCACTGTGCATCCAGCTACAGGAACATAATTGGATGCTTCTCTGCTGCTTCCTGGCTCTTTACTAGCCAGCAAACTAGTATTTTGGAGAGAAACAGCTAAAAAGTGGGGTCAAGGTGGTGAGAGGAGAGATATTTCATAGTTCCACCTGTATGGAACTTTATAACATGCTTCGCAATCCACGATCTCAGGCACTGTTGTCTTCGCTAACAGCCATTTGTTAAATCTCCTGGACCACAAAACAAAATGTAACTTTAGAAGCGTAAAATTCAATGTAAGAGGCCCAAGGTTGATCAGGCTGTAAGTGCTGATCAGGAAGTGCTGTAAGTCCCAATTGTTCATACTACATTCCATCAAAAAACTGAAAGCCCTTCTCCTATTCTTTCTAGAAGTCCTGTTAATATGGGGGCTTTCTGTGTTTGCCTCTTTAAAAGAAAGTAAAAAAGAATAAGATGATTGGGAGAAGAGTCTGTTTTGTAACAAGGCAGTGGCTTGTAGCATACAGCAAATACTGTTACTTTTGAGTGACTTTCCACGCACTGTCTCAGAGATGCTACGTTTTATTGTTTCCTGATGCTGTCACCACCACAGTACATGAGTAGAAATGCAGTTAATCATTTATTATTAGTGTAGGACAGAGCTGGAACCACCCTCTTCTGAAACTTTTCCACTTTCTCCCATACCTGCCAGAGGTCTCAAATCATATTTCCATCACAAACATGGGTGAGAACTCCACCAGGTATAGGCAGCTAGTAAGTGAGGATTTCAGGAGGAAAGTGTTGTAAATTGTAGTTTTCTGAGAGAGCTCTGCAAAGGGAGCCATCAGGGCTCCATTTCATGTTGCTGAGGATCACATTTGTTTCACCTCCAAGATTACCTAGGTAGGACTTTGATACCCTGCATGGTAGAGACCAGGTAATTTACATCTGGCACAGGATGCCAGAATGGTGTGTGTGAGATGAGGGCAGTGTTGGAGACTATTAAGGTCTGATCACCCCCTCACATGCCTCTTTGAATCTTCACAGCACACTTACCTTCCTGTTATGGCTGGACAGAAAGCAACCTAAGTATTTGTATTGCCCTCATGGCTGAGGTGCTTCATGCAAGGGAAGACTGAGGAAGTTGTCAAGCAGTTGACACCTGGCATCAGCTAGACCCACATCAGGTTGCACCCCCCCCCTTTTGTTTCATTTCCAGGCCAACACATCTTAAATAGGTTAGGTCAATTTAAGTGGCCATTATTTAACCCTATTTTCTGTGTCTGCTCTTATTCCATGGTTGGTTATCAAATATAATGAAAGCAGTCATGCATTTACCAGAAAGACAGTACTTGGAACATCCAGTTCATACAAAGAGATCCAGCTAAGATGCACCTCATTCACTGAGATTTCAGGGGGAAAACCTAAGACAAGGGGGAAGGGGGAAGCCTTTATAATGTCATAGGCTTGGGAAGAAAGGAGATCTTTTCACACTGCACCGTTACAGCATTTCAATTTCATTGTAACTGCCATGGCAGCAACCTATGGGACCTTTTCTAAGTTTGTAGATTGGCAAGGCATTAGAGTTCTCTGATGGAGTGTGATGCAGCAGCTAAAAAAGCAATGCAATTCTGGGTTGCATCAATAAGATTATAGTGTCAATATCAAGGGAAGTAATAATACCACTCTATTCTGCTTTGGTTAGACCTCGCGTGGAATACTGTGTCCAGTTCTGGGCACCACAATTCAAGGATATTAACAAGCTGGAATGTGTCCAGAGGAGAGTAATCAAAATGGTGAAGGGTCTAGAAATCATGCCCTACGAGAAGCAGCTTAGGGAGCTAGGTATGTTTAGCCTGATGAAAAGAAGGTTAAGAGGTGACATGATAGCCATGTTTAAATATTTGAAGGGATGTCATTTTGAAGATGGAGCAAGCTTGTTTTCTGCTGCTCCAGAGACTAGGGCCATGTCCGCACCTTACCCTTTTCCAACATTGTACCAGCATCATCCTAGCAAAGCCTTTGCTAGGATGGGAGCGCTTCCCCAGTGTTCCCTTCCACACGCAGCCAGGTGCCTGTGGATGGGAGTGCAAGTGACACGTGCCTTCCTTCTGCAGAGTAGCCAAACTCTTTCCTGTGCTGCAGTGGGGAACAAAGCGACTACATCATGCTTCTGCCCATTCTGCATGGCTGCTGGCGACAGGAATGTCACATGATCATGGGCCATTAATGGATTTTTTCCATTAATGGAATATTCCACAGTCACAACTGGTGGGGACACATTGGCAGCAGGACCATGACGACATCATGCAAAAGCACAACTTGTGAACTGTAAGTAACATGTCTCGATTGTGGAACAGCAATGTCATGCGAAAATGGCTTCGGACACAGAACAATGGATTCAAACTACAGAAAAAGAGATTTCACCTAAATATCAGGAAGAACTTCCTGACAGTAAGAGACATTCAACAGTGGAATATGTTGCCCCACAGTGTGGTAGAGTCACCTTTTTTGGAGGTTTTTAAACAGAGACTGAATGGCCATTTGCTGGGAATGCTTTGAGTGTGTGTTCCTGCATGGCAGAGGATTGGACTTGATGGCCATTGTGGTCTCTTCCAACTCTATCATTCTATGAATCTATGAAAATTTTAAATACCCCTCCCTATACTGCACATCCCAGGATTGTATTAGGATGTTGCCATGGCAGAGTCATAGTGGTATAATAGTGTACTGTGAAACCAAGAAGGCATATGAGTCATGATACTGACCCTCCACTACCTGTCTTGATTTAAGTGGAAAAAGGACCCAAGTGGCCAAACCTGTTATCTTTGTCCCTTGTCCTTGCTCTTCACTTTGAGTCCTGGCTTTTTCATACCCTGACAGGAGATGATCTGTCTAAAAGAGAAAGATAATTGTTTTCCTGAGATATTTTACCTTTTAGCTACCTACAATACAATGTGTTACTTCAAAAAAAGGGGGGGGTGGGGAGATAGAAATTTTAAACTGACTATGAGAATTCATGTAGATAAAACAGAAATGTCATTGTTCTTCTGCTGAATTCTGAAAAAAAATTGATATTTATACTACACTGTGTATTGTGTTTACAAAACAGCATTTACTTCCAGTAATATTAATTAGTTTACAAGGCAAAAAAAATGCATACTGGATACTTGCTAAACATTGGATATATGTTTGAAATGTTTTTATATGCTATGTGTATGTGTGGAGACAGAGAAAAAAAGGAATACATTATAAATAGAGGGGAGGCATTCATGTTACCATCTCTAAGCAGACAAATTTTCAGAGACTTCTTAGACTCTGTATGCTCTTTTTTTTTTTAACAGACTTCATGGCAAATTAATGAATGCTGACTCAGCTTCCATAGTAACTCTTCATGTACTATATGTTCTTGCTGTGGTTTCTAAATCTTAGTTTTCCCCTGTTGACAATGAATACTGGGAAAGCAACTCTAGGCTCATTACAGCTAGAGCAATTCTGTTACCTTGCATTTCTGAGCGAGATGACTTGGCCTTAATATTGGGCCTGATAAATGAGTTCCTCTATAGGAAGACCCCTATTCTGAAAAATACAGGAAATCCTGTTTCCAATCCTAGTTTAGCACAATTTGTAAAATTCAATATTTTTAAAAAAAAAATCAAGTAAGCAAAATCTCAGAAAAAAAAGTATTTACTGTTCTCAGTACAACACCCAACACTGATCAGATGTTGTATATAAACAAAGCCAGAAGATGTATTTTAATTAGCACAGCTCCTTCTTCTGGAGTACTCACTTCATCAAGCTGAAAGCCTTTCAGACTAACATGCCTTCTCAGCAGCTCTTGCTAAGAGTGAGGATCTGTTGGTGAATTTGTAGAACTGTACTTTGTGAAAGTGGCATTTGTATATCATTGCAACAGAAGTAGACTTACAGCCCCCACAAGAGGGCAGCCCCTCGAAACCATGCATCTGCATTACCTTTCTGTTTCCCCAGTGCGATACCGTTTTCATTCCCATTTTCTTTCTTCAAGCCCATTTTTCCCCTTTGTGAGATACTTTTCCTCCCTGTAGATTTCAAATAAGGCTTGGCAGCCAGAGACAGAAAAGAAAAACCTGCTGTGATGTTGTCCTTCACTAACAAAGACAGTCCAAATGACCTTCTATCTGAGATATGGTCACAGAAGTCCTTCCTTCTGGGATAATGAAATATTAATTGTTACTCTCCAAACTCTCTGTCAGTATCAAAGGTGCAAAAGCTTTATTAGACAAAAAGTTTGAAAAAAGGGAAAGAACAAGGCCACAAGGAACTTGCTACATACTCACTCAGATGGCACAGACAATGCTTGCCTGTGTCTCACAGAGTAAAAAGTCACCATGGGGCCACTATTCACTCTGTAGTAAGTTACTTTTGATGGAAAGCAGTAGAATATCAGAACCAGCCTGATGCAGAAGTTTGAGCATTGGACTACAATCCCAGAGACCAGGGTTTGATTCCCCACTTGGCTATGGAAACCCACTGGGTGGTCTTGGGCCCATCACACACTCTCAGCCCCCAGAAAACCCCATGATAGGTTCACCTTAGGGTTGCTACAAGTTGGAAATTAATGGAGGCACACAAGAACAACAAAACAGAATACGGCAAGAAGCACAATATTAAGATGCCCAAAGATTATTCTGAAAATTTCTTTTTCCCCTGTCCTCCTTGTTAAGAACCCTCCTGTGGACTATTATGGAGAATAAATCTGTGTTTGTTTAATCTGCAACAGGTAGGCAATAACTTTAAAAATAATAGGCCCTTTACTCACCCTACCTTATATTGTTGTCCTCTGGTGGCAATCCCAGCAGTAGCTATGCCGGGAAGGGAGCGCTATGGGAGCGCTCTCATCCACGCCAGCTGGCTCCCTGCTGAAGGAAACACAATGGACATGCCTCTTCCTTCCGCAGCACAGCCAGGCACTTTCCCAGGCTGCTCTGGGGCAGGAAGCACCTCCGTCACACTTCCACAGGCCAGGTAAGTGCAGGATGGTCCTGTAATTGCGGGTCATTGATGAGGAAAACCCATCAATGATTTAATCTGCAATCATGCCAGCTGGCTATGGGAGAAGGATGGGACCACAACGACATCATGCAGAAGCATCATCCCGGTCCCGCTCATCTCCCATCCCCTTACTGGGATGGAAGGCTCCTGTGGAAAGGTCCACATTCTTATGAATCTTCTGTAATGTAAAAGCATGAGCATTAACATCCATGTCAGGTACCTGTGATACAAAAAATATTTCCTTTACTCTGTAAGCCACCTTGAGTCCCAGTCTTGTGCCGGGGGGGAGGGGAGTAGAGTTTAAATAGTGACTGACTAATTGGCTCAAACTATAGCCACTGAGAGCGGAAGCACCATTTGGCTAAAGAGATGAAGCTCAGAGCTCCCTCTCGTCCCCAAGCTGCTCCAGAAGGAGGGGCATAAAGATATCTAGAAACATTTGAAATATGTTTCGAGACTCCCAGTACCTCTCAAGTGGCTTCTAGAGGGATTGCTCTAGATGTAGGCATTGTGCTTTTTTCCCCCTAGAAATCTCAGAGGATACTGGGGGAATATAGCTATATAATGTGTAATTCAGTAGTAGCAGTATCGGGCCCTTTCCGCAAGAGGCAAGTGAATCATTCTGTGCCGTTACTTACCGGTTCTTCTTGGCTCGAAGCAACGCGGACTTTCCCTGAAGCCCTTCCGCAGGGCTCCTCTGTTTGTTCCAGAGCGATGTGGAGCAGTGCGAGGTCTTTAGATCCGCACTGGTGAGGCTAACAAAATGGCGGCTTCTGGTTGTTTGTGGGTCTGGACCAACCGTTGAAGCTGACCACGCCCACAGTCTGCCCTTCGCTGATTGCAGACTCGCACTGGTGCGAATCTGCGCATCTGCACAACTGAGCAGGAATGAAATGGCGCGCTTCAGAAAATTGAAAGACCGTTTTTTTCCGGTCTTCACATAGCGCGCTGGAGGACCAGTTGGGGGCGTTTTGGATCGGACTTAGGTGCAGAACTAAGGTAAATAGTCCGAACCTAGTCCGATCCAAGGTGCGGACAACCTCCGTGACAGGACGCCTTGGCCCGTCTTAACTTCCTTGTGCGGAAAGGGCCTTTGTCACAGTATTTATATAGTGCCACTAATGTGCATTAATTTACACAGTAAAGGAGAACAGGGCCTTGCACCAAGAAGTTTACAGTGTTCAATATGACAAAAGAGAAAAGAGATAGGGAAAAGAGACAGGGCAAGAACTCTCTATTAGTGCAAAACTCCACTTCAGCTCTAAATGCAGAGACTTCAGATGAAGGGGGTAGAATGAACAGATTGTATTGCTTATGCTTTATGCAGCATACATTGCTCAGTCACATACACATTATTCTGTTCCTTATTTTCCTCTAGAACATACAGAATTTTATGTTTAACAGTGCTTGGTTTTATGTATATACATATATAAAATAAAATAGACATAAAGAGAATACTTCTCCATCTCACTTCTGCTTTTGTACTTCTGTAGTCTAAATAGCATGGGGGAAAGGGCTTTAAAGATGTAAAACTGCAATATCATGGTATCAGACAGTTTTAGAAAATTATTGGCAAGCATTCAAGGACAAAAGAGTCCAAAGTTTTCATTCTCTGAAACTCATTATTCTTGCTTTTGACCTTAATGAGATCGCTTTTCCCCACCCCAACATTCAGCTTTTAAAGGCCTCTGATATATCTAGAGGCAAACATCTCACTCTTCAATAGGAAATCAGGCCAAACACAGTATGAGGTGAGCAAAATTGAGGAGAACACCCTGGGAATACTTATAAAGATCATTAATGGAAGCTCTGAATCACCTAGTGTTGGGGGTTTTTTGAGCAGATGTCATGGCTAAATCAGAACTCTTTTGTTGTCGGAGGTGAGGGACTGCAATGAAAATCAAATTCCAGCAAAAGCAACCATTGATTTTGGCAGCTGAAATGAAAATCTATTAACAACAAACCCAGTAACTATAGGCCTCAGAAATATTTAGAGGCATCAACCACATGCTTTTCATGTCCTTTGAGTAAACATGGGTAGCCAAAAGTTAGGCTCCAACCTTCTATGCCTGTTAATAGCTTTTGTTTAATCAAGAAGTTGCTTCTACTGAAGGATGCTGATCACATTTAGAAACCTCCTACATCAAAAAAGCAGCTGGGTCACTGAAATTATTCTGAGAACAGTGCCTGTGAAAGTTGCTGAAATCCACTGGCGTAACTTATTTACACAGTAGCTGTAAATATCAGGATAACTTGATAGAAAGAAAAGCAGTTCTTTATAATAACTAAGTAAATAAGTTGGTCATTCTACATTTAGTCCTATTTATGTCCTACCCTTGATTTAAAAAGCCAATAACTCCCAGGTAGGTAGGTAACAACATTAAAACAAATAGAAAATATAATATAAAACAAATAATAACATTGATTATTCAGCAGAGAGCACAGTAATCAGTACAAGGGCCAGTAGTATTCATTACAGTGGTGACTAACTGCTAGCTAAGGGTCTTTTCCAGTATGTTTTAGCATTCGGTAGAACTCTTTATCTTGCATCTGTTAAATAAAGATATGTATGAACTTGTTCCAGTTAATTTTTATCCAAATATACCAAATTCACAAATTAATGTGTCAGAAAAAACAAAATTAAAATATTTTCCCATTCTTATTCCAGGGTATTTGATATTTCACGTTATAAGCTTAGTTCAGACATTCATCTTAAGCAGGCTCTTGAGCAGTATGGGGATAGGGCAAGAACACTGACGTGCTTTATGTTCACCACACTTCCAACACTTTATTTATTCTTTAGAATAAATTTATAAATTTATACCCTGTCTTCCATTGGGCTGGATTCAGAAAAAGGCACCCATGGACAGAGAGACTTTTAGAACTCAACAGTTGGCTGAACAGTGGAGGATCTGGTGCCCTAATGTCTCCAGAAAAATCATACTAGAGGATTGGGAAAAATCTATGGAAGAGATGGTGCTGAAGGCAGTTCCAGAAGGTGAGAGATTCCAATAGAAACTTCTGTCAGGGAAATTGGGTATCAGTTAAGGTGAGTGCATTTGTCAGAACCACAGATGTAGAAGGAACTAAGGGCTTCATTACACCAGCCTATAGTCTCACAGCAACCACGTTGTTTAAGCAGATGGGAACATACTGGTATGGAAACAAGCACTTTCACACTTTCCCTGCAATAATGCTATGGTGCCACTTTGGTGATGTATGTTCCCGCAATCAGTCTTACACACTGCCTTGCTGACTCCAGCTTCCTACCTATGTCCATACTACATGGCACATGTGTGCTGTCTTTATATTATATTATATTATATTATATTATATTATATTATATTATATTTGCCGCTTTCACACAGTTTCATTTCCCTGGTACATATTTCTAATTTTTTTTCCATAATTGTGTAATTGCAGAATACTGGTGACCTCCATGCCAGCACAATTACAGCAAAGCAAAATTTAAAAGAAAGAAAGAAAGAAAGAAAGAAAGAAAGAAAGAAAGAAAGAAAGAAAGAAAGATGTACCAAAGAACTGAGTAAAAGCAACATTGGTCCTGGCTTTTTTCGGGGTGGGTGGGCAGGCAGGGAGCACAATTGTACAATTTCAGTTCCCCAATACATATTTGTTTTGTTTTGCTGTAATTGCATAATTATAGCATGCTGGTGACCACCACAGCAGTGAAACTGTGAAATTACGGGGGCGGGGCACTGGGAAATGGAGTAAAAGCGATGTTGTTCCTGTGCGCCATGATGTCTTCTTTGTCCAGACACTGGAAGTGAAGTGGCTTTACCCTGCTTAGGGAAAGGGAGGGAGATAAGAAGAGAACCATGTCCACTCACACCACATGACTGCCGGAATATCAGAAATGCAGCAGAACAAAATGATCACACCAAGAAGCAATAGTTGAACAGCAGTGATATTGGAGCCATTAACAAGTTTTTCCCATCAGTTAAAAGATGTGATCCAATAACAATGCAAATGCAATGCAACAATGAAAGAGTCATGACATCATATGATAAGGAAAGATCAAACACAGAACTAAGCTGGTCCAATTATGCAACAAACCTACCACGTGATAAAGCAAAAAGGCCACTCTGGTACAAAGCCAATCTAAGAGACCAGAAAACATTCCCCATAGACAATGGCCAGCCATATCCTTAGATAGTCCCTAGATTCCAACATGATGATAGAAAAGTTATACTGGCAACCTGAATCCTTCAGGTGACCCTTGAGGGAGGAAATGGAAATGCCAGCATAAGAATCTTGGGGGAAAATTATCTTGGGGAGGAAAAGATAAGGGACCATATATGGAACAATATTAAAGGGAAAGTTTATACAGTTTGAAGGCAGAACTCCCATATTTTCAATACTTAGATCATCATCATGTGCTCACAGTGAACCCTTCTGACTGCTATGGTCAATTCACCTTACTAGTTACAGACCAAGCCCACAGGAAATCCTAGCTGAGAAGTACAAGAAATCAAGTGAATTAAAATAGTAGGTGCAATACCTCCTGCCTCAAGGTCTAAATTAAGTTCTATTTACACCAAGGATGGAAAACTGTGGGTGCCCTAGGGGCCAATTTTCCCCCAGTCCTTCCTCACATACTCCTAAGTCTCAATTATTTAAAATGGCAGTTGGGGGCTTTGAGGGACTGGTGAGGCCACAAAAGTGAGGTCCAGGGACCACAAAGCTTACATATTGCATGGTCTACATAGTGCTGACTATAACTAAGGACCACTCCACATGTTCTAATTCCTCTCATGTTCTAGCAGCAATGAGGACTAGTCATCACACCAACACATTCTCTGCCTGATATGGCTGATGTGTAGTTTGATCAGCCCTCCTTTTCAGTCTGAAGTTCTGTCTGATGCTATTACTTACCAAATGCGGCCTCGGTTCTCACCTTGCATCCACCTTGCAATGCAAGCTAATGTCCTGAACTTCTGGATCACAGCCCACCATCTGGACTTCTGTAATCCTCTGTACTCAGTACGTGGTCTGGGCTGTCATTTAGCTATTAAATAGTGGCACTTTCTGTGTGTTAAAACAGCTTTCTACTTCCACAGACATTGGGTGATTTTTTTCCCTTTCTTTGTTACACACTGCCAACTGTCTCCTATTTCAAGTTCTTTACACCAGGTCTGAATTTTAACAATGTTTTAATTAGAGCTGCAAACTTTAATTGGTTTAAATGGCAGATTAATTAACTGACAATTTTTTTAATCAGTGGGACGGCAAAGTACGGGACCATCTGTTTATTTCTCAGGCTCTTTTGGTTCTGGTGTGTTACTGTAATCAGAAATGAAAAAGATGCTTTTTCCTTTTAACAATGAATGATATTTTATAACACTTCATCACAAATCTCCCAACATCTGAAAAAAATGCTCAGGTTTTATCAGCGTGGAAACTGATTTCAGTGAAATCAGTGTAACTGATCATTTAAGAAGAAGATCGTAAGTTGGTTAGAAGTCTTAAATTGGTAATCCTGGTTTTGAAAGAAAAGCAATCATAGAACTTAGAGAACCACATTTCCAGTGCAGAAGGATCTGATCTTTACTGATTTGTCTTCTCCACTCCTCATGTGGCTCATGAAAAGTTGTTCAGGTGGTGAGCAAAGTCTTCAGAACAATATGGAAAGTGGTACAAGGGACTGCTGGAGGGATGGTGAATCAATGAAAATCATATCTTTGATTCTTCCTGTGGGAGTTGTCATTGCATTTAAATTCTTTCTATAAAAAGAAAGGGTTGTTCTGTTTGCAGAATGCCCTGGATCCTCTCTTTCTGTACTACTTATATTATGGCCATTCTGTGAATATGCACCTAAGAGAGACATACAGAGAGAACCATATAAGTAATTCTATAGCATAAAATATGGAACATGTTTCTAAGAATACTTAGAACAATTTGTACTGTGCTACATTAGGAACAGTTGGAAATTGTATATCTGATTTGTTTTGCTATGAAGACTCTTCCTTACTAAAATTTCAGGGTGGAGGATTATTTCTCTTCAGTTATAGATCCTAAAGAAGGTTCTCTAAAAGTTAAGTGGTAAAAGTTAAGTGGTAATGTGTCTTGTCTAGACTGCATGTATTTGAAAATGGATATATATCATGGTGAGGGCACCATGAGGTGCAATGCTTACTATTTCACATGTGCAGCAAAAGTGGTGTATGTGACCTATCAATGCCATATTGTAGAACAATTATCTTGCAGTACATCTTTAACTAAGAGCAATACCTGTTGACTTTTACAGAAGCTGAGTATTCGCTATTGCTGAGTAAATAAATGTAGTAGGTCTTCAGCAATACATAGTGTGTATGTTTCTAGTGAGTGAGTGTGCCTAGATCAGGGGGTGGGAATGCTGAAACCTTCCAAATGCTATTGAACTGCAGCTCCCAGCATTCCAAGCTAGCACAGCCAATGATGAGGATTTGCAGTACAATAGCATGTGAAGAATCATATGATCTTCATCACTGGCTTTGACCTTGATGTGAGAGTTAGTATGCCTGTGTGTTCATCTCTGAAATGTTGAAAAATCTAGCCCAGTGAGTCTTCAGCAATTATATTTTCCACTCCTTGATGTCTGTTCACAAGTCTTCCAAATGTGCATCAATGACTGCATCAGGGTGTCTGCTTGCCTCTCATGGCTCCCATTATGATAAAAAAGCTAAAGCTAAGATATATTAGCTGGATTTCTATAGCTCACAAGCTGGTAGAGAGTGCTGTGACTTAAAAGGTTCTTCCCACAGGTCTAAAGTGGCCATTTTCAAGATAGATTCTGGACATAAAAGAACACTGCTGGATAAGACCAGAAGTCCATCACCCTATTTCCAACGATGACAGGACAGACAATGCTGAAAAGTCCACAAACAGGACAAATGAGCAGTTGCCATAACTGCTACTTGCTCTTGAACAGCTGTTATTTAAAAGCTTTTATTTTATTTTATTATTTATTTTATTTATTTTACATTATATTAAGGGAACAATCCTCTGAAGTCATTATAATTGTGCCCACATTTCCCCTGAGCAGAGCAGTTCTGTTTCTGTTAGAACTCTTGGTAAATCTACACCCCTGTAGTTTATCAAGCCAAAACTAGTGCTCATCACCACATGTTGCTGCATAAATTAATATGTATTAAGTATTTAATATTTTCTTTTCTTTGACCTGAATCAAATGTCAGTTCATTTCATTGGGTGACCACAAGCACAGGTGCCATAAGCATTTTAGAAGAGATGTCCACTTATGTGAGCACTCCAGTCTTGTGATATGATGCTGCCTCTCTTTCCCTTTGCCTTGGTGATGAAATATACCTTGAAATGTTAGTTGTGGTGTGGCTCTTCCCACTCCTGCCACTAGCAAGGAGCCTACCCTTCCCTAGAGATCTTTTCCATCTGAACAAACACCATGACAGTGAACAGATGTAGGCCAAGTTTTCTAGGATGTTCAAGCTCTTATTCAAGGAAGAAAGTGGCAAGAACAAAAGCATGGGATTGGGGGACATAACAACAATAACAATAACAATCAAAAATCACCAAGGATCTCTCTTGCTCCAGGGTAAATCCTGGCATACAATTGTGGGGATATGCTCCAATGTCTCTTCTCCCCACAGCATAGGACTCAGTGCCCCCTGTAGGTTCCGTATCCCACCATTCTCCCCTTTGGCTTGCTCCCTGAGCCCCTATTGAGCTCTATTCTTCATTCTCTCCCATTCAAACTTTTTGTTGCACTTACATCGCCTCCCACAAGGCCACCTCATTCCTTCACACCTTCTTTCACAAACCCTTTCCAGTCTTGCCTCCCCTTCATAATCACTTTCTCCTACCCACCTTTCTCTTGCTGGGTGAGTTTGCAATTGCAATGATGGTGGCTGCAGGCACCCCCAGTCCTTCTCAGTGCATCACAAGTGGGAATGAAATATCCCAGATAAAACTGGATTGTCTTAACTAAACAATCAATGGAACTCAAACTAATAGAGACAGAATCCAATCATGAGAGAACCCTTGAACTGGCTCAGAGAAATTATCCATTGGCCAGAATCCTGTTGGTGACACTTCTGCATCTAACGTTAGGTTATGCACCTATATATCCTTCTTTAGAGTTGCAGTTGGAGATATTCACTATTCACATAGTGTCCACCACTCCAACTCAGGTAGCTTTCAAGTGTTGGCCTTGGTGCCTTGAACATTTATTACAACCCCTGGCCTCCACTGCAGTTCTGAAGATGGAGAAGAAAACTGACCTCATTTTCCCAGCAAGTCACTGGAGATCTGGGACGATGACTTCAGCATTCTTCCCCAGCTGCATACTGTTATTGGGTGCTGCCAAGTCCCCTCTACCCTCTCACCCACCCCCAGTCAGGAAATGGCCTAGGCAGAGGACTCCAGTTCTTGAAAGTTGTGTTTTGGGGGCACAAAATTGCACTGGTAGAGTTTTATGCTCTGCACACCGGCTAGAGAGTTGCAAGCAAAATCTTGTGATTTTTTTTCCTTTTCAGAAGACAATTTCAAATTTGATCCAAGATATGAGAGGGCATATCTACTTCCATTTAATCTCCAAATAAAGGGATCACATTACATAACAGACAAAGTTGATGATGCCTCCATCGACCTCCAACCATTAAAAAAAAACAGTGTTGATCTGAAGGCAAATTCAAACTGTAGACTTCAGTGTTCAGGGGAATGCAGTGCAATGACAATTCCCCATTTTCAAGTGGGGAGCCAGCCATCTAAACATGAGAATTCTCCTTCCTAGTCACACGAAGAACACAGTCAAGAAGTCCTTGATAACATGCACCTTTCAAAGATGTTGTATCCTGATATCCAGAATTGTCCAGATGTCCAATCCCATAATACTTCTGTTTGGTCTGGTCTAAATCTCAGTTTATTTGCCTTCATTTGGTGCATCACGGACTTCTAAAACCTATTCAGAATTTCCATCCAGGATTAGATGGGCAAGACAGACATAATGATGACACAACAAAATGCTAGAAAACAGGGTCATATTCATGGTAAATGGAATGAAGGACAAGACAGAATCTTGTGGAGTTCCACCTGTCAACAGTCCAAAACAAAGAAACCATCTCTGAGCACCAGCTTTTCAGGAAAGTATAGAACTACTACAGTATTGCAAAGCAGTGTCCCCTTAGCCTATCCCAATGCACTTGTACACTCATTCATTTGCTGAATACCTTGGCTAAATTAATGTCTGTCACCTCTCTGTACAATGGAATGGTTAATAATCTGTCACATAAGATATAGGCAAAGTGTATTTTATGAACTACATTGCATGTGCATTTGTGCCAGAAATATTTAATAACCAACTGAAGAGTTTCATCACTAGGTGCATATACAGTCAGGTTGGGGGTGTCACATTTCAGTGTAAAACCTCTGCAGCATTACAAGTGTTGTTCTGCATAAATATCTAAAATAACCCATTACAAGAGAAAAGGTAAGGCAGTAGGAAACCAATTAAAAACAGGGCAATAATGAAATGAGCAGCTGGATGCCAGCAGGTTCTGCTCTGATAATATAGTGCCAATGTGGTGGTGTCAGAATAAAATTTTCCTCTGTGAAGATAACAAAACCTGGAGCAATCAGTCACTCCAGTCAGCTCAGCCCCCTGCTTTAAAAGTTGTTCCCTTCTGGTGAGTGATGTGATGTCACGGGGAGGGAAAAAGTGGAACTGGAACTGAGACACAATACCAGACTCAGAAAATTCTCGGTGAACTGTGACAAGTGTCTCTGAATTCCATACTACAAGAGAAAAGGGGACACTTAAGTCTCAACAACGGATGAATACAGAGGGTTGTTGGTATTCTGTAGATCTGCCATCAAATTACTTTCTGATTTCAAACCCAGGAGGATTTTGTAGTTCATATGTAATGCATTTATTATCTTATTATTATTTTATTTCATTAAAACATCATTTTCTCTCATTCATGACATAAAGGACATAACAGGTCAGTGAAATGAAATTAAAACAATTGCAAAGCAAAATATCAAGCAGCTTTCAACAGGGAGCAAGTTAAAAGAAGATGAAGTGGAAAAATAAACATAACCTGAAAGCTAAAAGTAAATAGGACAAAATTCCTCTGTGGCAAATGCATTTCTCCTGGCAGGGAGTTCCACAGGTGAATCACACAGGCCAGATGAAGTGACAGATAGAGGTTTTGATTTCTCTCGTAATGGTTCTATGGGCAATAACTTCCAATCATAGCCATTGCCTACAAATCCACAGACTGACACCGTTTCTGCATGACAATGCTCTCCCTCAGTGTCCTGTTGCAATCCTGGCAGCGCCTTTGCTGGGAAGGAACCGTGACAGGAACGCTCCCCTCCTCACACAACCGGCTCCCTGCAGAAGGGAGTGTGAGCAACATGCATCTGCCTTCTACAGCACAGCCGGGCTCTTTCCCATGCTGCACTGGGGAAGGAAGCCATCACACTTCCTGCCCTTCTGCAAAAAAGAGCTCCCCCCTGCCAAAAAAAAACATAGGAATCTTGCACACACAAAAGGTCACATAAGATTTTGCATTTAAAAACTCATGTAGCTATCTGGAAACAGTTTTTGTGCAAGTGAACATTTTTTGAAACAAAAAACCATTGTTGTGGCATAAGGATCCTGCATGTATTTCTACACAGAGCAATTTCCTGTAAAACTTTAGAACATGTAAGTACCACATGAAAAATGCACAAAGTTTTCAGCACTTTGTTATTCTTCCTGATCAAGTTTGCTCACCATCAGGAGAACCATTTTTTAACACTGAATATTCCTTCCCTCCCTAGGACATACACACCAGATAGCGCTCTTGGAAAACACAGGGGACAGTCTTACGAAGCCATAGACTGAGTGAATCAGAGTGGATGACTTGAAGCCATAGCAGCCTTTAAAATTCCCTGTAATTTCACAGGAGAGGTAGTTTCAATGAGTTGGGCCTCTGGGCCTCTGATTCTGCTTTGAAGATAATAGGTTCACATTCACACTTGAACTTGGATGCTTAGAATCAGCCTTCACAGGAAAGGTCCTAGAGAAGGCAAATTTTGATTTAACAATCCACCTTTATCATGCCCTGTCCTTTGTCCTCTCCCCTGATAAAGGCTAATTGTTAGAAAACAGACCTCTTAATGTGGGCTGAAGCCTATATTTAAATTTGGATGTATGAGCTGCAGTGAAAAAACTAAAAAGCCGACACTTTTTGTCCCTATACAGATTTTTCCACTAGCGAGGTCTGCGTTGCAGCCCTTGGTAATGTAAAGTTATCTATTACTTTTATAAACCCTTTTCAAATTTGGGTTGAAGCTAAATATCTGACTGAGGTTTTCGGCATCCATTCAAGGCTTCTCTGATAGAGCAGGGCTGCTCAAACTGAATGTTTCTGCAGAATTTTCCCCTTGTGATTTAGCTCCTGAATTGTAGAATTGTCCTCTTGGGATTTAGTTTCACTTGCTTTGCCCTTCTGTTGGCTTCAGTTGGTGAGCTATGGATTAAATGATGACCTTCATGAATTAAATAAATGGGTAACACTTACATCTCTCCACATGAGTGGTTAACTCATGTGTTTCCATCATGTGTTTCCTATGGCCTAGCAAGCCAAAAAATAAAGAAAGAAATAGCCTGCCAATCACCAGCTCATGCCAGCCACTGCAGACATATCCCCCTGGAAAATACCATGCAAGCGCACAAATTCGGCAGGGAGATTTCCTATCAATCCTCTGCTGCCCCACTTTTTCACTAGTTTTTAAAATGTCCCAGCTTCTCTCTTCTCCTTTGTTCACCTTCCCCCTTGGTTTGTGTGTTCTTCCTCATTAATAACCTTTCCCATCATGACCACACTCTCATGTTGCTTGGCCACACATGTTTCAGTTTTCATCTGTGGAATGTTGGGGGGCATGCTGGACAGATTAGCGCCCAGAAGAAAACATTCTTTACCTCTGATCTAACGGCTTTCTTATGGACCTACTCTCCTTCCACCAGCTGGCAAAGACCTTTTTATTTAGGCAGCCTTCAACCGTCAACTGACTGTGCAGAAGAGTCTTCTAATGGGATATGCTATACTTCTATCCTCATTGCTATGTTTTAAATATTTTTAAACTGTTTTGAATTGGTGTTTTTAAAGGAATTGCTTGTTTAATTTTTTTTTTTTTTAATGTTGGTATATAAACTGTTTTAGCTGTATTTGTCTTGAATTATGCTGTATGTGTACTGGGGAAAAGGCATACCATTTATATAAACAGATAAATAAATCTGCTTAAATCATTGTCATCGGAGACCCTTTCCTAGATGCCTTCATTCTTGGAGGGAAAATAGGTGACTGCTGAGGAAAGGTGTATTTTCATTAACCTGGTCCATCCTTGGAGTGTTTTTCTCATGGAAGCCCATCTGGTGTGCAGTCAAACAGGTTTCATTTGTTTCATGAATACCATTTTTATTTGCCCAGCTCTTTTATGTCTTAATTTGTATTTATCCCTTGCTCATTTAAAAAAAAAATCATGGGCCTGTATCCAATTGTGTCATTCCACTTGTGCAATGTTTTTATGTGCAAACAGTAGAATGGCTACACCTCAGTTAATGCAATGGATGTGTTCCTGGGCATTACAAATACCTTCTTGTCCCTCAAGAAGAAGTGACATTGTCCATCCCTGCTGTAATCCTGTGCACACTTACCCAGCAATATTATCATAACTCACCCTTTGGAATTTGAAGAATCAGACATACAGGTGTCAGACTGGCAAGAGTTTATGGCTCCAGATAATGGTAGCCTCTCTGAGACCATTTTCACACAGTATTTTCCATGCGAAAGGGCACCTGGAGCGACGTGAAATTGTGAGGAGCGATCTGCATGATGCACTCACAATCGTGCGATGCTCCAGGGGCCCGCAGGCGCCGATCATGCACCTTTTCATTTTCGGCTAGAAGCCGAAAATGGTGCACCATCGCACATTGCTCCCAGGCCCCGTGCGCACTTACCTGGCGTGTGGAGCTTCCGGAGCCGTGCCAGTCGCGCTTCCTGCCCCAGTGCAGCCTGGGAAGGTCCCAGGCTGCGCTGTGAAAGGAAGAGGTGGGGCTCTCACACAGGCAGGCAACTTGTGCAGAGCCAAAGGACCCCAGACATGAGAGCAACCCGCCAGAGGTTGCTCGTGCGATCCCCGCACCCCAGCGCCAGAAGAAGATAAGATGCGGAAAGGGCCTGAGTCTGAGGAACTGGGAGCTAAAGTAGTTGGGGGCTAAAGACCCACTTCCCCTGTGACATAGCAGACCTGAAAGACATATTTGCTTTCTTTGCAGACTGCAGGAGAGATGAGGAGAGGATTTGTAGGTCCCAGGACTTTTAAAAATAGGAAATGCTATCTCATTAAGTGCCCGGTATCCAGAGACAGCTGCCTATAAATCTCCCAGCAGCTCCCTGGTGTCTTTGTTGCTTACAACCATTCTATCACAGTGATTAGGAGTACTCTCAGTCTGCATGTTTGTGAGGACTGTGTCTTACTCTTTGTTGGTTTCATTTATCTGCACTACTCACTTGATGTAATGACTTCTGGATCAGCTAACAACCTTGTTCTTGTTCTGCCCTCTATCTTTCTGGATAACCTGTAACTGATTGGATTAGATTGCCTTCCCTTCTTTGTCTTTCAACCACCTGGCTCTTGGGTCACTTGTGGACTATAGCATAGGACAAGTACAGGCACTGAACTCAGTTAACCTTTCTGTGCTGACGTCTATCACACCCAAAATATAGCAGAGATTGCTCCCACAGCTTAGGAAGCGTGCCCAGCAGCAGAGAATAACTAAGCAGCAATGCACTGTAGCCAAGAAAAACTCACCCATGCCAATTGTTTTCTTCCATCAAGGAGGCAATTTATTCTTCAGTTACAATGTATACATGTTTACAAGATTCTCCAGAAAGCATTTCAGCATCCCCCTGCTTGCTCTTTCTGACAAAGCCCCCAGCAGACACATCAGGCACCATGTGCAACTTGTTGGCTAGCTCTCAGCTATATTTATGCTCACACTTGCTGATGCAATCCTGCCAATCTTTGCATTCTCCCCACACCTGATGCAACCTTCTCCCCTGGTTGCTCGTCAGCATGACTCAGCATGACTCAGCTAAAGTCACATGGCTCTCCACAGGTGCACTTAATGACCCACATCACAAAGTATTTTCTACAGGTTGGGTCCAACCTTTACTGACAACATCCATAGGATTTCAGTAGAAATTTACATCTGAGCACTTGGGCCTAAATCCTGAATCCTAGCCACAGTAGATTCATTAAATCAATGGGAACATGGTAGGTCTACACTTAACTTCCCATTGATTCCATGAATGTGCTTTTAGTTGGTACTAACAACTGGATTTAGGCCCTGGGTTCTAGCATGTAATATGTTGCCAATGACATGGTACCTTTGTACTATATTGTTAACCACTTCAGAAAACTGGCGCAATAATTTTGCTTACATTTGGGATGTTTTGAACTCCTGTGATATTACCATTTTTTATTGTGACAGGAAAAGATCCATTGTTGCTGCAAATAACAATACAGAAGGGGACATTCTGTGATAGATGCTTCTGCGGTGATTGAGGAGCAACTGATGGTGCATGGGGCCGAGCCAGGGAGTGAGCAAGTCAACCTGCAAACGTCACCTGCAATGGAAGGTCAAACAGAGACAGAGTTGCCCCGGCCAGCTCTTGATGGAGAGTGAATCAGCAGTGATGCAGAGGAGTTGCAGCCAGCTGTGCCCATCAGCCCTCAGTCATGTAGAAGGCTGAAACAGGCTGCTCAGAGGGAGGCTGCATGGACTAGGCTGAGGAAACAATAACAAGCAGCATCTGCTCACAGGGGCTATTTAAGTCTGCCGGCGTGCCTGCTCCTTCGTTGCAGCAAATTATTAGCAAGCCCTCACGACCTTCGTGTGTCCTGCTCCCTGAAACCCTCCAGGTGGATCTCTGCCTCCTGAACCTTTGGACTGGACCTTGACCTGGCTCGACTTGTGTTTTCATGGTGTTTTGGTATATTCGAACTCTCCAAGTATTCCTGACCTCTCTCCTCCCTTGCTGGCTGCAGCTCAGCAGGGAGAGATTCCTGACACACTCTTGCTCGGTTTATAGCAAAAATCATTGTTATATTTCCATTGATGGTTTAGGAATGAAATGGAATGGAATAAAGAAATTAATTTTAAAAGCTCTAGAACAACATACTTGAGTAATTGTTTCAGATATATACACTTTAGTTTATCAAAGGCTATCTCAGCATCAAGGAATATAAATAGAGAAGTTACTTTACCTTCATACATTCATTGACATTCACACACACACACACACACCAAGTTTTTAATTGTCTTCCAGTTGTTAAAATTGCCTTTCACACCTGATCTACTGATATTTTCTTATCATCTGCGGTCAATACAGGTAGTTTTACAGACTCGAAGTTTTTATTTCATGTTCCTCTGGTAATTGTGCAATTTACTGAGCTTCACTTTGTGAACAATATCATTCCATTCAAAGAAGTGCCTCCATCTGATTTTAGAGATCGCCTCCCTCTGTCCCATCTCTTCCCCCAGAATCTTCTGACTCTCCACATAGGATTTTCAAGGGACCAGGCAGGCTACCATGCAGACAATGACTTGGGAAATCTATTCCAGTTAGCCTAGATATATGTATTTAAATCTGAACCTAACTTGATGATCTAAACCCAATGAAACACTTGCAGCGGCATTAGGATTTTTAGCTTCTTCGCCTGCAGCTTTCTCTAGCACCGAAAACCTGTTCTGGAATTTCCCAGCCCTCTGGAATGGATTTCTAGGGCATGCGGCGGCTAGAGAAAGGATGGGATATTGCTTCCCTCCTACTTGCCCTTGCAGAAGCTGCTTCCATGGGCAGAGTGACAAAGAGGATACTAGCTATATGTTTTAGAACATGCAGCAAATTATCTTTTTATGTATATAGGTAATGAATTTTTTTATTGTTCTTGAATAACAGAATTATTTCATTTTGTTTTTTAACATATGTGTGCTAAAAGCTTCCCAGTTAGTCTTCAGAATAAAAATATTTTTTGCTTTATGAAAAAGATATTCTCATTAATCTTGGATGCTTCCAACATTTCCAAATCATTTTTTGGGCATCTTTAATTGTGCCAATACATTTTTCAGTTATTTTTGCATGACACAGCTTATCTGTGGTCATTCCTATCTTCAGTAGTAATTTATTTAATGTCCAATTTTTATTAACTGCTGATTTGGAAAGCTGTTATTTCTCTTGTGAGAGGACTGTGATCTGCAGATAAGGATACTTTAATTTTTGAATTAACTATTTATTTCAGATTAAATCTAAATAAATTATTGAGAAGCTGTCACCGGGAAGAGAAAAAAGTGTGCTAAGTGTTATCAGAGTTATATTACCAATTAATATTTGTTTCTACAAAACTATTTCAGACTATGAGTTAAATCTTGAGGAAAGTTTCCCACTCTTTGTTAGTGACATCAATACATTCTATCATAAACATTTCTTATTATTGTAGCTAGAATATGCACCTATTTTATACCTACTCTAGATCTACAATTTCTATAATTAAATTGCAATTCCCCTGGTTCTGAAAGGTCACTATGAGACCAAAACATGGCCCAAGGTGTTTGTACTCAATTAACTCAATATGGAGAGAGGAGAATTTTGCCATTCCCAGTAGGCACAGGCAAAAGCAAACTGCTGCCGCCTATCCTATCCTGTGTCTTTTTCCTCATTAATACTTTTACCATGTTGACACACCTTGATGTTGCTTGGCCACATGTGCTCCAGTTTTCGTCTGTGAAATGTTGGAGGGCACTCTAGGACCTGAATACCCTAAAGGCACCAAGTCCTGTCTGGTCATGGAAGCTTAGCAGGGTCAGCTCTGGTTAGCACTTGGATGGGAGACCATCAATAAATACCAGGTGCTGTAGGCACAGAGGAAGGAAATGGCAAAATCACCTCTGCGTGAGAAAACCCTATGAAATTCAAGGGGTTGTCATGAGTCAAAAGGGAATTTGAAGGCACATATACACAGATGCACGAATTTATTTTTATCAACCTTTTCACATGGGTGAGGGAGACGGTATTTTTAAAGCAACTTGACCTAATGTGCATCCTAGACTAGTGAAGTTGAGATTGTTCTCAAAAATTGCAGATGAAAAGAGATATATTAAGGAAGCATTCATTATTATTAGGTTGATCTGTTTGAATATTCTGTTAGAAAAGTCTTTGTTATTTGTCAATGCATACAAAGTTTTAAATGATCTTCCTACAACTTGGAATGTAGCTGCTCATCAGTGTCACTGGCTCCTGTATGCTCTTACTGTAGCTAAAAGACTGGAAAGGTGGAAAAACAAATATCCACTTTCCATCATTCAGCGGTCAGAAGATCTTACTGGTTTAGACACATATAAACACATGTTCTATAGACGTCAGTTCCAAATTATAGGATATTTGGTCAGTTTATATCAAAGTACATGTCCACATTCATATCTTATTCATTGTTGCCTGTGTATAAGTCAGAAATTGTGAAAATATCTGGATCTTTCAGAGCCAAAATGAGGAATGGGGAGAAACTCAGAAGGACTGGTGGATACACAAGGGGGTTTCACTGCCTTTGTTGGACACTGGGGAAACTTTTGGGGGGCTGGACAACAAGGTCCAGATTCCTAGCCTCTGCCATGGGCATCAGGGAATAGATTGCTACTTTCAGCATGAGTAGAACATGGAGCATGTACAGGAAGTCATGTTAGGCTCATTTACAATAAAGACTTTTCTCTTAGGAGTGCCTCTTTTCCATCCTTGTTTGTGCCCTGCCCACTTGGTACACTAGCAATATTTCTCCTATTTCCTGGAAGAAGGAAGGAGAGGGCTCTGGTGAAAAGCAGAACTGAAGGAGGTTGCACAGCAGACCCATAGCAGCATTCCATAGCTGTTGATGGTTTGGCACCACCATTGGTGGTGATAGTGGCTACAAGGAGTATTACATAAAAGTAGGGACTCTCTCCCCCACTCAAGGGTGGAACACAGGGACCAAATTCTTAATATGATGAAAAAAATTTTCTGAATTATTCAGAAGACTGTATACTGTGGTGCTCCCTAAATCTCAGCATTAACTGTTTTGTTACTTGGAAGTTTACCTGTGGCCTTACAGCTATGTTACTGAAATAAAATAATGGCAGGATGGTGAGATGGAACTTCACTGTACACTGTGGATGCTATGGTTCAGGCAAGCAATGACCTAATGTCATTGCTCAACAGGGTAAGGAAGCCTTGCCTGCAGTTTTCACAGTCTTCCATCCTGGGCTAAAGGGAGTTTGCTACACATTTCTCCTTCCTTGTTCTTTTGCTGCATAATTGTGGCCTTGGTAAATCAAATTAACTTGTGCTTTACTTCTTTATTTCCCCTTCCAGCTATAAGAAAGTTCTGGTAGGGAAGAGCCAAATGGCAGTTGGTCCTAAGTCAACTGATGCAGGAGGTCTTGCTGCTTCACTTCTTCAGTAGATGCCGCCGGGTTGCAGAGCTGTCTTAGTTAAATTACGAAGCAGGGCTGTCAAGTATAATTGAATACAGTGTCTATATGGTGACAACCGCCTCCCCTTAACGGAATGAATTTGCAAAGCACATTGTCCCAACTGTAATAAGTCAAAGTGAAGTCGTCAACATGCCCATTCAGGTTAAGAGCTTGCCTATGGCTCTGTGAAATATTGTACAGATATCCTGCAGTCAATGAAATGATACATCAGGCGACAGTTTGACACTGACAAAGAACCCGTGACTTGGGGAAGTGTTGGATACATAATTCACTGAACACATTTGAGATTTTGAGAAGAGGTGAGAAATTGGGCATTGGAACCACCTCTTCTAATTAGTTCATTCCTGTTCTGCTGTGCTATGAACTACTGCAAGAAACAGAGCTAATTGAAGAGGCAGCACTACCATACAGAGGACTTAGAAATATATAGAAGAAAGAAAAAAGTGTGATCCTGAATAAGGCCCATGTCTCCATGAAGATGACTGGAATATCATTGAACAAAAGAGTCTGAAAATGTCCAGTGGCTTAAAAGGCAATAAAATCCCTCCTTTCCTTTTGATGAGTTATGAATTGTTCTTCAGGAAAAGCAAATGATCACTTCTTCACTACATGTAATTATTTACGTTTTTAAATGACCTTGGTGATGGAATAAAATCAGCAGATCAGTGAAGACAGATTTATGTTAAAACATTCTACTGTGCTTTCCAGTTCTATGAATTTCTAAGGCAGCTTACATCTAAACCCTGTATTAAAAGACTTTGAAAAATGTAAAAACTTGGTCGCCTCAATTTAATTGGATGGTGGTAAAAACGAAAATTCATGCCGGAACAGTTATACAGTGAACCCGCTTTATCTGCTAGGGTTTGGTTCCAGGACCCCCTATGGATACCAAAATTCATGGATGCTCAAGTACAATGGTGTGGTAAAATGGCATTCCTTATATAAAATGGCAAAATAAGAGTTTGCTTTTTGGATTTATTTTATTTTGGAATATTTTCAAGCCGTGGTTGGTTGACTCCATGCATACAGAATCCTCAGATATGGAGGGCCAACTGTATCAGATTACAGACATACCTCAGTTAACAAAACTTTTGACAAAGAAGCTCTTTTTTCCCCCCAAAGTCTTTTTATGGCCATACAGCCTGTCTTCCTCCTTGTTTTCTATCTAGTTGAAAGTTGTTTTTTAGCAGCATTAACACCAGGAAGATGGTGAAGAAGGGTTGGGAAGATGATGAAGGGGTACTAGAGAAACACAAACTTTGGTGCCAAGTTGCAGCAGTGTTTCTGCAGGAAACAGTTCAAAAATGCTTCAACTGGGAAAGAATGGGATTCCGCTCTAACTAATCCTGCTGTAGCTGCCCGGGCCTACCTTACAACAAGGAAGATGAACATCAGCTACCCCCAGAATCCCTTACTGAGCATAGATGAATACCAAAACCAAGAGAAAAAGCGAGAACAGATTTGCCTGTCTCACCAGGGGTGTATAGCATGTTTAAAAAGCATAGTTCTCGACGTCTGGCCACCAAAATGGAAGTCATAATAAAAATAAAGGTGGGTGAAAGAAAATAAACAATCTCTGGGTGCGTTTTCAAGTAAATTTTCAAATGGCTTTTTCTTTTCACGTGCATATTTTTAGTTTGTAAAAAGTTTGCTGAAATATGTTGGATGGTTGCAACATGTTGAACTGCTCTTCTTTTTCATGAAATAGGAACCCATTCCTTTCCTGTCCATCGTTAATCACACCTCTAGTACCACCTTTTCTGGTAAAGAAGTAATGCCCAACAATTTTTCAACAATAATGGAGATGTAGTGGACTTTGGGGGACTAATGGTGTCAGGTAGCCCTCCATATTTTAGTAATGGGATCTGTAGTAGGAGTTAAGTAGTAGCTTGCTTGTAACAAGGTATGGGAACCAGGGACTGGGGTGCTTCAGAACACAAAGTAATGTCAAGGGACTGCATACAGTCCACACTTTGGCCATTTCTGCATTACAATGTTTTAACGCAATTATTCCATATGCATATTTTTGAGACAAGATACATTTTTTTAGAGAAAATTATAGCTGCCCGACTTACTGGGCAGGAAATTTGCACCTCGGGCCCGCATCACAGGGGGCTCCATGTTGCTTCTCTGGCGTTGATTGCTGCTTTTGCCTTCCCAGCAGCCTGCACGCCGCCCAGTTTGAACTCATTGGCTGTCTCTGCCTGGGCCAGAGCTGACTGCAGTCTTCCCTTTGGTCTGTGCAGAGGGTATTTAAGGGAGTTCCTGCCAGCCAGAGCTCACTTTGCTGTGGAGCGTCTGCCCTCCCACCTCCCCGTCTGGCAGGGCCAGCCTTTACTTTGCTGTTTTTTCTTGTCACAACTTTAGGTAGTGGCATGGGTCCAGGATCCAGGATCATGATTCCCAAGGCCTTCTGGCCTTAGTGACTAAGGGCAGGCCAGAGTTGCAGGGCTGGAAGCTGGTGTGCACTAGGAAGTAGGGCACACAGCCACTGCAACCCTCAGTGGTCAAGCGGATTTTGCAACAGTTTCAACGGATCAGGCTCATCGGTCAACAGACGGGTTGGCCGATGCCTGGATCTGAAACCATGCACATGCCAACTTTGTCACATCTGTAGCCAATAAAGTTGTGGCCTTTTCTTCCTCCAGTCTTGGTTTGTGTGTGATTCCTCCCTTCCACAGCCTCTTTAGCCCTGAGCACACAAATACATTTTAAAATATGTGTTGAAATACGCATTTCAATGCAAATTTTGTTTATGGTCCTAGTACAGAATAGTCTTATGGGTAAAGCACACAAAGCAAATTCTGGGAAATGGAAACAGATCAATTTTTTCCATCTCTACCTGCATTATATATAATATTTAAGAATATATTCCAGAATGACAATTACTGCTGAAAGGCCATTTTACTTCACTTCCTCTGTGACTCTTCGCTTTGATCTCCTTTTAACTAATCTCTTTCTTTTTCAGATGTTTCCCCTTTTGAAATTAAATGTGCCCATGCCAGACTTTTCAACAACTTTTCCATCCCGAATATGAAAATAGAATCTCAAGAAGGTTTTCTAAGCAAAAGTAAGCGTTACTAAGAGCTATCTGAGCTTTCCAGCTGCTGTCAACTTTTTAAATACTCCTGTAGTTAAAAGAAAACAGAAAAACAACTTCACTCATTGTAAAAAGGTTATTTAGGTTAGGTTGGCTGTTAATATATAAAAGAAGAATTATAATTACAACTCCGACTGTGCTTGTTCACTTAGCTGGGTGCCTCCACACACTCTTCTTCCTCTCAATCTGCAGTTTAATCGATCCTCTGAAGTATCTCAGATAAAGCTAATGCTGCCAGGAGCTAGCTGTATGCATTTATTTCTATACCTCACTGCTGCAGAGTTCACTTTAGTCCTGCATGGAAATAGAAGCTGGTGTTTCAAGCTCCCTTAATGCTTTCCTTCTCATTCTACCTAATCTCTCCCCCTACCCCTTGTATATCATAACTCCACTGCACTGAGCTAGTACTTGAGTATCGGACTCATTTTTAATTATGAGAGATTGAGGTGACTGCTTTCTTCATACCTCCTAACTTTTAACAACCTGAACCAAATATTACTGAGGAAAAACTGGTAAGGGGGAAAACAGCATCAGCTGTGCTGTGTAAATAATTAACCATACTATTCTTTTTGATTGCATTATTCAGAGAGAGAAATCTAATTTATCCGACACGACCATTAAATATTTCATGAAAGCTATCATACAGTTGTAAAATCAAATGTCCTCCTACTGCATTTCTCAGTGAGTCTGGCAGTCAAGAATAATTACATATGCCTTCAAGGGCCAGAAGGACCATATGTTTGCACCCACTCTGTCAGAATTGACACCCTCTAGCTGCACACTCATATCATTCCGGAAATATCAGAATCCTTCTAATTGCTAGCTGTTAAATGCTGAGGCAGTCAAAAACTCTAGTAACTTGTATTCCTTGACCTTAAGAGAGTACGTATTGTGCAGTGGGCCTTTTCACACTACACAGTTATAGCCATGTCATTCTACTTTAACTACTGTGGCTGCCTCCTATGGAATCCTGGGATATGTTGCTTTGTGCAACATTAGAGCTGTTTGGCAGAGAATTAGGAATAGCTCATAAAACTCCAAATATCAAGAATCCAAAGGACAGAACCATGACAGTTAAAGTAGTATTGAACCATTATAATTGTCTAGTGTGAAAGGGCCCGCATAAAATCTTCTTTAGTGGGAACAATGGGAGAGAATGTTGTTTGGTCAGTTTTTATTAAGGATTTACTCAAATTGGCAAACTTCTGTTTAGAATGAAAGAACTAGAGAAAAATATGTGAAGGGAAGAAATATCAAAAGCGATAGATTCATGTACCCATTTCTGGTATTTCTAGTGCCCAGTTTTTAAAAAGCTGAGTTTGATTTCTTGTACAAGCCTTCTCTACTTATTTGACAGGTTAGGGACTAGAACAATGTCAGAAAACAGAATTGGTTGAAAAGCAGAATCCATGCATTGTACCACGGGATTTACCAAGGCTCACTTGGGACCAACCGCAAACATGCTGCTTGCAAAATTTCTCACTGGCCTTTTTCCCTTCTCAGCTTGCTTTGCAAGCAGCACACACACAAGCAGTTACAAGCAAGCCTCCATAGGCAAGAAGAGCTGGTGAACAAGTGGAACTTCCATTTAATTAATGGCACTTGTCTTTAATTTAGAAGTGTCAAAAAGAGTGTGTCATCAGATAACATGACATAAAAAGATGGGGATATATTCAACTCTGGAGGTGTTAAATTCAGATGAGAATATGAAAATCTCAGTCTTGATATCATTTAGTTTATCCAAATGCAACATTTGTTTTCTTCCCATTCTTATTCCAGATTAGGTTGCTGGACTTTGTTTTCTTCCCATGCAAATTTTTAAATACGTTTTTTCCCTAACTGGCATGGTTATTTTGGTTTAGATTGAGTTTTCATCAGGCAATCCAAAAATAACCATGCCAGTTAGGCCAAAGGGGAAGGCTGCTTTACAGGTGAATAAACTCTGTGAAGGAAGGCACATCCCTGAGGTTGCAAGAGCTTCACAGGGCTGTTATTAACAGGGGATCTTGGAGGTCTGTCAAGTAGAGAGTCACCATAAGTTAAGTCAAAGCTGACCTGACAGCAATTAACAAGAACAGATAGTTATTTCATACAACTTACCTAATGGAGGCCATTTTTCCACGCTGACAGAAGCATGGTCCTAGAGGTTTGCTTGTTTTTTACAACTATGTTCATTTTAGCCATTTCCTTTTAAAATATGTCCTTTGTTTTGTACACACTTTATTTCTCAGAAATGCCCTCAACACCTCACAGATGTCCAAACGCTCAAGGCAAGGTACAGCATTTCGTCAGAACAAGCTTCCAGAGATGTGAAAATGTTACATTCATCCAGACTGCCAAATCAAATAAAATGTATTATCATCCCCAAATTAGAGCTGTCAGTTGTTTTTCTGAGGGGATCCTCCTCATCTTTAATACCTACAGGGCAACAGCAATATAACATGCTAGGAATTGCTCCATCCATTGGATTTGGCTAGTGGTGATGGGAGAGAAATTCATTTCCATTCATTTTGGATGAAAAGGTACAAGCAGTCACATATTTCTTCCTGGGTAAGACTCAGGGAACTCAAGACTTAACAAATATGATAGTGAAAGCAAAACTCAGATTTACTCGTACTTGACTGGTACAGAATTGTTGAGTCTTACAGTGATGTTGCACCTTTAGCTTAGCCCATATCTCAATAAATCAGGGGTAGGTAAAGTGTGCCTCTCCAAATGTTGCTGGATTGCAAATCCCAGTAGTCCTATCCAATAAAGTGAATGGTGAAGAATGATGGGAGTTACAGTCCTATAACATTGGGAGGGGTACTCTTTCCTCAGCCTGCAGAAAGTGGCCCATAATTTGTTACCAGTCTGGGGCAGAATCCTAGCTGACTACTCTAAAGAGTAAAGAGGAAATCCCATGAGGATTAAACAGAGATAAAGCAATTGGTATTTGATTGGGCCAGCAACACTTTTTAAAAATAGTGGCTCATGCTCAGTTTTATTGCCTTTTCCCATCATTAGTCTCCTCCACCCCTTGTTCATATCAGGCATCAAGAGTTTTTGGTTTTCTTTCAGCATAGAAATTCATGTACTTTTAAACATGTCCATTTTTCCTAATATATGCATGCTTTTTTGCCATGGATGGAAATGTGTTTACGTTTATTTTTTCAATTATATGCATTTATAGCCATTCAGTTTAGCAAAAAAAAAAAATACATACCTGCTTTTATCTGATTTCTCCCAAATACACTGCAAACCTCACAAATGTGCACATTTCCAGGGAAAGGTACACTTTGTCTAATGAGAGATCTCAAGAAGTACAAAATGGAAGCTTTCATTAAGCCCAACAGCTTTGTTCCATGCCTTTCTAGGAAAAGGGCCCTGCTTAAGGCAACCAAAAGTCTTAGGCCAGCATTGCGGAGAAACTTGTTAGGTCAGTGATTCATCTCATTACAGTGCTTGGAAACGAGCAAGATAGAAATGTTCTATGAAGTAGAAAACATTTGTGCCCTTTTCTGTACCTTGCCAGACTACTCCCCATCTCCAAGCACGCGGAGTACTCCTGGTTGGTTGGTTGGTTGTTTTTTTCCATTTATTCACTTCTTCAATTTCCATCCTCCCACTGCACTCTGAACAGCATGACCACATAGTGTTCTGCTTCTTTCATATGTAGCCCATCCTTCAGAAAAGACTGGTATCAAGCAAAACTGACAGTTTCAAGCATAACATTGTCATTTTAGGTCAGCAGGGTTCCCTTCTTTCTACTTCTTTTGCTGTTCCTCTCTGCATCTTTTTTAAGTTTTCAACAGCTAGCTTCTCATTTCCACCATGCCACTGAGTTGACTAGATGCCTCTATACCATGCCATGTTTTGAAGCTGCATGAAAACCATCTCCTTGACAAGGATTAATCCATGACCTCACAGCAACCATAGGCCGTGAAAAGCATGCCAATGCAGTTGTTATTTCTGGAATTTCCATCTATAGAACAATCAAATTCAGTCTATTTGCATTTTTTTTCATTGGTGTTCCTTTTCCTGTTAGATTTTAAAAAAAAAAACTCAGCTCTAAAGAACAGGGCTTAGCAGGGCTAAAAGTAGATGAGGACAGTTGCCTAAGTTGCCACTTATGGGGAAGGGAGTGCTAATTACCGTTTCTATGTATGCTCCCACTGCATGCCTACCTACCCCAGTTCAAGTGCAATGAGGGCAACTCCTCAGTCATCCAAAGGCAGACTGGGATAGAGCATTTTTAATGTTACAGTGGACTCCAGAGAAAAGAAAAATGGGTGAGGGGAATACTAAAGGGGAGAATCTTAGCAATGCCAGCAGGCATGGAATGCTAGCACTATATTCAACACAATGGTCCTTTCCACAGGACATTGTCATCCCACACTGGGGATGGGAGAAGGATGGGACCCATTAAACAGTTCTGCATGACATCATTCGGGTCCCGTCCTTCTCCTGTCCCCAGGCAGCATGCTCACACAGTAAATCATTGTCAGGTTTTCCCTGTCAATGATCAGTGATTATTCCATCATCCCGCCACCCGCCTGCACTTACCTGGTTTGCAAAGGTCCTGGAAGCACAATGGCTGCACCCCCTGCCCCAGCGCAGCCTGAAACAGTACTCACCTGCACTGCAGAAGGAAGGAAGAGGTGGTGCCACCATGCTTCCTCCATTTAAAGAGGCAGTGAGGGGGGAGCATTCCTGTCTTACTCTCTTCCCAGGAGAGACAACACCAGGATCTACACCAGATGTCTCCAGAACAGGGTAAGCTGTGGAAAGGGCCTCAGTTATGCCACATACTGCACACAAATTGATGTGTATTAGTGGTCAAAAGAAGAGTAGAAAATGGTAGTGATGGCATCATCTCCACTCAGGAGGTAAGAGTTTTCTTATGTGACAGTCCAAATCTCTACCACCCTTCAATTCCAGCTATTTGCTTTTGTATCCTTTTTTCTTTCTTTCTTCCTTCCTTCCAAGAGAGAGGGCTTGTTTTCTGATGCTGTTTGAGTTTGAACTTCTACTACCACTAAGCAGACAACACCATACCCTCCAACTGTCCCAGTTTTGCAGGGAGAGTCCTGGTTAATCCTCTGTTCCATTTTTTCAGCTGCTTTTAGAATGTCCCACTTGTCCCTACTCCTCCTCCTTTCCCCCCTTAGAGAAGTGCCTTAGGGCCTATTCCACTTGCTGCAAACTATGTTCAAAGTGCAAAAGTAGTTTGCACTCAGTTAACTCTGGGAGGAGGAGAGGAGCAGGGTAGACTCTTGCCCTTTTCTGTAAATTCAGGGAAAAACAAATTGCTGCAGCTTGTGCACTCCTCTTCATTAATAACTTTTGCTTGCTTGCTGCTCTGCACCTGGTGGACTGCTGCCTTCTCTGGACATCTGCACTCTCTGCAGAACCAGGCCCGAGGTACTCAGCCAGCTACTGGCTAGTAAGCTAGAACAGTGGTTCTTAAACTTTTTTTTACTGGAGACCCCTGTAAATATCATTTGTAGCTGAGGACCCCAAGACTTAACTCAAGATTTAAAATTTTAAATTTAGATTTAAATATTCAATTATTTATTTAAATATTTGAATATTTATTTATTAAAGGCTTCTGGAGACTAAGGCCATTTCCGCACGGGCTAATAGAAACGGTGCAGAGCGTCCTCCAGGGAGGACGTCTGCACCTGGGAGCGGACTGGGACAGACCTATTTAACATAGATCCGCACCTCAGCCCGCTCCGGAATGACCCCAAGTGGTCATCGAGCGTGCTTTTGAAAGACCGCTTAAAACAGGTCTTTCAAAAGCACGGAGCGCACCATTCCATGCCCGCTCTCCGGTGCAGATTTGCAGGCTCGCATCAGTGCGAGCCTGCGATCTGCCAGAGCGGGCTTTAGGCTGGCGAGCTTCAGCGGTTGGTGAAGAGCCTCAACCAACCAGAAGCCACCGTTTTCATCCCCGGAGCAGTGCGGAGTGACAAGCACACGCTGCTCCGGAGCACCACAGACCAGACCAGGGAGCCAAGAAGTCTGGTAGGTAGCAGCACGGGGCGATTCCCTCGCCCCGTGTGGAAATGGCCTAAGATTCAAGTTCCCACTCAGACATTGGGTGATCTTGGGCAGGTTACATTCTCATAGCCTCAAACCCCTCCATTCCTGCCAAAAAACAAAAAGCCCTGTGATAGGTTCACCTTAGGATTGCCATTAGTCAGAAGTGACTGGAAGACACACAACAACAAAGTGCCATTGACAGGGGGAGATTCTTTCTATCCATCACGTCTCTCCCCTTTGAAAACTGGCTTGTGGTGACCCTAAGGCAAACCTATGATGGGGGTTTTCTTCACAAGATTTGCTGCCTTTGGCTTTATCTGAGGTTGAGAGAATGTGACTTGCCTGAGATCTTGTCTGAGCACTTTACCTGATCAAAATATTAAGAGACTATTGTGACTCCCACTAATGCTTTCTCATCTAAAGTTAAAGCAATCAAGCCGTTCTGGACTCCTTTGTCAGTTTTGTGGGAAAGCCATTTTCACTTTGTCCATGTGCCCTCCCTCAGGGCATGAAATAGGGTATAAAAACCATAGCTCCAATCCCAGTAATTAGTAGTACTTGGACATAATACATGGTACCCAGACCTCTGCTCATTCTTGCTACCCTCAGATGAGCAGTCTGAGGCACGCCACTTCAATCTTCTGCTTTAGGATTGGTAATTATCACCCTTTCCATCCAATTTCTCTCTATCCAATCTTTCTTGTTTCATTTTCCAATATGTTGTATGGTTCTTGAGAGTCCGACTTCTTGTGTGTTTGCTAATTCCCAATAAAATACTCTGTTTAACCTTTTAACTGGAGTCATCTGTGCAGTTAGTACTGGTATACACTGGTGAAAAGACCATTACCTTCCTCTCATTAATTCCCCAAATGCTTGGAGATGCTGGTACAGCTGGTGGACCTCAAGGTCCCCCAACTTTTAGCATAACATCTGTTCAAAAACTTCCAAAGAAGGAGACTCCATCACACTCCAAAGCAACATATTCCACTGTTGAACTGCTCTTACCATCAGGAAGTTCTCTAGGTGCGTACTGAGGTGCACATATACTATTTTTGCACACACACATATACAATGAGAGATTAACAGAACTGAAAAATACAATCAAAGCATTTCCTTTTCTATCTTTTTCTATTGCTAAAGATGAAATTGAACTATATTCAAGGTGGTGGTCTAGAACACTCTTATTTCCAGCATTCTGTAGTAGATGAGGGTATTATCCTCTAAGTTGTGGTCATGTGGTGTTAGGGTCTCCAAAAATTCTCCCTTTTATCCAAAAGGTCTGAAGGAGAAATGGGAGACTTCAACTATACTGATATTTGTTGGAAATCAAACTCTGACAAGAATATAAGGTCAAACACATTCCTCACTTGCCTTGCAGGCAATTTAATAGTCCAGAAGGTAGAGGAGGGAACAAGGGGGACAGCTATTTTAGATCTGATCCTAACCAACAATGATGACTGGCTAATGGGGCGGAGGTGGTGGGATCCTTAGGTGGGAGTGACCATGTTCTCCTGGAGTTTATTATGCAGCAGAAAGGGTAGCCAAGCATAGTCAGACACGTATTCTAGATTTTAAGAAAGCTGATTTCAGTAAGCTTAGGGAAATACTGAGAATGATCCCATGGTCAGGAATAGTAAAAGAGAAGGAAGTTCATAATGGACAGGAGTTTCTTAAAAGTGAGATATTGAAGAAACAATTTCGAATAACTGCAAGATGGAGGAAAAATGGGAACTAGCTACTCCTCCTAATTTGGTGTTATTTCCAGATTTGATAAGAATGCCCTCTATTCTCTCATCTAAATCATTTATAAAGACGTTGAATGGCACTGGGACCAGGACAGAAGGTAAAGAGGTAGCATTATAGCTATATTTCAATATTTGAAGGGATGTCATGTGGAAGATGGAGCAACCTTGTTCTCTGCTGCTGCAGAGACTAGGACACAGAACAATGGCTTCAAACTTCAGGAAAAGAGATTCCACCTAAACATCAGGAAGAACATCCTGACAGTAAGAGCAATTCTACAGTGGAATACAGTGCCTTAGGGTGTGGTGGAGTCTCATTCTTTTGAAGCTTTATATAGAAAATGGATGGTCATCTGTTTGGAATGCTTTGATTGTGTATTCCTACATGGTGTGGGTTGGACTTGGTGGCCTTTGTGGTCTCTTCCACATCTATGATTCTTTGATTCTATTACTCCACTGAGGTGACACTCCAGCACTGATATGCCTGGTGAAATCTAGCTATGATGATTGATCTACAGTAGCTTTTCATATTTCAATACTAAGAACAGAGTTATTCAGGCCTACCTTGAAACAGAGAAATTTCACAGGGATGGCTTCTCGCTGCACCATCAAAATTGTTATAATTTACACATTGATTAACAGTAAGGGGGCCTTTCAACAACTAGAACTTTGAAAATCTGGTAAACTCTTTTCTATGAAAAACCAAGAATGTGAAAACCTAAACCCTTTTCACACCTTACCTTTTCGCGGTGCTGGGGTGCGAGCAGGCTCCGGGGAGAGGCTCTCGCGTCCAGGGTCCTTCAGCTCCGCACGAGCTTCCTGCTTGTGTGAGAGCCCTGCCTCTTCCTTTCGCAATGCAGCCTGGGACCTTCCCAGGCTGCACTGGACAGGAAGCGCAACCGGCCCGGTTCCTGAGGCTCTGCACACAAGGTAAGTGCGTGTGGTCCCCCGAAGCGATGCACAACCGCGCACCATTTTCAGCTTCAAGCCAAAAATGAAAAAATGCATGAGCAGTCCCTGCCAGGCCCTGGAGCATTGCACAAATGTGAGCGCATCATTTGGACCACTCCTCACCTGTGCGTGATCCTCGAGGGGCCCTTTCGCATCAAAAATGCCGTGCGAAAAGGGCCCTAGTTTTCACTAATTTCTAATGCCTTTCTGCAGTTGAGGATTCCAACGCACGTTTTTGTAAATTATTCTACTTAATTGATCACTGTGTCTTACTGTGATTATTTAATATTTTTTATGATATTGTATTTCTATATTTGTGCGAATAGCTTTATCCATACTGATATATACCACATTGGAACCTGTTTAATGAGGGGCAGCTAGGGAATATTAGGCTTGAAATAAATACATACAGAGACTGTTTTTTCTGATTAAATTTGTAGGAATTTTGATCCAATACTTGAATACAAATAAGTTTTAAAGATAAATCTTTGCTTCAGTGCCACCATATGTATTATAAGGAGAAGGATTCTTCCCATTATAGAACAAATTATGATCTTTTAAATAGATTCATACTCTGTGTGTATCAGCATAGAGAGACTGGCAATTTAAATTGTGGTCATCAATCTTTCCTGTCCACTTGCATTTCAATAGATTGTAGACTATACGTCTTAAAAACCATATAAAGCTGAATGCACAGCTGATGAGTTACCAGTGAATATTTCTCACACTTGGTGGTGTAAGATTGTGTCAGTGCACAGGTAATGCATAGGCTATGTCGTTCTTGTCTTCCTTTGAAATTCCTCAGATGCTTTGCCATCATTGGATCACCCACATTCCTTCTCAATTTCACTTTGTAAGAAATTTCTTTCACCAAAATTCTGTAATAAAGAAGGCTGAAACCCACACCAAGCCATTGATATAGGATGGACCCTAATCATAGAACTGGAGGAGACGCAGAAGAGCCATCCAGTCCAACCCCTTGCCATACAGACATACACCATCAAAGCATTCCCAACAGATGGCCAGCTAGCCTCTGCAGATGGCCATCCAGCCTCTGAATCAAATCACAGGCCTGTAAAAGTTTGTCAGGTTCTTTTTGGACTACTAGTAGCCCTATGCTGGCTGGGAGATTCTGTGAGCTGTAATGCACAAAAAAGAATGTATTTTCAGAGCATTGGATAAAATTCAGATTGCTGACTAAATCCACTTGAGCAGCAATCTGCTGTGTGCAATTTAAAACTTGACATAAATGCAGATTGTTTTCATTTTCTTTTAGTGTACCCAACATGTAGTGTAGCCAAGTGCAGCTGCAATACCCAAGCTAACAACTGAAAGCAAAGGCAATTTGAATTCCAACCTAGTCAAGAGCGACTGACTCATTCTGTAACCTTGGAAACTGGTTACTGATGATATTTGTCTCAGGCAGCCAAGTTGTTAACTGGAAAACCAGGACAAGGGAAGGGGGTTGAGGGAAAAGGAATTTTAAAAGTCTTAACACTACATCAGTCTTAACACTACATCAGTAGTGTCTTAACACTACATCAGACTGTAAGCTTCTGAGGTAAATGTATCCCAAAAAGCAGGTGAGCCAGATCCCCAAATGGCATGAATCAGTAACATTACATTGAATTTAAAATAGTTTAAGAAGATTACTATTTAGATTCCAGCTGGCTGACTGGATTTAACAGTCTTTCTAAAGAGTGTAGCTGAGAGCTTACTTCTCTCTGTACAAAGCCAACCAGCTTGTGGGGGAAACAAGATATTTGACATAGGTATGGGTCTCAGGAGGATCATCTCCTGTTACTTCTGTGAAAACAACAGGAGAAACAGGGGATAGGATAAAAACAGTGGCTTGTATCCAGTGTCAGGCTAGGATACGGCTGCTGGTACAATATGACATCCCTCCCAACACCTCTCCTAGAGTACCTGTATGGAGCAGGTTTTGAGGCTGCACGGCACAGCGACAGAAAGACAGTCAGAAACACCCTTCTGACACTTGAGATACACAATCAGGAAGAATAACATAGTTGTGAGAATTTTGTGCAGTTTTTGTCCCATATTCACACATCCCAAAGTGTTTTGGGAAATCATTCAGTGTGGAAATACACGTGGGCTTTTTTGCTATGAGAACTGTAGAGGTTTGCACCACCAAAAAAAAAAAGTTTTCAGATAGTATTTTGTTTTGGTGTAAGGTTTTTTGTTTGTTTTTTGTTTTGTTTTTGATGAAAGGCCTTTGTTGTATAAGATTATCATTGTGTAATATTTCTTTCATTTTTTTTTCATAGAGAACAGCAATTTTGCAAAAAAAAACCTATGGT
Organism: Cyclura pinguis; assembly: GCA_030412105.1. Lineage (NCBI taxonomy): Eukaryota > Metazoa > Chordata > Lepidosauria > Squamata > Iguanidae > Cyclura > Cyclura pinguis. Next base: position 63,036,655 of record CM059599.1, read on the forward strand.
ATATTTTTGGTTTTGTTGTGTAAGATGGCTTTTATCCGCTCAAGATTTCTGTTGTGCAAAATTTCTGTTATGCGCATGCAGACACACACACGGACACAATCTTTGTTTCCAGACAAGCCCATGTTTCTTGTGTTTCTTTGGCACATGTTTCATTGCTGTTTCTTGTCGGCAAGACAGCAATCTTGCACAAAAACTATGTGCGCCTGTCTGGAAACAGACATGGTATGTGTGCACGCGCACACAAACATGTGCACACATGCATACAAAAGCCCACAATTCCCATGCAAAATGAGATGTATTTCTGTAAAGAATACCTTCCTGAAACACTTTGAGATGTGTGAATAGCAAATGAGTACTGTATAGAAATATTGTTTTCCTCCACAGTGGGGGTAAACTGAAAATTACTCATCTTTACTTGCAAGGACCAAATATACAAATATTAGCATCCCTAGCATGGGGAAGTAAAGGGGAGTGCCTCCTCTTGGTTCTACCAATTTAAGCATTTCCATCAATAGAAGAACTCTATGAATGGAATGTACCTCAATGATGGCAAGAGACAGGGGGCTGCCTATAACTGATCAGAGCCTATCCATCTGCAGCCTGAGGGGGAAATTAACAAAATTTAAGCCCCGTAGTTCCTTAGTCCCAGTAGTGGGTATTATGGATAGCCAGCTGGACAAATAACTGGGTGGACAATTTGAATGGAATTCACGAATGGCCCTCCCTGATCACTATGAACCCCATTCTTCCTCCCATCCACCCCAATAGAACCTGTCCTGCAAATAATACTTTTCCCTCCCCAGCCTGTCATATAGGGCTGTTTCAGTTGGGGAAAATGTTTCAGGAGGTTGAGATGTTTCCTGCTCCAGTCCTCAGGCTTTTCTGAGAGATGATCCAAGTGGTGTTTCTGTTGTCTCACACTATTTTCTGCCAGTTCCCAACACCAGGTACAACACTTTATTCCACCCTAGAGTAGGTTTCTTTTAAAATTGTATGGTCTGTTAAAACAAAAAAAGTCTTGTTCTCTTCTCCTCTTTTGTTACTATTTTCTTCATTTTAGAGTTACAGTGCATCAATAAAATGTTGCCTTGAGAATCATGATCATAATTCTCATTTTTTGAAAATAGAAAGTTTTGAAATATTTTGAAAACATTTTGAAAAAAAATTGCCTTCAAATCACAGGATCTCTGAAGCAAAACATGTATGCCTCATTTTTTAAAAAAATTGGAGAGGCCCCAGTGCAGATCCAAAAAATCACTATAATCACTATATCACTATAATCAACCTCCTAAAGGAATGAAACAAGTGAATACAGAGGCCATGACAGCAGATAACACCCAGCAAAACCCAAGGACTGGATAGCAGTACATGTGAAAGGGATCTAGGAGTCTTGGTAGATCACAAGCTGAACATGAGTCAGCAGTGTTTGCAGCAGCCAAGAAAGCCAACGCGATTCTTGGTTGCATCCATAGGAGTATGGTGTCTAAATTGAGGGAGGTAATGGTACCTCTCTGTTCTGCTTTGCTTAGCCCTCATCTGGAATACTGTGTCCAGTTCTGGGTACCTCAGTTCAAGAAGGATATCGACAAGTGGAATGTGCCCAGAGGAGGGTAATCAAAATGGTGAAGGGTCTGGAAGCCATGCCTTATGAGAAATGGCTTAAGGAGCGGGAGATGTTTAGTCTGCAGAAGAGAAGGTTAAGAGGGGACATGATAGCCATGTTTAAATATTTGAAGGAATGTCATGGAGGGAGTGGGCTTGTTTTCCGCTGCTCCAGAGACTAGGACAAAGAGCAATGGAAAGGGGATTCTACCTGAACCTCAGGAAGAACTTCCTAATGGTCAGAGCTGTCCGGTAGAGGAATATGCTGCCTCAGAGTGTGGTAGAGTCTCCTTCTTTGGAGATTTTTAAGCAGAGGATGGATGGCCATCTGTCGGAAATGCTTTGATGTGTATTCCTGTATAGCAGGGGGCTGGACTGGACGGCCCTTGTGGTCTCTTCCAACTCTATGATTTTATGATTCTATGACTTACACTGCAAAAACTCACACTTCTTTTAACTAGTCAGGAACCCAATCAGTAATGGCTTAATGCTTCTTGATTTCACTCTAAATATTGCTAAATAGCCCTCAGTGCTTAGAAACAAACAGAGCTTGGGAAAGTTACTTTTGGGGATGACGACACCCAGAATCCCTCAGTTATCATGCTGGCTGGGCGATATTATATACTGGCATCCCAAAAAAATAACTTTCCAAAGCTCTGCAAGCAAACACAGACAATGATCATTTCTGCACTACACTGTTACTGTGCTATTATTCCACTTTCAACATTCTATGGAATCCTGGGCTTTGCAGTTTAGGGAGGGGCATTTAGAATTCTCAGCCAGAGAGCTCTTTGACTTCAGTAAACTACAAATCCCAAAATTCCACAGGATGTTGAAAGTGGAATAATAGCACTATAACAGTGTGGTACAGAAATGGCCAATCACGTGTACACACAGGAATAGATAGTTCAGCCAAACTCTCTTTTCAAACAAAATAGTTTATTGAGAAAGGATTCAGTCGCCTGAAACTTTATTTTTAACTAAGAGCTTTGGCAACTGCAGCCTAGCACAACTGCCTTCCTCGTTCCACCCTCTGTTTCCACTCTCCATCTACACCACAATCATGCTGATACCCTAGCTGGAGGCCTACACTTATACAATGCCATTGCCTACTCAAGCTGGAGACTACATTAACATGCAAGGGAATGTATATACAAAACCACCTATGGAATATCTATCAAATCTCACTCCATCTCTGCTCAGCCATAACTAATGTGTCTCCTGGGCAAGAGAGGCACATTAACACCTAATGAAATATCAGTGAAATGCCAAACTGGCAGGCAACTTCAGAGTGCCCTGTAGAAAATGTTTGTACTCACTCTGCAGCTTTTCCATCCCAGGGACTGAGGTAATGTGTCTTGTGTATCTTATTCTGTAACACTGCATAATTCTAAGCACAACCTTGAGATCAAAACTGGGAGGCAAGGAGCTGGAAAGCTGCCCAGACTGGTCTCTGAAGGAGCCCCATCCTACTTAGCAATTGCTTAGCCAGTAATATATGACTACTGTGGGCTTGAGAATTAGGAGGTGTGTGGAGTGAATACTGTAGTGCAGATCTGTCTCTCCCTTTTTAGTAGATATATTTCCCTTGACAAAGAGCTGAGTGTGGCTGGAAATATACTGTGGTCTGTGTCTGTGTGTCTGTATATGTCTGACAGAGAGATAAATTACCATAGTGTCTCTTTTGATTTTAACAAGGAATTAAACTTTAGATTGACTAAATCCAGTCTTAGTCCTACTTAATAGAAAGTCCAATGAAATGAATGGGATTTATTAGTCACCACTAATTTACTGCCCACCGATTTCAGCAGGTTTGCTCCAGATAAGACTAACACTGGATTTACATCTTATAAAAATGTGTTATTTTATTTTACACACAAGAACAGAAAACAAACCAACAAACTGAATAAAACACAAATGACAAAATCAAAACATGATCCACAGTCAGAACGATGTTCCACTTTGTTTCAATGAGAAACAGAGGGAAACAACAATTAGAATCTTGAATCATTCCCATTCATACTACAATGTATAATTATCAAGTCTTCAAGTTTATACATATTGTATGAATTGGACTTATTATTCACAGCTAATCTATCTCCCACTGATTTCACTGAGTCTACTTTAGGTAAGACAATCCCTGAATTTACCTCTTGGTGACAGAGAATCAAACTAAACCTTTGCTTGCAGCAAATAAATAAATAAATAAATAAATAAATGCACGCGCGCACACGCACGTGCGTGCACACACACACACACACTATTCAGGTGTTCATGAAGAACATCCACATAAGGAGAGGACCATGCTAACTCTGAGTCCTCTCTCTATCACTGCTTTGTTTGCGATGAAGTCTTTATACGCATGAGGTTCTCTGCATGAGCAAGAACACAGAGAAATTTGGGTTCTTGATCAAATGAAGCAACCACTAGAGTAGAATGGACTTTCTTTGGCCTTGTCACTTTTGCGTGAACAAAGCAAAGATAGAGTGGGGCTTGGCTAGGATGCTGTCGTCCTCATTTGTTTCAACAATATGCTTCACAATCACCTGTATAAGGTTATACTTATCAGTTGCATTTTTTCTTCACTTCCGTTTTATAGTTTTGAAATTGTATTTTATTTTTAGACACTCCCCTCCACATAAGAGCAGGGGAGTTTTAATACCTCCCTCCTCCATGCAACATTTCAAAAGCACTCCCACATTCACATACCCTACAGAATGTATGGAAAAGTCCCAGTTGCTAACTGCCACAGCTCATATTGGCTGGGAGTTTCTGAGAGTCTTAGTCCAAATGACTAATTTCTTCAAGCTCTGCTTTGGAATCCTACAAGTTTTTTCTTTGAGTGAGAGACAGGGACAACCTGAGACATTTTGCTATGCCATTATTTTGGCACATGAGGCAAGAATAATTTAAATAGCTTACCACTTGCTACCCTTTCATGACATCCAAAATCAGCTGCTTGAAGTACCTGCTGCCCCCAATGTAGTGATAGAAAAAAATATGTTTTAGTTTTCCAGTTTCCCAAGTATCTACATAATTAAGGTTTTAACATATCTCATAAAATACACATCCCTTTGTGTTTTAGGATTTTTTATTTAAGTCATTGTTATGTAAATGTACAGGTATATGTGTTTGTAAGAGACAGACACCAGCTCCTAAAAAGAGAGATTCATCATTGCAAGATCTGCTGAGCTTCTGAAAATTTGTCTCTCACAACACACATCCTCTCTCTTCTTTGTTTATTTATTTCCAGAATGAGTCCCTCTCTCCACATCTGGTATTGTTTCTTTGATTATTTATTTGAACTATTTTTATGGAGCCTTTACTGGCAAATATTCCCCAAGGCAGCTCACAAAGTAAAACATTTAAACAAGAAATAATCAAATAGACTTAATTGTGTTTTCTTTACTTTTTCTCATAATTTGATTCATTTAGGCAACCAACTGCAGTGGCAAGGTATATCAATCACTGCCATTTTGGAAATGAACTACCCAGAAGGGTATTTTTAAGCGGTCATAAAATAATTACTTTCACTTCATAACGTGATCATTCCTTCATAAACTGCCCAATATTCTACTCTACTACATTCAGGTCTAGTATGTCATAATATTCAACTTCTATTTAGACTGAATCTTTCTTTGTTTCTTTTGTTTTGTCCCAAAATTCTCTCAGTATACTGTCATCTGGTGTAGGGTTGTAAAGTTTTTGATGGTATCTTAAGTTCTAACTTTAAATTGCTGTTTTGTTTTCCTCACCTATTATTAATAACAATATAGAAATCTGACCTAACCGTTATTCATGTGACACCCATTTGGCCTCTGTCTCGTACAATCCAATGCTTTCCTATTTTTCCATGTACAGAGGAACTAATTTGTGGCCACTTCCACACTACACTGTTATTGTGCTATTATTCCACTTTCAACAACCTGTGGAATTCTGGAGTCTGTAGTTTACTTTTCAATTTTCTTTTGCCTTACTGTTAATCTCCACAATAATTCTATATTGCTGAGAGATAGTCGTAACTCAAAGTCACTTGATAAGTTGTGTTATCCATCAGGGATTTGAACTTGGGCATCCCTGCTCCAGGTCCAACACTTCAAACATTACTATGTAGTGATAGTAAATAAGTTTTTTAAAAAAGGGGCAAGGTTGAGAAACAGTAGTAGAAAAATATGCAATTATTAATGTGCTGAATTCAAACGCTTAGAATGCAAACTCATACTACACGTACTTATAATAATTTGAATAACATGCAAGTTGGATGCCTGGATTAGTAGGGCTAGAATATGACAACACTAGGGCCCTTTTCGCACTCCGTTTCTAAACCGAAAGGGCCCCTTGAGCGTCGCGTAAATGGGAGGAGCGGTCCCCTCAAGAGCCGGATGCATAGCGGACACGCACCTTTTTATTCTCAGCTCTAAGCTGAAAATGGTGCGCAGTCGTGCAATGCTCCCGGGGCCTGCGTGCACTTACCTGCTGTGCGGTGCGTCAGGAGCCGGGCCGGTCACGCTTCCTGCCTCAGCGCTAGCCTACAATTCCCAGGTTGCGCTGCGGTAGGAAGGAGTGGGGCATTCGTGTGACGTTTGTGCGGAAGCCGATGCAGAACTCAAGCAGCAGGGAAGTGGCAGCGTTTCTGCTGAGGCTTTTCGCGCGACCACCACCCCCCACCTCCGCGAAAAGGTAAGGCGCGGAAAGGCCCTAGGAAAAGGAAACCAGTTTTGTCAATAGGGTTTTTGGATGGCTGGGAGGAGGATGGTAGCAGAGAGAGCTGAGAGTTCTGAGGGAGGTTATGAAATGATATAAAGTTATTTGAGGGCAGTTAGCATGTCTAAAAAGAAGGCTTGGGCCCTTTCCACAGCTTACCTGGGTCTGGGGTATCCCAGCATCATCCTGACCTCAGCTTTGCCAGGATGGGAGCATGGACGCCAACGCTCCCCTCTGCACCAGCTCACTCACTGCAAAAGGAAATGTATGGCTCCACCTCTTCCTGCCACAGCACAGTCAGGTACTGTCCCAGGCTGTTCTAGAACAGGAAGCACAGCCATTGCACTTCCAGGGCTTCTGCAGTTAAGGTAAATGCAGGCACACAGTGGGATGGTGGCGTGATTGCCAGTCATTGATGGGGAAAAGCCATTAACGATTGCAGTGCAATTGCTCCTTCTGGGGATGAGGGAAGGACGGGACCACGACAACATCATGCATAAGCATCATTGCAGTCCTGTCCTTCTCTCATTCCTATGGTGGATTGGGAGAGTAGAGCAGAAAGGGCCTTGGAGTAAAAACTTTTCTGGATGGGTCCTAGCCGTATCCATCCAGAGACACTGGAGCAGACAGGTCAACATGTTTGGCAGTGAGCTTTTGAGAGAACCCAATAGTTGATTTTCAGGAAAGGACATCTGAATTGGTGCTGTAACATAAAAAAGAAGTCATCTAGGGCCCTGTTATAGAATCCTATAGCATCCTATTCCTAGCATTTGAAGACACAGGTCAGCTTGAAGGAACATACACTCACATATGTGCACACCTAGATTTACTCATCCATAACTGTTCCATATTCATGATGACTACTTAATCTGTGACTTTCTCCTTCATAGAAATGATCTTTAATCTGTTTAGGCACTGAACAAATGAATATAGTGGGGTAGCTAGGCATGGGCTTAGACTGAGCAGGTAGACATTCTCAATTTTGATAGTTTGATTAGAACAGCAAGTCCTTTGCATAGACAAAAAATCTCCCACACCATCTTCTTCAGTGGCACAGAAGAGCTTCCAAATGAAACATCACAGTTCCTCTACTCCAAGGAACAATATACATTAGTGGCTGAAAAGAATTCCAGTGCAATTGAAAAACCTACAAAGCCATACTTTTTTAATAAGACCAGCTCTCCCATGTCCAATTGAGCAAAGAGTTTCAAAACACAGTGGCATAATTCCAGTTAAGAAGACATCATCCTTGTGTACTCAAACTTTGTTCTACCATATGATAACATTAGTGTTCATAGTACCCTTGAGTCATGTTAGTAACACCTTTTTCGTAGATTGGGAAGTACAAGCATGCTCCAGATGTTGTTGGACTGCAACTCCTGTTAGCCCTAGCTGATCTATATCATGATGAGAAAGCTTACGAGTTGCAGCCCAAAAATATGATGATGGCATGATTGATACTCAGGAGTAGGGAAAAGTAGGGAAAAGTGAAGCAGAAAGGCGGCAGCACATGATAGGTACAGTTCCAACTGGTAGCGAAATGAGAAAATATTTCAAAGGCTTCCTTGAAATTCTTGAATTGTGGTTACCTCTCTTTTGAAGAAAACTCTTTCATGCAGTCAACTCTCAGGAAGATAGTCTCTTTAAACAGGCAAACTCTCTTGAGAAAACTTCTGGAAAGAGGATCTCAAGAACTGAAATAGCCATTCACTGCCAACATTCATTTCTCCTGGGTTAGATTTTTTTTAATCAAAATATAATAGGCCTTTTATACCTCTTCAAGAATATAAATATATATGTCAGTGTATCCAAGGTTTACTTCAGCATATGCCATCATTAGGATCTTGGCCATTCATAATTTCTTGAGATAGATCAGTCAAATAATTTTATCCTGCATTCCAGCTCCACAATAGAATGCCTGATGCAGTTGCAAATTTCAACAGAATTGTTGAAATCAATGGACATAAAACAATATAAAAACAGATCCAAAAGCAGTGTTTCACTGAAGCTATTTTAAAGAATCAAACTTCATAGCCAGGAAAATAAATCATGGCTTTCCTCACTGGAAGGCATGTCTAGACAAAGAAGGTACCCTGACACAGAGCAATAATGTAATGATGCTGTGAAAAATTACATTTTTGGACCAGAACTCTCAGATTCTTCCAGTCAGTGTTATAGTTTCTGCTCTGGCTTTGAGCATGGCATTTACTTATTTCTTTTTACCACACACAGGGCACTTTCCCTGCCATTGCCATAAGAGCAAAACCCCACTTGTTCATAGAGCATTGCACTGATAGACCTTAGTCAATAATATAAAATAGGTATCATGCCAATGCCAAGTTCATAATAGTTTGCAAAACTTAGGTAGCTATTACCCAGACCACAGGAAACATTTATTGTTTAACATAAAAATTTCACATTTGTACTTTTGTGTGTAAATTAAATATCAGCATGTGTCATTACATTACATAATTATAACTTATGTTGATTGCTGTAACATGCTCAACATGGGTTGTCTTTAAAAAGTGGTCAAAAACTTCAATCCACTCAAAAAACTGTTACCAGCTTATTAACTGGTGAAGGTTACAAGGAACACATGACTCTCTTGTTACAACAGCTCCATTGCCGTCAGTCCCTTTCTAGGTATAATTCAAAGCATCTAAACCTATAATGGCTGGGATCCAAACTATTTGAAGGACTATTTCTTCTTATAGGAGCCTGTCTGCCTCTAAGATCTTTGTAGGAGGACCTTACTTCATTTAGCAGTGTTCACAGGCACAGGTGAGAACACTGAAAAGGGCCTTCTAAATGACTACCTCCAGGCTTGGAACTCCCTCCCTAGGGAAGCTAGGAGTGTTCCCTCCTTGCTTGGACTTCCATTGACACCTGACAGGTTTTCTGTTCTCCCAGACTTTAAAGAACTGACTGCAAGGATTTTTAAGAGTGCACTGTTTTAATAACTTCCATCTTTTGGCTTTTGAAGGATGTGTTCTAAATGCTTTTTATGCTACGGCTAATTTGTGCTGGTTTTTGCCTTAAGTCACTTCCAACTTATGATGACTCTTAAGTCAATCTTGTCATGTTATTTTCTTAGCCTAATTTGTTCAGAGGGCATTTGCCTTTGTTTTCTTCTGACACTGAGGACTTGCCCAAGTGTGTTGGCATGGCTAAGCAGGGATTTTAACCCTGTTCTCCAGAGTCCTGGGCTATTTTCACACTAGAATATTATAGTGCTATTATTCTACTTTCAACATCCTATGGAATCCCGGGGTTTGCAGCCTTGAGGGCCCTCCCTAAACTGCAAACCCCAGGATTCCATAAGATGTTGAAAGTAGAATAATAGCACTATAATAGTCCAGTGCAGAAGAGGCCCTAGTCCTATACTCAAACCATTACACCACCGTACTTACATAATATATTCTATGGTTTTTCCTTGTTTCTTTGTTTCGTGGTTTCTTTGTATGTGCTTCTCTTTGTATTTCCTTTAATTTTTGCAAGATGTCCTGAGTCCTGGTTTTGGGAAAAAGATAGAAATGTCATGAATAGGAGAGAAAGACATGAAATAATGCCTCTTTATTTTGTTTTATATATGTCCCACCTTTTTCCCAAAATGGGACTCAAAACAACTTGCATTATAAGTTGAAAACAAACTACAGCTGAAATGATGTATAAGTTTTTTAAAAAAGGTTTTAAAACCATTAAATAGACAATACTATTAAAATTAATTTTAAAATCCATTTAAAGTATTAAAACATCATTATCATCATCATCATCACCATTATCACGTCAGATAAACTTAGCTATTTCATTTCAACTACACAATACATATTAAATCAATGGGACCAGAACACCGTTAAGGGAAAATACAAGAGACACTGATTGTTGCCCTACTCTTGGAAAATGCTGTTCCTTCCAGTTACATAATGAACACTTGCCAAGTTTTGAAAGAATAAGTAGCATGCATCAGATTTAAATAATTCCTTTTAATAATTGAGTTGTAATAGGTTGACCTGGCATAGGAAGATATGCCTTCCTCTACTCTAATTAGACAGAACTGAAAATTTATGTTCAAGGAGCCTTGTGAAGAAATGTGAGCAGATAATCTTATAAAACCTACAAACAGAGAATTCTTTGAAACATCTATGTCACCCCAGAGCAACGCTATTAAATGATACATTATTCTGACACAATTATGACTGGAATCATCTGTTGGGGATCCTCTGTCTTTGCAAATGAACAAGAATTTGGACAAGATGGCAAGTATGACTCCTCTGTTTTGTAAGACTCTAATTTGTCACAAACAAATGAATGAACAAGTATTGGCCCATTGGAAGGGAACCCTAAAATATTTAAGAAAAAGTACAGGCAAGAGTGGACAAGGAGTGCTCACAATGGAGGGATATAGGTACTGGAGTCTCCCAGTGATCTACATAGAGATCAATGCTATTCAGTACAATCATATCTGATCTGTGATTTGGAGTACACAATGAAATAACCAGATTTATGAGTGGTGTCTAATCATTTGGAAAATCCAAACAGACTGCAAAGAGCTTTATCAGGATACTATCATGCTTAAGGAAAGAACAACAAAAAGGTAAATGAAGTTCAACATCATGCCATTCCATATAGGGCCATGTAGTACTATGACTCTACTCTTAATTGCCATAGCAATAACCAATGGAATCCTGAGATTTGTAGTTTGGTGAGTTCCTAATGGTCTGAGTATTCTAAATACCTCCCCAAATATTTCAGGATTCCATACATGGTTGCCATGGCAGTTAAAATGGAAACATACTGCTATAATTGCCTAGTGTGAAAGGGCCAATGAATAAACCATGAAGTGATGGAGATCAAAGCCAATAAAATAAATAAAATAAAATAATAAAATCCTGACTTCACATGTAATACTAAATGGAATGAGGAAAGAGACCCTAGGTGGACATATAAAGAGAGAGAGAGAATTTTTTAAAGAAAAATTTACTGTAGAAGCCTCTATGCACATACTGTGAAGTATGTCCCAGGAGGTCAGCTGGATTTACTCCTGAGTAAGGGCATAGGTCTTCAGCCTAAGACTTACCTGGGAGCAAGTCTCATAACAAAGTTTACTGACATTAAGAACTACATTACTGTGAATTATACTTGGAGATTAAATGTGGGGGTTTTTTGTTTGTTTTTGTTTTTTGACTTCAAGGTTTATTTGAAAATCAAACTTTTTATTTAAGGAGATTTTTTATTTAAGAAGTGAAGGAGTTCCAGTTATGAAACTGAAATACCTAAATGGGTAAAGAAACTCACAAGTCTCTGCAAAAATATCAGAAATACTCTCATTTCTACTTATTGCAGGCATATAAATGTCAATACTTTGGTAGAAATGTGGCTACTTCTTCAGGTATTTATGCAAAATTATATACAATGCTAAGGGAGGAAAAGCTGTTATTAAGTTTAGCCTTCTATCATTTTCTGGCAACCACAGCATCAAAATGCATGTTTATATTCAAGTTTTGATGCAAACATGAAAAAGGCAGATTTAGAGGCAAACATAAAAGAGGCATAAGCAGATTGTACATCAGAAAAGCTAAAGCCCAGAACTGAAGGCATGTCAGAAAGAAGTCTTGAATTAGTTATTATTGGGATTTTGCTGGAGGGAGTTATTGTTGCTTTTGCTGTGAAAAGTTTTTGAAGATTTTGTAAGGACTGCCCTGAATGAAAAAGTATGAATATTTGATTTCTGTATTTTCCAAAACCATCACACCAATGCAACATGAACAAACGAAGAAAGGTCACTCCCCTGATACACTCAGCATTTCTCTTGTGCCTTAATATGCTCTAATCTTCAGCCTTGCTAGAAGACCTGACTAGGCAGCCAATGACCAATAAAAAATGTGCACAATGAACTGTCCTACTCTTTCCTCCAAGGAAAATCAGTGCACCATGAAAAAAGTCAGTTATAAGAAGCAAACTGTTAAACTTAAAGATCTATGGGGTTTTTTCCTGACACAGTGAGCAGCAAATGGTAAGCAAGCCAGATTTGCAAGCAAATTACATTTGATTTCATGAAAAAATATATATTTTGTTCATTATTTCAGTCCATTTATTCATACCTCAAGCAGGCAGACTCCCCTCTATTTTTTTCAGCAGAAAAGGAACGGCTCCAAATGTGCCAGCAGTTAACTTCTTTCAGACTTTGCCAGTCAAAAACTCCTAAGAAAACATGCATAAGATTACACCATTGGTTTGAACACTAAGGCTTGGAATGCTGTTCTTTAGGTGGAGGCACCAATGCAGATGTCTGCATTTCTCACTTCACAATTCTGGACTTTTAAAGCTAGTTATTGCTCTCAGTTGCGAGGTGTTGGGGATCTCAGTTCAATGCTGAGTGACAGACACACATTAAAGGCAATAGATGTAAGTCTGCTCATGTTCACTTACTGTTGTCTTCTCTAAGAAACAAACAAACATTTCGCCTAGGAAACAAAGCTATTTTAGTTTCCGCTTCTGTATATTAGATGTACATGTAGATATTTAATAATCTTATTATTGTGTGTTAATTAAGCTTAAATTGGTTAAGTTCCACTTACAGTGGTTTAGCAGCTATATCATTTACATAATTTCAAATTACACAACCAATAAAGCACTAATTACAGTACTTTTCTACTGTATTGGAAATTGCAGTAAAATATCCTAGGCTTTAATTTGTACCGGATGAAATTAAGTTGCTATTTTTAAACATGCACTAATTGCAAGAGAATTATAATACAAAGCATTTGACTTGCAGTTGATCTAAGGGAGTCATGAATTGTTTCAGCTTTGCTTCTATGACTATACAGGTATGATTAATAGTACGTAAATAGAAAACTTACATTTTGTGAATACTTTATGAACCACTTGGAGTAATTTTCTAGAACAAGTGAAGGAAAAGGTTTTTTTCTAGTTTCTAGATACACTGTAACCTTCCTTATCAAAATACTATTCACTGAATATTTCATCAGCAATATAACTCTTGATACTCCATCTTGGCAATTTATCTGCTGGTATGAGCCATATAGCTATGTTGTAATTACATTTTTTAAATCCATGGAGGTTGTCATCTCCTGCAGGTACTTGGGCATTTCCTTACTGGAAACAGATAAAGAATCGAGGTGTTCTGTTGGTGGTGGTGGTGCCTTCAAGTCGTTTCCAACCTATGGCAACCCTTGGGTAAACCTATCATGCGATTTTCTTGGCAGAATTTGTTCAAGGGGGTTTCCCCTTGCTTTCTTCTGAAGCTGAGAGAGTATGACTTGTCCAAGGTCACCTAGTGGGTTTTCATTGCTGAGCAGAGGTTTGAACTCTGGTCTCCCAGCATACCAGTCCAAAACTCAAACTATAGCACTATACTGGCTCTCCTTTGTCTTTGTTTATCACACTTACTTATGGCTTGTGTCTCTAAACATGTGTGCAAACTCCTCCTCCATGTTCAGAAAATAAGTGCTTCCAAACATAAATGAATGGCAGAAAAGAACTCAAATTGGTTGCTGGAGTAATCATTCTCAATCTCAACCACAGTACTCTTGCAGCTGGCCCAAACCAGCATGCTTTAATTACAACACAAGGAAGGAAAGTATTGGTTACGTTTTGATCACTAAGGCTGGGCAGCATGGTGTGGTGGTTTAAGTGGTGACTACAACTCTGGAGACCAGGGTTCAATTCCCTGCTCAGTCATGGAAACCTGTTACCCCAAAATGTGGGTGACTCAGTGGTCTACCTGCAATGACAGTGCCTCTGTGAAACAGTGGGGAATATTAGCTCAAAGAGGAGGCCTGCAAGAGGGAAGATAACTTTACGTGATCTTTTACACCTATCTCTACCTCTACTAATGCAGCTAAAGATCCAAAAGTAAGCTTATTTTTTAAAAATTGGGGGAATTGAAATCACATACACAAGAGCTGAGCAGTCTTGCAATCTCACAAGGCTAACTGAAGGAAAGGGGAGGAAAGTTTTGGATAGTGAAATTTTTTAGGGCAAAGAGGGTAATATTTACCAATCCAGAAGAGAAGAGAAGAAGCAATGTGGCTTAGATCAGGAGTCCAAGGACAGTACACTAATGGGAATCGGAGTGGCAGAGTGATGGCCTGTATACTGTGAGTTAGCTATCCCAAAACTTGGGTTTAAATATTCCTTTTCTGGCTAGAGTGTGAAAGTGTTAATGGCAGAGTAAACAATGGAGGCCAGAGTGTGGACAATGGGGTCTGGAATCAACTAATGACTTTAGCATTAGGTGACAAAGGGACTAATGAGAATCTCGATAGCTCCTTGATTGCTTGGCAGGTGTGAGAACAATGAGGAAGTTCCAGTGATCAAAGGAAGAGGGACTAAGACAATCAGCCACCCTGTGGGAACATTGCAGGCACGATTGTCTCCCAACGTTGAGTCGTTGAAGGCTTACTATAAATTCACTGTCCCTAGAGCTTCTTGATGATTTCCTGAATATGACCTGGCTATGCCTTGAGGTCTTTCCTGACCTGATTTAGTAATGCATGTGTGCGGCCAACTTTTCCTCTTAGCCAGCACGGCCATACAACCATAGCAAAGTATAATTTATATTTATGCCAATTAAATCATATTTGCCAATTACACTATATCAAAGTATGGGGATGTACGGCCTATTAACAAACCCATTTGGTGACTTTGGGCATGTCACACAGTCTCAGCCCCAGAAAACCCCATTATAGGTTCATCTGAAGGTCTCCATAAGTTGGGAAACAACTTGAAGGCACACAGCAATAAAAACAAAGCACCCATGTAAAGTGCCCAGGAGAGAGAAACAGAAATCAGATCCAAAACAATTTTTTTTTTTAGAAGAGGAGTTGTATTGAGGAAAACATATTAACAATATAGCAATTAAACAATTCAGTCTTTGTACTATCGGAAAAGTAACAGAGAGAAGAGAAGGGTGGAGGATACAACATGAGTAGTTTGCATTAGCCAGACAGCACTTTGGCTTTGGTTTCAGAAGCAAGGAAATGTGATAGGAAATTCATAGTGGAACTGAAAGGTAAAGAAATATATGTAAAAGGAGAAGGAGGAATATTACTAGTCCTCCTGCATGCTATGTCAGGAATGCTGGATAAAAGGGTGAGAAGTCAAGTGAGGGACACTTGAAGAAGGAAATGATTATGACCCTATAGCCAGATGCAAAATGACAAGAACATCTTCCCAGGTTTTGCATATGGTTATAAGGACATAGCCAGATGCTTCTCCAGTGCCCCATTCCACTCTCCAACAGCCACTGGTAGAGTTCTATAGGAAGGGAGATATGCTATAATTCCACCTATTCGAAATGATGGGGATGTCCCACTATGGGGACAGGATGGCAGCAGTTGGCTGGTTGTGCTTTCGCACAACATTATCGCCGGCCCACTGCCATCCCATCCCCCTGCATCATGCTGGCAGGGTATTCACTAAATGCATGAAATCCGTTTAATGCCCATGATCACACAATGCTCTCATACCTACCTATCCTGTGGAAGGGCAGGAAGTGTGATGACAATGCTTCCTTCCCCAGCACAGCCCGGGAAAGTGCCCGGCTGTGCTGCAGAAGGAAGAGGAGTAGCCATCACATTCCCTTCTGCAGGGAGCCAGTCCCGTGCAGAGGGGAGCATTCCTGTCGCACTCCCTTCTCTGCTGGGACTGTGATGGGATGATTCACAAGAGCCCCGTCGTGTGGAAATGGCCTTAAACGTACATCTCCTGATGCAGGATATTGGTGAATATATATCATGCAAAATGCATGTGAAAATACATGATTTCTTTAAAAATGCAAATGGATGGAGGAAATGAAAAAATTTAAGAATTTAAGATTAGAAAAATAAAAGACCAAATTTGAAAGATTTGTGCATTCCCACGCAAAAGAAGCAGGTGTTTCATAAAAAAAATGGGAAAGATGCTCATAATAGGACTTAACAGTACTTCCTGTATGGCTCCTTACTTCCAAGTGATCAGTTTAATAGCTGGTACAATGAGGTATGGTTAAATTATAACCAGAGAAAAGCTGAGTCTTTATGATCTCATGAGGTACCACACTAACTAAACACCAGGTGGAGGACATTCCTTTATATGTATCAATAGAAAATTTTAACGAGAAACATGAAGCTTGAGTTTATTCATTTAAAATTATGTATATGATAATATACCATCTGTAGTCCTATTTCCAGGCAGTTTGTACTGGCTCTTGGCTTGACGTGCTTCTAGCTATATTCAGAGACAAGGGAAAGTGGTGTTTCTTGAGCAGACACACTGAAAGACAGCCAAGCTTTTCTCTTTAGCAGGGATGTGTGTTATGTGGCCCTCTAGATGTTATTGGACTGCAACTCCCATTATTTCTCACCACTGGCGATGCTGACTAGGGCTGCTGTGAAATTCATCTGCAACATCTGGAAGGCCTTACTATTTCTACTCCTGCTCTACAGCAATGTGTGAGAAAGTGAATTTATGTGCCAAAAGTATTACAAATAAAGAAAAAAAGATTCAAGTGAGAGAAATTAGAGTTGGACTGTCTGACACATTCACCACATAAGGCCAATTTGAGAAACCATCGTGGTGATTCATTTCTGAAACAAATCTCAGAAATCTTCAAGGAGCAAGAATTGGTAGTTATAGGGGACTTCAGTTATCCTGCTGTCTGCTGAGAGGCTCACTCTGCTAAACATAGGCTCTGCCAACAAATTCCTGATGTCCCTTACAGATAATTTTCTCTTCAAAAGGTGGAGAGAAGAACAAAGAGATCTGCAGTCCTGGTCTTGATCCTAACCAATAGGGAGAGGTTGGTCACTGGAATCAAAGCAGCTAGTATTTAGAGGGGAGTGACAAAGTAAAGCTAGAATTCATGATTATGGGACAACCAAAGAGTATAGTCAAACATAAACACTGAATTTCAGGATAGCTGATTTTATCAAGCTCAGGGGAATATTGGGCAGAATCCCATGGCTAGAGATGCTAAAGGAAAAAGATACCTATCCTGGGTGGGATTTCATGAAGAAGGACTGTTAAAAGCACAACTGCAAACAATTCCAGAAGAAGAAAAATGGGAAATATCTGAAATGTGGATGTAGATTAAATTTGAGGAGGAGGTGAAAAGAAAAAAAATGTATAAAGAATGGAAAGATGGGCAAAATTACCAAGGAAGAATATAAGGAAGAATGTGTAGCCCAAGCTTGCAAGAATGGTCAAAATGGCCTGAGACTGACTGGGCAAGCAAGGAGCAACAAAAAGGTGTTTTTTCAAATGTTTTTAATGCAGGAGAATGATGGAGGAAATGGTGGGTCCACTGCTTAACAAGGATGGTAAAATGCTAACAGAATTGCTCAATACCTATTCACTTCAGCTTTTTCCCCAAAAGAAGACTGTGTGCTTCCATGCATCAGCAGAAACCTCAGCAAAGAATCTGGAATGCAAATCAAGATTGATAAGGAGTCAGAAATCTGCAAGTTAACCTAAAGAAGTTCAAACCTGCAAAACCACTTGCCATCATTTATTGAGAAATGTTGGGGGGGGGGGTGAGGTGTCAAAGAACTAGAGATGAACAAACACTGTTCTTCTCTTCAAGAAAGGCAAAAAAGAAGATCTAAGAAACTACAGACTACTTAGCCTGAAAAATAATGGAATGGATTACACAGGAAGCTATCTGCAAGTATCTTGATGACAATGCAGTGAGCAGTAGGAGCCAGTATGAGTTTGCCAAGAATGAATCCTGCCAAATTACCCCCAATCTGCTACAAAAATGCACTCAAAATATAGCTAATCTTTAATTGCCTCTCACAACCACCATACCTAAATGAAAAAGATGGCCTCCCAAATGAGCAGAACTTAAATCTTAGGGAAACCTAGAACTGACTTCTGGTTACTTCTGGGCCACAACCCAGTAACTCACACCCCCTAGCAGAGAAGGTAGAGGTGAAATGCCAACCTGTGAATGTGTGCAATGGTAGGTATATGAAGATTTCCATATCAACACCAAATTAAAAAAAATAACACTGCCTTTTCCAGATGACGAAACCAACAAAAGGAGCTACCCTTATGTGGTGGGGATAATCACATCACCTAGGTGACTACCTGGCCTAGGTGACTACAGAGCAATCTGCTCCCCTCCCCCCACCTTCAATTCCACCATGATCCCAATTTGGGAGTCAAACCACATGTTTTAAAATCCTGATTCTTCCCAAAAACAGTGGTGTAAATCAAAAGTTATTTTTTTAATTGCCTTAAAGCATCAAAAAGAAGAGGTTTCATATCAGAAGGCATGTGTTCCGACAGGACTGGGATCAAGGTAAGGACACATTACTTAGCCTGTGTAGATTCAGCCTTGATCTTTCTTCTCCTGACGCAGCAGTTGCCACTATTGAAGAGAGATGTTCCTGTTTATTTAAAAAATCAAACAAACCTATTGTAGTCTGTGTGGCAATATTTTGGCTGGCCCTACCATTAACCAGAGGGAGGAAGCTGTCTCAGGTGGCTGATACTGGCCGATGCTGGGAGGTGGAAAACTTTAATGAAGCTGCATGTCATTAATTTGTTCTGTGCCCCCAAATTTCATCTACTGCCTTCTGGTGAGCAGAATCTAAGTATGAATCAACTGGCAGTCTAGTTGACTTCCTCATATAGAATATGGTGGGGAGCCATCTTGTCCTTTTTCCCACATATCAAAATGTCTTGGGTCAGGCCTGGATGAAATAGTCCCCTATGAAACAGGAAAATCACATGAAGAGTCCAATGAAATATTTAAAATGGCATAAACCTGCCCTTGGATCTCCCTGTCCTGCAGTATCACTCATTTTCTATTCTCCATGGCTCCAAAACATGTGGAAGTGGCAACTCCATAATCCTGGTACTATATGAATCAGTCTTTACAACATATAGTTTATTAATCTTTGTCCAGTCATCCACTTAATCTCCTCTCTTCCTTGTATGATTTATTATATTTCCCCTTCGATCTGTGTGGGTGTAGTTCTGCAAATCAATTTTCATTTTGTTATATTATGTACATTTTCTAGGATAATTTGTTGCATTTTCCCCCTCAGGCCTCATTGCTCTTCCAAAAACCTGCCAATGTAAATTTATCTATAGATTTAATTGATGCCAACGCTTAATCTTACTTCCACATAATTAATGGCAGTATATTTATCTTGGAACATTTATAGAAAACTTACAAGTTTGGTTTATAGTTGCTTTGTTTCCTTGCAAGTCAATTCTAAAAGCAAGACTTTTACTTTGTTTGCTTTTTCTTTCCTTGCTTTTCATGATTTGTTGTGTTGTGTTGTGTTTTCTAATGTAGGAATGTAAGGGGAGGGGAGCAACTGTTTTATCCACCAATATAAATTCCCACATTTTCACTGAAGTGCTAAAGGAGAAACTTTTAGCATTTGTATCATTACAATCAATAAGAAATTGGGCATTGTCAAAATTGGTCTTTCACCCTTTTTTTTTTCTGGCAAACATTAGCAAGTTAAAGAACTGGCAACATTTACTGGTAACCACCCATAATTTATCTCTTCTAACCTACATGGTAACAATTGTATTCAAAATTGGAGACATTTTAAATGAAAGTTTCATTTGGTGGCAGAAGGCCTAAGTGGAGGCTAACTGAAGTAGCAATCAGTCTAAGGTGCAAAAACTTTCATTGTGATACTTTAAGTTACATTTCTTTATAGAGATCACTGAAACAAATGAGACATGCAAACTGTTGGATGAATTTATATAGTTTCTATATAGTTTAGAGTATTAATGACAAGGGAAGGAGAAAAAAGAACTTCCAAAACATCAGGTAATGAGAATTTATGAATCATTAAGACCAGATAACTATCCTATAACAGCCAACCATATATTGCATATTATGAACACAGAAATTAAATAAAAATTCATGGTTTAATAAGTGAGTTATCATATTTCAGTCTTTGAAATTCCTTCTAAGCAGGAACTGCAATGAAAAATACCACTCTCTTATGATGTGACAATACACAGTACCTAGACTGAGAGCTTGAAGATCTGCTTGTTGCCCCAAAATGTGGGTGATTCAGGGGTCCACCCATGATGCCATCTCCACAAAAAGGTGGGCAATGTTAGCTCAAAGAAGAAGGGCCTTTCCGTACTACACTGCTATAGTGCTATTACTCCACTTTCAACATCCTATGGAATCCTGGGGTTTGCAGTTTAGGGAGGGGCATTTAGAATTCTCAGCCAGAGAGCTCTTGGGCCTCAGTAAACTACAAACCCCAGAATTCCACAGGATGTTGAAAGTGGAATAATAGCACCATAACAGTGTAGTGTGGAAAGGCCCGAAGTCTGGGGGGATAATCTTACAAGATCTTTTACACCTATGTATACCAGTACTAGTGCAGGGAAGAATCAGCCTTAGATCCAAAAGTAAGCTTAATTGTTTTATTGGGGGAATTGCAATCACTCACACAAGATTCAATCAGACATGCAATCACTCAAGGCCAACTTAAGGAAAAGGGAAGAAAGTTTTGATAGCGAGATTTTAGGCAAACTAAGTGATATTTACCAAGCCAGAAGAGCAGCAAAGAAGGCAGTGTGGCTTAGACACAAGTCTAAAGACAGTACACAATCAGAAATCAGGGCAGCAGAGTGATGACCAGCAATTGGTGTATTGCAAGTTGTCTGGCCAAAAAACTGAGGTTTAAATAGTTTTGTTTCTGTCTGCAGGGCAAGAGTGTTAATGGCTCTCTGGCAGAGTAAACAATGGAGTCCTGAGAGTGAACAATGAGGTCAGAATGAGCTGATGGTCTTAGTGTTAGGTGGCAAAGGGCTAATGGTTATCCTGATAGTTCAATAATTGTTGGACAGGCATGTGGACAAAAGGGAAGCTTCCTTGGTCAGAGGTAGAGGAGTTAAGACAATCAGCCATCTTGTGAGAATCTTCCAGATGCTATTGTCTCTTAAAGGTTGAGTCATTATTGCTGGAGTTTCCTGGTGATTTTCTGACTATAGCCTGGTCAGAAAATGAGAAGATGGATGGACTATAAACCAGCTCCTTATGTTTTATGCCCCACATGAAAGGAACATGGATACTCAACCCAATATGCTTCTAGCTGACATGGCCAATATGTGCTTTCAAATTCATTACAAGACAATAAACCACACTGTAAGGAATTGCTATATTGCAAAGAGAGCATCTTTAAAAAACCTCTTTGTTATGTGCTCCTTCCTATAGTTCTAAATTATCTCACAGACTCCAGATAAAGAGAACAGGGGCTCCTCTATACTACACAGTTATAACACTATGACCTTACTTTAAGAGATGGCTCCATCCCCTGGATTCTTGAGGTTTGCAGTTGGGTAAAGAACTAGAACTCTGGCTGAAAATTTTGCAAATACTCTGCAAAATTCTCCTAAACTGCAAGTCCCATTATTCCATAAGATATAAACTATGACAGCCAAAGTGGAATCATAGTGCTATAATTGTGTAGTACGAAACAGCCTCAAGACATGGGCCTCTTGTTCTTAGCATCTTCTCTTGATCCTCAGTAGATTCCCCAGCAGTAATTAAAAACGTATTTATGCTCTGTTAATACAGTGGTCAATCAGGCTCTGCCCTGGGACTGGAAAACAAGGCATGTGGCCAAGGGCCTTGTCTTCATGGGTTCCTGGCCAAAGCATGATATATAACCTTTCCATCTGGCATTTCAGCTGGGAATCCGGTGTTTCTTCTGGACCTTCTTTGTGTGAGGAAGAATGGAGGGTAGTGAAATACTCTGAGCTGAGCTAAATCCCAATGGGGACTTCCGAAGCACTCCCAAGCCCATGTCAGAGCACTCAATGTTACCTTCCTGCCCATTCCACACACAGAGAAGAGGCCGGAGAAGCAAAGCAGTTTGAGCTGGACTTCCAAGCACTAGGTAAACCCTGATCATACTTCAGTCAGTAATTGCAAGGGTGTCTGTCTGAGTTTGAGCCCTTTCCTTCAGCTTGGCACTTTCCTTCACCCTGCTTTCCCAATGATGTCTCACAACATAAGGATGAGGTGATACATCCCCATCCAAACATGGAGAGTAGCAGAGAAACATGGAGCTAAGTCTCTATAAATAAATGGCAATTACGTCATCCTCAGGGTCCTTCAGAGAAACACTTGTTGCTGTGCATTTGGCTATCGAAAAACAGCTGGACATTTTTCTGTTCTCCTACTATCACCTAAGAAATGGCTGTATTGCAAGAGGGCTGCAGCAGAGAAAAGGCGAGTTTGAGGAGGATTTTGGTCTCTCCAGTCAGTAGTTAATTCCTATCCCTGCAGTTCCCAACAAGTATAGCATAGGTTGCACTTAAGCCATTGTAATTTACTAACAAGATGTTTGTCAAGGATTGTTTTTATAATTGGGAGTCAAGGAAAGGGGACTTCAGGGAGAGATCACCATCTCACCCTCCACAGGCCAGATACAAGGCATCTGCAGGCCATATTTGGCCAATGAGATGCAGGATTTTTCATATCCTACTGTACACCATCTGCTTTGCAAAAGCTCTTTGAAGTATCAAACAACTTTTCTTTTCCAGCCCTGCAACTCAAACTTCTTTAACTGGGAATTAAAACTGGGCCCTTTCACATTCAAAATGTTCAGCCTATCACTGAGCTTGAGCCCTGCTTCAAGATGCTTTTGGTTTGATACTCCTTCAAGGCACCACAGCTACAAAGCTGAGAAATTTAACAGTCAATGCTTGCTTCCTCTCTCTCTTTCTCTTTCTCTTCCATTGCAAGAAGGCTTATTAAAAGATTTTTCTAGAAAAGCATTCCCATGCTGTAGCAAGCACCTTTACGGTGTCACAATTCAGAAAGGAGAACTGTCGAACTTGATTTAATCAAGCCAAGCTTTTAAGAACAAGTGCTGGGCTGATAAAATTGCCTGTGGCACCAAGTGAGTTAAGGAGAGATGTGCATGGTGTGAGATTGCTGTTCTCCTATAAATTTCCTGCTGTGCTAGTAGCTTTTCCAAAATGACATTGGAAGACAGAAAAACAAAAGAATGCAACCACAATGTATCAACTTGGTAGGAATCAATTATCTCTCCCCTGCCCCCAAACATACTAGTAAAACTTGACTCTGGCAACCCTGGGTACACTAAACCATTGATCCTCATGTAGTTGAATATCAAGGAAGTATTCTGAAGTAAACAATATGAGACCTGCCTGTTCGTTATTTGCTACATTTGTGTTCTACGCTTCTTTCAAGGAGTTCATGGCACTATCCAATCAGTTACCTTTTTCATCCCAATGACCCAACAATGTTCATGCTGAGGTTCAGAACACCAGAAACTTCCTTCTACTATTGCTATTCTATTGCTATGTTCCATCTAGCCCACTATTATTAATTTTGATTGATGGCAATTCTTCAGAGTTTTAGGAAGACTCTTTCCTAGTCCTATATCAGGGAGGGCAAAAACGGGGCCCTTGGGGCCATTTTTGTGACTTCAGTGTTTCCCATAGGTCAAAAAATTACTCTGAAATACCAACAAATATACTCTAGATGATGTGAAAGGTATTTCTGCCAAACTTGGAGACCTCCTGGACAAATATATTTGACTTTTTTTTTTTTTGGCTCAAAATGCCAAAATACTCTCTAGGAGCTAAGGAAGACCCAAAAACATTCAAGGTTAAAATGTTTGTTTTTGGAGGAACAGGTATGGTGGGATTATGGCCTTCCAAGTTCTCCTGGAAGGCTAATATAGTTCTCTAGTATTCCACTATTGACTACCCCTTCTGTAGATGAAGATCACTGACATTTCTTGGTGGCCTTCCATCCAAATATTTAGCAGCCCCTACCCTGCTTAGCTTGTGAAATCAAATGAGATCAGCTGTGTTTTGGGCCCTTTTCACACCTTACCTGGTGCTGCTGGCATTGCACCGGGACTGCATGAAAAGCCTTGTCTGGGAGGCACTTGTGTCCTCTCTGCTTCCCCTCCACACCAGCTCCATGCTGGCCGGAAGGAAGCATGAGTGCTCTGCCCCTTCCTTCCGCAGTGCAGCCAGGTACTTTGTTACAGCTGTTTCTAGCCCGAGCTTGTGGTATATTAGATATCATTTGATATCAATAATTTGGCCTTCTCTACCCAATCCTCTCCACGTGCTTGTGAGGTCCCTGGACAAGCACACACACAGGCGTGGTCGACAATAGCCGAACCATTCAAATCCCAATCTAGGCAGGCCAGTCATTGCTGAATGCAGCTTCAGGAGACCTTGAGGCAAGCACCATATTATGTATGCACACAACTTACAAAAGATCCCCTGCCCCGCGCAGGCAGCTTGATGAGCAGACTATACAACTCTCAAGCACTCCACGTTTGCATACTGGCTACTCTACTGACAATCTGGCTATAACTCAATCATCCAAAGTACTGACCTTTCGGAGGCTTTGTCTCCAGCCCCAAACTCACTGTTTTCCCCAAGTACAGACTAGCCTGTGGCCACAATTTTCCCTATAAGAACCCTTTGAGCGCTTCCTCGGATCGCTCTTGGTTTCCATCCCGCCTTGCTGTCGCTTTGTCCAGCGAGCCTTCCCCTCAGCCCCACGTGCTGAGAATCCATGCTCCCCAACTTCTTTGCTTTTCACTGGGCTTCAGGACAGGTATAGTATTTCCCATACCAAACCTCCTCTAAAAATCCCTCTATCCAACTCCTACCTTTTATTTCTATAGTCCTTGTGTGAGTGTGTTGCATACATGTGTTTGATTGTATTTCAATAAACAATTATTATTATATCAACTTCTGCCTTGTCATTGACTTGGCCTGACCCCGTAGACATAGGGCTCAAGATCTCGCTATGTTACCCTGTCTCTCGCATTGCAAACTTGTGCTCTGTGCTAATTCCCTCCCCATTGTTGTGAGCACATTTAGGTGTCCCTTCCAGGACCCCCAGAAATCAGGATAACAACTTTCCCAGGCTGTGCTAGGGGAGGAAGCGCGGTGGCCATGCGTCCAGAGCCTCCACACACAAGGTAAGTGCGTGTGGGGCACGGGAGCAATGCATGATCGCGCATCATTTTTGGCAACGGGCCGAAAATGATATAATGCACGATCGCCCCCAATGGCCTTGGGAGCGTCGCACGATTGTGAGGACATCATGTGGAACGGTCCTTGCAATCGCGCGATGCTCCCGAGGCCATTTTGCAACAGGACTGGCATGCGAAAAGGGCCTTGGTAATATGGTGGTTGCTAAGATTTGTTCTCACATCCATACTTAGTTTGCAAACTACACATTCAATAACCCACAATTGTAAATGAGGCACAGATAGAATGGCAGAGATAGAATTTTCAGTTCAGTTCAGGTACAATGTTTTTCAATAGAATGAAGTTAATCATCTAAGGTAAAGTCGGTAAATGTGATCACATTTGGTGGGGAGCAGGAAGTATCTGATGGTAAGAGTGAATAAAAATACAATTAAAACATACAGCAAGTCCACCTTTTAAGAGAAAATCAATTTTTGAAAACACAATTTAAAATATATCACACAATTTAAAATATATCAATTACAAAATAAATACAGTTCCTATTAACTTTTTTAAAAAAAAGGCAGCCTCTCTCTTAGCATCCAGTCAGTAATCAAAAGCATGCCACAATAAAATTGTCTTGGCTGCAGTCAGAAAGACAACACTGAAGCACCTAACCTAACCTAGCCAGCTTTGGTAAGGACTACCAGAGCTTGGCTAATAACCATGCTGGCCATTGGACTGTAGGAACTGCAATGCAAAAAATAATTTGGCTTTGGCTGAGAGTAGCCACCTTTGCAGTGATGTTATGTGTATCACACAATTTGAGTGTTAGCTGTTCTTCATCAAGTGTCCAATAATGAGGGATGGGAAAAATATTTCAGCCCTATGTAAGCCGTAAGACAACAGGGACTTTTTGAAGGCCAATCTTTGAACCCAACTCACCCTAAGCCAAGACCTTAACTCTGTCCACTATATTACACTGGCCTCTTTTGCAAATCTAACTGCTATAATGTCTATTCATATTAAATACATTTATTAGTTCAAAGAAATCTGTTCCTTTCCCCTTTTAAACAATCCTCAAAGGCAAGTTTGGCCTCAAATAATCCTTCTCTCATGAAAGAAAGAATTCAAATGAAGGCAAATTACTCTGAGGCAAGCTTTATGCCTTACCATATATATCTGGTATGAAAAGATTATTCAAATAATCATTTGTTCATTTCTTTATGGAAATATTTCTTTCCACATTGCTAACTATGAAGATCAATGAGAAAACTAGCTATCAATCATGGACTGAGCTTCCAAATGATAAGACATCCTCCCCTCTATAATGGAATCCCCCATACCCACATAAAGTGGAATTAATGATGGATTCATCCACAGCTACAGTTAGCTGTCCTCCCTATGTGATGTGTCAATGTGTAATGATGACACATTTTCAGACAGAGGTTCAACAAAGTTAAAAGAAAACCAAGGATTTCTCATAATCAGCCCCACTACCCATAATGCTGTTGCCAAAGCCAAGTGTTCATGTATTTCATGAATTCAGTATTTATGAATTAAAGCCATGGTTAAAGATGGAGTGTGTGTCCCTAAAAAAGTGGAGCCAGCTCTTATTCAGCACTAACATTGTTGAATGCACAGAGATGTAAGCTGGAAGTTTTATAAGTAAAAGATCAGACCTTTTGAGCCTAAATGGATTAATCTGTCAATTTTGGCTTCTTCTACATATATTCATTCTAATTCTTCTTTCATAGACTGATAGAATTTAAGGCCGTTTTCACACTACACTGTTATAGTGCTATTATTTCACTTTCAACATCCTGCGGAATTCTCAGGTTTGTAGTTTACTGAGGCCCAAGAGCTCTCTGGCTGAGAATTCTGAATGCCTTTCCCTCAACTGCAAACCCCAGGATTCCATAGGATCTTGAGAGTGGAATAACAGCACTATAACAGTGTAGTGTGGAAATGGCCTTAGAGTTGGAAGGGCTGCAAGGGCCATCTAATCCAGTTCCCTGCTGTGCAGGAATATAGCTGAAGCACTCCTGAAAGATGCCCATCCAACATGTGAAATACCAAATATGAAGAAGTTTGTGGATGTGGAAAAATTCTTATAAAAATGAAATAAAATTCTACCCCATACATAATGTTACATGCATGCCTCACTCATGGATGGATGTTCCAAGTGGAAATACTGAATTCATAATATGATTGAGCTGCCTTATAAATGGAAGCTGACTGAAAGCCTTAATAGGAAACCCAACTTAATAAGAAACCCAACAAGAGATGATGTTCTACCAAATTTTTTAAAAGGCAACTTTTTTATATAGGCATAACAAGCAGCAAGTACTTCAAGCAAGAACGACTCTGGCCATGAGAATGTGGGCTACACATTGGAGCAGAAAAAAAAGAGCACTGAGAAGAACTGGCAGGAAGGTGTGAAGAGCCAAGCAAACTCTGGATGGAGCTTTCTTACATTCTTCTGTCTTGAGTCCAAAACATGAAGAGTGCTTTGCATGTCTCAACTTAAAAGCACTCCAACGAAGGAGCAATGACTCTATGGAGAGATTCTGATGGGGTAACTTCAGTGAGGCTCCTGGCTACTTGTCTAGTCAAAGTAAGCTGATTAAGCATTGTAAAAGTCAGACTTCTGAGACAGTTAGGCAGTGAGTGGCACCTGATGATTTCCAGGTCAAGCAGGAAATCAATCTACTCTTACTTTTAAAGGAGCTATCCAAGATACTGATGCCGATCAGTATATTGGATACTGTAGTTTCAGCACTTTGGATAACTCCTTTAAAGTTTTGAATAAAATCCAGAATGGACCACCATAGAAGCATAGAAGCCACCACAAGGGTTACCCTGGTAGCATTTTAACCTACTGGTGTATCTTGGGATGAGGATGCTTCAGGAATGGACCACATTTCCTGACAAGGCTACAGATTAAGAAATGGGCAACTGCCAGGGTTAGAGGTTTCACTCACCCTCCACTTGCACTCCTGATGGCCCCTTGGCTTTCAGGAAATGTGGGACACCATGTCTGCAGAGTGGGTAGGCTATTTTAGGCATAGGAAATGTCTTCTTAAATCAGGAAGTGCAGTAGTTTAATAAAGGTAGCAATATCTCCACATCTACTACACTCATTTGTTCTGTTTCTGGGGCTCCCCTAATGTTTATGAGCAGCTTTTCAGGAAACATAAAGGGGCTGCTTTGGGAAGTAGGGACTGGCTAACTCAGATACCCTCACTTGCAAAACATGAAGAGCTTTCTACTCGTGTGAAATCAGGATTGAATACAACCCTATGTTATTGAAATGTGTGAATTTTCTGTTTAATTTTCTTTCATTTGAACACAACCTCATTTTAGAGCCATTATTTCACCAGTGTTAGGCATGCAAATCTCATTATCACTGAGCAGAAATTATGTTTTAACTCCCCAATGAACTTTTGAAAATCCCACATTATAGAGCTATTTAAAATATTCAATATAATCTGGTTCTTAATAGTGAATTACTTCCAGGAGAAGCAATTTTAACCTGAAGAAGACATTTGACATTATAATACAAGCCATTATGACAATGTCAAAGATGCACATTTACCAGACATTAGGCAATGTTATTTCATACATTTGTGCATGTAGTCTTTTCTACAACACACACACATCACATCACATTGTTTTTGGAGCAGTGGATGAATCTTGAAAAGCCACAGTTTTCATTATTCTGGAAGAGGATTTGGAGATTTACCTTCTGAATACCAGAGTCAAGATTGTATATGTCACAGTATTTCCAGTTCCAATGTATGACTGTGTAAGCCAGCATAGTGCACTGGTTTGAGGGCTACAACTTTAGAGGCCAGGTTTTGAGCCCTGGAACCCACTGGATGACCTTAGGCATGTCATATTCTCTCAGTTTAAAAGGAGACCAAAGGCAAACCCCCTCTGAAAAAAATCTTGTCGAGAAAAACCCATGATAGGTTTGCCTTAAAGTTGCTACAACTCAGAAGTGACTTGAAGGGAGGATTTGAACCCTGGTCTCAAACTACTCAAAGTGCTCAAACTACTACACCACACTGGCTCCCTTGTGAGATCTTAACATGACTATTCATTCAATGATGTCTTCAAAGTCTGTCATTCATAGGGTGACCATAAGGACAACTTGGTAGCACTTAACAACAGTAAACAAATTGAGATTCATTGCCTCTGTAAAAAATAAAACAACTGTTCCAATGATTGATTGATAGGTTATCTGAGAGTAGTTCCAAACAAACTGACAAAATATCTGAATGAAATCACAATAAGTGCCTTTTCTAGGCCCAGCAGCACCTAGGGCAAGTGCGGAAGTTGTGCCCCTAGGTGCTGCTGCACTGCTGCTGCAATGGGCCAGGAAAGACCCTGGTGGAAGCCGGGGGAGGGCAGCAGCAGTGGACATGGCAGTGAGTGGGGGGGTGGCAGGTGTGGAGGGGACAACGGGTGGGCACAGGTTGGCAGCGGTAGGTGTGAGGAGGTGATGGGTGGGCATGGGTTGGCAGTGGCGGGGGCAAGGAGGTGATAGGTGAGTGCGGGTAGGCAGCAGCACGGGTGAGGGGTGGGCACGGGTTGGCAGCAGCAGTCACAAGGGGGCAACAGGTGGGCACAGGAAGGCAGCGGCAGGCCCAGGGGGCGATGGGTGGGAAGGCAGCAGCAGGGGCGAGGGGGCGATGGGCAGAAGGGCAGCCCCTGGGCGTTTGCATCCAGGGCACAAGACCCAGTTGCCCCACCCTAGATCCACTTCTGATCACCATCCATTGGATAGCAACAGCAACATTCACTAGGGTTAAGCATGCCAGGCCCTCTCAAAAGTGGAAAGATCTCAAATACCAAAATGTGTGTGTGTCTGTGGGAAGAGGGCCAAGGCATGGTGGGAGAACAGACACCCAGGGTCCAAACCAGGCCAGGGAAAGGAGAAGGTAAGGGTGTGTGTCAGCATGGTGGCCCTATACTTTCTCTCTTGCCTGTCTCCTTCCTTGAGTGTGTGGGGGACATTGGGAGAGGGTCTGAGGTGCTGAGAAATCAGTCTGCAAGCAGTCCTTAGTTGGCCAGGCAGTGGTTGGTGGAGGAGGAAGAGGACCAGAGGAGACTTTTTAAAGGGCTGTGCAGTCTGATCAGAGCCAACAAGAGGGAAGATTCTCCAGGAAAAAAAGACATCTGAAGGGGGGGGGCAAGGGTTGAAGAAACTCATAAATAATCAAATCTGTGAAACTCATGCTCACAAATGTGGAAAGCAAACTGTACTTGAAAAAAATGCCACATTACCTGATTCCTAGATTCTTAGATAGGCTCTGAATCATGGATGGTTCAAAACTCCAGTCAGTAACACCTGGTAGATTGTGAAACCAATAAAAATACCCATTTCTCGTTCTAGGTAACTATTGTTGATTAAGTGAGGGGACTAAGTATCAAACACGTGCCACCAGAAACCTTGAGAATACACATGCCTGTCCTATTTAGGTCCCTAGAGTGAATCCAATGAAACCTGGGGAAGGGTTTATGAAAAGGCAGGTGGCAGCAGTCCAAGATGAAAAGTGAATAAACAACCTAGAATGGAGACTTCATTGACAGTCAATGAATGAATTTTCTAATAAATAAAGGAAATGCCACTGTATAAATGGTGGACCAAGGTAGAAGGATGATGTGAGAAGGAAGGAAATTAATAGAATTATTATTTATTTTATTTCTTAGACCATTTCTGCACTAGACTGTTATAGTGCTATTATTCCACTTTCAACATCCTATGGAATCCTGGGGTTTGCAGTTTAGGGAGGGGCCTTTGAGGGCTTCTCGCTAAACTGCAAACCTCAGGATTCCATAGGATGTTGAAAGTGGAATAATAGCACTATAATAGTCTAGTGCAGAAATCCATTTAAAATATTTATATGCTGCCCCCTATCCAGAGATCTTAGGGCAGCATGCAATAAAAGCAATCTGATAATTTGAACAATTTTCAAAGGCTAAAACATGCTAAATAATTTAGCCAGTTAAAAAGATATATTAAAGGAGTTGAAATAGTTTAAAATGAATTTAAAACAAACCAAGAAGCCTTGGGGTTCTTTTCTAGCCGAGCACATCATACAGAGAAAGCTGATCTTGCTGTCCCCTTCATCTCTACACATGACTTCCAGGACAGGCAAACACCACAGATATGTTGGTGGAGGCATTTATCTAGCCTGTCATAACCAGTGCTGGCCCTGCTCCCATTCACGATCTCATAAAACCTCTTAACTTCCCATTCACAGTCCCATAAAATGGCTGTCAGTACTGCTGCAATTGCTTTCATAGAAACTTTATTGATTTCTAGCAGACTTTCATGGGATTAGTGTTCCATCATGTTTGAAAAATAGTTAATCACACTGTCTCCTTCTCAGTTTTCTTTCATTTCACTCTCCCATCTGTTCTGTTGCTTTCAGCTGGAACTAAGGAAGAAGAGCCAACATTGTCACACATGCAGCTTCGCTATAGATCACCACTAAAGTCTTCACAAACCACAGCTGAGGAATACCTAAATTAGAAGGAACACTGGCACAGGATTTGGTTGAATGATGGCTCTTACGTGAGTGTTTGGTGCATGTGGCATCCAGCAGTGTAGTTTCCACAAAATGTTAATTCTATGATTCAAAAGCCAGTTGTTCCATGCAATGGGGGGAAAAAACACAAGCAATTCATTTTATGTTCTTACTTTATTGCAGTATGTCATAGTATTATTTGACTGTGCAAGCAGGTTATTATCAATTGATTGAGAATGCAATCATATGTATACTTACCTGGGAGTAAACATCACTAAATCCAATGGGATTTCCAAGTAAGCATGCATAGAATTTGTGAATCAACCCAGTGTGATTTGTCCAAATTAGCATAGCTACTATGGCAAAGAAGTGACCTAGATCTGTTTATTTCAGAATATAAAGCAATCCTTTCTTCCTAAAGTGAACTTTTATTTCACCCACTAGTAGGTTTGAGAGAAATGATAAGAAAGATGTTGAAATCTCCACAGGAAAGATCTCTGGCTGCCTTAATGACAAGAAAAAACATGTCAGAGAACAAAACGGTTCTCATTCTATGAATAGGCAGTTCAGGTTTGTAGATCTGGTAATTTTCCACTTTCCCGCTCACATGGAGCTAGCTGTCACTGTTCTAGAGGAACACCTGAGTGGCTTCAAATTTTAAAAAAAAAAGAGAGAGAGAGAGAGAGAGACTATATTGTTTTCTAGCCTTGATGAACTCTGGAATTGTATACATATTACCTAGCAGTTAACCTCACTGAACACAGTGGGACTTGCTTCTGAGTAGTCAGGCATAGGATTGATCTGTGTGATTATATGACAAATTGCCTATTGTATATCAGCTTTACCCACATTAGAATTGGAACATAGCCAGTAGGCCTGTAGCCTGATCAATTTAAGTTTACTGTTGCTTCTAAGTGACAGAATTCAAAAAAAAAAAAAAAATCAACACTGGAAATACTGCCAGTCATACACCATTTCCTCTTCACCTAACATTAGAAGGAATTAATTGAAAACTCCAGTGAGGTTAAAAGCCAACCCCATGACTGAGGACATGTGTCATTCTTTCTAAACATTTCAAAACTATTACTTGGAATTCTCAGCCATTCCTGGTCAGTAAGCTATCAATAATTCTGGGCAAAAACTTGGCTGATGTAATTGTTTTGCTCTTTCACTGGACCCATCCTAACTTCAGCGTTTTTCATCCTTTCTTGTTATTTAACTCAGAAGAGCTCATCAGTGTGCAAAATGGTTCAAAGCCTTCATGCAGAGCAAAAACAAAAAAAAAATGTGAAGAAAAGATTTCATGGGTCCGCTTGGAGTCTCGTATAGCAAATTTGGGTCAATTATTGGGACAAAAGAGGGAAATAAATAAAGTCATAATCTTTATCACGTTGCCTAGTTTACGCTGTTCCAACAAAATGAAGAAGGCATCTGATCTGACATATAAAAATGATATATGGGATCTTTCTCTTCTATTGTTACTGTGTGAGTAGAATACTGATCAGAAAACCTTTCTCTTCTGATAATGTTTTGCTTATTGGCCCATAGAATCCTTTGGTAGAATCTATGAAAGCCTCTGTGGTCCATTTCACAGTTCAAATTTATTTATTTAATTTTTTTAAAAAAAACATTGGCTGGAATCCTCTTGGGTAGTTATGAATGCATAACTGAGTTAGTGACTGCTTTGTATTCTTGATCCCTACATATCCCCTCTTTTAGGATATACATAGGGATAGCAGAAGTCCCCCAATTTTCGCTTACCAGTCAGCAGCAACTGCAATCAACAGGGGTCTGTTCCCATGTCCTGCAGTAAGTGGTTGACTGATGTTCTAAACAACCCTCCCCACACAAGCAATCTCCACTATGAGGCGGAATTGTGACAGAAGTCCTGGTTTTGCCTGTCAAAATGGAGACTGCTCATGCAGGTGGGTGGTGCTGTTAGTCATCCATTTCCCAAGCAACCAGGGGACAGACTTGCATTGATCACAGAGGCTGGTGACCAATAAGTGGGGATTGGTTGGGTTGGGTTGGGTCAGGATTCACTATGTTGCTATATAACTATAGTGGTTATGTAGCAACATAATGCATAGAGGATTCCAGCCATATATCTCGCTTTTAGGGAGCCAGTGTGGTGTAGTGGTCTGAGCTTTAGACTATGACCCTGAGCCATGGAAACCCACTGGATGACCTTGGGTGCATCACACACTCTCAGACCCAGAAAACCCTGTGATAACTTCAGGTTAGGGTCTCCATAAGTCAGAAATAACTTGAAGGCACAAAAAACAATCCTGTTTTTCCCCCTAAAAGGAACTCAAGGAGTGACCAAGCAAATCCAGAAATACTTAAAACAATCTAGTTATGCTAAAACAAATTAATAAACAAGACCAATAAGAAATGTTCTTTTAAAAAAACAAGTTTACAGATGCCACTAACACAGTAAAGTGACATGTTGGTGGTTTATAAATATTCGTTGACAAAACATTCCGTAAGATGAACACAGATATAGTGAAAGCTCTAGATTGGGAGTGTATAATCCATGGCTCATGGCCCCCAGTATACAGTCCATGACCCCTTGACATTTTCCCTCACAGCCCAGCTGTTCAGCTGACTTACAGGGGGAAAAAGCCTCCTTTTACAACTATTGAAATTCAGACTGTGGTTACTGGTACATGTCTTTATCTCTGTGTGATTGAAGGGGAGACTTTGTTTGGAGCTAAACAAAAAATTTTTTCCTTTTTTTCAATCAGTGGTCAGAGATAAACAGGATTTAAATCTTTACCTACTCCTCTCTTTCAACTGTAAAGGAATTTCAAGAGAATGCCATTTTTAACTTTAGAGGCAAAGAATTGAGTTGTGGTTCATACATCCCTGACAGCTGTGGCACTGAGGCTAACAGTAGAGAGGCATTGAACTGAGCTGTGTTTTTTGCAAGCCTAATGAAAAAAAATACCCAAATTGATAAGAGCATGTAAACATATGTGTGCACGCACTTCTGTGTGCATACATGCATACCACACACACACACACAGACTTTGTGGTTGCCTACCTGTGTTCACGAAGCAAGAGAATCTGAAGTACTTGCTGAAACAATTATGGATACCCGCAGGGAGGAACATATAAAAGACAGTGAGCTGGAATCCTAGGCTGCCTACTAACTTATAAAGATGTAACTAAATAATGCCCCTCAGTCCACCTTAAGCATCAGCAATCAGAATGGGCAAAGGAGATCATTCAGCACAAAGGAGGACAACATTTCCACCTCTTCCTGCCAGTCAATGAGGCTGTGACAAGGACTTGCAACAGGAGTCCTGCTTCTGATTATCACACTTCACTCACTAGTGGGAGTGGAAGGGCGGATGTCATCCTCCTTGTACCTTGATCAGAAACTAAATAGACCTCTCTCACCCAATCCAACTGCTGGTGCTTAAGGTAACCTGAAATAGAAGTTACATAGGTTTCTAGTACAACTACATACAGATGAGTTATGAATATATTACTCTAAGTTATGAATCCGTAACTGCAATACTGAGTATCAGCCATGGTCTTTAAAATATGTAAACCTTAAGTTGATTTATTTTTTAAATATAATTATAACAAAGGGATGGGGCTACTGAAGAAGTGAAAAACAACCTGTGGCTTGATACACATGTTCAGACTTAACTGAAACATCAAAAAATATATGGGTACTATTAAACAAAAAACAAAAAAGACTGGTAACACTCAGTTGATGTGATGTGATGGTGTACAATTAAATAACAAACAATTGCTTCAATTGTTAGGCAAAATGCTTTAAAGAGAATAACAAAATTCTAGAGACAAAAGAGCATTCTTTTAAAATCTGGGGCTTGGAAACACTAGTTGAAAGAAAGAGAACACAGAGTATTATCTACCAAGAAAAGCCAGGTATAATTCTGCTACAAGAGACTGATCAGAAAAAGGAAAAAAAAAAGATAAATTATTAAGTGATTTATGGCAATTTTTCAGAGTGCCAGCGAACTAGAAGGCTAAAAGAATAGCAATTATTTTGACAAGAGACTTAAACATGACAGTTGGTGAACTCTTGGAAAATCCCAATGGCAAGATATATTAAAGGAAATATATTGGGTCAGGACCTAATAACAGGATGCCTGAAAAAAGCACAAATGCTTTTTTAAAAATAGGATCATTGTTGATTTAATTTTTGAAAACAGGAGTTGATCATTGAAAGGGACCTAAATTTAATCATAAATTAGATGAAAAGGGACTGCTTAGAAGTGGCAGAGGTGACAAAACCCCAAGATTGGTGTCTTCATTGCATTCACTTGCACATGTTTATCAGCAAGAAAAGAACCATTCACTATTCACCGATGTATCCATACCAAGAGAGAATATACATTCATAACACATGATTCAGACAAAAGGAACATCTACCAGAAGGACTACAATGATTTTTGCTCATCCTTCACTCAACTTTTAGCTATCAGAAAAACACCAAACTTTCATAAAAAGTAGAGAGAGCTTTGAAAGTTACTTTTAAGAAGAATGAATATAATGAGGACATGCAGAAGCCCTCCATAATTTAGCAGTGGCAAGTTGAAGTCCTAGGTCCCAGTGTATCTCAGTTAGTGATGGCTTTGGCAAGTCATTTTTCTTAGATTTAACTCTCTGACATTAAAACACAAGCAAAAAAACTAAAACCGTTTTTAAGACAAAATTTACAGATGAATTAGTTTTTACTCCAGTTTGGGAGACTAAAGAGGAGAAGAACATCCATCAGCAAACTGAACTATATAAAAAAGAAAGTATTATAAAAGATAAGCCATAGAATCAAACTGTAAAACTGAAGAAAAAAATGCACCCTCTGATGGTATGAGCAAGCATAAAGTCTGTAGTTATTTAAAAAGGGAAAGAAATAGGACTCCTAAATGTAATCACAAAATCTTTAAAATAATTCAAACATTTCTTTTTATATTTTTGGCAATAGAAATTCTAAATCATTAGCAAAGAGAGTTAAGAAACAATTATCTAAAAATAAAATACACTTGTTTTATTTCTTTTTAAGAATGTATGACCAGTGATCAGTTTGGAATATGTTATATTGAGATCTCTGTAGAGTAGGGATGGAAAGAATATTTAAACCCATTTGAAAAATGTTTGAAAAACATGGTTTTTTGTGTGTGTTTCAAGAAACCCTAAGAATAAGAATCCTGGACTGATGATAATCTTTGCAGTTCGGAACTTATTCTGCACAAAGTTTGCATGTGCTTCTCTTGCACAGAGAAAGCAGTCTGGCTGCAGAAAACAGCATTTTCTGCTGTTTTTGAGCAAAACAACCATTTGCGAATTCTGTGGAGAATAAGTCTTGAAGTGTGAATAGGTCATGAAAACAGGGGAAAGAAAATTACTAAAATTGCTCATTGCTTCCTTCAAGAAGAAAACTAGTGAAGAATAACCACTAGGGATGGGCCAACCAAATTCTCAAACCTTCATCAAGGATTTGAGATTCGCTAATCCGAATCCCTGTGCCAAAATAGGCAAACCAAATCTTTCAAATCCACCAACCAAATAGTTTGTTGGAGACTGGGATGCCTGAAAACCTGGGAGACCAGACACAAGGGGAGATGGCAAGTAGGTGAGTTTTTCCCTTGTAGTAACAATGCCTTTGCTAACAATTTCAGGAATTACATCTGGGGTTGTATTCTAATATATTTAAATTGAACATTTAATATTTATTATTAATATTTAATATTAATAATAAATATTTAATATTTAAAAATAATACTATTTTCTGTGCTGATAATCAGTGGCATGTATAAATGCTGGAGTCAGTGGGTCTGACGCCTATCAGAAGTAGTGGGGCATAATTGCTGGGTACCATCAGATGGAAATCTGTGATTCATGATTTAAGATAAATTATGAGGGGGCCACAGGACATATATCATGAAGCGGGAATATGGAGATGGAAATGCAAGAATCAACAAGTAACAATAGCACTAAAATGTAGTACAATATTTTAAGCATGTTAAGAAATATTGATAATGAAATCTAGATCAGTGTGGAAGATCAGAAATATTTCAAATAAGTTGACAGTTATAATTGTTTGTTTTATATCTGAATTTGAATAAAATGATTATAAAAAAAAAAAAGAAGTAGTGGGGCAGAGGCCAAAGTCACACAATCTCATCCAGTGGTTGCCACATGTAGGCTGGTGTACCTCCTTCCACAAGACCAGTGCCTGGTTGTAAACCTATAGCTAGAATAGGATAAGAAGTGAAATGTCTGTCATGGTTTCTCATGAGCCACATGACAAACCACATGTAGCAGAAAGGAAAAATTGTTTTTAAAAATTGGTGCCTTGGGGCCCATGGGCTCCATGGGCCCCTGGGCAAGCAAAAATTGCGGCATAAAGGCACATGCGTGCCGGAGGCTGCTTGTGCCCAGGGCTGCTGTCTGTGCTCACTCAGGACGCTTGTGCCCACTCGGCTGCCTGCCTGTGTCCACTCATGCTGCCTATGTCTGCTGGGGCTGCCTTCCTGGGGCTGCTCAGCCGCCTGTGTCCACTGTGCCCGCTCAACTCCCTGTGTCCGCTCGTGCTGCCCGTGCCCACTCGGCTGCCTGTGCCCGCTTGGCTGCCTACATCTGCTGAGGCTGCCTGCCTGTGTCTGCTCATGCTGCCTGTGCTGCAGCTGCCTCCCTCTGCAAGTTAATGTAATTATTTTCTATTCTTTTGACTTGAGACTGGAGCGTAGGAGTTGGGAATTAATTGAGACTGGAGTAGGGACTTGACTTGAAAGCCCCTTGCAGAACTTGAGACTGGACTTGAGGGTAGAGAATTGAGACGGGACTAGAGGATGCTTTTGTTTTATTTTTTTAAAGCACCTTCCTTGTTACAAGACTTGACTTGAGACTCCAAGGTGCAGAACTGAGACTGGACTAGAGGCTCATTTTTTTTAAAGTGCCTTGTTGCAGGACTTAAGATTTGACTGGAAGGTACAGTATTCTTGAGATTTTGGCTCTTTTCACATGTGGGGTGGGAAACGGGCAAAAACACGCAGCCGGGTAAGTCCGTCGCCCCGCGGAGCAGCGCGAGCTCGCTGCTCCACACTCCTCCGGCGTCCCAGGTGGCAGCTTCCAGTTGGTGAAGGCTCTCCACCAACCGGAGAAGCTCGCCAGTCGGAAGCCCGCCCCCGGTAGATCTGCAGGCACGCACTTGCGCGCGCCTGCAAATCCACTTTAGAGCCGGGCGACGGAGCGGCACGGGGCTGCGCGCTCCGTGCTTTTTAAAAACCTCAAAAAAGAGGTTTTTAAAAAACACGCAGCCCGGCTAGTTCCCACCACTCCTGAGTGGATTCTGGTATGGAACTACGAAAAGTAGTCCACGCCAGTCCACTCTACAGTGTAGAAGACCTCCGTTAGAGGTCGCTCTACACCGTTTTAGAAGCCTGGTATGGAAATGGCATTTAAGGGCAGTTGAAAGATTCCTTAGCATAGCTCCCTTGCAAAGCTCTTTCAGACATAATTCTGGGGTCTGGAGTTTTTCAAGGTGTCACAGCCTTCTCTGCCAAAGTATGCTGGTGCATCATCAAACTACAAAGCCCAACATGCCAGAAGGAGCTATGCAAAGAAAAGCCAGTTTTGACCTGGATTATCTCTGTACTGTAGTATGTGACCCTACTTACACAGGCAGGAAAACGGGAGATTAATAATCCACATTTTCCTGCCTGTGTAGAAAGGGTCTTCATGTCA
This sequence comes from Cyclura pinguis, assembly GCA_030412105.1. Classification (NCBI taxonomy): domain Eukaryota; kingdom Metazoa; phylum Chordata; class Lepidosauria; order Squamata; family Iguanidae; genus Cyclura; species Cyclura pinguis. Next base: position 63,076,191 of record CM059599.1, read on the forward strand.
TTTTCAATCTGTGGAGATCCTGAGGCAAAATTAGGACAATTGTCCTGGCCAGATTTCTTCAGAGGGAGGTTTGCTTTTTCCTAGGCTTTTGCTAAGGGTGAGAAAGTGTCCAAGATTATCCTTCTTTCCCTTGCTTTTTAAACCTTTTCTTAAAAAAGGATTCAAAAGATTTGAGATTCGTGAGATTTGTGGATTCCCAGAACCTTCCAGGGATTCGGATCCGGGTTTGGATTTGGAAAATTCTGGATTTGTCTCATCCCTAATAACCACCCTATTGTACAGACTTGTTACATACTGGCTTCATTCCAACCGATTAAATAAAAATTTTGTCATACTGAAACCTGATTATCTTTGTTTTCCTGGTAAAACAAATTTTATATAATAAAAAGCCTAAGTTAAGAAATATTTTTAAAAAATTCAAGGTTGCACACTGAGTATTCTGTAGTATGCTGCTAGCTAACATTCCAAACACCAACAATACTTAATGATAAAGAAAAGATGTAGGTACATGCTATCCAAAACTACTATTTCTGACTAATAATATAAGCGTTAAGCAAAACTGCAAACACATTCCTATGAGTTTAAAGATTCAAATTATGAAAGAAATGTCAGGAAAAATAGTCTTCCCACTACTTTCCTTTTGTGCCATTTTTACATTATCTACTGTTTGTTAATCTAGAGAAATAAATACAGTTTAAACAATGGTGATAAAAATAATTATTTAGATTATAAGACAAATACTTAGAACAGAATTAAGCCAAATATCTTGCCATATTCAGACAAACAACTAGCCACCAAAGTCCTTATATAGTTTGGAACTCTGATGCTAGCAAGTGAGTATTAAATGGATTGCATCCATAATTTATAAAATGTTGAATGGGTCAGGAAAACTTCTCCTAAAGGAAACTATTAAACTCAGATACTGAGAAGTTATCTTGACTAAAAGAGATGCAACCACTTTTCATATTGGTCTTGAAAATGCTTTGAAAACCACTCTTAGATGGTACTGCCACCTATTTTGTTGAACTGTATTTACAATACAGTAAAACCTATTTTTTGTTTGAGCTGCAACAATTATTTTCATAGGTGGGGTGTGAACTGTTGAAAAAACATCTGGATTAGTATTTCTATAGAATGCAGTACATACTAAAAATATTGGCGTAGTATAGTGCAAAAATGTATTTGTTGTCCATCTTTAAGAGGTCCATCAAAGCCATAAAGAATTTTTATTTTTTAATATTTATGGGTCCTGGACATGCAGTAGTTAAATCATGATAAACACAGACTTCTCAGCTGTATGTGAATGAATTCATCTATGGATTATGGCACTTGCAGAAAACCTGGCTAAATAATTGACAAACTATTCAAAGCAGAAAGACTGAAAACAGACAGATAAATTTTGTGAAACATAGTATTGTTTTATAATTTATGGAACTGATGAAAACAGCAATATGAAGCCACCAAATTTACAGTTTACTTGGAATCATCTTCTGCTGGGCCTTAACTTCTAATATGGCTGCATATCTCTTGCGCAGAGAAGCCATCTCATTAATTTAGGGCATCAGAATAAGAAGGACATGGTGCAATTTTCATGCACACAGGAAAGCAGACATTTTTAACTGAATTTTTTAGATAAGTTTATAATTCAGAGTTCAAAGACCTACTTCCATCAGAGCCCATTAAAAAAACTTTTACAGACTTTCATCACTAGTTGCACAGCAAATGCCAAAATTAATTATCCAATTATGTCTGTAGTAGTGTCCTAATATTAACATCAAGTTCTTGACACCATCTCCCTCTCCTCTGTTCCTAACAGCTGTGTTTTAAAACATTCTGCACAATCACTGGTGGGGTTTTGCCACAAGCAAATAACTAATATCTAAGGTTGCCTAAGAAGCAAAAGACCTGAGTACATAGACCAAAGAAAGATATAGAGAGGTGAAACAAAGAGCAAGCATTATCTAAGACAGCCTCTCTCACTGATCACTTTATACAAGAGTTGATGTCTTCCTGCTTCCAGTAGTATCCACCTTTCAGAAGAGCAGGTGCACTTATGTAATGTCTCTTCCCACCATAGCCTTGCCCCTCTTAATCTGCACAGGGAGGAGAAGGAGGGGAAGTCCTACTGAGGGGAACATTCCAAATATGTATATGGTTCAGCATTCTCCAAAGTGAGGCTTTCCAGATGTTTGGGACTATACCATCCATCATTAATTATCATTGGCTATGCCAGGGGTTCATGATAGTTACAGTCCAAAACTTGCAGGGGGACGGCAGACCAGGTTGGAAAGACAAATATTATCCTTCAAAAACCATCTGCATTTGACATCAAAAGCAGTACATTGCCTGAAAATGAAGATGTAGGTACAGTAGAACCATTGCAAAAATAATTCAAGCAGCATGTTCAAGATGATCAACTCACATCCCCACCTCTACTTCTGTACTGCTGCATCCTAGAGTCAAAATATACAATAAATGAGGCTGGCTGGCTGGCTGGCTGGCTGGTATGCTTGCTTTTTTGGAGACATTCTCCCCCTAGTGGTGAGAAATCTTTTCTTGTCATAGCACATAAGTTCCCTTACCTATATGTCTTGCTTTTAGCATAATTTGTTTTGCTTTGTTTGTTTAATTTATTGGCTCAGTTTATTGAGGAACTGCTGGTTGCTGAGGAACATACCTCTGAGGAACTCTGGAGGTAGGAGAGAAAACAATTAATGTCTAGTATGACCTCACACTGGATGAAGACTGATGAACAGGCATCTTCAAGTCCTTATTTTCAGCTACTTCAAAGTTAAACTCAGGGGTCGTGACAGCTGCTACTTGCTGGCTAAGAACAGAACAGGCAGATGGTTAGTCAGAAGAAACTAATGCCTGAGTTGATATGAAATTATCTCTAGGGCAGGCCCGAGACATTCTGCTTCCTCAGCTGATAGACAAGATGGAGCTGAAGGACAAGATGACACACACATCAATTCTACCTTTGGAAGCTTATTAAAATTTGCTCTTATTGCCATGCTGGTGACAGGACAGCATCCTCCAGCATAGATGAAGACTGCAAGCTAGTTTAAAGGAAGGGGAGGCAATGCAGACCTTCTGGCACAAACCATTCTCCCCTACAATGGAGCGTGATCCCTTCTGTAGTTCTCGTTTCCAAGGCAACTTGTGACAAAATATTAAAATCTATACCAGAAAAAAAACCAATGCAAGTAAAGCAACAGCTAGAGATAAAACAGAAGTGAAACAAACAAAATCATAAAAGTTAATTGGAGGGAGAAATATCACAAGGACAGCCAAGATAGCAAAAACCTTAAAAGTTGATCAGAAAATATCTGAAAGGTTCAAGTCTCTGCTCTCATATCTAGGTTTCAGTAAAGTTGTCACTTAAGGATTTCAAAAACAGGGATTCTGAAGCAATTGAATCTGAAATAAAATGTTTTTATTGTAGTCTTTCAGAATAAAGTGAAACCAAAGGTAACCCAATCTTTTGTGTGTTGGTTGGCAGCCAGACACAAAAGCCCCTTCTGTTCCATACCTAGATCCTGTGACATCCCAGCATCATCCCAGCAGTGCCTTTGCTGGGATGGGAGCATATCCCAAAAGCTTCCCTCTGCACCCAGCTGGCTACCACCCTTTCCGCATGGCCCCTGTCGACGTAATCATCACACAAAAGGGGCCTATTACTGGATTTTTTCCAGTAATAGTATAATGAGTGATTGCGACAGCTGAAGATGCAACAGGAGAAGGACCACGATGACACCATGTGGTAGCACATGTTGTGGCCCGGCTTCAATATGTCCACATGCCAGGGTGGGGGTGTAGTGCAGAAATGGCCAAAGTCTATGCATGAAGCTAGCTAGCGTCTTCATCCTACCTAGTCTGGAGTGCTCCACCCTGCCCATCTATCTGTTGAGTCAGCCATCTGCTATAGACAGGACTTTATTTCGCATTCCAAACATCATTACATATTGCTTTAGAAAAACCTTTTCAACTGGCCTTGACACCCCTGTCAAATGAGACAGGCAACTTAAGGCCTTATGAAAATCTTAGCTACAAATAATGCAATTGCGAAAATTAATAGTGTGAAAATATGCCAGTTTGTTGCTGTTGTTGTTGTTGTTGTTGTATTTCTCAGAATTCCACTGGTGTTCCAGTCTCATCCCATCCAGTTTCTCAAGACATTGAAGACATTGTTTTATTTCCTGCATAGGAATTCATGCATACTTTGGTATGTGTCTTTTCTATTATTCTCATTTTAATGCATTTCTCACACTGACTGAGGCATGTGCACTATTTTCAAAAGTTCACATTTTTAGCCATGCACATTTTTCAAATGCCCACATGGTTCTGTGTGCTTTTGTCTTTATCAAAATACATCACAGGCCTCAGAAATGTTTGGATTTTTAGGGAAAAATACGCTTCAGGCAGTTGCAGATCTCAAGGGGAATAAAATGCATATTTTCATAGAGAAATGTGAGCCGAATACATTTTTTATCCACTCATAACTAAAACTTACTTCTGTGCGCGAACCACAGATGCATCACATCCCTTCCTTGAAAGTGTCACTTGCTTCATTATAACTGCAACTGTATTACGCCGTTTTTCAAATTCATAACTTGATTCCTTCATCACTTCCTCCTGCTTTCTGCTCTTAATGCTGCCAGCTGTTTGTAATCAAAAAATGTCAAAAGTAGTTCATTCTTTAGTCTGAATATCATTTTCTTCATATCCAAATGGGTTAAGATTCATTTATGCCTACCATATCCAATTATTGGGAGAGAGAGTCTCCTGAATTAGAAATATTGTTTTTCTTAGTTCTTAGACTAGGCTTGCACGACATTCTAGTTCTGAAGATTAACAACACAGCCAGTTGTTAGTGTGCCTACTGTAAGTACTCTAAAATTACAGGCTTCAACAGTGACAAACTTTATATTGTCACTGGGGATAGGTGAAAGCTTCCTTTCAATTCATTTTTCAGGAGAATGGCCCAAAATTTATTTGTATCCGTGATGGAAAGAACTTGAGAATCTTGCACAGTCAAGATGCAAGACAAACCCTGTTGGGCAGATTCAGGCCATTTCCTCACTGGACTGTTATAGCGTTATTATTCCACTTTCAACATCCTATATATATATATATATATATATATATATATATATATATATATTACAGATTAAATTACAAAAACAGATTAACATTCAAATCACAGATGTTACTTTCCAAAAATAGTATAATCCCCCCCACTCCTCCCCCCAATGGCTTTGCAGAGGTTTAACTAATTCTTCTAATACAGAAAAATCTTCATTCAGAATGTACGATATGGATTTGATTACATTATTAGTTTCACCGTACTCCATATCCTCTTTAATCTTTATAAGCACTAATTCCCAACCTGATTTCCACCCTCCTTCCTTCAGTATTCCCATAAACTTTAATCTTCTTTCCCTCAAAATATCGAACAATAAATTTTCAGCCAGGTATTTATCAACTTTGTTTATATTCCAAATTGTTTTATCTTTCCATCCTAATGCTAATACAGCTTGTGCTGCTTTTAATATATTTATAACTGCTTTTTCCTCATTATTTTTCAGCCCCTTGTCCTTTAAATTTAATGTTATACAATTCTCCCTATTCAGTTGTACATCCTTACCTATTATCTCAATTTTAACCTTGTCCCAAAATTTTTGAACAAAGGGACATTCCCATCACATACATATATATATATATATGCCTTTAGCCCCGCAACCATGCCAACACTTTGAGGATATATTTTCTCTAAAAAATGTAAATTGGCAAGGTGTTCTATACCATCGTCCAATCAATTTCATTTGTTGTTTTTTTATCCTAGTATTCTTATTTTTCTTTATTTCTTGTATCCATACTTGAGTATACTCCCTTTCTATTTTTAAATCCCTTTCCCAATTTACCTTTAAACAATCTAGGACTCTAGTCTGGTTCCCTAGCATTCCTCTATATAGTTGTCCAATCATACATTTACCCTCATCTAACTTTTTTTTAATGATCTCCTCAAGTAGGATTGCATTAACCTGCTTTGAATTTTTGATTATTTCATGTAGCAAATGATTTATTCCAAATGTGTGTAACCAATAATTCTTACCTATTAAATTAGTAAGTCTATCTATTCCCCATGGCTTTCCTTGTTCATCAAGGAGATCTCCTGGCACTCTAATTCCTTCATTATTTAATCTCTTTAATATTCTCCCCAAATCTTCCCTATTGCTTATGTTCAAACTCTCTAGAGGGTACAGTTTTGGATTTTCTATTTTCATTATTTTTGGCATTTTCCCCATATTTGATTATTTAAACTTGTGGGACCAATCAAATTGCCTTTTACCTTTTGCTCCATGCCACATGGTCTCATCAGTGAACTATATTCCATATTACTAATTAATCTTTCTATCCTTACCCATTTTTTCTTACGTTCATATTCAAATTCTAAAAATCTATTCATCTGGGTGGCTTCAAAATAATTCTTCAAAGATGGGGCACCCCAACCCCCATCCTCTTGGTTTCCATATAATAATACATTAGTAATTCTAGATTTCTTACCTCCTGCTATCCATTGTTTAATTGTTCTATCCCATCTTCTTATTATTCTAATGGTGATTTTTACTGGTATCGTTTGAAATAAATATAAAAATTTGGGTAGTATCATCATTTTGAACATTCTTACTCTTGTTAGCATATTCCATTTTTTACTTGGCCATTTATTCATGTTTATATTTATCTTTTTGCACAACTGATTGTAATTCCCTTGAATAATATTATTCACATTTTTCGATATATATACTCCTAAATACTTCATTTTTTTTGTCCCTAACTTTAAATCAGTAATAAGTTTTATTTTCCTCTGTTCTTTCCAGTTAGTGTTTAAAAACATTATTTCTGATTTATGCGTATTTATTGTTAGGCCAGATAACTTCCTAAACTTCTCAATTATTTCTAGAAGTTTATTTACACATCTGAAGGGCTCCTGTGTTGTTATCAGTGCATCATCTGCAAATAGATTCAATTTCAGTTCCTCCTTACCAAATTATAGCCTTTTATTTCTTTTTCATCTCTAATTTCATTTGCCAGTGGCTCTATTGCTAACACAAATAATAAGGGGGAGAGGGGGCATCCTTATTTCAGTCTACCATTAATCTTAATATTCCTTGAATTATTACCATTTACTATAATTTGGACTTCATTATCTGTATATATTTCCTTTATTACATCACTAATTTGGCTTCCCAACCCAAACTCAGTACATATTTTATACAAATAATTATGGTTCACCGAGTCAAAAGCCTTATATACATCCAATTTGATTAATGCAATTTTATTATTATGTTGTTTGGCATGATATAATACATTAAAAACATTTCTAATTGGGTCTGCAATCAATCTCCCTTTTATAAATCCGTACTGATCTTCACCTATTAACTTTGGTAAAAAAAACTTTTAATCTGTTTGCCGAAATTTTGGTGAAAATTTTATAATCCTGATTACAAAGGGTAATAGGACGATAAAATTCTGGATTTGCTGGATTCTTATTGGGTTTCAAAATTAGACTTATTTCTGCTAATTTCCAAGTTTTTGGTATTTTCTTTGTACGTATTATTTCATTAAATATTTTAGTCATGTAATAACTCAGTTCTTTCTTAAATATTTTATAAAAACTGCTAGTAAAGCCATCTGGACCAGGCGATTTAACCTCTTTGAGACCATCAATTACTTTTTCAACTTCTTCACTACTTATTAGAGTGTTCAATTGACCTCTTTTAACTTCATCTAATTTAGACTGAATATTAATTTTCTGATCTATTATCTCCCTTTCACTATATAAATTCTCATAAAAATTCTCCATTATACTCTTAATCCCATCATCATCATATACCAACTCTCCATTGTCCTCCTGCATCTTTACAATCCTTTTTGTTTGTTTGTTTGTTTTCTTCTGTTCAAATATCTTGCCCAGGCTTTCATACTTTTCATATCCCAAGCTTGGAACTCATTCCTAGTATAAAGCAAATTCCTTGCATCAGTGGTCTGATCTAGATTCTCCAACTCCTTCTTTTTTTTTGTCCCATTTTATTTTAGTATTTATCCTTTTATGTATTTGATATTCTTTCTGCAATGCCTCCACTTCTTTTATCAAATTCTGTCTATATAAATATTTATTCTTTTTTATTCCTATCTCTAAATTGATACATTTCCCTCTTATTACTGCCTTAAAGGCATCCCATACCATCTGCATGGCCATCTCTCCAGAATCATTGATTTCAAAATATGATTGTATTTCCTTAATTATTTCTTGTTTATTGTCTTCTTTCCATGCTACCATGGGATTAAATCACCACTTTTTCATCTTTTTAGCTGTTGGTATTTCTAAATTCACATAAAGGGGTGCATGGTCTGAAATCCATATCCCTTCTGTTTTAATCTCCCTTATTTGAATAATATTATCTTTTTTAACTATAAAAAAGTCTGTTACTGCCCTGGCTAGCCCGAGCTTTGGGGATATAAAAGATATCCATTGATATCAATAATTCGGCTTCACATATCCCTTCCACGTGCTTACGAGGCCCCCGGACAAGCACGCATACAGGCTCGGCCGATAATCACCGTAATATTCCTAGACAATACAGGCAGACCAGAAAACAGCCGACTCGCCGCTTTAGGAGACCTCAAGGCAAGTACCTCCATTAGGTATGCGAGCAACTCTCAAAAGATCCTCTGCCCAGCACTGGCAGCTTGATGATAGGACTATACAACGCTCAAGTACTCCGCGTGTGCATACCGGCTACTCTATTGATAAATTCGGCTCTAATTCAATCATTCAAATTCTGACCTTTCAGAGGCTTTGTCTCCAGCTCCAAATCTATTGTTTTCCCAAAGTCCAACCTAGCCTGCGGTCACAATTCTCCTTATAAAAACCCCTGACTTTGAGCACTTCCTTGGATCGCTCCCAAGTTCCAGACTGCCTTCCTGTCGCATCGCTTGGCGAGCTTCCCCTCAGCTCCAGGTGCTGAGATACATCAAACCCCAGCTTCGCTCTCCATTTTCCTCTGGACTTCAGGACAGGTTTCGTATCACCCGAACCAATTATCCCTCTAAAAATCCCGCTATCTTACTCACACCTTTATTTTCCTTAGTTATCTGTGTGCATGTGTTGCTTACATTGTGTGCCTGTATTTAATAAAGATCATTCGTTATTTTCAAACCGGTCTGCTTCTTGACTTGGCCTGACCCCGTAGACATTGGGTTACAAGATCCTGCTAAGTTATCCTGCCTCTCGCAACGCTAAAGTAGTGCTCAGAGCTAATCTTCCCCACCTATTGTTGAGCACATTTTGGTGTCCCTCACAGGACTCCCAAGTAAACAGGGTAACAAGTCTATATGCGAAAATTTCTTATGCCTAGCAGAATAATGTATATTTCACTTTCAACATCCTATGGAATCCTGAGGTTTGCAGTTTAGGGAGGAGCCAGCTGGCCCCTTCCTAAACTGCAAACCCCAGGATTCCATAGAATGTTGAAGGTGGAATAATAGCGCTATAACAGGCTAGTGTGGAAATAGCCTCCATCATACAGGTCCATGGCTGCTTCGCTCTGCAGGCTCCTCCTTTTGAAACCCTGTTATTTCTCAAATATAGGTGCCACTTGAGATGCTTCTTATCTTTAAAATGTGTAAGATACACAAGTACATGATATTCTCCATCCTGAAAACTGCTGTGATTCAGAATTTGGCTGATATAGATTAGGTTCATGTTTCACAAATTTAGCTAACTTTTAAAATCTCTTGGTTTTGGAGATTGAAAAAAAAGTATGCGGGGTTTTTTTAAAAAAAAAAAACCAAATCCGTGAGTAAAGGAAATTTACAGATTATCCTGTCCCTAGTGATGCATGGTTACCAATTTTAAAGACATAAATCTAGTCTTGGTAAGCCTCTGTTGGTGGCCCTACCATAGAGAAAACATGAGTCACACTGGTTCTGTGATGTCTTGGGAAAATGAAAAAAACATCTAATGGGAAAAGAGGAAGGTAAATTAATTTGGTGGAGGGGGTGATTTGTTTTGCAGTGGGAACAGGATTGAAAAATCTCTTTTTGCAATTATTAGTGACACTTTTAAATTTAATCTTCAGATAAATTTAAAGGCTTCAACATACAAGAACAGTTAATATTTAAATTATTAATACAAAATCAAGCATATTGGCAAGATGAACTTGCTTTAACCCAGAGTACAATCCAAACTGGGATCATGGGACATTAGGAGCAGATCTACTGTGTCATCTCAAGCCTTTCTGATTCATACTGACCAAAGTGGAAATACTTTTCTTCCTTATCTGTGGTAAAAAAAGTATGCTGCACAGAAATATCATATTCTATATCATATTTTGTATCATATTTTGGGCAAGCGACAATGTTTTTGCACCAGTTAAATTCTCACAAAAAACACTTTTAATACACTACTTCCAAATTCCTGCGTATTTGTCAGTGGTGTGGCCTAAGAAAGGAATTAGTGATACAAAGCGACTGTTAAACAACAGCCAGGAAGCTAACAGGAGTAAATCCAGAAGTGTGTTTCCCTACCAAGCACTTGACAACCAAAATTTAGTAGTGTCCTAGTACTGTCCTTACGTTAGCACAGGGTCTTGCACACTCTCTTGAGATGTATACTTGAACAAGGGTTGTGCAATTTGTTCTATGAAGTCTGTTAGCACAAGATGTTCCACAATATCTTCCAATAAGACTTTGCACAAAATCACAAAAGCAGTGGCAGAGCTTGGAATGTGTGGAGGGGAGTGCGGGGGGGCTATGGTGTGAGGGGCATTGCCACGGTGCGTGGGAGCGTGGCTGCAGTGTGTGGGGGCATGGCCAGGGCACGCGGGCGTGTGGCTGTGGGCCAGGACACCCCAAAAACATTGCCGCCCGGGGCAAATCGCTCCCTCTGCCCCCACATCCCTATGCAACTGCACAAAAATAATGCTTGCACTAAATCTTCCAGAAGAGTTAATAGAACAGCTTTTTCTGCTGATATATCTCGGGCTCCAGGCCATGGATTCTGCTTCTCCAAGAAACAAGTGCAGACTCAGAAGAGGGAGCATTTCACATATAAATTCTTCCTTGCAGAAAAAGGACAGCATTATTGTCTTGGATATATATTAAAAGCTACAGCAATTCTAGTCACTGACAGAAATGCAGCATTAATAACAAGCTGATATTTCAGACTTAACATGGAAGGCCCTACTGTGTGTGTTTCTCCAAAAAGCCAGAATGATTTATCAACAGAGCAACCTGAACTGGTATGATGGTTTTCTAGATAGACAGAAAGTGACTATGGAATAAATCAGCTGTCCCCTCAGGATATCATCATGGATGAAAACCTGCAGACTTCTTTGGCTTCTGCCACCATGGCAAAGATAACACTGACATTAGAAAAAGCCAAGACAAACCTGTTCAAACAGAGATGTCCTGTGCATGCTACATCCTTATGCCTTTTAAAATATGCAGCCTTAAAAATGTCTTGCTGTTGTCAATTTCCTGTCTAGGTTTTTGGATCTGTGTATGCCTGTGATAACAGAAGGAAAAAAGGAGCTGCTATATCATGTCTGAGATGTTTTTAAAAAGAATATAGGTCTTTTTTCTACATTGGCATGAAAGAAATGGAACAAAAGTACCAAGATCTAAAAGCTCAAGAAGAGTTATTTATTAAAGTAAATAATACTTATTAAAAATACTACGTTATTGCCGCCTCAGCCTGCCAGAGCCAATGCACAACAGATAAAAACTTCCCTTAAAAATAGAATAAAATCTCTTTATTCCTAATGTCCCCTCCAATGGTAAATATTTTCAGAATCTCATCCATTTCTTTGAATTGAATACATGTTTATGATCCGGGAGTGGATGATAGAGCTGCCTTGATCATGGCAGTGGGTCTCATCAGTGCCTGCATGTGCACAAAATCCCACACATGACTATCTTGAGGTCTACAATGACGCATATAAACATACTCTATCAAAATGCATAACATTAATGCCAAAATTTCTGACTAAATGGTGTCTAGCTTTGGCCAGATTTTGCCCAAAGATTTTTCGCCAGCCTACAGCCTAACAATAAATGGCTAATTCTTGATTTTCCTATGTTTTCTTCCTAAATTAACAGTATGGATGAAATGGTTAAACAGGGGTTTATCCATGATGTAAAACATTGGTTAGGGAGACATTGGTAGGTTGCACAATACCCAGAGCATTTCCCCACACAAGAGTGGTGTGTGTTTTTTCAGCATTGCTTTATCTCTCTACTGTTAAACCATGTTTTAAAAGTGTGAAATCTTACTTCCGCAATCTGTAATTTCTCCCTTTCACTTCATTAGAGCTCAGCATGATCTATATGGATATTATTTACTGTCAGTTTGGCAGAACCTACTCTTAGTTAAATGTGTACAAAATTATAGCCTCTGCCTCATTGCCTTAATCCAATGGTTAATCACAACTAATGGAGAACTTAATAGAACCCACTTGAATTTTGACTTACTTAAATGTTGATTCAGTGGATCTATTCCAGCAGATTTAGACCTATTACACTGGATTGCAATCAATCAAATTAAATGCTTTTCCTCATCTTATGAAGATAGGTGGCCGGTAAAATTACCCTTTTCCCCATATCTATCTGTCCCCTATAGGAAAGTGTGGACTAAAAGCATAATATGAAAAGGACACAACAGTGATACCCGTAGTTCATATATTAGATTGTCTAGTGTATAGATGTGGGAAACTGGCTCGTGACCTGTAACCAAATTCCTTTTACAAGAATTTTCTCCTTAGAAGATCATCACATCTAGGACTAATCAGACAAATGTCAAAAGGTATACCTGCCTCAAGAAACTCTTTCCTGTTTATTTCATTCTTCATTTAACCTTTAATTAAACCTTGATGAACCCTGCCTTGTGTTGCTCCCACAGTCTTTCTGCGCCTGTTGCCCAGAGGATAAGATCAAGCTAATCTGAGCTGATGTGGAATCAATGTTGTGGACACAGATGTGTGCCATGTTTCATTAGTCTTGTCATGAATATGGTAGGAGATGAAAAATATTTTCTTTCTGCTCATGTCAAGGTAATTGAAGCTAACAATTAGATTCTCTCAAAGGATTAGACAGCAGATATAATCTCAGGGCCCCTTCAAATGTCACAAATTTCCCACATGGAAAAAACTTCTGTGTGGGAGTGGAAAAGTGTGAGAACCATGTTCAGATTGTTATAATCCCGCATGCTTCAGCTTTAAGGTGCATACAGATTAATTAATTTCATATATTGGAAGACCATATCTACCTGGTACATATGTCTGTGGCAACAATGAGGATCTACAACCAATTTTCATCCTAAAATGGGAGTGATTCTTCATATAGCAAACCTGGGTCTAAGTTTGACTGTTAGTCCCAACTACAGTTGAATAAACAGGAATGTGGAAAATCAACACTGTCAGCTCTTCTGATTCAGTGAGTCTACACTAGATGCGACTAACAATTGGATTTAGGTCTTAGAGTCTTTCAATGGAAACTATTTTCAACACATAAAAACAGAATGGGGTTTTGTTAGAGGTGTGTTTTGGATTCAACTGAATCCCAAAATGTGTTAACACAGATTGATAACGGATTACAAGATCTCCACATTGTAGTGGGAATTCTCCATATTGGTCCGAATCCAAATTGAACATTCCTAAGGATTAAAAAAAATATTTTGATTTAAAGGAATATAGGGACATGGGCATTGTAATTTTGTTGATTCTTCCTTCCTGGACCATGAACACTAAAAGACCTTTAGTGTAATATATAAGACCTGGAAGATTTTGGCATTGGATGCTTGCCTGGCAAATGTTAGGTTTTTGTGCCCATGCCATTGTACACTCCACATTGGTATGATGATCATGTAGCTGACCAATGCTGCATCCAGGCCCCTCTCATCAGCAAGCTGCAGTGCAAAGAGCAGCAAGAAAGACTCTAGCACATCATAATTCTTCACTGGTATGGCTGCCTGGCTTTTGAGGTAAGTTTGGGAGGTTAGATTGGGAGATGGATCATAGCTACATCATCATGGCAATGTCTCCCATAAAAGATCTTTACCTTTATTTATTTATTTATTCTTTATTTATTTATTTAGTATCCAACATTTCTCCCAATATGGGGGCCACAATAATAATATCTTATGATATTCATTTAAAGCAGGAGTGGGTAATTTGCAGCCGTAGTGCAAAGTAATTTGCACCTCAGCCCCATTTTGAAGTAAGTGTTTCAGCCCCTAGCAGCTCACTAGGCATGGAGTAGAAGGGAATGAAGGAATGGCTAAAAGGAAGAGAAAGACAAAAAGAAGGGGCATAGCCACGCTCAGTCTCAGCTTTGGGCAGAGAGCTCTACTGCCTCTCCAAACTACAAATCTCAGGATTCTACAGAATTCAGCCATGGCAGTTAAAACAGAATCAGGACTGCTAATAATTGCATAGTGTGAAAGCGCCCCTGGTTCCAAAACACATCAAGAAACCCTCCTAAACAGCCTAAGAAGAATAATCCTGTAATGGAGATATTTATATTGCTTTTTGGTTGTAGTTGCAGTGAAGCTTCGCCACAAAGAGTACATATGCCAAGGAAGTATAAGAGGGATATCTGAAAGAATTTAGAAGTGGGAGAAAGAATATTTTTGTGTATAGACACCATGATATCTATTCCCTATTACCTAATCATTCCTAAGACTTATTGTTGTTATTCCGTGCACTCTCCTTGGTGAAAAGCAATGGATAGATTAGTTTTTCAGTGCAAAGAAAAAGTCATTCAACAATAGATTGACAGAGGACATTTGCTTAAAGAAAAGTATGCCGTGAGATGGCATTTCTGGACATTACTGACATAAATAAATCAACTCCAATGTTCTTTGTTGCTTTCCTAAAAAACAATATTTTCTCAAACCTTCAGGTCACCATCTTAAAAGTCATTTTGATGAAATTCAGTGCTTGAGCCTAGAGATTGAAGAGTGCTTGCGGGGAAGTGACAGAGCAGAAAGCTCAAGGCATAAGTGCCAACTACACAGAGACAGTTCTGTTCACTTGCTTATGTCCTCTTTGATGCTCACGTAAAAACAAGAACTCCCTTTAGTCATCAGATAAAGAGTAGCTGCTTTTTGGATGTGGTGAAGTAATGCAACTCTTTTCACACGGGAAGTTCAAATGAATATAGTAGACTTATTTTCATGTAGCCATAGGACCAGACTAGCTCTTTTCAGACAAGAAGATGCATAATGGACCAGGGTGGAAAAGATGTGCCCATGGCTAATGATGAGGAACCAAATGAACTGCAATTCAGTAATATTCAGAGAGGTACACATTTCCCAGCAGAATGTATACTAGAGCTCAGAGAACCTTGCATGTGTTCAAACCTTCCACAGAAAGCAAGATGAATGCACTTGTATTAGAGATGGAGCAGATCCTCTTTTCATGGGGACTTGTGGCAAGGCACTTTTGGATAGTAAGTAGCTATGCATAACTATGGCAAAACCTGGAAAAGGTGCCCTTTTTGGACTACAGGTCCCAGAATCTCTGAGCCATCATGGCTACTAGCCATGCTGGATGTGAATGTCTGCAAGCTGAAGTCCAAACTCCGAGCTATGGTCTGCAATGGTATAGATTTTGCTGAACTTTTTTGCAGACTGTATCTTCTGTTTCATCCTTCTTGTCTTTATGTTATCTTGTTTTACAGTAAATTAAAATTATTAGAAGAAAATAAGAAGTGAGCACTAGTGTTTGTCACCCCAAAAGCACCATGCTTAATTCATAGAGTCTACATTCCCATGAAAAGTGTCTGTTTTATTAATTTGTATTTGTTCCATTATGCCCTGCCTTTCCATACAAAATGTGCAACATGGCAAACAATAAAATGCATAACAAAATAACAAGCGTACAAAGAAGTAAGCAATATCATAATAGAATTAGATAACAGTAGATAAAAAAGGCATCCAATTAAAAATATTGTTAAATTAGAAATACAGATTAATATAAAGAGGACAAAACAGGACAAAACAAATTGGCCCACTAGTCCAAACACCTGATTAATTATGTTTTTCTTTCTTGGAAAAAGGTTATCAAAGATGGAGACACAAGCTTGCTTCAGTAAGGAGTTCCAAAGGCTGGACATAGTAACTGAGAAGACACGTTCATACACTTTTGCCAAATGCACATCAGTTATTGAAAGAACGGAGAGAAGTTCTTTTCCAGAGGATCTCCAACACACAGGGAACCTGATACAAAAAAGACAGGCCTCAGGAAGTCTTTTCCCCATCCCTTTGTAAGCCATGCTTGGTAGAGTCAGCCCTCCATATTTGCAGATTCTGTATCTATGGATGCAACCAACCACAGCTTGAAAACATTTAAAAAATAAAATCCAAAAAACAAACTTCGATTTTTCCATTTTATTTAAGAGACTCCATTTTACTACACCACCATAAATAATAGGATTTGAGCATCCACAAAATTTTGCTATCCACAGGAGGGTCTTGGGACCAAACCCTAGTGGATACTGAAGGCCCACTGAACATCTAAACCTCCTGGAAATACATATGTCACTACTTTCATAATGAAATACGACTGATCTATGGGGCACACTGTTGTATCCTTTGAATGTGGTGTCACAGTGTAAAAAGATATGTCAGAATGTTTGATTTCACACATATCATCATCATGTAGTGTCATCATTGTGGTTTTGACATCAGCATATGATTTTCTATACTCTTTTTCTTTTGGTTCAAATTCTACCTGTTAACTTTAATGCATCTCTAGAGCAGTGATGCTACCAACTTATCAGGACTTCAAATTGACAGTCCATCCTGCTTCACATTATTTTACAAGGTTCAGGTATCACACAAATACTTACTATTTAATCACCTGTAAGCAGTCTGGACTTTTCAACAAGAAAGTCTCTCCATTTCCAAATTACCATTCCAACTGGCCCTAAGGGAGGAATCAGATTTTGCGATCTGTGGCCTATAATATATCAGACGTGATTTGCACAAGAATCTAATTTGAAGAAGCTATTTCTTTCTTTCCTTCTCTCATTTTTATTTTTGAAAAATGTTTCAAGCTTCAGCTTTATGTTAATGGCTAATATCACTTCCACAGTCCCAGGAAACTTTGCTGTTGAGCCTGGGCAAGCGTAATGGGCTGAAACAAACTATCATGGCAAAACTATGCAAATAGCAATATACACTACATCAAGCTAATAGGAAGACTTCAGGCTAAACTGCCAAATAATTCACTTCATGCTTCTGGATATTGGCTTCACTTGGAGCACACAGCATCTTAAACAGGACAAATCGACCGCCACTCCAATTAGTGACGTGATGTGCTTTTGCCAAGCATAGGTGTGTGACAGTTTCTTGCAGGTCTTTCAAAAGTTCCAGCAGTAAATCCTTTTTTGTTTCCATTAACTAGTCATCAATGAAGTTGGTCAATCTGGGTTATCTAGAGAAGACAGAGACAGTAGGACCAGATGTTGCTTACCCAAGGAACTGTAAAAGTAGTTTTGGAAGCTTGTCAAACCAGTCCTACGGTCCAGCTAAGAAACCTACTGCTACACCAGTGATAATGCTGATGCAAGGTTAGGTATCCTATGCTATTGGAAGATTCAGAGGCACAAGAAAAGCATCTTCAAAATCAACATCAATAGCCATTCTTATAGCAACATTGGCTACCCACCTGTCATAGAGTGGCTTGCGGATGCCCATGCATGGGAGGGTCCCATTAATGCATGACCAACACAACAGTGACAGTTCACCCACTGCTCATCCCAACACCAAACACATAAATAGATACCCAAAGAGAGCTGGCAGTGCCTTTCCCATCACAGAGCACCATGGTGCAATTGTTACAGCAATGAATTTAGACCACACCAGGATTAGCAGTAAAATTTTTAAAAATTTTATTTTCTCTAGTACAAGAGGGGAGCAGTTAGTACACCAAGGTACTCAAGAACATACTACTCCAAAGAATATGGCAACACAAAGATAATTTTATACTCTGCCAAGCCTCGAACAAAAGCAGAAATGCTGGTTAATTGGCTAACTGAAATCCATATGTATAGAAAACTATGTCATGAATACATTATTATGTCAGCATTCCAGCATTGTGCATGTCCATATCGGTGGTCCCAAATTATAATACCAGACCCCACCTGGTGGGTGCATAATTTAATATTATGATAAACCTTAATCAGCCTTTAGGTCACGAAAGTTCAGCTCCTGTGATCACTCCCCCTCCCTTGTTCTATTCTAGATGTCTCCAGAAGCTGAAGACCACAAAACTAACCACATTTCACACAGTCCCTGTCCCTTTTGTTCCCCATTCCCCAACTGTCAGCAGCTGCTTTCTTGTTTTTCCGATCCAGCAAAGAAACTTCCCTTATTTACTTTTGCAGGAATTAACATTTACTTTTCACCTACCTAGTCCTTTATTTTTCTTTGTTAGTAGCTCTCTATGTAGCTTGACTATAACATAGCTATTAATCAATTATTTCTTATTATTTTCAAACAATACTCTCATATTTCCCTCGTCTAAAGCCAGAAGAATCTTCTTCTTCTTGCTTTATCATGGTTGGTAATTTTGTATCCATTGGTTCCGGTGTTCTTTAGTCCTGTCCAGGTTATCTATAGATCACTTTTCACATATTCAAAGGAGGCTTCCCCTTTGCCTTTCTCTGAGGCTCAGAGAATGTGACTTTTCTGAGGTCACCCAACTAGTTTCATGGCTGAGCAAGGACCTGAACTCTGGTCCTCCAGTGTACCAATGCAATGCTCAAACCACTATACCATGCTGGCTCTCTTCATTTTCTTCCACCTCACAGTGGAATAGAATTGCTTGTTAAGCTGTCTTGTCAATGTGCAAAATTCTCTAAATTGTGCACCTGGAGACTAGATATGCAATTGTACAGATACCCTTCTATCCCCTGGGCAATACTTCTTAAGCTGTCTTACCACACAGGAACCAAACTTTGGCACGGTCTTTGTCGTTTTCTGTTCCCTTAGTTCCTGGACCTGTAATCTTGAAAGTCCTGTGCTATGTTGTGGCTACACATCATTTGGAGAGCACATAACAAGTAACCTGATTAGAGAAAAAGTCATTATCCATATCAAATCATGTAGTGTGAGCACATCCTGAGGACAACAAACTACCAGACATTGTCATTTCCAAAGCATAAAGAGTATGTAGCATGTGTGGCTATCCCCATCTCATTTTCAGAGAGCCTCAATCCTTACCATTCCATTTTTGCCAGCTAGAAACATACCTGGTCACCTGCTATGTCCTCTATCACCCTGATACTCTTAGTATCTGTAGATCTTAGTACCTGTACTATACAGGAACCCATTTAGTTTCCCAAGCACAAGAGTGACTCTTCACATAGCAGGACAATGGCACTGGAACTGGGCTAGAGTCATATCAGCTCTTCAGTCTCTATAGCATTCACAGACCTGAACTTCTGTTAGGCCTTCTGCCTAGAAAGGATGTGAAACTTCTATTTCCTTGATGGGGAATGTATGGAAACAGATCAGAACCTAAATTTGGAAACCTGTCAAGCCCATATTATGTACCATGTGGCTTGGCTCACCACTTTCTATCTGTAGAGAAATGAATGAAACAATAGTACC
Organism: Cyclura pinguis; assembly: GCA_030412105.1. NCBI lineage: Eukaryota > Metazoa > Chordata > Lepidosauria > Squamata > Iguanidae > Cyclura > Cyclura pinguis. Next base: position 63,095,872 of record CM059599.1, read on the forward strand.
AATAATAAGTAGATTAACACACTATGAGAGTCCTGCAAGCTAGATTCTTCTAGATTCTTCAGATATCCTTAAACATTTTTTTCGTCTGCTTCTGGCTTGCCTGACACGGGCAGACAAGCATTGCTCCCATGTTGCCATCTTAGTGTCCACTTCTCATCCTTGTCTATATTCTTGCAGATCAGATAGACACGCAAAGCAAAAATCACCTCTCTTTAAGTGCTGCTTAAGCTTAGGAAGTGTCTCTACTCTCTGTTGGTCTTCTTGGACTGGACTGTAGATGGATCTCGATACAAGTACTCTCTGCATTCTGGCACAAAGGACTCACACATCTCTTTCAGCTATCTTGTTCCTGTCAGGAGCTGAACTTTCGTGACCTAAAGGCTGATTAAGGTTTATTATAATATTAAATTATGCACCCACAAGGTGGGGTCTGGTATTATAATTTGGGACCACCGATATGGACATGCACAATGCTGGAATGCTGACATAATAATGTATTCATGACATAGTTTCCTATACGTATGGATTTCAGTTAGCCAATTAACCAGCATTTCTGCTTTTGTACGAGGCCTGGCAGAGTATAAAATTACCTTTGTGTTGCCATATTCTTTGGAGTAGTATGTTCTTGAGTGCCTTGGTGTACTAACTGCTAATCCTGGTGCGGTCTAAATTCATTGCTGTAACAAATTTGGCGACCACGAAGGGACCTGCAGTGGATAGAGGTTGATCACTGGAAGACAACAAGTGGCCATGCCCACTTTGTTTTACGGGATTTTGTCTCCCCTGACCCTCCTCTTCACCAGCCACTCTCTTGGAGTTCCCTGAGAGTGGGAACCCAGATTGGAGAGCAGAGAAGATAGTAGCATAATTTGGCAGTATTTGCTGGTTCTTCAGATTTGTTTTGTCTAGGTTCTCAGTGAAGACATCAGTGGTTGAAGACATCAAGTGATGAGTATAAGAAAACAAACCTACAGTTTCTGGGTGGGTATACTATTGCTTCCAGTATAAATTGCAGGGCATCCACCCCCCAGTTAAAACACTTAGCGTGGGGGCCCGCACTGGCCATTGGTCAGTAGTTGCGTGGATGACAGGAGTTTTTTAGTTAGGTAGGTCACTGTAAGTACCTATTCCAAGTGTGGTTGGGGCCATTTAATCTCAGGGGGAGATTACTGGAGAGGCCAACCCAGTGGACACACCCAAGGAATAGGAAAGGTGGTTGGGACACGTACAGTCCCCAAAGAGAGAGACTACTGAAAAGGCCAATCAGTGGTTGGGGCCAGATATAGTCTCAGAGGGAGACTACTGGAGAGGCCAACTAGGGAAACTACCCAAAGAATACCATAGATTATAGGACCAAGAGCAATGGGTATGAATCAGAGTAAAGGAAAGACTGAGTCCACATGTTGCACTCATTTACAGTGCAAACTTAAGAACTGGGCAACTTTGGAGGAGACCCTATGACAACAAAGAGAATGAAAAGGTTATATAACTTTGAGTGGACCCTCTATAAATTATCAGAAGGCTGCAAATGGCCAGAGGAGAGATCCCTAGATTGTCACACAATTCTAAAATTGATGAAGTACTGTAAAAACAAGGAGAAGGAAGATATAATGTCAGCAAAGAAAGAGTATAGTGGCTACAAAAACAAGTTAAGTACTTGGGTTTTAATATCTTAAAAGAAAAAAATGAAGGTTGGGAAATGAAAGGAAGAAGAAGAAGAATTTGTCAAGTCACAGTAGCTAAGACTCTCAAGCATTCTTAGGAATGGCTGGGTTCTGTAGGATCTGGACTCCAGATTTTGCAGAAATGGCTAGAGCATTGTATGAAGCAATGAAAGGGAAGGAGTGAGTTCTGGTCTGTGCTGCAGATTGTAGGAAAAAGCTTGATGACATCAATAAGGCTTTGATGTCTGCCTCACAATTAGAGATACCAGATCCAGAAGAATCATTTCAACTTTATACAGCAGAATGCAAGAGTATAGTAATAGGAGTGCTCACACAAAAACAGGGTACAGGGAGATGTGACAGTTGGGGGGGGGGGAGAGGTAAAATCTTGGAAATTAAAAAACCTGCTTGTTTTAATAAGTGTTGAAGAGTTGGAGGTCTCCTCCTCTTTGGCACTCTATTTGATTACTGTGAGTGCGCAAGGTAAGAATGCGGTAAAGCAAGTGACTGGGGATACTAGAGAGGGTGCTTATCTGCGATGAGACATCCCTGCCAAAAGGAAGGCAGGAACAGAAGCTGCAAGAGGAGATGTTACTCAGAACGGAAGCTGGGAACAGAGGTGAAGGCTGAAACATTTGTGTAATGATGGACAGTAATGTTTAGAACTTGTGCAAACTGAAAGGTGATCAAAATGGTAAAAAGTCTTGAAGCCATTCCCTAAGAGAAGCGGCTTAGGGAGCTGTGTATATTTAGTCTGTAGAAGAGAAGGTTAAGAGGGGACATGACAGCCATGTTTAAATATTTGAAGGGATGTCATGTTGAAGATGGAGCAAGTTTGTTTTCTGCTGCTCCAAAAGCTAGGACAAGGAGCAATGGATTCAAACTGCAGGAAGAGAGATTCTACCTAAGACCCAGGAAGAACTTCCTGATGGTCAGGGCTGACTGGCAGTGGAATATGCTGCCTGGGAGTGTGGTGGAGTCTCTTCCTTTGGAGGTTTTTAAGCAGATGCTGGATGGCCATCTGTTGGGAATGCTTTGATGTGGGTTCCTGCATGGCAGAATGGAGTTGGACTGGATGGTCTCTTCCAACTCTATGATTCTATGAACTTAATCTTAAACTTAGAATTATAATGTGTTATGTTAAAAGTGTTTATGACTTTGTAAAATGATAAAGGTTTAAACAAAACCTTCTGGGATAGCTGCTCTGTGGAGTGTGATATACAGGGGAAAGGCGGTAAGAAAAAACCTCCGCTTGGAGTTTCTTTTCATGTACATCTTTTTTGACATGGTTGGGGGAATAACACTCTTTTGTTTTTGTTCTTTTTAATGCTGTCTCTTTGTCTGAAAGCTAGAATGTGTGTGTGTGTTTGTTCCTACTTTCTGTGAATGGGGAGAATCTGAGTGAAGCTCGGAGAACGTAGCTGCCTGGTTGGTTTTTCAAGGAAGTCGTGGGTATTTGCACTGGATGATTGAGAGATTGGAGAAAACAGACACCTGAAATATTTGAGTATATGTGGGGGGAAAAAACTGTTGGAAGAATCCAGCAGTGGGTGAATGTTTTCCTCCCTTTGTTCTTTGTTGTTCCAGGTTGGAGAGTGCACGCTTGTTTTTATTGTTTTTGTACCTCACTAAAGTAAGGCAACTACTCCCCACACAGAAGGAGAGAGAGAGAGAGAAAAATATATTCTTGGAATTAGGGAAAGATTAATTGATGGTGGATGGTGATGCAATGAATGGCTTTGTGGGTATTTTGTCAACAAGCTGTCCATGAAAACAACAGGACAACCTTCTCCTTGCGTGAACAGCCAGCCATTTCTCAGAAGCAATGGCTACTGAATATCTAAAGCAACTGCATGAATGTTACAGGGGATGAAAGTTGGATTATTTTTGGAAAAGTTGTATTTCTCTGTTGCATGGTGTAAGTAGAATTGGTCTGTAAAATGGAAATGTTAATAGTTGGAAACATATCATTAAGTATATTGATATAAATTGGGAGTAACTTGTAGTAATTTGGTTTGGAAAACACTACTTCTTTTGGAAATCTGCTGTTATTATTGCAACAAAAGGGAAAGTTTAACTGCTTATCCCTAAACATTGTAAAAGACCATTTTTGGATCCCTCATGTTAATTTCAAATTGGCCATAGAGGAATCCTTTATTTTGACTACTCAATGTGAACAGCAGAACTCCCAAAATGGCCTTGTTTAATGCACACTACTCCTTTTAAATTAGGTAATGAGAGCCACAGATGGATTTGTGTGACGGCACTGGAAAAGCACTGTTGGAAGAAATGGTCATAGAATCATAGAATCATAGAAATGTAGAGTTGGAAGAGAGCACACGGGCCATCCAGTCCAACCACCTGCCATGCAGGAACACCCTCAAAGCACTCCCGACAGATGGCCATCCAGCCTCTGCTTAAAAACCTCCAAAGAAGGAGACTCCACTACACTCCGAGGCAGCATATTCCACTGCCGGACAGCCTTGACTGTCAGGAAGTTCTTCCTGAGGTTCAGGTGGAATCTCCTTTCCTGCAGCTTGAATCCATTGCTCCCTGTTCTGGTCTCTGGAACAGCAGAAAACAAGCCCTCTCCTTCCTCTACATGGCATCCCTTCAAATATTTAAACATGGCTATCATGTCCCCTCTTAACCTTCTCTTCTGCAGACTAAACATACCCAGCTCTCTAAGTCTATCCTCATAGGGCATGTCTTCCAGGCCTCTCACCATTTTGGTTGCCCTCCTCTGGACCTGTTCCAGCCTGGCAGTAGTACACAAGGGGTAATGTCATTACATGGCCAGTGATCCAAAACCCTTGGATAGGAAGTTAAACACTGAAATTTAATCCTGCCAAAAGGCTTAACGTAAGCTCTGTTTTTCGTTACGGTCAAAAACCCTATTCGTATTAGTGGATGGATGGATAGATAGATCGATAGATAGATATGTATGTATATGTGTGTGTGTGTGTGTGTATCTCCAAGTAAGGTGCATATAATGACTTTACGACTAGACATGGAGAGGGTACTAAGATATTGTGGTTTAATTATATACAGCTATAGCAGTGGACAAGGAATAGGAAAAGGAATAATAAAGGTTTCAGAGAATACACTAACTTTGAACAAATGATTATACAAAGAGAAGGCATGGAGGAAAATGAAATATTGAAGGGTACCACAAGTGAAGTATACAAAATGTTGGCAAAATATGAAGATGAATATCTTAGAAAAATATGGGAGGAACTAGCACAAAAAGATAGATATTCAGGATTAGGGAAAAATTTGGAATCAGCATCATTTAAAAACTTGTCTGTACGGATAAAAGAGAACTAGTATAAATTGGAGAACTAGTATAAATTGATGATACCTAACACCAGTAAGGTTAAATTATATAGATTAGAATTATTCAAGGTTGTATTGGAGGTATTGTCAAGAGTTTGGTACATATACTCATATGTGGTGGAACTGTGAAAGTGTAGAGAAATTTTGGCAAAGGGTGTTTAAAGAGAGGAAAGAGATAACTGAAATTGATTCACAAATATGTCCAGGTATAGCATTATTATCTATATTTGATAAGGTTAATTGTACCCAGGCAATGAAGGATTTAATTACAAACTTATTAACTATGGCAAGGTATATCAAGAAAATGGAAAATTCATGGAGATTTTCAAATAGAGGATTGGTATAAAGAAGTGTGGAAAATTGTGGTTAATGATAAGTTAACATGTCGAATTAAGGCCAAAAAAGGAATAATGAAGGGGAATGATTTTGAAGCAATATGGAAGATATTTGTGGAAAAAGCTTTAATAAAAGAGGAAGGTGTCATACCTCCACAAGAAAAATTACAGTTCTGGAAGGCGGAATAAGCTGAAACATAATTGGCTCTGGGGGGTGGTTTTATTTTTAGGAATAGTTTGATATGTTTAGTAATAAGATCATATTCAGTAATAGATCAAATGTAATTGAAAAGTATAGAGTTAAGAATGAAATTATTATAATAATGAGTATAATGAAAATGAGATCTAGATATAGGTAACCAAAGTATATAAGCAGTGTGATATAGAATATGATTGTAATGGAATTGGAGAGAAATAAGAATATAAGCTTGTTTTGTTGAAATTTCTTTTTTCACTGTTATGTGTATCACATGGTGTTTTTCTTTTTTGTTCTATTTTTTTCTTTATAAGCAATAAAATGGAGGACATGGGGGACAAACTGTGGCAGGCCAAGGGGTGGAGTGTAGGGGAGATAACCGGAAGACCATTGTAATTTCGAGGAGGACAGGAAGGTCCTGACCCCAGTCTGTTCCTCCATACCTTAATTCTCCATACTGTTGCTAAGAAAGATCTAGAAAGGCCTTCCGACATCTTTCATGCTCTTCTGTCAGTTACTGCTTAGAACTAAGCACACTGTCTTTTGGTTTGATTTCTGTTTTTTCCTCACTCTCACACAATTAGGATGAAGAAAGTGGCTTCCACTTGCAGCCATTAAGTTAAAGGGGCCCTTCAGACAGGAATTCAGAAAGTAATGGCCTTTTTGCCAAGTAAGCATTAAAGAAGGGGCATCATTCATTTAACATCAACAAACTAGCCTCACAGACCAGTGTGAAAGCACAAAGGACAAGGACAATGGGCAAACACATAAACATTCCATGTTAACACAGAGCTATCAGCACCCATATAATGGAAAGAAATACAAAAACCCCCAGAGTTTGGATTTTTTAGTGTTAAAGATTAGTTAGGAATTTTGTTTGAAGTGGCTTCTAGTTACCCACTCCCTTTCCCAAAGCCTTAAGGAAGGAGCTAAAAAGTCACAGAGGGCCAACACATACATATAAACATTTCCACCTGATTGGCAACCCATTTGCTCATCAATACTTCTATTTGTCCTCAACTGGAATGGACAAAGCCAGAGGATCCAACGACCACTTCCCAGAGTCAAGACTTAGAACGGGCAACACCATGGACACCCTGCCAAAGAAAATAAAAAAGTACTTTCAGTTTTCAGAATTCTACTTCCGTTTGAGGGGAGGGGAGGTTCCAGAAATTGAAAATGATATTTGAGTGGAAAAAATCTGAGGGAGGGGCTGGTAATTTTTTGACTGGGAGACATGAAGGATCTGGAGGGACAGGAGCCTGAAAAATATCTGAAACATTCCACTGCCAGTTGAGTTTGCTTTTTTCAAACATATTATATGAAGGAAGCCATCTTGTTTTCTGACTCAGAGAACAACATGTCAGGACAACATATGAGCCATGCTGAACTACTGCTTTAGGTTTGATCCAGCATGACTCATATTATGTTCTTCTTGTCCTACTGTTATTGTCTTAGTGCTGTTCATTTATCTTCTACCAGTTCTGTTTTCCTGAAAACAGCGTTGTCCTTGACATAGAAGATCCTGGGCATGCAATACTGAAATAAAGGATAAATCTTTACTTGTTGTGTGTGTGTGTGTGTAAAAAAATCCCCTGATCTACTTCTGTACAACTCATTCTCTGAGGCTAGCACACAAATAAATTAAACTGATCAAGCAAGGCTTGCCTAAGTTTCTGCCCACATTCTGTAGCTTAAGATGATTTCATGACACTTCAGCGGGGGAGCGGTGATGAAATAGAAAAGCAACATGCTAGGAGATAAAAGAAAGAGTGCTGAGAACATCAGGTCAATGTTCTGCCTGTAAGTTTGCAAAAACAATAATTTTCAGAACTGACAACAGCTGTTCAAAATTTGTTAAGTTTTGGGTAGTTTCAGAAAAGCTCACTGTACCACCAATGCAGAAGTTTCTCATCACAAAATAAACTGAGCTACATACTCACACAATCCCCATGTATGTGTGCCAAGTTTCAGGGCCTTAGAAGTAGCAACCTTAGCAGTCCTCCTCTCAATCATACTACAGCCATTGGCATTGCCAAAATCGTACAAAAACTATCCCTTAAAGAGCCTTGTTTTCAAACTTCCTGTCACTTCCTTCGGTGCTCAAAGATAAAGGACACTCTGTTCTTACAGGACTCAGAAGCATGAGAGCATGCTGTGACATATTATTGTGCCGTACAACTGCCATAGTCACTACTGAACAGCAGCAGCAAGGGAGTAGCAACAGAAAAGCGTAGGGCCAGAAGAGTTAATGCAGGAAGAGTCCAACACAAACATAGCACACAGTTGCCCACCTCTGCTTTAGGATACATAATAGAATCCTTCACACCTGAACGATTTATGTGGTTTTCTCCAATGATATTATTCTATTTCGCCCTTCTTGGTCCTGATAATGCAACAGGATGAAAGTAAAATGTTGTTATTGTTGTTGCTATTATTGTAGACTCTATTTGTTTTTGCACGTAGGAAGAAAATAAGTTAGGATTTACATCCCTACCCATATGTTTGTTTCACTGGTTCCAGTCACAGGCGGGAATCATGTGGCCTTATAGATATAAGATCAGCTTTAGCTGGGACAAACAGTTGAATTTAGGCCATGGAGTTCAATGGCACTTGTTTCTGAAGTGTATATCCTCGGGGGGGGGGGGGTGTATATGTTGGCATGTATGATCCTTGATTCACAGTGAATCAAACTGAACTTAACTGCATCCTGCTACTTTGCAGGTCACCTGAGCCCTTTTTAGGATGCTTCTAGGATTCATCATTTAACGTGAGACTTTTGAGAACTGAAGTTTCTTAAAGAACTTTTAAGAGTATGCTGTACTCTTTTAGTGGTACTACTTTTTAAAACTGCTTTAAACATTTTTGTTATGTTTTAAACTGTGTTTAATGTCTGTAATAGTTAAATTCCATTTTAATTCTTTGGTTGAGGGAGCCTAGTGTGGTATAGTAGTTTGAGTGCTGGACTGTGATCCTGAAGAGCAAGGTTCAAATCCCTGCTTGGCTATGGAAACCTACTAGGTGACCTTCAGCAAGTCACACTCTCACAGCCTCAGAAGAAGCCACAGGCAATCTCCCTCTGAACAAATCATGCCAAGGAAACCCAAAGGCAAAGGTTTTTCAAAAGGCACGCTAGGTGAGATTCTGAGAATTGTTGCATATTTTCCTATTATTTTTCACGTGTGTGTGTGTGTGTGTGTGTGTATGTGAAGTATTGGTTGATGCACCAAAAAAAAAATTGGGTTTTCTACAAAAACAAAAGAAAAGCCCTTTGATTTTTGCACCAAAAATGAACATTTTTGCCCTGCAAAAAGTGTGCTGTGCATGCAAAATATTGCTTTGCAAAAAGTATTCAGTTTTATGGGTGTTTTTTTGTTTCAAAAACAACTCCCCAGATATGAGAACTCTTCCAGCAGTTGGCAATTTTCTTGATATTCTTACTCATTAAAGATCAGAACACTTGCAAGTATTCTTTACATCCCTGCATTCATACAACTAGGTGATAATCTCAGTGATCATTTGGCTTTGTCAGTCCTTGTCATTTAAATGAACACCTGACATAAATTCAAACAGGCTTCAAGATGAAATAAAACTATGTGGACTAGCCAAACCTGGCACAGGAGGTCACTGCAATGGAAGTTCCAATTTGGTCTGAATTCAGCATGAAACAAGCAACACCTGCCAATAACAGCATCTTATAGTTAGCAAGTGAAGCAAGTCCAACTGGCTCGATTGCTGCGCAATTTCAATCCCATTATAAAAATCACTGCCAGGCATGAGCAAATGTTTGTGTCAATATAGCTGGTTCTGTATCACAGAAATGCTTTTGGAGAGAACATAGGTGCGTTTCTCCAAATGATACGACCCACCCAATTTTGATTTGTGTTGTGGTGCTAATACAGCATCCTAGACTGCTTCCAGTTCTTATTTCAAGCCCTTCTTTTTGTTTGTTTTGTACAGGCAAGCAGAACTTGGGAAGTTACTTTTAAGAAGAATGAATAGAGAGACAGACTGCAGCTACCCATAACTGAGCAACAGTAGGATGATGCACCTGGTCTTAAAGCATCATTCTTCCACTGTTCAGTTACACAAGGCTTCAGCACATAGTTCTATCCATTTTTTTAAACAAAAGTAACTTTCCAAGCTCTGCTTTGAGACTAACTGTAAAAAATAAATTTCTAGCATAAGATTTCATGGACACCACAAAACTTCATAGATGTGAAGCTTCATGGAAATTTTGTAGATTCCATGAAATTGCTTATGCTGGCAATTTCTTTTTCATGGTCTCAAAGATGCTATCGGAGATTTATATTACATAATCTCAGTGTGGAGATTTGCATTACATAATCCCAGTGTAGGATCTCAAGTGCTTACTTCACATAAAGGCCGTGCAAGAAACATTGAGAACACAAACAATTACTTTGTTTAATAAGATACACTTCTTAATTGTAACTGTTATTTTCCATAGCCAGGAGTTAACTCTACTGCTTAGAGCAGCAGAGCCCTGTAACATTACTTTATTGCACTATGACTCCCAGAATTCACCAGCCAGCATGGCCAGTTGTAGACTTCAAAAACCATGGGTTTCCTAACAAGGTTGTGCATTGCTCCTTACAAGTGTCCCCAGTGTCTGGGGGATTCTGGGAGGTGTAGTCCAATAAAGTGACTTTGCCAAGTTCTGGCTTAGAGATTTAAGTTGTAAAACCTACTGGTAGATATCAGTTTTGATTTCTCCCATGGGTTTCATAACAAAGCTATAATTTGATCCCTTATTGTACACCATGGTAAATAGCCATGAAAACACAAGCAATGGCAAATTAGACTAATTAAGACTATTTGTGACTCAAGTGACGAGAGATAATGAGTTTTGCTAAGTTAATATGCAGCAGTTATCACTCTCTAGGATAGATACAACTCAAAGCACCATTAAGTGCACAAGATTTATTAACAAAATGGCTTTAACATCTTGCATACAGATTTTGTCTAAATGGCTGCATGGCTGCAGTCATACCACAGAGCATAAAACATAGTCGCTTGCACACAACACACTACAGTCTTCAGGTCCCTGAAATTTACAACTGAAGGCAATGTAACTCAGGAAATTATATTCAAATCTTCTAATGTTTTGTGTTATTTTCCAGCACAGGTCAGATTTATCTTAATCGTAAATGGCAAGTAATATTTTAGCCAACCTCAGAAGTGTGGGAGTTTTCCAAACCTTATCCCAACAAATTTGAAGCCATCCATGGTGCTCACTGCAAGAGTGAAGGCTTTCCCTGATTCTGCCACCAGTGTAAGGACTTTCTCTTGTAACCTTGTATGACAGCAACTGTGGGAACCATCTAAATACCCTCAAACGCCTTACCTTATACTCTGTTACATAACCAATAAATTGAACAACATTTCCCAGTACAAGTCCACGACATCATATGAAGCATCTCAGCTTTGAAAGTCTATATCAAGAAACAGTCTAAAAGTTTTAAGTGTCTTCAAGACAATACGAACTTGTAGCAACCCTGTCTTAGGATTTTCTGGGCAAGATTTATTCAGAAGAAGTTTGCTATTGCCTTTTGCTAAGGCTAAGAGAATATGACTTACTCAAGGTCACCCAATGGGTTTTTATGGCTAACTGGGGATTTAAAGCCTGGTTTCCCAGAGTCATAATGCAACACTGAAAGCCACTTCACCACACTGGCTTGACAGTCTAGGAACAGGTAACCTATCCCAACAGCTTTATTCATTAACAGAGTCTTTCATATTGGTTCTTCTTGTGTATCCATAATATTGCTGGTCATGCCACCTTAACCTTTTCCGGTGCAATATTATGAATGTGGTGCAATCCAGGCAGTATGGTTGCATATCAATCATAAATCAAATTTAAGCAGGATCCAGCTATTCAGAATACATCAGCCAAAAAAAGTGATCATAGTAACTTGTTAAAATTCCCAGCATTCATGTCTAAACTGGAATTCTCTAAAACTTTGTATTGTCAAGTCTGTTTACAAGTTTTCTTCTGTCTTGATCCAGGCCAATACAATGGTAAGATAAAACCCAATATGTTTCTAGAACTGAATTATCTTATTGGCCTAAAATTTTTGCCCAGAATGTTTCTATGGTTTGGCTAACGTTGTTTTGAAAATTCTAACACCTTATAATCATTATCTTTTTTGATATATACATAATTAAACGGCTACTGTACAATCTGATTTGCCTTTCCCATGTAAGTATGCGGCTCATAGCTTTTTATTATACCACCAAGTTTCTGTTATTCCCTCTATCAGCACAGTTAAGATTCATTCATTTAAGTGGCAGAGTTAAGCATACTTTTAGAGTAGGAATTCATGACCTTAACTATATGAATAAGCCCCACTGAATTCAGCAGACCCTGAGTCTCTGAAAACATACTTAGGATTTTCCTATAAATCTTTCTCATTGAGATCACTTGCATTTTAATGGGTTTATACTTTGTTTGCTTTGAGCTATATTTTAATACAAGATACTCTAATTAATCCACCTTGTCTTTCAGAATTTTAGTGTTAGCATATAAACACCTATATGTTTTGTTTTTAGAAGTTATGTCTGTTACTTTAGTTAGTTATATACATTTCTTCCTGATAGTCTCTATCACTCCCCCTGTCTGTTAACCATTTCTACTATATTGTCGACTAAGGCCAAAAAAGAGATGTGTGTTAGCTTTTGTACCTGTAATACTCAACTGCTCTATGCCTGTTTACACGGATTGTAGAATTCTGATCCAAAAAGAATAAAAAACTGGAGGACAGCTAAGAAAATCCATAGCAGAAAGAGGAAATAAATCTCAATATGCTACAAGATGCCCTTTGTTAGCTGAAAAGCCCAATGCATTCTGGTCTATGTACGGTCTGAGACCCCTGAAGAAGATCTCAGAGTATCTACAGTATAAAATACATTGAGTTTTTCATCTAATCCTCCCCTCATCTTTTAGCATCTTCAGGTATGCCTTCCTTTTCTGTTATATTCAAACCCATATGGGCAAATAAACCATGGTTTGTTACCCAGCTACAAACAACAATTAGAAATCATAGGTCTAAATCTACTTTTAGTCCCAACCAGAGTAGATCCATTGAAATGAACCAGTCTTTTTAGATAAGATTTTTATAAATCCCATTGATTTCAATGGGTCTAGTTGGGATTGAGATTAGATTTAGCTCATGATTTTCTGCTGTCATCTGAACTCTGGCGTGTTTAAATCATAGCTTCTTCTGACATTTGAGCCCAGAACCACGGTTTGCCTCTGGCTTTTTTCCTCGGCTGCACTCCCAAAAACAAAACCTGACAAAGGGGCAAGAAAGAAGTGGACAAGAAAAAAGGTGGGGGGGGAGTATGGTTTCTCTGGAATCTGAGGGACAATTCACAACTCAAGCAAGAAGGCATGGCTAACATAAATCATGGTGTAAAGGTGGCTATTAAGTCATTTTTCTGGGTGAGTATGAGATCCAATGCCTGGCCAAACATGTGGAATTTGCTAAAATTCACTCGCCAGTGATAAATCAAAAAAGCTCTCTTTCTTGCCATGGATTAACTCTCGTCCATTCAGTTTAGTGGAAGATGATAAATTATAATATATATATATTGTTAAATATATATATATTTAACAGTATATATTTTAAAAGCTCATGAAATATAATAGACATCTCCCTCTAGATCATGCCTAATAAATATGAAGCCTCTTGCAAATATACTTGAAATTATAGCATAAACTTTGTAAGTTTATTTATGCAAGCTCATTTCCATTCATTTATGGCACTGGAATGCAGGTTTTTCTTGTACACACTAATTAGCTTCAGAGATTTAAGGCTAGCTTTCAAATGGATGACTTACAAAATTAGCAATACAAAACAAAGTTGGACAGCACAGTAACCATTCTAAACTTGTCAGAGTAATAAAAAAAGTAGCATGGTGATTAACATTGTGAGTTAATGTTCAAGCCAGAATAAGGCCCTAGAGAGGTCCAGTAATCATGAATGTTCAGCATGTCATTACAGAGAGCAGGAAAAAGTGCACCAGCAGGTCATCTGAAGGGTAGACATAAAGAGAAACAACTGAACATCTGATACACAAAGGAAGAGCGCCATGTTAATGAGGTTTTGCTAGTGACAACCATTATAAAAAGTTCATAAGATAATGAGAGAAGGCCAAAAAAAGAGAGAGGGTCATAAAAAAAAAACCCGCAAAGGCATATTGTTCAGTTGCCAAGAGTTTGGATCTATCAGATAATCCGGCTGCTGGAAGCAGCTGGAAAGAGGACAGAGGATTTATACCTCTTCCCCAATTGCAAATTGGAATGGCAATGTAGGGGAGAAGAAAACAACTCTCGGTTAATTTTTAAACTATACAACAAATGCGAAAGGCATTCCATGCACCTGTCCAAGCACCATAGGAATACTTTCTTTTCCATGACTCATCAGCAGTGGGTAAAGAGACCCTTGTAAACATCATAAAATAGAGTTTTATTCATTCCAAACCACACACCAGGGAGCTGAGTGGACGGCTGCTAAAATTGTTCAAGCAGCAGGCTGGAAAATCACACTAACAAACAACCCACCTTCATTGCCTGATGTGTATATTGAATATAATCATGAGTTGCTGCAGACTGTGCATCAATGGGCTATCAGTCGATGCCGGTGATGCATGGCAAAGCCCAAAGCAGACAGCCAAGTGCCTCCATCCATCCAGGAAGAACACCTGTAGCCCACTAAAGCATACCCTAGCTGAACCAATTGCTATTACACCATGGCTCATGAATTCACATTTCAGAAACTATTTTTCAAAACTTCAAAGGGGAGTGTGCAAGCCATGACAATGTGAAAATCTGTTTTGAAGAAACCAGTGACAAAGAGATCATAAACACATTTGAGGGTCCAGTTTCAGAATACGAATGGTTGTGTGACATAATAGAGCTTCTCATTTCCCTGAAATTATCCATTTTTCACCTTCTTTCTTTCATTACGAAGCTGGATCCTGAATTAGCTGTAGTTTTCAAGAAACCAAACAATATACCATTTAAATCTTCCCAGAAAAAACAGGAATGGCCATTTGTTGAGTTAGAATATCGGGTCTGCTATCAGTAGAAGTTATGAGGAGAAATATTGACGGCTTTCCTTCTTCCCTGGCCCAGTTCCTTGGCCCTGATTTCTGCTCCGAAATTTATAAGTGACAGTGGCTGAGATCCCACATGTGCATGCAGCTCCACATGTGCAGTTCCATGTCCTCCTACCACATGGTAGCTTTCTAGCCCCATGAAGGGCCTCACTGCTGCTGCTTACTGGAGGGAGGGGTGAGGCAATTCAAGCCATAGAGAAGAAGCTGCTCTCAGCTGGGTCATGAGAGAAAGAAATGAATGTGCACTCCTCAAATGGAGTGTACCTGCCTTTTCCTTCCCTCAAGGAGGTCCAAGGAGCTGGATCTTCATCGTCTGGTCTGAATCATTGTCACTCTCCCTCCCCTTCAATCTGGTTAGAAGGAGAAACAGTAAGCCCTCACAAGCTTGACAGCTGCCTAGTAATGGGACGTTTTTGGACGGAGAACAAGGGCAAGTAAATAGCTCTCTGCCTCCTATCAATAAAGGGACGTAGACATATATAAGATGCACTTACACATGCATAAACCACCAACAGGATGTTGGCCAGAGTGCTACTACATGATCTTACCTATACATGTCAAACCATGGATGCATAAACAAATGTACAATATTGTCGTATTACCTGGTCAGACAGTTTTGTCCCAGATTGAGCACATGTTACCTAATAATTGGAACATTTGCTTGCCCAGATTTTCCACTGAAAAAAAAAAAAAAGCAAGGGCAGACAAAACTGGAAGTAGCCAAAAGTCTGCTTCTTTTTGGAAAAAAGTCTTAACTTTATGTTACATAGTATGGGTGTGTGACCTATTTAAAAGAGGAAGGAGGCTTTCTGGAGAAGCAATTCACTCCTTTTTTTGTCAGAAGGGGGTGGTCAAGGGGAGTGGGATATGGAAAAAAGCAGCTTGAGGGGGCTGTATGAAGCTTGGGGGGCACATTTTGCCTACCTGGTATATAGGGTAGCATGAGTGGTTCCTTAGCAATCTTCCTTGGGAATGAAACAGTCCAACTATTACTGAAGCCTCCAGATCCCATTACCGTTTTTGTTAACATCAAGTCAGACTGCAAAGCAAAGGTGTAGCTTTCGGCTAAGGGATTACAATGAGGAAAACAATAGGAAAACCATCATCATCCCACCATTTTCCCCACTTCTGGGACCCAAGGCAGCTAATACAATTTAAAGCAGATAAGAATAAAAGCTAACATCAGTTTTTTTTAAAAAAACATACTAACAGTTAAAATATAGTTAAATTGTTAATATAATTAAAAACAATTTTTAAAATACTCATTAAAAAGCAAAAAATAAGAAGAATTCAGTACACTATTGAAGCCTTTTTTTCCCCGTAAACAGTTTCTAAAGGCTTTTGGAAATAACAACATTTTCACCTGTTGCCAGAAGGACGTCAGGGAGGGAATCAGTCTAGACTTTCTAGGAAGGCAGTTTCAGACCCTAGAAGCAGCCACTGAGAAGGCCCTCTCCAATGTTTCCACCACCAGTACCAGTGATGGTGGTGGTGTGGAAAGAAGATTTCAATACAATTATCCTCGAGTTCTAATTAACCAAATATAAAACTAACCAAAAAAAAAAACAGAGGTGGAGATGGAGAGGGAAAATGCTAGCTGTGGGTAGAATGTTCAACAAAAACCGAAGCACAGTTCTAGTCATGCAATTCCTTTCAAGAGGGATGGATTTCCTGAAATCAGGATAGGAAGGCTAACTAGGGAGCTAGTTGGATCTCAGTTTAGCTTAGTTCAGGTATTGACTGTTCCGCTTTTGTTCAAAGCAAAATTCCTACTTCCCATGTTTATACTGTTATCCTGTACATATTATGTGAGTCTCTGGCCATTTCCGCATTACATTGTTATAGTGCTATTATTCCACTTTCAACATCCTATGGAATCCTGGGTTTGCAGTTTAGGGAGGAGCATTTAGATTTCTCAGCCAGAGAGCTCTTTGGCCTCAGTAAACTACAAATCCCAGAATTCCACAAGATGTTGAAAGTAGAATAACAGCACTATAACAGTGTAGTGCAGAAATGGCCTACCTAGCCCAGACATGGAGTGTTTTGGACCAGCTCCTAGAAACCTCAGCCAGCAGGACCAATGGTTAAGTGTTTATGGGAGTTGAAGTCCAAAATATCTGGACAGCCAGAGCTTCCCCAACCCTGCCCCAGACCTGCTGATACACTGCCCATAAGTAAAGAGAGACTCTTTCTCCTCAGTCAGACACATATAAACATCCAGATGCTCATAGTTCTATATATTATCAGAATTCTCTTTCTCATTCCTGAAATCTGCCAGTGGGCAGATAATAACACATTCCAAGTGTTCAAAGCAGTTCATGGACCACACTGTTTCTAGGGTACTTTCAACACTTGAATTGTGCTATTATTATAGATTTGCTATAGTAATCCTTACAAAGGACCTGTGGACCACTATTAAAGTCCCCATAAAGCTTTGAAATAGTTGCATGCCTACGGCTACCTTGTGAATTGAGGCTGAAGTGAGATTCCCTAGCCTACATTTCACGCTTATAGCTGCTACACTGCACTAGCTCTCTGGTAGAGTGGTCACTTTGCCACTCCCACGGGCAAAGAAATTCTGAGCACAGTCCTTGTCTTACGTCTTATGTACAAAGGTTTATGTCCCACTCGCCTAGTGCTTATACACCACTGCACACTCAAGAATTAAAATAAAATGTAAAATATAAAATACAATGGTGTGATGCTACGTTCATAACAGCTGTCATCTTCAAATATTCAGGGGATATTATGGGAGAATTACTATGTTCTGTATCCTCTCCATGCCAGGGAACTCTGGGATAATTCGACTAGAGATTTCTCCTGTAGCTTTCCTTAGCATAACAGTTATTTTGGCTCTTCAGAAGGTATTGCCAGAGTGCCTGCCAAGGGAGGAACATTGGTTTAACTAATTAACTGAAAACAGTGCACGAGGACAATGTAGACTAAAAGTCTGCTGCTGTTTGGCTTATGATTTTGAGTTCAGTGCTGTTTCCCCAAAGCCCTAAAATACTCCCCCATGTGCATTGTTTACTTTTTGTTGCAGCTACCACAATCAATGCACCTTTGGTCAAACTGTGTGACTCAGTGGTGGAGCTTGGAGTGCATGGAGGGGGTGTGGGAGAGGGCATGGTTACAGTGCGTGGGGGCATGGCTACAGTGCATGGGACGTGGCTATGACAGATGGGTGGGGCTACGGTGGACGGGGTGGGATACAGCGCATGGGGGATGGCAAGCAAGGAGCCAGGACCCCCCAAAAAAATTGCCACCAGGGGTAAACTGCCCCCATCACCCCCCCTGTCCCTATGCAGGGGGTTCATTCTTTGATGAATTAAATTCAATACCAAACTGTCTGAAACAACAAGAAACAGTGGTGTAACCTTTAAATCAAGAACGTGGGATAATGATAAATGAAGAGTTATCAGGGAGGAAAGCTTACAGAAGTACATCAGTGCTGCATCAGGACAAGACCTACCTAGTCTAGTACTCTGTTTTCCACAGAGATCCAATAAATGCCTCCAGGAAGCCCAAAAGCAGAATTTAAAGGCTATAATCCTCTTCTGTTCTTATTGCCCAGCAACCATATGACTAAGGTTCAGGTTACCTGAAAAACTGCATTCTCCCATAGGAGCCTAAGTGCATCTTGAGATCTTCAAGGGAAGCCCTTCTCTCTGTCCCACCAAGCTCACACATGTGTCTGTAGAAAACACAGAAGGTGGAACTCTCAGTGGCTGCTCCTACACTCTGCACCTCCTTCTCTAGAGAGGCTGAACTGGCACCCTTACGGAAGCAGGAAAAAACTGTTTTAGTTCTGCCTGGCCTTTCGAAATTAAATGCTTGTGGCAGAATGGCTTTTAATAACAGGCTGTTTTGTCTCTATCTCTGTTTATTTTTAAATGAGTATATTTTAAAATTGTGTTCAGCTGTACCTATAATTTAATAATATTTTAACCATTGTATGTTTTAATTGTGAGAGCCGGAGTGTTGTAGTGGTTTGAGCATTGGACTATGACTCTGGATCAGGTTTCAAATCCCATAAAACCCTACTGGGTAACCTTCAGTAAGTGCTGTCTCAGAAGAAGGCAAAGGCACACCTCCTCTGAACAAATCTTGCCAAGAAAACCATCTGATAAGTTCACCATAATTCAGAAACAACTTGAAGGCACACAACACCAACAACAACAATTATAACTGATGTGGAAATTCATTTGTATTAGAGATGTAATTCTCCACTAACTTTTCTGTTGAAGGATGCAACAAGTGATTTTAGCAATTTTCTTTCCCCTGCAAGAAAGACTTCAAAACTAGATATATTTCTGAAGGCTATTCACAGGACCTTTCTGCACTACACTGTTATAGTACTAATATTCCACTTTCAATATCCTGTGCAGTCCTGAGGTTTGTAGTTTACTGAGGCCAAAGAGCTCTCTGGTTGAGAATTTTAAGTGCCCCTCCCTAAACTGCAAACCCCAGGATTCCATAGGATGTTGAAAATGGAGTAACAGCACTATTACGGTGAAGGGTGGAAAGGCTCATAGTTCAAGATTTGCACATTGTATTTTGTTTTGTTTGTTTTGCTTCATTTTGTTTTGTTCTTTCATGCAAACAGCCTTTTCTGCATAGGAAACAGCATTTTATGCATGAAAAAAATATTTTTCTGTAGAAATGTTATTTTCTGTGAAGAAAATGCTGTTTCCTGCATAGAAAATGCTGTAGGGGACTTATTTCTGTGAAAACTCAAATGATTCATGTGCAGAGAAAGCAGCAGATTTTTCTTTACAGAAAATAACATTTCTGCTTCCTGCTAAGAAAAGCTGTTTTCTGCACAAAAAACATGTAGAAAGTTTACATAGAATAAGTCAGCAGAGATTCTTGTCAGAGATTCTTGCCATTCCAGGATTATCCCTGCCAGATTTCTCTTGTCACTCAAGAAACATGTTTTTCAACCATTTTTCAAATATTTTCAAATATTCTTTCCATCCAATTCTCTGTTCCCATCTGTTGGTCTTTCTTCCTGTATCACAACCTCAGACAGATTAGTCAGTCCTGCATGCTCTTAGAGTCACACTCCATGTTTTCAAGTGTATTCCTCTCAGCTAAGCGATAAGCTTTCTATCTGATTTAGGTGAAAAGTTACAAGGTCCAAAGTTTGTGGCCAGTAGCAAAACTAAATTTCAGATTTTTAGCCCAATGCATTAGCGAGCGTTTCTTCTTCTAAGCTATGCCAGTACCCTTTGTGACTCTATATTCTGACATCCCCAGTGTTGCCCCTCTCTACATTACACAGAGTGAGGCAACTTCTTCAGGGGGCAGAAGCTTGGGGGAGCTGTATCACCATTCCCCCAGATGTTCCTCCTGGTTCTCCATCTCTTTGGGGGTGTAGAGATGTGCTTTGTGGGTATAGAGATGGGCTGATTGTACAGCTTCTTCTGAACTCCCTAACTAGCCTGCTGTGTTCTCTCATCGCCAATGCTGAAACAAGATTCAGCTGTCAAACAAACTGGCTTCTGTAGCTGGGATAGGTAGGAGATATCATCTTGTTCTTTGTCACAGACAACAAAATGTCTCAAGCCAGTCTTGCTCCTCTGGTCCTTCAAAAAGCAAGTTTCAGCTTACAAGACCTTTGCTCTTTTCACACTCCCACTTCTGATAAACTACTGTGCTTCATAATCCTGAAATTTACATACCATCCAGCTAGATTGTATCTGCATCTTTTCTTTAAAAGTGCAATAAAGAAATTTTTCACAAGATTCTTTCAGCATCTGGCAGCTTTAGTTGTTGTTGTTGTTGTTGTTGTTTCAAGAGACAGGAACGCTATTTCAGCTGAGTGGCAACAACACTAAAGGGTAAATTAGAAAGCCTTTCTCTTTGATACGTTCAGAACTGATGTGCAGAAAATGGGAAAAATGCAATATTTAGGCAATCAGTTTCAGGGACAGCCATGCTGTTAGGTGGAGTGAGGCAGTTGCCTCAAGCAGATGTTTTTGGTGTCATGAAAGGGCCTCAAATTGCTATTTACTCTTGATATTATTGTACTTCTCTGCCGGGTAAAGGCATATGTGGGTTTTTCTGCTTCATGAGTCACAAAATAATTTGCCTAGCTTTATGTACTATCCATCTTTACTTGCATAAGCAAAAGGGGGAGCCATTTTTTGCTCTGTTTGGAATACATTGGCGTGAACCATCTTGATTGCAACCTCTCAAAAAGAAATTTTTAAAAAAAGTTGATCGGGCTAAGCCTATAGCACTGCAGTTGAAAGTCAACCAAGACAGAATTAAAGACAGGCCTGTGAATGCCACAATTGTAGTCTGTATTTCAGACTACAGGGCCCTGAAATAGAGCTTTCAGTCCCATGTGTAGTGCTGGATTGGAAGTAAAAATGCCCAAAGCACAGTATACTTTAAATACGATCAAGAGAGACAGACAAATTGTCACATCTGAAATGTTAACAGAAATCCCCTCCTAGCTGGAAATGTTCCCTGAAAACAATAATTTGGAAAAGAAAATGAATGATGTAGCAGGCAATTTCCAGTGACAGTTCTCCAGAGGGAGGAGGGAAAAAATCTGCTTTGCAGCAAAAAGGTAGGCTATCTTATCTTCCCACCCACCTGCCAGGAAATATTGCAGACTTGGTTTTTGACAGCCTTTCTGAACAGTAGCTCATTCTTCCACCAGACAGAAGCAAGCATTGCTAGAAGCACATAGATCTTTCTTAGAACAACTGTAAAAAAAATGCCTTGAACTTTCAGATCTCCCACCAGCTTGCAGCATGAATCTTTTCTGAGTCCTAGGATAACTTCATGCACATTTTAGATGTATACATAAGATATATTAAGTGTATACAGACAAATCAAAACGTAAATATGACATATATTGCAAAATCACATAGGTACAAAAATTGGGGTAAATTTTTTTTGCCCCCAAAGATACCAAAAATAGGTCAAAACCACTGCAAAATGCAATAGTTTTACCCCACAACTTCTTCTCCCCCCCCCCCCCGAAATGTCCCAGAAATACCAGCTGAAAATTGGCTGAAAACATAACTGGAAGAGATGTGAATTTACTTTCGGTCACAATGAGTGTACAAGGTGGCCTGCTGGCATAGGGATGGGGAACTATAGGTAGCAAAAAATGGCTCACTTCCCCTTCAGAGTTGCCCACCCCATACCTCTTTCAGCATTAAGATATCTGATTTTTTGGACTGTAACAGCTTTTCTGAATGTCTTTTTTAAAAAGACATTGCTGAGGTGGTCCAATGGTTTAAAGGACAAATTTTCCCCCTTCTCTCTTTTTCTAAAAAGTTATAGAGTCATAGTGCACAAGTGCCATTTCACTGATGCACTGACACACTATAGTATCATAATTCTTTATAAACTGAAAAAAGATAGACAAAGAGAAGGAGATCCATTGTTTCTTGGGATTAAAAAGGAACCCACTGAAGGATGGGAGTGAAATGTTGTAGCTGCTCTTGGGAATTGCAAGAAAATTGTCTGGGATAACAAAGATACTATTTGGATATTTAAAAAGAAAACCTGAGAACCACAGCAACAAATATTGTGGCCACATTTGTCCCACCTTGGGAAACCCTAAGTGTTACAGCCCCATTCACCCCCCATTACTGATATGGTTTAATTGGCAAACATTATTTAACTGGCAAACTACATTAATTGGTAATAATATAAAATCTGACCTGAAATGACTGGAAGGTCAAACCGGACAGAGGAAAATTATTGATTACAAACGTGAGACTGCAAGGCAGGTCTGCCTGCACACACCTCCAGGTGAAGCTGAAGTCATTGTCAGACAAATTATGATAACAGGCTTAGGCAAAAACAGAATTTCTCCAATTGGAATACAATGGTCAAGCCAACGTTCCCACCAAACAGTGATTGCCTAAACCTGGCTACTGCTTTCCTGGGCATTTTCCCCTGCATTGTCCTGACCTTTCCTCAAATACAGGGCTATTATGACAGTCATTATCTCTTTGTCACTTAAGCACTGAAACCACTAGCACCAACCAGACCCCATTGTCTGTGTTGCAACTTTCATTGTTCACTAGGCTGGGAGAGCAGTTAACTCACACCCCTTCAGGGAGGGAAATAATGTATAAAAATCCTCGGTTCTGAGCAACTGCTTTTGCAGTTCATCGGTTGCTGAATGTCTCTCTGCCAGTTTGCTTCCCAGCTGTCTACTGCCCTTAGACACACAAGTCTAAGCCTCTTTGCTGCTTCTTCATTACTCTTCTGGAATGGTAATTATAACCCCAAACCCTCAGCCTCTCTATCCATAAATTTTCCTCCCTTTATCCTTCAGTTAGTTCTTGTGTGAATGTGTGACTGTTTGTATCTTGTATGCATGCATAAGTGAACTCCTCTCAATAAAACACATTTTTAGTTTACTTTTGAATCTCTAGCTGATTCTTTCCTGCAAGACCCTGTAAACATTGGTGGAAAGATCTCATTGTAACCCCCCTCTTGCAGGCCTCTTAATTTTGTGCTGATTAATTCCCCTCTGTCACGTGGACATACTGGCCTCACAGGTGGACTCCTTAGTCACCCACGTTTTGGGATAACATAAGTGGAGTTGTTTAAGAATTTTGTGGTAGCAAGCACACTCATGAAGAAGCCATTAAATCATGAAATGGGAATTATTCCCACCATTGCTTGTGTGGCATTTGTTCAGAAAGACCTTCGTGTTAAAAAGTGTTCTGTTATTATTCTGTGGGGAGAGGGGAGAGAATGAAAATAGAATGAGGAAGAAAAAAGGAGATGGGATGTTACCAAAAGATGTGTTTCTTTCTCCACTGTCCTTTTCTCGCCTCTTTAGCTAGAACATGTGACTCCTCCTCCCTGGAAGGTAGGAGTGGCAGGTAATTCTCTCATCTTTAGGCACATTGGAAAAATTCATCAGGAAACCCTGACTGATTACTTGAGAGGCCCAAAGATAAGTTGTTAACAGAATTCTGTTGATGAAGTCCCAGATGTCAAAATGGCAAGGGAGTTGTTAGGCTCAAACTTCAAGCAGCTATCATTCCTAAATGGCAAAGCTCCAGGCTGCAAAACACTTTCTGTATGAAGATGGGATAACAATATTAAGAGCTTACCTTTAGAAAAGATGCAGTGGTGCTTAACGTGCAGCAAGCTGGAATTCATTTTTCACCAGACTGAATGGAAAGTAAAACTAAGAGAAGGGGGGGTGTAGGAATGATGTTGTTATCCCAAATGTACAGTATTATTAAGTGTATCATCCTAAACCCCTTATTCTGGAGTAAGTTCCTTTTGCCATAATGAAGCTTCATTCTGAACAGACATGCATAGGATCACATTGTATGTGTCTTTAACAGGAATGGAGGAGTAGCCATGCAGTGGTTTAGTATATGATAGAGTCCACCAAGGGCTACAGAGGAGAGAGAAAACCACCATCAACAACATCTGGATAGGAAGCAAACCAGGAACACAAATCAATCAGTCACTATCTTCCATGTTGAATCTTAAGTAGTATTGTATGTCTATTGAAATGACAGTGATTATGTTTATATTTGCATATATTACTTTAAATTAACATATGCACCTGGAGACCAGGAGACCAGAAGACCAGGGTTCAATTCCCGGCTCAATCATGAAAACCTACTGGGTGACCTTGGATGTGTCACACACTCTCAGCCACAGAAAACCCTGTGATAGGTCCACCTTAGGGTTGCCATAAGTAGGAAATTACTTGAAGGCACACAACAACAACAATGTACATTTTATGCACAGTTCGTTCTCCTTTGTCTCTTCTTTTTAATGCCTGACCTCAGATGCTTCATGGCCACTCTTCCATTGACCCCTGGTGAATATGACCTATGAGGTGAAACTTTTCTCTGTCCAGTGATAACTGGCCCAGCTCAAAAAAAAATTAATCAACTTATATTACTCACAAGACACAGGCACCACAAAAAGGCATTCACATTAAGCTTGTATAAGCAAACACACACACAAATTTAAATACAGTCATTCATATAGCACATACAGAGCTGATCCATCCTAATCAGAGGAAACAAGAAATTTAAAGAACAAGTTTCCATTTAAAAAGGTCAGGTTTTAGTTCTATTTTCCAAAGGATTTCAGCATATAGTTCAACAGACCAGCATTTAAAATTGTAGAAGTCTCATGCCCTTTTGGTTAAATGTTGCTTCCATGTTCTCTGTATACTTTATTTACCTAAGCTATGATATGTGGTGGCTGGGGATTCTGGGAGCTGTAGTCCAACACATCTTGAAGTAGGGATGGGAAAAAATGTTTGGCTTCAAGATACTGAGTGAAAGTTTCCATTTTGTCCCTTCAGGTCTGGTTGACTGAAAAACACACCATATCTTGGAAATCTGCTTATTTTCAATGCTTGTAGTGTGTCTTAGAAATAAAATACACAAAAATGTATACATTTCAAATATATTAATGGTTGAAACTGCCTACAGTTGAAAAGTATGCATAGATATTCTTTAATTACTGGGGAAAATATATTCAAATGTGTGTACATCAGAAAAAATGCATACAAAAAGTAAGGAAATACAAATTTCAGTTCAGGAAAAAACAGCAAAGTTCCACAATCTGATATGAACAGAGAGTGGATCAAGAACACAAACGGGATTCAAAGAAACAGAGCAAAATCATGATAAAAAAAATTTTCCCCCCATCCCTATCTTGAAAACACGGGGTTAGAACAGCTAGTCAAGATGCCACAGAGAATCATTAGCATCTACCAGGCTGGAGGCCATTGGAGCACTACCACATGAACCCCATTGTGCCATGAGGTTCCTCACCATGCCATGCTAGCAAGTGATGTCAAGGTGGATTAGAAGCAGGAAAATTCACTGGAGTCCACCCCCCAATTCACTCTGAATTTGAATACATAAAGAAACTAAGGAGGATACTTATTTCTACAACAAATGTATCATTTATCATCCTGCCTAATAATCCTATCCAATCAAGAAGTCTCGTAAAAAGTCTTCCTGGTGGTTCCACATGGCATACACCAAGAGTAGAGCCTTTAGTACATTGGATCCCAATCTGGTTCTACCTGAAATTAGATATTCATTTACATTTATATGGTTCCAATCTATATTGAAAACCTTTCTTTCAAATCAAACATTTCCTGGTATCATAGAATCAGAGTTGGAAAAGACCACAGGGGCCATCGAGTCCAACCCCCTGCTACTATTATTTTATCCACACATTTGTTTTTATTGTAATTTGTTGTGTTTGTTTGTTTTAGCACATTGTACACAACACTAAAATCTCTCAAACAGAGCAGTTTATGAATTCAATAATTTAATAATATATAAAAATAAAAGTTTATAATAAATACCAACTGTCCTTCCCACTTCCAACCAGAAGCACATAGTGTGGTTACTAAGAAAGGGTGAACAATTATACTCCACTGACCTTTCCTCTAAGGAAAGAAATGGCCTATGAATTATAGCTGGCTCGGAAGAAACTGCCAACATATAAAGGAAAGGTGACTGATCTGTCATCAAGTCAACAGGTTTTAGTACTGGAGGAAAATGGCATCACTTGGAAGTGGTCCTTAACCTATTCTAACACAGTCATTGATTCTTTTTTTCCAGGTGGTCTGTCCCATCTGCTTTGTGCACAATCAAAATGGCAATTTAAAAGAATTCAGGACACAAAGACAGAAAGGATCCTTCAAGTGAGATGCCTGCAGTATCCAGTTTCATTTCATTTTCATCACACTTAGCAATTGTTAAAAAAAAAAAAATTGGCCGGGAATGAAGGTACAGATATACTTCTAAATCTGCATGATATTCTAAAAATGTTAATTCCCACTTTACAATAAATAGATATTATTCTCAATAATTCCACAGGCACTGCTGTGCTTTGCTTGCAAGGAAACAAAACAACAGGTTTGTACTTTCTTGCCAGTGACTGATTACAGCAGGGTTTTGCTAGTCCAATTTAAGTCTTGTGCCCTCCTTAAGTTTTCATGCTGAGAGTATCAGATATTTTGAAAGGTATGTGATATATAATTTTGCACAGTGGGAAACTCAACCACTATGATTTTCCCTCCAAGACTTACATAGGAGGCTATCCTTTAGAAATTCACCTGCTGGGACTCAGACAGGAGTATCTTGATGCAAGTTGACCTGCACCGTTATCATGCCAGGGGTCCACCCTGTGAGTTTCCTTTGTTGTAGGCATATAAGTAGAACCAAAAGGAATCATTTAGCTCTTCATTGTCAGGAATGCAGTACTTAATTTCATGATTGAATCTACTATTAGAACATTGCTTTTGTCAGATCTGTCCTAGATACACTGATTCATTGCATTTATTCCTCCTCACACTTGTTGTTATGTGTCTTCAGGTCAACTCCAACACTATCACAGGATTTTCTTGGCAAAATTTGTTCAGAAGGGGTTTGACATTGCCTTCCTTTGAGGTTGAGAGTGTGTGACTGTCCATGGGTTACCATAGCTGAACAGAGATTCAAACCCTGGTCTCCCAGAGTCCTAATCCAACACTCACATAACTGCCCCCCACTGGCTCCTCAAACTACATGTTGATATTCTTGAGAAGGAAGTCATGGGATCAGCATTATGGTGTCATTGGCCTTATGTGTCAGAGTTGGATCTGAAGACCTGAAGACACCATAATCTCTTTGATGATGATGATGATGATGATGATGATGATGATGATGATGATGATTTAATGGAAGTAATAGACAACTGACAGCAGTTTGCATCCAAGCAAAAATTTGGGTCCAAAGATATTTGTCTCAATATGTCCAATAGTTTCCGCTAAGACTCAGGGGGGTGTCACATATGGCTATTTGGGGGCATTTGGGGGCATTTTAATGCTACCCTATCTGTTACAGTCCCACTGTAGCCTTTGAAGTGGTGACCACTCCTATCACCTAAATATCCCAAAACACAGGGAAATGACAACAGGTTATTGAAGGCACTTGCCCATTTTGAGGAGAGCATTGGAGACTGGGGCTTAGAGACCTTTGTGGAACAGGAAGCACAAAGTGACTTTGGGAGCACATGCGGCTCACAGGCAACACTTTCCCTGCCCCTGGTTTGTTGAGGGTAATCCAAATAGGATCTTCTGCTGCCAGAATTCTTCCATACATAAGGCTGGAATGGAAGGGGCAATTCCCTTTTCCTATCTTCAGCCCTCACCCTCACAATCTGTTCTAGTGATCTGGGGGAGCTTCTGGGGCAGATTTTAGTGGGCTGGAAAGGGGATAAAATAGAAAGTGCCATTAGTATGAATGTACCTGCACTCAGCCAATGTTGGATTCCACCCAGATCCCAACCCACAAAAAGAGAAACTGAAAGCAGCTTACAAGGGTTAACTACACATGCTAGTAAACTAAATATATTTCATTTGCTGAAACCAGCCGTGAGAAGACACCAACATCATAAAAACCCAACAAAAGATACCAACATCACAAAAACACATTGAAATTTCTGGTGGGCTTATCACCCTGAGAAATAAACACAAGAGAGATGGTATTTCATATGGTTCCACTCATCCAGTAATGTTGGCCTGCTCTTGTCTGGACTGATTATAATTGCTTGTAGGACAGAGCCTCATCTTTGCAGGCAGCCATTGTTCTCTGGCCTTGCCTATATGGCTTTCTCCCTAGTTTGCTTCCATTTGCATTTGCCAGGCAGTCAGCTCTCTATTTACCATTTGCCCTTCTTGCCTATCGGCTTTCTCTCCAATCGTTGTGCTTCTTTGCCTGTGCAACTGTAGATTTCTCATGTTAGCCCCTGTTCTGTAATTAGACACTGACCATAGAATGCCCCTACTTTGCTAGATTCTGTGGTCTAAATTCAGTTGTTATTCCCTACTAGAGCAGATCTGCTGAATCAATGAAACTTACGTCACTGTTTACTGTTGATTTATTGAGTGATCATTGACTCAATAGGTCTCTTCTACATGGAATTAGCAATTGAATGTAAGGTCCATGGTGTTGTTAGTCATAGATTGTGGGGGATGAAATGCAGAGCTTTGGTACTCTGATTTTGAGGGAAGGCCCTGAGGGATAGGGGATGCACTTTAAAATCCAGTCATGCAGCTCCATGCAGATCATAGCAGCAATCTGGAAATATGCTGCCTTGAGCACCTTTTTAAAGAGGAAGGCTATAAATTAAATAAATAAATATATCTGTGCACACCGCTGCCTAAACAGTCTCTGTCGGTATGTACCTTCAGGTCGCAGCAGACAAAAGGACCAGCAGCCAAAAGGAGTAGGTCAGTTTTAGGGACTGGGAAGCAATCATCTGAGTACAATGCTCTAGACAGATAAGCTAAGAAATCTTATGGGGCAAGAGACTGAAGTTGATTCTCACCTGACGAGACAGAGAAGAATGAACTCACAAAAGCTGCCATGATAACCTAGAGATCAGAGGAAATTGTTCACAAGGTAAGGAGAAAATGAAGGACGAATTTCAGCACTCAAATAATGGCCACAGACCTCTGAGGAAAATTGGACCAACTAACTGGGCTTTAAAGCACATTAGTTCTGTTGTGATATAACAAAGCAGTCTAGGGAAAACTTACAGTATCTGCAATATCCTAGTACTTGTGTCAGTTCCTGGGGAAAGGAGGTAAACACTTACCTCCTATCCAGTGACAGATAATCCTGTTAGCATTATCAATAGCAACCTCATAAGAACCATATATATGAGGCACATATATCTGATTGCAATGGCCAAGATTCTACATCAAGTAGGCGTAGGCTAACATACCACCTATGCAGTTCTGTGTCCTTTCCTTCAAAGGGAAACTCAGAGAAAGAGGCTGCAACTGGCCTGGGCTTGGAGTGGGGAAGAAATGACGTCCCAGGTGGAGTGCACCATTCTTTTCTTTCCCTTCAGAATGAAGACCAGGCACTTCTACCTATGAAGTGCTTCCCCCTTCTTTCCCCTCCTCACTGGTAAGGAGGAGGAGCAGCAGCCCCTCATTTGACAGCCCACAAGGGCAAGATAATTGTCCTCTGCACCCAATCCAAAAAGAGACATACACACTCATAAGCCATATTTATCTGTATGCAAGCCACTAACAGGATTCTACCTAGAATGTCCCAATTCCAGCTTCTGGTATTTATCAGGAGAACCTCAAGTTGGAGATATTTCTGAGATATTTCTTTCTGATGGCTTCTTATTATGTTTAATCATTGCTGTTTTAATGACAGAGAAAAAAGACAGCCAAATATTGGAAAAGAGAAACAAACACAGAAGGATAAAATAGTCTTGTTTATGGCGTGTCATTCAGCCATCAAAATTAGGCATCCTCAAGATCCAATTTAACACTGAGAGGGTGTAAACCTGCCAATGGATGATGGTACAATGGAGTTCTCCTAGCACACTCCCCCAGCCAATGAAGAGACACCTGGATCAGGAGGCAGAGCTGCAGCTAACATTATTTAGAAATCATTGTGCAGTCTAGGAAAAGCCATTGCACAAGGCAGTGTTGGATACCACCTTGCACAACTCAGAAGCAAAATTAAACTAGTAGAACCCCGAGTTACTCTAGCATATGTCATCAAAAAGATTCCAGCCATTATTCCCAGATAGTAAGGCATTGTAGTAAGTGGCTAAGGGTTTTCTGATATGAGAAAAAGAACCTGTGAATATTATATAGGACAAACCAACTGATACTACTTTGAGGGCTTGTTTTCTGTTCACTGGGATTTTTTTCCAGTCTAGATTGGCAATAGCTATGGTGAAGGGAAGTGATTATTCAAGTGCTACCCCATAGACTGAAACCATCATATAATACAAGGCGGGGGGTGGGGGATTTGAGGCTATGTACCAGAGCCTTGATGCAGAGGGTAGGTGGGTACTTCCATCCCATCTACCCTCTAAAACTATATTTCTTGCAGTAATATCCTTATCCTCATTTATTTATTAGCAAACTGCATATAAGATAATGGAGTGAATTCTGTTATGCACTGAGACAAAGTAAGGAGTCTTTTCAGTTAATTCAGAAACTAGGATGGTGGAAGCTATATATGAATAAAGGTAGATCAGATTTTACAGATCTCTTCCATCAGGGTCATAGCACATCTTTCTTATTTACTTCAGCCTTTTAGAAGAGTGAGCCATTGTAGTGTCAGGATTGTCAATTTATTGATGCCGCCCATTCAATAGCAGGTTAACTGGGTATGGAATGAGATCTTCAAAGTCGTGTTTATAGTGTCCTCAATTGCCTTTCTATGCCTCCTTCTGGAAACAAGAAAAAGCACTTCATTCTATTAAAGTACAATGATCTGGAAACCCATCAACACTATGACTGTCTGCAGACTCATTCATCTATATCCCATCTCTTGCTGCCCCAGAGAGTAACTGTTCATCCCGAGAAATGCAGGATGCTTGTGGAAAGGAGATTTCATCAAGCCATCCATGTAAAATTTCCTGATTAAAATGTCAGGATGAAATACTGGTGACCAATGTTTTGACTAAAAGCATTTTGCCTAACCTTATTATGTACAGAGGTTCAGTTGTAAGTTACTTATACCACACACAATGGCTTGCACACCATTTTCCAGGCAAAGCACTGTCAATGATAGCCTCCCACACTTGAATTATATTAGTCCATCTTCCAGTTTTGGGGTTTGAAAACTCAATATGTCTCAGAGCTGACTTGACACTGTTTGTTCATTTCTCACTGATCACTCACTACTGGACCTACCAAGCTCTGCTCTTGATCTCTCAGGTACGAAGTTTGAAAAAGCTGTTGTTGTTGCTGCTGCTGCTGCTGTTGTTGTGTGCCTTCAAATCATTTCTGACTTATGGTGACCCTAAAGTGACCCTTGGGAAAATTTGTTTTGGGGACTTGGGCTTGCCTTCAGCTTAGGCTCAAAGAATGTGACTTGCCCAAGGTCACCACTGGGTTTCCATGGCCAAGCAGAGATCCAAACCCTGATCTCCCAGTGTCCTAGTCCAACACTCACTTTGAAAAAAGTTAGTAATTGCCATACTGGCTGGAGATGTTGTCCAAAAGAAAAAAAAAATCACTCTTTTCAAATTCCTCTCTTGCTCTCTTACTCCCATTCAGACATCATGTATCTAACAGACCTGCAGATTGGGTCCAATTTCCTGTGTTTCCTGATTAATCCTAGCTCTAACTTTCTGCCAAGGCAATGAGATTTTGAAACTGAAAATTTCATCTGATTCAAAACCAGACTCCTCATCCTGAGGGTTATTTTAGTTTAGAGGAAGCAAAGAAGGATTTAACATCAGGATCCTTGTGCATCATAATTGTGGGGGTTTTTTCAATTGCATTGTTTTTATTTCAACTGATCAATCAATCTTCATCCTTATCATTTGATCCATTCAGGTTTAGAAAGAAAAGCAAAAAGCTCAACAAAAATCCTATGGACCCAGTTTAATTAATATAGTCATCCATTGAGCTCTCACGCATACCAGTTACCAAAAAAAAAAAATCCTTCCTTCTGAATATGGGGCGTTATCCAATCAGAAATGCATTATTTGTCTTTTACCTGGATGCCCTGCTAACCCAGTCAAAAGAGAATACCTTGCGTGATTTGTAAAATTAAAATTCAAACAAAGTATTTAAGAGCAGTTCCAATGGGATGATTTAGGGTCTGATGAGGAACTGATTCTCCCCAACCCACTGTATTTCTAAGCACAATGAAAAATCATTTCTATCTATCAGTTCTCCAAGATTGTTGTAGAACTTGTAAAAACACTTGAAATCCATGTGGAGCAAAAATAAAAAGGCAAGGGAGGCGTGGAAAGTAAATCCACCAATTCCACTTTTCAGCTTCATTCCAGCAAGGTTTTTAGTGCAGGTTTTCATTTAAATCATAATTTAACATAAATATGCTAGTTAACTTTTCATTTAATTGAATTAGACTTTTTAGCTTATTAATGATTAATTAAATGAATTCAATCCTTTCCTATTAACTTTCCTATCTCTGAATAATCTACTCCAAGCACCAGCCTGGAATGTTCATGCAGTTGGGCAGGCCCTGAGACAACACAGACTTTTGGCTCTGAAAATCTAATATCTCTTGCTTCTTGTGAGTGTGTGTGTGTGTGTGTGTGTGTGCCACCTCTTCCTTTGCCTTCCCCATGGAAACCATTCAAATGTAATTCCTTCTTCTCATTGAACGTTTACAATATAGGTAGCAGAGACTGTTGGGGGTAAGGAATCACATGGCCTTCAGGAGATTATGGGCGACACACCCCTCCATCATCACCTTTCTCATACCCTCCAACATTTCATAGATGAAAATTTGTACACATGTGGCCAAGTAACAACAAAACATAGTCAAAATGGCATAAGGTTATTAATGAGGAGAATCACACAAGCTAGGTGAGGCTGCAGCAGTTTTGCTTTTGGCCAAGTCTACAGGGAAGGGCAAGATTCCATATAATGGGACAATATTGCAATAATCCTTATTTGCAAGATCTTGCAAATTGCTTGCAAAGTGCTAAGCTATGTGCTATAGAATAAAGTTTCTCTGTTAGTCATGACTCATATACATAGCTCACCTGGCCAGCTTGTCCCATTTATCTGGTGGACCTACCATAAGGAGGCAGCTTGAAGAACAACATGATCATAAGGGGGTTTATTATCTAGATTCTAGCCTTCTGAATATTCTGTACATGTCTACAGTCAAGAAATCCCCATGAAGCAGAACCTAAAACATTCATTTCTATCTTGGGCATTGTTCATGAAGCGACCATCTCATACCTTATTAAAATACATATGGTTCTTGTAATCATATAAGCCCGACCAGCAATGAGAGAGAGTGGAAGAGATTAGACAAAGCAAAATACTCTTCAAGGCTGATGGAAAAAGTTGTAAACAATGCAAACCAACAAAGATATTACAATCTAAACAACAGGAAACACATATATTAAAACCGAAGCCTTTGACTCTTTTCTTCTTCTGTGCAGCTTGCTTTTCTTCCAAAGGTTGGGGAGAATTCTATGCAAGCAGTGAAAGAGAGAATTAGCCTAGATGCCAACTCTGAGGCATGCCTGAAGTTCTCTTCATATCGTGGCCATGAGTGGAGGTTGAGAGATCCATGAACACCAAACCTCCCCAACCCCCACTACCTACTGTCTTGCCCCAACAAACACAGTTCTTTCTCCAAAGTCAAAGCTCTCCCTTGAAGGAGAGAACCATTGCGGGAACTTCTTCAGTGTTCTTCAGTGTCTGGGAGAGGGCAGGAGGGGAATCCAGTATCAAATCTCCCTTTCTAAGGCTGAAGTTTCACCAAGATTTTGGAGACAGTGGCAACAGGTGGCTTCCACGTCTGTAATCGGACCTTTAAAGGAGGGACACAAGATGCTGAACCTATAGTTCCTTTGAACCTGGGATAAAAACCCATAACTAATTCTCCATGCCACTGCCCCATAGGCCACCAGTCACTGCTTTTCAGAGGGGAAGAGCTATGTCTTCCTATAGTCCTGAGATCCATTCCCAGAATTCAAGACCTTGGAGAAGTTATCTTTTGGACACACGGGTTGGGAAATTTTGGGCACTGTAGTCCAAAAGTATTACTTTTCATGCTGTGACAGAATTCTAGGATTGCAAATTTCAATCTGCATAATTCTTTTACACACATTTTCTAGTAGCATCATCACTTGCTTGGACAAAGCCCCTCCCCCCCCTTTTAAAATAGCATGGAGGCACATAATAATGAACAGGTATATAACCTGAGAGACAAGACATGTACCATTTTCTTTCAAAAAAAATTGTTAGCTTTCTTTACGGCCAGGTCACATTAATAAGTGAGCCTTGCTAGTGTAACAGTTTCTTGTATGCATTCTGTCATCACAGTCCTTTGAAAACTGTACATTTGGGGCTAAGTAGATCGACTAATGCAACCTATTTGGTTGCTGATTTCCAATGACTCTCTTCCATGGTGAGCTGCTGCTGTTGTTTGCCTTCAGATCATTTCCAACTTATGGCAACCCTAAGGTGAACTTATCATGAGGCTTTGTGGGGCTGACAGTGTGTGACACACCCAAGGTCACCCAGTGGGTTTTCATGGCTGACTGGGGAATCTAACCCAGTGTCATAGTCTGGTGTTCAGCTCACACACATAAATACACCGAAGATTTCTCACAGTTTTGTACACAATGTTGTCACCATACAGGAAGGCTTTTGCCATTCAAATGGGCATAGTGGGAAAAGATCCCATTGCCCCATGTGGTAAACTACTGCTTCACAGCCAAAATCACTGTTGCTCAAAGCAAAAACTGATCTCATAGTCCCAATTAGCTGCCAGGACCATGAAAAAAATGGGAAATCATTTCCTGCTTAGACAGACAGTGAAATACAAAGTACAGTAAAAGACAAAGAGCATGCATTTATGAAGACACCTTGAGTCCTTTCATACCACAGAGTTGCAGCACTATGATTCCACTTTAGCTGCCATGGCAACATCCTATATAATCCTGGGATTTGCAGTTTAGGAAGGGGTATTTAGAATTCTCAGCTAGACAGCCTTAATGTCTCACCAGACCTTGTCTTAGGTCTCTTTCTTCTCTCACAGGCAGATTTGAGTGCCCTTATTCCTTATTCTAGGGGAAATAAAATATTGTGGAAGAAAGGTATGCCCCTCTTCTCCAGAACAGATCCTGAACATTTCCTTATCATTTAGAAGAAACTGACAGTAAGCCCTTACACATTACACAATTAAAGCACAATGATTCCACTCTGGCCAGCAGGGCTGCATCACGTAGAACCCTGGGGTTTGTAGTTTGATGAAGTGTGAGAGCTCCTCGGCAGAAAATTTCAACACTCCCCAAAACTCTGAAAATGAAAAGAAAAAACAGCAGCAGAAGTGGATGTCCTGTCACTTCTGCTTTCCATTTTTCTCCCTGATTCTCTTTTCTTTCTTTCCTTTGTTTGTTCTTTCTTTTCCCTTTCTTCTGTCTTCTGTTTCAGGGCAGCCTGTGTCAGGAAAGAAAACCTTTCCCCTGCCCTACCAAAGTTATCCATCCTTGTTTTACAATATAATAATGCCACCAAACATTATCACACTAATCCTCACAACAACCCTGTTGAGTTGGCAAATAGTACTAACCTCATATTTCCATCAAGGAATGCCAAAGACCCCTTCCTAACCTGCAAACCCAGGATTCCATAGGATGTTGAAAGTGGAACAATAGCACCATAACACTCTAGTGTGGAAACGGCCTAACTGAGAAAAAGAAGTTGGTAGCATAAGCTTTCATAGACTTGAGTCTGTTTCATCAGCTGCATAGAGTGAAGTGCCTGGGAACAGATCTTCATAACTATGCATGAGCAGGCTGTAATTAATAGCTATGTGAATAGCAATAGAAATGCAAAACTTGTGAGTATGGTGATGAGATGACAACTACAGTTTTAATGATGACTCATGGCCCTTGAGGAGGACAAAGGCAGAAAAGATGTTCAAAGCTAAGGTAAGTAGATAACCATATGAATGGTGGAAGGAGTTATTGGAATGTTGCGTGATGCTGGCTGGGAACCAGAAAGGAGATGTGATAAACTGGCCAAGACAGCCCTCATGAGGCTAGTGTTAATTAGTGTTATAATATGTGTAGTGTATCAAGAAACCATTGTCCCTGTTCAGCCCACTGTCTATGGACTGGAGTTTGTGGATATATTCCAATTCTGCTTTTTGCCAGGAGTTTGCCTAAGTCAACTGAAAACATTCGTGTCTAATGTAACCCTTAGACCAGGAATTTCAGGCACAGACCTCATACAACTGCCACTAGCACTGCATTCATTACTGACTATCTTCAGCTGTGAAGACTGGAAGCATTAATTGAAGCATAGTTACTCATCAGCATCACATTCATCTAAGATTCTGCTGTACCCAATGCAAATGCAAGCCTGTAGCTCACCTCACACCAAAGCCTTCAATCATTTATTTTGGTGCAAAATTTTTTAAAAAAAATGAAGACCTGGCCAGTATATTTAAAAGCTGGTGCCTGCTGTGTTGTATTTGGGAATGTGCCTTTAAATTCATATGCAGTAGCTCTGCCTCAAGTGTTCCATTGCAGCAAACTTCACCGCATATGTCCATTTCTTAAGAAATGAAAAAGTTTACACACTTAGGCATCCATTTACATTTTATGGTACCAGCAATACAGATGAATTCAGTATACCAAATCCTCATGCAATCTGGTGCATTAACAAGTCACTTTTCTATGTTACTCTTTCATAAACGGGTGGAGGGAAACACCAAGAATAGTAGAAGATTGTCTATCTCTCTTTGTATAGTTTGAAATGGTGTTTGCATTTATTATCTGATGTTTCTCTGTGGGTTTTGTTTTGGGGAGGGCTGTACTGTTAATTTTAAAAAAATCTTAAAAAGTTGGTGGCCAAAGGAACCATCATCTAGAGTAATGATGTTGAGAGACTCACTACATTAGTTGTCTCATTGCATCAGATCTGTAACAATATAAGAACAAAATGTTCAGCTTTGCTATATAACCTTAAAAGCCAAAGTTGCTCTCAAATGTCTCTCTATTGTCATTTAAGCAGGCAGCACATTAACTCAGAATCTAATCCCTTGTGACAACGGCCTTGTCTCCCAAGAGGCAGAGAGGTGTGTGGAGAATCAGTGTACAATGTTAAGTCGAAACAGAGCAAGTAAACAGACATCAAAGGGCAAATGTTCACTGAAGCAGATTCATGGTGATTTCAGGAGCTCAGCTCCACAGAAACTAAGTACACAGAACATTGCACAGAGAACAGATAATCTGTCCTTACGAATTGCCATTTATTGGAATTGAAGATCAGGAAGTCACCGCTACAGTCATTCGGCACTATTGAAGAGTATATTAGCAGAGATTGCCTTCTGAACGCTCTCTGAAAAAGCTTTGTCCCAGGTCAAGCATTTCATTACAAAGAGAACCACTGTGCCAGGCCTAATTGGCATAGCCAGCAGAGGAATGTAGACAAATGCCCTCTGGAAAAGAGCTGGGTGCTCACATTCTCTCATTATTTATGGGTGCTTCTCCAGATGCCAACAGTGGATCAAAGCTATATTCTCATTGTTTAGAGTCACCAACATGAAAAAAAAAGGGATCAGCCATGGATTTCTGATTCATTTGCATTCCAGCAGCAATTCTTTATACACTGTGGCTTCCTGTACTGCACACAGTCATGGCTGTGCATTCCAAATGATATAAGCATTCCAACAGTACAAGTCATGATCAAAGTACGTTTGTGGAGTCTGTCTGACTAGATCCATATTTGAGAAAGAAGAAAAGAGGGTGTACTCACTTGCAATATCTTTGATATGTCTGTGGTATCATAAAGGCATAGAAGAAAAGAAGAGAAACAAATGTACAGCTACAATATGCTGAATCACCTCAAGAAAGTGAGGAATTGCCTGCTGAATTACTGTAGACTTTGTGCACTCAGGTAACAGAATCTCTTGCAGCCCAGAAGGATAAAGAGTGTGCACCAGCACCTGTTCTGAACGGGAGCACACTCTCTTACAGAACGGGATTCTGGCTTAGGGTTATCGTTGCACTCAGTACTGATCTTGAATTCAGAGTTACAGCTGTGTCCTGAAATGCCTTCTATCAAGCAGCAACTACATGTATTCGTGGAAAATAGATGCATATCATTCATACTTTGGTAACATTCAGATTAAGTTAGACTCTATGGCGGGTATCCTATTAGTGATACATGCAAGCATAAGTCCACTTTACTCGTGTATGTGTATTATTTTGGTCATTGCAGCATTGACACTCTCTTCCTCCTTGTGCAACATCCAGTGCCCATCTCCCAGGATTCGCTATTTCTCTGCAATAGCCATTCTGTTGCTGGTGAAGAGTGGAGGGAATTGGAGGAACTAGGTCACATCACAGACATCATCCACTTATGATTCCAGTAGATCTTGATGGAAGATGTCTTCCGTCTGCCTCTGAATATGGGAATATATTCAGATGGGTTGTTTGTTTTGTTTTATCTCTCTGTGAGCTGTCACAATGAAATGGCGAGTCCTGGAGTAGTGACAGGGTAGCCATAGCAGAGTTCCACAGAGTTCATTAACAGGGCAGACCTTAAAGGTTGAATTTTTGCCCTTGAAGATTCAGCACCGTAAAAATTCAGAAAAGATTCAGAAACCAAGTAGAGAGTGTGGCTGCTCACTTGTTAATAAGTGCAGAACAATATGCTTGAGACAACCAAAACAATTAGACAACCAAAATAGGCCCAATTCAAAGAGCAAGTGATGATGATAAGTTTAAAAAATGGCTTAGGACATACTGATAACATCAGGGAATGTCCCCTTATGCATAAACCATCCCATTGCTTAAGATCTTCTGAAGCTCTGCATCTTATGGGGAGGCCGCATTAATTTTCAACAAGAGCAAACTTTTCTTTAGTAGCAACTCTGATATCCTGGAACTCTCTTCCTAGGAAATCTATATAACCCATTCACTGCTGTTATCCTTTTGAAGATCAGTAACAACTTGTTAAAAATCCTACAAATGTGATTGGTTGATTTGCAAAAAGTTATTTTCAATAAGAGAGGAGGAAGACACTCAATTTTATCCTATCAAACATTTATTTTGTTGGTGAGAATAAGGTTACATGTTGCATATACCATATATATAAATACAGATAAGCATTTATCATTTTCACAGTGACTTTATTTTAAGTTCCAAAAACCTCCAGTGAAGTTTATTTGGAATGCTGATTGGGCTGTTGCTTTTTGTGAAAAAACCCAAAACCCTTAAACCACAAGTTAATATTTTATATATTGTGTGTAAGTAGATCTCTAAGGAACATTTTGACATTAAAGCAATAGAGTAGAGACACAGCTATTTAAACAGGCTTTTCAGTGGTAAAAATGCTCATTGACACAGAACAGGTATGCAGCATGAATTATAATTGTGTATACCTCTCTTGTGAAGCTTCTGATGATGTTGAAGTTCTGAGCTACACATTCAGTAAAAGTAAGTGATACAGACCTCTTGAGACTGTAGCAGTTCAAAATAGGAATAGAAAGAATAGTCACCAATATTTGTTTCTTGCCTGAAAAAATATGAGTCGCCCAACACTCAGGAAACCCAATCAGAAAGAATAATCCAGTCATGAGAATTTTGCCTATCTTTCAACCAGTGTTCACATCATCTGAAGAGTTTCAGGAAATTATACTGTACAGGAATACATGTAGCTCTTTTACATGAGATTTGAAGGATTTTGCACAAAAAACACTGGCTGGAATCCTGTTCATGAACTAAGTCTTCCTAAAGGGACTTACCTCTGTAAGAATCAGAACTGGTCAATTCCATGACCTTCATATTCAGTAAATGGCTGCTGTTATATAACTTCATAGGAGAGCCAGCAAATTGACTAATGCACATTGAAACTGATGCACAAGGGTCCCAATAAGCATTGGGACTGATGCTCATCAGTGCTGTTATGCATCAGGGCACTGGCTAGGGAGTGCCAATGTGCATCAGGACACTCTTGAAGATGTCTCATTTTGCATCTTTGCAGTTAACTAACAGAACTTCTTAGCACCTATACATAGCTAAGTATATATAAATTTACATAGCTTACACTGTGATAACAAATTCCAACAATTATTTCCAGACATCCATGTGTGGTTTTTGTGCATGACTGCTATTTTCTATACCAATGGATCTCAAAGTGGTGGTCTGCAGATCAACGCCCTTCCCTTGGCCATTGCTAGTCCCTGAGCCAGTCTTTAAGCTTAAAAAAAACAGTCAATTTAAACCTCATTAAGTGTGCGAAGGTGCTAGCACCATCATCCTTTCTCAGCTGTGGCTCCACCAAACACAAGAAAGAAAGCCTCTTCCTTCCTTCCTGCCTTCCTTCCTTCCTTCCTTCTTCCCCACCACCACCACCACTGAACAATTCATTTGCTTCCCCCTCTTTAACAAGCAAAAGCACATGCATCCTGTCCCTGACACTTGCTGAATCCGAAAGCTCCCTCTGTTGTCCTGCCTAGAGGTGCACACTGCAGGTTTCTTTTGGTAGGGCAGTCCTGAAATCTACACATCTTAATTAGCTATTTACATATTTATAAAAATCAAACTGATGATAGCCCTATTCTGTGCTAGAGATCTTCTGGGGCTTACCTTCTCTCAGTTCCATCATACTCACAGTTACATTTGGTGGGAACACAGGAGAAGGCCTTCTCGGTGGCTGTCCCCTGCCCCCCAAACTCTGAAACTCCATTCCCAGAGAGACTAGACTGGCACCCTCCTTACTATCTTTCCACAGATAGCTGAAGGCCTTTTTTATTCTGGAAGACCTGCGAGAATTCATCCTTTTAGAGGAAACTGGCCTTGTGAAATGTGCTGGGCTTTTATTTGGTTTGTGTCTTTAACTGGCTTTAATTTTTTGATAGTTTAATTGCTTTTCAACTTTTGTATGTTGTGAATTTTAAACTATGTTTGCTTTAACTGTTGTAAGCCTCCTTGAGTTCCAAACTGGGAAAAAGGCAGGATAAGGATGATAATGGCCTTTGAGGCTCCTCCCTAAACTGCAAACCCAGGATTCCATAGGATATTGAAAATGGAATAATAGCACTATAACGTCTAGTGCAGAAATAGTCAATGATAGAGACTAGGGATGGGACGAATCTAGAATTTTCCAAATCCAGATCTGGATCCGAATCCCTGGAAGGTTCTGGGGATCCATGAATCTCATGAATCTCGAATCTTTTGAATCCTTTTTTTAAAAACGGTTTAAAAAGCAAGGAAAAGAAGGATAATCTTGGGCAAGACACACTCTCTCAGCCTTAGCAAAAGCCTAGGCAAAGGCAAACCTCCCTCTGAAGAAATCTGGAAAGACAATTGTCCTAGTTTTGCCTCAGGATCTCCCCAGGTTGAAAATGACATGAAGGCCCTTTCTACACAGGCAGGAAGATGTGGATTAATCCCACATTTTCCTGCCTGTGTAAACAGGGCCACATACTACAGTACAGAGATAATCCCGGTCAAAACTGGCTTTTCTTTGCATAGCTCCTTATGGCATCCTGGGGTTTGTAGTTTGATGATGCACCAGCACACTTTGGCTGAGAAGGCTGTAATACCTTGTAAAACTACAAACCCCAGAATTGTGTCTGAAAGAGCTTTGCAAGGGAGCTATGCAAAGGAATCTTTCCACTGTCTTTGAAATCTCAAGAAGACTGTACCTTCCAGCCTTTCGCAGGCCCAAGAGGTGCCAATTTTAAAAAACAATTTTTCCTTTCTGCTACATGTGGTTTGTCATGTGGCTCATGAGAAACCATGACAGACATTTCACTTCTCATCCTATTCTAGCTATAGGTTTACAACCAGGCACTGGTCTTGTGGAAGGAGGTACACTGGTCTACATGTGGCAATCACTGGATGAGACTGTGTGACCTTGGCCTCTGCCCCACTACTTCTGATAGGCGCCAGACCCACTGACCCCAGGATTTATACATGCCATTGATTTTCAGCACAGAAAATAGTGCTGAACTTAAATATTAAATGTTCAATTTAAATATATTATTTATATATATATATATTTAAATATATTAGAATATAACCCCAGATGTAATTTCTGAAATTGTTAGCAAAGGCCATTATTACCCCATGGGAAAAACTCACCTACTTGTCATTTCCTCTTGTGTGTCTGGTCTCCCAGGTTTTCAGGCATCCTGGTTGCCCAGGTTTTCAGGTGTCCCAGTCTCCAATAAACTATTTGATTGGTGGATTCAAAAGATTCGGTTTGCTTATTTTGGCACAGGGATTCAGATTCGAAAATCTCGCATCCTTGCCAAGGATTTGAAGATTCAACGATTCACAGATTCGGTTGGCCCATCCCTAATAGAAACACTGTGTAAAGTATTGGCTCTATTTATTCCTCCCACTTGATTAATTGATTGAAGAGGGGATGAGGTAAAGAAGACAAAAGAAAACAAATTAAAAGGAATTTTCCTAGGAAATACAAACAGGCTCCCATTCTATTTTTTCCTGCAGTTCCCTTACTCACTGCTCCCACAACAGTCTGGCAAAATATAGTTCAGACAAATAAAATATTTCTTCTGAATGGAGGAGAGAGGGTGCTTGGTGGGACAAGACAACGTGTATGTGCAGCTACCCACTGTAATCACAAAAAAACCTGAACACAAAGGGTTAACCTCAGTGAGGTGGAAAGGGACTTTCTGGGAATCTCCTAGTAACTCAATAACATGTAATTAATCCCTTGTGTTCACTGAGTCACAGACTTCCAACATCTATAGCTTTTCTATAGGTTTTATAGATCCAGGAATAATGACTTCACTTCCACTGTCTAAAAGCAAACCACTGACACCAGCCCTTAGGCTTGTAAGGTGTTTAGCCCAATCAGCCATAACAGAGCCAGCATACAAGTCAGTCCTGCCCACGCATTTAGTGCATACGTGCTTATAGATTCGTAGTTTGTGCTGCTAGCTCCCCAACCCTTCCTACCTGTAAAGGCTTGAGAAACAAAGTCCTATGATAGAAGATGCAAGCACTGGATCCTGAAAGAAATGATTTTATGGGATCCTGGGGAATTCTGGGACCTATGGTCCCAACGTTGCTAATTTTATGAACTCTTGATCACTATCATTGCTGCACCTACTCACTCCAGAGTAAGTTGCACAGTAGTCAATAAGTCTTGTTTTCTAATAGTATATACATGATTAGAGAGACCCAGTGAAGCATACCTCTGGGTAGACAGATCTGAATTTGGGTCAAAAACACAATAGAAAGCCTTATCTAGCTGTGACTGCTACGCCCATTCATTCATCACTCAGCCCCATCCAGTAGCCATGGTTCTGTGATTCTGCAACAGAAGATACTGTCTCTGCTCCCCGTATATATATCAAGTACAATGTTTCAGTTCTTTCTTTTCCTAACCATTCTCCATACACCATCTTTTCTACGTTTAAATGATTCCAGTTTCTCGTCTGTCTCCTAGTTCTGACCATCTTTGCTCAGAACCTTGATTCCTGTCCCCTTTTTTCCCCTATACAGTTTTGTTAAAATTTTTATTCCTTAATATTTTAATATTCCTTAGTATTTTTATTTACACTGCAATGTTATATATTACCATTTTATTTATTTATGTCCCACCTTTTCCCCAGCACTGAAACTCAAGACAGTACTACTTGTTTACAAACTAAATAAATAAATATTTTATTATTCAAGCTTTTATTGTATTCTCTACATCGTTCCTGGTATAAATTGATAGTACTATGACTCTTGAAATAATATGGCTTGAAAATGGTACCAGTCTCTGGCATGCTGTGGGGGGGGGATGCCAATCCTCCACATTGTATATTTTGAGAAGCACTGTTTTACAGACAAAAAAAAACGAATAAATAAAATAAAGCAATCTTGCACAACAAAAATCCTACACAAAAAAACGTATACAGAAGTTCTTGCCCAACAGTCTTGCACAAAAAAACAGCCACATGCTTTTGTTGTGCAAGAGTGCT
Organism: Cyclura pinguis; assembly: GCA_030412105.1. Taxonomy (NCBI): domain Eukaryota; kingdom Metazoa; phylum Chordata; class Lepidosauria; order Squamata; family Iguanidae; genus Cyclura; species Cyclura pinguis. Next base: position 63,140,006 of record CM059599.1, read on the forward strand.
GCTTTCTGAGCAAGATTTTTCTTGTGCAAGATTTTCTGTTATACAAAATTGCAGGGGGGGGTCCTGCAGAAAACAATCTTGTATGAAAAGAAAACCACGCTGCCATCTGGAAGTAGTGTGAGTTTTATCACCCTGTCTGTTTAATTTATATGTAAAATGTATCATGTGGGATGCAGAATTCAACTTGGAACAAGAAGATGTGAAAATTACGGAAAGGAATATCAATAATTTCAGATGTGCAGATGACATCATATTACTAGCAGAAAACAGCAAAGATTTGGAATCACTACTGATGTTAGTTAAGGAAGAAAGTGCAACAAGAGGGTTACAGCTGAATATTAAGAAAACAAAAATAAGGATCACTGAGAGATGAAGACAGCAACATTGTTAAAGATTTCCCATATCTTGGTTTGGTCATTAATCAAAATGGAGAATGTAATCAAAAAGTCGGAAGAAGGACAGGTATGAAGAAACTAGATGAGATCCTTAAGCATAAGAATATATTATTAAATGCCAAAGTCAGAATAATCCATGCCATAGTATTTCTAATTGCTATATATGATTGTGAAAGCTGGACAGTGAAGAAAGCTGACAGGAAGAAAATCAACTCTTTTTCAAGGGAGTGCTGGAGTACAGTTCTGTGGATCTTATAAATCACCAAAAAGATAAACAATGGGCCCTAGAGCAACTCAAGCCTGAATTCTCTCTAGAAGCCAAAGTGACAAAACTAAGACTAGCATACTTTGAAAATAACATGACTCTCTGAAAAAGACAATAATGCTCAGTCAAGTGGAAGGCAGTTAGAAGAGAGGACAACCACACTGCAGATAGATTGATTCAATAAAGAAATCCATGACCCTGCATTTGCAAGACCTGAGCAGGGCTGTTGATGACTGCTCTTTCAGAGGTCTCACATCCATAAGGTCATCATAACTTGAAAGTGACTTGACAGCAAATGACAACAAGGAAGTAGTTGGGTGAGGGAGGCCAAGGACAGTGTACTTAAAAAGGTTAAGGAGGCAATGTAAAGGGCTCTGTGAACCAGGAGGCATTGCTTGTCTTCCCAGATAACTTGCTCTCAAAAACATCTCTCAGAGTTTCAAACAGAAACGTTTATTTAGAAAAACAAGCAACATAACAACATATCCAAATGTTGCTGAGACTATTGCATCTAGGATGGTTACAGTTTTTCTTTGTCTTACAAATTTAGGTGTGTGTATCAATGATTGGTGAAAGTCATAAATGTCATGTCACCCCATCATGACAGGCACTTTCACAGACCTCAGTTATTTACATTGCTTTCATCTTGGGAACTAGGATGAATTCCTGTCCCCTTATCCCTGCCATGTTTGTTCTCATAACACCTTCTTGCTTTTTTGCATTCCCCCCTTCTGCTCTTCTTCCCTCTTGACCAGATACAAAGTCCCTTTCTGCAACACCCTCCCATCCTGCAATGGGGATGGGAGAAACACGGAACTGCAACAACGCTTCTGCATGATATCATCACAGCCCCGTCCTTCTCCTGTCCCCAGACAGCACGATTGCTGATTAAATCATTGACAGGTTTCCCCCATCAATGACACACAACCACACTACCATCCCACACTTACCTGTCCTGCAGAAGCTGAAGAAGCACAATGACTGTGCTTCCTGGCCCAGCGCGGCCTGGGAGAGCGCCCAGCTGCACTGTAGAAGGAACAGGTGTGGCCATTGCACTTCCTTCCACAGGAAGCCGTCCAGTGTGGAAGGGAGCACTCACAGCGCACTCCCTTCCCAGCAGAGCTGCTGGTGGGATGCCCACTGGATGACTACACAAAAAGGTAGGCTGTGGAAAGGGCCAAAGTGATATTAAATAGTGCAGCAATTAACCCTTTGGTGCCTTAGGATACTTTAAAAGTTCCAACTGTATACACAGTTGCAAATAGCAAATAGCAATTGATACATGATAGCAGTTCATCACTCTGGGTCTCTATTTAATCTAGCAAAGCCATATTATAACCTACTAATATCTATGACAGGGGCTCAGTGGCAGAGCTTGCAGTGTGTGGAGGGGAGGCGGGAGAAGGTGGGGCTACGGTGTGAGGGGTGTGGCCACTGCACGGGGGCATGGCTGCAGTGCATGAGGGCGTGGCCAGGGCACATGGGGGTGTGGCTACGGGCCAGGATGCCCCAGAAACATTGCTGCCCAGGGCGAATCACCCCCATGTCCCTACGCTACTGCAGGGGCTACGCATGCTCACATGAGGTCAAACAGCAGGACACCATGAGTTCCCCCAGCACACTGTAGAGTTTCTCACAAAGTCCTATTCTGTGAGACCATGTAATCAAAATTGGTGACCAAAGTCCTTACAATTTCTTATTGTGAGCATCAGCACATATTGGCCAGTGCTCCATCAAGCAGTACCTAGGACACTGTCATTCTCTGTGCCACAGCAGCACAATTGTTGCAGATCAAAACAGAAATGGTAGTAGGTTTGGCAGGAAGGATGAAATACTTTTCAGCTTTAAAGTTCTGTCAGGTCACACACTCTGAAGTAATTAATAGAGCAACATGAACAGTCATAAAACTGAAAGATTAAGAGGCTATTAGAACTCTGTCTCCTTCACTTGGGGGCAAATGCAGGCAATATATTGCACCATTTTAAATGGCTGAGGTTTCTACCCTTTCCCTCTAGAAGCCATGCTGTAACTCAAGAGAGTCTCCTGGAAGAGAATAAGAAAGTTTTCCTTTGTTCAACTTTAATCCATTACTCCATTCCATTTACCTACTTGAAATAACATGCCAGACATTTCTTTATATTTTTCTAATCCTCTTTTTTTTTCTTTAAAAAAAGTGTCATCATTATCATCCATATTAAGATGACTGACTTGTAAGAGGAAATCTTTTCACAATTCCATTGAAATGGCAATTTCTGTAGCAAAATCTTGACTGAAACATGTCAGCCTTATTTGCAGGGCCTTGAATTTAAAGGGAAATGATGCATATTTTTGGTATTGCTGAATTTATAGTCCTATCTAGTAAAATGTTTCCAAATATTTATTTGGGTTTTTTTGTTTTTGTTTTTGTTTTGGAATTAAAATATTTACATCCTGCTCTGTCTCTAAAGATCGCCAGGCAGCGCACAACAAAATCCATTCAAACCATTTAAGGCAATTTAAAACATAATACAGAAAAAGATAACTAAAAACATGTTAAACTATCCAACAAATTAAAACAAGTTAAAAGAATGAAAACCATGTACCTGCACAAATTCGAATAGTAAATAGAGTTGGGAGCAGGGGGGGTGTGAAGAAACAAACACAGTGTCAAAAGGGCAAACGTCATGGGCAAGTGGGTGTGTATTTCATATGTAAAATGTAACATTATAACAACTTCATTTGGCTTGGAGTTTATGAGGCAATAAAGCCTTCGCAAGTGTTCAGAGTTGCATCCTTACTCTCTTGGGCTCCAGCCGTGGCATTTATTTCAAGAAACAGTTTATGGTCTCATAAACCAAAAGGCAACTGAACCACTACAATAAAAACATTTCTTGCTACATATAAAAGTTACATACAGTTATTTACTGGACTGTGTCCCCATTTTTATTTTTATTTTTATTTTCCTCACCCTCCTATCTTTTTCTCTCTCTCTCTCTTTAGTAAATATGGGGTGGAGATGAAAACTAGAACCTGTTTCTCACACAGATAAGGTGCCCAATAAATTGATGCAATAAATTGATGCAGTGGTTTGACATGAGAGGCAGTGGACAACATACAATACGATTTGGGTGTGGAAGATTTCCAGTCAAAACTCTACTCAATCGTGAATAACAAAGAGCCTTTAGGCAAATTTATTATGGCATAAACTTTCATGGACCCCAGTCCGTTTCATCAAAATGCGTAAAGGATTATCCACATAGATGTAGAAATAAATCAACGGAAACCATGATGGGAGGGAGAGCAAAAAGAAATGCAATGTATAATCAGTAACAATTCAATTAATCCTTTAAAATCTTCAGATGAGCATAGATACCATTTAACAACAGCAACTGATGACTACCAATTTATTTTAGCAGAGGTAGGTAAACTAACACCTGTTACTTACTGGAACAGGAAATCATGAATTTCACTGGCTAGACTACCATAAGAAGTTGGATTTGACTGTGGTAACACATGACTAAGGCCATTTCTGCACTAGACTGTTATAGTGCTATTATTCCACTTTCAAAATCTTATGGAATCCTGGGGTTTGCAGTTTAAGGAGGGACTTTTGAGGATTCCATAGGATGTTGATAGTGGAATAATAGCACTATAACAGTCTAGTGCAGAAATGGCCTTAGTTACATCCCATTTGGATTACTGTAACACATTCTGTGACAGCGAGTGTGATATACCATTTTGGGTGTTGGAGTAGGACTCTGAAAGAGCAGGGTTCAAAGCCCTGCTCAACCACAGAAATCCAGTGGGAGACCCTGGTCAAGTCACGCTTTCTTGGCCTCAGAGAAAGGCAACAGCAAGCCTTCTCTCAACAAACCTTGCCAAGAAAACTCTGTGATAGGTTTGCCTTAGTGCTGCCATAAGTGGGAAATGACTTGAAGGCATACAACAACACAACAACAACATGCTGCAATTGAGGATGCCTTTGAAGAGTATTCAGAAACTTTAGTTGATCCAAAGAGCTGCAGCCAGATTGTTTAACAGTGCAGCTATAGAGAACACACAACTCCCATGTTGCAACAGCTGGTTGCTAATCTGTGGCCTTTTCCACATCTTACCTTATTGCGTCATCCTCCAGTCACAATCCTGGCAGCGGCTCTGTTGGGAAGGGAGCACAATGGGAGTGCTCCCCTCTACACCAACCGGCTCCCTGCCGAAGGAAGCATGAGAGACATGCTTCTTCCTTCCACAGTGGAGCCAGGCTCTCTTCCATGCTGCAGTGGGGCAGGAAGCACCTCCACTGCACTTCCAGCCCTTCCGCATGGCAGGTGAGTGCAGGAGTGTTACATAATCAGGGGTCATTGATGGAGAAACTCCTTCAATGATTTACCCCACGATCTCACTGGCTGGTGAAGAGAGAAGGGCAAATCGCAACAACATGCAGAAGCATCATCACAGTCCTGCTCCTCTTGTATCCTCATGCTGGGACACAGTCATCATGCCAAAAGGGCCTGTTTCTGGACACAGTTCAAAGGGCTGATTTATGACCTACAAAGCCCTACACAGCTCAGGTCCAGGCTATCTGAAGGACCGAATCTCTCTATATGCGCCTGCCCATTTTTTGAGATCTGGAGGAAACCCTTCTTTCTTTCTCACCACCTTTGCAAGTGTATCTGCTGGGAATACACGAGTGGGCCTTCTTGGCTCCTCCCAGGCTCTGGAACTTCCTTCCTAGAGAGGTTAAACTAGGCCTGTCCTTGCTGTCTTTCTGTAAGCAGGGGAAGACCATTTTGCTTTATCAGATCTTTAAAGGCTGACTGCTTGCGGGGAGAAGGATCTTTTATGTGCTGTGTTGTTTATATTTATTGTTCTTTTTAATGGCTATGTTTTTAACTACCCTTAATGTTATTGATACTTCCATTCAGGGGGGTTCCTTTGTACAACACGAATTTTTTAACTGTATCTGTTTTAACTTCTGTAAGCTGCCTTGAATCCCATACCAGGATATAAATAATTTTATGTAGATTAGATACGACTAATGGTAAATATCTTTATTGACCCATTTAGACATTTGAAATGAGAAGAAGGAGGAGATATGAGGAGGAAGTGTGGGGGTTTGTTAGCATTACTCCTTCTCAGTCATAAGCATGCTCAGTTTTTCATAGGGATGGGCCAACAGAATCCTTGAATCCTAGGAAGGATTCGAGATTTGCGAATCCAAATCCCTGTCCCAAAATAGGCAAACCGAATCTTTCGAATCCACCAATCAAATAGTGTGTTGGAGACCTGGACGCCTGAAAACCTGGGAGACCAGACACTCAAGGGGAGATGGCAAGTAGGTGAATTTTTCCCTTGGAGTTATAATGGCCTTTGCTAACAATTTCACAAATTACATCTGGGGTTGTATTCTAAGATATTTAAATTGAACATTTCATATTTAACTTCAGCACTTGACTGGAAGGTATAGGCTTGAGATTTCAAGGGCAGCTGAAAGATTCCTTTGCATAGCTCCCTTGCAAAGCAATTCCGGGGTTTGTCATTTTACAAGGTGTCACACCCTTCTCTGCCAAAGTATGTTGGTGCATCATCAAACTACAAAGCCCAGCATGCCAGAAGGAGCTATGCAAAGAAAAGCCAGTTTTGACCTGAATTATCTCTGTACTGTACTATGTGGCCCTGTTTACATAGGCAGGAAAATGTGGGATTAATCCACATTTTCCTGCCTGTGTAGAAAGGGCCTTCATGTCATTTTCAACCTGGGGAGATCCTGAGGCAAAACTAGGACAATTGTCCTGGCCAGATTTCTTCAGAGGGAGGTTTGCCTTTGCCTAGGCTTTTGCTAAGGCTGAGAGAGTGTGTCTTGCCCAAGATTATCGTTCTTTCCCTTGCTTTTTAAACCCTTTTTTAAAAAAGAATGCGAAAGATTCGAGATTCGTGAGATTTGTGGATTCCCAGTACCTTCCAGGGATTTGGATCCGGAAAATTCTGGATTCATTCCATCCCTAGTTTTTCGCTTCAGCACACACTGCTGGAGAAATTCTTGCAGCAAGGACCCTGCAGTTCTTGAGAAAACCAGAGAAGTTAGAAATGTTCCTTTTTGGACTACAGATTCCAGAATTCCCTGACTAGTATTGCTGTTTTTCAAGAATAAAAAAAAATCCAAGTTTTGGAAGGAAATGTGATAAACTCTCATTGTGCAGGTTTCTAAATCACATAGAAAGTTCACCTGAATACAAGAAGTCTAGCAATGCACGTGGAGCTATAGATCAATTTGTACACAGGAAGAGAGGTTTATAAGCCATTCCTGCAAAACTATTTCCCACACACACACACACACACACACACACACACACACACAACCTCACCTTCAGGCACTGGAGCATTGTTACTTGCAGTTTCAGTTTTCAGCCAAAAATAGACCACTTTCCTTTGGGGAGGAAGAGCACAACCAGACTTGAACTACATTATATGTGGTAGTTTGGGTATTTAGGGAGTGTTGTTGTTGGATGCCTTCATGTTGCTTCCAGCTTATAGCTAAAGCAAACTTATCATGGGGTTTTCTTGGTAAGATACATTCTGAGGGAATTTGCCTATACCTTCCTCTGAGGCTGAGAGAATGAGAGAATGTGACTTGCCCAAGGTCAACTAGTGGCTTTTCATGTCTGAGCAGAGATTTGAACCCTGGTCTTCAGAGTCACAGGCCATCTCTGCACGGGGCGAGGGAATCGCCCCGTGACACTACTTACCGGACTTTCTGGCTCCCCAGTCTGGTCCAGGCTGCTCCAGAGCAGTGCGTGGCTGTCGCTCCACACTGCTCCAGTGTCGAAAATGGCTGCTTCCGGTTGATCAAGGGTCTTGACCAACCGCTGAAGCTCACCAGCCTAAAGCCTGCCCCCGGCAGATCGCAGGCTCGCATTGGTGCGAGCCTGCGAATCTGCATAAGGGAGCAGGCTCGCAGCGGCACGCTCCGTGCTTTTGAAAGACCTGTTTTTAGCGGTCTTTCAAAAGCACGCTGGACGACTACTTGGGGTTGTTCCGGAGCGGGCTGAGGTGTGGATCTACGTTAAGTAGGTCCGACTGAGTCTGCTCCCAGGTGCAGACGTCCTCCCTGGAGGCCGCTCTGCACCGTTTTAAAAACCCCGTGTGGAAATGGCCATAGTCTAACATTCAAACCACTACACCACACTGGGCATATTTTCACCTAAAAAAATCAGTCAAATGGAAAAAACAAATTGGGGGTGGTTTTGGAGGTTCCTGTGGAGGTTTGGGGGCAACCATGGCACCCCAGAGACAGCATGTGGCCTGTAGACCCCACCTTCCCTGCTCCTACACTAGACCTATAAATTGAGTCCAGTGATACGATAGAGCGTAGGGGGCTGACAAGCCATTCCTGCTCTCCTACCTCATGTTTTACTTTTCTCTGACTTTAAATACCTCAGTAGGTCTGTCTAATCTTCCAAATTTGTCCTGTGGAAATAAATGAGACTAGTAAAGTGCACACAGAACTGCCTGGGCATTTGTTGGGTACACACTGGAGAGCCATTTGCCTCCCAGTGGTGCTTGGAAAACAGATACTGCCTGAGTGCTGAGAGCCAGCTGGCTTTATTGCCATGGACACAGCCTTCTGGCCCAGCTGTATATTTCTAACAAAACAGAGCATGTTTGTTCTTGCCCTTCCCACCTGGCTGAGCCTTTTCCTGAGAAGCCACAGGATATCCCTAAAAATACATGACCAATAGTGGCAATGGGTCAAGAATGGACTTTCTGAGTCTTTCCTAAGAGCATTCTAAGGTCAGTGTTTGCAAACATTTAAACACTGATCTGCTACCAAATGGATTCCCTTTGAGGGATGTCATTTTACTGATTTGGAGAGATCTTAACAATTGCCTTTTGTGTGTTCAACACTTGAGCCAGTTCATTTGATGAGAGGAGGAATGCAGAGGGAGTCTAAACAAAGGACCCATTCCCCTTTTCACTGCACAAAGACTGCTTTCCTCATTGACAGATGCGGTGAACTTGCCCTTGCCCCCAGATAACTTTCTAGCTGTGTCTGATTCACTGAAGCAGCATTATGAGCCTGAGGAGAGGAAAGCTGATTTACAGATTGTTGTTTGTGTAATAGAACAGGTTTGCAACAGAAATTGTGGCAAATGTACACGGTTGGTTTATAGAAGCTGGCCATCATGTTACATAAGTGCAGGGCTGAGCAAGTGGGTTTGGGTCTCTCTATTGATTTCTTGTATTCAGAGTTATGCTCGGGCAAGTCTACGGATGACCTCCTCTCGGTCAAAGCCATGGAGCTGATGAAGCTTCTTGAAGAAGCAAAGGCCTATTTTACAACCATTTGCCATTATGGGCGTAAGTCAAGTGTTGGGTGAGATGCCTCATGCTAGAAGAACACGGGCATCAAATGAGAAGGCACTTCAGGAGTCAGTATCCCTACTGTTATGGTAGCTGCTATTCAAAGTCATGGCAGCTTGTGGACTTTGTTAAGGGTATGCTGAATTGTTTTTGTAATGAATCATCAGCTAAAACAAATGGATGCCTATTTGTTTCATTTGTTTTCATTATGGAAGAAATGAATGAGTTCAGAATGGGCATCCATGCATTCATTTCCACAGATGCCCATTTGGTTTCATTTATACTTGCTGCAATCAAAATTGGAGCTTGAGGCCATAGAAGGAGGGGGAGAGATCCAGAGGAACTGACATTCTAACATGCAGACTACCACTGGACTGCTGTAACATACTCTGACCAAGATCTTACCTTGCCAAGCTCAGTGTCAGAATCTTGCATGAAGAAGTATGCTACAGCTCCCCTGTCACCACCCAGGACTCACTATCTCACTGTGATAGCTGTTCCCAACAACCATTCCATGGCTGGTGGAAAGTGGGGGCAATGTTACGCCAAAAGGTAGAGGACTTTGAGGTCCTCTAGCAGTGCCAGCATCTCCTTAGAAAGGTGGGGAATTAAAGCTCAAAGGAGGCCTGTGAGAGCAGAGTAACCACAGGATCTTTTCAGCTGTGTATACTGATACTAACTGCAAGATACCAGTTGAGAGTCAAAAGAATGTTTTTATTGGGGGATTCACACACACATACAAGCAATCAAGCAGACTCATGAATCATACAAGGATAGCGAAGGGAAAGAGAGAAAGGTTGGATAGAGAGAGATTTTGGGGTGAAGTGGATGTCTCAAAAAAGAGTTTGAGGGTAGCACAGAGCATAAGACCCACAGAGCCAACAGAGAGAGTGACATGCCCACATGCGTTCAAGGTACTACAAATTTTCATGCTTGGGGTCAGAGTTTTAGTACTCTGTTTCTCACCCTGAAGGGGAATGTGTTTTTGCTTTCTAGCAGACCAAACAAAAGGGGTCCAGTACAGACTAATGGTCTTAACTTCAGGTGACAAAGCATTGATGGAAGTCATGATAGTCTCTTAATGTCTGGGCAGGTGAGGGAAGAAAGGAGAGTTTCTACAAGAAGAGGTTAAGGATAATGACCATCAGTTGCTTCATTGGGGAGGATTTTTGGGGAGGTTTCATTTGCTATTGCTATTCATTTGCAGAAGGTTGGGTCATTGAGAGGGTTATCGCAAACCCAACAGTGCCAGGGTTTCCCGTATAATCTCCTTGAGTTTAATGACCTGGCCATGCTGTCTTGGCATGTAGCTTCCAATTGGAGTCCTTTTCCACATGCCTTCTAGCCATAAGTGTATAAGTTTTATATTAAAAGTGATATCGCTCACCAATTAAATGATATTTCTACTGTACCATGGAATGGGGGTGTATGGCATAGTAACAGCAAGGGGACCGGAGAAGCATCTGGCTATGTTTCCCTAGCCAGAGGGAGACTGAGCACATCTTCCACAGAGAACCACTGGCATCCTCCAGAGGTCTCAGCTGGTAACATCATTGGTCTACATCTAACTAAGAAGTCATAGTCATGCTTCTTCAATCCCCACCCTACTCTCCATCAAGAACAGAATAGCCATGAGTGGGTTATCACAGCAAACAGTGAGCATGGGGAAGTGGGGGGGATACCAACCCCCTGCAACCCCACCCAAAAGTCATACATAAGTGTAAAGTGGACTTACACTTGAGTAGGTCTCTAATAGGATGCCAGACAATGAATAGAATCAGTTGGTGACATACACCTCTATAATGTAGAGTGATGTGCATATATGTTCTTAAGTTGTTTCACAATGAGCAATCCAGTAATTCTCTGTGAAATGCCTCTCCCCCTCCTGCTGGCTGGGGAGGAGAAAGAGCATTCACGAGGGTGCTGGCTATACCAGGTGAAAAAGAGCAGTCCTCTCCTTCCTGGGAGGGAAACCATAACTGCTTTTCTCTTGGCTGCAAGGGTGCCCACCAATCTAATAGGTCTGCTTTATACAAAGAATCCTACAATCATAGTGACAAGGAGAGAGGTATGTTATTTCTTACATTTATAGACTATCTTTTCTTGAAGTACCTCAAGGCAACACCCAAGATCTTAAAGAGATTGCTCTTTAGTTGTGTTAGCCCTCTGATCTTTTGAGACAGAACTTTTTAGCTGCCAGTTCATGTGTGCTTTGCTTTTGGGCAAACAACAGTTCCAGCTTCACAATCACCTAGTAGTTCTTTTATGCACTCTAAATCCTTGCCACCCTGCATTTTTCCTTAACTGTTCAATTGTTCTTTTAATCTATCTATAAAACAAAATCCTTTTGGGCAAAATGTGTGTCTTCAAGCAAGTTGGCAGATGAAAACCTTCTGTTTAAATCAAAGGTGGCATACTGTGGCACATGGAGTGTATACAGCACTTGAACCCCTACTTTTTTAAGTCACTGAAATCCTACACTAGTCTCCTAATCCCGCCGCAAAAAAAGTTACAAAAAATGCAGTATAGTTTTTTGGGGTAATTTTTGGCTCCAAACCACACAGAAGTCCCCCACATGCATGAAAACACACAGAAATACCCCACCCATGTTCACAAGGACCAAGACCCTGAGGCCACCCTCAAATATCTTCATTTCCATCTGCAGCCCATCTCAAAATGGTGACAGAAGGTGATGTAATGTCTTTTAAATGGGGATATGTATTTTTGTTCTCATTCTTATGTTGTAAATGTTTTCAAACTGTTTAATCAGTGCTCTTTTTAATATAACAGCTATTAAATTGTCACATGGAAGAAAGGAAGGGTATAAATGAATGAAGTATAGCAGTACTTCATGTTCTCATTGAGCAATGGTGACCAACCAACAAATCCAAGACAAATATTGGATTCACAGGCCATTCATACTGTTGTCAAACTGTCTATTACAAAATTCTATGCTTTCATTGTTGTTGAACTTGTGCTACAGTGACTCCTGTCTCTCATTCTGTTTGATGGTCTTCCTTCCAGCTCCATTCTGCAGATTTATACTCTTCCTTCTTGCTCCATCCTCCAGAATTATGAGACAAGCAGTTTTGGGATGTTAAGAATTCTCATTCAGAGAAGTCTAGTTCCTCAGCAAACTACAAATTCTGGGATTTCACAGGATGCAGCCATGGAAGTTAAAGTGTAATCATAATGCTATAATTATGTCATTGAAAGGACCTCCTGTTGGTTATACACTAGCAGAATGCATTTCTATACTGGCCTTCATCCAACAAGATCAAGGTAGAAAAGTTGCCTTTCCTTCTCCTTTATACTCACATCAACATTGTAAGGAGAGTCAGCCTCAGAAAGAATGACTGGCCAAAGGTTAACCAGTGAGTTCATGACCAAGCAGAGACTTACACCTAGATTTCCCAGATACCAGTCTAACACTAAATTACTTGTTTCCTGCCTTTATTGGCTTTCCCCTGACCCAGTAATCATATCCTGGCTTGCCCTCTGACAGATTTCATAGGTGGAAAATGGGGCGATAATCAGCATATGATATCTTTAGAAGCATAGTTCTTTGCAACATGATCCACAAACTGATTAAACCAAACTGCTGGGATTTAAGTTCATTCAAAGCAAGTAGAAATGTTTGCCTGGTTCAGGCTGTTAAAGAGAGACAATATTTCGTTCTCAAGAGGAATAAATTACATAATCCATTCCCAGGGCACAGCTTATTTCCCGCATCACTGATGCTCTGCCAAACCATCAATAGGAAAAACTTTCCAAAAAAACATTTTTAATAATCCTTCTTGAAAGCTGATTGAAAACATGCATTTTAGAACATTTTCAGCCCTGAAAAGATCACATAGGTTTCCCATTTGAGATTTTATCTATTTTTATCTCTCCTATTTCTCTTTGCTTTTCTATATTTGTTGACTGAGATGAACTGGAAATAAGTTAGAAGTGACTTATTGTATCTCACCAGTGATATGCTTGCCTTGCTTCTAGCAATAATGCAATATCCTGACAATCGCCTGAATATTGCCATCTACATTCTGAATGCTTCCTTTTATATACCTTTACTTAGGAATGTTCTGAGAACAAAACTCTGTACTCAGCTGAGTTCTCAAAGTACGAGGCCAGCCTCCCAGTGCAGATAGAGGCAATTGTTGCAGAAGTCACCAAAACCACCAATAGCTTTGCTTTACAGCAGAGTGAAACAAATGCCTCAAGCAATAAGTTCATTCCAGGAGCTAGAGGTGGGATCTGTGTGACCTATGGGGCACATATATCTCTCCTATTTCTCTTTGCTGACCTATGGGGCACATATGGCCTCCAGGGGACATATGTCCTGGAGTTCTCCCATGATGCATGAAATTGGCCTAAAAATAGATAACTGTTTACCCCAATGCATCCAAGAGACAAGCATGTCCATTTTAATACTATTGAGTGCTCGTTGAGGGGTCTGAAATAGCCTGTTTTCAAAACTTGGTCTTCTGGTCACTTATAGATTTTGAAAAGGCTGTCGGTGTGGACCAAGAATATCCTGGGATGTATAGAAATTGAAGTAGGTACAGCTCCTAGGGCACTAACAGCCAGCATGGTGTAGTGGGTTGAACATTGGACTATGATCCTGGAGACCAGGATTCAGTTCCCTGGTCAGTCATAAACCCAGGTTGACCTTGGGTGCATCACACATTCTCAGCCCCAGAAAACCCTGTGAATGATGCTATAAGTTGGAAATGACTTAAAAGCAAACAACAACAGTTCATAGACCCTAAACAGCCTAGCCCACTCCTGGTCTAGGTTGTTTTTCTTCATCTCTCCAAGTGTTCCCCACGCTTTCACAGGCTATGTCACATTGCTTGTCCCAGGCCTCCTAAACTAGACTACTGTCTCAGGAATAATAGCCTCCATCCCATTTACTGTCGTGCCCAGTCTATTAAGGAAGATGGTGCCATTTTGTCCTTGTCTTGGGCCAGACCTGAAACCATTTTCCTATCTTAAACTTATGCTGTGGTCCAGAAGACAACCATAAAAAAAATCTTCTGTTACAACACCCTCTTCCTCTCCTCCCCACCAATCAGGAAGTTTCCTGCTTCTCTTATTTATATTTCTTTTTCAGTGGCCACATTTCGGTTTTAATGGTATCAGGAATGATGGCAGGAGCTACAAGACTTTTGTTTTGCTTTGCCTGTAGGGAGACTTCTGTGCCCCTAATCCTATTTCCAAGTTGGCATGAAAAATGTTACCCTTATAATACAGTGCACAATACCATACTCAGGGTGGCTTTGTACATTATATTGATAGATGGAAAGCAACCCCACAAAGAAGTCATATATCTGCCTTCCATATTCCTGAGTTAATTAATGTCCAAACAGGGCATAGTCCCTCTATATGATTTCTGGGTCTCCCCATGGAGGAGATGTGCCTTCTTTTCCTGGACATCACAATCTAGATGACTGAGAAGCAGCTGCAAAATGACTCACACATTATTGTGAACTGCTTTAGAATAATGTCCAAAGCAACTATCAGGATGGCTCATTTCTTTGCCTGGTCATGCTTTTTAATATTCCTCATTTTTCACTCTGTAGAGGAAGAGAAAGTTCCTTTCCAGCCACCCAGTTATAAAGTTTGCAATTTAATGGCAAGCTGTACTATCAATGCCGCCGTGTTTTTAGGATTGTGCCAAATCAGATATCATGATTTCATGGATGTTATAAATATTATGTCAAAGAAAGTCACCCTCCCCTAAAAGGGAGAAAAAGAGCCAAAAAAATTAAAAGCATAGAGACTTATGACTGCTAGATCTCAGAATTTGCCATTTAGAGATTAAGCACTGTGAAGTTTTAAAGCTAATTTTGGTATTTTTCTTTTCTTTGCTAAAAGCCAGGACCATCTCCCATTTTCACTGTTGATGGGATGAACAACAAGAGTGGGCATAACATGGCTTTCTAGATCTTGTTGAACTGCTACTAGCTATACAGTTACTGGGAGTTGGAATCCAACAACATTTTTAGGGCTGTACATTGCTGTACATTGGCTGTACATTGGTCACCACCACCACCCTTTTTACAATGAAGGACATAACACAATAATCTAGACAAAGGTAAACTATTTCACAGTTGTATTTAGGGGAAGGGATTATCCCACTTTGTATATAGATACAAGAAAGAACTATCCAAGTCGTCAGAAGACTATCTATAATTTGGGAGCCAGAAGCCAAAAAGATTCAAGTGAACCTTATCAGGACTGATCAATACTTTATCATCATCAGATCTCTCCAGGCCATAATGGGAATATGACATAGCTCCCAATTCACAAAGCAGTAAGTATGTCATAGAGTCATAGAGTTGTGAGGGGTCTTATGGTTCATCTAGTCTACCACCACCACCCCATTCAATGCAGTTAAGCATCCCAGCAGGTAGCTTTTGAAGATGCCCAGAGAAGGAAACCCCACCACCTCTTTAGGCAATTGGTTCCACTGTGAAACCACTCTCACTGTTATGAAGTTCCTTCTAATATTCAATGAAATCTACTCTCCTGTAATATAAAACCATTAGACCTGGTACTACCCTCTGGGGCAGCACAGAATAGGCCTGCCTCCTCCTGTCTGTGACAACCCTTGAGGTATTTAAAGAGTGCAGAGTGCAGTCATGTCACCTCTCAGTCTTCCCTTCACCAAGCTGAACACGCCCAGCTCCTTCAAAAACTTTCCTCATATGCTTTAATTGCCATACCTCCTATCATCCTTGTTGCCCTTCTCTGAAACTGATCAAACTATATTTTTCTTAAAATGAGGCACCCAGAACTGAATGCCATTCTCAAGATGAGGCCTGACCAGCACAGAATACAGGGGTACTATTACTTCCTTGACTTGGAAGTTACACTTTTATTAATATAAGCTATGAGAGTATTTGCCTTCTTTGCTGCAGTATCACACTGTTGGCTCATGTTCAATTTATGACCAACAATAATCCCAAGGGCCTTTTCACATGTAGTACTGCTGAGTCATGTATCTCCCATCTTATACCTATGCATTTTGGGTTTTGTGTCCTAAATGTAGCATTTTGCATTTGTCATTATTGAACTTCATTTTATTAATTTCTGCCCGGTTTTCTAGTTCATCTAGGTTCTTTGGAATTCTGTTCCTGTTTTCCAGTTTGTTAGCCATCCCTTCCAGTTTTGTGTCACCTGAAACCTTGATAAAGATTCTTTCTGCCATCTAAGTCATTGATGAAATGTTGAAGAGTAATAGCCCTAGGACACAACCCTGTGGCACTCCACTCAAAACTTCCTTCAAGTCTGAAGTGCAATGATTCATAATGACTTTTCAAGCATGGTTTTTCAACCAGTTATGGGTCCTTCTGACAATCTTCCACTTATTCCATATTTAATCAGTTTGCTAATCAAAATATTATGGGAGACCTTATCAAACACTTTGCTAAATCCAGATAAATGACATCCACACTGATCACTGTATTGTCATAAAGATACTTGTAGACAGATTCCTGTATCATCTGTTCAAATATTTTCCTGGTTTTGAGGTTTGTTGGCTAGTCTGTAGTCTCCTGGGTCTCCTTTTTTACCTTTCTTGAAAGGATGGACAATGTTTGCCCTTCTCCAATCCTTTGGCACCTCACCTATTCTCCAAGATATCACAAAAATGATAGCAAGGGGTTCAGACAGTACATCAGCAAGTTCCCTCTGCACTTTGGATTGCAGTTCATCTGGCCTTGCAGATTTGAACTCAAGTAAGTTAACTAGGTAGGTGATTCTTGACTAACTTCCTATCAAACTTGATTTGCAATCCAGATCCATTGTCAAGGCCTCTGTGGCTGCATGGATATACTGAGTTCTCTTTTTGTGGGGAAAAAACTGAAGCATAATAGGTATTGAGAAGTTTTGCCTTTTCACTATGATCTGTTAGCATTTTGCTATCTTTGTTGAACAGTGGACCCACTGTCTCCTTGGTCATTCTCTTGCCTTGAATGTGCCTGAAAAACTTCTTTTTGCTGCTCTTTGTTTGCCTAGACAGTCTCAGCTCATTTTGAGCTTTAGCTTTCCTTACACCATTCCTACAGCCTTGGACTGCACATCTGTACTCTTCCTTCATGATTTGTCTTTCCTTCAACTCTGTATACATACTCCTTTTTCTTTTGACTTCCTCCTTGGGTTTGCTACGTAGCCACATTGCTTTTTCAGATGTTTCTCTTTTTTTTTCTTCTTCTTCCATGAGATTGTTTGTGATTGCACTTTTTGCAATTCCTTCTACAAGAACGCCCATGTTTGCTGGGCGTCTTCTTCGTTTAGCATGTGTAGCCATGTGATTTCATACAGTAATTCCCTGAACCTGCTAAAATCAACTTTCCTGAAATCCAAGGTCCATGTTAGACTATATTCTTCCTTGCCCTTTCCCACAATTGTGAATTTCTAACATTGCATGGTCCCTTCTCCCCAAAGTGCCAACTACTTTGATTCCAGTGGCCAACTCCTCCTTGTTGGTTAGGATCAAATCCAGGGTTACTAATCCCCTTTTTCCTCCCCCCTCATTTCCTTTTGAAATAAGAGAATATCTGCAAGGCACATCAGGAATTTGATGAAAAGCCTATGCTTAGCAAATTTAGTTTCCCAGCAGATATCAGGGTAATTGAAGTCCCCCACAACTACTAATTCTTGGCTCTCTAAGACTCCAGAGATTTGTTTCTGTGAATCATTGCCGACTGCCCCTTCTTGATTTGGTGGCCTGTAGTAAACAGTTTCCACAGTGTTGCAATTTTTTTTTTATTTCTCTATTATTACCAAAATGCTCTCAAGTGGTATGGTCTGATCACTCTTATGGATTTCTGCAAAACCAAATTTGTCTTCGACATATCATGCTATTCTCCCTCTTTTTCTACCATATCTATTTTTTTTTAATAGTTTATATCCTTCAATAATTGTAATATTCCAATCATGGGAATCATCCCACCAGGTCCCCATTACGCCTATAAAATCATATTTACCTTCGTGCACTACAACTTCTAGCTCATCTTGCTTGCTTTCCAAATGCTGTGCACTGGTGTATAGACATTTTAAGCTTTGTTTGTTCCCACCTATTAATTTCCTGACAGTTTTTCTGTTGATCCCATTCTCTCTTTCAGCTTCTCCTCTGGAATTCACATTCTTCTGTTTGGAATTTGCTTTGGGCTGGTGTTTGAGCTATTATCTCCATTCCCCGGATGATTTAATTTAAAGCCCTCTTGATCAGACTTGCCATGCTACTGCCAAAGATATTTTTCCCAGTATTTGTGAGATGCAGCCCATAGGTAGCCAGTAGTCCTCTAAGAAGTGAAGATTGTGGTCCCAAAGGCCAAACTTCTCCCATCTACAGCATCTACACAATCAGTTCTTCACTTTTATTACCTTCCTGACCCTCTATCCTTCACCAGAAGAATTTGCAGGAATACCATCTGTGCCTCAGACCCCTTCAGCTTCCTGCTCAAACCTTCATGGTCAGAGGTAATCCTCTCAACAGTGTTCTTGGCCATGTCATTGATATCCATATGAATAAGGAGAAAGGGGTACTGATCTGTATTCTTGATGAGTTTTGGCAGGTTGTCAATAACATCCTAGATGTGTGCGTGAGGAAGACAGCACACTGTCTGATTCACCATATCAGGCTGGCACACAGGTACCTCTGTACCACTGAACAGTGAGTCCCCAAGCACCAGCATCTTTCTTTTCTTCTCGTTGTGGTTGGTGGTTACTTTGACTTCTTCCCTGGCAAGTGGTATCCCTTATTGCTGGTTTCCTCTTTGAGCGTCTTCACTGTTGCTATCCTCTTGAAGATGTAGGAAGTGACTGCTTAATTAAAGAAGTTCTGAATCCCCTCTGTATGGGCTGCTTCTGACAGCAACTTCCTTCCAGGGTGTCTCCTCACTGTTAGAGCCCTCTCCACTTTCCTTAGAAGTTTCTTCCTGTTCGTTTTGTATGATCAGTTTTCCCTATGTTCTATGAGGAAGTCCTTCTGTATTCTGATGCACTGAAGAGACACAATGCATAGCTGTACTACACTGACCTTCTTTTTCAAGAGAGCTATGGATTTGCACTTTCTCCAAGTGTAGTTGGTGGTGTTTTCTGGCAAGAAGACAAACATTTTGCATACATTGCAGCAGACAATTGTGGATCCTTCCACTTCCATCTCTGCCACTGTTTCTCTGCACTTGCTCCCTTCTCTCTAGAGTTCTGTTGCTTCTTGGTTCTTCTCATATTCCTTGAAACATTCTTCCAAGGCAACTCTGCTGTTTCATGAAGCATAGCAGTATCAACTCAGTTGCTTCAGGGTTGCCCCAGCATCCCCTCCAGGCTAAACAGGGACATGTACTCCTTGGCAGTCTCCATTGTTATGCTGGTGACAGAGGAGATCATTGTTGTGGCAGGGCTGAGGCTGCTTTTGCTTCTGCCATGTCCTCCTTTGCCACTGTCACCTTCCCCACCAGTGTTGCATTCTGCATTGTTCCCCTCTGACATCAGCCATGCCCTGTGCAGATAATTTTTTTTTTCAATACTTTCAGAGTAGCTGGATCTTTGTATTGCATCACCTTTTTGACTATCCTGACTCTGGTTGATGGGAATGACAGGCCAAAAAAACTTCTGGAAGGCCACAGTTATGCAACCCTGCCATACAGGAAACTGCTTTAGAATATCCTTTGGGGATACTGATTCAGCAACATTTTATTTTGAAAAAGGGATGAAATGATATGTCCACTGGATCTTTTGTTGCCATGATTCAGATTACAATCTCACACTTGGATCAGGCCATTTCTCTAGAGTGAATGTATAATTGCCACTCTTTGCTCAGGCTTTTGCTATGCTGAATGAAAACCACTGCAGCTTCTTTCCTCATTCAAACTGTTGTTCAGGAATGATGGTATTCTACTTGCAGTCTTCTAGAAACAGTAAGATGGAGAATACTTGAATGACCAATACATTTGGAAGAGAAATGGTCAGATAACATAAAAATGAACCTGACTGGTTATTTTACTGTTCAGTAAACTCAGACGCAATTAATAGAATGTAATATTTTTCTCAGTCAACTGATAAAATCTATTAAAGTATGGAGCTATTTCAGCAAGGTTTAAATGAAGGAGGAGAGGATGGCACAATCAATCTATTCAGCATATTCAGCTAGGATTTATGAATGTTACACAAGTAATTTCTTCATATCTTACAGAAAGCACTGTGAAAAGTATTTCAGTTTATTGCGAACAAGAAGCTGTCAAAATAAACCTGCCCAGTCACCGGAAAAAGTAGATATGGAAATGCAGAGATATAGAAAATGGATCTTAATTATCCTTATAACGCTACACAGTCAGAATGTTTTTATACCAAAAAGAACAACAAAATGATTTTTCTAAAGTCTCTGCTCTTTTTGTGCACATAAAAGCCTCGTTCAATGATATAACCATAAAAACCAAGAGCAAAGATATACTTCAGGGCATTGGCTGTGAAGTGGTAGGAGAAACTACTTCTGTTCAGACAATGTCCTTATCCTCAGATTCAGGATTATCAAACAGAAAAACTGCAAATGAATTCAAAAGGGCATCTAATTTGACAGTGTTATTTCAGGGATGGGCAATTTCAATGGGACCAGGTTACTGAAGAATACTTTCCAACCAATCATTCTCTTCAATCTCCTTCACCCATTTGCTATTAGAGCAAGGGGGCTTTGGACAGTAAGGGTCTCCTATCTGCCTCTATCCTACACATCTTGTCTCTAAAACTTTCCCAATTTGCTCAGTCACTCACTGTGAGGATGTATCTAAACAACTACGCTATGTGACCCAGGAACTTTGCAAGTATGTTTGCAAACACATAAAAGACTCCATCCTATTTTCCTCTTCCCTCAAGATGGTGAATACAGGCTCTGCTGAGCTGCTCTTCTTGAAACTTTCCTGTGGTTAGGCAGAGCTGAAGCACTGCATTTATGCATGTTGGAATGTACCTTTAAATGTAATTAGTAAAGCTTCTTTAGCTATGAAACTTGCATACTGCCTCCTTGCCTTATTTTGCTAAAAGAAGAGTCAATGTTCCCACTTGTGAATTCTGCTAAAGGAGACCTGAGCCTTACCAATCTTTGGGCCTTTTCGCACTACACTGTTATAGTGCTATTATTCCACTTCCAACATCCTATGGAATCCTGGGGTTTGCAGTTTAGGGAGGGGTTTAGAATTCTCAGTCAGAGACCTCTTTGGTCTCAGTAAACTACAAACCCAAGAATTCCACAGGATTCTGCACTATAACAGTGTAGCGCAGAAAGGCCCTTCAACTTTCCCAGAAAAACATCCTGGGAATCTACTTTTAATGCAACAAATTTGAGTTATGGGCCTGGTCTGAATCTTCCAGTGTTTTCTTTGAGGCCGTGTTGCTATCGCTGATTCATCAAACATGCAGATTCCCTGCATTCCTACCTAATGATAGCTGATTAAGCAACAATGGCAGCTGCTAATCCCAGCCTAGTTCTCAATGTGAAGAAGCTAAAAGGCAATAATTATAAAGTTTGGGCTTGGAATATTGAAATGTACTTAACTACAATGGGCCTGTTTGATGTTGTGAAAAAGCAGAGACTTACAGAGCCAGAAGAATCTCAGAAACAATTTGATATACATGATGAAAAGAGAAAAGCTAATATATGCTGTCAGTAGCTACCAGCCTAATTTATCACATTAGGAATTTAAGCAATGCAAAAGCGATATGGGACATATTAAAGGAATTCTGTGATTCTGCAAACCAAAGTACCCAGACTTCACTAGTTGTTTGGCTCATAAATATGAAATTAAAGAGCCCTTAGTTTTTGAATGAACATACTAACTCGTTCATGTCTATGCTGGCTGATCATCAAATTCCAGGAGAATCTGTCCCAGAATCTTGGAAGCTTGGGCTGTTTATTGCTAGTCTTCTAAATGTTATTTTCCAATGAGTAATGCCTTGCAAGTGAAAGGAAATAAATCTTGAAATAGCAACAGCTAAAATATTGGAATATCAACAGAAGCAGAGTCTTATGGATAGCCATTATGAAATAAGATCTCAAACTGCAGAGAAACTACTTGAGGAGAATTTGCATGTTAATGACTCCAGAATAACACGGAGGAGATTTAGCATCTCAAAGACCACAGCCAGCAAAAGACGCCACCTCCCAAGCAAATAGCTAAAAATAACCGTAAGAAGACCAATGTTAGCTCAAATGATGCATCAGATTCAAAACTTGATGTTGATAATGAAGGTCAGTGAAAACCTCCTCCAGATTTGTGAGAATCGTAGCCCCAATGCAATTGTTATTGATATGGGGAAGGGGGAAACACGTCATTATTTTAACCAGAAGAGTTTTTCACAGGCCTTGACACAAATGCAAAATTCCCTGTTTACCTTGCAAATGGCACAGAGATTATGGCAGAAGGAAAAGGCATAGTTGTTCTGCACATGAGACTTGCTAGCAACCTAATAGGGACTTTACAAGTTCCTGATGCCAGATCTAAAAGCCTCAGTCTTCAGTGTTCACATAACTACTGCCAGAGGTAAACAGGTTCTGTTCAGGAAGAAGAACTGTTTTTGTTTTCATGAGAGATGTTTAATATTTAAAGAAGTTTTGAAGAATAACTACTATAAAATGGATGTTGCCACTCTTGTTGCAAACAGTATGACTCAATGCAATCATAAAGACTGTTTGAATTTGTGGCACTGTGGACTGGGACATCACAGTGCAGAATACATTAAGAAATTGGCCAGCCAGAAGCTTGCAATAGTCTTCACTTTCAAAGCATGCTCTAACAATGACAGATATACAAACTGCCTAAAGCCAAAGAGAACCAACACTCAGCATTTGCCAATCACTGAAAGACAACTCACCAAACCAGTTGATATTCTACATGCTGATCCCTGTGTGGCTCATTCAGCTTTAAGTCTGCAGGTGGAAATTCCTGCTTTGTGATTATTATTGATGATTTTATTAAATGCTTATATTTACATCCTTACAGAGAAAAATCAGCATGCTCAGAATTCAAGTTGGTGCAAGCTGCTGGTGAAAAGATGCAGTCTTTCTATAAAAGTGAAATATAGGTTTTGTCAAAATTAGCCAAAGGTAAAAAGGCAATTGACTGTAGATGGCTCTTTACCACAAAGCTGGCTGCAGAAGGGGAGATTCAAAGACAAAACTTCTTGCAAAGATCTATAGTCAAAAATATGGTGAAGACTACAATGAAACCTTTGCTCCAGTACATATGTTACCGCATTAATTCAAAATCACACCAGGGATTTTGGCAGCAAAAAAATGTAAAGAATTTATTAAATGATTTTCCCTTGTACAAGCGGGGAGCAGTTGTGCATCAGGCACTAAAAATATGCTACTCCAAAGAAAATGGCTACACACAGGTAGCTTTATACCCTGCTAAGCATCCATTACAGAAGCAAGAAATGCTAATTATTGGCTAATCCAAATACATACGTATAGGAATTACATCACGAATACATTATTATGTCAGCATACAAGCATACGCATGCCCCTAGAGGCAGTCCCAAATTTTAATACCAGACCCCTCCCTAGGGGTGTGATTTTTAATATTAAAATGAAGCTTTATGAGGCTCTCGGTCACCAAAGTTCATCTCTTGTGGTCGCTCCCCCTCCCCTTGGCCTAGTTTGGCCTACTCCGGACGCTCAAACTCACAAAGTCTACCTCTCTTTCACACCTGTTGAGCCTACTCAGTTAGTTATCTCTTTTACTATCTACCGTTGCTCTACTTGGCTTCCTGTCATTCTAAGTTCTACAAGCTGATTTTCTTGTTATCTGCATCCAGCTGCAAACATAAGCATTCTTCTTGTTTTCCCTGACCACATTGCTCTTTTTCCTAATTCAATGTGCCTGCTATTAAGCTATTGATTATTTCCTAATTGTTATGCTCCTAGACATACACATACAACTATTAGAAATCTCTTCTAAGTGTTGTTGCATCAAAGCAAATGTGTGTTCAACACCTAGATGTTAAAATGGCCTTCCTGTATGGTGAACTAGATTAAACCCTTTGCATCAGCCATCTCAGCCTCTTGTCTTCTAGCTGTTTGGAACTTCAGCTCCCAGAATCCATCATCTTTTTCCGGGCCAGTGGAGCTTCCTGAGCGTTGAAGCCCAAAACAACATGAGTATCAAAGGCTGCGAATGAATGCTTTACCAACAGTGTCCAGGATTTCAAGTTCCAGGGAAGGAACATCTTGTGTATAAAGTGAAAAGGAGAATTTATAGTTTGAATCATGCTGTCAGAGCACAGAATGAGAAACTGAACCAACTTCTCACCAAAAAAGGACTCACTCTAGGCACCGTTGACAAATGTGTACACAAAAGATTCAAAAATAATAAATGGCCTTACATTACAACCTGTGCTATTGTATCCTGTACTATTGAAATAAGGCAGATAATGAAGAGGTAGTCCAAAATCTCAAGAAAGAGATAGACATTAAAATTTGGGAGATATCTCACACTATCTTGGAGTGCAAATAAAAAGGAGCAGTAATGGAAGTTTCGTTCTTAATAAAAAGCAGAATAGGTCTTCTGGAATGCCTTGATCTAAAAGATGCTAAATTCATGCCAAACCCAATGGAAGTGGGTTTCTTAAGAAACAATGAAAAATGTGCACCTTTAAGAAATGCAGACACATACAGGACTGCAGTTAGCAAACTCCTATGTAATTTCACCAGGCCTGACATTACAAATGCAGATGGAATTTTATGCAGAATGGTTAACCTTCCTACTGAAAAAGATCTCATTACAGTGAAAACTGTGGCAAAATGTTTAAAAAGAACTGCAGATCCCACACTGATGCTACCAGCCAATGACCAACCCCAGCTGACAGGCCACGCAGATGTGGGCTAGACTGAAAACTTGACAGACAGAAAGTCATCCAGTGGAAACCTGATTTTCTGTGGAGGATCCACAGTAAGTAAGTAAGAAGCAATTTGTGATTGCTGATTCCACCACAGAGGTAGAATATACGTCTGCAAAAGCAGCCGGTGGTGAAATAAAGTTGGCTACATAGCTTACTTTCAGACATTGAGGTAACAGAACCAAAGTCAACTATTTTGTTGGAAGACTATCAAAGCTGCATCAAAGCTGCATTTTGCCACAGTTTTCACTGTAATGAGATCTTTTTCAGTAGGAAGGTTAACCATTCTGCATAAAATTCCATCTGCATTTGTAATGTCAGGCCTGGTGAAATTACATAGGAGTTTGCTAACTGCAGTCCTGTATGTGTCTGCATTTCTTAAAGGTGCACATTCTCTCCCCACTCTCTCCTTCAAGATGGTGACTGCAGGCTCTGTTGAGATTCTCTTGTTCTTGAAACTTTCCTGTATTTAGCCAGGGCTTAGGCGCAGCCTGTATAATGTACCTTTAAATGTAATTACTAAAGTTTTTTAGCTATGAAACATGCAGCTGCCTGCTTGTCTTACCTTGCTAAAACAAGTCACAGAAAGACCCAAGAGATTCAGTGTTTCCATCTGTGAACTTTACCTAAGGAGACTTGAGCCTTAATTGAACAAGTCTTAATCTTTCCCAGAAAAAGAGCTAACACTCCAAGAATCTAATTCTAATCCAACACAGGACCTCCTCGGGATTTAATATAGGCCACACCTTCTCCCATAATGTTTTAAACTTTTTTTTAAAAAAGTGAAAAGTAGTCAGATGTTGTGCATCCCTGTGCTAGATTGCTCAGTGCTATGTTACTGCCCTGGCTAGTCCGAGCTTTGGGGATATTAAAAGATATCCTTTTGATATCACAATTCGGCTTCACTTCTCTATTCCCCTCCACATGCTTGCGAGGCCACCGGACAAGCAGGGAAACAAGCTCGGCTGTCAATTGCCGTAATATTCAAACAACAATACAGGCAGGCCAGGAATAGCTGACTCACTGCTTTAGGAGACCTCCAGGCAAGTACTCTAATTAGGTATGCACGCAACTTACTAAAGAGCCTCTGCCCCGTGCTGGCAGCTTGATGGGTAACCTATACAATACCCAAGTACTCTGCGTTTGCATACTGGCTACTCTATTGAGAACCTCTACGATAACTCAATCATTCAGATTCTGACCTTTCGGAGGCTTTGTCTCCAACTCCAAATCTATTGTTTTCCCCCAAGTACGGTATAGCCTGCAGTCGCAATTTTCCTTATAAAAACCCTTGATTCTAAGACCTTCCTCGGAACGCTCCCGAGTTTCATCCCGCCTTGCTGCCGCTTTGCTTGGCGAGCCTCCCCTCAGCTCCACGTGCTGAGCTACATCGCACCCCAGCCTCGCTCTCTATTTTTCTGGGGTTCAGGACAGGTGAAGTATCACCCAAACCAGCAACTCCTCTAAAAATCCCTCTATACCACTCCAACCTTTATTTCTTTAGTTTTCTTGTGTGAATGTGTCGCATACACTGTTTTGCTTGTATTTAATAAACATCATTTATTGCTTCAACTTCTGTGTGCTCCTTGACTCGACCTGACCCTGTAGACATAGGGTTCAAGATCTCACTACGTTACCCTGCCTCTCGTAACGCTAAGCAGTGCTCTGAGCTAATTTTCCCCACCTTTAGTTGAGCACATTTTGGTGTCCCTCCCGGGACACCCAGTTCACAGGGTAACAGAGTTGTGGAGCAACACGGGCAGCCCCGGTACCCCTAATTTGGGAAGGAGTTGCAAACCTTCTCAAATCAGGCTGGTACTGACTTAGGTGACGGTCGGTCAAGTAGTTAGAGCACAGTCAGGCAGGAATACGTGTGTGTAAGAATTCTGTGCATTTGAGTTCTAGAGCTATTCTATCTGGGTGGAAATCTGTTCCCCTTTCTTGCTTGGTTTGTGTATGTCAGCCGCCCCGGCGTGGTCACTAGCACTAGGCAGTGAACCATCGTCCGATAGCAAGGGGTGTGCACAAACTGTCCTGGGAATCACATCCCTAACTTGGGGTCTATTGTGGGCTGGGATCCGAAGTGTTAGAGTGTTAGCATGCTAGGAACAGTCTACACTCATCCAACATCATAGCAGTAAGGCAAAAATAGCACTTAGAGAAGAAATTCCCCCCCTTAGAGTTGTATACGGGTGCGTCCCGTCAGTTGTTGTTGTTGGGTAGCTTTGAGAGTGCAGGTGGGTCCCACTGGCAGTTGGTAAAGCGTGGGTGCGTCCCACTGTGTAATTTCGGGTGCGTCCCGATTGGCTAGACAACTAGGTGCGGGTGGTGAGTCCCGACCTAGCCTAGGGTTTAGAGGTTTAGCCCGTGGTAGAGGAAGGTACCCCTCACCCAGAAAACCAGTTAGGGACGGTTCGGTTTTGGCTCCTTGCCCTTTTCCCCCGCTGCTTGGCCAGGCGGCGTAGTAAGTTCCTTAGTGTTCGTTTCCCCCCTTCAGGCAGGCGGAGTACTCCTGAGGGTTCCCTGGGTCTAGGTGACCTCCCTGTCCCTGAACTGTTTCCTCATCCTTTGGTCCCCAACGCTGTCGAGGTGGAAAACCGGGCCTGGGTGTACCAAAGTGACCTTGTTTGGGCAGGCTGGAGATAGGTTCCCATCCCTCTTTCCTAGAATAGTTCCGTTGAGTTCGTTTCCCTTCAGCCCCCCCAGGGGTCTAGGTGATCCTTCCCATCACTCCAGTTCCTGGTCCCGTTTGTGGTTTGTAGTTTGTAGCTTGTAGGTAGTGTTAGAGACAGTTGTGGTTTGTGTGGAAAAATGGCAGAGAGTAGTAAGGTCACCATCAAGGACCTCATGTTGGAGGAAGAGGTCAGAGGTAAACTAGAGAGATGGGTGTTGAGTAAGGGGAAATGCCCCTGGAAGGACTCCATCTTCCAGGCGGCCGATCCCTTTACCACACTCCGGGAAGCGTACACCCTGGCACGTAAACCAAAGAATCCATTCAGGCCATCTAAGGACGCTTTGGCCGCTTGGGGACTTTGGCTTACCGCCAGAGATGCTAGTAGTGCCCTGGTAGAAACCAGAGAGAAATTAGCTAGCGTAGAAAAAGAGAATGCCCGGCTTTAAGCCGACGTCGAGACGCTGCATGCGGACAAAGTAACTTTTGCGTCCATAGCATAGGCGTCCGCACAGAAGCTTAACAACATCACAGTAGTGGCACAAACATGGGAAGAGAAAGCCCATGCCTTAGAGGCTGAGCTGGATCATTCCCGGTCTGCGGCCAAGTTTATGTTGGGGCAAGTGAGAGAACAGCAGGAGGCTGTTAGCCACGTAGCTTGCCAGAAACAGATTGCTGCGCTGGAGAGTCAGCTCCAAACACGCAAAGTCTTAATTTCAGCTGTGTGCCCGGAGCTGCTCCCAACGTTTGCGGAGGACTTTTCTGGGGAGGCACTGCCCGAGGATGCTCAGGCAACCGTCCCCCACAATCCAGACTGGAGCGACCCTAAGGTCCCAGTCCACCTGGTAGAGACACGGTCCATGATGAGACAGACCACCCCCCTTGGAGAAGGCAGTTCTGATAGGCAAGAGACGCAGGAGACGCAGGTCACCGAGACTAGGGTCCCCTGGCGTACTACTGAGGCCAAAGCTATCGTGGATCAGTTGGGTCCTTTAAATCGGTCCACCGGCATCATGTGGCTAAACGCGGTGATCCATTCTCACCCAACAGCCAATGGTCAGGACCTGACTCAACTGGCCTGGCTCTCCATGTCCCCCTCCGAGCTCCCTACTCTTGAGTCAGCTGTGGCAGCTTGAGGCTTGGTTAGGCTTGAGACCCATGACTGGATGAGAGAGGTAGTGAGGATTTTGTGGCCCGGACAGAGTGCAGGTGTGCTCTATGTCATGGAGCAACAGGGTCCTCGAGAGAACCCTGAGGCTTACGTGGCACGGAAGCAGCTCCTCGCCATTCTGGCTGATAAGGTCCCCTTGACACCCCGTGGATATGACTTTAACGGCCTCGAATTTAAGACACTCTTGTACAGAGGTCTTAACCACGAGACCAAGATGGCCTTAGGTTTGGTGGATCCAGCCACCACCCACTGGGAAGAATTTGGGAACAACCTCCGACGGGTCTCCGACCTGCTGCGCGAGGCAGGATCCCTAAAACCTCCCACTAAGACACATAGGAAGGACACTGGGAATTGGGAGCCTATAGCCGAGGTTACCTACTCAAACTATGGGCCCCATTCCCAGCATAGGAAAACGGCTCCGAATTCCATTCCATGAGGGAATTGGAACTCACGACCGCCACCCAGACAGGACAGCAGGCAGTGGCAGGGACGGGATTTCTGCAGCCAGCCTGGCAAGGCAGGAAGTCCCCCACAGCAGCCCACTGCCCCCAAACAGCTCTCTGACTCGGGATCTCCCCGGGAAACGTCTGGCGGGTACGACTCCACGGCCCAGACGTACTCCTCGGACAGAGTAAGGGTCTGGGGCATGCTCAGAAGGTTCGGACTGGACATGAGCCAGTTCGATAAGCGGCCAACATCGGAGCTTTTGGAAGCTCTAGATAAGCAGCTTCAGGTGGGAAGTAAACAGCCGGTCCAGGCCGTGACCAATGACCCACCTCCGGCTGGATACTACCCTAACCTGGAACTGCAAGCATGGGGTGCCCTCAGTCCAGGAAGCTTCCCGTCAATGTGGTGGCTAGGTTGAAGCCAGACAAGTGGGGAAGGTTCTGGGTGAAGGCAGGCATAGGGACCGAGAGGGATAAGACTCCTGCCACCCTTCTTGTGGACTCTGGTGCAGCAGTAAACATCCTGCACCCCAAACTTGTGAGGTACGGTGAACCCACGCCCGAGCATGTCCAGCTTTCTGGATATGGCAGGGGGGTCACCAAGCTAGGGCATGGGCAGGCATCCCAATGTCTATAGAGATGTTTCGTTTTCAGTTGTGGGCGTGCAAGAACCGGGGAGAAGACGACGGCCTTTTAAGCATCGGTTTTCTCCGGGGAAACAGGCTCACAGTTGATTACGCAAATGGGTTTCTATGGCAGCTATATCAGGGACCAGTAGAGATTTCGGCAGTGCACCGCTGTGCCGCCATTAAGGCTCCTGCCCCTATTCCAGTAACAATCGAGCGACATATATGTTCCCACCCGGAGGTGAATTTGGCTACCGCCTCACCCTCCGTGCAGATGCTCTGGTGCCGCCTTGTCCACAAGGGCCATGGCACTGTCATAATTGTGACTCTGGTAATTGTAAAGGGGGCCACGACTAGCTACAGCTCCATCGCAGTTACCATTTGGACTAGGGAGAAAGGTTCCCCGGAGGCACGTGGGTCCAGGACCAGCCTCCATACCGAATTAAGAGTGTGGGTCCCAAACCAGGAGCAGGCGTTGCCAATCTTGCTGGTAGTTCTGGAGACCCAATAGAAGGATTGGAAAGGGAAACCCCCAGATGGGGATGCCCTTTTGTTAGCACAATAGCGTGGCGGATGGGCTTTGCTTCCCTTCATGGAATGGCAACCCCCATGAAGAGGTGGCTGCTCCAGCTCCCCTCTCCTTCCCCCTTCCCTTGTAAATAGACCCTTTAGGATAGTAGCTTTTGTAGTAACGGAGCCCCTATCTCTGTGTTCCCTACAGGGAGACGGAATGGGACCGTTCATGAGGATTGCAGTTTTGTTTTTCGTGTTTGGATACGCCTTTGGAACCTCGCCCGAATACAGCCATGTTTACACAGATTGGCAGTTCGATGTACAGGCAGTGTGTTATTGGAACCCCTATCCAGAAGTGGAAGCCTTGTTGACAGGGACGCAGTTGCTCCCCTGGTTCCAGAAAAGGTACCCTTTCGAGCTGTCCACAAATTTCCATATCCACTCTAGAAATAGACTGAGTACAGAGCTAAGGATGGCCGTTGTGGGAGAAGAGGTTAAACTCAACCCTAGCATGGCCACCGCAGCCACTCCCATGGCCGCCAGAATAGTCCGGGGCGACCACCGCTATGCAGCCCTACTAGTGCTTAGCTTCATGTTTGAAGACTGCCGCCCTACATGGGTATGGAAGACATACATGTTTCATTGTCGGAATGTCACCCTGACCCCGACAGGTTGTAGGTTCTCCTGCGGGAAGATGTGGTGCCCCGATTCCGATAACCACACCCCTCCTCCTCCTGAACGTCACCCGGCTATGTATGTGGGTAGTTCCGTAGTTCGCAAGGATATAGAAATGGTCGCTTACTCGAACGTTCAACCCATAATAACTAAAATGATACTAAATTTTACAGTTGTCAATATCTCCAGATTAATTCCAACTTGCCAACCGTACCTAAAACTTGTATGGACACAGTGGGAGCACTGGGAGAAACGATGGCTGTCTTCCTCCCACCCACACACTCACCCTAAGGGAAATGTCTTAGGAACCGCTTTAGGTGGAGTTGGAACTGGCGGCACGTTCATCAACGCTATAGACAACAATATCCTAGCAAACAAATTAGGCGTAATTGGCACCAAAACTAGAGACATTGGAATATCCTCCGCTGCTGGCCTAACCAACATAGCGAGAGGAGTGGATCTGATTAGTCAATTGCTTCCACAGTGGGTTGGCGTCGAGCAAGACATAATATCCGACCTTGGCCGTGTTCTACAGAACACGACCCATGATCTGTCAGTTGCAATACAATGCACGCAACTGCAGAGCACCATGATCACCTTTGCCGCTCAGGTGATCCAAGCCAGCCTCATGGGATTAATGCATCCCAAGATCCTGAGCCTACTCCTAGAGTGATACCCAGAACCCCTGGAACACCCTGCCGCTTTGGCACAAATACGGCACGCCACGTGGAAGAGCCTAACTCTCACGGTGGACGTTGCCCATGAACGGATTCTGGACCCAGTAATTCTACATCCAGTATCCCATTTAGGACTCCCCCTCATAGCCGCCAATGCTACGTTGCTGCCCCCACGGATGTACCATTGGTCCAATGGTACGCACTCTTTTGATTTGGCTGGCTGCCTATTCAACCGTCATTGGATTCAGTGTTTTCACAACCTTAATAGTTTCAGCCACAGTGATACCTCCGAATATTTGGTAGTACCGGTAAATACCACAGTCATGGCCCAGATTAACCGTGAGTGCTTCTGTTTAAGGACTCCTTGTACCAATTTGATAGTATTGCCTAGTGGCGCGACTGTAAGAGTAAACCGCACCGCCGGGAACCCCTGTTTTTGTTCACAGATGGTCCAAGACTGTTTTGGCCAGAACTTCTATCTCCAGCGGGAGATATGAGATTATGTGTTTGAAAGCGCCTATGCACCCACCAAATCCGAGCTGGTCGGATTCCACCTTGAAACCGAGATCCCTGTGTCCCTATGGCTCAGGAATCTCACCCGTTTGTCTCAACGAGTAAAGGAGGTCTCGCACTCCCTCTGCCAGGTTGCCCTGACTTAATCATTCTGCCCAAATAATAGTCAGTACTTCAGAGGATTTGAAATCCGACACTACACAATCCTGGTGGGATGTCTTTAGTTGGTCCTCCACGGGCCAGGCTATAGCACATTTCGCTCTCCATCCTTTAGTCGTCTTGGTGGTGTTTCAGATCATTTTGGTAGTCAGCCTTGTTGGTTTGGTATTTTGGATAAAGAAACAGATCCTCACGTTGCAAGCAGTCCATTTCTATTAAGGGAAGAGGTTCCCCCATTTGTAAATAGTTGTTTGTTGTAGAATATGGTTGGTATAGTGTGTTTGGGTCTATCCTTTAATCTCTTTAAGGGAGAAGGGTTTTTGTTTTTGGAGGAGACGGATTCTTGGGATGGCTGTCCCAAGATCCTCTTATCCTCTGAGGTAGATCGGGCCTACAGAGTCAGCCCTGATACTCTGAGGAGGGGAAATGAGTCGGACTGGAGTACCGACGTTTTCTCACTCTGAACACCGGCATTCTCTGACTCCAAGGGATTGCCTTGTGCAATGACGTTCTGGTGAGGTTAGGGCGAGACGAAGGTGGCCTCACGACCCTCTCAGAAGAACCAGGTCTGACTCTGGACTCCTGGTCTACTGCCCAGGCATGTCCCTCATCACATCGAGGACCTCCTCCCCACTTCTTTCGTGTGCTTGGATTGTTAGGGTGAGAACAATTGGCTCCACTATTTTGCTTGTTACTCCATTCCGTTTTGATTTCACCAATTTAGAACCACTCTCCAACAACCCATAAGGGCCAGAGACCCACACAATTGGCCTGATGCCTGGCCCTGGTGCATTGTGTCTAATTTGCATATGCCAGTGAGACATTTGCATACGTACGTCCAACCATCCTGACCAATCACCGAGAGAGTCAGCGTCCGCTCTGGCAACGAGCAAGTGTACACTCGCTTGAATCTGATTTGGTTTATTCTGTCTTTTTCACCAGTTTGGGAGCCCCG
This sequence comes from Cyclura pinguis, assembly GCA_030412105.1. Classification (NCBI taxonomy): domain Eukaryota; kingdom Metazoa; phylum Chordata; class Lepidosauria; order Squamata; family Iguanidae; genus Cyclura; species Cyclura pinguis. The sequence goes on from CM059599.1 coordinate 63,173,309, forward strand.
CCGCCAGGCAGAGCTAAAAAACAAAAAAAAAGAAGGGTGTCAGAGCATAACCTGGTTCAGTCTGAGCATGTGTGTACCACTGCCTTTGCAGATGAGGCTTCAGCAGGAGCAACTTATGTTTGAAACAAAGTACCCTGCTGGTATGATCCACAGCCCACCGCTCATCCATTGAAATACTGGATGGAGCAAAATTTGCCAGGCCGACCTCAGGTGGTCCATCTGATCCCTGAGCTTCGCAGGCCCGGTCGTGCTCAGAGTGAACTACAGTTGGGCACTCGACTCCCCAAGCTCTGGCAGATGTGTGACCAGCCTAGGGTGACCATGATCTGCAGTGGCCTTAACATCGCCTCTCCTGGTATGGCTTTAAGATCTGATCCCATCCTGTGTCCACCAGTTGCCCCCAGTAGCTCCATTTTCAAACAGATCTCATTCCCAGTAGGCTTTGAGCCATTTGCATTTATGGTATACATTGGATAATAACCATGCCAGTTCTTCTGTTAAAACTCTAATAGGTTAATTGATCCAGAAGGTTGGGAAGATCCCGAGGCCGTACCATCGCCCCCGAGCACCATGGGGGGGGGTGACGAAGAAAGTTGCCGCTCCATCTGATGGCCGAGACTTGGAGATTCCTAGTTCTTCGACGACACCCGTGACTGTGAGGGAAGGTGACCGTGCAGCCTTCCAATTGCAAAGACGGACTTTTTGCTGTTTCTGCTACCGTTTGCTGACCCAAGGAAACCTATGTACTATTCCAGGCTCCAAATTCTGCAAAGACTCTTTGCTCCTGAACTTGCAGCGAGCCAAGCTGCACCGATGTGGACATTTTGTTGTTATTTCTGCTCCGTTGCCTAGATGGACTTATGCTTTGCTCGCCAGCTCCAGCTAAAAGACTTTTCCTGTTGTGAGGGGGGGGGGTGCCAAGACTTTTGCTTGCACCTCACCTCCCCCGGACTACGTACTTTCATTCCACGTTGAACTGTTTGTTCCTTGGATTGCATTCATTGCCAGACCCATGCCTTGGACTTACAGTACTCCATTGATTATTTCATTGATTGCTTCATATTGCATTTGCTATTTATTACCATTGCTCATTTTTTGACAGTTCCCTATTGATGGGACATTGGACATTGTTTATTGTTTAATTGTTTATTATTGCATTATTGACATTGGTGTGTGTGTATTTAGGGTTAGGTTTTAGTTAGGAATGTCTTTATAAGATAGAAATCCTTTGCTCTTCCCGAAATTCCCTTTCCTGAGGAGTGATACGGCTACCAACCTGCAAGCCCCTATTCGACTCTAAATTGATTTTTGATTTTTGATTGGAAAATGTCCGATATTGTCCCCAACATCGCCCATTTTCAGGGGGGGATTGTTACTGCCCTGGCTAGTCCGAGCTTTGGGGATATTAAAAGATATCCTCTTGATATCACAATTCGGCTGCACTTCTCTATTTCCCTCCACATGCTTGCGAGGCCACTAGACAAGCACATAAACAAGCTCGGCCGTCAATTGTCGTAATATTCAAACAACAATACAGGCAGGCCAGAAAATAGCTGACTCACTGCTTTAGGAGACCTCCAGGCAAGTACTCTAATTAGGTATGCACGCAACTTATAAAAGAGCCTCTGCTCCGTGCTGGCAGCTTGATGGGTAACCTATACAATACCCAAGTACTCTGCATTTGCATACTGGCTACTCTATTGAGAACCTCTACGATAACTCAGTCATTCAGATTCTGAGCTTTCGGAGGCTTTGTCTCCAACTCCAAATCTATTGTTTTCCCCCAAGTACGGCATAGCCTGCAGTCACAATTCTCCTTATAAAAACCCTTGATTCTGAGACCTTCCTCGGAACACTCCCGAGTTTCATCCCGCCTTGCTGCCACTTTGCTTGGCAAGCCTCCCCTCAGCTCCACGTGCTGAGCTACATCGCACCCCAGCCTCGCTCTCTATTTTTCCGGGCTTCAGGACAGGTGAAGTATCACCCAAACCAGTAACTCCTCTAAAAATCCCTCTATACCATTCCAACCTTTATTTCTTTAGTTATCTTGTGTGAATGTGTTGCATACACTGTTTTGCTTGTGTTTTTAATAAAACATCATTTATTGCTTCAACTTCTGTGTGCTCCTTGACTCGACTTGACCCCGTAGACATAGGGTTCAAGATCTTGCTACGTTACCCTGCCTCTCGTAACGCTAAGCAGTGCTCTGAGCTAATTTTCCCCAACTTTAGTTGAGCACATTTTGGTGTCCCTCCCGGGACCCCCAGTACACAGGGTAACAGCTACGTCAGGAAAGCCTAAAGATAGCTTCATGAACAGGTATTGAATGTTCAACCAAGATCAAATACAGGTTTTAAAGTTATTCCATTTTTTCATGACTACCTCCTATGCAATACTGAGATCTGTAGTTTGCTAAGGCTCTAGAGCTATCTGAGAATTCTAAGTAGCCACTCTTAAACTGAAAATTCCAAGATACCATAGAAAGGTATCATGGTAGTTACAATGGAATCATGCTGCTATTATTCTTTTTGGAGAATAACTTGTTTGTCACACTCAGTTTTAGATAGAACTGGAGCAGCAAAGGGAAGCTAGACATGGTTCACTGATCACTAATTAGAAAAAAGACTGTGAGACCTTTTATAGGTAGGATTTGATTCAAGTATGAAACCACACAACCTATCCCTAGGGCACAGCTGTCATTCTTTGAAAGAATCCATACCAGACAGGAAGAGATGTTCTTCTTTCCCAGTCTGTCAAGCTATCAGCCTCTTTACATTTTCAAAGCTCCTAACAACCTTTTTCACAGTGTAATATCTTCTTACACAACTTGTCTTTTCACAGCATTCCTGACAAAATGAGGATTAGCCATACAATCTTACCAAGCAGTATCCTTCTCATGAACTAAATTTGGCAGTGCTGAGATTCCATACACATTTTAGGTATAAACTACACTTTACTATGTTTCAAAGTTTTGTCCTCCAACTAGGTTTCTCATTTGTTTTAAAACAACATCAGTAATTTAATTCAGACTATGAGAAAGGTCAATAAGGAGGAAATCATACTAGATGGAGGATATGTAGTCCTTTGACTCTGGATGTTTTTGTGCTTAGGCAGTTGCCTCTTCCATAGCAGGGTAAATATAGGGCTACTCATGACTGAAAAACTTGGGGAAGGTGATTTCAAGCACCAAAAGTTGCCTGAATCATAGAATCATAGAAATGTAGAGTTGGAAGAGACCACACGGGCCATCCAGTCCAACCCCCTGCCATGCAGGAATACCCTCAAAGCACTCCCGACAGATGGCCATCCAGCCTCTGCTTAAAAACCTCCAAGGAAGGAGACTCCACTACACTCCAAGGCAGCATATTCCACTCCCGGACAGCCCTGACTGTCAGGAAGTTCTTCCTGAGGTTCAGGTGGAAGCGGTCAGGAGTCTGTTTCTATCTGCCCTTTGACTCTGGGAATTAGTTCCCATGGGGCTTAAAAGAGGCAAAGTCTTCCATCTCTTCTTCTTGTGTGCCTTCAAGTCATTTCCAACTTATGGTGACCCCAAGGCAAACCTATTGCAGCATTTTCTGGGGCTGAGAGCATGTGACACACCCAAGGTCACCCTGTGGGTTTCCATGGCTGAGCAAGGAATTGAACCCTTGTTTCAGGGTTGTAGGTCAATGCTAAAACCACTATACTATGCTGGCTCTTCCCCCACCTCTACAGGAATTAAATAGTTCTTTGATATCTGCCCTTTTCCCCATACAGATAATTTTGCTCTTTTGCTTTAAAAAACAGAATGTTGCTTTAAAAAAACAGAATGTGTAGTTTAAGCCAAACAGAACAAGTTCCACTGTATTCCAGGGGTGGGGGGCTGAGACAATACTGTAGCAGTGGTATTATGATTAGTAATACTTCAGGTCAAAGGACTGGAATGCAGGTTCTCCTCTTTCGAGACAATAAAACTTGATTTGAAAAATGAGTGAGGCACCACAAAAAGGAGCTTAGGTAAAGTAAGGTGCAGGTGAAAAGGTGCTGGATAATTCAAAATCAGATGGTTCTATAAAAATGCAGGAAACCCACAGGTGATTCTACAAAAGCCTCTGATTGTAACTGTAAATAGCTGATGGCAATAGTAAAAGTGTAACACAAAATGGTTTTAGCCTACTGCAACCCACTGATGTGCTTAAAATGATGTGTATGCTCAAATGCCTTACTAAAGCAAGGCTGTTATTTGTCTTGATATTTTACAAAGCATGGTAATAAAGACTGGCAGTCCTATTTACCTGCAGGGATAGGGCTATCAGGGAAAATTTGAAATTGGGTTGACAGTCCCATTACGTGGGCAATGTCTGTATTTGAATGCCTGCAGGTTGCTTGCCAACTTATGATGACCCCATGAATTTCACAGGGTTTTCTTAGGCAAGAAATAATCAGAGGTGGTTTTTGGCATTGCCTTCTTCTGAAATTTAGCCTACAGTGCTTGATACTCCTTGGCAGTCTCTCGGGCAAATACTAACCAGAGCTGACCCTTAGGTTCAAAGATCAAATGGGTCTGGTGACTTCAGGTTCTTTAGGCCTACATGGGCAACAGAGCTACCTTGAATCCCATCTTGAGAAAAACGGAATATAAATTCACTAAATAAAAAAATACAGTAAAGGTAACTAATGGTGATAAAAATATCACTGACTCGTTAACAGCTATTTTGCACCAGCTATTTTCATACTACAGCCTGATTCAGTATGAATTTGGATTCCTTTTTTAGGTCTTCACTATTGGGTTTTGTCACAGGGTAGTTTGAATATAATACTGAACCACAGTTTAGAGTTCAGAGGCTCTTGAGTTCTCCCTCACTGCCTCTGATGTGGCCAGAGATTGGAAGTGTCCACTTCAACCAACTACATTTGTCATCAAGTCCAAAGCCAAAATTGCTATTAATTTCACTATGGTTTATTTGAACACAACAGGATCATAAATACTGAATAAGCCATAATTGAAGCTAATCACAGTTTGTCTCACTTTTGGCATAACACAAAAGTGCTTCCTAGCTAATTAAGTCAAGATTTGGTGATCCTAGTGCAGCCATTTTGATGACAAACCAAAATAGAAAAAAGTGCAATGTTACTTACACTTAACTCTTGGAAGATCTTGCAGCCTCCAGAACACATCTATTCTACTAGTACAAGTACTCAGTGGCGGAGCTTGGAGTGTGTGGAGGGAGGCCAAGAGGGTTACAGCATGAGGGACGTGGCCACTGTGCTCAGGGGTATGGCTGCAGTGCGTGGGGGTATGGCTATGGGCTGGGCCGCCCCAGAAACATTGCCACCTGGAGCAAATTGCCCCTCCCGACCCCATGTCCCTACATGACTGCAAGTATTTAGAAGAAATAATAGGCATTTCCTGATTCTTCTTTCTGTTTAGAGGACTTGAGCCCCTTTCAGCTATTCTGTTCCCACAAGCCTACAGTAGTGGGGGAAGTATTCTTTGCTACTCTTCTCAGCCTACATGCATACATCATTGCCTGAAATGAGCATGCATGGAAGGTTCATTTAGGACAGTGAAGCTAACATTAGTTGGAACATTTCCTGGAATCCCAAGATTGTTGATAACTATTAAATGATTTTAAATATCTCCTTGGACAAGATGCTCAAGCACCTGGTTTCCATGAGACTCCAGGTGCTCATGAATGATGTACTTTATTCACTTAAAGTGGTCTGACCCACATCCAACACTCTTAAACATTCAACCAGCCCATGTGTTTATGTTTTTGTTTTTCAGGGGAAGCAGAGAAATACTCACCTATCCCTAATAGAAACATTCCTGTATCATTTTTCTTTAGAAGGAATGCATCACTGGGTACCAGAATGGAGGTGGGGTATGGAAATTAAAGAATGATTTATTGAGCAATCTGACTTACCTTTGTTGGAGGGGGAGCACTGGTGTTTAATGCAACCATCACAAATGTTCCAAAGGCTTATTTTTGCTAATGAATGACAATTTAAATTTTAATGGGATAGCCTTATAAACATGCAGCTGTGAAATGATATTTATTGTTGAAATTAACATTGCGGCCATATTTATTTTGATAAATTCTTCCAGGAAGTGGAAATCTGCTGCATTTAACATAAGGCAAATTAAAAGGGTGACATTTATATGCCATGCTAATTAACGAGAAACTTGAGTGGAATTCTCATGCAAATACTGTACATATTGTATGACAACAAGATTAATGCCAGAGGATTTCATTGTGATTAGAGTTGTTTTGCTGAGCATTAAATAAATTAACAATAATGAGACACGTTTTCACACAGTCTTTAATAGGTAAATGGCTTCTTGGTTAAGCCTGGTCAAACGCTATATGTGTATATTTTAACTACCATTGGCCCCAATCTGGAAAGAGTTAATGGCTACTCAGAGTGAGACTAATTCCTCATTCTTGTACTTAGCGTTCTAACTCTGCACTCAGAGGTAGAGGATGAACAGGTCTTATGTCCAAATGCCTGGTAAGTTCTCAAGCAGGCTAGAAGCTTTTTTAAAAAAGACAAATTTTATTTTTACATGGACCCTATATTAGATTAAGAAATTAAATTATTTTGCACTGGCAAACTAAAATGAAACAGTGTGAAATTCCAAAGTGAGGGAAAAGAATTTGGAATTGCAGCAGGATGCAGGACAAGTAGTAGCAAAGGAAGCCCCAAAGGTGCTTGAAAATATCTGTAATTCATCATATGTTCATTATACTTCCCCACATCTTTGTGATTGGCCTCTCTGTTTGTTTGATAAAGGTAGCATGAATACATCCCAGTGAAGACTGACTTCAGTCATTTCAGTAGTTCATTTCTAGCACATGATGTTCATTTGGAGACTGAAGGAACAGAAACATATAAATCAATTATGGGATTAAGGAAGATGACCCTTGCTACAAAGGGTTAGAACTTGATTTGCCCCTACAGAGAGAAGGGCTCCTTCCATTCACAGAAGGAACCAGAAGCCTGCATGAGCTTGCCAACAGAAGAAGAAGGTAATGTAATAATTTTCCCCATTTCTGCCATTTTCCCTGCAAGCCAGTGCCACTTTCCACACTGTTGTAGGAGATCCTCCAACTCTCTGAAATTACGTCAGTTCTGGGAGCCACAGTGTGAAGGGGAAATCATGGAGATCCACCTACTTACTTTCTTTTCTCAGAAATCTGCTGAGTGCATCTGACTCCAGCCCAAAGGACTCATCACCATCATCCTCATTCAGCACAAGGTGTGACAATTAGTTAGGGAAAGAGAGCAAGCTTGCATTCTGTTGCCTTCCCTTCCAAGCAAAGCTTGTTAAATCAGAGTAAAGATCTTGTGGTAGCCCTACAAAGTATCTTTGTCCCCCTAAAGATGCCCCAGTGTGGATAATCTTGAGAAAGACAAATATCCATTGGCTTTGGCTTAGGGTCTCTGTCTGTGCACACGTGTACACATGCACACCTCCGTCAAAGGAAAAGTTACATTGTTTCACAATACAGCAACCCACTGAAGATAAACTTTTGAGTTTGGAGGGATTTCCTGCATATAATAACCATGGAATGTGAAGGCAAGAAATGGCTGCTGGTTAAATAATCTAAAGATTACTTTGGGGAAATGAATTCTCAGTTCTCCTTATCTTCATCTCCATATATTCTTAGAGGCATAGATCATTCAAATCACACTGCAAATCTTAAGTCATTTTTTTTCCACCGGGATCTCCCTGAAGACAGTCTTCCGTAAACTCTCTGTGCATTGTTGTCATGTAGTGAAGATGAAAGCTGTGAATATGGGTTTGTATATGTTATCTGTCCTAAGGGCCAGACGCTGGGGTGTCACAACTCTTTTGTTTGAAAGTTTGCAGCACATGCACATGTAGTTCATACTACAGTTACTGCTGTCCTCAAGTGTCTACCTGTTCAGATATGCAAACAGAGACAGGAAAAATAATTCAATGCTTAGATAATATGATATTTCTGTAATAGCAGAAGGGCAGCTGCAGCTATAAGGCACTGGACAGGGGATTCAATAGATACTGTTACCCCAAAACATAGGTGCCACAAGGATTACCCCATGATGTCAATACCTGCTTGCAAAAGTGGGGAATGAATTAATTCAAAGTTTAGGATGCTTGTGAGAGGGAGGCAACTTGGCAAGACCTCTTCTACCTATGTTTACGGGCTCACACAGGACACACCAGCCAAAGAGTAAAATGTGAACTAAAATGTATTTTTATTGAAATAAATTCACTCACACACACAAGCACACACACAATCACACAAGGAGTAGCTGAAGAGAAGGAAGGAAAGTGGGATAGAGAGTGTGAGAGATCCGAGTAATAATTGTCATGTCCAGAGAGTAGCAGAAAAAAGCAGTGGCGTGACCTAGGTAAAGAACCTGAGGACAGCTCTCAGTCAGGAGACGGACGGACAGAGTGATGTTCAGATCTGTGAGAGACTGCACTGGGCAGCTTGGAATCAAGGGTATTTGTATGCAAAAAATAGCCTGTGGCAGTGGAAGATATGTGCAGTTCCAGGTGCAGAACAAAGGGAGTTGCATTATATACAATGGACTATCAACCTGTTAATGCTTGCAGTGTTTGAGTGACAAAAGTATGATGGGTGCTCTCTATTGTGGGTGCTACGAGGAAAGAGGAAAAAGTCCAGGTGCACAGGGGACCTCAGCGTCCTGGTGGGCTCATAGCTATTTGAGTTCTCTGGGAAAACTCCAGCTTCTATTTAAGCTTATTATTCACAGAAACAGCATTTATTTGCCTGACAAATGACCTAGTCTTACCTGGAGGGTGTCTTAGGCTGACCTGCCTTTCTTTCTCACGTTCACAGTCAGAATTCCCCCTCTGTCAGTTTGACCTCCCAGTTACCTTCAGGTTTGATTTTGATATCAGTGCCAGTTAATGTGTCTTGCCAATTAAACATGATGCCAATTAGATATGGTTCCCATCCAAACCACATCATTATCAGACCCAGATGCTGGGTCCTAACAATAGCATCAAAGACACTTACCTTGAGTGTCTATTTTTGTGAAACAAAACTGGCACTTGCCATTTCTAGGAAACATACTTCACAAGTATATGCTGCTCCTAGCCAAGGATACAGCAACACTGGGAAAGCTTTGATCTACCTCATGTGTCAGACTAGAATTTCCACAATCTTTGTTGTGTTGTTTTCTGCCTTCAAGGCAACCCTAAGGCAAACCAATCATGGGGTTTTCTGGAGCTGAAACTGTGTGATGTGCCCAACGTCACCCTGTCGGTTCTCATGGCCAACCAGTGAATCAAACCCTGGTCTCCAGGGTTGTAATCCAATGCTCAAACCACTATACCACACTGTCTCTTTTACAGTAGCCATATAGAGTGTTGCTGATGAATATTCTGAAGGATAAAATATCTCGAAGGGCAACAAGTTCATCACTCTTGTAAGTGGGTGGATGGACAGAGAGACAGACAGATGAATAGATAGATGCTGACTGGGTACACTGGAAATTTTACTCCTGTTTCCCCCTTGCTACTATTGTTTTGATGATCATCTTCTGAGTTGTCTACTTTTGTAGAATTTTACGTCCTCAGCCCCCAATTATCAGCAATATTTAGCATCCCAGAAAGTTGTAGGGGTCACCCCTTTAGCCCGTGCAGGATTTGCTACTGTCATTTCCAGAATGGTCATGTTTCCATTCTTAAAAGCCTTCATGAGGGTAGGATTTTCCCTCAGTATCACAACACCATGAGAGTTAATGTCAGGAACCGAATTCACACACACAAATATAACAGTGCAATTACACTATTTATTAGGAGCATGATTCATAGTACAGGACTTCAGTGAGCAAACTGGAGGCAATTAACAAAATCCAAAATATTAAAAGCAAAGAGTTTCTCATCCTGCCCACAAGAGACCTTGGAGTTCTGGTTTCAGCCTGGCAGTGCTTGTCACTACATTCCTAGCTTTGTTTATCTAACGGTCTCTGGTTCTCATACTTTGTTACAAGCAAGCTGCCAATTAACTCCTACTACATGTCCCATAACTGAAATATGGAGGGCTACCCAACAGTTAATGTGCAGGAGAGTCTCAGTTCTATAACAACGTATAATTCTAATGGTCTGAATTCTATAACAAAGTATAATTCAGAATGATGGCTCTCAGGTGGCACTCAGGACTTAGCAAGATCTATTTAATACTTTATGAGTGAGAGGTTTATCTATTATCTCCACTCTAAAGGAGGAAAATTAGATTCTTTAGGGTATTTCAGCATGCACAAATGGCAACTCTTATTTCCCCAACCCTCTTTAGTCTCTCTCTCTCACACACACACACACGCACAGGATACAAGTTTTAGCACCATAAACTCTTACTAAGCTTTTCCTGTTCAGCAAGGTCTTTTACATGCACCACTGATACCAGACACAATATGTCCTCAATTGCATTTATCTCCTATCTATGGATATGCTGAAGTTTATCAAAACACATTTTATGCTATGATGATGATGATTTGAGCCATGAAAGAAATATTATTAGCGCTGTCATTTTCTATCCCATACCAGAGGATGAACACTCATTGGTATTGCCTTTCAGTCTTTGCTTTAAGATGCTTAGTGCCTTCGGGAAGTATCTGTTAAATGACACATACTGGGAGACTGGAGTCATTTATCCACCACACTAGAAATCCCAGGTCCATTTTGTTTCATTGCATATAAATAAAGAGGTCAATTCAGATGACAGCATAAGACAATGGTTTAGCTTTGTGTGTTGTGTGTGTTTTTAAACTCCAGGCTATCCTAGACTTTTGGCTTTGCCTATTACTTCATCTTCATTTGGAGACTGATGTCATTATGTACTGAGTAATTCAGCAGCACAGTTGCTGAACAATTAAGGTCAGACGTAGGCTTTATTTCACTTCAGTCCAACTCTTTCCCCCTATTAAGTCTCAAGACAGTGATGTCGGTTCATTTTTTTATGCATATCTGTAAAATTCACTGTATTTAAAGTGATTTGATTTCATATTCTGCACCAACCAAAACCGTCCTCCTTCTTTTTCTTTCAGAGTATAATTTGATAAATCAAATGATAAGCAGGTAGGTGTGTTGGAGGACTATATGGAGGAAAGCCAAGCAACTATGCTGAGACTGAATTTGAGTCCTTCTAGTCCAATATTGTCATCTCTGATTGGTAGTGGCTTTTCATGGTTTCAGGAAGCATTCTTTCCTAATTCTACCTGGAGATCTGGTCTCCCAGCCAAGCACTCAGCAGGCTTAGTCCTGCTTAGCTCCCAAAATCAGAGGTGATGTACGGTGTTTCAGGTGGCATGATCATACAGGCATGAACTACTGAAGTTAAAGCCAACATTCCTTAAAACCAAACTCCTTCAGCAAGAGACAGGCCTCCCTGGATCCTTCAGGTGGTACACAGTGGTCTACAGGCTCAAGATGATGCCTGCAGGCATTGTGTTGAAAGGTCTCTTGACTATTTCAGGCAAGTTGCCAAGCTCCTAATATGGACGGCCTGAAACAGATATTGCCTAACTGTGGCAAGGAGTGCATCTGTAACAGTGACATAGCAAGGCAGCACAAGTGGAAAGGACAGCTCAGGGCTTAAATCAAGACTTCAGCTGCAGTGGGAGGGAAGTATGGTCTTAGGAGTATGCCATGAAGAATGCACACTAAACCATGTAATGTGTAGGACCACTACAGGTTCATGTCACAGAAGATCTATGCATGCTAGGTTTTGCAATCAATGCACAAGAAGATACACAGGCCATGAACTTTACCCTTAGGTATAAGTACCTCCTATAATACCCACACAATTATTCTGTCATTCACCCCTTGCCTATTCATTCCAGAACAGTACAAACATATTAAACAAGGTGCTAGAATGATACCAACAAAATTACCTTTCTACTTCTTAGTGACAAAATTGTGACGGGTTGGAGCCTTTCTGTACCCTGCCTTGAGCCTTGGGGAGAGGTGGGTAACAAATAAAATCATCATCATCATCATCATCATCATCATCATCATCATCATCAGACCTCCCCATCCCCACCATTTGTACAACAATTACAAACCAGCTAGTTCCAACCATCTTGTCTGCACGCTTCTTTTGCATTGTGTAATCTAATCTAACAAGTATTTTCCCGCCACCAGGTATTTCAAGAAAGTGTTTACTGGTGTATCTACATATTTAAAATAATAACGTGTACGTGTCTTGTCTGCACCAATATCGTAAAATCTACAGCCCTGAAACCTTGCATGCAAACAGGGGGGTTGCGAGCATATTCATTTCAGATTATTTTGTTTTTAAAACAGACCAATTAATTTTATTTAATTAAAAACTAATTGTAGCCAGCAGTACCACATTGAGTGACTAGGCAACACTGTGTTAACTAGGCCACAACTGGAGTAAACAGGCAACTAAATTACATAGGACTATGTTGTTTCAACAGTGAAAAGGGCAAAAAGTTTTAAAAGGCTGGGCCCCTGGTGCCCTTTTCACACCCATCTCTGAAACCACCTGCAGGTGTTTGGACCAAAACTCAAGGCTTCCTGGTTTTATTCCTGTGGGGCCTGCTGCCTGTCAGCTTGCAACCTAGTGACTCAATAGCCATTTCCGCACTGGACTGTTATAGCACGATGATTCCACTTGCAACATCCTATGGAATCTTGGGGTTTGCAGTTTCGGGAGGGGCCAGCCAGCCCAGTGCAGAAATGGCCAGTGCAGAAATGGCCAATGTCACGTAGTCAATCTATGTTGCACTGCCAGCTACAGAAAGTTTTTAATTACAATAGTTCCCCCATCCTTATCTGCAGTTTCACTTTGCATGTTTTCAATTACCCTTAGTTAACCATGGTCTAAAAATATTAAATGGAAAATTCCAGAAATAAACAATGCATAAGTTTTAAATTGCATACCCTTCTCAGCAGCATAACGAATCTCACATGTTCCCCTTCAGCCCACCTGGGATGTGAATCATCTCTTTGTCCAGCATATCCAAACTATGTTGTTACTACCCACACTTAGTAGCCATCTTTGTTATCAGATTGATTGTCATAGTATAACAGTGTTTGTGTTCAAGTAACCTTTATTTTACTTAATAAGGGCTCCAAAGCACACAAACTTTATTGTAGGTATGTATGTATAGAGGAAAAAAATGTATCTATAGGGTTTGGTATTATCTGCAGTTTTAGGTTTCCAATGGGGGACTTGGGACATATCTTCTGTGAATAAGGGGGACTACTGTTACCCTAAAACATGAGTGATTCGGGGTCCATCCATGATGCCAATACCTCCATGAAACACTGGGGAATATTAGTTCAAAGAGGAGGCCTGCAAGAGGGGGGTAACCTTACGAGATCTTTTACACCTATGTTTACCAGTACTTCTACAGGGAAGAACCAGCCAGAGAATCAAAAGTAAGCTTAATGTGTTTTATTGGGAGAATTGCAATCACACACACAAGTTCTAAGCAGTCACACAATCACACAAGGCTAAATGATGGAAAATGGAGGAAGATTTTGGATAGTGAGAGTTCAGACTGAAAGTGAGTAATATTCACCAGGCTGGAAGAACAGCAAAGAAGCAGCAATGTGGCTTAGACACAAGTCTAAGGACAGTACACAATCAGAAATCAAAGTGGCAGAGTGGTGACCAGCAATTGGTGTACTGCAAGTTGACTGGCCAAAAATGGGGGTTTAAATACTCTATTTCTGCGGGGAGGGCTAAGATATTAATGACTTTCCAGCAGCACAAACAAGGGAATCAGCAGAGTTGACAACTGGGTCTGGAATAAGCTAATGGCTTTAGTATTAGATAACAAAGGGCTAATGGTAGTCCTGATAGCTCAGTACTTGTCGGACAGGTGTGGGGACAAAAGGGAAGCTTGCTTCATCAGAGGGAAAGAAATTAAGACAAATCAGCCATCTTGTGGGAATCTCGCAGATGCTATTGTCTCTGAGGCTGAGTCATTGGAAGCTAATTGCAAGCCCATCCTCGCTGGAGTTTCCTGGTGATTTCCTGACTGTGACTTGGTTCCATTACAAACAAAGTGGATTTGGCATACTTTCCAACATTTAACAGATTAAAACAAACCAAGCAACACTGGAATGTGTTCATGATGGCAAAAATTATTAATAAAGGAAAACACACAAGCTAGCAGAGGTTGCAACGGTTTACACTGTCTGAGCCGACCAGGAAAGGCAACATTCAGCCCCTTCATCTCCTCTCCCTCATACTGAGTTAATTGAGTTTAAACTACTTTTGCACTTTGAACTCAGTTTACAGCAGTTGAAATAGGCTGAGGACAAAGGGGCAACATGGGAGCAAGACAATGAAACTAGGCCTGTTTCCACACTACGCAGTTATGGTGCTATTATTCCACTTTTGACATCTTATGGAATCCTGGGCTTTGCAGTTTAGGGAGTGGCATTTAGAGGCCTTGGACATTTTAAAGCAGCTGAAAAAGTGGAACAACTGAGGATTAACTGGGACTGTCCCTGCTAAATTGAGGTAATTGGAGGGTATGGTTTTGGAAAGTTAGCGTAGGGAGAAACAGCTATACGATTCCTATGGATCTCCCAGTGCATGATCTCGGCTAGTTTTCATGATTCTTGGAGCTATGACAGTAAAAAGAGACAGATACACACACATATTCTCATACTCTCTTTCATGCATACATACACACATCCATACACAATTTTAATGTTGTAGATAAAAGAGAGTGGTAACATAACATAATAGGGGATTCCTAAAATAAGACCAAGGAATATCACTGGACTCTATAACCTTTAAAAGCAAATGGCACACTTCCCAACCCTGTGCCCTACAGCTGTTTACACTATAATTCAAATATCATTTTCTAAAATGGCCAATGGGAAGGGGTGATGACAGTCCAAAATACCTCTCTCCAGCTTGGGAAAGCATAGCCTAAAGCCTCCCTGAACAAGAAAATCTCAAGACTGTGTTGGAAAGATAGGATCGAACAAGATGGAACTCCCTGAGCAAAATGCTCCAAAGGCATTGTGACCACTTACACATCACGCAAAAGAAGAAAGCAGCACCAAAACTATGAAATTCATTTGCACATAATTTGCCTTTGTCAATATATACGCATATTTAGAAATGCACATTTGGAAACTGCTATAATTTACTATATAGCTATAATCAAGTAATTATAATTTAAAAAGAAATACAATGCATTGCACCATAGTAGAGAAAATTGCAACCACCTGTTCTGGGAATATACTCAGTCCACTGTCAATGTGCTAACTGTTGATTGGCAAATTCAGGAATCTTCCTCTCCCTTCTCTGATATTTGGTGTTTAACCTGGATTTTAACTACATGCCCCCTGAAACTGAGGATGCCTTCAGAGAGAAAATGTCCTGTAGTAGCTGGACTCTGATTTGAAGGACCAGCATTTTTTCTCCTTATGTGTCAGGGGACAGTACCATATCAGTGCTCATTGGCTACTGCTGTTTCTTTCCTTCCTAGAAAACTCTGTAGACCAGCAGCCAAAGGCTCATAGACCTGTATTGGTTCAGGGACCACCACCTTGAGTAGCAGTGCCATACATGGCCATCATATAGAGAAATCTTGTTCCAAATATGTTCCAACTATTTCTGGTTTTAGTCCACACTACTTAAAGGGATCTTTCAACTAGTGGGGCTGTGGGAGGTACAACGCCCACTTGATTTCTTGCTGTCTCTGAAACTGTAGAGGTATTGTTCAGTATGTTGGATCTTATTCACTCCAATCTTCATATGAAAGCTTGTAAGATGGAGTGATCAGCTGAACCAAATTCCTGGTGTATTTTATTTTATTCTTATGAACCCCCTTTTAACATAGATGTCCTTCCTTTAGTTTAATCTGAGTTCACTAAGCATTGCAATATAGTTTTATTCCCTTCTCTGAACAGCAAGATTTAAGCCATTTATATTTTTTGCATGTTAATGCCCCATGAAATCCTATACTTTGAGAATAAATCCTTGTTACTTAGCAAATTCAAAATTTATGCATGCCATTATTCACTATTTAAATTCCAGAATGTGAATATAACTGCATTTTATTTCGGCTTATGGCCCACACAAAAGTCAACACTTCCTAAGACATTCACACATTAAATGCTTTCAACAATTTCTTTATAAGGACCCTCCTCTCTGAAATTAGCATTGCTGATTTCACTTCAGTAACTTTTCTTTCTGCCTACTCAAAAAATTACAAAAATATGAGGGTTGTAAATAATGCCTGTCAGATCATAACTCCTTTATTAACAACATGAGACATACACAACTGCATACATGTGTAAAGTAACTCTTTTTTACAACATAGTACTGTTCAAGATAGTCTCCACCAGTGGCAATGCATCTGCACCACTTTTGAACCCACTCATCAAATCCACTTTGGAAAAACTTTTTTGGGCATTCCCTGCTCCAGTGTCTGATAGTCTTCTGCTTCACCTACAACATTGAAGTGCTGTCCCAAAAAGCTTTCTTTCTTCTGACTGAACAAGTGGAAGTCTGAAGGCACCAGTTTGGAGCTGTAAGGTGGACATGGCACCACTGACCATCTGATTTGTGGAAGAACCTGTGAGGTTGCCAAAGAAGTGTGGGGCCATGTATAATTATGATGTAATTGGATTGTATTCAGATATTTCTATGATCTTTTCTTACACATGGCTTCTCAAAGTTTCCAGAGTGATGCAAGGTAGTAGTCACTGTTCATTGTTGCCTCACACTCAAGAAAATCAAGCAAAACCACCCCTTGTCATGCCATTCATCACAATCTTCTGTGCTGAACACTGCTTTTGAATTTCTTTGGTCTGGAAGAGGTGGAGTGCTGCCATGCCATGGACGGATTCTTGGGGTCAGAGGCGTGCCCAGATCTCATCACCAGTGCAAACATTCCTGCAAAAGGTATTCTCATGGGCTTCAGATGCTTCCGTCAAATTCCAAACACACATGCAGTCCCTTCTCTTTCAAATCAGCTGTTAATTGGTGAGGAATCCACTTGGCACATATTTTCCTGTATCCAGTGTTTATCCATCAGTCAATAGCACTGTGATCAAAGCCAACTTCCTCAACAATCTCTTGGACAGTCATACACCAGTCTGTGTGAATCATGTCATCTACCTTGTTTGGTTTTCACTGGTGACTGCTGTCATAATTTGCTTCCAGAGGACTCTGACAAGGAGGAGGAGGCAGATTGCCAAGAAGATGCAGCTCCCTCTGAATCCAAGGGGAAGGGGACTGGAGCTGTAAGGCATCCTGCTCCCCAGCAGGACCTGCCAGGGGCTGAAAATGCTGAAGATGACATGCTCCATCCTTCATTGAGAAAGGGAGGGATAATAAACACTGACCTGCTCAAGCGCTAATGAGGCGGCCATGACCTTGAAGGAGCTACTAATAAATATCTCAGCAATTCTTTTTCACCTTTAATGTTGATAACTGTCTTATCTACCTAACTAGCAGTACCCTCTCACATTTCTGTTTTGTTTTGACCTTGGACTGGCTACATCTGGTACAATTCCGTTTACTCTTTGCTGGTTCATGTACCTGGACTTCTGACCTGCTGATATGACTCCTGGACCAGCTACAGCCACTCTCATGCTTCTCTCTTCATCTTGCTCAGATAACTTGTGACTGACCCAAAGTGGACTGACTGTCCGCTCCAAGGCTTGGCAGGCAGCCAAGAGCCGGTTAACAAGTCTAAGGCAATAAATCAAGAGCTTTCAGCAGCAAGGAGACCCTCTGGCAGTTACATCACGGCCAGAGTTCTCAGTGAACAGTCCAAGTAAGAGAAATTACCAGAGCCAGTCCGAAGTCCAAAAAGGGGGGGTGAGGTTCCAGCGGGTCGGGCAGCATTCCAGGAGGCAAGGCAGGGATTTAGGAGATCCAACACATAACTCTCCCCAAACGGGACGGTTGTGAACCAACAATGACCCCAGGCTGAGTGCGTGCTTTTATAGCCAGATCACTCCTCCAGGTGTTTTCTCAGCTGGACCTTGATTGCCTGGCGTTTCCTATTTAAACCCTCTGACCTCCTGAGAGCACTCTTTTGCTCCCGATGCTGCTGGTAAGTAGGTACCTGCTCTTGCACCTCACTATCTGACTCTTCTGGCTGGGCTGGGTCTGAGGCAACCCCTGGCTCTGTTGCAGGGGCTACTGGGGCCAAGGGCTCTGTGTCTGGGGCAGCAGTATCCAGGGTCTTGGGCTCCAACTCAGAGCTTGAGTCCTGGAGCTCCAGGGTCCTGACACTGACTACTTGACTATTTCCACACACCAACAATCTGCTGCCTTGGGCACTTTCTGCCATGTGTTCAGGACAACTGCTGTCAAGGGCCTTCCACTACATTGTTTGTCTTCAACACTGGGGTTTTGCCTTCTTTAAACTTTTGACCCACCTTCACACATTACTCTCATCAATTGTCTCCTAGCCATACATATCACTGAGCCTTCTGTGGATGTCGGCATCTGTACCTCCTTGTTTGGTCAGGAAATCAATGACTGCTCTTTGTTTCTGCTTCACATCCATGGTTATGTAACATCTAGAAATACAGAAATATTGTCAGTCATGCAGTAAGAATTACTCTGTCTGGTAGTGTAATAGCATCACATTTTCGATTAATACTTTCAGAGAAAATGGCACAGAGGCATTACTTTCAGCAAGATCTTTGTACTTAATACTGCCAGTAAGTATTACTGCCAAATTACTAAGCAAAGCTATGGGGTTTTCTTGTTTCTCTGATTAAACGACACATTTCATTTCAATAGCTTTGGTACTTAATTGAGATGCAGGGTGAGTGGGATTGTTTAAATGAAAGGACCGCAATAATACCAAAGTGTTACCAAACACTTTTTAAGTTCCTATAATTAAGCCGTGTTTCTCTATTTCTATGCATTCTCATCTCATTTGAGGAACTGCTATTAATATTACTATTGTACATTTCAGGCAAACTGGGGATTGGGTGTATATTGTGCAAAAGAAATTGTATTTAAATTGAGAGAGCACAGAATTTCCTTTTCCATTTCATGATGCATTCATTTTAAAACAGCTTGGAGAAATGCCTTATCAATCTAAGAAGTTACAACACATTAATTCACGCTGGTCAGTGTGAGTTGTGTTTACTGTTGTCTTACTTCATCCCATAAAGGATGCATATTACAGTCAACCCTCCACATTTGTGGATTTGATTACAGTCCTTCCTCCATATTTGTGGGTTTGACCTTCGCGAATTTGATTATTCATGAAGCACATGCTTGCCCCCCCCCCCCCGCCGGCCACTTTCCTCCACCCATTCCCTTGTATTCCTCAGCCCAGGCTTGGGAGGCTTGTGCTTAAAATGGCCGTTTTCCCCTTTGGGGTGAGCAGAGCCCCCACACACACACTACTGGAAGTGTGTCCTCTCTGCCATGTGGCTGCACTTTCTGCTATGTAATGGCTGCTGATTGGTCGGGTGCTCTCTCTGCTTCTACTCGTCCTTTTCAAGATGGCCACTGGAAGTAACTGGAACTCAAGAAATCCCATTGAGGGGAAAGTACTGGAAAGCCCTTTACTGTGTCTTTTTTCTCCTCCTGTCCAACCCCAGGGCCACAGGCAAAGGAATGGGATGGGGGAGCTCAGGATGCAGGAAGTTATTCATGATTTTTCCGCTTTCATGAGAATTCTGTGCCCCTAATCCTTGCAAATGTGGAGGGGCTATTGTATTTGCAAATTTTCCCAAGCTTTGCTTCCTCCCCTCACCTCAATCACATCTTGGCAGGGGAGCCTTCCTCCTCAGTGGCTCTAATCAGGCCATGCAGCACTTCAAAAACCTGCCTCTAGTCCTCTTCCTCCTCCACCAGACACTGCCTGGCTAGGCCAGCTAAGGGTGGATTGTAGCTCAATTTCTCAGCACCACAAACCCTCTCCCGATGCCCTAGACACCTCTAAAGAAGGAGATGGGCAAGAGAGAGGAAGTATAGGGTCACCTAACCCACTCCCTTTCTCTCTACTTTCCCTGACCTGGTTTCAACACTGGGTGCCCACTTTCCCCACCGTGCCTTGGCCCCTTTCCACAGAAACACACACACATTTTGATGTTTGCAGGTTTTTCACTTCTGGGGGGATCCTGCGCCCCTAACCCTAGGAAATGTGGAGGGCCAATTATATATAGCCTGAAGTCATTTTCATGAAATGTTTGAATGTATGTTTGTTCACTATAGTCCACTTTTCTAACAAAACTGAGACTGAAGGAAGCTTGGAGTGGGAGACAACTTTAAAGGAACAGATTTAACAGATGGGACAGTTTGCCCTCCTTTCCTTTGCACTGTTCCAGAGAGGAATGAAATGCTCCCTAGCTTCGCCACAGAAAGGAGTAACTTATCCTCCTTAAAATCTATATTTCCCTGCACATTGCAGTTCTTTAGATCTGCTTCTTCTCTTTCCCTAGTGTTTGTGTGCCTCTGAGGTTTAGGAAAATTTTTATATTTCCATTACTTTTTCCCTTTACTCTCTCTTTTCCTAACAACCCTTAAACTTTAGATTGCTTAACATCAAGCACTTTCAGCCTTGCAGTTGTGATCTTTTGAGTTAGAATTTCTCCATCCTGAAAGAAGTGCTGATCTATTAGATACTTATTTGTATTTTCCATGTAATGTTTGTCCTAGTATTTACTATTCCCCAGTGCAATTAATTTGTATATCTTGATTATTGCATATTTAATCAGATTCCCCTTTTTGATAGTTCTTTGTGAATGTAGGTTATTGAGGCCAATTTTCCTAGATGCATTACTGCATCTAGGTGACAAGATTCTTTATAGATGTGTGTTACTCAGAAAGCGCATGAGTTCATGCGCGTTCTCTGTGAGCATCCCTGGTTTCACCACTGCTGAATCCTAAGCATCCAGGTTCAGGGCTGAATAAAAATAGTACACCTAAACTTGAAATCTTAGTTTTCAGAGACAGTGTATGCTCATCCAGCTCTGGTTGAAAACTATGCTTTCCAACATTTCACAGATGAAAACCAGGATTTCCATGGCCAAACAACATCAGAGTGTAATCAAGATGGCAGAAAATATTAATGAGGAAAACCCACAAGCTAGGAAAGGCTTCATCAGTTTGCTTTTTCCTGAGCCTCCTAGGACGAGCAAGATTCCACTCACTCCTCTCCTCTCCCTTTGCTGAGTTAATGGAGTACCTATTGCTTTCGCACTTGGAACTCAGTTTGCATCAGTTGAAGTAAGCTGAGTAAAAAGAAGAAAAATGGTAGGAGGATTTACACTCTAAATTTAGGCAGCAATGACGAAGGAAAAAGATATCAAATTCTCAGAGAAAAGGAAAGAAATTAAGCAGGTAGCCAATGGAGCAGGGACTTTCCAGTGATGGTGCCCTAAATATGGAATATTCTTCTTCAAGACTCTGCTGCTTTGGAGTCTCATCATCCTTTTGACACTAGGTGAAAATTACTTTGTTTTTCTGGGTCTTTAATGGCTTATGTTATTTTCCATTTTTCTGTTTTGTTTTGTTTTTGATTTTGTTTTAATTGCAGGCTTTATTTTTTAGTTGCTGTTTTTCTGGGGGTGATTTTAATGCTAATGAGTTTTTTATAAAGTGTTTTTGTTCTGTTGAGCCAGCTTGGGAGCTCTGGCTGAAAGTCAGCTTAATAATCTTTCCAAGAGAGAAATGAGTAAGAATGGGAGAAAAATGATGATGATGATGATGATGATGATGATGATGATGATGATGTAATTTTATTTGTTACCTGCCTCTCCCCAAGGCTCAAGGTGGGGTATAGAATAGATAGAGTTAAAGGTCATTGTTAAAATACATGTAGAACAATTAATACAAATATGCCATAATTAAAAGTACAATTAAAATACGATTAAATGTATGATTAAAATTACAATTAAAAGCACAATTAAACAAGCATCAAATGGATGAGGAAATGCATCACCAAAGAAAAGGAGAAAAAGAGGACACGGAGATTTGCATCCAAATCATATGCCCGCTTATATTTCTTTGTATATACAGATGCTCATTTAAAAATAATTACTACAGATATTTATAATACACACAGCTCATCTGGAATAGACTATGAGCAAGCAGCCCATGACCAGATGACCACAGATGACTTGTACATTGGTCCAGTCAGCTGTCCAGGTGTCTCCCAATTACTGACATGAAACTACAAGGCCCTCTACTCTGGCCATCATGGATGAGGGATTCTGGGAGCTTTAGTCCAAACAAGTAATTTTCCTACACTATGCTTATAATGAAAGATGCCTTCAGATAGGAGGATCTCCTTTGCAAATAGGACATATAGCCACTCTAAAAAATCTGAAATTATTTATAACATGTGCCTACTCAGTCTCGGTTGACACAAGAGTGAGGGAAGTCTGTTTCTCTGTGTGGCAGGAATCCCACTGTATCTTTCATTTTCTTCCCTGATGGTTAATTCTAGGTCAGATTTTAACCTCATATTTAAGTTTTAGTTAATTACTATTCCCACTGTATTGATTAAATATTTCACCCCTAATACTGATACAATCATGGTACTGATGTTTCATCCTGATGCGTTATGTATGTGACCAGCCTAGCAAATGTGAATGAGAGCTTCTTTCTGCAAATCACATTACTATTAAAATTACTGAAGAGGTATATCATTAGAATGCATTTAAAAGGGTACTTTGTCTCCTACCAACATGCTCATTAGAGTCAAATGAAGAATGAAGGTCTTTAAAGTGAAGATTTGATGAAATGCCTGAGCTCCAGTTTCTCTATTTTGAAAAGCAGGTATATTTCTCCTAGTCAGAGATACTTTACTCCTGAATAATTCCTTTATCTAATATGGTTCACATCTTTCAGTAAGCCATTATTCTCTCTCTGATAGAATACTTTTTTCTACTCATGGAGTCTCCTTTTTGCTTTTGCTTAATCCCTACAAAGAATTGTAAGGGATTATAACAATTGTAAGGGATTACAACAGACCACCCAGTTCTTGGTCTATAATAACTAAATCACAGTAATCAAGGGCTGCAGATGAACAGTGAAAACTACATCTAAACTAACACAAAGCATTTTCAGAGAAAATAGCACATTATTTAGTATTTATTTATGTAAAACAGTTTTTAACCTGCTTCTGAGCTGAAAATGTTTTTGGAGCACTTCATATATCAATATTAAATTTGCTAATTGTGTCCTCAGTTTAAAATGTTTAAAAAAAAGTCAGGACACAAAAGGGAGAAGGAATGCATAAAAAGGAGGAAAAATAACTTTACAACAACCAAACCTAATATCAACCATTCAGAAAAAGGAGCAGCCAAAGGGCCATGGACACTCTACAAAGGGGATGTAATTCTTCATTCAGTTCCTTCTCAAAGGTAGCAATGAGTAATTTTCTTCCTGCTGTGAGAAAATCTTTGAAAACCACAATTTTGAAAGGATATTCACAATTCCAGACTTATTCAGCACAAAATTCACATGTGGTTGTTTTGTGCCAAAAATAGCATTTTCTGCAATAAAAATAGCATTTTCTGCATGAAAAATAATATTTCAATGCAGAAATAGTAATCCCTATGCAGAAAAAGCTGGTTTCTGCATAGAAAATGTTGTTTTCTATAAAAAATCTACCATGTGCAACTTTTATGTAGAACAAATCTCCAACTACAGCATTTTCTGTGCAGCAATTAGTTTTTCTGCATAGGAATATTATCTTCCATGCATAAAATGCTGTTTCCTGGACATAGAATGCTGTTTTTTGCACAAAACCACAAGCAAATTTGGCACAGAATAAGTTCCAAACTGTGAGTATTCTTACCAATCCAGGATTATTCTCATGAGGGTTTCTCCACACTCAAAAAACAAGTGTGTAGGGTTTTTAAATCATTTTTTCAAATATTTTCATATATTCTTTCCATCCTACTCTGCAAAGCCAATGGAGTGGCCCTGCTTTCCATTTTTCTCTTTGTTACAGAATGGTGTCTGCACAGTACTTATGAAGCTGTGTGATTAAATAATGTTTCTTTCTTTCTTTCTATTTACTTGGTGAATTGACGTTCTCTCCCTTTCGTCAGCATTTGACAGAAATGAAATGATATAGAGAAGAATACCCCTTGTCACTACACTACTTTGAAATTTCTGCAGTCAGTAGCAAGGGGTTAGCTGAGGGAATAAACGGACAATGTAGATACTGAAGCATCACAGATTGGGCTAATGTGCAGCATGAATCAGAATTATCCTACATCTGTACTAACAATAAAACTATCTCTGTGCCTGTGTGATTTCAGCACAGCTTCAAGACTGTGAAACCTAGCCACTAGAAACTTGGTTTTAGATATTAAGGAGATCTTTGGGGTGTGCAGCTCAGTTATTTTGATTTTGTGTTTT
Source organism: Cyclura pinguis (assembly GCA_030412105.1). Lineage (NCBI taxonomy): Eukaryota > Metazoa > Chordata > Lepidosauria > Squamata > Iguanidae > Cyclura > Cyclura pinguis. The sequence continues at coordinate 63,197,662 of CM059599.1, forward strand.
TCAATAGATTGAGTGATTTAATTTGTCTGTAGTATGGAGTATTATCTTTAAACTCTAGAACTCTTTAAACTGTTCAGAGGAGAGAAAATGACAGAGGGAGACTACTTCCCACAGACTGACAGATGGAAGAAGAAGAGGGAAGAAAGGCTGAATGAATCTAGAATGTGAGGCAGAGGGAGAGAAGAGCCTGTCTCAAAGGAAAAAAGAGAAGAAGGTAGAAGAGAAAGAGTAGGAAGAAAGAAAAAGAGATGTGGGCCTATGGCATTTCTAAACAGGTGATGCTGGCTGGTTAGAAATAAACAGATAGATGTAAAAAAAATATGTAAATAGTAAGATCAGTTTATTATATGTGTATGTGTGTGGGGGGGAGATTGAGAGAGAGAGAGAGAGAGAGAGAGAGAGAGAGTGTACATGTGGCACCTGTGTGCCTTCACGTTGCCTGGCATTTTATGGTGACTCATAAATCTCATAGAGTTTTCTTAGCCAAGGAATACTCAGAGGTAGTTTTGCTTATTCCTTGCTCTAAAATATAGCCAATTGTTACCCTGTGAACTGGGGGTCCCGGGAGGGACACCAAAATGTGCTGAACTCAAGGTGGGGAAAATTAGCTCAGAGCACTGCTTAGCGTTACGAGAGCTAGGGTAACGTAGCGAGATCTTGAACCCTATGTCTACGAGATCGGGTCGAGTCAAGGAGCACACAGAAGTTGAAACAATAAATGATGTTTATTAAATACAAGCAAAACAGTGTGTGCGACACATTCATACAAGATAACTAAAGAAAATAAAGGTTGGAGTGGTATAGAGGGATTTTTAGAGGGGTTGTTGGTTTAGGCGATACTTCACTTGTCCTGAAGCCCAGAAAAATAGAGAGCGAAGCTGGGGTGCAATGTAGCTCAGCACGTGGAGCTGAGGGGAGGCTCGCCAAGCAAAGCGGCAGCAAAGCGGGATGAAACTCGGGAGCGATCCGAGGAAGGTCTCGGAATCAAGGGTTTTTATAAGGAGAATGTGACTGCAGGCTATGCCGTACTTGGGGGAATACAATAGATTTGGAGTTGGAGACAAAGCCTCCGAAAGCTCAGGATCTGAATGATTGAGTTATCGTAGAGGTTCTCAGTAGAGTAGCCAGTATGCAAACGCAGAGTGCTTGGGTATTGGATAGTTTACCCATCAAGCTGCCATCGTGGGGCAGAGGCTCTTTTGTAAGTGGTGTGCATACTTAATTAGAGTACTTGCCTGGAGGTCTCCTAAAGCAGTGAGTCAGCTATTTCTGGCCTGCCTGTATTGTAGTTTGAATATTACAGCTATTAACAGCCGAGCTTGTTTACGTGCTTGTCCGGTGGCCTCGCAAGCACGTGGAAGGGAATAGAAAAATGCAGCCAAATTGTGGTATCAAGGGATATCTTTTAATATCCCCAAAGCTCGGACTAGCCAGGGCAGTAACACTATAGCACCTAGTATTCATTGGCAGTCTCCCATCCAACTTCTAACCAGAGATGACTCTGCATAGCTTCTAAGATCAGATAGGATCTGGTACCTTTAGCATATTTAGGCTAGGGACCCCTATTTTATTCATTTCTTTTCCAAGAGTGCCTCATTTATGTTTTAAATCATTTATGAGTCCACCATGTAGTTTATGAATACTATTTTTGAAATCTATTTTGTAGAGCTAATTATGCCCCAGAGCCTTTGCAAGGGAGCTGCAGGGCTAACGCAGAAAACAAACGAGTTTAAAAGAGTCAAAAGGGAGCTGCAGGGCTGAAAGACAAAACAAAACAAAAAAGTTCAAATAACTGAATATATTTAAGTGCAACAAGGAATCATTCCCCCAGCCCCCAAGCCCAAGATGAGCAATTATGAAGGGGTTTCTTTCTTTGCTATTCTAGCTCTTTTTTAATCACTTACAACACTTTAGTTTGCTGTTGCCTTGGTGTAGTGAATACCACTCACTCTGAAGGCTGACACACACTTTGTGCACTGTGGTAGTTGGGATGAACCACTTAATAATCTGCAGTGAAAGAACCAGGGACTTATTGAGGGGAAGGGATCCCTCTTTGACTTTGTACTTTGTTTTCCTGAAGATGCACCCATTACAATTGGAGGGGACCACAGGTGGACTCTCCATGCCATTTTTTGCAGACTCTGCCTCACCTGCTACACCAGTGAATTTTCACAGTGCAGCAGCAGCTACACCCTACCACCACCATCTAATAATCTACCTTTACAACAAGGAAACTTGAGCACTAACAACAGAGTGTGCATTTCACAGTATTCATGTGTGTGAATTGAGCCCACTTTGAATGTTAAACTAGTGAAAGACCCTGCCTTTCCCTCTAGAAGGCAGTCATACCAAGAGCAGAATCCTGTTACACATACATGCACATATGTCTATTCTATAGCCTGTTGTGTGACATCCAAAACTTTCCCTGGCCCCATGCAACTGTCAAGTTCTGAGAAGGGCTGCTGGTGCTACTTTTGCATAGCAGAGGAGAGGGAAAGGAGGGTGGAGGCCATTCAGACTATTTAGCTCAAAGTAGAATGGGAGCACTTCTGTGAGTGTACCCTCATTCCCTTCCCTCAAGCCAAGGTGAGATGGCTCATTGTCTGATTTGCCTACCTACTTTTCCCCTCTCCACCAGTAAGCTGCAGAAGCAATGTCCCCTTCAAGGATTTGACAGCTGGAAGGAGGTTGACTGGGGTGCAAAGGGCTAGAAAATATCCCCTTGCTTCCTCTCCAAAAAGAAAAAGGATATATGGAGACATAGAGATGACCTGCTTGATATAGAATCTTGTCATGAGTCTGCTTTCTTGTTTAGGAAAGAAAGCTAATATTTATTAAGAAAAACTGAGATAAAAAGGTAAGATACATTTAGTTCTAATTAAGTAAGAGAGAGAGAAGGAGCCATGCTTAGCCCTGCTCTGTTTTCTTCTTTGGAGGACTGAAAGAAACTTGATAAGAAGTAGAAAAACGACACTAGCAACTCCAAGAGAATCAGTCTAGGTCTGAAGGAAGATCATTAGAGAATGAGCAGACAAAAATGCAGTTTAATAACCTGAGGAGGTCCAATTCTCTATTTTCTCCTTGGACTACATACATTTTCCAATGGAATGAACTTTTCAGATGTTTTAATGTTCCCACCAAATCCCTCTGTGTTCCCATCACTTAAAACAGTAGAGCAGGAACACACATAGCCAAGATCTACATAGTTGTGCATAGCATAACAGTTGACCATGTGGAACTCCACTACGGCTCCCCTCTCACCAGCCCCAGGACTCATCATGTTGCTTTACAACAAACATTCCATGTCTGGTGGAGACTGGACAGCTATGTTCCCTTAGCCAGTCCAAGACTGAGAACATGCCATCAAGACTGCCACCAAGATCCAGTGGGGTCCTCCAGAGGTCTTAGCTGATGATATCATCAGTTTGCATTTAGCTATGGAACTTCTTTGATCCCTTCCATTCTCCACTAGCAACATAATGACTATGGAGGGAGCTACTAGAGCAACCAACAGTGCTTTGGTCATTGTGGAGGGAGGAAGGGGAAGTCATCCCCTACATATGCAAGTTTAAAGTAGAATTATGCTTGTGTATGTAATTGAGTGCCACCACAGACTTAGATACAGAGATCCCAGGACTAGAACACCACTCATGGGCAGAGTCTGCAAAGCTGCTTTTAAGAAGAATGCATAAAGTGGCTGCTAAAGCTGTCCATAACTGGGAAATGGTAGGATGATGTTCCATCATGGATGGTTTCAGCTACTGTTTGGTTATGAATGATTTCCACTGGTCATTACAATCACCCTTTTTAAAATTTTTCAAGCTTTACTCAGAGAATTTTTACTAATATTGTAATTTTTTGCTAGATACTAGGTTCTGCCTGAGGAGGCAGCAAGTCTTGATCTGCAACCATGGTAGGGTGTCCTGGGCAGTGCACCTGACTGGCAAGTGTCATCTTGGGGCTCAGCTGGGCTTGAGTAGGTATGCCACAGAGGAGTGGCTTGGAAGAAGAGGCCTTTGTAAGAATGGTTTATTGCCTCTGTTGTTAGAAGAGTGCACTGTGCTCCATCACATGTTTCAATCGGGGCAAGGCTTTATTCTTCAGGTTCTGCGGATCATACAGAGTAGATGGTCAGGAATAATTCTTGTAAGGTCAGCTATTTTACCACACCAGATTTGTCAAGGTTGGGGGGATCCCCAACATATCAATCTAGCCTGGATAAGAGTAAACAGAGAGATCCAGAATGCTTTGCTGCCAGATCTCAGATTTGGCAGTCAGAACAATACAGGATGGATGGTGTTTATTTATCTGAGGTAGGTAACATGTTGTTCTTGGGGGACCAGCAACAGGGTGTGAAACTCTTACTGGCCGGCCTGGTGGGGGAAAAGGACTAAGAAGATGCTTGTTCCTTGTCTGTGCAGGTAATAGGGGAAAGTGAACTAAGAGTTTCAGTGTACACCATATCAGTCTTTTGGTTAAGGCTCTGGGACTGCCTCTTTACATGTCATGACCTGGGGGATGGGGAAGGAGTCCACCCTTGAGGTAGACTTAGGCCATTTCCATACCGGGCTTCTGAAATGGTGCCGAGCGACCTCTCACGGAGGTCTTCTACACCACAGAGTGGACTGGCGTGAACTAGCCGTGCTGTGTGTTTTTTAAAAACCTCTTTTTCGAGGTTTTTAAAAAGCACGGAGCGCGCAGACCCGCGCCACTCCGTCGCCCAGCTCCGAAGTGGATTTGCAGGCGCGCGCAAGTGCGTGCCTGCAGATCTGCCGGGGGCGGGCTTCCAGCTGGCTAGCTTCTCTGGTTGGTGGAGAGCCTCCACCAACCCGAAGCCTCCATTTGGGACGCCGGAGGACTGCGGAGCAGCGAACTCACGCTGCTCCACGTGGCGACGGACTTACCTGGCTTCAGGTAAGCTCCGTTTTTGGGCGTTTTCACCCGTTCCCCCACACACACACATGTGGAAAGGGCCCTAGAGGTTTTGCTCTCACTTTAAGTCATGTCACTTGAGGGAGGTTTCTTGGGTCTGCCTTCCAGTAGGCGGCTGGATGGGGAGCAACTGAGTTATTGGATCGTGTTGGGGCTCAGGTGTTTTGCCCAGGGGAAAGCTGAGGAGGTTGTCAAGAGTAATACTTAGCCTCAGACTAGGTTTTGCCCCACTCTTGCCCCTTTCAGGTTCAACTCAACTTAAATAGGTTTTAGGTCAAAGTGGCTCTTCTTAAATTCAGTCTTCTGTGGCCATTTCCGCACTACACTGTTATAGTACTATTATTCCTCTTTCAACATCCTATGGAATCCTGGACTTCACAGTTTAGAGAGGGGTATTTAGAATTCTCAGCCAGTGAGCTCTTCGGCCTCAGTAAACTACAAACCCCAGCATTCCACAGAATGTTGAACTGGAAAATGACATAGATGATAGCAGCATGAATGTAAACGGCCAAGTGACAGCTGTATCATTTGGAGAATCAATTACTGTATTTTTCAATCAATATATATGGAACCTCTGTCTTTCTAGTGGCTGCACAAGAGCATGCCTTGAAGTCTAATAATAAAGGCTTGGGTTCCGATCAGTTGGTCTCATAATATTCAAGAAATTTAGACCTAATGAGTGTTCTTGTTTGAAGATACTGATATCTGTCAGTTTGAGGATGGCAGTTCTATTACTGGATGTAAGTGATATTTGCCAGGTGAGAGTTTTGAGATTCAGTGTAAAATATCTGAAAGGTTGCCATTAGCAACAGCATTTTCCCAGTCATCAAAGTGAGCAATAATATGGCATCTTAGCTATGATAGTACCCTATAACACTTGCCATGGAAGATAACTTCCAAGTTTCTAATCTCACTATGGGCTTGTTAAATGGTTGCAATTACTACCATCCTAACATGTTAGCCCCACACCCCTTACAGTAAATTTCTTCACATAAACATTATAACCAACATCCCCTTTGGAAACAAAGACCATGTCCTATATTAATCTTTTTCCATGAATTTACCTTGTCGTTGGACTGAGCAGCCATGCTGTGCAGGGCACCGGGCCAAAAACTGTAGATAAAAGTTGCCTCTGGGATGGGCAAAGCATCCCTCCTGTCAAGATATCCAAGATGAATGCTGGCATTGTTTTCTAAGTGGACGGCAGAAGTGGAGTGATGTGGCCTTGGGCACAGGTGCTAGGTTGTTATGACTAGCCAGACCCAGAAGGTCTTTTGCCTCATCACCAAGTGAAGGTTGCCAAGAGGGAAAGTGATTGGATCACCCCAGAAGGTCCCAGGTGGTAGCAAGCCCTCAAAAAGGCTGGAGTTTGCTCAATGTTTCACCTTTTAGGCTTTTTCCTAACTGGTCATGGAATCTTGCTGAGAGATTTATGCTTTGCTGTCCAGCATGCTGCCCCGGTTTTTTACTTACTGATATCCTTGCTGATTACTGCTGTACCAATTGCTCTTTGGTATGCAGCTGGCCATGTTATCTGAACCTCTGCGTCTTTAAAATAAACTAACAAGCACTGAGCCTAACTAAAGAGCTTTCGGAACTGTTTTTTGCTCCACTGAAGTTGGCTGGTCACAGCAGGGCAACACTTCCCTGTCAGCACTCTTTGTAAGCTCTGAGGAGCTGTTTCACACCAACCCTGACACCTCCCCCCACCCAATTCACTTTTGTGACTACCAAAGAACAGCCCCCACCCCAACCCTGCTATCACATTTGCTGTAGCAATGGCATAAAGTGATGTTTCTCCCACCAGATTTTACCTCAACACCCTAACCATACAGTGGTTGCAACATTCCCTGGCTCATAGCACTTCCAGAAAGCCACTTGGTAAAACAAATACTTTTGGATCTCTGGTTGGTTCTTCCCTGCACTAGTACTGGTGTACACAGGTGTAAAAGATCTCTTAAAGTTACCCCCATCTCTCTCAGGTCTCCTCTTTGAGCTAATATTCCCCCCTGTTTCATAGAGGCGCTGGCATTGTGCGGGGACCCTGTTACTGCCCTGGCTAGTCCGAGCTTTGGGGATATTAAAAAATATCCTCTTGATATCATAATTCACCTTCACTTCTCTATTCCCTTCCACGTGCTTGCGAGGCCACCGGACAAGCACGTAAACAAGCTCGGCCGTTAATAGCCATAATATTCAAACTACAATACAGGCAGGCCAGAAAATAGCTGACTCACTGCTTTAGGAGACCTCCAGGCAAGTACTCTAAGTAAGTATGCACGCAACTTACAAAAGAGCCTCTGCCCCGCGATGGCAGCTTGATGGGTAAACTATACAATACCCAAGCACTCTGCGTTTGCATACTGGCTATTCTATTGAGAACCGCTATGATAACTCAATCATGCAGATTCTGAGCTTTCGGAGGATTTGTCTCCAACTCCAAATCTATTGTTTTCCCCCAAGTACGGCATAGCCTGCAGTCACAATTCTCCTTATAAAAACCCTTGATTCCGAGACCTTCCTTGGATCGCTCCTGAGTTTCATCCTGCCTTGCTGCCACTTTGCTTGGCAAGCCTCCCCTCAGCTCCATGTGCTGAGCTACATCGCACCCCAGCTTCGCTCTCTATTTTTCCAGGCTTCAGGACAGGTGAAGTATCACCCAAACCAGCAATCCCTCTAAAAATCCCTCTATACCACTCCAACCTTTATTTTCGTTAGTTATCTTGCATGAGTGTGTCGCATACATTGTTTGCCTGTATTTAATAAAATATCATTTATTATTTCAACTTCGGTGTGCTCGTTGACTCGACCCGACCCCGTAGACATAGGGTTCAAGATCTCGCTACATTACCCTGCCTCTCATAACGCTAAGCAGTGCTCTGAGCTAATTTTCCCCACCTTGAGTTCAGCACATTTTGGTGTCCCTCCCGGGACCCCCAGTACACAGGATAACAACCCCGAGTCACTCACATTTTGGGGTAGCAAAAATGAGAAGAGGAAAGAGAGCAGCTGAAAAAGTGGGATAACAGAGAACTAATTAGGACTGCCCTTGTCACATGGGAAGCACTGAAGTGTATGCCACTCTCACAGGTACATCTGGTGGGAACACAGGAGAAGGCCTTCTTGGTGGCTGGTCTCAAGTTAGGCTGGTACCTTTCTTGCTATCCTTCTACAGGCAAATGAAGACCTTATGTTTCTGCAGGCCTCTGAAGGCTGACTGCTCAGGATTGCATGGCCTTGCATGTGTTTTGTTGTTTATATGTGTTGTTCTTTTTCACGGTTTGTTTTTAACTGCTCTTAATTTTCTTAATAGTTTAATTATATTTTTAACTTTGGTTTATTGCAAATGTTTTCTCTGTATCTGTTTTAAGTTTTGTAAGCCATCTTGAGTCCTAGATTGAGAAATGTGGATGTTATGAGACCCCTTTTGTGTGTGCTTTTTTTTTTTAAAGGAACAGTGTCCTAAAAATCTTAATGTACCATGTCTTCCCCCACCTCCCATCTAGTGGAAGGAGAAAGAATGGCCAAGGAACCAGTATCAATCCCAAGTATTGAAATGATGGAGGAGCAAACTTTGACAGACTTTTGGAGATCACTACATTTGATGGATTAAGACTATACCTTCTTTTCAGATGTTCATCAATCATTATCGAGGATAGACATGATACTAGTATCAAAGAACCTGCAGAAAGATGTGAAGAAAGCTGAAATCTTCCCAAAATTGATGTCCGACCATAATTCAGTAACCATAACCTTTAGGAAACAAACAAAAAAAACAATTCAATTGGAAATTAAACGATAATCTCTTAAAAGATGAAGAACTTGTACAAAAAGCAAAAGAAACTTTGAAAAACTTCTTCCAGGAAAATGTAAAAGAAGATACGAAAATGCATATAATATGGGACTCAGGCAAAGCCGTTATGAGACGCTTCTTCCTTCAACAACAACATTTGCAAAAAAAGAAAAAAGAAGAAAAGATTCAGAAGTTAATGAGAGAGTTGCAAGAGAAACAAGAAGAATTGAAGGGAGACTTGGACAAGAGGAAGATAAATTACGAGACTAAAATAATTCAAAAGGAATTGTCCCAACTGACAACAGAAGAGATAGGGAAAAAATTGAAGTATTCGAGACTTAATCATTTTGAACAGGCTAATAAAAAGCTGGAAAATGGCTGGCGTATAAATTGAAGAAAAGGAAGGAAAAAAACCTAATCATAGAGATAAAAGAAGAAAATTCACACTAACCAAGAAAAGATAAAACACATTTTTGTTAAATACTATTTAAATTTATTTCAAGAAACAAAACAAACTTCTTCACACAAAAAAAAAGATTGACACATTTTTAAAGAAACAGAATATAAACAAAATTAAGGAAAAACATTGCACACAGTTAAACTCCCCAATAACACTCAAAAAAATAATGGACACTATAAAAGACTTGAAGGAAGGAAAATCCCCAGGTCCTGATGGCTTCACAGCAACTTACTACAAAAAGTTTCAAGATGAATTGGTACTTCCATGTTTTCAGATGATCAAGACAATTACAACTCAAGGGAAACCAGGAACTTGGTGGGATTCAATTATAACTTTAATACTTAAAGAAGGAAAAAATCCTAAAGATGTAAAAAATTACAGACCAATTTCTTTACTAAATATTGATTATAAGATCTTCACAACAATACTAACAGAAAGATTTAAACAGATTCCACAAGAATACATCCACAAAGACCAAGCAGGGTTTTCACTTGGGAGAAATATGAAACAAAATATAAGAGTAGTGCTAAACTGTATAGAATACTATGAAAAAAATCCACGGAAAAAAATTGCAATGATATTTTTAGATACCGAAAAGGTGTTCGACAATATATCTTGAGAATTTATGGAAAAAATGGTAGAAGAATTTGGCTACAGAGAAAATTTTAAAAAGTGGATAGAGACCATTTATCAAGACCAAAAGGCGAAATTGACAATTAACGAGAAATGAACAAAACAATTTGTCATATCGAGAGAAGTAAGACAAGGTTGCCCACTTTCCCCTTTACTCTTCATCATGTCATTGGAGATACTGAATAATAAAATCCAAGAAGATGATCAAATAAGAGGGGTTAAAATAAAGAAGAACGAACAAAAAATCAAAGTATTTGCAGATGACACGATATTACTCTTAGAGGAACCAAAGAATTCATTTTATAAGATCATAGAAATTCTTGAAGAATACGGTCAAGTAGCAGGTCTCAAAGTGAATAAGGATAAATGGACAATATTGACAATGAACTTGTCAAAAAAAAGAGGATGAAGAACTTAAATTGATATCAGGCTTCAGTGTGGAAAAAAAGATAAAGTACTTAGGAATTTATATAACGAAGAAAAATTCAGAATTATATGATAATAACTACCAAAAAATATGGAATCAAATAAAAGCAGATCTACAGAAATGGAATAAATTTAATCTTTGGTTAGTGGGATGGATTAACACAATAAAGATGGCAGTACATCCCAAACTTATGTTTCTATTTCAAAATATCCCAATAATAAACAATGATAAACCCTTCACAACCTGGAATAAAGAATTAACAAAATTTATCTGGGCAGAAAGAAAGCTGAGAAAAAAACTTAAATCATTACAAGACAGTAAGGAACGAGGTGCTTTTGGATTACCCCATTTGAAGGTCTGCTATCAAGCCTGCTGTTTGGACTGGATTGGAGAATGGATAGATTTCAAAAATAATAAACTATTGGACTTAGAAGGATACAATATAAGATTTGGCTGGCATGGCTATCTTTGATATCGAAAAACAGAAGTAAATAGAGATTTTAAAGATCATTATCTTAGAAGATCCCTCATAAATGTATGGCAAAGTATCAACAAGAAATTCTACAACAAGTTACCAGTGTGGACGTCACCACATGAAGCTTTTAAAATAACCGAAACAAAAACAGGAGAATTGCTAAGATATAAAGATTTGATTAAATGGGAAGGAAAGAAACCAGTGATGAAAACCAGAGAAGAACTAAGTGCCCAAAATTATGAACTAAATTGGTTCCCATACAGACAACTAAAAGAAAGATTCTCAATTGATAATACATTTGTGGGATCTGAAGAAAAAGAGAACAAGTTAGATGGAATTCTATTGGGAGACCAAACTAAAAGAATTTCTAAATTATACAAAGAGTTATTAACGAGAGAATTAGAATCAGAACAGATCAAAGAACCTATGATAAAGTGGGCACAAAATACTGGACACAACATAGAACTGGCCAAATGGGAGAAAATATGGACTAAAGACATAAAATTTACATTGTGCTTGAATCTGAGAGAAAATTTTTACAAAATGATGTATCATTGGTACATAACACCACAAAAATTGAAGAAGATAACCCATAAAGGAAGTGGACAATGCTGGAAATGCAGGAAAGTGATTGGAACATACTATCATATGTGGTGGACATGTCAAGTAGCAACGAAATATTGGAAGGGGATACATGATTCAATTACAAGGATTCTGAATATAAAATATGAAATGTCTCCAGGAATATACTTGTTGAATATAATCGAACAGGAAAGTTTGAGAACAAAAAAGAAAGTGATACTTTACTTGCTCACAGCAGCAAGGTTATGTTATGCACAAGGCTGGAAAAGAAAAGAAGCACCTTCAATAGAGGAATGGAAATGTCAGATGTCAGATCTATTGGAAATGGAGAAGTTGTCAAACTCGGTGAAAGGAGCATCAAACCAACAGTTTGAAAGGAATTGGAAGCCTGTTACAGAGTGGGTAAAAGGAAGGTAATTATAGTAACAGGATAGATAATAAGAGAAATATGATTTAGCAGTTGTGAATTAAGAGGGTGAGAAACAGAAAATTTGTACGAGGGCATGAGAGAAAGTGTATTAGATAATTAACCAAAGTAAATATATAAGTAGGTAAGGTTTTTTGTTTTGTTTTGTTTTGTTTTTTGGTTTTAAGAAATTTAAGTGCACAATAATATAATCTAGACAAACATCAATAAAAAGATTATACATAAATTGTAGGTCTGGTGGAAACATTGGAAAGCAGGTTAGACTTGAAGAAAGCGCAGAAAAAAGGACAGTTGGTAGGGGGAAAAGGGAGGGAAAGGGGGATGGGAAGAGTGAAAATTGGGAGAGAAGACAATATCGAGATAAATATTAAAGCGGGGAGAGGGATTTGGGAGGGAGAAGAATAGAGGTTTTAAAATGTATATTTGAAAAGATTTAAATGTCAATAATTGCAGTAACTGTATGTAGGAATGTATGTAGAAATCTGTATATTATTGATAAAGAAATTAATTGTGTAAACAACGTACTAATAAGACACATGAGATTCATGTTTGGAACTATTTTAATAAAAATTATTTAAAAAAAAAAAGAATCCCAAGTATGGAACCATACAAGTCCTTTGGGGTATTTTTGCTATGTTGTATCGTGGAAATAAAAGGTTGCTAATATTGTGATTTAATTTTTTTAAACTTTTGTAAGTTAATGTTTTAGCTTTAACTTTTTAAATTATTGTAAGCTGCCTTGAATCTCTACTTGGGAAAAAAGCTAAGATACTAATTCAATAATAAATAAAGAAACAAATGCTGGTGGTACTGGGAATTGCCACAGAAAGTTCCAGGACAACAGAAACATCATCTGGTTATTTAAAAAAAGACAAACAGAGCTACAGCAACTAACAGAGCAGCCACCAGCAACTTTTATTCTGTGTGAAGACCTCTACAATCAAATAAACTTGCTCAAGGACTGATGTTGCAATAAATTCTGGTGGGGAAGTATTCTATTTCAGGTCAGATTTGCAATGGCTCAGTAAGGCGGGGTGAAGGAACTGCTTTTTCATCCACATACTTGGGTTCGTTGCTTTGGAAGCCTGTTCTGCAGTGAAATGTCATGGTCTGGATTACGTGGGTAGCTGAGATGAGTTGGTAGGTGGGTGGCATTGCTATGAGGACAGGACAAGGCACTGCAATTAGATGGCCCTTTGGTTCTTTCGGCTCTGAGTTACATTTTTATGAGTTTAACCAACAAAGAAAGAACCAGAACACCCTATTTCTATCCAAAGATAGGACATCATACAATAATCTACATCATAATGTATCACAAACAGAAACAAACAGGATTAACTATGCAAAAGCTGCCTTGCAAGACAGCCACATCCATGTTTGTTGTTGTTTGCCTTCAAGTCAGCTCCAATTTGTGGTGACCCTATTGTAGGATCATTTTCAGGATTCTTGGCAAGATTTATTCACAGGAGATTTGTCACAGCCTTTCTCTTAGGTTGAGAGAGTGTGACTTGCCCAGTGTCAAGTCTCCATATCTGGGCATGGATTTGAACCCTCATCCCCAGGGGGTCCTAGTCCTACTCAAATAGCTACAAAAGCAGAAGAGGAAAACCTCTCCAGGTTATATAGACAATCATATCAAGATGTTTCTGGGGGAGAGATTATTTCTCCAGATACAGTAATCAGATGAACTCTGAAGGTGAAGTAAAACTCATATAGGAATGACTTCAAGAGAAAATGTTCTTCGCTGTTCACCTCACCAAATAACCTTTCTCTACTTATGGAAGTCTCTGATTTTTTTTTTTAACAGGCTTGGATAAAATACAGCTTCTGCAGTTGTGGTAAACTGTTGTACAATTTTGATCCTTTCAATTGACTTACCCTCATTTCCACTAGCAAGATTCAATATTTGTTCCAAATGTCAAGACTTCTTCAGTGATGTACTAAATTGCTTTGTGTAAGGCTAAAGGCTAGATATGGACAGGTTGTATTTATTTTTTCAGTTTTTAACCGTGTGATTGTAGCCATTTTTTCAGAAATGAAGATAACTCTACAACAAAGCTGTGCCTGACATTCTCAAAATTAAGATGATATAAAAAGGCACAATAGCTTTCTTAGCATGGAGTATGAAAATCCCTTTACATCTTTGGGTTGCAGGAACACATATGCTTAATAACTCTTACTTTCAATAATGCTATCTAAAAGTAAGAATAGATGTCACAAGGTAAACCTGCTTCAAAGGCTAACACAGGACAGGGAACACCTGCAGAAAAGATTCGGTGGACAGGAGGAGATGCCTCCCTATTAATCTTTTCCTATCCAAGGATTTATTTCCCTACAAATGCTGTCCCCAAATATAGAAATTGTGTTGTTCTTTTTCCTGTTCTGAGCCCCCATCAAACTGGAGGATGACGCTAGAAAGCAACAAAGCATTTGTGTTATGTCCATATGGATTTAAATTAACTGGTATAAAAATGAAAGCTACTGTTATCAAAGCAAGATTTTACAATATGCAGGCTAGCCACAATGAGCAAACAGAACAAAACAAAGCAAAACTTGGGCCCTTTTCTCATGGCGTTTTTTAAGCGAAAGGGCCCCTTGAGCATCACATAAATGTAAGGAGCAGTCCACATGACGCACTCACATTTACGCGATGCTCAAGAGCCTAACGCGGACCGCCCACACATTTTTTTATTTTCGGCTTAAAGCCAAAAATGCTGTGCGGTCGCGCATCACACTTACCTGCCCTGCGGAGCCTCTGGAGCCGGGCCGGTTGCGCTTCCTGCCCCAGAGCAGCCTACAGCTCCCAGGCTGCACTGCGGAAAGAAGGGGCGGGGCGGGGCGTTCGCACGACCAGCAAGCCAGCTGCGGCAATAAAGGGGCAGGGATGTGAGCGCCTCGTGCAAGAGGCTGCTCACGTAAGCGCCGCCCCCCACCTCCGTGAACAGGCAAGGTGCGGAAAGGGCCTTGGTCTAGATTCCATTGTTCAGTTCCAACTACAAGAGACCCATTGAATCAAAGAGTTTTGTAAGTGTTAACTGTGGGACCTTTACACACTAAAGTTACAATGCTATGATTCCATCTTAACTCCCATGATTCCATCCCATGGAATCCTGGGATTTGTAGTTTAAGAAGAATTTAGATCCAGAATTCTTTAAAAATTGTCAAGAGCCAGTGTGGTGCAGTGTTTTGAGTGTTTGGACTAGGATTCCAAGTGACCAGGGTTTAAGTCCCTAATCAGCCATGGAAGCCCACTGGTGATCTTTAGGCAAGTCACATTCTCTAAGCTTCAGAGGAAGCCAGTGGAAACTCTTCTGAATAAATCTTAGGAAGAAAACCCCGTGAAGCTTGGCTTAGGGTCACCATAAATCAGAAACGACTTGAGGATGCACAGTAACATTTAGAATTCTCAGCCAGACAGCTCCTCTAGTGTCTTTCTAAACTGCACCCCAAGATTCTATATGATTCAGCCATAGCAATTAAAGTGGAATCATAGTGCTATATTTGTGTAAAGTGAAAAGGCCTCATTTTTCTATTGATTCTACTCTACTTTGACCAAACTTGAGATTTAGGCCCTTGTCGATAATAAATCATAGAAATTCAGTGCAGTCTTATGTATGCCCACTCAGAGTATGTTCCACTGGTCTTTCCTCCTGCAAGTGCCCCCTGCCATTGATTTTTTCTTTTTTCCCTAGCTCGTGCTCCCATCAGACTGGGGAAAGAGGAAGAACAGCTTTGTCAGAGCAGGGAGGTATTTTCAGGAAAGAATCAGCAAGCACAGGATACAGGGTTGCTGAAGGCTTTCCAGAAAGAATACAGACTCGTTTCTTCCATTTCATCTCTAGTTCTAAGACTGAATGTGTTCTACATTATCTGCTCTCAGTTTTTTACCTTTATGCTATGTAAAGTTAAAATGATACTTGGAAATTAACTGGGGTACTGAGAAAATAAATATTTTAGACTGGGCTTAAAGATTTATGAATCTATTGAAAGTTACTACGCTTCCATATATGCTATTTTTTTTTTCATTCAAAATAACATTTCAGGCCTATCATATAGGATCAAACTAGACAAAACACATGGAATTTTTTAGAAATGTCTTTCACCACTTGAGGGAGAACTGCTGCGAAAGTATTGCAAACTGGTGGGGCAGAATCTGAATAACAACCAGTCGTATGCATGCACACATGCCCGCATATACAAGTAGCAAAGAAAGAAATGAGCTCATTCTTCTCTGTAAAAATATAATATAGATATAGATATAGATATAGATATATAGTACTAGATAGATAGATAGATAGATAGATAGATAGATAGATAGATAGATAGATAGATATAGCTAGATATAGATATAGATGAAAATTTGTTTACTCACAGATGACTTGTGTATATTCAAACAAAATGGTCTAATGGAGGAGAAAAGAGAAGAAAATGGTGACTGGTTAGTGATGCAGGAAGAAAGAAGGTATGGTAAAGCAAACAAACAGAAAGTCTGCATACAAGAAAATGAGCAGTTACTGAGTATAAGAAGGCAAAGCTTGCTAGCTCAAAAAACAAAATACAATAATGTGGTTCATGGGGTGGCTTTTTTAAAAAACAAAATACCCCATTTCCCTATTGACTAATGTGTGTTCCAACACTTGGGCCTGTGTATTTGACATGTATGTGTTTTTCTGTATGTACTTCTTAAATGTGTGTATTCTGGTGGGGGAAATGTCTATAGACCTCTGTCATATAAAGTGAAAATTGCATCCAACACATGCACAGTCCAAACACTGTAGTGCAACTGAGACAAACTTGTCAAACCTCTGATTTAAATCAAATTCCACATGCAACCCCAGATGCACTCAACTAGCAAAGAGCAGATATCACTGAACAAATTTTGAAATGTCTCTTCCACATCCTTCCCAAAGCAATAGCAAAATGGTTTAGTTTTGGCATTGGCACTGAACTTTTAAACAGCCTGATTGACAACTATTGCCACTGTTCTTATGAGAGCTCTTCAGTTAATTAAGTTCATGGATAATTGGGGAGAAAAACAGAGGCAAGAAGAATTGTGGTGCTAATATCAAAATAGTGAAATGGATAATCTTACACAGCACATTTACACTGCAATCCTATCACAGCTTGGCTGTGAGTAAGCCCCATAAATCTAAGGGCCTTTCACACTACACTGTTATAGTGCTATTATTCCACTTTCAACATCCTATGGAATCCTGGGCTTTGCAGTTGAGGGAGAGGCATTTAGAATTCTCAGCCAGAGAACTCTTTGGCCTCAGTAAACTATAAACCTCAGAATTCCACAGGATGTTGAAAGTGGAATAATAGCACTATAACAATGTAATGCGGAAAGGCCCTAAGTGTGACTTCTGAGTTACACCTATATAGTGTACTATATATAGTATGCCTATATAACATTGCATTCATGGTGACCAAAAATATTGTAAATGAAAGTTCAGGTTAAAACTGGGACAAATAGCTTCCCCTTAAATAGTCCTAACATCCTGACATTTTGATTTCATGAAAGGCAACTGCCTTTTCTTGGCTAGAAAATACGTGTTCTATACTTGTATTCATCTTTATGCCTACATATATGGTGGCCACTGCGAATTTCCCCACCATCTCTATATTCTCTTCCATGAAGACAATTTTTTAGAATATCGTTGCAACAGCAACAATAATAACCAAGTCTTCCATTACCCTACTTGGGAAATGTTTGTTTCAGTGTTTCAGAATACAATTCTGCACACACCTACTTAATAGTAAATACCTTATGTTCATTGGGACTTACTCCCAGGTAAATGGATACAGAATTGCAGCCTAATTTCAATAATACATCAAAAGATGGAAAACAAAGCTTAAGGACCTTGGTGCGCAGGTGGTCATTTCATCTCTCCTCCCTGTTCAAGGATATGGCGCACAAAGGGCAATAGCAGAGGTCAACAACTGGCTCCGCACATGGTGCCGCCGGCAACAGTTTGGGTTTTTGGAACACGGCCTGAATTTCCATGAACGTGGGCTTCTGGCAAGGGATGGGCTGCACCTCACGAAACTTGGCAGGAATGTTTTTGCAAACAGTCTCGCACGGAGGATTAAGAGGTCTTTAAACTAAGTTCTGCTGGGGAGGGAGACAATATTATTCAGGGCAAAGACTCGGCGAGTGCAGGGGGAAAAGGCACAAATGATATTGACCAAGTAGTACAAGCGTCCAATGGTGGGAGGAGTAGAAACTATAGTACAGGACTTGCAGGAAGGGCCCGGGGATTTAAGTGTCTCTACACTAACGCACAGAGTATGGGAAACAAGCAAGATGAACTTGAACTCCTAGTACAACAAAATAAATACGATTTGACAGGCATCACTGAGACCTGGTGGGATGAGTCTCAGGATTGGAATGTAGGAATAGAGGGGTATAGCCTATTTTGTAGAAATAGACCAAACAAGAAAGGAGGAGGAGTAGCCTTGTATGTCAAAGATGTTTTCACCTGTGAAGAGATCCATGACTTAAACCCAGAAAGCCAGGTCGAGAGCATCTGGGTAAGAATTAAGGGAGCGAGAAACAATAGGGATATTCTGGTGGGGGTTTACTACAGACCTCCAACCCAGACTGAGGACCTTGATGACGCCTTCCTCAACCAAATGACCGCGCATTCAAAAAGGAGAGATACAGTAATAATAGGAGATTTCAATTACCCGGATATATGTTGGCAGTCAAACTCTGCCAGGACAGTGAGGTCCAGCAAGTTTCTTGCTTTCCTTGCAGACAATTTCATGGTCCAGAAGGTGAAAGAGGCGACAAGAGGATCAAATATTCTAGATCTGATCCTGACCAATAGGGATGATCTTGTTAATGAGGTAGAAGTGGTTGGATCTTTAGGGGGGAGTGACCATGCCCTACTGGAATTTGGCATTCAGTGGGAAGGAGAAGATAAGTGTAGCCAGACACTCATCTTAGATTTTAAAAAAGCGGACTTCTGTAAACTTAAGGAGCTGCTGGCTGAAATTCCGTGGTCAAGAATAGTGAAAGAGAAAGGAGTTCAGGAGGCATGGGAGTTCCTTAAAAGGGAGATACTGAAGGCACAGTCTAAAACTGTGCCAATAAGGAGGAAAAATGGAAGGCATCTGAAGAAACCAGAATGGTTGACTAAAGAACTCTCAGCTGAGCTAAGCATTAAGAGAAACTTGTACAGGAAATGGAAGAAGGGGGAAACCACCAAAGAAGAATTTAAGCAAGTAGCCAGGAGATGTAGGGAGAAGGTCAGAAAGGCTAAAGCACAGAACGAACTTAGGCTGGCCAGAGACATTAAAAACAATAAAAAGGGCTTTTTTAAATATGTCGGCAGCAAAAGAAAAAAGAAAGAGGCGATAGGGTCGCTGCGAAGAGAAGATGGCGAATTACTAACAGGGGGAAGAGAAAAGGCAGAATTACTTAACACCTTCTTTGCCTCAGTTTTTTCCCAGAAGGATACAAGCACTCAACCTGGCGGTTGGGGAGCAGGGGAGGAAGCAGGGGAAATGCGGCACATAATAGGTAGAGAGGTGGTACAAGAATACCTGGCCACACTGGATGAATTCAAGTCTCCAGGGCCAGATGAATTGCATCCTAGGATATTAAAAGAACTGGCAGAGGTCATTTCGGAACCGCTTGCTATAATCTTTGAGAAATCTTGGAGGACAGGAGAAGTTCCAGCAGACTGAAAGAGGGCAAATGTTGTCCCCATCTTCAAGAAGGGAAAAAAAGAGGACCCAAATAATTATCGCCCAGTCGGCCTGACATCAGTACCCGGAAAGATCCTGGAGCAGATCATTAAGCAGTCAGTTTCTAATCACTTAGAAAGCAATGTGGTAATCACGAGAAGTCAACATGGATTTCTCAAAAATAAGTCATGCCAGACTAAACTTATCTCTTTTTATGATAGCGTTACTAGCTTGACAGATGAAGGGAATGCTGCGGATGTAGCATTTCTCGATTTCAGTAAGGCCTTTGACAAAGTTCCCCATGACATTCTTGCAAAGAAGCTAGTAAAATGTGGGCTGGACAGAGCTACTGTCAGGTGGATCTGTAACTGGTTGACTGACCGTTCCCAAAGGGTGCTCATCAATGGCTACTTTTCATCCTGGATAGAAGTGACTAGCGGGGTGCCACAGGGTTCTGTCCTGGGCCCAGTGCTGTTCAATATTTTCATCAATGACTTGCATGAAGGGATAGAGGGCATGCTCATCAAATTTGCAGATGACACCAAATTGGGAGGGCTTGCTAATACGCCAGAGGACAGGATCAAAATTCAAAATGACCTGGACAGATTGGAGAGCTGGGCCAAGGCTAACAAAATGAAATTCAACAGAGAGAAGTGTAAGGTCCTACACTTAGGTAGAAAAAATGGAATGCAGAAATATAGGATGAGGGACACGTGGCTGGATGGCAGTACGTGTGAAAGGGATCTAGGAGTCTTAATAGACCACAAGCTGAACATGAGTCAGCAGTGTGATGCGGCAGCCAAGAAAGCCAATGCAATTCTCAGCTGCATCAATAGGAGTATGGTGCACTCTGCTCTGCTTTGTTTAGACCTCATCTTGAATACTGTGTCCAGTTCTGGGCACCCCAGTTCAAGAAGGACATGGTCAAGCTGGAGCAGGTCCAGAGGAGGGCGACCAAAATGGTGAAGGGCCTGGAAGCCAAGGCCTATGAGGATAGACTTAGAGAGCTGGGTATGTTCAGTCTGCAGAAGAGAAGGTTAAGAGGGGACATGATAGCCATGTTTAAATATTTGAAGGGATGCCATGTAGAGGAGGGAGAGGGCTTGTTTTCTGCTGCTCCAGAGACCAGGACAAGGAGCAATGGATTCAAGCTGCAGGAAAGGAGATTCCACCTGAACCTCAGGAAGAACTTCCTGACAGTCAGGGCTGTCCGGCAGTGGAATATGCTGCCTTGGAGTGTGGTGGAGTCTCCTTCGTTGAAGGTTTTTAAGCAGAGGCTGGATGGCCATCTGTCGGGAGTGCTTTGAGGGTATTCCTGCATGGCAGGGGGTTGGACTGGATGGCCCGTGTGGTCTCTTTCAACTCTACATTTCTATGATTCTATGATTCTATAACATTTGGGTTTGCAGCTGAAACATCCCTTGTTGTGGTGGTGTGCCTTCAGGTTGTTTCTGATTCATGGTGACCCTAAGGTGAATCTATCATGGGGTTTTCTGGGGCTGAGAGTATGTGACATGCCTAAGGTCACCCAGTGGGTTTCTTTGGCTAAGTAGGGAATTGAACTTTAGGCCATTTCCACACTAGACTGTTATAGCGCTGTTATTCCACTTTCCACATCCTATGGAACCCTGGGGTTTGCAGTTTCAGGAGGGGCCAAGTGGCCCCTCCCGAAACTGCAAACCCCAGGATTCCATAGGATGTGAAAGTGGAATAACAGCGCTATAACAGTCTAGTGCAGAAATGGCTTTAGTCTATATATATACCTACCAAAATTAAAATATAATTAAACTACCAATGGAACTGAAATCAATTTTAAAAACATATCCATTAACAATCAACAAATATGGACAATAGAATACATTATTAAAACCCCTCTCCCCATGATGAGTCAATTTTCAAAAGCCTATCAAAACAAGCCAAAAAAAGAAAAGATTCATTTATCACAGGAAGGACACCATGGAGGGGGCAGTTTGGTCTCTCTAGTGACTGCGTTCCGTGGCCTGAGAGCAGCCACCGAGAAGGTCTTATCCCATGTTCCCATCAGCTATGCCTGTGAGACTGATAGAATCTTGCCTGGAGATTTCAAAATGCCAGCAGGCTTATATGGAAGAATACAGCTCTCCAGAAAACGTGGACCCAAGAAATATGTACATTGTCATATTATGTAGAACTTCTCCATGCAAGTGAGGATACCAGGCCAATCAGGAGCTCCCATGAGGTAAATGAGCTTTTTGTGCATGCTCCTTCTCACATTGTCAAACATGATATAGCCAGTAGGTGACCACCACATGCATCACGCGGGCTAATTTGTGTGGAACTGCCCGAGTTCCTTAGTGTGCTTGTTCAATGAACAAACCCTAAGTCTCACTGTTAGCGGAACTTTCAAGAGTAGATGCTTAGAGATAGTATTTTCAAACTCCACTTGTAAATATGTACTGGAACTTAACATTTTAAAATGTGCTTTCCCACTATTTTCTATCACATTAACAACATTCAGAAGCATTCAAGAGTAAAAGCATTCTTAACACAACTTCCTCAGACCTACATTGTTCTTTGCTGCTTGCAAAGCTAGATGAGGAACCTATCAGGTTTTCAAGGTCACCATGAAATAACAGACCTTTGAAATGTACTATTTGTGACAGTCAGTGGCTTTCATCTTTTTTAAGACTGATTTCTAGTTGACCCTTTGACAGAATGACAAAAATCAATCCACTCAGAACAGCAATATTAAAAGCATTACAGACATCATTATGGGAGGCCATTAAATATTCATTGGACCTGAATTTAAATGAAGACAACTACACATTTGTTTTGCCAGCAATCCTGAATACGCTTCTGTTTCAAGCAATTTGATCAAATTTGCATTTTTTTGTCTCACATTAGCAGAATGTTGAATGCCCACGAGGGACATACTTTCTCCTCTGAGTCTCATAGAGAAATAGAGTGTGCTGCTTCTACAATAATCAGTATTCTGTGCTTGCAATACTGGGAACTCTGTACAGATGTTTCTTGCGTTCATCACCACAAAGTGCTTGAAATCCATGTTAATGTCTATTAGAATCTTTCCTGAGGGGAAAACTGGAATTGCCCTAAGCCAATTTCCTCACAAAGCAGAGCCTCATTCAACTGTATTAATGACAGCATCATATTATTTTTGAACAGAAATAATGAAATACTTAATAAGTACTACAAGTGCTCTCTGCGAGATATAGATTGTCCCACCACTCCATTTTCAAAGCTTTCATGTTTAAGATTGACACTGGAAAGTTTGTTGAAGTTATTAAATAATTGATTGTTATTTATCATTTTTATGTATTCCTTCATGCCTTCCCATTCCCTCCATTTTTTCAAAGATGTAAACCAGGACGCACATGGCCAAGCAACATTAGAGTGTGGTTAAGATGTTAAAAGTTATTAATGGAGAGTAATACAACAGCAAGCCTGCAGCAGTTTGCTTTTGCCTGAGCCTGCTTGGGAAGGGCAAGACTCCATCTCTTCCTGTCCTCTCTCCACTGCTAATACAGCACTGTACTTTGTCACTTGGAACTCAGGGATTTATCACACTCTGGGTTTGTTGCACAATTGCATTGGCTTTGTTCCATTTCTGATCTTTCCTTATCAAATGACATGGTAATCTCCTGTTGTTGGATTGCATTCCTATTGTTGTTGGGTGATGTTTTCATTCATGGGAACTACCCGATAACACTGCTTTTCCACTACTGCCTATTCACGTGATCCTTTCATTCTGCTGCTGTTCCAATATTGCAGCAGTCAGGTGGTGTCAGTGGGCATTTCCCTCTCCCCATCCCCAAGCAGGGCGAGCATACTGCATTTATGCTGTCTGGACAAAGAGGGCATCATGGTGTAGCTGAACAATGTTCTTTTACTCTGTTCCCCGATCCTTATTTTTTATTTTAATTTTAGTATAATCATGCACTCGCGTTGCCCCAGTAGTTCCCAGCATGCTGCAATTACATCACTACAGCAAAACATAAAACTAATCATGTCTCTGGAAGAGTGAAATGCCAAAAAAGTGGCACAACATGAAACATAATGCCAAAATGACAGGAGGTCTCGTGACATGCCAAAATTGCACAGTTACACAGTTTTGACAAAGAAAAAAAAGAAAAATATAAGATATGTGCTAGGTAGCACAGACAGCAGAAGGGAAATGGGATCAGCAGGGCAGTATTGAAGACCAATTGTGGGAAATGCATCACCAAACCAGAAGCATAGCGTTCTTGAAGAGATAGTGTGATAATACCAGTATATTTCTATACCAGTATGTTTTCATTTCCCTAAATAACACAATTTCTCCAAGGTAACAAGCTAGTGTGATGAAGCCCACAGTTTGCAGCAACTGAAGTAAACGAAGGACAAATGGAGGAAGTGGGAGGAAGAGAGAGAAACTGGGACATATTAAAGGTAGTTCAAAAAGTGGGACAACAGAGGGTTAATTGAGACTGTCTCTGTGAAACTGGGACAGCTGGAGGACATGGCATTGCACAGGAGAAAATATCATGATGATATACATGGGCTGTCTCATTTTATCTTTACAACAACTCTGCGAAGTGAACTAAGCTGAGACAATGGCTATTTCCACAGTAGACTGTTATAGTACTATTATTCCACTTTCAACATCCTAGGAATTCTGGGATTTGCAGTTTAGGAAGGGGCCTCAAAGGCCCCTCCCTAAATTGCAAACCCCAGGATTCCATAGGATGTTGAAAGTGGAATAATCGCACTATAACCGTCTAGTGCAGAAATGGCCAATGTAAACACTAAGCTAAGGTTTCCCAGAGAAGTTAATGGCTGAGAAGGAATTTGAATATACCTCCCTAACCACCCACACCTGGGCTGGTTCTCTCTCTCAGGGCCAGACTTTTCATGTTGGTGACACACTTTTTGGACATGCATCATTTCACGACACAGTAATTCAGTTTTACTAGCAAACCAGAGGTTAAACAGTGGGAAAGGCAGCCCTCCCACCCGATCATGGCTCACTGCCATCGCCCTCACCAAGGAAAGACCCCAGTGATGGTGGTGGAAGCAGGAAAGGCAGCCCCTCTACTTGATCCTGGCCAACTGCTGTCTCCTTCACTGAGGAAAGACCCCAGTGACGGCGGTGGCAGTGGGAAAGGCAGCCCCCCTACCTGATCTTGACTTGCTGCTGTCACCCTCACCGAGAAAAGACGCCAAAGAACGATGCTCTTGTAAAGGAAAGACCCCAGTGAGGACAGCAGCAGCAGGAAAGGCAGCCCCCCTCCACCCGATCCTGGCTCACTGCTGCTGACCTCACCGAAGAAAAACCCCAGCGAGGGCAGCAACAGTGGGAAAGGCAGCCCCTCTATCTGATCCTGGTCCACTGCGGCGGTGGTGGCAGCAGGAGAGGCTCAGGTAGGGGGTCTTTCTCAGCTCAGGGAGGTGACACACCTACACACTTCAGGCGACACATTAATGTGTCACAATACACAGTTTGGAAAGCCCTGACTTAGGTGGTAGGACAATTAGAATAGGGAATCACAGTCTCTACCTCCTGGAGGCTTCTGCCAAGGCCAACCCCATTGTCCTAGAGAGCAACTTGGCCTCTAGAGTTGGCCAGGCCTCAAATGATTGCCTCAGAGGAAGGGCGCTTCAGAGTCAAGCATTTGTGTCTGACCCTAGCACTGTAAAGAACATCATCTACCATGTTGTATAACCAGTCTCTCCACAGATCCAATCCACCCCTGTGCCACTTTCAGTCTAGAGGAAGATGAATGATGGCCATGGTGGCAACAACAAGTCCTGGGGGCAAGTTCTCAGCAAAGAGGAGAGGGCTAGCAATGTGGTGGCTTTCTCCTCCTGCCTCAGGCAGCAGGTGAGGGTAGTCCATTGCTCCTCTGTCTAATTAGACCCACAGATTCAGGCATGAACAATGCTACCTCATTGTTCCATTTCTTACAATGAACTAGAAGTTTGACTAAATTCCAAACTCCTTGGAAGTTTTAAACATTAGTGCTTTATAGACGGGCCTTTACCATTCGAAATGCCCCCAGCAGCCCACTGAAGATAGATGACAGAGCATTTCCCTCATTTTCTAAATGCAGTAGGGATATTCGGAGCTTTGTTGCTTGGCATATTGGCCATGCATTTCAAATCTTCCACTAGGAAAGGTGGATGAGCAGAAATGATGGATGGTGGATGTCTGACGGATATTTCCCATCCAAAAAAAATGGTGTCCAATATAATTAGTTTCCTTCCACTAGCCATTATTTCCTCTCCAGTGCTCACTGACTTCGATTTCTTGACCTACCACTATTTTCCCCAATATACAGTGGGTCCTATTTATCAAAAAATGACATTTTCATATAAAAAGTAGCTCAAGGATGTAAGCACAGAGTCTAAAGTGAACGGCATTCTGTCCTACTCTGTTCAGGCATGCCTAAGCCTTTCTGGTATAGGGGGCCTCAACTGCAGATCACTTAAAACTTTGACATCTCTCCTTTTTGTGTTTCTGTTGTTAAACATTTTTCTATTTCTCACATTCTCACACGTTGGGCTCAGAAGAACTACCAAATAGCTCTCAGACCAGAACCAGTCCCTGGGCCACCACTTTGAATAGCACACAGAGGATATGGATTAGTTAAATAAACAACAAAATTTAAGTCTTAAAATTCTGTAACCATAAGCATAACTGTACACTGAATTTCTCTTTAACAAATTATTCTTGGGTTATACCATGTATCTCACAAATAGTGTCACAATATGTGTATATGTGCTACAATAGTAGTGTTGGAGTAGTTGAGTGGTGAGACACATGGTGTCTGTGATGGCAGCAGTTGTTCAAAAGTGGAGCTAACTTTAGTGCCATAGTGGTGAGATAAGTGGAGGTTTCCACTAGACTGTTATAGTGCTGTTATTCCACTTTCAACATCCTATGGAATCCTGAGGTCTGCAGTTTAGGGAGGAGCCTCAAAGGCTCTGCAAACCTTAGGATTCTATAGGATGTTGAAAGTGGAATAATAGCACTGTAACAATCTATTGCAGAAATGGCCCCAGAGATCTGTAGTCTACTTCATCTCTTGTCAAAGATGGCTTTTGCTGCTGTCCCTCCCAGCATCAAAGATCCATTGTGCCTCACCTGCCTTACCTTCACTTCCTCCTACACTGATGTAGTTATGCTGAGCAATCAGAATTTAGCCAAACTGTGCATTTTTCCAGTTCCTCCAAATTCTTCCTTTTTTTTCCCTTTTTTTTTTTTTTGGTCTCATCCAGCCAGATAGAAATTTCTGAGGAACTCAGAAGCCTATATACTTTCGGTTCATTTTGGCTTAGTTCAGTAATGGTATTACTAAACTCAGGTTTTGTTTTTATTCATAGACCAACACAGCTACTTTAGCTTCATTTGAGTGTGTGTGTGTGTCTGTGTTTGTACACCTGTGTATTTAATCCAGTTAAATTACTCAGTAGGATTAGATTTGCATTGTAGTGTTTAGTGGGTTTCTCTGTGTGTTCTTGCTTCAGAGACAAAGATGGTCTTGTCCAACTTCCTGGCTTGTAAGTCTTCTAAGATTTCCAGGAGAATAGGTATTATAGCTAAGCAAGAAACTGAAACTGATCTTTACTTAGATCTTCAAGACACTATGCCACCAAAAGTTTATGAGAAAACAGGAGCTGTTTTTTCTTATGTCCCAGGCTTGCACTGGGAAATACTGTATGTGTGTGAAACAATAAAGGAGTGCAGGAGAAGGAGGAAAGGTAAAGGCGAGCATAACAAGACAAGAATGTGGAAATCGGCCAGATTTCTCCATTCCAGAATCACCAACTGTTCATGGCTTCCACAGGCCTCTTTGCAAAACCATTTTCATAGTGGAACTGGCACTTTGGCAAACAACAGTGTGCATCACAGAAGACAAAATAGTCCCACAGTTAAAAACAAAATAAACAGCCTACATCAAGGAGGCAGAATGTAACTTTACATTCACAGAGTTAAGTGAATGACTATGTACTAGTGAACAGCAACACTCCACAACTGAGGGCCTTTCCGCACTACATTGTTACAGTGCTATTATTCCACTTTCAACATCCTGTGGAATTCTGGGGTTTGTAGCTCATTGAGGCACAAGAGCTCTCTGGCTGAGAATTCTAAATGCCTGTGCCTAAACTGCAAGCCCCTAGATTCCATAGGATGTTGAAAGTGGAATAATAGCACTATAACAGGGTAGTGCAGAAAGGCCCTGAATGTACAGACGAATGTTAAATGCACAATTGTAATGCTCGATACACACCTGTGCATGCAATGCCCAATGCCATCATATGCACAGTGGTATGGCATGTTCAGCCATGTTTCCACAAACTTCAACTGAATACAGATACTACTTCATAGCCAAAAAAATCAGCTGCTAACAGTTACTACAAGATGCCAACCAAATAACAATTTCCCTTTGGATTCCAAAACCCTTGGATTCCAAAAACATTTGGCGTTTTCAAATAAGAGTAAATATTGAACTTTTCCAGTAGAAATGTTTGAAAAAAATAGATCCAAGTTTCTCTAGCAGCAAAACCTTACAAGAAGAAATTTTTAAAATTTTTAAAATTTACCCTGTTTGTTGAGCAACTTTTTTTGTTGTCAGCTTTCGAGGACAGCTTGATTTGCTGTTTTTTGTTAAAAAAAACCTATTTTTGTTAATATGACTATTTCAAAAGCTTGTAAAAATATAAAAAAGGCCAAGACATATTTTAGGTCATGTAGGCCGAGAAGAAACCACTTTCTGGGATTGAAAAACACATAAAAAGAGGTAGCAATACTTGAAAACAAACAACATACTAATGTAAAATAAAAATTATACTAGAAAAAGAATATGGCAAGGACTTACACTACAAAACTTTTACAGCACATGGAATAAAAAAGCTAGACAGTTATGAAACACAAAAGGAACTCTCACAAAGACAAAAGTAGAAGCAAGGGCATCGTAGGAAAATGAGAGTGAAGGAGAAGAGTTCTCATATGTTTTGCTTTACTATAATGAA
The DNA here is from genome assembly GCA_030412105.1 of Cyclura pinguis. Taxonomy (NCBI): domain Eukaryota; kingdom Metazoa; phylum Chordata; class Lepidosauria; order Squamata; family Iguanidae; genus Cyclura; species Cyclura pinguis. Next base: position 63,226,095 of record CM059599.1, read on the forward strand.
AAGATTATCCAGTAAGTGCTAAAGGTATGAGAACCAGCATAGTGGAGTGATTTGAGTGTTGGAACAGGATTCTGGGAGACCCTATCCCACTTTTGAACAACTGCAAAATCCCTCTTCAGACCTGGAACCCCACGTGGGTAACCTTGGGCAAACCACACCCTCTCAGACTCAGTGGAAGGCAATGGTAAACCTCCTTTTCAAAAATCTTCTGCAAAAGAAACCTTAGGAGGGGGTTGCCATAAGTCAGAGGCCATTTCTGCACTACACTCTTATAGCGCAATTATTCCATTTTCAACATCCTATGGAATCCTGAGGTTTGCAGTTTAGGGAGGGGCCACTTGGCCCCTCCCCAAACTGCAAACCCCTGGATTCCATAAGATGCTGAAAGTGGAATAATCATGCTATAAGAGTGTAGTGCAGAAATGGCCAGAGTCAACTTGAAGGCAGATGAGGAGGTGGAGGAGGAGGAAATGGTATCCAGGGAAGTCTATTGGTTAAGCAGTGTTATTGCTGCAGCCCTAAAACAAAAAAGGAATTTTGATTTATTAATCATATGCATTTCAGTCAATACATCTCTTGATTAAATTTGCACGCCTGTTCCTATTGCTTAAAATAACATTTCTGAAAAATAATACATACATACCCTGTTCTTAGAAAACAAATAGGTTGCAAGAAGTATATCTAAAGAGAGTCATTCCCTTTGCAGTCAGATGAAAGAGGGCTTCTTTTAGAATGGGACGTGATATCTTTAAGATTCATAAATACTTGCATTAATACATATTATTAATTCATTAATGTAACTGATTAGTAACATAGCTGTCCAAAGGGGTTAGGAGGAAGTGGGAGTGTCCTTCCACCAGCAGAGAAAACTCCACTAGAAGGGAGTGCAGGTCCATCACTGGATCTCCCAGTATAGCCACAGAAAGCTTTTCAAGCATTTACCTTCTGCCAGTGATGCAAGGTGCCAAAACAGTGCATCTCTGTGGACAAGATCCTCTGGATAAAAGCCCTTTCACTGTCCTGAAAGGACACAGAATTGGACCCATCTAACATGTCAGCCAGGCAGTAGAACAATTAATCCTCTCTGCCCACCTCCAACAAACACACTGGTTTCAGAAACACAGGTTAAAAACAGAAATGCACTAGGCTTCCTGCAGGGGGAGCGATAGGAAAAGCCATCCCACCACATAAATCTTCTGCCTTGGCTCACGTTGGTGAGAATGTCTTTGGAATTAGTGGACCATACACTGTTTAATTCCCAGCTACTAAGGATGTGCCCTATAACTGATTACATGTTGCAGTCTCTGCATTGTTCCTTCAGAACACTCACTTGACTGGTTACAGGTCTTCTAAGAAAAAGAATCTAAGTTTGAAGTCATATTTGACTTTCTGGGATTGTTTGATGGAACAAAATATTCCCTCCTATTCTGTGCCATACTTAAATGGTTTTTCATTAGGCTGCAATTCCCCCGCTGTACCTCTATACACCACAGTTCTAATGGCGCCACCATAGATGACAGAGAAACCATTTCTGCCTCCCAGTGTATATGCATGCACTGGATCCCCAGTCAAGCTACTATGAATAGTGATGGAGTTCCAAGGAAAGAAGTGGTTATTTGAGTTAGCCATCAGGATTCCTATGTACAATTGCTTATCTTTCAACGGAAATCTGACAATTCAGTTACGGATTGAATCCCACTGGTAGTTCTTTTAAGGATTGGACTATATCTGTGATTCATCTGCATGGTTTTACCATTTTCTTTTTCCACCTTCAGTTGCTTGTCTTCAGATCTGAAACACGCACAAGACAGATAAATATGCCTCTGTATATCACTCAGCCATGGAAACCCACTGGGTTACCTTGGGCCACCACATACTCTCAGCCCCAGAAAACCCCATGATAGGGTCACCATAAAGCAGAAATGACTTGATGACACACAACAACAATATCAGTCACTGGAGAACACATGCGAGTGGGTGCTTTTGTTGCACTTGTGTCTGGCTTCTGGGCTTCCCATAGACAAGTTGTTGGCCACTCTGGGAACCAAATGCAGAACTACATAGGCTTTTGGTCTGATGCAGAATTCTTCTGTTCTTAAATTTTTCTCTCTATCTGTAGCACCACCGAACAGTCTAATTTTCTATAAACTGGATGTAGTAACATAATTCAGCAGACTAGCATTACATAGATGTTCTAGAGGATCATATATAAACAGCTATCAACCTTGTCAGAAGGAGACTCAGGAAGGAAAAATATGTTTAACTATCATGCACCAGGCAAGGGTCATTTAGTCTCTCACACTCATGTTTTATTGCAAAATTCACAAAGATCTAGAGCTACAATGTTGCTTTATACAGTTCTGCATTACAAACAGTTGCACAAATTTCGGCCATTTGGCATATATAGACATAACTATAAAATAAAGAGAAGAAATAATGACAAAAAAAGTCCACAGAGATCTACTGCTTTTTGCCATCAGGGTACTTTAATACTAAATATCATAATCGAATATAACACTGAGATAACATATTGGAACTAAAATGATCCATATCATATTTCAGTGCACTAAAGTACTGTCATTGAAAACATCTAGTTGTCAGCTGGTTCATTTCCATCTGAGGGAAATTAAACTTATTTCTAGGGTGGGTATTAGAATTCTCAGTGGGAATGTTAAACCTTAACCACAACCTTATCCCTAACCATGATTCTAATCATAATCCTAACCCTCAGGTTAACTCACAATACACTGTAATTCCCATTTGAGGTCAGAAAATATCCCACAAATTACATGAAGAAAGCTCTCTTAACCCTGGTACATAAAGGCTAAATATGCATTAGATGGGTCTTAACATTCAGAGTGACAGTACATCTTATCTTTTTGTCATGTACCATTATATCTTAATTTATACTTGTGAATCTGTGAGGAACCAGGCTCTCTCATTGCAAAAGACTGATTTATGACAGCAGTTACTGAATATCATCCCAAAATACAACAACATGTAATAATTAAGTTCCTAATCCAGAGAAATGTAGTCCTGGTTGAGCCCCACTGAAATCAATGGGATTTAAGTGTGACTAACTCTGTCTGGATTAGGACTTAATTCTTTGTCATTCATTATATTGATTTTGCTTCAGAACCAATTTGTTTAGAAGCATGCTTGCACTCATATGTGCTGTTTTAGTAGTTTCTTCTTTCTTTCTGCTCTGATTCAGTTGCTGAGTCATTTGATATGTGATTACTGGTAAATTTTTATTTCAACTGTCAGATTTTTCTTTTTACAGTCCTTACTGCTGTGGCCTTATCTTTTTTGTAATTGATCTCAAGCATACAGAAAAGTAGGGGGGGGTATATTTAAATACACATTACTTTTATCAAAAATAAATTAATCCAAAAGAAGCCAGAAAAATGCCATCTTAAAACACACACACACACACACACACACACACACACACACACAATAGAGTCAGTATCCATTCATTTCTTCAGCTCAGGGATTAAATCAAATAACTAAAAATCTGTAAGTGTGCATTAATAGGATTGCTTTAAAAAGTGAAAACAGATGAAGGCTGGCATGTCTGTGTTAGGGATTCAGGAACAATGCAGCCATTGCCCTAAACAAGCCTTGTTCTGTCTGTGCCGCCTAGCATATTCCAATCACAAAGTTCTGTGTGAATCTCAAAGAGAAGAAGCACCAGTGGGATCTTCTACAGTCCTTCATATTTTGTATTGATTTAATACTTTTCAAAATACTAGGGCAGGGTCTTGAGAGGTACTAAGCAACCTGCAGTTTTCATAGAAATGGAAAGATGCTGGCAGCAAAGCAGACATCTAAGGAAAAGGACAGAAGATGCCGTTTGCCCTTGCCCACTTCTCCCTGTGTATAAATGGAGCAGGTGTGTTCCAATACATTTCCTCAGAACATTTCAAATCAAAAGGTGGATCGATCTTTGTGTTAGCAGCTGGCCTGCCTTTGGTGCATTTGTTTTACAGCAGAAAGAATGCATTATTGACTCACATCATGCAGGGCTCACAGCTGGACAGGAATTATATGGCAGCAACACAGAACATTCACAAAACAGAGAGTTCTCAGATGCTGGCAAAAAAGACGTGGGTGGCAATTATTAATAGCTCAGCATGTCTTATCTTTGAATCATCCTGCCAGGGCATTGTTGCGTTGTGGTCATCAGCCTGATATGATCAGTAAGTCTGTGAGAAGGAGTGGAGAGAGGCTCACCAGGATGCCAAAGTGCTGGATGTTTGTGTTACCACAGGCTGATATAATCAGGAGCATTAGAAGAAAATTCAAGACAATTTTTCTCCAACAAAACTGAGAGAAAGAGAGACAAGGTCTGTATGCTTCATTCTTGCCTCTTCTGTCTGTCAATTAGACACTAGGGCTATCTGCTAGGTGAGCTTTATACATACACAATACAGAGAAAAGCCCAGCTGCAGATGCTGGCCTCCTGGTTAATTCTTCAGATTGAGTGTCATCATTCACTTTGTTCTCCTTGCCTTCTGCTGTCTTTTATTTCCAAAGTCTGACCTTCCTGAAAGAAGAGGAGGAAACCTTCACCTTTTAATTAGCTAGCTAATCAATACATGAGTGATGCCATAAAATAATTAACAAGACTACAATTTCCCTTCCAAATGTAATAGATACAGGGAACACCTCTGCTGCAGCAAACAGGAGGAGCTATGCAGCTGTTCCCTTACAATTTTTTTTTTCAAAGAGCTGCACGAAGGCACAGTGGAGAGGGACCACAGCTGTGTTTAAAGATACAGGTTAACAGTTTATGACACTGGGCATTTGATTGACCACTATGAGAACAGGATGATGGTGGTGGACAAATGGAGGCATTCTCAACCAGGCTGAAGCTTCTCCTAGCCAATCAGCCTGTCTTGTTAATCACTGCCAGCTGATGACTCTGACATTAGTGGGCAATGATCTGTTCTGGATTTTAGTCTGAACCTTAAAAGAGGAATCTCAGGCCATTTCCGCACTACACTATTATTCCACTTTCAACATCCTGTGGAATTGTGGGGTTTGTAGTTTACTGAGGCCCAAGAGCTCTCTGCTGAGAATTCTTTTTGTTTTTAATAATTTTTATTAAAATATAATTCCAAACATAAATTTCATGTGTCTCATTAATACATTGTTTACACAATTAATTTCTTTATCAATAATATACAGATTCCTAGGTACATTCCTACATATAGTTACTGCAATTATTGACATTTAAATCTTTTCGAACATATATTTTAAAACATCTATCCCTGTAGCACACACGACCCTCCCTGGATTGGGTGGCTGTGCAAGGTTCGAAGTACGAGATGCTGGGAGGCAAAAACCAGGCCAGTTCTGGTCTTTGAGGATGCTGTTACTGCCCCGGCTAGTCCAAGCTTTACGGATATAAAAGATATCATTTGATATCACTAATTCGGCTTCACATATCCCTTCCACGTGCTTGCGAGGCCCCTGGACAAGCACGTATACAGGCTCGGCCGATAATCGCTGTAATATTCCTAGACAATACAGGCAGGCCAGAAAACAGCCGACTCGCCGCTTTAGGAGACCTCAAGGCAAGTACCTCCATTAGGTATGCGAGCAACTCTCAAAAGATCCTCTGCCCAGCGCTGGCAGCTTGATGATAGGACTATACAACGCTCAAGTACTCTGCGTTTGCATACCGGCTACTCTATTGATAAATTCGGCTCTAATTCAATCATTCAAATTCTGACCTTTCAGAGGCTTTGTCTCCAGCTCCAAATCTATTGTTTTCCCAAAGTCCGACCTAGCCTGCAGTCACAATTCTCCTTATAAAAACCCCTGACTTTGAGCGCTTCCTCGGATCGCTCCCGAGTTTCAGATCACCTTGCTGCCGCTTTGCTTGGCGAGCTTCCCCTCAGCTCCAGGTGCTGAGATACATCTAACCCCAGCTTCGCTCTCCATTTTCTCCCAGACTTCAGGACAGGTTTCATATCACCCCAACCAACTATCCCTCTAAAAATCCCGCTATCTTACTCACATCTTTATTTTCCTTAGGTATCTGTGTGTTTGTGTTGCATACATTGTGTGCCTGTATTTAATAAAGACTATTCCTTATTTTCCAACCGGTTTGCTTCTTGACTCGGCCTGATCCCGTAGACACTGGGTTGCAAGATCCTGCCAAGTTACCCTGCCTCTCGTTTTGCCAACTTGTGCTCTGAACTAATTTCCCCAACTTATAGCAATTTGGTGTCCCTCCTGGGGTCCCAGGAGGGACACCAAATTGCTATAAGTTGACTCCGTTGGAAAGGCAAAGCGGGCAACGGAGCAGGGTTCTCTTTGTTTCAACAGATTATATAGGCTTTTCATGCGCGAGTGGCAAAACAGGCTGTCAGTCCATCAATCCACTGTGCCAGGACGGGGGGGGGCGCTGTCCCTCCTCGGACGCCAATTACTGAGGCACCCATGGGCCAGATGCATGATAGGCTCGTGGCCAAATCTCATTACCTGCCCGAGACAGCGGCGGACAGTCCCTAATCAGGCTTCCCTCTCCCCTCCCCATACGGGACGGCATGGGGAGTGAAGTACCCCTCGTTAACATTCCTTGACTATTCTCACAGGTCTGCAGCATACAGGGCAGCCTGACCTAGCAATGCAAGCATGAGCGAACCCCCCAAATATACTCGTTAGTGTGAAAGCAAGCTGAACTAAAATGTGTGAGTGTACAACACAAGGCCTGCCCAGAGGGCTTCGGGCCCAACAATCCCTTTCCCTCCCATATCCCTCTCCCCCTTTAAGGTTTGTCTCAATATTACTTCTCTCCCAATTTCCTCTCTTCCCACCCTCCTTCCCCTCCCCTCACCCTACCTACTATCCTTTTTTCTGCGCTTTCTTGAAGTCTAACCTGCTTTCCAACTGGCTGAGTATTCTAAATTCCCCTCCCTAAACTGCAAACCCCAGGATTCTATAGGATGTTGAAAGTGGAATAACAGCACTATAACAGTGTAGGGCAGAAATAGCCGAAGAGGCTAAGCCCTATTCTCCTCAATAGCTTCAGAACCTTGCACAGCTCTTTTAAAGGTTCAGACTAAAAACCAGAGCAGATTCACATCCCCACCAACAAGGAAGCCACCAACTGCCACTGTTCTTACTTAATGCAAGAGTTTGAAGTAGCATTGGCTTCTTCCTTGTTAGTCTCTCAAGCCTGTCTTTGTGGAATTTAGCAGACAATGCCTTCCTACAAAGACTCACAGGCACACATCATTTATTCCCGAAGGAAGAGGAAAGTCTTCACTGGCAGAAGTCTCTCTGTCTATAGAGGGGTAACAGGATAGAAAGACCAAAAGGGAATAAAATGGAAAAGTTGAAAGTCCCAATCAACAGATTATGACACCAAGAACTCAGAAGGGCAGCAAGGGCTTCCCTTGGCCAACAATGTAATATCCTAGTGACTGGTCTGGATGGCTAATTGGGCTGCTACTACCTTAGACTTTCCATTGACACTCAGGCCTTTTCCACACTACACTGTTATAGCGCTATTATCCCACTTTCAACATCCTATGGAATCCTGGGGTTTGCAGTTTAAGGAGGGGCATTTAAGATTCTCAGCCAGATAGTTCTTTGGCCTCAGGAAACTGCAAACCCTAGAATTTCACAGGATGTTGAAAGTGGAGAGAAGTGGCCTCAGAAGAGTCGACTTGCTGCAGTTCTATTGTGTTAAGGAGGGGAGAAAAAATGTTTAGTTTGGTGGAGAGTTCAGTTCAGGGATGCAGTCTGAAGGAAAGCTGCCATAAACAGCAATTCCTTGATTTTACCGGTAGGATGACATAGAAAACACTTGAATATTTCCAGAGCAAAACTGATTTCTAATAAGAGAAGCCATGTTATTGTTTATGGTAAACATGCAACGAAGTTGAAATATTGTTTAATTTCTAAAAATAGAGGTACATGGAACGTTAGAGAAAGCTTTGCCACATGTCCTTTAAGCCCTCACCTTTAGCTCAAGGGAGAGGGGAGAGAAGGAACAAGGATGCTCTTGCTCAGTAAAAATTCATCTACTGGGCTTCTAGGAAGAGATCTTTGACACCATTCCTCACAACTGAACAGCAGAAAAAAATCTTCTGATATGTAGCTTCAGTTTTCCTCCCATGGTAACTGGCTTCTAGAAGGTACTATTTACATCTCTGACTTGGGCTCTGGCAGAGAGCCTCCCTCTCAGGCGGCTTTTACTTTAGGAATTCTTCCTTCTCCAAGGAGAGCTGAAAGACCTGTCAGTATCAATGCCCATTTTATCTCCACTCAGAAGAATTGATCAACCTACGCTCCAGAAGACTGATAAAAGCAGGACACCAGTTGGTCCAGTGATAGCAGCTCAATCTAGCAGCAGCATTTTGTGTGGGGGCTGGGGAACTCATCTGTGTCATCTGAAACAGAGTTTGGGAAAGTTATTTCTTTCGAAGCTGTCTGAGGAATCCTGGGAGATATGGATCAAAAAGTAACACCTCTAAGCTGCTCTGAACACATGCCTCTGGCACTCATGATGGTCTCTCATTCCTGGGGAGCCCAGGAGTGTAGCCAGGAGAGGGGCAAATGAGGACATTCTCCCTGACACACAAATAAGAATACAGCCTCTAGTGAAATTTCCTTCAGTTTGCAAATTTCTAGCATTACAGAAAATGAGCCATTGACAATCATTGATGCCTAAAACTCATAATTTCAGTGTGTACATTCCCTTGGTAACTCTTTATGTTTATGCTGTGTACCTTCATGTCATTTCAGACTTATGGCAACCCTTAGATAAAGCTATGACTTGGCTTTCTTGGCAAGATTTGTTCAGAGGCAGAGTTGCTCTTGCCTCCCTCTGTGGCTGAGAGAGTGACTTGTCCAAGGTCACCTAGTGAACTTCCACAGCTGATCGGGAATTCAAAACCTGGCCTCCCAGAGTCCTAAGGCATCACTCAACCCACGACACCATGCTGGGACAGGATGTGGGGTTAGTAACTGTGCCTGCCTCTTTTTCTTTGAATGCCTAAATTTTATTTCTAAATGCTTAACCAAGTTTTCAGTTACTTCAATGCTAGAAAAGTGGAACTGAAGAAAAATTTCCTTGCAAAGGCAGAATCCTTATTTGGGGCAATGCCTTCATTTTGTTCCTCCACTATCTATGCCTCTCAGATCACTACAAGTTGAAGCTGACTTGAGAGCAAATAATATGAATAATAACAACTGAACATTTTATCCTCAACTTTTACCATACAATAGGAACTCCTAAAAAACCCAGCCGGCATCTGGCAGGACAAAAATGTCACATCCGTGTGTAAGGAACTGCACTGCAAAGTGACTGGAAAAGAGGAAAATAGAGACAAAACCAGGATTTGTGCTCTGCCTATCAGTAAGCTTTGGCTTCTACTGGCCACTCTGCCCTATCAGTCCTCACATGGATACTGGACTAGACAAACATTTTGTCCAGTCCCATAGAGTTCCTTTTATCTCATACCTTTTGTTGGGAGTGGCAACCTTTGCATGCTTAATTAACTGGCTAGTTTGTTTGCATGTTTATTGTAAGCATAGAGAGATAGCGTAGAGAAAACTTCCTGTTTGTTTTGGTCAACACCCCTTCCTCCAGCATGTACACATTCTTTGGTCTTAAAAAGGTTCTCTTGCCATTTACTCCTTCCTTTTGTCTTCGCCTTTTGTCCTGAAAGCATGCCCTGAGATCTCCTAACAGGGATTATTTTCAGCAAGCATGTGAGTGCTTAATTTTCTTCCTACCTTCTTCAAGAATTGAACCTGTGTAGACTATGCACAAGATTTTGTGAGTAAATTCTTTTATATTTTTAACCAAATTGTTTTTTTTTGTGTTTATTTTGAGCTAGGTTAAGTGTGTTTGGGGTGGAGCGATAGAAGTGGGACTGGTAATCTGTTCAACTTCTGTTTTTGTGCAATTACTAAGATACTCTGCTGATTGAGAGTCTCATTACCAAAAATCTCTCAATTCCCAACACCTTCTACAATTTCACAGATGAAAATTGTGACACATATGCCCTAGCAATATTAGAGTGCAGTCAAGATGGCAAAAGGTGTTAATGAGGAAAAGCACATAAGCTGGGAGAGGCTGCAGCAGTTTGCATTTGCCTAGGCCTACTGGGAAGGGCCAAATTCAGTCTTCTTCTATGCTCCCCCACCACTGAGTTTGTGGAGTGCAACTTACTTTTGTACCTTAAATCCAGTTTGCAACAATTATAGTAAGCTGAAGAGGAAGGTGGAAAGTGGAAGAAGCTGTTAGATTACTGAAGTAGAAGTAGCTGAAAAAGTGGCACTACAAAGGGACTGTCCTTGATAAATTGGAACAGTTGGAGGGTATATTAGAGTCCCAGTCTCCATCTAAGAGAGATGTAGTGAGCAAAGCCTTTGTCTTTGATCCAGGAAAGCTGTTGCTAACCACAACAAAGAGGTAAATGGAATATTAGTTTGGGTCTTACCTTCAGTTTCTTACCAGTTTCAATACAGTCTTTCTTGTTTCTTCTTGCTCCAGCATTTGGATTCTGTAGTAGTGGAGGCACGCCATGGAAGAAACAAGTCAGGAGTTAGCAACTAGAAAGCAAGATTGTGTTGCTCATCCATCCCTGGCCTGGTTCACACACAACAACAAAAACAACAACAGGAGTAGTAGTAATTATGGCATGATCAACGTACACAGCATTTCACAAAATAAAGCAACAAGAGAGTCAGAGAGCCCTGCCAAAGGTATGTAATCTATTTTTTGTTTTTAAGGAACATGGGAAGGAAAAAATAATACAGATATAACAGGTGCAATACAATTGTAAAATATGCTATCAAGATGCAAACAAAAAACCCAGTACAATACAAAACAAGCTAACAAATATACATAATCAAAATATGTAAGATCATATAATTAAATTAAACCAAAATTCCAACGGCTTTGGGAAACAAGAATGCTTTTAACTGAAATTTAAAAACAATGATCGATGAAGCATCACTCAAATATTCAGGGACACAAACCCAGGAATATCAATCATCAAGAAAAAAAAAGATGAAGTCATGGCAAGGAAGAGGAAACCCTTAAGTGGGTGAGAAACTTAGAATCCATGGAATTAAGATCCTGACAAAGCTGACAAACAGAAATGTGGGTTGAAAGATAGTGGGGAGCTAGGTCATATAGGGCTTTAAAAGGTAATACAAGAAACTCATACTGGATCCTAAAAGAAACAGGCAACCAATGAAGAGTGACAAAAGTGGAGCGACATGATTGAAACAATGAGTCAAAAAGATAATCTTAGCAGCAGAATGTTTGATAGAAAACAGGGGACTGAGACGAGATAGTGGAAGACCAGTCAAAGGAAGATTACAACAATCAACACAGGAAATGACCAAGACTTGAACTTAAGTCATCACAGAGGAAGCAGATAGAAAAGCTTTTTATTTATTAAGAGAATCTATGAAGGAGCTGATGAAGGTAGCCCCTTGCCTTCTGCCGTTCATCTCTCTCCAGTCGGCTGCATTTTTAGAATGGATGCAGATGAAAAGACTTTCCTTTTCCTTCATCTAGCATAGAGATTTAGCACCCCAGCAGAAAAGGAGTGAAAGATCCTTCCATCTTTAAGCAGCTTTTTCAGCTTTGTTAGTGTTCTTTGCCTTCAAGCTGTTTCTGACTTACGACCCTGCCATGGTGTTTTTTGGGGCTGAGAATGTGTGACATGCTCATGGTCACCTGGTGAGTTCCCATGGCCAAGCAGAGAATTGAACCCTAGTCTCTAGGGTCGTAGTCCAACACTCAAACCACTATACCATGCCGGCTCTCCTGATCTTACCTGCACACAATTCCTGGTCACTTCAGGCTACCAGGAAGCTTATTCACTATGTACAACACCTCACTGTGAGCATGTACTCAGGCTCAAGTAGATACTCTGGTTCAGCCATCATCTGATTTGCACAGAAATTAGAACTTAAGAGCAAGAAATTACACAAAAACCTTGGCCTAAATCCAATTTCTGTCCCTTACAGTAGACACACTGATCAATTGCTGGATGCTAAGTCAACACTTCATGAAAATCCCATTGATCTGATAAAGCACATCTTTCAAAAACTCTTAAATAGTGAAGACATGGCAGTAAGTGGAGCAAATAGATACCTATAAGGCTACAAGAGAGCAGCTAAAAGGACTTCAAACTGCTGCTGAAGTCTCCTTAGATTCACAGAGGCTTTGGCTAGTAGGGGCCTCAGGCAGTTTTCATAACCTGAAGAAGTACCTTTTTCCCACTAGTACGTGGAAACGAGTCAAATAAATGTATTACCTTTTGGAATAGCTGAACACTGTATTTTGACCTCTCTACAAGAGTAAAATACCTGCACTTGATCATAAATTTCCCAGATGTCAGAAATCAATATATTCCTACAATTAGTAAAATCAGGTTTTTATTAAGGCTTTGTTTACAACTTATAAAAAGTTAATATGCTACTAAAATATGACAGACACGAGGAGTCTGGAGCAGGTCCAGAGGAGGGCAACCAAAATGGTGAGAGGCCTGGACAACATGCCCTATGAAGATAGACTTAGAGAGCTGGGTATGTTTAGTCTGCAGAAGAGAAGGTTAAGAGGGGACATGATAGCCATGTTTAAATATCTGAAGGGATGCCATGTAGAGGAAGGAGAGGGCTTGTTTTCTGCTGCTCCAGAGACCAGGACAAGGAGCAATGGATTCAAGCTGCAGGAAAGGAGATTCCACCTGAACCTCAGGAAGAACTTCCTGACAGTCAGGGCTGTCCGGCAGTGGAATATGCTGCCTCGGAGTGTGGTGGAGTCTCCTTCTAGCAGAGGCTGGATGGCCATCTGTCGGGAGTGCTTTGAGGGTGTTCCTGCATGGCAGGTGGTTGGACTGGATGGCCCGTGTGGTCTCTTCCAACTCTACATTTCTATGATTCTATGATTCTATGAGTAAGTGCTGTAGCTAATTATGAGAACATCTGGAAATAAAAGCATCAGTAGATGCTAGCAACATGTATGTGCTATATTCCTGTGCCTTACGGAGTGTCAGAGGAATTGATTAAGCACCAAAACTAGCCATTAGTCAACAGTCAACACTGCATAAATAAAAATGTAATATAAAGCTGGGTTATTAATTTACATAAACAAATAAACTGGTGGTACTAAAAGCCACCCAAAGCCTCTTTTCCTATGATATTTTTTGTTGATTTGGTTACATTTTTTATTACTTTGGGAGGCCGTATGAAGCCTGCATACCTGTACTAAGTGAGATCTTCAGCTCTTTTTTGGGCTGTCTCCTTATTAACAGATTTTATAGCTAATTAATGGATTGTTTTTCACGAAATAAATGATTAATTAATCTGTTAAGTAAAATAAACTGATATTTTGCACTGAACACAAATTCTGGGAAGAAGGGGAGATTCTTCGAGTAGGCATATATAGGTTGCATTGTCAGGTGCTTATGGTTTTCATTGTTTAAAGAAAACCATGCTGTATCTGGCCATCAGTCATAAAGAAGAAGCAGATTCATGGTCAAGAGAGCTGCAGCCACTGAAAGTCACATCTCACTAAGCAGGGCTGGGCATAGGGGCAAGGAATCCATTCTCAGCTTTACCACCACTCCTCCCATAACTGCTACAGGTTGTATGAGAACTTTCCAACTGCTGGACCCTATTCTCCACAGAGGTTTACTATTTGCAGAGCCCCCCTGCAACTTGGAGCAGCTGCAGCAGAGGAGTAAAGCCAATAGTGGACTCACTGCCTCCAAAACAATGGATCCAGCAGCTGCCCCTGTCAACAAAAATTATATTTACATGATGCATGTGTTTCTTGGATGAGTGTATTACTCTTTTATGGCAGAATGGCTTACATCCTGTTTGGATTATTGTAATGCACTCTACATGGGGCTGCCTTTGAAAAGTGTTCAGAAACTTCAGCTGTGTCATGCCCTGCTTCCAGAACATGGAAATGGACTCTGACCCGGAGACTGAAACAGTGGACATGTCAGGACTTGCTGAACAGGAGAAGGTTACAGAGCCCAAAATCCCAGAGACAGAATAGAGTGCAGTGACAACTCCAGCAGAGAGTCCTGCTCCTGCAGATACAGAAGACAGATTACGGATACCTACCTTTACTGAGCATAGACAAAAGGAAGAACTTGTGCCAGTCTCAAAGGATTTATAGGAGACAGCAATTGGTTAGGTAGCAGCTATGTTAAGCTGCTGACCTATATAGGCACTCCCCTTCCCCTCCAGGAGTTGTCAGAGCTTATCTGACTTTCCTGCATGCTGGTTTAATCTCTTTGATCATTTTGACTCTGGACTTATTTTGTTCTGCCCTTGGATTCTGTTGGAGGTTGTTTATGCCTTTGACCTGAGTAAAAGTAAGTGACTAATTTTGAGCTGTTCTGTTTCTTTGTTTGTTACTTTGCCTGTGTTACCTCCTGGCTATCAGCTGTATAGCTGCAAGTACTGGCTTGTTGCCCAGATTGAGACAGAGCAAGCTGGCCCAAAGAACTGCAGCCAGGTTGTTAATTGGGGCTAGCTACAAGAAGCAAAACCCTGCTTGTTGCAACAATTCTACTGGCTGCCTGTCTGTTTCTGGGCACAATTCAAAGTGCTGGTTTTGACCTGTAAAGCCTTATACAGCTTGGGCTATATCTCTCTGTATGAACCTAGTAGAGCTCTTCTGGAGAGGTGTTTCTCTCTGTCCCACCACCCTTTCAGGTTTGTTTGATGGGAACAAGGGAGAGAGCCTTCTCGATGGCTGTCCTCTGACTTTGGAACTCCCTCCCATCCTTGCTTTACTTCTATTGGCAGAACAGTGCTATCAGGCTTCTACAAACTGACTAAGTTTGAGCTTTTAATGCTGTGTGGTTCTGCTTTTAAGGTTCATATAGTCCTTTAAATACATTTTAATAGTTTTAATGTGTGACTTTTTAACATCATAAATTATTCAAGCGTTTAAATCTTGTACTTTTACCAATGTTTTGCATTGTTTTTGATTTGTACAGTATTAAATATGATGTTATCCATCCTTAATCCCACTACTGGGAGAAAGGTGGAATATAAATTAATAACGTCATCATCATCATCATAGTGTGTGATGTGAGTAAAAGAAAGACAATCTCCATTATGAGCCAGGAGGTAGTCACGTACATAGGAGTTCTAGCCCCCCCGCTCCCATCTGCTGACTCATGGCTCTACCTCACCTGAAGCGCCTCCTCTGGGCATGACCTAATATGGTACAGGGGGTCTATGGTTGGTTGAAAAATGCCGCAGTGGGTGTGTATACTGTTTGCCTGGGTAAAAAGGCCTTGCCCCGCCTCTGGCCTTTGTTCCCGGACCTCCGGCACCCTGCTGCAGCAGACTCATATTTTTTTACTTTTATACTTTTGTACTCAATAAATCTGGCATCTAGCCTTTGAACCAAGAAACGTCTGGTCATTTGCCTGTTTCTCAGAAAAAGCTGTCCTTCTTAAGGGCGGAGAAGGTGACAGTTTTATGGCGCCCAGCGTGGGGCCAGGCAGAGAAACGGGCAGGAGTTGAGAATTCCGCCCTGGTCAGTCCTCCTGCCCAGGCGGCCAGACGGGAAAGGCATCCCTTTGAAAACCGTCTGATCTTGGTGGCGGACAGCGATTTTCACATCAGGCACCAACGTCCCTCTTGTGACGTGATGGGAATTATCGCGGTATGCTCCTGATCAGAGGCAAAGATAAGGCACTGCTTCCTGGTTCAAAAGCTCTGAAAATTTAAGGGTTGAGGTTCGGGACAATGTGCCAGCAGCTTTCCTCTCCCTCTGGTAAGTCTCCAAAATTTAGAGACTGCCCTTAGGTAGCCGCCTTTGGGCCTGAGTTCAGTTTGGAATTCCCTGTTTCAGCTTTGTGGTATGCTTGTGTGTGTGTTTGGGAGGGGGGTGTTTTGAAACGGCCAAGAAAGAGTGAGGCAGACGCTGTTTCTTCTGTCTGTCAATTGATGTGTTAATTGTCTGTTAATTGCCTGTGAATTTGTGTTCCCTGTGTGTTTTGCTTTCAGTTTGCAATAGTAGAGATGGGTTTAAAAAAAATTCAAAACGGAAGCAGGTTAGGGAGAAAAACCTTGGGGCAGGATCCCCTCTTACTCCCTTGAGGTGTGTGTTGCAGAATTGGAAGGATGTGGGGGAGGGACTGTCTAAAAAGCAAATGGTCCAGTATTGCACGGAAATCTGGCCTCAATATAGAGTTCCTGGAATGCCTAAGTGGGACACAAATGGAACATTTGATAAGCTAGCATTGCAAGCTTGGATTAATTGGTTAGATTCATCTGGGAAAACTGTTGAGGAACAATACATGAGAGTTTTTAAAAATTTCTCTTTTGGGTTTCCTGACCCCCCCCTCACATCGCCTCCCGGACAGTTCAAAGGCTGTGATGGCTATTGCCCAGATTCTTTCCCCAGCAACAGCCTCTGAACCTTCTCAATTACAAAAGCTTAAGCGAGGGGGATGGGATCCTCTAGATCATCTACCCCCTCCGCCATATCCGCAGCCAGCTGCTGAGGCTAGCCTCCTGGCTGGTGAGGTGGCTAATTACACTCCTCCTCCTCCTCCTCCTGTAAATCCAGATTTTGAAGAAGGCGGGGCCGGGGGGGTTCAAGTACAGCTATTTTACAGCCAGTAGCTCAGGCATCCTCCTCCTCCACTGGTCTTACTGCGCCCTCTACTGGCTCAGCAGTTTATAGACCACTCCAGAAGGAATTGCTTCAGCTTTTAAAAGATGAGGAACGCCTTCCACTGGATAAAATTAGCACCAAACCGGCAGATGTGGCCACCAATCCGGAAAATGTGGCCAGCAATGACCGCCAGATGATGCTTAGTCACCCTTCGGTGCCTGTGTACCCCTTGAGAGAAGTCCCAGATGGCAGGGGTGGAATTAGTTATGTTGATCACCCCCTGTCCAGCTTGGAGGTTAGAGAATTTAAAAAGACAATGAAGTCTCTTATTGAAGTCCCTGTTGGAGTGGCAGCAGCCACTCTCATGATAAAAGAAGCAAATGACTGTTGGAGGAGCCACTGGCAGCCAGTCTGTGGTTTCTTATGCCCCAATTGAATGCCAAATTGGACACCTTGTTCACTGTAAAGGGCATCAGAAAGAAGATTCAGAAATCGCCAAAGGAAATAGATTCGCTGATGAACAAGCAAAACTAGCAGCGCACAGAGGATCTGCTCGAGAGTGCACTGTGAACACAGTAGCCATCCCAATGCCTCCTGAGAAGCCACCATACACTCCAGAAGACTACACTACAGCCAAGAACACAGGGTACCGCCAAGTCCAGAGCTGGCTCATTCACCCTGAAACCAACCGGATTTGGATCCCAGTTTCTGTTCAGCGACCACTGGTTGAGAAGATTCATCAACAGACACATCTAGGAGAAGAAGCCTTGATACATCTGTGGAGAAGATATTTCGATGGACCATCCGTAAGATCTACTCTAGCATCTATTGTTCGTGCTTGTGAAATCTGCCAACAGGTGAATCCTGCTCATGGAAATCGCCCAGACAGGGCTAGGAGACATCTGCACAACCCTTCTATATATCCAGGGCAATATTGGCAAATTGACTTCACTGAATTCCCCAGAGCCCTGGGATTTCGGTATCTGTTAGTCCTTGTCTGCAAGTTCTCAGGATGGGTTGAGGCCTTTCCGTGTAGGACCTGCAAGGCAAGAGAAGTTGTGAAACACCTATTGGAGTCTGTCCTACCTCGCTGGTCTCTGCCTTGTGGACTTGATTCTGACCAGGGACCCCATTTTACTTCGCAGATCCTGCAGAAACTGACGAAGACACTCAACATCACCTGGAAATTCCACTCCCCCTACCATCCCCAAGCAAGTGAGATGGTGGAACGGATGAACTCTACGCTTAAGACTCACCTGACTAAAATTTCCCTAGAAACTGACTTACCCTGGGTTAAGGCGTTGCCTCTGGCCCTCACAAAGGCCAGAATCACTCCAAAAGGTCCTCTGAAACTCTCCCCTTTTGAGAGAGTATTCGGTCGCCCTTGGCCTAGCCAATTCTGTCCGGGAAGCCTGAGGGGGGAGGTTGAGATAGGAGATGTAGTGTTACAAAAGTATGTCTGTTCCTTGGACACTGGTCTGGCCTCTGTTCGCTTTTTGTCCTTACAGGAACGTCCTTTCAGCCTTGATGGTCCGGTGCACCACATTCAGCCTGGTGATTGGGTGGACATAAAGATCTGGGGAAGGTGACCCAAGAGGACGCCAGCGACGGACTCAAGCTGCTGTTTCGGAGAAACGCGCCAAATTTTTGATCCTTCAGAGACTTTATTTCTCAGAGTCACTCCGGAGGCTGACCTGAGACCTCAGTATTGGATTTCGAACTGTGTCTGTTAACCACTGTAGTAGTTTAGGCCTGATTACACTGACAATAGTTTTAGAACGAATTGCACTGATTGCACCGACTTATAATCTTTTTATACACTGCGTTTTGATATCTTGCTATTATGAAGTGCCTGTTCCTTGTATTATTGATTACCTACTTGCCTGAGAGCACTCAGGCCAGTTGGCATGAGAACATTTTCCATCAACTGGTTCATAATATTTCCCAAGTGGCAAATGTCACCAAATGTTGGGTTTGTACGTATGGCCCTTCCTCTCATTTACAGGGATGGCCTGTCGTACCTGTAGACACTCTGAATCTTACTGGCTGGAATAGAACCACTGTATACGGAACCTTCCAGGTCAGTGCAGACCCTTTAAAGGATCCCGGCCAGTTCATTTTGAGCCGACGAGGGGATCCACCATTGGCCCCCTTGTGCGTGCGTCGATGGAACACCTCTCGTGAAGGGTACTATGCTGTTTTGCAGGGAGGTCGAACCCAGAGAATCCCCTTGTCGAGAATCTCTTTAGGAGACTATCCCAACTGTAATGTAACATTTGAACTCCCTGAATTTCCGCAGGCCTGTCCAGGAAGGTACCCCAATATCAGCTTCCCTTTTAGTTGTAATGATGCTTTCATCGAATTATATGGGAACTGTAGGGGCCATTCTCCATTAATTAAACTCCAAGAAAAGCCAGCTTGCATACTGGTCAGTGGACCTATGGCCTGCCCTCCGGGATATACTGGCTTTGCGGCCATTGGGCGGGCAAAGCCCTTCCCCCAGTCTGGAAAGGAACTTGTACTATTGGTTCTCTCTCAATGGGGGGAATTCAGTTCCACCCCCTCCAACAGCCTATTGAAACCTGGGACAGACATCCGTAAAACTTATTCCCCGAGAAATGAAGAGTGGTGGTCATGGCTCACTAACTGGCTACCGAATCTTGGATGGGTGAAAGGTGTCTTTGTCATTTTTATTTTGTTTACCAGTGTAGCTCTATGTTTCTGTTGTTTATTGCAATGTGTACCAATTTTCTGCAATTCACTACTTAACAAAGGGTCCACTGATCTGCCTCGAAGAGTTGATGTTGTCAAAGAGACTCAACTCTTAGTTCAAGGGTACGGGATGGGCTAGTCCTCCTATGTGAGGGGGGAAACTGTGAGTAAAAGAAAGACAATCTCCATTATGAGCCAGGAGGTAGTCACGTACATAGGAGTTCTAGCCCCCCCGCTCCCATCTGCTGACTCATGGCTCTACCTCACCTGAAGCGCCTCCTCTGGACATGACCTAATATGGTACAGGGGCTCTATGGTTGGTTGAAAAATGCCACAGTGGGTGTGTATACTGTTTGCCTGGGTAAAAAGGCCTTGCCCCGCCTCTGGCCTTTGTTCCCAGACCTCCGGCACCCTGCTGCAGCAGACTCATATTTTTTTACTTTTATACTTTTGTACTCAATAAATCTGGCATCTAGCCTTTGAACCAAGAAACGTCTGGTCATTTGCCTGTTTCTCAGAAAAAGCTGTCCCTCTTAAGGGCGGAGAAGGTGACAGTGATACATTTCAGATGGAGCTGCTGCCCAAAGTTTCTGCCTTTTCCCCATTACCCCTGTAAGACATGTAGCCTTGTTTAGTTCATGCCACGGTGCTATCCCATTGGCCCTTTCCACATGTGGGGGAGGGGAAACGGGCGAAAACGCCCAAAAACGGAGCTTACCGGCAGCCAAGTAAGTCCGTCGCAATGCGGAGCAGCGCGAGCTCGCTGCTCCGCAGTCCTCCGGCATCCCAAATGGCAGCTTCCGGTTGGTGGAATTCCCCCCATTGAGAGAGAACCAATAGAGAAAGTCGCCAGCTGGAAGCCCGCCCCCGGCAAATCCGCGTTGGAGCCGGGTGAAGGAGCGGCACGGGGCTGCGCACTCTGTGCTTTTTAAAAGCCTCGAAAAAGAGGTTTTTAAAAAACACGCAGCGCGGCTAGTTCCAGCCGCTCCTGAGTGGATTCTGGTGTGGAACTACAAAAAGTAGTCCACGCCAGTCCACTCTACGGTGTAGAAGACCTCCATGAGAGGTCGCTCTGCACCATTACAGAAGCCCGGTGTGGAAATGGCCATTGTCCCTCTTCTCAAAATTCCTTGCTGCTTCTTCAGGGGGGTTCATGGACAACCTGGTAGCATTATGACTTGGGCTAACTGATGTTAAAGGAAAGCAGAGAAGAAGTCCCTGGTTTTGACAATAAGTGCACTTAAGTCAGGGGTAGGCAAAGTGTGGCCATTGGGCTGCATGCATCCCTGGGTGTCCCTAAGTGCAGCCCCGGACTTTGATTTTGCATTTAAATTTAAAACTCCCATTGCTGAAGTGGTATTTGCATATTGCATTGTATCCTGTTACGTGTGTTGTTAGATATTCTCTTCTGTATTTTCATCTCTTTTCCCTTTTTGGAAACTGAATTGGGTACATTTTTGCTAAACTGACTACTCAGCCAAATGATTAGCTGGCAAGGTTAAAAGTGGTAAAATAGCTTTCACCCCAAGCCTCCTTTCTACATGTATTCCTAACTACTCCATGTCCCATCTTCCAAAACTCACCAGATTGGAGGTGTGCAGCAGCTTCCTAGAAAAATGAAGCCTTGTGGCACCCCCAAGAAGGTTCCATTTCATTTTCATTTTTAGTTTACTCGGAAACTCTGGTGATTCTTTCCTACAAGGACACTGTCAACATTGGTGGAAGATATTGTTAGGTTTTTCCCTCCCCTGGCCTCCTAATTTGAACTAATAATTCCCCCAGTTTGAACAGATGTACTGGCAACATGGGTAGACCCCTAAGTCACCCACATTTTGGGGTAACAAACAGCACACTGTGGAAGAGATTGTCTGGAGCATTTTCCCCCTCCTGTGAGGTGCATTCTCTCCATCCATGTCTTCTTTTTTGCTTGGGGTGAAAGTGGGGCTCAGAGCTTGAGACCTTGATAGTATTTTTTTTCTCTTTTGTTTTATTGTTCTGTTTTATTCATGTTGAATTGCTTTAGATTGTTTAGATTGATTTTTAGTTGTTTGAAATTGCTTTTATTTTAATCTCTCACCTGAGATCTCCAGATATTGGGTAGAATAGGCATATTTTAATAATTCAAAAGAAATAATGAAAAATATCAATTACTGTACTCTTCTAGGCTTGTGAAGAATTAGATAATACATGCAGCTCTTTGAGCAGAGGTTGGTACCCTTGACAGCCATTTCGGCATTTGAGGTCCTTCAGAATGACTACTGTTTGGCTTTGCCGGGTATAGAGGGCAAGAGAAAATCAGCTGTGAGAAAACCAGCCAGAAAATTATTGCTTAGAAATGAACTCTGAGTCACCTTAGCTATTAGAACTGCACCCTTCAAAACGAAGATGTGGTTTGGGCATCGTTCCATCTAAGCTCTTGCAAGTGGTTTCAATTACATGTTTGTCAAGCTTGTCTTGTTGTTAATGGTGTCTTAATTCCACTTCTCTGAAAAGAAATCATACCAAACGGTACACAAAGTGATATACTAAACTGTGTTTAAAAGTGAGACTTGCTCTCTAAATAGAATAATCAAGTGTAAGGCCATTTCTGCATGATGGGACTGTGCCTCTGTGGACCAGGATGGCAGCGGTCAGCTGGTTGTGCTTCCACATGATGACGTTGCTGGCCCACCACCATGTTGTCCCCAAGTGACACACACTGTATTTGCAAAATGGAAAAAATCTATTTTGCACCTGCCATCACACAGTGCTCTTGCCCTTCCCACCCATGTGGAAAGGCTGAAAGCATGCTGGCAATGCTTCCTTCCCTAGCGCAGCAATGGAAACTGCCCAGCTGTGCTGTGGAAGGAAGAGACAGAGCCGGTGAAGTGTGGAGGGGACCCTTCCTAGCGCGCTCCCTTCCCAGCAGAGGCACAGCCAGGACTGCAACAAGACGACACACGTGAGCATCATCGTTCAGAAGTGGCCTAAGTCTTGATACTGATCGTGCCCAGGATGCCATTACAAATCTGAGTCATCAAGCTGATCTCAAGACCTCTTTAACTCTGAGACGTAAGTTGGTTGAGAGTCCCAGAGGCTGCTGTATAGTGGGTTTAAAAATTAAGGTCAAAGTTGCCTTGTTCAGGGCTGGCTTGTGTGATTTAACTTTAAATTCCAGAAGCCATGGTTTGGCCAAAGTTTGGAAAAGTTAGGGGTTTTTTACTACAACTCCCAGCATGGCCAGAATGGATTCTGTGTAACTGTGGTTAAAAGTATGATCAAGTCAAGAATCCTCCAGTCACTTCTATGACTTAATATCTTACATTACATTGGGGGGGGGGGGGTGCGCGTGCGCGCGCTTTCAAGTTGCCTGTTGACTTATGGCAACCCCATGAATTTCATAGATTTTTGTTTTTTTAGGCTAGGAATACTTAGAGCTGATTTTACCAGCTCCTTCCTCTGAAATACCTCATGGTTTACAGAATCATCAATACTGTTCTTTAATTCTGGTCAACGTAAAGGAAAAACTTTCCTTAATCTTCTTCGAGGAATTCAGAAATCCTGCCTTACTAATCTCCAGTTTCTAAACTGTGAGGACATCGTAATATTTCGGAAGATCTATTTCATTTTTCCATTATTATGCTCAATTTCTCATTTTTATTTCACAGATTCTTTGTGTATGTGTAGCTTATGAATACCTGGACATTTATAAGAAACTGTTTTCTATCATGGGTATTCCTTATTTTGACATTCAGAATTTTAGTACAGCTGTTTGATTCTGATTTTATTTATTGTTTGTTGTTTGTTTGTTTGTTTATTGTTTATTTTTATTTTGCTTGCTTGATAATGTGTTGAGATGCTTGAAAATGAATCTGGAGGTACACTCTGAACAGAAAACCAGGAAAATGTTAGAAACCAGAAGGGGGCTCACAATGGCCTGTTCTATACTAGTTTTCATCAACGTGTAGATCATTGTTCTTAATTTTACTCTGGTTAAACTTAATTAACTCAAATCTAAATGGTTCCTTACACACACAATGGTTTAATCTTACATGAATTTTTCCTAAGAGATGTTGAGAAACTGTCTTTCCTGTATAGTCTGAAAACTCTTAACTTAGCCATATACCATTAGTGATCAAATAAATTTCCTTTAGAATTCATTGCCTGGTGCTTTCTCCCTTTCTGTCTTTGTGATTCCAAAAGCATCTATCTCTCCAGATGCTTTTTCTATTTACTGCGTCTCACATCATTCATTCATTCTTACATTGTTTATCAATTGCTCAAGGCTCAGTTCCCCGTTGTGGTGAATTTTTCACACTTCAGTGCTGTGTGTATTTTAGGCAATCTCACTGGACTGGTGTTACAAAGTTGGGAGGAGGGTTGGGGGGCTCTGCATATTTTGCCTTCCAAGCAATGCTTGTCGCGTTAATACAAACTTGCCCCAATTTCCTTTCTGCACAAAATTAGCTATGGGAAGAGGTTTATTCTTGAAGGCAAAATTCCTATGGAATACTTTGTTTTCCAAAGTGCAGTTATAAGACATGCATGTTTGAAGACACATCGATCACCTGGGAGTGACATTGCATGGCATGCATACCAAATTTAGCAGAGAAAGGCATTATTTTCTCCAATAAGAAATCAACACAGTTCATCAAAAGACAATACAAAAAAGCCAGGAACCAAGAACCCCATCTTTGCATCCAAGTGTTTCCAGACATATTCTAGGTATGCACAGCCCCTTCTTCTAATAGTAGTCCTTGCAATTTGTCAGGGACTGTGCTACAAAGTATCCGGGATGGTTATTCATTTGTGAAAGTAATCAGTAAACAGGCAAGGAAAATTTCTCCCTATATTTTTCATAGTCCCTTAAAGAAGTCATTCTCAACCTTTGTTCCTCCAGATGTTTTGAACTTCAACTCCCAGAATTCCTGAACATTGGTCATAGTGGCTTGGACTTCTGGTAGTTGAAGTCTAAAGCCTCTGGAAAACCTAAGGTTGAGAATCACAAGAAATAGAATTAGCTTAACGTATTTTTTAACGTCTACATCAAGGTGGGAAATTATACTGAAGATCAATTTTTCCTTCCATTCAAGGAGCACACCTTCACATTTTTTGGCAAACCAGAAATGATATTCTCTTACTTTCAATTTCACTTTGGTTTTGAGGAGGTTATGGTGTTGGGGAAAGGGGAGTCACAAAAAGCTAAACAGACATGGCTTCAGTCATTCAGCAGCCATTTTGAGCTATTGTCCAACAATTTGCATACCACCCCCAACTTTGGGGCTCAAGGGGCTATGAGGAGCATGGAGGTTGCAAAAGTGAGGGTGCGCTTAATCACTGCACTTTCCGTACCATAATCCACATGAAGGTGCTGAGAGTACTGACCAGAAGCTTAGGAGGTTGGGTCTCATCACGTTCATGGCATCCAGATTTGTCTTATTTTCTACTGACATGGAAGCCAACATATAGGAAAGGATGCAGGAAGCTCCAGAGCAGAAGTCCTAAGAACAAGAGTGGGTGCACAGCATTTGGAGAGCCAGGTGAGCAACCCCAATTCTCAAGCCCTGGTCAAATCAGTTTATCACAGCTGCCAACACTCTTGAAATGTACCACCAGTACTCATTATGCCTCTCGTGGATTAGATGTCGTGGCATCTCTCTTCTCTGCCACCTGGGTTCATGTCCCTCCCCGTTTTCTAATTTCTGTTTGATCTTTTCTGTTTTACAGTTCTCATCAGTCTCACCAGATGAGCAACAAGGGTCTCATTAAAACATGAAAAACCATGGTTAATATCTGGCTTTATGTTCTGTATCTAATTTAACTCCAAGGGTACCATAAATCTGCATTTGAGTTTCCATCACATCAATTTTTCCCTATTCAAAAGTTCTAATAGTTTATGTCCCCCATATATTTATCTAATGTGAATATTATTCAGCAGCAAGTGAGCAGGGACATGAACTATAGGAAGTCTAGCACTGTCAGCAAGAATTTTGGCATTTTTTAAAAAAAAATTACTAGAAAATGTATAAAATATTACTACATTATTATCACAGTCTATACTTCCTTACTTGAGAGTAAGCTCCATGATTCCATGGATACCATGGGCTATTAAAAAAGACAAAGAAGTAGGTCCTAGAGCAAGTCAGACCTGAAATCTCACTAGAAGCCAAGATGACTAAATTAAGGCTCCCATACTTTGGAAAAATCATGAGGCGATGTGATTCATTGGGATAGACAATAATGTTTGGTAAAGTGAAAGGCAGTAAGAAAAGAGGAAGACTGTGTCATAAGTCAGCCTCTGGAGTCAGAAGATTCAGACACAGATTCGGAGTGCCAGCGATGCCAGGAATCTACTGTTCTTGATATGGGTGGCCTCCCTGAGTCCAAGGAGCTGGGAGCTGAAGCGGGGGGGAGGGGGCCTTCCTTCCCAGCAAGAGGTGGCCAAGGCTGGAGGTGCAGTGCAGTGGTTTGCCAAGCAAAGGAAACATAAGGCAAGGTTATGCTGATCCCAGCAGTTCTCAAGTAGGAGACACTGGTCAATTAAGCACCTGGTACCTTGAGACGGTTGGCTATAAATAATCCAGCAGTTCACTGGCACCTTTGTTGCTTACAACCATCTATCTTGGTGACTGGCAGTACTCTTTGGCATTTCATGTTCTCTAGACCTTGGACAAGCTATTATTTATGACTCTATTGAACTCTTTGCTGGCTTTCTTTATGTGGACTTACGACTTTCTGTGCGACTTCTGGACTGGCCGATGACCACTGTCTTGCTTCTCCCTTCATCGTGCTGGATAACCTGTGATTGACCTGGATTAGCTTAGCTAACTAACAGCTCTTGCATTCCAATCACCTGCTTCCTGGGACAGTTGCTACCTGGAGCATAGGTCATATTGTAAACAACCCAAATGTTGGCAGCATGGTGCACTACTCCCATAGAACCAAGAGATCAGCTCACCACAGCTGTGGTCAATCTGCAAGCACAACTTAACTAGCAGCAGCCACTGTCTCCACTGCAGCCTCCTCAACACAAGTGCCCTGTATCTCTACCAGAGATACAAAGACATATATAAGAGGTCAAAATTTTTACTGGTGCACTGTAGCAGTGTAAATGGCAGTGGGAGAGAAAAGGCAAGGTTATAGTAGGCTTGGGGGAACCAAGTTGCTACTCAGAGCCAGAAGATTTTGTCTACTTTCCTTCACCACCACTGTGTGACCCTGGAAAAAAAGTGCATCCTATAGTATTGTACACCGATTCTGATGGGTTGTGCTGGCAATATTTCAGATATGGGGATCTTTTCTCAAAGTGCTAGATTTCCTTATAAATGATGTTTATAAAGCTGCATACCAGAGGGGTATGGAATCAAATCCAAACATCTCTCACTCACTCTCTCAATCACACAGCCACCACTCAGTTTCTCTAATCACAGTTATCCATCCGCACATCCTCCTCCTTCACAGCTACTCATTCACACATCTCCCTGCTCACCACTTCCCCATTCATATCTATCCATCCATCCCCGCATCACCCCTCCCCACTTTCACATCCATCCATCTGCAGAAGAAGTGAACCTACAAAGAGTTGGAACAAGGGTGGGATTTGGTGGCAACAGCAGTAATCACAAAGACCCAAGCCAAATCACAGTCACTCTCCTTTCTCTCCATCTAGCCCTCCACCCCTGACATGCAATTGCAAAACACCTACCATAGAGCAAAACAGAAGTTTAAACATGACCAAATGGGACTCTCTGCGTTGGGAAAAGAAGAGCTCTGGAGAAGCGTGAGTGGATATAGAGAGGAATGTAGAAGACCGAAAATTCCAGAAATGTGAAAACACAGGAGACTGATTTCTAAGAACAAAAAGTCCTTTCTATATTTTATGAGTTTTGCCAGCATTTACAAAGCAAAGACATGCACCTAGCATAGGTTGAAGCATGGCTTCGTGGGATTACTGGCAGGCCGATCAGTGAACAGGGCAGTGGTTGAGAACTACATCTAGCTTGGAGGTTTCTCACCATTGACATCCTTTTACTGAATGCTCAGGTTTCTTTACATGCCAAAGGTCAGTAATTCTTTTTCTAGTCACCCTGTATGGAAGATTAATTATACCAATATCACCGATGGACAGTTGAGTATAAATGTTAAACAGAATTGTTGTTTATTTAGACATGTATACCTCTCTTTCCTTTTAACAGCACACTCAAGGCAACTGACAGCAGCCAAAGACAATTCAACAGCAGAATTGAGTTAGCTGAAATGCATTCTTTAAAAGCCAGACCACTTGCAACAGCATCAACATACAAACCTCTATCATTCCATAGTACATTCTATTCCATAATACAAGCTCAGAAATAAAACAAAGCCCTTTCTCCCATTTTTACCAATTGCACTTTAGACAGAAAGGGAACAATTAACAGTTGAATGAAGCACCCAGGAGGCAGCCCTTAACAAATCTTAGGATCAGAAGGGTATGACACCTGCCTTAGTTACGTCCTGTTTGAATTACTTTAGCCCTCTGTGTGGGGTTTCCTTTAAAGAGGGTTCAGAAACCTCAGCTGATCCAAAATGCGGCAGCCAGACTGTTAACCAAGACTGGCTACAGGAAACACACAGCTTTGTTGTTGCAAGATCTCCATTGGCTGTCAATTTGTTCCTGGGCATAATTCAAAATGCTAGCTATGATTTATAAAGCCCTACATCGCTCAAGTCCAGGTTTTCTGAAGGACCATACTTTCCATGTAAACCTGCCCGTGTTTTAAGATCTTCTGCAGCTACCCAGTTCTGTCCTGCCACCCTCGCAGACACATTTGGTAGGAAGACAGGAAAGGACCTTCTCAGTGGCTGCTCCCAGGCTCTAGAATTCTCTTCCCAGAAAGGCTAGATCTGCACCATATTTATTATCTTTCAGCAAGCAGGTAAAAACCTTTTCATTCTGGTTGTTCTCTGAGGAGAGCTTTTTTCAGGGGGAAAGACCCTGTATTATATGCTGGACTTTTGTTTGTTGTTATCATTGTTTGAATGACATTGTTTTAATTTGTTTTAACAGATTTCAGATTTTATGATATTTTGGTTGCTTTTTAACTTTTGTGTGCTGTTAATTTTTTACTCTATCTGTTTTGACAGTTGTAAGTCACTTTGAGTCCCAAACTGGGGAAAAGGTGGAATACAAAATTATTATTATTATTATTATTATTATTATTATTATTATTATTATTATTATTATTATTATTTTAATTTATTCCAGAAGTCTTAATTGGTCTTAATTGGTCTTAGAACCATATTGTTATATCCTGAAGAGCGAAAGAATAATACCATGAGAATGCCTCCCATCAGACAATAGTTCTGCTCTTGCATTCTGAACTAATTAATGCCAGAGCATATGCATGATTCACATGCAGAACATCTTACATTCAGTCACTAGCATCTTGTATCTGATGCAAGAAAAAAAACACTGCCCAGATTGGGCTGTTACTATGGGTTGGAGAAACATTTCCCAGACTTTTTCTAAGTTTCTGACTTTTTTTTTAACAAAAAGCAACACCAGAAGCAAGGCCTTCCTAGTCTACAAAAGAGTATGAGTTTGATTGTATGAGAAAGGTATTCCTATCAAAACACACCAATACTGGAAGTGATCTTTTAAAAAATGCCTCAGAAAGTGACAAATTGTTCGAATCTTTCATAATCTGCAAACTATAGAAATCTCAAACTTAAATACAGGCAAATACTGGCTCCACACAATATCACCCTGCCATGGATTACTGTGGTTATCATGTGATTTCATTCACTCACCCTGCCTTTAGCACACATTGAAATGAGCAGCCTTTTAGCACACAATGGAAATGGACACCAAGGCCGGCATGCTATGAATGTTGTACACTGAAAATTATGGCCCTTTCTGCACCTTACCTTTTTCCGGCGCTGGGGTGCGGGAATCGCATGAGCAGCCTCCGGCAAGAGGCTCTCGCATCCCAGCTGCTTCAGCTCTGCACAAGCTGCCTGCTTGCGCGAGAGCCCCGCCTCTTCCTTCCACAGTGCAGCCTGGGACTTTCCCAGGCTGCGCTGGGGCAGGAAGTGTGACCGGCACAGCTCTGGAGGCTCCACATGCCAGGTAAGTGCACACGGGGCCCGGGAGCAATGCGCGATTGCGCACTATTTTCAGCTTTTAGCCAAAAATGAAAAGGTGCACGACCAGTGCCTGCTGGCCCCTGGAGCATCACACGATTGTGAGTGCGTCATGCAGATCACTCCTCACAATCGCGCGACGCTCCAGGTGCCCCTTCGCATGGAAAATGCCATGCGAAAAGGGCCATATGTCTGGATGTTGAACTTTTTTGGTTGTTGTGGAGAGAGAAGGTAAACCCCTGCAGCACTCACTTTCCTCTTGCAGCTCCCCCCCATGGCAAAGCAGGGGGCTTCAGAGAAACATACAGCCAAAAGCAGAATGATAAAGGCATCCTATGAGTCCTCCTGAGGATCCTCCAGGAGTCTCAAAGGATGATACCATCACTCTGATTCTGGATACAGGTACAGAGCCAGATCCCTCTTCATCAATGACCGCTGTTCTCCCCTGGCCACTAAATGGCTGTTGGGGGAGGCACAGGAAGAAAGTAAGTCCTGTAGGAGGGGAGCTGGGAAACATATCCAAGGAGAAATCCGTGATGCATCTCCCAATGCAGGATCCCACCTGTCCACTACCAACCAATCAGTAACAGTTCATAAGTTAGTTGTTTGTATTGCTCCACTCTCAAGAATAAAATGAGGAACCAAGTGGCACTTGGAAGAGGAATACCCCCTTTTGCAATTAGGTTCCTATTCCACCAATGGATCAATTTAGAACAAACACCCAAGCTTAGGGAAGGGAGATGTGCTGTTATTTCACATAATGGAGTAATGGACTGTAGGACTGAAAGATGAAACAAAAGATGGTTTAACATACCAGCAGGAATATCAGTCAGATGGCAGGTAGCATCCATTGCCATTTGTGAGCACAACTTCATCTCTACACAACTTTTCTTAAAACAATTATTTCTGCTCAGATGGATCCTACATACTGCTATTTTAGAGTAGCATTTTGCTTTCAGGATAACAGCCAGTGGCAATGTGTGGTGTGCCTTGCAAAAATAGATAAATGCAAGCAAAGTGTTCCTTGTTTGCACATACTAGCTTTTTTTATTTTTTTTTTATTTTTTCCAAAATGAATCATTCTTGCTATATTGACTCTCTGTGTGTGCAAATTATAACATTCCTACACAGAAGATGGCCTAGAAGCTTAAGTACAAGTAAAGTACTAAGTGTTTTCTCGTTGCTGACAAAGAAAGGTGAATACGTATGAAAAGTGCCATGAACAGCAGTGGTGGAAAAAGCTAATAGATGAAGAATAAACCAATCAGCCAAAAGACCCTCATTTATTTTACTGGGAGCATATAAACTGCCAACAGCAATCAGTCAGTATACAAAAGCACTTTTATAGAGAGACAAGGGATACATTCACCCTACGGCAGTTAAAGCACAGTAAAAGGTTTATGGCACTTGAGTACCAGTATGCATTCACACTTACTGGTTTTTCTAAAACACTCTAAAGCCATTTAAAGCACTTTACCTGAGGCTACCTCCTGGCATGATGTAACATAAAGTGCTTTAATGCAAAATGTTGTACATGCTTTAGTACCACTCTATTCAGTGTTGGCAAGAGCTCATCTGGAGTCTTGTGTTTATGTCTGGGCTCCATACGCTAAGGAAGATGCTGATAAAATGAAAATGATTTGGATGAGAGCTGCAAGGAATGATTAAAGGATCATGGAAAAGTTCATGGAGAAAGGATGGATGAACTCAGGTTCATTTAGCCTCAGGGAAAGAAGAAGTAGGGAGAGAGTTCTCACAACTGTAGGAGGATGAAAGAAAGAAAAGGAGAATATATTTACTTAATGGCTGGGATTAAATTATTCAAAACTAGATGTAGGCAAAATTGTTAAAATGTATTTCCTATGAGCTCCCAAGAACTTTTAACGAGCTTTGGATTGGTCCCGTTTTGTGATTTGAGTGACGTTAGAGCTCCTTTTTTTTAATAAATGTTGAGACTCAAAATTAATTTTGTTTCAAAATTAATTTTAGGCACTGAGTCCTGGTCATGTATGTACAGGTCTTTTGGACTCAAGGGTAGATGCCGAAGTACTAAAAAAAATCACTTCAATAATGAATGAATGATGAGGCTTGCACTAAATGTGGCATTTAAATTTTTCATTCCCATCATTCATACCCTTCCTTTTCCATAAAACGAACTCAAGACAACTTAGAAATTAACACAAAGTAAAATGTAGTTTAAAAATGCAAAAGACCAACATTAAAATAGCACTACACCATTAACAAGAGAGCCAGGGTGATGTAATATTTTGAGTAGTGGACTAGCATTCCAGGAGATCGGGGTTCAAATCCCCACTCAGTCATGGAAACCTACTGGGTCACCTTGTGAAAATCATACTGTCTCAGACTTTTACATTCATGTAAGAGGGGTCTAAATACCATAAAAGCACAAACCTTGTCTGATCTTGGAAGTGAAGCAGAGTCAATCCTGGCTAGTGAATACTAGGTGGAATGAACTGGCAAAACTGTCTCTGAGCATTCTTTACCTAAGAAAACCCTATGAAATTCATGGGGTTGCCATAAGTCAATAAGTGTCTTGAAGGCACATGTGCAAAAGTAGGGCTAGAAGCCCTTTACTACTTAGCATCAGTATATGTTTTAGAAAGAAACCTAAACTCATACCCATATATTCTGTCCTCCAATATTTCAGACGTAAACCAAGGCCCTTTCCGCATGGGGGGGGGGGGACGCCTGAAAACGGAGCTTGCCGGCTTTGTTTTCCGGCCGACCGAGTCCGTCGCCACGAGGAGCAGCGCGAGCTCGTTGCTCCGCACTCCTCCGGCATCCTAAATGGCGGCTTCCGGTTGGTGGAGGCTCGCCAGCTGGAAGCCCACCCCCGGCAGATCTGCAGGCACGCACTTACGCGCGCCTGCAAATCTGCTCTGGAACCGGGCGACGTTTTTAAAAAACATGCCACGCGACCAGTTCCGGTCGCTCCGGAGTGGACTGAGGTATGGAACTACAAAAAGTAGTCCGCCCCAGTCCACTCTACGGTGCAGAAGACCTCTGTTGGAGGTCGCTCTGCACCGTTTAAATAGCCCGGTGCGGAAAAGGCCCAAGACACATATGGCCAAGCAACACCACAGTGTGATCAAGATGGCAAATATTATAAATGAAGAAGAATAGACACGCTAGGAGAGGCTGCAGCAGTTTGGCTTTGCCTGAATCTTCCCCTCTCCTGTCTTCTGGTCCCTGCTGAGTTCATCAAGGTCAAACTTCTTTTGCACATTGAAATCAGATGGCACCAACTGAAATGAGCTAAGGATGAAGGGGGAAAGTGAGAGGAGGAGAGAGAACTGGGACATTTTAAAAGCAGCTTTAAAAAGTGTGATAACAGAGAATTAATCAGGACTGCCAAATCAGGATAGTTGGATGGTATGGTTGGGGAGGGGTGTCTAGCATCCAAAACAGTTTGTTAAGTTTCCTTTTTTACTACTGCTACCTGAATTAACAATCAGAATAACTAGGGTTTATGTTGGATGGGGGAATTCTGGGAGTTGTAATCCAAAAAAAAGAAACTTTTCTAAACTCATGCACCAAGATTTTATTTATTCATTCATAGATAGATAGATAGATAGATAGATAGATAGATAGATAGATAGATAGATAGATAGATTTTATTCTCTGCTTTTCTCCTGGGATGGGATTCAAGGCAGCAAAGTAATAAGAAGTGGTACCTAGGGAACATGAGAAGGTTCCTTATACCAGATTGGAGTATTTGTTTGGCTTTTCCAGTCTGCTATGAGCAGCTCTCTGTTACCTACTTCTGAATCTTTTTAGTTACCAAGATCAACCTTAGGCCTTCTTCATGTAAAGTGTGGTTCATGGGGTCTGCCACTGAGCTATTTGCATGGATACATGCCGTCCAATTGACTCAAGCTGATGCAGTCTTGTATTCATTGGAACACATAGGAGATCTCCTGGATGCAGAGGATAGCTGCATGAGGTGAACCAAGAGTTGAGGCAGTGCTGAGACCAAGCCAGAATGAAAGAACAAAGAAACACACCAAAGCTAAAAAGACCTTGTGGTAAGGGTAAAATCCTAGCCTGAGCAGGATGATTTTTAAAAGTTTTCCTGTTTAGAGAGACAAAATGGCCAGCCTCAGTGCATGGAGCTTGAATATACTTCAGTGCCAGGGAAATATTCCAAACTGCACTTCTGATGGGCTCACCATGAAGGGACAAAACTTGAGAGTGCTATTTTTTACATTACAGATTTTCAAACTCATAGTCGTCATGGCCATGGCTGGGGTATTCTGGGAACTGCAATTCAAAAGATAACTTTTCAAAGATCTCAGTCCAGCAAGGGATTCTACAGTCCTGAGGTGATGAGATAAACCCGGTTGAAAATAATTTGTTAGAAATAATTTGTTCCTGCTACCTTTTAAAAGTAGTTTTACATTGTTGCCCATTACAATGTTTTTCAAAGTCACTCATTGAACTGACCGTGAAAGCAAGTAACAATTCAAGTTTGTTTAATTGGATTTATAAGAGAATTGTATAGAACTGGAAAATGTCAAAAAGTCTCTAAAAATGCCTTAAAACACACTTAAAAAAAGAGAGTTGAAAAGTAAATAGAAAATATTATCCATTAGACCAGAGAAATAGACTTCATTCCCATTCATCATATGTTACTTTTGAAATGTGACTTTGTTATGCCTTCCCTATCTATAATGTGTGACTCCCAAGATTCAGGGGTAAGGGGATTAACTTTCAGATTACCTCCAAGCTCTGGAGAACTATCTCCAGGAAAGAAGCAAGAGCAGAATTGTGTGTAGAGTGGTTTGGCTATGAAGATCATAGAATCATAGAAATGTAGAGTTGGAAGAGACCACACGGGCCATCCAGTCCAACCCCCCACCATGTAGGAATACCCTCAAAGCACTCCCGACAGGTGGCCATCCAGCCTCTGCTTAAAAACCTCCAAAGAAGGAGACTCCACCACACTCCGAGGCAGCATATTCCACTGCCGGACAGCCCTGACTGTCAGGAAGTTCTTCCTGAGGTTCAGGTGGAATCTCCTTTCCTGCAGCTTGAATCCATTGCTCCTTGTCCTGGTCTCTGGAGCAGCAGAAAACAAGCCCTCTCCCTCCTCTACATGGCATCCCTTCAAATATTTAAACATGGCTATCATGTCCCCTCTTAACCTTCTCTTCTGCAGACTGAACATACCCAGCTCTCTAAGTCTATCCTCATAGGGCTTGGCTTCCAGGCCCTTCACCATTTTGGTCACCCTCCTCTGGACCTGCTCCAGCTTGACCATGTCCTTCTTGAATTGGGGTGCCCAGAACTGGACACAGTATTCAAGATGAGGTCTAACCAAAGCAGAGTAGAGTGGTACCAGTACCTCCCTCGATCTAGACACCATACTCCTATTGATGCGGCCGAGAATTGCATTGGCTTTCTTGGCTGCCGCATCACACTGCTGACTCATTTTCAGCTTGTGGTCTATTAAGACTCCTAGATCCCTTTCACACATACTGCCATCCAGCCACGTGTCCCCCATCCTATATTTCTGCATTCCATTTTTTCTACCTAAGTGTAGGACCTTACACTTCTCTCCGTTGAATTTCATTTTGTTAGCCTTGGCCCAGCTCTCCAGTCTGTCCAGATGTGGCATAGTAGTTTGAGTGCTGGACTACAACTCTGAAGACCAGGATTCAAATTCCACTCAGCCATGGAAACCTACTGGGTGTCCTTGGGCAGGTCACACTCTCTCAGCTTCAAAAGAAGTCAAAAGCAACCCCCCTCTGAACAGATCTTTCAAGAAAAGCTTGTGATAAATTTGCCTTAGAATCACCATAAATCAGAAACAACTTGAAGGCTCACAAGAACAAAATCAGCATGATAAACTTGTGGACATATAAGTATTAGATGTACCTGTGCATGAGAATAATGTCTGAGAGAAATTTCAGAGTCTCGAGAGAAAACTCACCAAGTGACGAAGGGGTGAGATCATGTTGAGTGTGGCCCTAATGTACAAATCACTATATAAATAAAGAGTTGTAGCAGCGATCTGTGTATACCTTCTTACAGATATGGTGCAATGTCTGCTAAGTGAATTTCTAAAGCAACAGTATAGTTACACCAAGGTGGTAGCAGATACTATTATGTAAGTTAAGTATAGAAAAGCATCCATATGCCAATATTATGTACACTGTTCAGCCATACTGGAGTTAATAATGCTATGTTTAATTACTTCCATATTGGAAAGAGGGGAAGCTGCTCTATCAGTCAATCTGTTTAAGTTTTAACAGAGATTTTATTGCTTTTATGACTCAGCGTCATAAAAATGACTTATGCTTTTATTTGCCCAGACTTATTTTGGTTCAGGCATCTCATAGCCCCATACATAACTCTAGCCAGTGTTCTGACATTCAGAAGCTGCAGTGTATCATTCCTATGTTACCTTTCCCTGCACTCTGCCAGGGATTGCTTTTCAAAAAGTATGCTTTTCTTTCCTGGTCCTTTCAAAAGACTTATTTATAGAAATGGAAGTGGAGGGAAGGACTGTGTGAGTATATGTTTTCTGAAGGCTCCTTGCAATATTTTATGTCCCAGTGTTGGGGTACTACTTGAGTAAGTGTAGCCATCATTTTATAGGGCTCTGTTGCAAGTCATTCCAGCTGGACTTTAATGAAATATTACAGTAAGATTGCTATCATTTCCTGTAATATGGGGAGAAAGTTACTGCAGGTAAAATGGCAGAGAGACATGATGACAGATTTTCCACATTCAGATGTCTGGAGCCCTCCAGTAAAGCTCTTAAAGCTAATTTACATGCAGTTTCATACCCGTCTGTCTGATAGATTCTCTTCTGTGGATCAAATCTAGGTGGGTTGTCTTTAAGAAGACTGCCAACTTTCTGGTAAAACATGCTGAATGCACAGTATTTTGAGCCTCAAGCAAAAATGGATGTCTCCTAAAGCAGTGTGCATACCTTTCAAGATCTCAGAGAAAAAAGGGGAACGCTGGTATATGCATGGTGTTATATTAAAGTTCCCTGTCCCCGCACCCCATGACAATCCTGTCTTTGTACGGTTAAGTGGCAGCCGAAGGATAGTCGCTGCAGTAGACCACGTACTTCACATACAGATGGTCCCAGGTTACATCCCTGGTATCTCCAGTTAGAAAAAGAATAGGGTCTTAGACAATATGAAAGACCCTCTGCCAGTCAGAGTAGACAATGTTGACTGGTGGATAAAGGTCTGGACAGGATATGAGGCACTTTCCTATGATGATGTAACTATATTAAACAGACTCAAGGCCACCAATAGAGTATTCATTTTACTTTGGTTAATATACTTTGTGTTCGTGGTAATTCAGATTCTTTGGTCATGGCCCTGGCCATGCTGACTGGGGGATTCTGGAAGTTGCAGGTTCACCAAAAAAAAAAAAAGGGAATTTTTACGATGGATACAAATTACAGATGGTCTTGCAACTGAGTGAAAAGGCACCAAATTCTTTGCTACATCACTAGTGAATTTTCATTTCTGGTGATGTCAACCCAAGTTTGTAATTACATATTCTGGAACTGCCACCTTGGATCCTGTACAAAGGGATATTAAAGAAATAAACAAATAAAGATTTTTCTGGCTTCCTGTGCTTAGCTATATTGCAAATCAGATCTGGCTCAGAGCTTCAGAAATTAGTTGTAAAATAATTTGTCAGAGTTATAGTTCCAAGACTCTGAAAAGTAGGTAATTGCCAATATAGTTACAGTTTTTAAAGTAATTCATTGCTGTTTCTCAAAAGTAGCTGTAAGTTATTTTAATTGCTTTTTTTAAAAAAGACAATTCGCTTTTTCTTTAATTCAGCAGCACGAGCCAACACTGAAATCACGTGACAGTTGTAATACGGTACAGTTACACCTTGGTTAATGGGCAAAAGAATTAATTACAATATCTAGTTATTTTACATTAGTTACTTCTGAGGTTTGACATCCTTCACTTCTTTCTCAGAATATAAAATTATATTTGGACAATGCATGGTCAGAGTTACTTTTCAAATCAGGCAGCCAAAGAAAGCTCCCATGTGTGCAGAACAGATTTTGAGTAGGAACCCCTTACTTTCTGAAACCCCTAATTGTTTCATTCTGTGAAGATCAAAGCGACATGGGCCCTACGTACATGGGCAGAAATTGTTTAACATTCTTTTGCTCTTGATAGAGTGCTTTAAGAAAAAACACTCTGTCTTTTCTATGTGAGTCAACTCTCCTCATAATTATTTTGTATGGTAATTGCCCCTTATCCAGATCTAAAGCCTGCCCTTCTTTTCAGATGTGCTTTGCTTTATAAGAAAGTCTACTTGAAATTCCACATTGCTCATCCACGTCTGACTCCAGGAACTGCTGTTCCTTGGGGGCCAAAATTTTGCATGCTCGTTCAAACACTAAGTGCTGGGGTGGGTACACAAACTCTTGATAATACTTTGGTTTTTCAGATTGTATAAACACTTGTTGCTATGAAAGTTCATAATAACCAAACCTAAACGTGTAAGTCATGTTGTGGGGGGGGGGGTTTATCCATCACTGTTGCATGGCAGCAGTACTTTTTCCCCTTATTTTTTTATTGTTCCCTTCTTCAAGAGTTTTCTACAGTTTTCTCAAGAGCTGCTATTTTATTGAGTGTTTGTTTGTTGCCTGTCATTAGATTCACAGTGTTTTTTAAAAAAGCAGCTTTCTCTAATGCCTGAGAGCACACTCAGGTTTGGAGATGATGATTCTGTGACACTAGAGGAGGTAAACCATAGGCTATAATTTTCTTCTTATGGGGCAGTTAAAGAAAACGTTTGTGTTCCCTCCGTATTTTTTTTTCTTTAAGCTGAAGTGCTTGGCAGAAGCAGGGACTGTGGTAGCCTTGTATTTATCCACCCTAAGATTATAACAGCATTTTTGGCAATGTGGTGTTTCAATATCTGTAAGTTGTTTCAATCAACCTGTGTTTTGTTTTCTACCTGAGAAGATTACTGCAGCACACTTGTAGATCCACTGTTTCCATTGTCTTCCTTGGAACTGATTAACCCAAATTCTCACAAGGTTCAGCTTCACAAATAAAGGCTGAGCCTTAGTGTTAATGACCACCAACACTCCTACAGTTAATTGGAGCCATTTCTTTGTGCATTTGTTGCTGTATATGCCATATGCCACGTATCCATTGCAAAGTGATTCCCAAATAACATGATATCTTAGGATAACAAACTGCAGCGACAGCATGAAACTTACACTGAAGCGAACTTAGCTGCAAAAAAAAAGGAAGAAAGAAAAAGAAAGAAAGAAAGAAAGAAAGAAAGAAAGAAAGAAAGAAAGAAAGAAAGAAAGAAAGAAAGAAACTGGTTTAACATGGCACTGAAATGCCTTCAGTCCAAGAGAAGGACAAACATGATCTCCCAAGGTAGGGTATTTCCAGAATCTAGGTGCTATTGTCTATTTATTTACTATGGGCTGGATGTTCAATTCATGGTCTCATTATATATACTAGTGGAGGCTAGAATTTCTATTGTTACCAGGGTGGTGAATCTGACCAAGGTGTTTCTGTGAACGTTAAAGGACTCTCCAAGGTGCTGAAACTAGTTTGAGGATAGGATGAAGCACCTTCTGAAATGTTGACAAAACCATGAATGTCAGGAACTGAGATCACACACACAAAAGTAACAATGGTAGTGCATGATTTATAAGGAGCGTGATGTGAGTACAAGACTTCAGTGATTCGAACTGAAGGCAATTTGCAGAGACAAAACGTTATAGCTTTACACTCCATTCCCACGGCAAACAATCAGATATGACCTTGGGAAGCTGACTGAGAATGGTACTATCTTGTGAGTTCCAGGTGGTGTTGACATAACGGTCTCTGGCAGAAATTCTTTGTTGCAAGCAAGCAGCTGCATGTTTCTACTGCATATATGTTTCTACTACATATCCCATACTAAATACTTTTCCTTACTGAATATGGGGGGACTACCTGACAATGAAGCTCATTTGAAATTGAGACTAAAACCTGGAACAGCACTTCACAGGTACTGGAGGCCATCAGCCTCCATGGCATCATGCCCTGTAACCTCTTAACAGTCATAAAAGATCTGATCCAGAACTCTGGGGAACTCTATTGGATAGTGTAGAGAGTGGTATAGGAAGGTGCTGTGGAACTAATGAACCTTACAACTGTGCAACTAATTTAGGTGAATTACAGATTTTGAATTCAGATTGATTTGTAACAATCCTAGCAGATTGGCCCAATTCAGTTCTGGAGAGGAACAGCAGGATCTGGAGCAATTCAGATCAAACAACAGGAAAAAGACAGATGTTGACCAAGATCCTACTTCGCTGAGCTTAGCATAAAGGTTCTGTAGGTACAACTACACTAAAGCTCCCTTCTCCAAGACTCACTGTTTTGTTACAGGAACTCCCTTCACATCCATTTCAAACATTTCAAGCTGGGTTCCTCCTGCATATTTTTGTTCATTTGTTAAAACAGTTAGTAGCAGCTCATTGACAAAACTGCAGTGAGGATTTCAGTCATTGATATTCATCTCGGTTTGGTCACTCTGAGCCTTTTTCTTTTAATTTCCCAAACTTTTGTCTGATGAATAGGCTAAATTAATCATTTGTTTTGTTTTCCTTTTTAACCGAAGAATAACCAGTTTATGTGTATGTGTGTGTGTGTGCACACACATGTTTTAGGTGATGAAACTAATTCTTCCCTTCTTCATGAATTGCCCTAATTGTTAAGTGTCTGATTTGTTTTCTCGGCGGAATTCATTATTTTTTAAAAAAATAAATTGCTTGCTGCTTCTTCGTGTTGTGTGTGAAATTCTGGCTTGCCAATAAATACATTTTTTAATTCACAAAGCACATCAGTTTCATTAGCATTATCACCACCATCATCATATTAATATTTTAAAACATAACAATTTTATTGCTGATTTGGCTGAGCAAGCAAATCACTAAATTTAATATCCATTAGCTGTATTTAACATTTAAACTTACATATCATTTAAAATTTTAACAGTTATTTTTACTACCATTCCATCTGATAATTAGTTTGATTTAATTTAGCTTAATCTGATTTAAGCAGCACCATGGCATAGGTTGCCCCTGAGATGAAAGGCAATGTGAGTCACTTCAGAAAAAGCAAAGGGTTGTCTGGGGTGTGTTGAACTGAAGCCAGAGCTGGGGAGTGTTATCTGCCTTCACTGTGGGTAGCAAATGAGCAGGGTTAAATTGCCAGAAGCCTGTTCCAAACATTGGCAGAAAAATCCCAGAAGCCAGCAGCAGGGGTAAGACCATGAGGACAGGAACA
The DNA here is from genome assembly GCA_030412105.1 of Cyclura pinguis. NCBI lineage: Eukaryota > Metazoa > Chordata > Lepidosauria > Squamata > Iguanidae > Cyclura > Cyclura pinguis. Next base: position 63,266,862 of record CM059599.1, read on the forward strand.
AAGAGCGCGGAGCCCCTGGTGACAGCAGCTCAGACAGCAGCTCAGCCATTTCTGCCCTACACTGTTTTAGTGCTATTATTCCACGTTCAACATCCTATGGAATTCTGGGGTTTGTAGTTTCCTGAGGCCAATTCTCTGTGGCTAAGAATTCTAAATGCCCCTCTCTTAAACTGCACACCCCAGGATTCCATAGGATGATGAATGTGGAATAATAACAGTGTAGTGCAGAAATGGCCCAAGCTTATGCAGCTCTCTATGGAAGAGATGTGTTAGAGAAAATTTCTGATGACTGAGGGATTGTTGGAGGAATTTAACCTGCTGGACTGCTAACAAAGTATCTTCTCATCATACCCTTCTTTCTACTAAAATCTGCAGGTGAAGGCTTTGGCTAAAATTATACTGGGTAGTTACAAATGCTTTGTATTCACAATTTCTACATATCACTTTGTTTAGGAGATACATAGGGACTGTGAAAATCCCCTAATCCCCACTTATCGGTCAGCAGGTGCTGCATGTGATATGGGTCTGTTCCCCTGTTGACCAAAAAACAGCTGATTGATATTTCTATCCCCTCTCATGCAAGGACTGGGAAACAGGCACCCATCAACAACAGTGGCTGTTGACTGGTTAAGTGGAGAATTAGGGGCTAAAAGGGGATTGAAGGATTCACTACATTGGTACATAACTACTGTGGTTATATAGCAACACAGAGCATAGGAGATTCCAGCCTTTCAATTCCATCACCATCACAGGTGAGCAGTGGCGGATCTAAGGTAGGGCAACTGGGGCATGTGCCCTGGGTGCAAATGCCTGGGGAGGCACCCTCCTGCCCGTGGCCCCTCCACACTTGCCCATCACCTCCTCGCGCCCAGCACTGCCAACCCGTGCCCACCCATCACCTCCTCATGCCTGCCACTGCCAACTCATGCCTACCTATTGCCTCCTCGCACCTGCCACTGCCAACCTGCTCCCGCCTGTCGCCTCCTCGCACCCGTCACTTCCTTCCTGCTGTTACTCCCCTTGCTAGTCCAAGCTTTGGGGATATTAAAAGATATCCTTTTGATATCATAATTCGGCTTCACTTCTCTATTCCCCTCCACATGCTTGCGAGGCCACTGGACAAGCACGCCACCAAGCTCAGCCGTTAATCACCGTAATATTCCTAAGACAATACAGGCAGGCCAGAAAATAGCTGACTCGCTGCTTTAGGAGACCTCCAGGCAAGTACTATAATTAGGTATGCACGCAACCTACAAAAGAGCCTCTGCCCCGCAATGGCAGCTTGATGGGTGAGCTATACAATACCCAAGTACTCTGCGTTTGCATACTGGCTACTCTATTGAGAACCGCTGCGATAACTCAATCATTCAGATTCTGACCTTTCGGAGGCTTTGTCTTCAAACTCCAAATCTATTGTTTTCCCCCAAGTACAGCATAGCCTGCAGTCACATTCTCCTTATAAAAACCCTTGATTCCGAGACCTTCCTCGGTTCGTTCCAGAGTTTCATCCCGCCTTGCTGCCACTTTGCTTGGCGAGCCTCCCCTCAGCTCCATGTGCTGAGCTACATCGCACCCCAGCCTCACTGTCTATTTTTCTGGGCTTCAGGACAGGTGAAGTATCACCCAAACCAGCAACTCCTCTAAAAATCCCTCTATACCACTCCAACCTTTATTTCTTTAGTTATCTTGTGTGAATGTGTCGCATACACTGTTTTGCTTGTGTTTAATAAAACATCATTTATTGTTTCAACTTCTGTGTGCTCCTTGACTCGACCCGACCCCGTAGACATAGGGTTCAAGATCTCACTACGTTACCCTGCCTCTCATAACGCTAAGCAGTGCTCTGAGCTAATTTTCCCCACCTTGAGTTGAGCACATTTTGGTGTCCCTCCCGGGACCCCCAGCACACAGGGTAACACTGCACCTGCCCGTCACCTCCTCGCAGCCACCGCTGCCATGCTGTGCCTGGGTGTTGTCCCCCCCAGCTGCCGCTGCCACCCCCCACTCACCGCCACACCCGCCGCTGCTGACCCCCCTACCTGCCACTGCCAGGGTCCTTCCTGGTTCATTGCAGCGGTGGCACAGCAGCACCTAGAGGCGCAACTTCCATGCCTGACCTAAGCACTCGTGGGCCTAGAAATGTCACTGCAGGTGAGGATATGAGAGACAGCCTTCTCAGTGACTGCTCCCAGACTATGAAATTCCCTTCTCTGGGAAGGTCAATTGACTCTCTGTCTGGTCTCTTTTCACCAGCAGGCAAAGCCTTTTTTTTTTTAAGAAAGGTTCTCATTTTTTAATTGGTTATGCAGAAAGATAGTTTAAGGTTTGTATAAGGCTGTTATCTTATTATGTTTTAAACATGTTTTTAATGGGATGTGTTGGAATTTTATCCTATGTTTGAAACATTTTTAAATTTAATTATTATGATTAATAGGAATGTCTATTTCGGTTTTTTTAACCTTTGATTTATATTTTTTTCAATTGTATTTTGTTTTAACAGACACGGTGAGCTGCCTTGGGTCCCCTCTTAGGAGAAAAGCAACATATAAATTAATTAAATAAATAAATATAAATAAGAAATCCTCAGACTGAGAATTTGATTTCATGGCATTCTGCCTGGGCTTGTTCTCTGCCGCTCCAGAGACTAGGACAAGGAGCAATGGATTCAAGCTGCAGGAAAGGAGATTCCACTTGAACCTCAGGACTTCATGACAGTCAGAGCTGTCTGGCAGTGAATATGCTGCCTCTGAGTGTGGTAGAATCTCCTTCTTTGGAGGTTTTTAAGCAGAGGCTGGATGGCCATCTGTTGGGAATGCTTTGATGTGTGTTCCTACATAGCAGGGGGTTGGACCCGATGGCCCCTGGGGTCTCTTCCATCTCTATGATTCTATTATTCTACTTCCCTGAACAGGAGCTTTTTTTTTCTTGCTAATTACAGTGTTGTATAAAAGAAAACCCTATGAAATTCATGGAGTCATCATAAGTCAACAGGTGACTTGGAGGCACATAAGCACACAAAAATAAAAGAATGGTTATGTTGCATGGAACATCGGCATAGAAGAGGGAAAAGGGTATGGCTCCTGTCATTGTGTTATCCAGATGCTGGTGCCTTTAGTGTTTCCTACACTACATTCCTACATTGCACAGAATATAGATCGTTCAGAATTCTTTTTGCTATGCATCCTTCTAGAGGAACCAATTAAAAATTTTAAGACAGGTAGAAAGCAACTATTTCATCTTCTTGGTAATTTTATCTTCCTGGTAATTCAGTTTATGTTTTCTTCATTGCTCCGATATTTTATTGCTGAGTTGCATTATTTCATTTGGTTGCTTGCTTTTATTGCATTTTTTTAATTTTGATTTATTGCATACTATTCTAGGGCTTTCTATTTTTAAAAAAATATGGAAGAACCACATACACACCACCCATCAACAAACCATTAATCCCAGATATCTTCCAGCGTCACCAAAGATGGAGCATAAAGCTGGACACACACAAAAAAAGAGCCTAAACAGAAAGTGTGTTAAAATCTCTGTCTAGGCAGCCAAATTGGCTTTGCCACTTTCACAGGTCTATTCTATGCATGTTTGCTCAAAAACAAATTCTGCTCTGTTCAGTGGGGCTTAAGTCACTTCTGGATGAATTTCTCCAAGCCTTACCATTAAAAAAAAATTGTGCAACTGTTCCCCCATTCTCTCCTTGGTGCATTTTCAGAAAATGTGGTATAATCACAAGATCCAGGGTGGGTTAGAATGTCCTGGACTAGCCATAAATTTATTTGTTAATTTATTCAATATCAATAGTTTAAAACAAAGCACAGTTGGACCTCCATATTTGCAGATTTGACTTTCATGATTTGATTAGTTAAGAATTTCTCTAATTCCCTGTGCCCCCCCCCCCCACCTCAGGCACTTCTTCTTCCAGGAGGAATTTCCCTCTCAATGGCTCTGATCAGGCCATGCAGCCCTTCAAAAATGTACTTCTGGTGCTCCTCCTCCACTACTACCAGCAGCTGCCTGTTCAGCTAAGGATGGCTAACAGCCTGATTGCTCAGCACCACAAACCTTCTCACAATGCCTCCCACACACAGCCATGGAAGGAGATGGATGAGAGAGAGAGGCAGTATAGGGTCACCATGATGACCTACCCCCTTTCCCTCTCTTTTCCTTGACCTTGTTTGTAGCCTGGGTGCCTGCTGTCCCTACCATGCCTTGTGCCCCTTCCCCCCACACACACACATTTTGATATTTGCAATTTTTGCAGTTCTTCCATTTTGAGGGGGCCCTATGCCCCTAACCCTTGCAAATGTGGAGGACCGACTGTACAGCTAAAACAAAGTACAGCTATTTGAAAAAAGAGTTTAAATACCATTAAATAAACAGGTTATTTAATGATAGGGGAAACATAGGGAAGAAAGGATAAAAGCATAACACACCAGACTAAAAGACTCTTCTGTCATAGTAATAGTCCTTCCCAGGGTTTCTATTGTGTATCTGAAAAGACTAGAACAATTGGCCTATAGCCTTACACAGGGAAGGAGCTACAGAACTATAAAGCAGTGATGTATTTAAGTCTTTTACTCCAAGTCTGAAGTCAAGTCTCAAGCCTCTACTTTTAAGTCTCAAGTCCTTGAAGATACTTTCAAGTCAAGTCCCAAATCAAGTATCAAATCTGGAAGTCAACTTTATACCCCAACCAAAATCCCAGATTTATTGGACAGAGCTAAATATACTCAGTTTTAACTATTTAAGCAGAATCGGGCCTCCACATTTGTGATTTTGGCATCTGCAGCCTCGAAAGTAGGGAATAGGATCCTTCTTACTCTCCATTACTGCAGCTTCAAAAGCTTCCTCCTCAAGCCTGTTGCCTAACACATTTGCTGTTCCCCTGTGAGAAATGCACCCTGTACTTTGGGGTGAGTCTTGTCTTCTGCTCTTAGGAAAAGATTTAGAAGGCTCCTCCAATATGCAGCAGGGACAGACTGCTAAGCAGACTTCAAGCCTGCCTCAAGCCCATTGCCTGACCTGTTTGCTGTTCCCCTCTGAGAAATGCAACCACACTTTGGGCTTAAGACAGATTGCCATGTGTCCAGTAGGCAAAAAAGAGATGGAGGTGTTGTTCAAAGTCATAAGGTTTCTAGATGAATGTGTTTTACTGAACCAAGGGAAGCAAGTCAGTCATTAAAAATATACAAGTCTCAAGTTGAGTTGAGTCAGTGCCTCATTTATTGCCAAGTCAAGTCCGAGTCGAGTCACTAAAGTGACTTAAGTCGGAGTCTATCAACTCGAGTCTACATCACTGCTATAAAGACTGCATATTTAAGCCTCTGAAGAACCTACAGCAATAGTTCTTAACATTTTCTTTACCACAGACCATGTTTGAATATCTTTTGTTGCCACGGACCACTAGGAAACTCAAGGTAGTTTCTGGCTGTATGTTGGTAGCAAGAAATGCCACGTGTTTTCTCTCAGCCACTGAGTATCATTTACTTGCATGTTCTCACTGCATGCAGAAGTAGCAAGTGCTGAGCACATTTTTTTCTGCTATCAGACAGTTTCATAACATTTGAACAGTTTGAGATATTGTAAAGAAACCTTGTACAAATGATGTCAGTTGCCAGCAAAAGACTCCTGCTCTTTGAGATCAATATATGACTGTTCATCTGCCTGTCTTCTTTTCTTTTCTAACTGTAAAAGCTCATCACATTTCTTCAGGCCTTTGTGGACCCTCTATGAGTTCATTGTGGGGGGTCTGTGGCCCCCAGGTTAAGAACCACTGGTGTACAGTCTTATTTCTCAACTCAGAACTCATGCCTGTAAATGCGACATACAGGCATGTGTTTGTGGGTTTTTGTTGTTGTTTTTTACTTTGTAAAGAAAGCGTGGAAGTAGACATCCTCTGGCCCTCCACAAAATTCCAAGAACGAAACAGGATGATTGCGCACTAAAAGCCACATTTGGAAGCAATAAATTTGTTTAGAACTGCAGATTTACAATATCAAAAATTAAGCCCACCATGAATTTCAGGTAAAACATACGTGAAAAGGGAGATAACTTCAAATGGTTTTGCCATTATTTCTTCTTTCTTATGACCTACCAGAGGGGGTATAGTAGGATCAGTCAAAAGTCTTCCATTATAGTAGAACTAGAGTCAGATATCATGGGTGAATCCGCAAAGACCTAAAACTAGACTTGGATGAAACCTTTCTATTTTTAAAGGCACATCTGTTGCCTCAGTGCAGTTGCAATTTTGTTCCTTCTTCATGCCTAATATACAATCAGAATGCAAAATCAAATTGATAATCCCTGCTGGGAGCTGACTGTCTATTTCTAAGCTGGCCTCAGGAGGTGATTCTGAAAATTCATTAGGCAAACCGGGATTCATCATATGAAAGCTTCAGTCCGCTTTATAGTTACATACACAACTCTGTTGATTTCCAATATGTTGTGGCACAAAAATGTTTATGCCTCTGGGATATCCATGTGCTAAACTTTCTGAGAGGAGCAATCTTTCGAAGCAATTACTCTCTCTTCTCCAATTTAATTGCATTGTAGTTACTAATAATACCCAGTCAGAAATGCTACTTACTTCCTTGTTTGTTGGTATCCATCTTCCTTCTTTAGGCTCAGTGAAAACTTTCAGAAATGTTTGACAAGGTGGGGGTGATAAAGTTTGGGCAATGCTGACAGACAGCCACCCATCCCCTTTCCTGTTTGGGTTCAAGAATGAAGGCAGGAAGAGAGCAGTTTATTTAACAACGTACCAGTCCAGGTGTCTAGCATTCTGGCTGAGCAATCTGGCACCAAGCAAATATACACCTTATCACTTATAGCATTTTTGGAAGATCTACTACACAACATCATATAGCATACAGCAAACCACAGGAGTATACTGGATATATATATAGCAAATCATTAAACAGCTTTCATTAAGCCATAATAGAAAATTACAAAGCAAGCACCAAGAGAAAAGTATTCATGTTGAACCTTTCCTTTACATTTCAGATTGTTATTGTTATTAGTAGCAAATTAGCCAGTGCTAGGGTCAAAGTATTCCAGAAATGCTTAATCTGCTTTTCCTTGTGTTTCCTACAGACTTAATAATGCCGCAGCTTATAAAATTTTCCCTTGTTGAAGATGTCTTTTCTTCACCATGGCTGATATTTTACATTGGCCTTATGGTTAACTTCTGGCCTTTCCACATCACATCACATCTCAGTATTCTATATCGCTTAAAATTTTGTCCATTATCTTATAACACACACAGACGACACATACACACACACACAATTTGTAATGTATTCTTGGTCCTTATCTGTCTCCTCTCTATCTGGAGTTACTTTAGTTTGTGCCTGCAGGATTGTGCTAAGATTGAATCAAGAAATAGGACAAACAGTGGTTCTGATTGTGTGATAAAAGTGAGTGTTGAATCATCCAGATCTGAAGGTCTTCAGAACCTTTTTCTGGGCTGTGCGCTGGCATACCTTCATCATTTTACAACCTGTATTTCAGATCTGTTCAGGGCTGCTTTTTACTTGATTTCTTTGGCTGAGTTCATCCATTCAGCTGGTTTTCAGCATGTCTTCCTGGATTACTTCCTCTTCCCATCCCACAGTCCTATTATTCTTATTTGATTGGAGAGTGGCCACTTATGTACCAGTAAAGAGGGCATAGATTTGCACAAAATTTGAGCATGTCTATTGAGATATGCGATATGAATTTGGGGTGGGGGGGGATGCTATAATTTAAATGGAAATACAAGCTACCTTACTGCAGCAGTGAACACTGTGAGCAGATGACCTGCGTGCCAGCTCAGTCTGTTCTCCAGCTGCTCATGAATGATGGCCTGGATCCTGCTGTTTTGGGTCTCCCTCTTACAGTTATTTACCTTGGAGCTAGACTTGGGCCCTTTCCGCATCTTACCTTTTTTTGGCGCTGGGGTGCAGGGATCGCACGAGCAGCCTCTAGCAAGAGGCTCTCGAATCCCTGCTGCTTCAGCTCCGCACGAGCTGCCTGCTCCCAAGCAGGCAGCGCAAGAGCCCCGCCTCTTCCTTCCACAGTGCAGCCTGGGAATTTTCCAGGCTGCGCTGGGGCAGGAAGCACGACTGCCATGGCTCCGGAAGCTCTGCACGCACAGCAAATGCACGCAGGGCCCTGGAGCAATATGCGATCGCACACCATTTGAAAAAGTCCGCAAGCGGTGCCTGCCCTACCCTGGAGCATTGCACAATTGTGAGTGCGTCATGCAGATCGCTCCTCACAGTCGCATGACACTCGAGGGGCCCTTTCGCATGGCAAATGCGGTGTGAAAAGAGCCTTGGACTAGACAGCCCTTAAAAGAGAAGACACTTTCAAAGAGAGAACTATCTTTTGACAGCCCTTGAAAGTGAGGAGTGTTCTCTGTCAGGTTCACAAATTTTAAAGCCAGGCCTGAGTCTCAGCCCTTCTCCTCTGGGCATCAGGGTGAGCACAAGAGCATTGTCTTGAACTATATCTGTCTGTCTATTTGTCCTTCTGTCTCTCTAGCTAGCTAGATATCTGTCACAGCCTGCTTTGGAATGGCTGCTTTAGACCTCCGGGGCTCTGCCTGGTCTCCCCTTTCCTTCCCACCTTGGTTCAGTAGGAGGGAGGTGTTCAAGTCGAGGAAACACTGAACTGCCTTTCTAGTCACCACTTCAGAAGTTGTTGAATATGGAGCTTCAGGATTTCTGTTTTGTGGCTTTTCTGGCCACTCTTGGTAACTCTAGGGGACCAGGAGCTTAGAAAATTTGGTTTGTACAACTATAACTTCCAGACTCCTCTAGCCAGCATAGCCATGGGCCTTGTTGACTGTTGAACTGTGGGGACTGTAGTCCAAAAAAAAACTAATGTTTCTAAGCTCTGTTGTTCAACCAGCTTGGAACAATGCCTCAGTCAGTCTAATGGATTACAGCACATTAATTCACATAGGTTCCACTTCATAATTACTGTTGACTCACTTCACCCTGGTTCATGTGCCACTTGAGGGAAATAGTAGTCCAAGAAAGACCTTCCCCTCACAAAATCTGAGTAGGGGACAATACTCCTGGCTAAACATTATCCCTTTGGAGCCATACTCCTTCCTGGAATCTCTGATTAAAAAATTCCAGACAACGTAGCTGGTGAGGATCTTTGCCTGAACCCCTAGAGAGCTGCTGCTCTCAGAAAAGATGGCGTCAGCTTCACAGTTATTATTATTTTGGCCATAGTCTTTGGTCTGATACTTTGTCACATTAAAAACTTGACATCTCCCTTTTCACCTTCAGCAAGTAATGAACCGGTAGAATGAAGAATGTAGCTATTAGGAAGTAAAACTACTCCAGTGCATGTAATTTTCATTCCAATAGGAAAAAAATCCATTTCGTGAGAGCAGAGGTGCCTGTAGCTACAACTTGCAGTATCTCAGTTCAGTCACTTCTTTCTTTCTTATAATACATTAGAAAAATTCATGGAGAATGCATGTGAAACACTTGATCCTCTCGAAAGTCTTTTTTAAAAAGTTCGGCTGGATAGTGATAGATTTCTTTTCTTCTCTTACAGTTTTTTTCTGACAGACCAAAGATCAATGGATGCAGATGGAAAACTGTTTCGAAACTTTATTGCAGAATACTCCATTGTAGGCTTCCCTAAATGATTAGTATAAAGAAATCATGTTTTGCTTCTCTATTACACAGAAGTTTCCATTGTCTATCAGCCTGTTTGCACATAGTTTTTGAAAAGCCTTTTTGAGGATAAAGTAATGCCCAGAGCACCTGCATTATTTCGTCTTTGTGAATGATTCAGGGATGTTCAAAAGTCTTACTTGTTAGCAAGAAAGTGTTTTCACTGGTATTTGGAAAACAAACCATTTTGATGCCAAGACACTAGAATTTTTCAGACTGTAAGGTCCCTTAGCTCACTTGAACTATAGCTAGTTTTTTTTTTTCCTTGTAAAATCAAGTATCATTTGTTCAGTTGGTTATTTTATATTGCAGCTGTCTCTCAGTTTGGGACCCAAAGTAGCTTACAATACAAGTTAAACCAGAGTACAGTTAAAACAAAGCACAACGTAACGTGTGTGTGTATTACAGAAGGAGTGAGTGTGGTGTAGTAGTTTGGATGTTGGACCAGGGCTCAAATTCCTGCTTATTCAGGGAAACCCAGTGGCTGACTTTGGGCAAGCAATACTGTCTCAGCCTCTGGCAAGCCCCCTCTGAACAAATCTTGCCAAGAAAACCCCGTGATAGGTTTGTCTTAGGGTCTCCATAGGTCAGAAATGACTTGAAGGCCCACCGTCGCCGCCGCCACCACAACAACAGCCAACAATCCTTTTTGCACAGTTTGTTTCTGTTGATTCTGTGATCTTGAGTCTTCTCTTGCTAGGAAATCCATATTTATATCTCCACTGTGTATGAGAGCTAGGATATTTAGGTCTTAATGCTGTCGGCAGTCGCAACTAAGTAGACCCATTGAATCATTTTTTGACTGACAAACACTTATGTACATTCCAATGCTTCAATGAATTTATTCTATCTGGGACTATGAATAGGATTCAAGAAACAGCTTTCTTATTTTTGCTTACTGCAGTTTCCTGAAGGGCTTTCCATTTTTTCCTAATTGCTCTGTTAATACAATCATATTTACTTTGCTTTTTGATAAATAAATATATCTTCATACAATTGGGTTTCTCTGTACATGTGTTATCATGCAGAGCCCAGTTCTACACCCTGGCTGCTTGCTTATTAAATTCTGAATCTTGTGCTGGCCAGGGAATCTTAGCAACAGAATGTGCAGGATTTGCCTGTTACTGTTAAGGAGCTTCAATGATGTCCTGTAAGGTTTCAGTTGCCCCTTCTCATCTTTGCAGGATTTTGTTAACCCTGGTTACTTTACCCTCAGGTGGGCCAGTAACTGGCTGCCACCCTTTGCAGTCAGTATTACTGAAAACACATGACTTATCTAGTTGCAGGAAAAACCTATTACACATTTCTATATTTCCCAAGGAGCTCCAGGAAAGCACACCTAAGTACAGTTTGCACATAACATAATGAGAGAAAATCTTTACCCCTTTGATAGTCCTTATCCATTTATCATGGCCAAATGTTAACAGCTGTCCACTGGTACAGAAGGGTTCATTTGTATTAGTGACCTTTTTGGATACTTTTTGCATTTGGTTTTGTACTTCGAGGATAAGATATGAAGGCTGAGAATGGATGAAGGAGTCAACTTTTCTCTATTGCTAATCTTCTTTTAGCAAGGTTAGTGGTCTGAGCACTGGATTATGACTCTGGAAATGAAAGTTCAATTCTCCATTCAGCTATGGAAGCATACTGGAAAACCCATTGGTTGATTTTGAGCAAGTCACACTCTCTCAGCCTTAGAGGAAAGTAAAGGAAAAAACCCCTTTGAACAAATCTTGCCAAGAAAACCTTAGGCTCTCTATAGGTCATAAATGACTTGAAAGGCACGCAGCGACAACAACAACAACCCTTCTTGCACAGTTCTTATACGTATTAGAAGGAGATGGATCACACCTGCGCACTTTGCTTGTCTTTGTTTGCTTCTACACTGTATAACCTTTGAGAGTCTATCTTCCATGCCCCCGCCTGGGAGGAAGTGAACCCTAACCCAGGTGCCCTATATGTCCAGCAACAGGGATTTGATATGATTGTTGGCCAAAGGGATATGTCTGGGTAGAATTCATGCGGAGGGCAATTCTACTTTTGGCTGTGAGAAGTGCTGGAATCTATCAGCTATAGGGCTGGAATGCTTCTCTGCTGTACATCACCTGCTACATCATTTACCATCAATAAAGCTTATGCTATAGCAGTAATGTGCATCAGTGTCTGGCACTAGAAGAGCTAGTGGCCTGGAATTACACTCAGGTTCAAAGCTAGACAACAGCTCAGCTCTTCACCTCTGAACCCACTTCACCAATGAGGGACCATACGGGCCCAAACCTTCTGGAATTTTGGCATCCAAGCAGATTCATATCAGAACACTGATGAAATAATTTTTCCACTAACTAGCAAGATCTCTGAAGACTGTAATCAATGCACAAACAAGAGGTAACACAGACGCTTGGGGCATTATGTTATCCCAAAGTAGCATCTCAAAAAATACCTGCAAACTGGCTGGAATGATATGGAAACTTCAACTAAACACAAAAATGAAGATTTCTTTACACCCATTCAAGTAAAAAAGGCTCCCTACAGCAGCAGAGGTTCTGACACTAATACACGGAAGTTTGCAAGAACAGTGACAGAAACCTAAGGGAGAAGGCACTTCTCCTCAATAATTGTAAAGTGGGTAGGCAAATGATTGAATAGGGGTATGTTCTAGTTGCCATTAAGTCAAAAAGTGCCAGAATCTTGTGTCTTTGCAGGGAAAGGATCGCCTTCATAGGACATTCACATAAGGCATTTGAGAATGTTGAAGTTCTGATAACTCTTAACAAGAAACCTTTAGGAATGAAATATCAGTGCCTTAAAAGGCAAGACCCTCACAGGCCCAGCTACTAAGGGACAGCATGATAATCTTAGACAGGATCCCAGAGCGTAGTCTAAGGGCACATAATGCAGCTGCATTGGTGATACTAGGCATGTCAAAATCCAGTCACCACCCAGATAGGCAACCAGCTGGAACTGCCTTGAGTCCATTATGAAAGAAAAGTGGGATGTATATGAATTTAATACAAAATAAAATCAATAACTTGAAGGAATGCCTGGGAAAGGAGTTTTAATAATGGATTCTTAAAACATTTCATGCAGAAAATTGATGTACTCTGCACTTGGTTTGGGTCATCTGACTGGGTCAGTTGGCTCCAGTGGAAAGCTTCACATCTGGAGTCATGTGGAAGTTCTCTCTGTGGTGTTGGATCTAGCCACAGGCCATGCTGGCTGTGATATTCTGGGATCTGTGATCTGAAAAAGTAACTGTTCAGACTCTGATTGGATGCATTGCTCTTTGGGGGTAAAAAAGAGGGACTGGTTTTATAAATGCAACATAGAAAAATCAGGACATCTTTGGGCAATCATTAAAATACTTTTGCTGAACTGGTTATGGACAACATTGAGGGAAAAAAGCCTTTGTGTAAAGGAAAGAATTCCTAAAGCATAGAATTTCTAAAGGAGAAAGTTCCCACTTTTGCAAAGGTATTTCAACCTTTTATATATGAGACTAGTTCCACATATCTGTTAAGTTATATTTATTTCTTTTTTAAAAATGCTAAGATGCACCAAAGCCTTTCCTAGCTTTGAAGACAATTCTTCTGAAATTGCTTATTTTTCAGATCACTGGAGAGGGATACAGCAAGGCCTTGGATCATTACAGAACATGACGATCCTTGCACTTCTCACTATATTATGAGTGACAACAGTACATAGAAAGAGCCCGCACAAAAGTCAGCAAGGACAGTAACAAATATGACATCTGTTCAAAAATGTTTCCTGGCTTCATGCTCATAAATTCTTTTCCTCACATCCAGTGATTAGTATCCATGGCTCCATATTCCCTTCCATGGGCATGACATACTAGTAAGCCTGGATCCTCCCACATCCTCAACAGCAATCTAACAAGCAACAGTAAGCTGCATGCCACTCTCTTTGCACTGATGTTTCCAGTGATCCCATCACCAGCCAATCAATGCAGAGAGAGAGATAAAACATATGAGGTGAAAAAACATATGAAGAACTATACTGGTCAGATGAAAGCCATATCTAATCCAGAATCCTGTTCCCCTAATGGCCATCCAGATGAGTATGGGAAACCCATAGCAGAGCATGAATGCCACAGAACCCTCTTGCTCATATTCCTCAGTGAATAGTATTCAGAGGCACACTGCCTCTGGTACCAGGGTTGACAAAATTGATGACTTTTTGGGAAAAAAAAATTAAAAAAAGGAAGTCTGATTTCAAATTTTTTTAAAAACAATTAGTAAAAAGAAAGCCTATATCAAGTTACTAGCATAGATGTTCATTATACAGCTTATTATATTATATGAATGTGTTAACAGCAGTTTATGGATATGGGAGATAACATGAACATGAACAGTGCTTTTCTGCAGGTGTAGACATGCTCTCACTCGCTTACTCACTCTGTCCCTCAGTCTCTAAAGGTTTTCCCTCTCTCTAAGTGCAAAGACAAGGAAGATAAATGAATAGAGAATTTGGGGAAATAGAGTAGATCTGAACAAAGGGGAAGAAGCTGTGTGTAAAGGTAGGGGATCCCTTTTTTTAAATGAATTGAAAACAAATCTGAAAGCAATTGCTTATTGCTCATCTAACCATTGCTTATCTTAGTCATGTACCTTCTTTGTTTATAATATTGCCTGATCAGACTTTTTCTGTCTCCTTCTTTTGTGAAGACTATGGTTTCTGCCTTGGTCATTTTCCATTTTGGTTATTGTAATCTTTTGACTGCTCTTCCATTTTCTCATCTTATTCCCCTGCTCAACACTCTGCTACTATCAATGGCCCATCATTTTGATCTTGTCACTCCACCTTTGATGTCTCTTCACTGATTGCCTGTTCATTTTAGTGTCCACTAAAAACATCTTCTTTTAACTTTTAAAGGCCTATGTGACTTCGCTGTCCTCTATTTTTCTGAACTCATTTATTTTTACTGCCCTGCTCTGGATCTTTGTTCTAAGAGTTCTAAGTCTTTCACCCAACTAAGAGTTTCCTTTCTTTGGCTCACCAACATCCTTTTTATCTTGCTGCTCGAGGGCACTGTCACCCTGAATACTGGCGGACTGCTCCTGCTCTCATTGGCTATAGTCCTATTCGTTAATCACAACTAGAGTAGGCCCACTTAATCAGTTGTGGAATGATGAGTCAACACATAGGTAATCCCATTGATTCAAAAGGTCTAATCAGAAGTAGAAAGAGAGTTCAGGCTGTTGTTTTTAAATCTCAGTTTAAAACGTTTTTGTTTTCCAAAGATTTTGGAATTTGAGTTTAACTTAGTTTCATAATTTTGTATGTTTTGATTATATGTATTTGTTAGCCTATTTTGTTTTGTTTTAATGTATAGTATTGGTTTTTGTATTTCTGTTTGGATAGCTTGTTTTACACTTGTGCTGGTGTTACAGCTGTACTACTCCTAGTGCAAAATGTAGGAGCTGAATTGTTGGCCAGAACATTGTACAGAAACCACATAACACCAGTTTTGAAGGAATTTTACTAGCTGCCAATGTGTTTAAAATGCTTACTGATCACAGTGAAAAGGCAGAACTGCTCAATACCTATTTTGTTTCAGGCTTTTTTCCCCCTAAAAGGATTGTGTGCTTCCATGCATCAGCAAAAACCTTGGTAAGTAATCTGGGTTGCAAATTGAGATTGATGAAGAGTTAGTAAGGAATCACCTACCTAGTTAACCTACAGATGGCCAGATGAACTGCATCCCAGAATATTAAGGGACCTTGCTGATATACGCAACCACTTGCCATTATTTTTGAGAAATTTTGGAGAACAGGTGAGGTGCCAGAGGACTGGAGATGAACAGACATTGTCCCTCTCTTCAAAACAAACAAACAAACAAAAGGCAAAATAAGAAGAATAAGGAAACTACAGGCCAGTCAGCCTTATCTCAATACCAAGAAAATTATTGGAATGGATTCTACGGGAGTCTGTTTTCAAACATATTGATGACAATGCAGAGATTATTAGGAGCCAGCATGGGTTTGTCAAGAACCAAACTAATTTTTTTTTCAGAGAAGGGCAACAAGGATGATAAGAGGTAAGAAGAAGAAAATATATGAGAGAATGGAAGCAGCTGAGCATGTTCAGCTTAGTAAGAGAAGATTGAGCATTGACATGATTGCATTCTCTAAATACCTCAACGGCTGCCACAAAGAGGAGGTGCAGGCTTGTTCTCTGCTGCCTCAGAGGGTAGAACTAGGTCTATTGGTTTTAAGTTACAGGAAGGTGAATTTCAATTGAACCTTAGAAGGAACTTCTTGACAGAGTGGTTTCACAATGGAACCAACTGCCTAGAGAGGTGGTGGGGTTTCTTTCTTTGAATGTCTTCCAAAAGAGACTAATAGCTGCAAGCTGGGGATTCTCTAGCTGGAGATCCTCCACTGAGCAGAGGGTAAGACCTTGATGACCCATAAGGCCCATTTCAACCCTATGATTCTGTGATTTCTGGTGTGCTTATGATGACATTTCCCTAAATAGCTCAGCTTGAGGAAGCGCTGTTCTGTATATAGCCTGACTGAAGACTGACACCAGTGAGAGTAAGCCACAATGGGAAAATGTGTGGGAGAGTCTTCTCTGCTGTGGCACCCAACCTGTGGGATGCCCATTGGAGGCCCATTGTTAATTCTAATTCTTTTTAATGGCTTTTTGTTAAAGCTTTTACAGTATAATGTCTTTATCAAACCATACATGCTCACAGTTTTAACCTGTTTTAACTTCTATGAAATTGTCATGCACAAGAGCCACCATGGTGTAGTGGTTTGAATGTTGGACATAATGCACTTGTAAGACGTTACATCCAGGTGCAGCACACACTCCAGAGCAGCTACTAGCCTAATCGTGATTGGCTTATTTATTTATTTTTTTTAAGGAAGATCAGTTGGAATTCCCCCTGAATGCCACACTTATGGCAAGAAGTTCTCCCCACACTACTAGTAGGTAATCTTAATGTGCACTTTATTCAACATTAATTTGATGAGGCAGGACAATGATGTGGTCATTCAAGTGAAAGGGACAATCATACTCAAAGGAAAGTTCTAGAGACAGAACCTGGCTCATTGGGAAATTAATTAATTGAATAGCATTAGCTAAGTGATTTGAGTAATCTTGGGTTGGAATGCAAGTTATTTTTAGAATGGAGATGGTCGGGGATTGGACTACGTTTTGTAAAATTTAAATTGTAATTATTTTTACCCTTGCATGCCTACAAATAAATTAGCATCAGAAAACTGCTGCCTTCCTTTGTCCTTTTTCAGGTGTATGGACCTTTTGGTTTTTGGCAATGCCTAATTGGCCAGTCCAACAGAAAGGAAAGAAAGCACTCCCAATTTTACATTTTCTTTTTCATCAGAAATACGTCACCTCTCTACACCTGCTCCATATTTTTTTTTAAGTTCAAGATTTCCTTCATTTTATTTTACAGGCCTGCTGTGGTTTAGGGGGAAATGAGGTAAGGCAGACAAGTATTTTATTAATTTTGTCCAATTTTGCTTTGAAATATCAGTTATAGTTTTAACTCTGGAAACCTTGAAGCAACAGGTCAGCTTTTTACCAGGGCTATTTCTGAGAAGTTCACCTTAAGGTCCCCATAAGTCAGAAATAAATTGAAAGCACACAAAAACAACAACAGCAACAACAATAACAATTTGTGGGGAAGTAGCATTGGTGTTAATTGCCATTAAATTGACTTTCACTTATGGTAACCCTATGAATGAGATACTTGCATTATCAAAGCCCTATTAGACTCAGGGCTGTGGCTTCCTTGATTGGATGTATTAGCCTGTAACATGGTCTTCCTCTTTTTCTACTGCCTTCCACCTTACAAGCATTAGTGTCTTTTCTAATGAGTCATGGCTTCTCATGATATATCCAAAGCATAATAGTTTCATTTTAGTTGTACAGGCTTCTAGGGAGAGTTCACACTTGATACCCTCCAATATTTCACAGATGAAAATTAGGACACATGTGGCCAAGGAACATCAGAGCACGGTCAAGATGGCAAGTTATTAATGAGAGAGAACACCCAAGCTGGAGAAGCTGTAGTAGTTTTCTCTTGCTTGAATCTATTATGGAGAACAAGATTCAGCCTCATCCTCTCACTGCTGCTGAGCTGAGTGGAAACCACTTGTCCACTCTGAATTCAATATGCAGCAAATGAAGTAAGCTGAGGATAAAGGAAGAAGAAGAGATAGAGATGGGGAGACTTAAAAATCAGCTGAAAAGGGGGGACAACAGAGGTTTAATCAGAACCGTCCCTACCAAATCTGGACAATTGGAGAGTATGGCATTGCCAGATAATATGATGAGGCCAACGTACGTATAGCATCACCATGTACATCACAAAGGCCATTTCCGTACTAGACTGTTATAGTGCTATGATTCCACTTTCAACATCCTATGGAATCCTGGGGTTTGCAGTTTTGGGAGGGGCCAGCTGGCCCCTCCCGAAACTGCAAACCCCAGGATTCCATAAGTTGTTGAAAGTGGAATCATAGCGCTATAACATTCTAGTGCAGAAATGGCCACAGTCTTCCTCCAAGTTGGATGCAGCAAGTGTGTAATGAGAATTACAAGAGCCATGATTGTACTCCAGTTACAATGAAAGCTCATAAAATTTCCACTCATTGAAAACAAATCTAGTTTGTGATGTGTGTATGCAAGCCTTACAGAATTTGTCTGTTTAATTAATTTAAGTTGGGTACTTTTACTTGCTTCGAATCACTTATGTCCAGTATTGTGCATCCATCACTAGAAAGCTGGGAAAGTACAGCTAACAAGGGCCCTCTAGAATCCCCCCAAATGAAAAACTTCAAAAAATATTTTTTTCCCATAGGATGCCCCTAATTGCCACCTAGAAAAAGAAGGGACAGTTTTGCCTCATTTGGAGGGTGAGGTGCGCCAGACGAGCCCCAAAGGAGGCCTTTTTTCAATAGGAAGGGACTTGGAAGTTTACATGTAAACTTCTGGGAAAAAGAGGCCTCTGCTGGAACTAAATTGCCTGGGGAGGGCTTGAAAACATAGTAAAATTGACCCCATGCACCCCAGAGAGCATTGGGTGGCATTTGGAGGGAGAAACATTCTTTTTTAATTTCAGGTGTCGACGTGCAATGGGGGTTTGATAATCCAAGGTCCCCCGAGATAAATCTCCAGCACCTTAAATGCTCCCCCTCCCCCCATATTTGTCCCCTCTTGTTGTTGTTATTTGCCACATGGTCACCTACAGCTGTGCTCAGATCTTGCAAATTTGGGGCCAAGGCTTCCTTGATTGAATCAATCCTCCAGTAATGTAGTCTTCCTCTTTTCCTCTTATCTTCCACTTTACTGAGCATTGTTATATTTCCTAGTCAGTCACATCATCTCATGATATGTCCAAAGTACAACAACCTCAGTTTGGTCATTTTGATTTTCAATGAGATTTCCAGCCTCTGCATTAGTGCAACTGAACCTTCTTGTCCTCTCTTCCTCTTTGAGATACAGTTTCCACCCAAAAGCAGGATCAAGAGGTTCCCAGCCCTCTAGAAGCAGTTTTACCTGGAAATAGATACATATTTCTGCGCTTGAACTTGAGTCTAAATGAACTTAGTGGCTGAAAACAGAAAACCTCAATGAAACTGAGCCTGAGAAATTCCCACATTCATAGCTACAACCTTTCCACTTAAGAAAACTGCATCAGCTGTTCAATCAATTTCATTGCCCTTTTCTACACTTTTTCCAGCTCTACAATAAAGTTTCTGGGATGCAGTGACTGTAATGGTACACAATATTCCAGCAGGTGTGATCATACTGCTGGAATAGTGATATCACCCACCACTTCCAGTTCCCTTGATAAAAGTAGTTCTATCAACAGAATGATCTCACTGAATCGTAGTCAGTATTTGTAAGGTGCAGCTACACACAGCTGGTAAAGATAAAACAAAACAGAGCTGACTCAGTAGCTGCCAGATCTCCTCGTATGATTTTATGAGTTTACTGTAAGCATTTTGGAAACGCTATACTATTGCATGTAGTGATGAGTCAGAGAGAAGAAGAGGGAGGGAGGGAGGGAGACCACAAAGGGGAAGGAAAGTTCAATAGAAATTACTATCAAGACACTAACTGACAAAAAGGCCCAAGCTTGTTAACTTCACAGTAGCAGCTCCATTGATCTGGAGAGAAAAAAAATATATTTAATTCTAGTCACTTTTGTAGGTCTATTGATGTAACAAACTCCCTTCTTGTTTTGTGTCTCATCACCTACTGAGAAGCTGCATCCATCTTTAATAAAATAGTTTCAAGCCATAAAAAAAATATTTATTGCTGTTTTGTTGTCAAAACAACTCTTCTGCAGGACAAGGAGCAGTTTACAGAGGGGCATTTAGAATTCTCAGCCCAAGAGCTCTTTCGCCCCACTAAAGTGCAAGCTCCAGAATTCCACAAGATGTTGAAAGTGCAGTAATAGCACTATAACAATGTAGAGCGGAAAGGCCCTGCAACTTCCTTCTTTTGTTTATCAGCCCAAGTGCATTTTAGTGTTACACTATCGCAAACATAAGCAAGAAAAACATGAAATTCCTTCCTATTTTGTAGTCTACGGAGACTAGAACATCATGTTTCTATTTTTCTCATGTTTGCTTGCTGTAAAATAGCTGATGAGTCACATCTGCCCTCTGTGGCCCATTTCTTTACAGAAGTCTTCCAAGCAGAACAGTTATTACCTGTTATGTGCTCTGATCCCAGCTCCGTTCCTACTTCATCACAACCTGTAGCAAAGCAGAGGATTCAGTTCAGCCTAGCCTCTCGATTTCTTTCACTCTCCCTAGTCAACAAAGCTCTTGTATTCATGTTTAAGACATGTGTATAAAGCCCAGTATGCTTTACTGAAGAGAGCTGCTTCTTTGAATGGCAACTAGGCCCTAAACTGCAAGAACAAAGGCACATGTCTAGAGATCTTTCTCCTTGCATTTTAGAATAATGTACAGGACAATCCTAAACAAGAAAGGGGAAAAGGTCTGAAACTTCTCCTGCTGCATCCCATGTCACACCAGCTCATGTTTGCCTGGGTAAAGACTGACTGGGACAGTGTCACCCGGATTTTCGTGCCAAACTGTATACCTTCACAATCCCCACCCACTATCCGTTCACAGGGATGGGGGAAATTGGCTACACAAACTCTAGGGCTGGTTTAGCTGAGGCGTGGATCAGAGTCAAACCTGATGTGAGGAATGGATCAGCTTTGGATCCAACATATCAAAAGCCATTTCCTTTCCACTCCTTCAGCTTTCCAGAATGCCCTATTGCAGGGCTGTACACTTTCTTTCAGTCCCACCACCTTCACAGATACACAAGATAGGGCTTTCTCAGTGGCTGCCCCTAGGCTGTGGACCTCCCTCCACAAGGAACCTAGAACAGCTCTTTCTTTGCTGTCCTTCTATCAGCAGGCAAAGACATTTTGATTCCAGCAGGATTTTGGAACTGACTTTTTTAAGGAAAGGGCTCAAAGAAGATGCTGTATTTTTTTAAAATGGTACTGTTTTTAACTGCTTTTTATCATTTTAAGTACATGTTTTCTATTATTTAAATGTTGTTATTACTTTAATTCCATTTCAATGTTGGTCTTTTTTCTGTATCTTTTTAATTATATCATAGGCCCTTTTTGCATGGCACTTTGCAAGCAAAAGGGCCCCTTGAGCATCGCATAAATGTGAGGAGTAGTCTGCATGATGCACTCAGATTTACGCGACGCTGAAGAGCTGGACGCGCAGCACATACGCGTTTTTTTATTTTCGGCTCTTAGCCGAAAATGGTGCGCGGTCAGGGGCCTGGGGCATACTCACCTGCCGTGCGAAGCCTCCTGATCCACACTGGTCACGCTTCCTGCCCCAGTGCTAGCCTCCAACTCCCAGGCTGCACTGTGGAAGGAAGGGGCGGGGCGCTCGCGCAAGCAGGAAGGAGCTACGGAGCTCAAGCAGGAAGCTTGCGACAGCATTCCTCCCAAGCCTTCTCACGCAAAAACCCCAACCAAGCAGTGCGAAAAGGCGAGGTGCGAAAAGGCTGATAGTAATTTTAACTTGGAATCTCCCTTGAGTTCCCATCTTGGGGGAAAGCAAGGCATAAAGGAGAAGGAAGAGAAAGATAATGGCCACAGCCATGGCCACCTGGGCACTGTGGAGACATCAGCCATGGTGGAGGTATCTCAGCTGGTGTTCCTGAGGCCAGCAGCAAGCCACCACTTTACCATCCTAATTCATAGTCAAGTAAGCATCTATTCCTCTGACTTTGCTTACCAAGAGCACCTGTAATGAACTACATATGGGAGTGGGGAGAGAGAGAGATGGAAGAAACTGTCAACAAGAGAGAATTTACTGCCTATTGTTTTAAAATTTTGGTTTACCTCCATACATGAATTGAAGAGACAATTTCTGATGCGACTGACAAACTAGGGATGAGTGGAATCACATATTCATTTATTACAGAGCATGAAATTAATGTGTTATTTGCATTCCTTGGCCCTAGTTCTTCATGGTAACACATTTGCAAGAAATGTAATGAGGCCCAGAAACATTCCTCCCTCTCAAATAATTAATTCCATTCCATAAGAATGGGAGTTTCCTGGATTACTCATTGTGGGACAATCCTGCCTCACCCCAAACAACTTTCGTCTCTTTTTTAAGAACAACTTCTTACCTTTTTTTTTTTTAATCCAAGCTATGCACACACTGCTTCTCTAAAAGGCTACAGGCACTCCTAGATACATCATAAAAGCTCTTCTGACATAATTTCTGTCAGGGTGCTTTTACAGAGCTACAGTGGGAAACCTCAAGTGTGAGACTGAAAGAAATGTGCTCACCCCTTCAGGACATTGGGGTCAATAGGAATGATATGTCATCTCCTTCAGCTGTGTATCTCCTGTGAAACACTGCTCCTCACCTCTGACTCTGGTGTTCTCAGGGTTTGGAACATAGTCAAATCTGTTGTCATACCATAAATAACCCACCAAGCAATTACGTTTTGCAGAAATTGTATCTAGTTTCTATTTTCTCTGAAGATGAAAAGATTCCCCCCCAAAAAAAAAAAATTATTACTTGTAGCTACACCAAAGGCAACTATTTCAAGTAAATGGAAAGATGCAAACTACTTGAGCATCAGCAACTTGTGGGACAAAGTATGGCATGTTGAGCTGATGGGAAAAAATAACTATTACAACCAAGCTAAAAACTAACAGAATTAATTTCAGCAGGAGTAAATGTAAGGTATTACATCTAGGCAGGAAAAATGATATGTACAAATATAGGATGGGTGACATCTGGTTGGAAACAGTTACATGTGAGAAGGATCTGGGGGTATTCGTAGAGCACAAGTTAAGGATGAGTCAACAGTGTGATGTGGCAGCCAAAAAGCCAATACAATTCTGGGTTGCATCAACAGGCATATGGTGTCCAAATCAAGGGAAGTATTAATGCCACTCTATTCTGCTTTAGTTAGATCTCAGCTGGAATATCATGTCCAGTTCTATGCACCATAGTTCAAGAAAGATATTGACAAGCTGGAACATGTCCAGAGAAGGGCAATGAAGATGATCAAAGGCTAGGAAACCAAGCCTTATGAGGAATGACTCAGGGAGCTGGTAGTGTTTAGCTTGTGGAAAAGCAGAGTAAGCGATGATATGACCACCATCTTTAAATATCTGAAAGAATATCACACAGAAGATTGAACAAACTTGATTTATCATCTCCAGAGGCAAGAACATGAAGCAATGGATTCAAATTACAAGAAAAGAGATTCCACCTAAACATTAGAAAGAACTTCATGACTGTAATAGCGGTTCAGCAGTGGAATAGACTGCCTTGCAAGGGGGCCTCTGTCTTTTTAAGCAGAGGTTGGATGATCATCTTTCAGGAGTACTTTAGTTGTGTATTGCTTCTTGGCAGGAGGTTGGACTAGATGGCCCTTTTACTTCCTTCCAGCTCTAAGATTCTATGAAAAGCATACAAGAAATGGGACAAGTTGAGTCATTTTAGGAAATGTGGTTCCTATTTATCCAATTCATCAAGGAACATGAAGAACTTAGAGGTCCACTGGCAATGCACTCAACATTTTGGAGAAGTTTTTGTTCAGTATGGACAGATCTCAGAGGACATTCTGATGCGATAACTGCAACCAGGTTTGACTGGCCTGAAATAGAAATGGTATGAAAATGTTTAAGATTACTCGTTATTAAAGTTCTGTTTCTTTTATTTCATTTTTCTGATTTTATTGATAATGAAAATGCACAAATTGAGTCAGACAACCTTGGGGCATCCACAAGTCTGCATGTGTATCTGACAATAAATTCAATAACAGCACAACGTCCTTTCTCAGCTTGTTGGAAGTTACTGTGTAGAATCCAGTAAAATGCTGCACTCATGGAGAGTCATGGGATAGAAAACAACCCATCTCCTACATGCAACAACAATAACCCCAATGTGTGGTTTATTTGTTTGTTTTGATTTTCCTCACAACTCCTCTGTACTTACATTTTGCCCTCTTGGACGCATTGCAAGACCAAGATTAATGAGGAAGGTAGAACTGTAGCACTTGTTGATTGATGATGCCTTTTCTCCCAATTCACTGTCCTCATCTATTACAAGTGACATTTGTAAAAAACAAACATGATGTTGAATTCATTGGTTGCCACTTTAAAAAAAAAAAAGGCCTAGTGACAAGAGATCCATTTGTTCTCCCCAAAAGATTTTTGTTCCTTTAGTTCCATCATCACAAAGATGAATATTTCCCAAAAATATATTTCCTGCAGGAAGATAATATATAATGACTATGGTGACTGCTAGGTGCTTGACCATTTTCCCATGCTATTATTGTATATCCGTAATAATTTCTCCCTACTTCTGTTTCTTGGCCCGGTCAATTCTGTAATGAGTGCATTGATGCATTTACCCATCAGCCAGTCTCAAAAAGATGGAAGGAGAAAAAGACCCAAATTCCACAAAGTCTTCTACTTGTTATTCTTGTATTTTGTTGTGACTCATGTTGGGCAAGGTGATTAAACTAGGAAAGTGTGGCTATGACATGTTCTTCCTTGTTATAATATCAAAAGGGCCAGGAAGTGCCGTAAACTTGATCATGAAAGATAAGGTTGTAGAATGTGTCATCTCTCCATAACCTAAAGCAGCCCAGCCGCTATGTATTCAAGCTCGGAGGGAAGTGTGTACAATGCCAAGGCTTCCGAACTACAAGGACTGGATTCATAACAAATCTCAAAGACCTGGTTTCATTTCCCGGTACCCTGCAGGTATTTTTGGAGTTTTCCTGGCTTAACTACAGCTTGGATCCAGGGGAAGGTTCTGCCAACCCCCAGATCTCTTCAGATGATGACATAGGATCAACCCAATTGAATCTTGGAAAATCTGTTGTACCCCTTTGCAGAGTTAGCTAGCTCTTGCTTTCCTTTGTCCAGCTGTTCACAGCTTTCTGAATGCAGCTGGAATGTTCTTCAGCCTGCAGTTCTCATGAGAAGTTCTAGCACACAGGAAGAATAAGGCTGAACAAAATTTCTGGAGAGGTTTGAATTAGATAAAGAAGGTTAATTTCCTGCTCAGATCCATTCACCTTATAAAACACAGCATAACATAATGCTAAACTCCTTTTGAGAGATTAAAAAAATAGTTCCTGTGAGTCAGCACCATATGAGAAAGATTTGCTGTTATCATGAATAGTTGTGACTATGGATGGTGCTTGTACCTTTAATCTGGCAGATCAAAGTGTGCATGTACGGTTTCATAGCATTCAATTACACAAAAAAACGCAGCCTTTTTGGATTAACATTGTTATCTTAAGGGCTTTCCACACTTACTCATGCTCAAGAAGAAAAAAAAGATGTTTATAGCTCTTAAGGACCCACTTCAGTAACAAGTTTGTAACCCAGAGTTATGGATCTGTAACTGTTACTCAAAACATGAGTGACTCAGGGACCCACCCATGATGCCAGTACCTCCACGTGACAAAGGGAATTAATTAGCTTAATTTAGGAGGCCTGTGAGAGGGGGGGTAACCTAATGAGATCATCCATCAATGTTTATGGGGTCCTCACAAGAAAGAACCAGCCTGAGATTCCAAAATAAACTGATATGTGTTTTATTGAGGGAAATTCAGTCACACACACATAAGATCCAAATAGTCATGCACTCATACGAGGCTAAAAAAAGGAAAAGGAAGAAAAGTTTAAGATATAGAAATTTCAAGGTAAAATTGACAATATTTACCAATCCAGAAGAGTAGTGAAGAAGCAGCAATGTGCTTAGACTTGCGTTTAATGGCAGTACACAACCGGCAATCAAAGTGGCAGAGAGATGTTCAGCAACTGGTGAACTGCAAAGTAACGGTCAAAACAAAGGTTTTTATACCCTATCTCCCTCCCTGAAGGGATGTGAGTTAATTGCTTTCTGGAAGAATAAACAAAAGGGGTCTGGAAGGGACTAAATGTTTCAATGTTTCGGATGCGTAATATGACTGGGGAAGGTTTTGTTAGGAAATGTGCACAGCAGGGATGCTTGCCTGCTGCATCTGGGCAGTTTCTTTGACTATTGTTTTCTGAGGTTGGGCAGTTGAGAGGATTAGCTTAGAGCCATTAAGCCAGACTTTTATGGCTAATCCACGGTGAGTTTATGACCTGGCCATACTGAGGTCACTTCTGATCTACTTTTGCACATTTTCCCAGCCAGCATCCCTTCTCCACATGGCCTTTCAGCCATAAGTGTATATAACTTAATTTCATGCCAATTAATATTTGCCAATTAGACCATATCAAAGCATGAGGGTGTACAGCTTCTAACATAACTGATCTGTATTCAGTTAGACTGCATAGTTTTATTGTAAGCCTACATAAATGCACAACTTCAGCCCACCTTAAGAGCTAGTAACCATATCGAGTGCTGAAGGGCCATTTAACTTCCAGAGCACAAAGAGAATGACATTTACACTCCCTCCTCTCAGTGAGTGAGGCTGTGACAATCAGAAGCAGGTCCTTCTAACAACCTCACTCACTGGTAGGAGGGGATGGAAATGTCATCCTCTCTTGCTAACAGACCTCCTTGACCTGACCTGGCTGCTGCCTTTTAAGGTAGGCTGGGAGGGTAAGATTTAGTTACATCACTGTAATTAAGTAGCCAATCTAGAACATTGGTGCATGTTTTTAACAGTTGTGTGGTTTAGGCAAAATGAGTACAGTGTAATATCCTCTACTGTAGTATTCTATGGAGATCCATTGTGGGGAAAAGGTTTGAGTATTGCATTAGGATTCCAGGACACCAGAGTTGGAATCTCTGCTCAGCCTGGGAAACCCACTGGGTGACCATAAGTAAGTCATACCCTCTCAGCCATAGAGAAAAGCAATGGCAAACTTCATCTGAACAAATCTTGCCACGAAACAGCTACGATAAATCAGAGGCCATTTCCACACTGGGAATTTAACATGGTGCAGAGTGACCTCCAACGAAGGTCTTCTGCACCGTAGAGTGGACTGGGGTGGACTACTTTCTGTAGATCCACACCTCAATCCGGTTCTGCACGACCAGAAGTGGTCGCACAGCGTGGTTTTTAAAAACCTCTTTTTTGAGGTTTTTAAAAAGCACGGCGCGAGCGAAGCCATGTAGCTCCAGAGCCTGGCTCTGGAGCAGATTTGCAGGCGTGCGCAAGTGCGTGCCTGCAGATCTTCCGGGGGTGGGCTTTTGGCTGGCGAGCTTCTCTGGTTGGTGGAGAGCCTCCACCAACCAGAAGCTGCCATTTGGGACGCTGGACGACTGCGGAGCAGCGAACTCGCGCTGCTCCTTGTGGCAATGGACTCGGCCGGCCAGAAAACAAAGCCGGTAAGCTCCGTTTTCGGGTGTTTCCCCCACACACATACATGCGGAAAGGGCCAGAGTCAGGTTGAAGGCACATAACAACAAGAAATAATATCCTATGGTGTGCTTAGTTCAAGCTTCACGACTGCCTTGGAGATGAAGGGCTATTAGCGACAGAGTGATGGCTGAATACTGGACCTAACTCCCAGATTTGTCTGGAATAGACACACAGAGTTCATGCAGCAGAAGCTTTCATGTAGTGGAATCTACCATACCATCAACTAATGGCGATGAATACCGTCCACACAGAATGACAGAAATAAAAGGAGTTTGTCTTCTTTGTTGCTTCCCAAGCTATCTAGAGGACCAGTCATTTTTTTAATTTTTTTTATTATTTTATTTTATTTTATTTTATTTTATTTTATTTTATTTTATTTTTGCCAATGTGCCAGGGACCTTTACCGTACTGGTGCTCATTAACTATAATAATTTCTTTCCTTTCCCGGAAGCTCACCATGGACCCTCAGCCAACGGCTTGGGGACCAAAAGTGGGACCACTTTGAATACCACTTACCTAGTTCACTACTGTCAGAGAGAAAGCATACCCCACTGAAAAGCCTTCTGAGATCCATAGCCTAAAATGATATGGGAAAATAACATTTTAAATAAAAACTACAAAACATATTCCAGAAAGATGCTGTACAAACTGATAAACTGGCCAAGAAATTTTAAGCCCAATAGAATTTACCAGGGGAAAAAAAATCAAAATAGCAATGCCTACCAAACTGGTGGAAAATGCTCATCAAATAAACAATTAAACCCCTTTCTCACCCTTCCTTTCTAAAAATTGCCATAGACAATCCTCATATCTACCTCTCTTAAACTGTCAAGTTTCAAATCTCATTCTTGGACTGGTTTCTCAGTGTAAACCTAACCCAAAGCCTGAATTCTCATTATAACGGCAGAATGCAATTCATGCAACCAACCTTAACATGTGGAAGTCCCTCTGACCTTATTATTATTATTAAATAATTATTATTGTTATATTATTTTTTTATATATATTATTTAAAATAATAATATTAAAAACATACTTATTTATGTAAGCCTTCTTTGTTAGGTCTGACATGATATCCATTTCCTGGACCTCACAAACACGTTATGTTAAATGTGTGTATTGTATATTCATGTCAATGTTTTAGCACTGTATATTGCTTTGATGCTTTTTTATCTAAGTGGAGTAGAAATAATTGTTAACGAAGCAATATATAAAGAACCTTTTTCTTCCATCATATTTCTTCAGCCAGTCTATCAGATTTATTTTCCTTCCTCTTTATTTTTAAATTTTTGTTGGATGTCTTCTCTCTTCTTCCACAACTTGAGTTCCTCCATGCAGGCTCCTTGCTCAAGCATCACCTGCTGCTTGGCCTGCAACAGAGAGCACAGATGTGACTTGTTACTAAAATCTGCCAGTATCTTATTGTGATTGCAGGAGCCCCTGGATGACAGCATTTAGTAGATCCAAAAGTAATTTTAAGACAGGAGAAATTGCATCTCCAGCCAGTGTGAAAGCTGCTATAATAATAATGTGTCTATTGACCTTCCCAAAATATAGCAGAAGAGGGGAACCTCAGGCCTATGGGTTGAATCTACCCATCCTTCAAGTCCCAATCTGGTTTTCTGGAGTTTCCAAATCCTCATTTTCCATGAACTACTATAATTAACATATTTTGATTAGGTTTTCCCCATTCTAAACACTTGAAATGCCTCTCTTAACATATCATGAGACTACATGACTCATTGGAGATGGTGATAATGCTTGGTAAAATGGAAAGCAATAGAAAAAGAGGAAGACCCCGCTACAAGTGGACTGACTTTGGTCAAGGAAGCCACAGCTCTGAGTTTTCAAGAATTGAGAAGGGCAGCTGATGGCCAGGGATCTTAGAGGTCTCTTGTTGCCATATGTCAAAGTTCACGTGATGGCCAATAACAGCATTAATGATGGGGAAGGACATACAGTAGTTTAGTGCCAACCCATTACTTGTGTGCAGAAGAGCTCAGGCTCTGTTCCTGACATCTCAGTTTCCTCCATGAGAATCCATGACAGTTTCACCTACAGTTTTAGTTTCCTCCATGCCAGAGATCATATAGCATCTTGTGTTACCCTGAAAATTGGGGGTATCTCGAGGACACCCAAACAGACTTCAGATTAAGGGAATTAACAGAGACACTCAAAGCTTGTGAGAGATCAGGGCAAGGGATCTTTAACCCTATGTCTACGGGGTCAGAACCACGCAAGAGTCAGAGGAACAGTCTAAAGTAAATTTATTAAAACTAACAAAGAAAAGCGCAACACATGTTAACAAATAATCCTACAATCACACAAGGGCTACAGAAACAAAGTTGGAAATGAGAGGCAGTTGGGGAGAGAGGGCATAAGGACCTTAGTCTAGGCGTCCTGGAAAGGAGAAGATTAGCGAATGCTCGGTGTAAAGCACCAAGGGGAGGCTGGATCCCGGGGCTGGAAGGCTTGAAGCAACGGAGTTTCGCGTCGAGTCGGATACACGAGTTGCGTTTAGCTCTCAGCAGCGTCTGAGAGGCTTAAGTGGGACACCTCAGTAGCAGTGAAACGGGCCCTTGTCTGGTCTGGGAGGCTCTCCAAAGAGGCTCAAAAAGTGAGAGTTTTTCTAGCCAATTTCTGTCCTCAGGCTGTGTATAGGCTAGCAAAGTGGCGTTAATGGGCGATGATTGCGGAATATAATGTTAGGCAAATATCACGACCTCTCCTCAGTATTGTTTCTCCCAGGAAAGTCCAGGTACATGATAGGATTATCATTCCAAATTGATAGACGTTGATTGTCTATCCTTGCAAAGTTCATCAGCGTGGCTAGGGGCCGCGGCAACCTTTTTGTTAATCAAAGAGAGGGTCTATAGTGGCTGCCTAGAGATACGTGACTGAGAACAATAGGTCATTGTCCCTTAGCCTAAGGGACGCTGTCTACGTTCCCATACAGCAGCAAAGGCGTTGGTCTTGAGAATTGAATTCAAAACCAATTTTACTTGCAACCGACCTTTGCTAGCCAATACCCAATATGGGGGAAGTCATGCCAATTTAGGGGCCCTCTCTTAGGGTTACTTTGGGGTGTAACACTTGGACTATTTATTTACTTTTTAAAATATTTATATCCAACCCAGGGGGAAGGGTGCAATACAATAAAATCAGTTTAAACAGTATTTAAAAAACAAACAATATAAAACAGGAAAAAAAATAAACAAACTAAATGCATGCATCTGAATTCCTGTGGAATTCTGGGGTTTGTAGTTTACTGAGGCCCAAGAGGTCTCTGACTAAGAATTCTAAATGCCCCTCCCTAAACTACAAACCCCAGAATTCCACAGGATGTTGAAAGTGGAATTATAGCACTATCACAGTGTAGTCCAGAAATGGCCCTAGTCTCTCCACAAATGTCTAGCCTTAATTTCACCACCTGTCATAGCTCTTACAGTTCTGGAATGCAAAGCACCCAAGCTTCAAAACATGAGTGGCAAAAAGAAAAAAGTCTAAGCCACCTAAGCCTGTCTGCCCCAAGACAAACTATTAGTGAATCTCTTAAGGAGGATACTCACTTGGTGTGAAATTAATGTTTTACAGAAAGGCTTATCTTTTGTCCCTATGCCCAAACACAATTCATTTAAATCCACTGTTGAAGAGCAAGATTTATACAGGAATATAAAGATCAACAGTTATTTTAAGAGAACCAAAATACTCCTTCTCCATAAGAGATCTGTTACATTGAACTAGATCAGCTTTAAATCCACACTGTAATTATCCTGGAATTAAAGTATTTGAAGAATTAGTTGCTCATGATCTTCAGGATCTAAAAATAAGGGAAATCCATGCTTGGCGCAATGTGAACAAGATGAAAACTCAAGTGTTAACAAGGAAAGTATACAAAAATGTGATCTGTTTAAGTTTGTCAAAGGGGATGGGCCAAGATTTATTACAGTAGTGCTATCCCCGAGTGCCTTACAGAAGCTCACAGACAGCTGAATAACACTATCTATTACCTATTACTAATCATTACCTCCAAGACAGAACTAATTCTACTACACAAGTTAAAAATGAGATAGTCAGTGTACTGGTTAAGACAGTTGCATGATTTTCTGCTGGAATCTCACGATAGGATACTAAGGTTCTCCGTTCTCTTCAAAATATACAAATGAACTTTCCATGTTGTTGGAAGACTATTATTTGAGAGTGTCACTCAACATTGAAATCGATACCTATATATGTTGGTAGTTTTCTCAAACTTTTTGTAAATACTGTTTCATTGTATACAGTGGCAGGGCTTAGAGTGCGTGGAGGGGGGCTGGAGGGGGGTAGAGCTAAAGTGTGAAGGATGTGGCCACTGTACGTGATGGTGTGGCAGCAGTGTGTGAGGGCATGGCCAGGGCGCACGGGGGCATGGCTACAGGCTGGGACGCCCCCAAAACATTGCTGCCTGGGGTGAACACCCGCACCCCCATCCCTACGCGACTGATTATATACTAAAGAGATTAACGATATTACCTACTTTTTTACTAACTTGAACATTCCTGTGGACCTACATGATGCCTGGCTGCAATTATAAAAGTAACGAAAGGTACAGCGGTACAACAAAAAGAATGAAATTTCTCCTTGGGAATTTTCATTAACAGAAAAACAAATTGTTTAACAGTAACTGCTTATTTGTAACTAGTTATTGTCACGCTCCCCCCTCCCCAAAAGTAAATGCCAATCTAACTCCCCATATTGGGAAAAGCTGCCAATGTGGCAGGCAGAATAGTCCTTAGTAATTGTTATATTAAAAATGGACTTCATAAAGTATTGGTATCTCCTTTCATCATGCAAACTGTATCATAAAGTTTGTGCTGGTGTGACGAAAAAAAAAGATTTCTTATTGTTTGTTTGTGTCTATGTGAGTGCACGCACATGCAAAAGAAAGGAAATAAAGAGCAAGCATACGGTGGCTTCTGTAACTGGAAAAGCATGAGCCCAAGAGATAGGATACAAATAAACTTCTCTCTCTCTATCTTTATAGTTTCCCTTCACAGTAGAAGCTTTAGCTGCTTGGAGACCAAGTGACCAAATAAGTTCAAACAGGTCCTGGAAACTCCTCCTTCATTCAGTTAACATAAAGCTCCAAGTCCACCCGTAGCTCTTGAGTTCTTCGGAGCACAGCCATCTTCTGCAATTCAGTCAAAGAAGCTAAAAAGAAAAAGCTATTACACTGAGTATACTTCAGACCATCCTTAAACATATCACAGATGAAAAACACAGTGCTGTGTTTTTAAAAAGCAACAAAAATATCACACAGACACTGTAGAGCTATAGTTCCCATTTGATGCTGCCTGTGCTTTTAGCATCAGCACCGAAGCCTTACTTCTCTTCCACCAGTCAGTGAGATTGATAGGCACTAAGGACAGGATCTTCTCAACAGCAGCTCCTACTCCCTCCCAAGGGATGTCCAAAGGGCCCCACAACTGTAGCCTTAAAGGTTTTGAACATTTGTTTTGAATGCCTTTTACCTGAGGTGTTGTATTAGTCACATCTGCCATTTTACTGCTCCAGATTTCCTTTTTATGCTGGCTTAATTGTATTTTAATGTACTGTGGAGCCTCTATTTTTTGAATGTTGAAGTGTTCCTGATTAGAGTTCTGTATCATGATCTGATCTCATCCCCAAACCAGCCAGAAATGTCATTCACCCATGCTCTAAACACCAGCAGAATGGACCTCCTTCCCCGCCCCCATATAGATGATGCTGGCAAAGTAGGTTGAAGACGGAGTTATGACCAGGGCAATAGTGTCAAAATCGTGACTGAGGCCATTTCCACACTACACTGTTATACTGCCATTATTCCACTTTTAACATCATATGGAATCCTGGGGTTTGAAGTTTAGGGGAGAGCATTTAGAATTCTCAGTCAGAGAGCTCTTTGGCCTCAGTAAACTATAAGCTCCAGAATTCTACAGGACGTTGAAAGTGGAATAATAGCACTATAACAGTGTAGTGCAGAAATGGCCTTAGTAGCGAATGTGAATATGAAAGTTACCTAAATTTGTTTATCCATAACCATTTTACATTCACAATTGTCACTTGGTCATGATTGTGACACTACTGCCACAATCGTAACTCCCTCCCCCATCTAAGTTACTGATCATCACCTGCATTGGGAGAAAGACATCCATTCTGCCACCAATTGGAGCATGGGTGAATGATGTTTTTGTCAGGTTTGGGGGAACTGGGCAAGAAAAGCTACTTAGTAGCTGATAACAGAATTCCAGCCAACATCTTTATATTCTCTTTCTCCCACATAGTTCAAAGGCTATGAGACCTACCCACCTGAAACTTAGCATTCATATCAAGGAGACTCTTGGGTCATGTATCTTGGAGTTTTTCTGTTTTTTTAAGTGGATCAATTAATTTTAGTTAATTAAATTCTGTCTGCAGACTGTATCACTATCTTCAGATACCAGTAATTCTAAAGAAAGATTGGAGGTAGGCCTCAGACAACTCCAGCATTACTTCCTTCTGCAGGCATCCAAACTTTTCAAACTGCTCAGAGAAACAGAAGGTAAAGAGCAGAGTTGCCACGTGTCCCTTATTCTAAAAGTTGTCCCATATTTGAGGCCCAAAAAGCTTGTGACATATAATGGTGGCAGGTGTCCCTTCCTATAAGGGATATCCCCTATTTCAGGGCTAGAAAGATTTTCCTTTTATACAAGCTGAACGAGATGCCAAAAAATTCTGCATTTTTGAGTTATGGTCCTCCATGAGAACAGAAACGTATGCATCATGTAATTTATTAATGTGGACAATGTGTTACTTTAACTGAGAAATATGTCGCCAGGTTAACTTAAATCGATACTTTCTTTGTTAATAGCTACTTCTTGATTGCCAATCTTGCATGTCATGAATGTTGACTGTCACATATTGCTGTTGTGAAAATCTGATTACATAAATAAAAAGAGTTATGTCTCCTGCCTAGTGAGGAGAGAGTGACCAAAGAGAGTGTGAAAAGAGAGTGAAGTGGGCCAAAGAGAAGAGGGGAAAGACAAAAAAAATTCAAAGAAAAAGAGAGTGGTAGGTGATCGGGGACAAAAAGAGCAGAACGAAAATGCACAAGAAAAGAGACTAAAAGATTTCTAACCCATGTAAATTTGACTAACCCTGCTAGTCAATAACAACAATAACATAAACACATTTTCTGCCTGTCTTCCACCAGTATCACTCCAGTCCTTTGAAAGCTATATACCTGAGACATAGTAGTAATGGCTACAGCCAGGAACCACCTCTGGGGGGAAAAAGAAAATTCTGCCTTCTCCTACAATCTAGTCTTAGGTTATCAAGCTGATGCATCAATTATAGTTGTCTTTGTTGTCACCTTCTTACACCTACTGCCATGACACTGGGGGACAGAAGAATTTCCAGGGATATAATACAATGGTGGCAAGATTCTGCTGCCCTAAATCAGCAGCTATATCTTCTCTGCAAGAAGGCAGGAGGCATGCCCTTGGGTCCTACATCCATGCTATACACAGACTGGACAGTGTACATCCAAATTTGACAGTTCCATAAAGTTTTCTAACATGCACAGATCCATTTGCTAGTGATATTATATTATTGTATTTTTATATTCATACTTTCATTGTTCTTGTTGTTCACTATTTTGGTTGGACTTGAAGCAGAATGAAAGCTTAAATATTTGAATAACATTTAGATTTTATTCTAAATACTGGCTGGCATTCAGTATTGCAGTTTGGGATTCATAATCTAGAGTTACAGATCCATAACCATCCCACACTCACTATATAACTACATAAATCCACCCCACAACCTACCTTAAGAGCCAGCAGCAGGATCAGGTGATGGACTTCTAGTAAGCTGCTGACTGGAGTGCAAGGAAGAGGATGTTTCAATACCTCTCTCGCTAGTGAGCAAAGCTATCAGAAGCAGGACACCTGTCACAACTCCTTGTTGCAGCATCACTTGCTGGCAGGGGGCTTGGAAACGTCATGCTTAATGCACCTCAATCAGCAGCTAAACAGACCTCTAACAGACCTCCAGCAGCTGGCCTTTGAGGCAGGTTTGGGGGTGTCAGGCCAGGAGAAGTTACTCGGCTACACATACATAACTAAATGGCTGACAGAGAATATTGGCAGTCACTTTCAAATAAATTAAATGGATAATCACATCCTCTTTCTGAAGCCTACCACTTTTCTATTACTTTGTGAGAAACACATTTTCAAAAGCTCACCCATATTTCACCCCTTGGGGGAAGCCGCTATCAAGAGTGAACTTATGTGCATGGCACTGTAATTATCATATACTCCTACCATTTCTCTACTGTTTTCCCTAGGTTCAATTTTATTTTGTCCTCTTATAATCCATAAAGTATGCAAAGCAATTTTGGTTATTTAGGAAGCACCAATTGTTATTATTGAAAGTTTGGAAAAGTTAGTCTTTGGACTATTCCTGTAAGCATATCCCAGCCAGCATGAACCACAGCCATGCCAACTGGAAGACTGAGGGAGCTATAGTCCAACAAAGTAACTTTTCCTGATCTCTTATACAGGATTTCTCTAACTGTTAGCCCTGATTCTTCAGCTTTATGTTTTTATGTATTTGAGTACTTTTTATTGGCTACACTATGTGTGGCTACCATTTTGTTGGCGTTTTGCACACATTTCAGTTTTCTTCTGCATGTAGTTGTACATTTTCGGCCATTGCTGAATATCCGTGTTTGGTTCACAGTTATTCAAGTCAACGCATCTCAAGCTATCTGATGTTGTGGACCAGTAGAAGTTTCTTCTCAGTGTGCCTGAAACCATCGCCATATTGATTACAACTGTTTTCTTCTTTCCTGGAAACTCACGGACCAGCAGCAGCTCACAGACCAGCACCAGTCCACGGCCCACCATGTTGAGTAGCTCTGATGTAAACAGAGTTCCACATGTGAAACCACCGCACACTGCACATGAATCTGCACATAATATATAGCTATTCGTCAGTGGCTTCTATGAACCTCTATTTTCACTAGGATTGCTGAAAGAGCCTCACCAGTTGCACCATGGGGCAATGAGCAGGGATATGACAAGATGCACAACTGGTTGTACATTGTTGCTAATTAGGAAAACGTAGTGCCCTCTGATTACCACTTAACTATGCAGATTTACACAATGCAAGCACAATGTAAGACCTCACCCTGCATTTGGTGAAATAATTTTATCTATGTTTTAATATTGTAAACCATGTCAAGATTGTTTCCAAAAGCAAGCAGCATAAATAAATACAAAGACTGGAATCCTATTGGGACGTTGTATCTTCTAAGTGGATTTATGTCTGCATGGATTAGAATTATGCAGTTGTACAACATCTGTAACCAGTAGAGGGCTGCTGTTATGTTATTATGTTAGCACAGCCAGCAAAGTGCCCAATGCACATCAGTGCTCAGTGCACATCACATCAGAACTAATGTATATTTTATCAGTCCTCATGTACATCGCATCAGTCTTAATAAGCATCACATTGATCCCCCGAGCATCAGGCACCAATGTGCATTGGGCACTCTTACCAACACCGTAGTACACATTTTTGCAATTCAGTAACTGAGGCCACTTCTGCACTAGACTAATATAGTGCTATTATTCCACTTTCAACATCCTATGGAATCCTGGGGTTTGCAGTTTAGGGACTCAAAGGCCCCTCCCTAAACTGCAAACCCCAGGATCCCATAGGATGTTGAAAGTGGAATAACAGCACTATAACAGTCTAGTGCAGAAATGGCCTGAGTTTCTTAGCACCTCTGCTATTTAGCTAAGTATACACGCAGTTAGACTACATAAAAGGTCATATAGGATTCTGGCAAATTATAACAAAGGAAAGCGCCATGCACATTGATGACACTATTTTAAAAAAGCAGCAACAGATTCTTTGTCCAGGTGCTTAAAACCACAAATACTTACTGCTTCATTAAGATTCCTGAACAGTGTTATTGGAATTAAGAATAAGCTTTTCAAACTCAGGCTTGAGGATCAAAGCAAAATACACTACAAGACCTTGCATCCTCAGGTAGCTAATTAATAACATGGTAAAATCTGTGATGCTAGATAAAAGTGGAGCTCCTTCCAAGATGACCTTGAGCTACAGGAGGTGCAGTTTCATGCTGCTCAACCTGCCATGGAAATCCAGAGTTTACAAGGAAACTTGCTGTGCAAGGAATTGTCAGGTTTAGTCTGGTACAGAGAAGTCTTGACAAACTGGTGAAGGCTTCCAGGTGTTCTTGTTCCTCTTGCATCAGGTATGTTAGAAGCCTTGCAGAAGTAAGAGACAAGATGTTATTTAGAAATCAGTCCATACCAGAGGTGGAAATCATGTGGCCCTCCAGTAGCCATACTCAGCACAACCAGTTATGAGTAATGCTGGGAGCTGCAATCCAACAAATTCTGGAGGGATGCATAATTCCCAGCCCTTTCTGCTCTAGCAACACACTTTCTGCTAGAGTAAAATCCCTTTTAATTCCTCCACCAGAAGCCAGTAATTCTGCCCAACTCATAACTCTTGCCGCTACTGACTGGAAGCAAACCTACAGTGCTATTACGAAAACTGTGAAATCAAATAGGTACAATAATTTTATCAATAATTTTAAGACACATCAGTTTTTTATTGCCTTAGGAAGAGATTTGCTGTTGACTATCCATTTTACAGGGTGACATTCAATAATATTTTGAAAATAATGGATTGTGGATCCAGATTTCTGTATCATTTTCATGTCTTTTCAAGCATTCCCCCCACCCCCCAATTCTATGAGCTGATAACTTACAAGCTGGCACATTATAGTGGAAGGAGCCAATTCGCACATTCAGAAAAGGCCAACGGTACAGAAGGATCCAACAACTATTCATTCCAGGGCCTAAGAGTAGTTCACTGAGAAGGTGCCACCTCATACCCTCCAACATTTCACAGATGAAAACTCAGCCAGGCAACATCAGAGTGTGGTCAAGATGGCAAAGGAGGAGAAACACGCAAGTTAAGAGAGGCTGCAGCAGTTTGCTTTTGCCTGAAGCTACTGGGAAGGACAAGATTCCTCCCCTCCTCTCCTCTCCCATGAATTAACTGAATATAAACTACTTTTGCATGCTGAGCTCACTTTGCAGCAATTGAAGTAAGGTGAAGACAAAGGGAAAAAGTGGGAGGAGGAGAGAGAAATATGGACGTTTTAACAGCAGCTGAAAATTTGGGATGACAGAGGATTAATCAAAACTACCCCCACCAAATCAGGACAGTCAGAGGGTATGTCACCCACAGTTCAATGGCTCAGCACTGCTCTGTGGTCTAGGAAAAGGCAGAAGACCAGGCACTTAAGGTTTATAACAAGCCTTGGCAATCCAAAGACATGACCTTGCTGGCCAATCACAACTACCGGTTTTGCGTGTCCCTATTCCCTGTTCCACCTGAAAGGGGCTCTGAAACCTAGACCCCCGCAACTCACCCATTTTTGGTGCTGGGGTGCGGTGCTCACGCGAGCAGCCTCCAGAGAGAGGCTCTCGCTTCCTTGCTCCTTTGGCTCCGCATGAGCTTCCTGCTCACACGAGAGCCCCGCCTCTTCCTTTCGCAGTGCAGCCTGGGAACTTCCCAGCTTGCACTGGACAGGAAGCGTGACCGGCCAAGCTCCCAAGGCTCTGCACACCAGGTAAGTGCACGTGGGGCCCCAGAGCAATGCATGACCATGCAGCATTTTCAGCTTCAAGCCAAGAATGAAAAAATGTGTGCGCAGTCTGTGTCAGGCCCTTGAGCATGGTGCAAATGTGAGTGCGTTGTGTGGACCGCTCTTCACATGTGCGCAACGCTCAAGGGGCCCGTTCGCATTGGAAATGCCATGCAAAAAGGGCCCTAGACATGCTTACCAAAGTTGTTTCAAACTCAGAGTTTATGGTTCCTAGCTCAAGTTCTGGAGACTCTGGCCAAAAGATGCAACTACTCAAGTGACCAGCGGAAAAAAGGACATACAATGTTGCTGATAAAATGTTAAGTACAAATTCACAAATTATTAAAATATGGACCCGCAGTTATCATCATGAGTGAGCTACTCAGCATTGCTTCATCTAAGAATGAAGGATGTGACCTTGAGGTATCTCAGGAGGAGGATTAGCAAAGAGGTTGTTTTAAATAAGTTTCCATGATGCTTGCATTTTCATTCTCCGCACTTGGTCAAAGTAGGAACATCTGGTTAACATGTTTATTAAGGTACACAGGTGACTGCCAATCACCTAGGAACAAACTGAGTTGATCGCCCTTAATGTTTTTAGCAAAATCAGCAAGTTTCTAGATCAAAGTTAAGCAACCCTTGCATCAATTTTATTCTGGCAGCATCCTTAGCAAGCTATCTATGACCAAAAAAAAAACGTAATTTGCTATTACCATATAGACGCTTGTCTCAAAATCAGGATGTACACATTTTTAAGAAAACATCTTATGTTTCCTAAAAGAATTAGCACTCCAAAGCTTAGAATTATGCTGATATTGATCACACAACCTATGAATACAAATGCCTCACATTACAGAAAATATTTCTATTGCGTGTCTTCAAGCCCTTTCCAATTTATGGAGGCCCTAAGGCGAATCTTTCGTGGGGTTTTCTTGTCAAGATTTGTTCAGAGGAGGTTTGCCTTTGCCTCCCTCTGAGACTTGAGAGAGTATGACTTATCCAAGGTCATTCAATGGGTTTCCATATCTGAACAGGGATTTGAATCTTAGTCTCCAGAATCATGGGGCAATGCTAAAACCACTAGAGCATGGTGGCTGTCAGAAAATATCCTATCATGTTTCTATGTTAAAAATATCTCTATAAAAAATTTTTCCAGAAAATACTATGAGAAAGGAGACATGCTTATTATTGTTCTTGAAATTTTCTTGAAAAAACTTTATAAGGCCTAAGTATCCAATATCACTTTTCTAAGTTTTCTTGGCTAAACCTTGATGTTTGATTTTATAATGAAGGCACCTTGTCGCTGGACAGATGTAGACTAATTTGCGTGAACAAGCCCCCATTGGGGTCTGTAGTCGGTGTGGTGTTCAAGGATCATTATACTTAATGAGTTGCTTCTAATTGCACCTAATTTCCCAAGCAACATACTGAAAATAGATCCCAGAGAGACAAAGCATGCATCATGGTCACTCATACACTTCTTAGACTCTCTAATAGGTTGCTCAGAGAATAAAATACACAGCATGTGATATGACTGCCAACAGAATGCAAAGCACTTACCTTCAGCAAGAGCATGAGGATGCTGCAATCCCATTTTTAAAATGCCTGCCTTCAAAGAAGAATTTTGCCTCAAGAACTGTAACATTATTTCATTTAAAGCACGCTCTTTCTCATTCTTATTTCGAGTCACAGTCTTTGGACAGGATGAACATCAAGCTCCCCCATAGATGGAGGGTGTCAGGAGAGGTGGTCTAGGTTTTGCTGGCTGGCTGAGGGCAACATCAGGAACTGTTCCTTCAAGGGGAACAACACAAATAGGACTTAACTGGCTGCCAGCACTGACCTCCTTTTCTTTCGGTATTGATAGTGACAGCTGCAGGTGGCTGACAATAAAAGAACAGCACCAAAGAGTGAAACAGGGCTATGCTTTCAAGTGTCAAGTTTGAATGTGCAAGCAGGGCTGGATTAAACTGTTCAGGACACTGGCAGAGTTCTGAAATAGTGCCCTCTTTTTGCACATGTTTGAGGCATTCTAGGAGCAGTGGCACAGAAATTAAATGAAGAAAGACTTGATTAAACACAGAGTAGAACCGAACTCAGGATGCAAAGGGTCACGTGTGAACCCATTTCCCAGACTAACACCCTGATCCCATGCATTTTTATTCAGTTACTCAGATAAAACTCAAGCAAAGAGAAAGTCTACACGTTTTTCTTTAGCACTAGGCCCAATCCAGTAAGAAAACTGGAATAATTGCACCAATTGAATCTTATGGAAATCTGGCCCTGTGTGTAAGGATCGTGTAGCAAATTATCAATTACCCCTGAGTGTGTAGTGTTAATGTTTTGGATTACAACTCCTAACTTTGACAGTTGTTGCTGTTGTGAGTGCTTTTAAGTTGTTTCCAGCTTACAGCAACCCTCAGGCAAACCTATCATGGGGTTTTCTGGAGCTATGAGTGTATTGTTGTGTTCTCTCCCCAACACTGACTCTTCTGGTCCAAAACAAGTAGCTTTTTATAGTCTATCTTTTAAGTTCATATGCATATGTAAGTTTCCCTTATGTCTGCTGATGTCCTTTTTCAGGCCCCATGCGGTTGCTATTCCTTTCCTCCTTCTGGCCAAAGCCTCTCCCCCAGCTTACCAAAAAACTCATGAAGCTGCTCCAGATGGCTATTCTGCACCTTCTAGCAATAAGGCAGGATTGGAAGAACATCTGGCTACCTCTCCATAGCCAGATGTGCAGTACTGAGACCCTGGGGAACTCCAGCACATCTCAGTGCTGATGTCATCATTTCACCTCTGGTTATAAGGAGGTAGCCAGACACCTTCCTGAGCCTGACTGCTTGCTTTGAAGCATGGAATGGCCATGCAGGATGGTTTCTGGGACTTTTCAATAAGTGGGAGATGGGTATATGTCTCAACATAGTGTAGGTCTCCCACCAAAGGCATTACCTTTCTGTGGTGATGCGGTTGGATGCTTCTGTGAGGCAAGAGGCTACGCTGCACACAACAGTGCTGCTGGTAGGATCTCTCATGTCAGACAGGCATTTGCTAAGGAGCCAGACTAAGTTTGCCAGATAGCCACTGGGCGGCAGCAGTAGTGGGGAATGGCACTGACAGAGGATCTCTTGGAGTCACCATAGATAATACTTGTTAGTACTGCACAGCAGGAGGCACAGTAAACCTATTTTGAATGTCGTTTCTCACAAAATCCCTATAATGAGACAATCCAAAATGAAACAAGGGATAGTGAGAGAAGAAGAAACTCCCAGGTTGGATCACGCTCAGCAAGAGGACAATTACCAGTAGTGCTGTGGTTAATAATGCAACTGGACCCAAGCTGAAATGATGTTCAACTATTGACATACTCAGAGGTGAAAGGAAAGTTCAAAGCTGCACAACACATATTATAGGAACAAGGAACATGAGAAGCATGAATCAGGGGAAGCTAGACATAGACATAAAATAATCAATGCAGAAACAGATGACAAGACAAGGGTGATAGTTACCATTCCTGAATAAGAAGGTCAAAGTGGAGTGGCTCAGATAGCATCAGAGAGTAGCAGGAATGAACAGAGGTCTAGGCACCACATATTACATCCAAGTACTACAGTCTGCTGGAACCAAAGCTAGGGTTTATATAATCTATTTCCTACCCTGAACGGAGTGCATAGACAAGGCTGTAATAGCTTTCTCATGGAACTGAAAAAGGAGTCCGAAATGGGCTGATTGCCTTCAAGTCTATGTGGCAAAACATTGATGGGAATCATGACAATCTCCTAATGTCTGGTCAGGCAGGGGGTCTAGGGAATCTTTCTGTAGGGCAGGGTCACAGGATGGTCCCTGATTGTTTCACCTGGGCAGTTTCTCCTTCTGTTGTATTTGGGTGTGCACACAGCCTGAGGTGTTGAAAGGATTATCACAAACCCATTAACATCAGGTTTCCTGCCTAAGCCTCTCTGGACTCAGGTCAGCTTGACCTGGCAACACACTTTTCTAATCAGTGTGCCCTTGATCATGTTTTTCAGCCATAAATATGTCCAGTTATGAAAATAGCACATCCTGCAGAACGGAGGTATAGGGAATGGTAACAGTGGAGGTCTCTTATTCATAGGGTCACCATAAGTTGAAGTCAACTTGATGGCAGTTAACAATAATAAAGCAAAGGTCTACATGGTCTGCTTACAAAGGTCTATTTACTCTATGATGCAGGAAAGCTGGAGTGAGGCACTCTCTCATCTCACAGGGTGTGATGAGAGCCAGAGTGGTGTTTGAGCACTGGACTATGACCCTGAAGATCAGGGTTTGATTCCCTGCTCACCAGTGGAAACCCACTCAGTGATCTCGGGCACATCATATACTCCCAGATCCAGAAAACTATACATGACAGGTTTGCCTTAAGGTTGTCATAAGTTGGAAACAACTTGAGCACACACAACAACAACAATAACAACAACAACAGCAGCAATGTAGTGTAGTGGTTTCAGTGTTGGACTAGAACCTTGAGCAAATCACATTCTCTCAGCCTCAGGGGAAGCAATGGCAAAGCCACTCTACAGAAATCTTGGCAAGAATATCCCATGATAAGTTCACCTTAGGGTTGCCATAAGTTGGAAATGGTTTGAAGGCACTCAAAAGCTCCGTATATAGTAATACACATGCACACACACACACACACATACAATGTACCCTCCCCCCCCCATGAATAGTGAAATGGACACTTCAATGTGTCCACACACGCACTGTCACCATCTTAGGTATAAGATGCAACACAGATATGAATGCTCAGTCTCACCTGTCTGGAGACCATGGGTAAGGGGAGCCACAGTATACAATCAGAATTCCGTATCCACAGATTCTACATCCATGGATTCAACCAACCACGGCTTGCAAATATTAAAAAAAAATCCAAAAAGTAAACTTTGATTTTGATTTTGCCACATTATATAAAGGACATCATTTTACACCATTTTACACAATGGAGCTTTAGCATCCATGAATGTTGGTATCCACAGGGAGTCCTGGAATCAAACCCTAGCAGATAACATGAGGCCCACTGTAGATGTGTGTGTGTGTGTGTGTGTGTGTGTGTGTGTCTGAACCAGTTTTAATAATTTATAAGCCAGGATGAGTCCCAGTATTG
The DNA here is from genome assembly GCA_030412105.1 of Cyclura pinguis. Classification (NCBI taxonomy): domain Eukaryota; kingdom Metazoa; phylum Chordata; class Lepidosauria; order Squamata; family Iguanidae; genus Cyclura; species Cyclura pinguis. Next base: position 63,311,262 of record CM059599.1, read on the forward strand.
GGGAAAAAGCAGGTTATAAATGGATGAAACAACACCAACAGCAAAAACAAATCTCCAGAATTCCCATTAAATAAGAGCATTGAGATCTAGCATGGTGTAATGGTTTAAGCACTGGACTATGACCCGGGAGGGTTCATTTCCCCACTCAGCCATGGAAACCTACTGGATAACCTTGGACATCTCACACGCTCTCAGCCCCAGAAAACCCCATGATAGGTTCACCTTAGGTTGCCATAAGTTGGAAATGACTTGAAAGCGCACAACAACAACAGCGAGAACAAGTGAGCAATTGGTGCACTAGTCAAACTGGAGACAAACGGGAAGGTTACAACCAGAGATATATTTATGTTATGACTGAAAGTTTTTGGCATCTAACTTGGGAAATACAGGATTAACACATTACCCATAAAACTGAGAGTTACAGGATAGGTCCTTACCTCTTCTGTATTTTTCAATCATATCATCTTTCTGATTATTAGTTTCTTCTTTTTTAAATTGGTTGACACAAGTTTTAACCATGTCTGTAGCCCTCCTACATTTAAATTGAGGGGTCCTAAAAGAGTAAGCCAGTGTAGCACAGTGGTTTGAGCTTTGAACTGTGACTCTGGAGTCATGGAAACCCGCTAGGTGACCTTGGACAAGTCACACTCTCTCAGCCTCAGAGGAAGGCAAAGGCAAACCCCCTCTGAACAAATCTTGCTAAGAAAATTCCCTGATTGGGTAGCCCTTGGGTTGCCATAAATCAGAAATGACTTGAAGGCACATAACAACAACAGAACTGCTTACATCTGGCTAGACTCTGTCCAATGCAGGGGGTTCATTTTCAACATTTCTAATGAAAAAATTAATGGCAAGCCAAATGTCTACAGTGCAGATCTAGCTGTCATGTTCTGGGGAAAAAATAGATCATCCCCAGTACCACCTGGTTCCTTCAATTTATGTTAGACTACCAGTTCCACTATTCCTTGTTACCTTTGCCAGGAGTCATAACCTGGAAGAAACCAGGGTGAAGAAGCTTGATAAAGGTACTTTATGATAGTCCTAATTTTGTTATTCTTTTCTCATTTTTAGAAATATTAAGATAAGCCTAAAAGTAGATGGTCTGGAAAAAGTTGGCTTTGCAAGTGAAAAGAAAAATAGATATGATAGCCAGGCTTGCAGTGTACCTGTAGACATCTGAGGCAAAAAAAAAATTGAAAGGCACCAAGCACAGCAGCTTGCCAAACATATTTTAGCATCCCTGCTGTGCTAAATGCTCCAACACACAATTTCACAAAAGGTGATACCTTATTTTTCAGACCACCTCTGACTGAGGGGAAATTGTCAAGGTGATTAGAGAGGAGAAACTCACCCATTTCCTATATATCCTCATTGTGGGATGTGTCTCAAATGTGCATATATATATATAATAACCCCCTTAACCTCTAGCTATGAGCCGATGAAAAACAGCTCTGAAACTGTACCCAAAGGCAAAATGATACTAAACTGTAAGATCTTATAGCTAAGCTCTTGCCAGAGGCCTGTCCTTCTTCCATGATCAAGAAATGCTATCTCGTACTTGCTCTGTGGGCGGTTGAGAGCCTGTGTAAGATGACAATGAGACATTCTTTCTTTTCCCTGAGGCTTATTTCTTCTAGTGTGAAAAACAGACAAAGTACATCATCCTGAGAGATTCACTCATTAGAAGCAAATCAGGTGTTCCTGTCACACCATCTTACAGCTAAAGCGTTTTTGGAAGGAAGGAAGGAAGGAAGGAAGGAAGGAAGGAAGGGAACATCATTTTTTATGAGTTATATTGTAGTTACTCAAGGCCCCTCCCTCAACTGCAAACTCCAGAATTCCATAGGATGTTGGAAGTGGAATAATAGCACTATAACAGGCTAGTGCGGAAATGGCCCCTATCTCTGAACAGAAGGCTGAACATTTTAGTTTCTCTCAGTCTGTTCTTAATCCACCTTTGTGATCACCTGAGATTTCTAGGGTGCCGAACTCACTTTAGTCTGAGCAGGCAGGCAAACAAAGAGAACTCCTGCTTAAATTATGTATTTAAGCCTTGGGGTTCAAGTTATTTATAAACACAAAAGCTGAATGCAGTCTTATCATTTTAACTATTTATTTCCAGAGAAAGAGCTAGGTGTATTTGTTCACACCAGCTTGGAAAAGCGTTGCTCCTCTAAGGCCATTTTCGCACTACACTGTTATAGTGCTATTATTTCACTTTCAACATCCTGTGGAATTCTGGCATTTGCAGTTCAGGAAGGGGCATTTAGAATTCTCAGCCAGAGAGCTCTTTGGTCTCAGGAAACTACAAACCCTAGGATTCCACAGGATGTTGAAAGTGGAATGATAGTGCTATAACAGTATAGTGCAGAAATGTTATACACAATACATTCCATTATATCCTTCAGCATATCCACCGTACATTCAATATTCATAGAGAGGGTTACATCATCTATCGTATGTTTCAGGCACATAGTACATTTAGATAGCAAGCCGGTCAAGGGAATGTCATTTTCAACATGAAATATAAACTCTATTTCTCTCTTATTCTTATCTAGCAGTTACAATTATTCTTATTCTTATCCAATCACTATAGTGACATCATACATAGGAAACTATGACAGCACCTATGGCTGACATCTTATGCAGACAAACATACGTTTCTTCACTATCTTTGGCCATTTCCACACTAGACTGTTATAGTGCTATTATTCCACTTTCAACATCCTATGGAATCCTGGGGTTTGCAGTTTAAGGAGGGGCCTTTGAGGTCTAGTGTGGAAATGGCCCTTGTCTCTGGCATATGCACTTCTCTGGACTACAAGCCTTATATAGAGGTTGTTCATATATTTCCTTTTGCCTTACAAGGAGTTCTACTTCCTGAACACTTGTTTTCTCCAGATATCTCTCTTTCATCCCCTGTGTTATCATTATATGTCTGTGTTTCCTCCCTATGGTTCTTTTTAATGGATCTTTTAGTTATTGACTTTAACTACCCATTCTTGGGTTTCCTCCAAAAGATTGTATACTTGGAAGCTCAGCATTGACTATTCACCTAGAATTCCTGTTGTTTTTGTTGCGTGCCTCCAAATTGTTGCTGACTTATTGTGACCCTAACGCAAATTTATCACAGGGTTTTCTGGAGCTAAAAGTGTGTGAGCCCTGGTGGCACAGTGGTTAAGTGTGGGTACTGCAGCCATAAGGCCGTGAGTTCAATCCTGCCAGGCTCCAGGTTGACTCAGCCTTCCATCCTTCCGCAGGTTGGTAAAATGAATGCCCAGCTTGTTGGGGGCAATTAGCTAACACATTGTAAACCGCTTAGAGAGCACTTAGCTGATAAGCAGTATAGAAATACACATGCTATTACTATTGCCATTGTTATTGTTATGCACCCAAAGTTTCCCAGTGGGCAAGGAAGGAATCCAACTCTGGTGCCTAATACTCAAACCATTACAACACACTGACTCTCCTCGAATTCTAACCTCAGTACAAACAGCACATTGATGCCATGCATGGAGGTATGAAATGTCACAGTATAACTTGAACTGGCAACAACTGTCAGCTATCTAAAATGCATATGACATTTCTTTAATTCAAATCGCAAAATATAAATGTCATACAGAAATTAACAAATAATGCTGGATATCCCATAACAGTCAATTTTGTTGGATGACTTTGGGATTTCGAGTATCACTTAATTTATTTCACTTATTAAATTTATATCCTAGCATTTTGCCAAAGTGGTGCTCTGGGAAACTAAAAACAAAATTCAGATTAAAAGCAAAATCTTGATTAAAACTTAACATTAAAAACACACTGAATTCAGAAAAATAAAGACAGTCAGCACCCAACCAGTCAGTCCTTTCTCAATGGCAACCAGAACCTTTTACAGTTTAAAGTTATAGCAGTAAGGCCCTTTCCGGAACTTACCTGCATCCAGCACAGTCGCACGGGGATCACGCGAGCAGCCTTTTCCGTGTGGCTCTCGCGTCCCTGCTGCTTCTGCTCTGCAGGAGCTGTCGGCCAGCCGGCCGGCAGCATAAACGGTCCGCCTCTTCCTTCTGCAGCGCAGCCGGGTATTTTTCCAGGCTGCGCTGGGGGAGGAAGCACAAGGTCCGCTGCTCCAGAATCTCCACTTGTACAGTAAGTGCGTGTGGGGCCCCGCAGCGATGCGCGATCACACACCATTTTGGGCTAAAAGCCGAAAATGATATAGTGCGCGATCGGCACCTGCTGGCCCGAGCAGCATTGCATGATTGCGAGGATGTCGTCTGAAACGCTCCTCGCAATTACGCGATGCTCCAGAGGCCCTTGCGCATGACAAATGCCATGAGAAAAGGGCCTAAGATTCCATCTTCATCACCATGACTGCATTATACAGAATTCTGGGGTTTGTAGATTGGTGAGGCACTAGAGCTCTCTGGCTGAGAATTTTAAATACCCCTCCCTAAATGACAATTTCCAGGATTCCATAAAATGTGAACGGAGAATTCCTTCTGCCTATCTCATTTGCCCACACCTTACATAATTCCATAAACCTCTGTCACATCCTCCTTAATCATCCATCTCTCTCTGGGCCTTTCCACACTACACTGTTATAGTGCTATTATTGCACTTTCAAAATCCTGTGGAATTCTGGGGTTTGGAGTTTAGTGAAGCCAAAGAACTCTCTGGCTGAGAATTCTAAATGCCCCTCCCTAAACTGCAAACCCCAGTAATAATGTAGTGTGGAAAGGCCCTCTCTCCCTTTCTCTCTCTCTCTCCCTCTCTCTCAGAACTAAAAAGCCTAAAACATTTAGCCTTTTCTCAGAGAGAAAACCCCCACTCATTTGTGTTGTTTTTTCCTGCATCTTTTAGAACTCTTTTTTTTAAGATGGGTGAACCAAGAACTATATATAATATTCCAAGGTCGTCATCATCATAAATATATATCAGATCATTACAATGCTGTCCGTTTTATTTTCAGTTGCTTTCATGATCATTCCTAGCATGAAATTGACCATTTTCACAGCTTGATGCTCCCAAGTTGCATTTACATTGAACTTTCCACAAGGATTCTGAAATGTAATTCCTGATAATTCATTGCTAATAGATCCCACTAGTGTGCATCCAAATTCAGGCACATAAAAATGGCCCAGTGTGCACCATTTAGGTCTTTACTAACACTTAGCCATCTATACCTTTTTCTTGGCTGTTCAGCCAGTAGGGGACTTTCTATAGTATTAGTGTGGATTTACTGTCACCCACAAACATAAGCACTACATTGCTCATTTCATTTATGGCAAGATTAAAAACTGCCAATATAATCCTCAGACCATCATTTCTTCCTTCCATTATAAGAACAGTCCTTTAGTGCTTGCCACCTGTTTCCTGTTCTTTGCACAACAATATTGATCCATTGTCCTCTTATCCCATGATGGTTAGATGTACTGAGGATCTGTTGATGAAGGACTTTGTCACAAATCCAATCTATATTCACACCCTTGTGTGTTTTTTTGATTTTCTGTGCCTGTCCCTGGAAAAGATTTATCAAAAGGAACATGTGAGAAAAGCCCACATAGGTGAATGGGTTAAATACTAGTTGATATGGATCTTTATATGACTGCTCTAGGAATTTTGTTTGCTATTTTTGCCCCCCCCCCACAAAAAATTCACAGCTCAGGAAAAGCTTTTAACGCTATCGCTATAAGTCATGTATAAGATGCATCGATACAACCAGAAAGTTCAGTTCTCCTCAATCCCACCCCCAGTTAAATTGTAAGAGGTTATGGTTATATACCATGAAATTAACTTACTGATGGATGCTCTTTTTCACTCTCAGAAAGAGAAATTGGTTGATCAGGGCATCCTGATGGTCACTACAGCTCAAACCATGCTTCCCCCATGTGGCTACTTTTAGGCGTCTGCTTTGCACGCTACAATAAGTAGGCCAGGGTTCAGTATATTAGAATTAATCATGGAGAAAAGAAACAAATTGAGTGGAAGTGGGTCACTGGGTTATGCTGAATGCTACAGAGATCAGGCTTGATTTCTAAGCCAATTGAATAAATAGTGAAACAAGTTTATATCTACATGTTCATCATTTGATGAACTTGAAGTGAAAATTTACATGTGTGACTGTACCATCACAAATCTGTCGCTTCCAGGCAAAACATGCTTTGAACTGCGCTTCTCAAAATGCTCTGAATACTATCTTTAGCAAATAATTAGACTGAATTACAGTCCTCCCTCCACATTTGTGAGTTTGATCTTTGCAAATTTGATTATTCATGAGGCACATTCTTGCCTCCTCCCCCACTCCATTTTCCTCCTCTAGCATTCCTCACCCCAGGCTTGGAAGGCTTGTGTTTAAATTTTACTTTTTTTTTTCTTTTGGGTGAGCAAAGCCCCTCCCACTGCTGAAGATGTGGCTTCATTGCCATGTGACTGCATATGCTGCTGTGTACTGGCTGCTGATTGGTCAGGTGCTCCTTTCTCAAGATGGCCACAGGAAGTAATTAGAACTCCAGAACTTCTTTCTTCTCTGTCTGAGGGAGTTATTCACAGTTTTCTACTTCCATGAGGGTTCTGTGCCCTGAACCCTCAGGAATGTGATGGAGCTACTGTAATCTTCAATCTGCCATCATATTTCTGTGTATGGTTATGAAAGCTGGACAGTGAAGAAAGCTGATAGGAAGACAATCAACTCATTTGGAATGTGGTGCTGGGGGACAGTATTACAGTTACCATGAACTGCTAGAAAGACAAATGAATGTGTTGTAGAACAAATAAGGTCTGAAGCCTCACTAGAAGCCAAGATGACTAAACTGAGGCATACTTTGGACATATTGTAAGATGACATGACTCACTGGAAAAGATGATAATACTCCACAAAGTAGAAGACAGTAGGAAATAAGGAAGCCCACATGACAGGCTTATTGGTTCAGTCAAGAAATCTACAGCCCTGACATTACAAGACCTGAGCAGTTGCTGAGAGGTTGTCTGAGAGGTCTCTCATTTATAGTGTGGTCATAAGTCAAAGGTGACTTGACAGCAAATAATAAAATTCTCAATCCCTCCCTTCTCTGGGTACCTTGGTAACTTTTAAGTAACTCAACAAACTAAAAATGCCAGAATTCCTTAAGATGGAAGGATGATAATTAATAGTGGAGCTACATCTCTTTTCTTTTTTAAATGAAGTCTGGGAATCCAAGGACCTTTCTGCACTACACTAGCCCTTTTCGCACGGCATTTCTGAAGCAAAAGGGCCCCTTGAGCATCGCGTAAATGTGAGGAGCAGTCCATATGACACACTCACATTTGCGCGATGCTCAAGGGCCTGACACGGACCACGCACGCATTTTTTCATTTTTGGCTTAAAGCCGAAAATGCTGCACAGTCGCGCATCGCTCTGGGGCCCCTCGCATACTTACCTGGCGTGCAGAGCTTCGGGGGACAGGCTGGTCGCGCGTCCTCTCCTCAGTGCAGCCTGGAAGATCCCAGGCTGCACTGTGAATGGAAGAGGCGGGGCGCTCGTGCGACCAGGAAGCAGCGACACAGCCAAAGCAGGAGGGATGCAATAGCATTCCTCCCAAGGCTTCCTGTGCGAGCCATGCAGCCCAGCACTGGCAAAAGGTAAGGTGTGAAAAGGGCCACTGTTATAGTGTTACTATTCCACTTTCAACATCCTGTGGAATTCTGGAGTTTGTAGTTTCTTGAGGCCAAAGATCTCTCTCGCTGAGAATTCTAAATGCCCTCCCTAAACTGCAAGCCCCAGGATTCCATAGGATGTTGGAAGTTGAATAATAGCACTATAAGAGTGTAGTGCAGAAAGGCACCAAGCTAGCTAACGGTGTGATATGGCTAGAATTCTAATAAAAACCAGCCGTTTTGGCCACATCATAACTGTGTCTTCTACTCTTTCATTCTCAGTGTCTCTTCCAGTCTCCTTTCCTCAATCTCACTGCTCACTCAGCCTTTGCTTCTCCTTCCTCCATATAGCAGGGATCAGGAATTCTCATTCCCCCTTCAGACACTCAGGCCGCAGACACTCACAATGAGCTAAGTTACCCAGGCCTGTATTGCTCCAACGGCGAAAAAGGCCAGCAATAAGAACAGTCAGAAGTTGAAACAACCTGGTCCTCTGTGGTGGTTCATTCAACCACCTGCAGGCATTTTGACCAAACATCAAGATTTCTGAGTTTACTTCTGAGGGTCCTGATGCCTAATAACTCAGTGCTGTCACTTTCCTAGCCTTTGTAACAAGTTGTGTAAATAACTACTTTAAAAAAAAAAGCTAAGATTCTAAACCTCTTCTTCTTATCTTCGTATGTTGTTTGAGAAGTGTCTCATTAACTGTCCAAATCACTGTGCCTTGGAAGAGGCCACAGGTTGGCCTTACCGCTTTTACACTGAGTTTCATCTTAGCAAGATTTTAAATGGAGGGTATCATTTTAAATTGGAGAGTATACCTCTCTAATCAAATAACGTAAAAAGCTGGTGGGCCTAACACAGCCGGATGTTCCGCATCTCTGCAAAATAGGAAAATGTTTTATATGGTCACTGTGGGATGTACAGCTTATTAAGCAATGTATTCTGTTAGTCAGCATGCCGAGTTGCTATTAATAACAGCTAAGAGATGAAGCAGAACAAGTAGCCTCTGTAACATCATCTTGCCTTTATAATGAATGCTGTAGGAATTTTTTAAAAGAAAAAAAAAGCCCTTGGAAGAATGGAGAATAACAAACCCTTAAACAAAGCTCTTAATCTGAATTAAGTGCTGAGTGGCTGCTTTGCTTAACAATGTGCTCACTGCAAATTATACTTACTCCTTGTCTTGGCCTTTGTTTATTATTTCACCATATGAAGGAAATAATTCCACAGTTATGGAGCCAATTCATAAGAAGGATGCCAAAATGGGACGGCTTTGTACAGAATAATCAATGTCATATGCATATTTGCACTGTTAAAGCTAGTGCACCAGTTATATCCATTCCTTGGCATGTCTGATTTAGCCACAGTGACAGATGCCTTAGTTATATCCCACTTGGATTACTGCAGTGCACCCTACATGGGGCTATCTTTGAAGAGTATTTGGAAACTTCCACTGGTCCAAAAAGCAGCAGCCAAATTGCTAATGAGTAGCAACTCCCTTGTTGCAGCAGCTCCCCTGGCTGCTGGTTGGTTTCCAGGCACAATTCAAGGTGCGGCTTTTGACCCATAAAGCCCTATGCGGTTCAGGCCCAGGCTATTTGGAGGAACATGTCTCCCTATACAAGCTTGGCCAAATATTCTATGAAATTCAACACCATCTTGTAGCTCCTTTCTCACTTTTGCCATCAGAGAAGGCTGACCAAGTAAATAAATGTGTATAATCCACAAAGTACATACCCTCCAACATTTCACAGATGAAAGCGAGGACATATATGGCCAAACAACATCAGAGTGTGTCAAAAGTTATCCATAAAGAAGAACAAACAAGTTAGGAGAGGCTGCAGCAGTTGCTTTTGTCTGAGCCTCCTGAGAAGGACAAGATTCCACCCCCTTGTCTCTTCTCCTCCTTACTGAGTTAATTGAAGAGAAACTACTTTTGCACTTTGAACTCCATTTGCAGTGACTAAAAGCAAGCTGAGGACAAAGGGGGAAAGCAGCAGGAGGTAGAAAGAGAAATTAGAACATTTTCCAAGGAGCTGGAAAAGTGGAAGGACCAAGGATTAATTGGGTCGGTCCCTATTGGAACAACCGGAGGCTACAAGGCTAGCTACCATCAGCTTTTTCAACTCAGACACATAATCACAGTTTTTATGTTGTATGTTACTGCCCTGGCTAGCCCGAGCTTTGGGGATATAAAAGATATCACTTGATATCATAATTCAGCTTCACATATCCCTTCCACGTGCTTGCAAGGCCCCCAGACAAGCACGTATACAGGCTCGGCCGATAATCGCTGTAATATTCCTAGACAATACAAGGCAGGCCAGAAAACAGCCGACTCACCGCTTTAGGAGACCTCAAGGCAAGTACCTCCATTAGGTATGCAAGCAACTCTCAAAAGATCCTCTGCCCAGCGCTGGCAGCTTGATGATCTGACTATACAACGCTCAAGTACCCCGCGTTTGCATACCAGCTGCTCTATTGGTAAATTCGGCTTTAACTCAGTCATTCAAATTCTGACCTTTCAGAGACTTTGTCTCCAACTCCAAATCTTTTGTTTTCCCCTAAGTCCGACCTAGCCTGCGGTCACAATTTTCCTTATAAAAACCCCGGACTTTGAGCGCTTCCTCGGATCGCTCCCAAGTTTCATCCCGCCTTGCTGCCGCTTTGCTTGGAGAGCCCCCCCTCAGCTCCACGTGCTGAGCTACATCGCACCCCAGCCTCGCTCTCTATTTTTCCAGGCTTCAGGACAGGTGAAGTATCACCCAGACCAGCAACCCCTCTAAAAATCCCTCTGTACCACTCAAACCTTTATTTCTTTAGTTATCTTGTGTGAGTGTGCCGCATACACTGTTTTGCTTGTGTTTTAATAAAACATCATTTATTGCTTCAACTTCTGTGTGCTCCTTGACTCGGCCTGACCCCGTAGACATAGGGTTCAAGATCTTGCTAAGTTACCCTGCCTCTCGTAACGCTAAGCAGTGCTCTGAGCTGATTTTCCCCACCTTTAGTTGAGCACATTTTGGTGTCCCTCCCGGGACCCCCAGACAACAGGGTAACATATACAATATCCAAAATCCACTACCCCAAAATGCAGCTCTGCAAAACTAATTGTGTGCAGCCTTAATGTATTTAAAGGGGCCATAAGAGTTCGTGTATTTGTTTTAAAAATCTAATATATAAAAGTCAAACTTTGTTTGTTTGTGCCAGGCGAAGACCTCATATGATTGGCTGTGTCAGCCGAAGACCTCTTATGATTGGTTGCCTAAGAAGATTCTATGGAATCCTGGGGTTGGCAGTTTAGGGAGGGGCCTTTAGAATTCTCAACCAGAAAGCTCTTGGGCCTTAGTCAACTGTGGCCCTTACCGCACGAGGCAAGGGAATCGTTCCGTACCATTACCTACCGCTTCTTCTGGGGTCTGAAGCAACGCGGACTGTCCCTGAAACCCTTCCACAGGGCTCCTCCTTGGTCCAGGGCGAATTAGAGCAGTGCGAGGTCTGTAGATCCGCACTGCTCTGGCTTCCAAAATGGTGGCTTCCAGCCTCCAAAATGGTGGTTCTGGCTTCCAAAATGGCAGCTTCCGGTTGGTCGTGGGTCCCCACCAACCGCTGAAGCTCGCCACGCCTAAAGCCCGCCCTCCGCAGATCACAGGCTCGCATTGGTGCGAGCCTGCAAATCTGCACAAGAGAGCAGGAACGCAATGGCGCGTTCCAGGAAAATAAAGACCCGTTTTTTGTGGTCTTTAGAAAACACGCTGAAGGACCACTTGGGGTCATTTTGGAGCAGACTGAGGTGCGGATCTCCAGTAAGTAGTCCACTCCTAGTCCGCTCCAAGGTGCAGACGACCTCTGTGAGAGGATGCACTGCCCCGCTCTAATTGCCTAGTGCGGAAAGGGAGTTCGTCTGTCTTAAATAGGCCAGTTGCTATAGAGATGGGGCCTAGCAGCAAGGAGGAGAACAGTGTATTCCCTCAGGAACCCCACCTCTGTATGTTAATAACTCTGGATACAGATTGGCTTGGGGAATATGGGGAAAAGTTTCAGGTACTGGACAATACAGCTCGGGGGATTAGAGACACAGGATCTCAAATCTTTCTAACAAGTATTACCTATAAGAAAATAGAACCCCGGGCAACACTGAGTATATACACTAGTACTCAATAAATGTAATGTAGATCATAAAAAATAAAAGTTAAAGTTTATAATTAAGATTGTTACTTTTTTTCCAACTGTTTGTTCTATCACAATGAAAACAACTACATAATAAAAGATAATTTTGAGTCACTGTGTGTGCATCATATAAGTCTACACCACAGTGAAAAAGAGACAACTGAACTTGGCATGAGTACTAAGGGGACCGTGGGTATGTGCTCACCATGGTTATTTTGTTTTTTTAAACTGAGTAATTAAAATTTGTCAGCTGTACTGTAGTCACCAGGTAGCAGACGTTCCTTAGAGCAGGCACAGGCAGAGTGTGGCCCATCCACACATATGTAAACTCATGAAAATAGGTGGAAACCCCACCCACACAACTCCCCGAGAAGTCTTCACTACTCCCAATCGCTCCATTTTTCTCCATAGTAGTTTTCACAAAATACAAATGGGAAGTGATACATTAGAGGGACTAGAGAAAAAAATGGAAGTATTTGGGCTTGCTGGTGAGGGTTCAGACTGGGGGACGGGGCGGAAATGGGGATAATTGGCCCCTTGCCTACAAAGTTGCCCACCTTTTCCTTAGTCTCTACGCTCAGAGAGTAGGTCAAGCTTTGGGCAGGAGAATCAACAGAGGGAAAGGGCTGAAGCAAACCCAGGCAGAAGAAAGAAAAAGACCAGGGAGAAAGAGAACTAGCACCAGGGAAAGAAATGGGGGGAAAGACCAATACTTGAGTAGCTGAGTACTGCTGCTAATAAAAAATCTGAGGGCACGTGGAAGTTTAATAGACATTAAAAAACATTACCATTAATGTTTGTTCTTGTTTTAATTTACAGGATAATACTGATATCATGATACCCAAATAGGAAGTGTGACATTACTTTCAGGCTCAGCATAATTGAACTTTGATCATAAATACATAAGATGCTTTGTACAATTTCCTTTGACTGCACAGTTCCATTCATTTCTTACTCACAGAATTGTGTAAGAGAGGTACAAATCAAAGAGACAGGCTACTGAGCTCCCTGATAACTATAGTAACCTGGGATGCCTGGTTTTTAAATTAGTTGCCAGCCATGAGCCATCTTGCCTAAAGGGCCCACCTCTGTGCCTCAGGCTGTCCAGACAGATTTTATTGGAATAGACATCTTGTACTTCAAAATGTCTTCTTTGTTAAATAAACTTTCCACTTCCAAATGGAATGAAGTTAGGTCTCAGATGTTCTCAGATGTAAATGCAGGGAAATCAGACCAAAAAAAAAAAGAGGGATCATTACCAAGCCTACATTTACTCCCACAGCCTGTGTAATCATAATCATTCAACCTTTGAGGTCTGTGTAGGCACTTTCCAGGAACATCAGTCAGCAAGCACACAATAATCTTAAGAAAGCTAGGAAAAGGAACCGATCAATGCAACATGGCTAATCTCCTCCTTGAGTGCTTCTAGATCCTGTGCCAGTGCAGCTGTCTTTATACTGCTGGCCACTATTAGCAATAAGTATCCCCATCTTCATTTCTGGCAGCTCTGGCAAGTCAAATGGCACCCTTGCTGCAATGTGATATGGCATTATCTTTTACTATGATAAATGTGCACTCAGGTGCTAAAAGGAGCAGAGCTCGTATCTTACCTTCACTTGAAATAGACTGGAGATTGGAAAACTCATAGAAAAGGGTTAACACATTTCATTAATCGTTAGTGAGCTTGAAAATCTAATTCATTTCCATTCACATTGGGGAGGGGAAGTATTTTTTAACACATCAAGTTGACTTTAAATTGCCACTTACATTTATACGACTGCACTGAAAGCCTTACCAAAAAAGATGAAATATCTCATCCATGAATGACTTCTCCCCTCCTCTTGTTCCTAGTCGCAGCTTGGGACAGAAGGAAATATTTGAATGAATTTAGGCATACTCGCCAACATTTCAAAGATGACAACCGGGACATGTGTGCCAATCAATGTCAGAGTGTGTCCAGATGGCAAAAGTTATTGACGAAGAACTAAAAAGCTCTGAGAGGCTGTAGCAGTTTGCTTGCACCAAACCAAAAGGAAGACAAGGTTCCACTTCCACCTCTTCTCTGCCCTCCGTTGTGTTCATCGAGAGCAAACTCCTTTTGCACTTTTAACTCAGCTTGCAGCAACTGAAAATAAGCTGAGGACAAAGGGGGAAAGTGGGAGAAGGAGAGAGAAATTGAGGTGCTGTAAAAGCAGCCAAAAATGGGATGGCAGAGGATGATTAATGGGAATTGTTTCTGCCAAATCAGGACAATTGGGGGATATGTTTTGAAATCTTTTTTTCCTTCTTCACCAAAATCCTGCATCTTGCTTCTCTTTTCCTCCCCTTTCCCTACATTCTCATCTTTGGTTACCTCCCTCTCTTTTTAGATCTATGTTCATTGAGTAGAACTGAGTAAACACTACAGGATCAAGAGATGCAAAATTCAGTTGCCTGAGACAGATAAGGATCCTCTATGCCAAGAGTGGGACCTCAAGTCCACCCCCCCCAAAAAAAAAACTGAAAAAAATAGAATACTTTTTTAGGTAAAAACGTCCCTCCCCACCTCCTGTAGGACACACATACAATTTCATCATGTTAGGGACAGGGCTAAAACCAGGAGACGCCTTTTTTAAACAACTAGTAAAGTGGAAATCAACTTCTGCTTTCTCACTGCTTAGCAAAAGACCTCTCCTGTGCCTATAATGTACTAAGGGATACTCCAAAATGTGGCAAAACTGATGTGAACAACTACGGGACTTGGAAGACCATTTTAACCCCGTAAAATCCCAATATTTAAAAAATTAATTAAGATGGGATCATAGCAGGGAAACAATCCCACTCTGAACAAATGTTGCCAAGAAAACCCCCATGAAATGGGGCACACAACAGCAACAACAACAAACAGCAGGGTAGTACCATCCTCCAGTGCTCCTGGCAGGAAATGTACCCCCCCATCCTCTGGCAGTTGCCCCCCACACACTTATGCAGGCTCTTGTGTAGTGAAGAAGGATTCTAAACTGTGCAACTGTTACCTCACTGGTAAACCCTGTCCCAGGGTCTACAATTTCGATATTAAAATATGATTCAATGTGCCTGAGAGGTCATCCGGATGAGCACGTAGGCAGCAACAGTCAAACAACTGAAAACCAGGTCAGGCCAGTACAATCCCCTGTCACATAGCCCCAGGAGACCTCAAGCTGTGAAAGCCCACAGTAGAAAAAAGGTCCTCAGCCACTGAGAAGCCAACTTGAGGGGATTAGTGTGCTTTCCCCCAAGTTCAGCACTGATAGCAATAAAATCCTATCAGGCAAGGACTATCTACATAAATTCACACCACAACCCAAAGTAACTGAAGATCCTGAAACTTTGGCAACACCTCGTAATCCCATCATGCAAAAAGGAGTTGGCATCGTGGAGCTTCTTTTCCGTTACAACACCCATTGTTCTCCCCGGGAAACGATTAGCCCTCCAGGTACCTTTTTCCCTACAAATAGTCCCAGTTTTTGAGCGATTATTTGGATTACTCCTGGTCATAGCAGCAGACTGTTTCTCCATCCATCGAGTTATCCCCTCAGCCCTCTGCGTGCTGAGCTCCACTTCTTTGCTGTTTTTCCCTGACCAAAGACTTCAGGAAAAGGTGCAGTATTACCCCAGCTACAATCCCTTCAGTAGTTCCCCTATCCAGTTTCCTCTCTTTTGCTTCTTAACAGATCTTGAGTGAGTGTGTGAGTGATTGCGTTGGTGCATGATATTCTCTTCAATAAAATCATTTTATTGGACATCTTCGTTTGGTTTTTGGCTTGGCCTGACCCCATAAAAACTGGGTAAAAAGACCCCGCTAGGTTACCCTGCCTCTCGCATTGCTATTGCTCATGCTCTGGCTAGTTTCCAGTCCCTATCACATGGAGCACATTAAGGCATCCCCCACAGGACCCCAGAAATCAGGGTAACGCAACCATTTGTACAACAATATCACAGCTTTCAGTGCATTCATCATCCAACAATGAGTTCCTTCTCACCTACAAATCAAAAGAGAAAGAAAGTTCTGTGTGTGACAGCAAACAAGTGGCTGGACTAGGGATCACACTAGGATTGCAGGACAAAAGCATCCCTGAGATTTCAGGGCTCAGGTCTGAGGTCTGTTAGGAAATACGAGAGACAGCAATGGATCTCTCAAGCGGAGTAATCAAATTAGCAAGATTGAACCTGAACAACAACCAAACACAAATCCACACGGGGTTTTGCAGACAAAGAAGCAAGCCTAGACTTCTTTGTGAAACATATACACGTAGCTTCACCTACAAATTACATGCACACAATCAAATGCATGGTCTAATGGACGAGATGAAGAGAAAAGGAAAATTGCTGTAGGTTAGACTGATTCAGGAAGAGAGTGGCTGCAGGGGGAAAAATCCTAACAAACAGAGAATCACCACTGAATACATGCTGTGCCTAAAGTCCTGGAGAATGATGCACAAACCAGCCATTAGTGGGTACAGGCATGCAAAAATTAATGCCACAATGAGTGTGCCCTGGTGATGTTGTTAAACATGACACATTAAAAATCAACTAGAGGTGCTCAGAGTACGTTGTTCAAATAATAAACACCAAGTGTAATGAAAGAGAAAATATTCCTCTGAGTGAAAATTAAATTTTGCTTGTTTGCATTGAACAGAAAGAAAGAAAGTGAGGGCACTTTTCCCAGCACTGAGCAAGCATTGCTTTTAAGAACACGTGGGTGTTGTAGCCCAACCATAAAGATTCCTGTGCTCTGTTTAGAGTGGGAGTGGTCACTGTAAAACACACTGCACCAGAGAGATCATTTTCAATGTGATGCTGTCACTCTAAGATTCCTCCCTTTCACCTGAGGACCACGGACTCAAGGGCAGACCATGAGATCTGGGAACTCTAGATCACACTTACACGACCTCTGAGAAAGTACAACCACTGATGCAAAAACATTTAAGCTAATATAGTTCTCCAACAGGATTTTGGCTTGTATTCACACAGAAAACCACCAGGAGGAAATGAATGTAACAGCACCCTCTGTCTCAGATTCCCCACCAAACTATATAAACAGGCATGCTGCATCTAGTATTGAAAATGTTGTATAGCCAGCCTGGCTAGCAGACATTTGTGGTCTTAGCCTCCATTAATTTATCTGATTTATGAAAGTTGCCTTGAGTCTCAGAAAAAGATAATTATAAATAATGATCATTATAATCTTCATGATGCTCATGAAGAAAAAAAGGACTTGGAAGGGCAGCAATGCAGGAACTAGTCAAGCTTGGAGGGCTGAACCTGCAAAGAAACAGTGGGAGACATTTTAAGACTGAAGAAAGATAAAATGGGGAAGAAAGGAGACTGAAGCAGAATGAGAATCAGCTACTTGATTATGCTTCAGAGGAAAAACTGTCCTAGTAAGCATAACAACTCGCTGTTACCTATTTGTATCTTATCACATCCGTGTCAGGATTGCTTAATTTATTATATAGTTGAATGGCCATATTTGTATTACTCTTTGCTCTGCACTATCAGCTTGGCCTGCAAAATGCAGCCGATTGTGTTTCCCCACGCATCAGCACCACCAAGAGCCAGCAGGCAGGAATATATACTTGTGTGTGTGCATGCATACAGACATACACACACATTCATTTCAACACAGCTTTTTCTTTAAAAAAAAAAACGCAGGGTTAATGAATTATACAATAGATCAAAGACAGCCTGAGTTCATTTTTATTGGCTTTCAAAAGCAGAATGACAAATCTGTTTTGTGACTCATGGGGCAAGATGGCAGGCAAATCCCTGTGAGGGAATATGAATGGGGTACAAGAAGATGCTGGTCTAGAACCCAAGATGTTCTTACAAAAGAAGGTCACATAGAAGATCACATAGGGAAAATGAGTTTCATTTCACTCCCAAACATAGATAGCCAAAACCCTGTGGTTCCAGGATACATAATAACTGAAATCAATGGCCATTTTGAAATGCCCTAAGGAAACAAGGTTAGGTCAAGCCCAAAACCACTGAGAGGAATGTTTAGCAATTGGAGGCTCATATATTTTCATCTTGCACACTGAGTAGCACTCCCTTTGCTTCAATTAACTCAACTGCTATTCTGGCTCCAAAATATATTCATTAGAATGGACATTCATGCAATTATTCATCCCATTACATAACAAAGCTGAAAGCTCAATAATGGGAAAGAACTTGTTACAATGTTTTGCTCTTCTTTTTTATGGCTTCTAAGAGTTATTACTAGACCAGAGCTTGAAAAATCTTGACTGGGGGAGATTAAAGATCCCAGATCCCATGCTGGCTGGGGAGGGGAGTGTTCTGAGATTTTTTGGCCAAAAATATAACACTCCCAAACTCAAACATAAAGGCTGGCATCCTATTAAGTGAACTAAAATGGCATAAATCAGACTTACGTGATCACACAGCTCACTTTTGTGGTTGTTGCAGAGATCAGAATTTTATTGCGACCACACAATGACAACAACAACACCCTCTAAAAAAACTCACTTTGAGCACAACCCCCTCAAACCTGCCATTTCCATGTTGCCAGAGAGCAGCAGGCTGAGCAAAGATGTATCCAGCTCTTTTCTTGTAGCTTGACAGAGTGCAAGGACATCATCTGCAGAGAGAGCTCACAAGGACCCGTGGAGGTCTCTGCAGATGCCTGCTGCAGGATGTCCAGATACAGGAAAATAGCTGGATGCATCTTTCCTCATGCCCCTGCTTTCCAGCAACTCAAAAATTGACATGTTGGGAGTGGGCTGCACTGATTACTAGGAAAAAATGTGAGGAACCAGTATCTTTTCGTCATAAGTATAGAAATATCTAGGAAGATGGCTTTGATCAGGAAAAAAAGTCCATAGTTAAGAAGCTTTCTTACTGTGTTCCAATAAAATCCACAGATCCTGTGGCTGTATTTTTTAAAAAATTCTAAAATTTAAAAAATCTAGTTTTACAAAGGTGGAGAACATGTGATCCTCCATGTGACTCTTTCACTGTTATAGTACCACGATTCCTCTTTAACTGCCATGGCAACATCCTATGGATTACTGGGGTTTGCAGTGTAGAGGGGGATATTATCAGGCAGAGAGCATTAGTGACTCACCTGACTACAAACCCTAGGATTCCATAGGGCAAAGTGGCAGTTAAAGTGGAATCACAGGACTATAAATCTAGGCCATTTCCACACTAGGTTGTTGTAGCGCTATTATTCCACTTTCAACATCCTATGGAATCCTGGGGCTTGCAGTTTAGGGACTCAAAGGCCCCTTCTTAAACTGCCAACCCCAGGATTCCCTAGGATGTTGAAAGTGGAATAATAGCGCTACAACAGTCTAGTGCAGAAATGGCCCTAGAGTGTAAAAGAGCCCCAAGATGTTGTTAGACTGCAAAAGCTGATGGATGATGGGAATTTCAGTCCATCCATTGTATAAAAGCGAATTTATAGGGGAGTTCAAAAATAGAATTCACAAAATTACCTGATGCATTGCCTGATTTTACCTGAGGGGGGATCCTTGTTCTTGAAACCTACATACTTTTATGTGCAAAAAAATGATCCCACTGCAACGTATCTTCCTCTTTACACTGGAAATGTTAGTTCAGAATGAAGCATGTATCTGGAATTTTTGGAAACATCAGGAATATCAGACTCCTGCTGGCTGTTACCTTTGGATTTTCCCTCCAAAATCCATGCAGACATTTTATTCTTTTTAACCGCTATTCCTCTGTGACCCTCGAGCTTACATGTTTCTGTGTGCATTGTGAAAGATGTGCTTCATCTTTGCTGCTGTCTCATAACTTGGATGAAAATCTGCCATTTGACATAAATCTTCCAGTGAAACGCAAGCAGTCCCTGTAGAGAGATAACCTTTGCTTTTATTTGCATCTGCCTAGTTTGACTTATGACAGAATTATGCCCCCAAAATAACATTTTAATAAGTGTTTACATGCTACCACTCCCCAAAGACTAAGCTGATAAAATTCTTCCACAGAACTAATTATGCTCCAAGACAAGGTTACTCTCTGTGGATATTGCACTGAAGTTTTACTGCAGGAGGGGACTGCTAGACAAAGGCAGGGCTCCTCCATGTGGAGAACCTTACTTCGCACAGGTGAAAAGAAGGGAGGTCAGTCTTTGAAGCGGCATTCTCCTCTTTATATAATATTAGTTACATCAAATGTCTTGGGCTCAGACAAATTCCAACTCTTTCCTGCCAGGTTTTTCTTTGTTTGTTGTTTAAGAACCCAGCTTCCAGTCTTTTTACAGTTCAAAATCACTGTCTGGTAGGTGACTACAGGAAAAATATAGGGAAATCTCCATAGCTAGAATCTTATTGTTTAGTCCCAACACAAACAGACGCACTCCGGTTAAGTAGTCAGTTGGTTCGTACAAACTAGAAGAGACTGTGATATTATGGACTTTTTTTTATCTGCTTACTAGAGAAATTAAGGTAAAACATGGTTATGGATGCCATGTATAGTATATGCAATAAGGTAAGGATCTGTTAGGAGTAATCAGAGTTTGGAATGTGTGGACTTTGGCCATTTCTGCACTAGGCTGTTATAGTGCTATTATTCTACTTTCAACATCCTATGGAATCCTTTGGAAAGGCCTTTGAGGCCCCTCCCTAAACTGCAAACAGCAGGATTCCGTAGGATGTTGAAAGTGGAATAATAGTACTATAACAGTCTAGTGAAAAATGGCCTTTGATTCTGGAGACCAAGGTTTGATTCCCTGCTCATCCATGGAAACCCAGTGGGTGATCTTGGGCGAGTCACATGCTCTCAGCCTCAACGGAAGGCAAAGGCAAACCCCCTTTTGAACAGATCTGTCCAAGAAAACCCTGTGGTACGTTCATGTCAGGGTTACCATAAGTCAAAAACAACACCAACTGGATGTCAGTTAGAAAGAGAGTGGGAGAGATGAGTGACAAAATTAGGAATATGTGTGAGAAATGGACATTAGTTAAGGTCAGCAAGTTTTAGATGTTTTAAATAAGTAATTGTTAACTTTATGTTGAACATCTGTTTAATACATTATTTTTGTAATACACTTGTGCCTCTGAGAATGTTGCATAAGGGTTATTGGAACACTTGGGTACAGACATACAGTGTCTGTGGTGGTTGCAGTTTTCCAAGGGTGGTGGTGTCCAATGGCAGTATTAGATGAATAAACTCTTGCACAGAAACCACAAAGTCATCTGGAAGGTCCACACATTTGATAATGCTAGGACAAGTAGAGGTCCTCACATTAGGTGCCAGTGGTGGGACAGGTGGACAATTCTGACATTTGCTGACAGAGATGGGGGTAAATAGAAGCCCTCACAGTTGGTGACAGCAGTGGGATAAGTGGTAGACAACCCTCGCAATTGGTGGTAGAGGCTGGATAGATGGACAATTCTAGAAAGACATACTCTAGTCTATATGAGACCACTTCCCAGTTGCTGAATGGTGAGTGACAGATGAATTCCAATAACTCTGCTCTAGTTGGAACTAAGAATAAGACTCAGACCTATATCTTATCTTTTCCTTTCCTCATGAGTAAAAAAGAAGTCCAGCCTACAACATAGCTGTTGCTACAGTTTTGTGTGCCTTCAAGTGGACTCCTAACCTCTCATAAGGTTTTCCTGGCAAGATTTATTCAGAGCAAGATTGCCATTGCCCTCCTTAGGCTGAGACAGAATAATTTACCCAAGGCCACTCAGTGAGTTTCCATGACTGAGCAGGAATTTGAACCCTGGTCTCATGAAGTCCTAGCCCAATACTCAAACTATACCAGCCTGACATTCTTAGATGTCAATGTAAAGACAATCAGCTTATTTTGGTACCAGGAAAGGAAAATCTCACAAGTAGCTCTGCCCACTCCCTAGCAAGAAAAAGAATCCAAGACCAATAAATTAAATCACTCATGTTTACTGTCCTTTCATGACAAACAAAATCCAATGCCTGAGACAGCTTCTTCATTCCGCCTAACAGCAGAGTCAGTGCATAAGAGGTAGTGGGGAGAAGAGATTATTTTTAGCTGACAAAAACACTGACAAGGACACACACATTCTTTCCACACATGCTGCTTCCACTCTGATTCCCAGAAGCCTTGTGATATGAGCCTTAATTTCATGGATGTAGCTAGCAGTTATTTCTGGTAACCTGTTGTCATTCTTACAATGCACTCTGTCAATAATTCTGCAAACTACAGTCATTCCTCCATATTAGCTAAGCTTAGAGGCAGAGGACCCCCGTGAAAGTGGAAAAACCGTGAATAACTCTAGGCTGTCCCAAACCATATTTAACACACAAAAACATATGATCACCATATTCAACCCAGCATAGATTCCATTGAGGCATCAGGGTTCCTTCACAAGGCAGAACTGGGTGGCGGGTGGGGCTTACTACCACCTCCACTGCTGCCTCACATCATTTTAATAGGGATTCATTTGCAGTTTCTCAGTCTCCTGAGGCTTACAGTCCCTATTAAAAATGGCACAGGGAAGCAGCAGAGGTAACAGCAAATAATCTGTGAATAATCAAATCAGCAAAAGTGAAACCCGCAAATGTGGAGGGCTGACTGTAGTCAATTGCCTTTATCAAAGTACAGTTAATGTGCAGCAACAACCACATCCATGGCTTTGGCTTTTGACATGAGCAGAGAACAAGGAGGGGAAATACTTTTCAGACTAGAGTTCCCAGAATCCTCCAGGCTGCCCAGGGGTTCTGGGAGTTGTCATCCAAAGAATGCAACTTTCCCAAGCTCTGTGCACTGGCAAGTGGTGGAAAAATTATTCTTGCAATATCATGCCAGAAGCTGAGTTTTGCATGCTTCAGTGGACACTTATGGCTACCATGTCCTACTCTCCTTCACTGCAGAAATGGGCTATTTCTGCAAGAAGAAATGCAGGCAAGATCAGAAAGGGGCCCCTCTGTACTTTCCATGCTTCTTCTCCTATCTGCTGTCCTCTCCATCATTTCATGCACTCTTCTGCCTAGTGAGTACCACAGCTGAAATCCTGATAGGTAGTGGGAGAAGGGACTGAACAAAAGGCAAAGGAAGGAGGGGGAATCAGCAGGTGAGGCACAATTGCCTTGTCTGCTGATTCATGAATGAGTTTAAGAAGTGGGATAAAGACACAAGTTACATTCTGATCCCTTTTTCTCTCCTTCAGATCCTCAGGATATGATCACAGGGGAATTGTGCCTCAGATACATGCTTGAAAGTGTGTGTTTCATGTCAAGACAGTAAACAGTTCAGTGCAGATTATTAATTTCATATTCTGCCTCACAAACAAGTACCCAGGGAAGCTTTCAATCAGCCCATTTTTATCTTTATCATAATCCTGCAGTGCTGCTAATTGGCCCCTTAAACACTTCCCATCTCTAAACACTCCCTTCCAGTCTGGTCTCTAGAAGACACCCTGCAGCAGGTTTGTATTCTCCAGCCCTGCTAGGGAGTTGTATATAACCCAGTCTTAATTGCTTACACTTCTGTGGAGCCTAAATTCAGTTATCAGGACTCAATAGACAACATATGAGTAGCACTCCAAGGCAGTGGCTTCCATGGCATTGGCAACTTTAAAAGAGCTATCCAAGGTACTGAACCCTATTTCCAAAACAGATTCAGTACCTTTGATAGCTCCTATGAAGTTCAGGGGAAAAAAAACTGAATGGATTCACCACCCCACTGACATGGGAACTGCCAGCCACTGCAGCATATCTGTGATGGAGGTTAGTCAGAGAAAAAGAGCACACAGATTCTCCAAGGACTGCTAGTGAGGAGAGGAAATCCCTCTTTTCCTCATTCTTGTAAACCAGGAATAGGAATTGTGCACCCCACCAGATATTACTAATCTGCAATTTACAAGATTCCTCTAACATGGAAAGATCAGAGACTGGCCACAAGGCAAAGCCATGCTGAAGGAGAAGCATTCTGAATCACGAAAATTTTAGAAGTTTCACCATTATTGGCTCTTGGGAATCTCAAGCATATTAGGGATTTCCAGAGCACGCTAACTCTACCATAAACAGACTGGCACTTTTTACCAACAGCAATAGCAGTCTGATATGTAAGAGAAAGGTTCAACACAAGTAGTTTTTACTTGGTGTTCACTTAATAATTTTCCATTATGCCTTCATGACTGCTTTATAATGATTGCCTAAAATATGTCTAGTATACTCCTGCAATTTGATATATGTTGTTCACCATTGCTGGGTAGATTTTCCCCAAAAAGTCTATAAATGGTAAGGTGTGTGTTTGATATAATGTCAAATTGATCAGTTGGAATGCTGAAGTCTGGACTGGTGTGTTGTTAAATAAATTGCTGTCTTCAATTTATTAATACCTTCATTCTTGAACTTGAAATTGGGGCAAGCTTCCTCTCCACCTCACCACTGACTAAGCTAAGCCTGCTGGGAGTTGCAGTCCAACAACACCTGAAAGGCTGCGTGATTCTCATTCCTGATGTAAACAGTGGTAAGGGAACAAAACAGAGTAGACTCTTCTAACCCTCCCATTAACCCTCCTATTAGTTTCTGGGCAGACCAAAAGATTTTCCTACAGTGACCCTTCTCCATCTGAAGGCTAATACCTCAAAGTAGGGGAGCATCAAGACCAGCCCAAGACATATTCCTCCTCTGGGCAAATGAAAAGATGCATTCTATGCGCAGGAATGAATTGTACTGTCAGTTTTTTTCTTTGACACTGTTGATGGGACAATGTCCTCTACCACACCTAAGGGCAGCTGGCAAGTTCAGAGAATGCAGGACAGGCTGTATGGCACATGCTAGCTGGAACATTCTGAGAGCTGTAATCCAGAGAAGTCATATTTTCAAGCTCCACGCACACGCAGTCTTGCTTTCTAACAAACTCAATAGCCAGGGGGCTGCCAATGTTTCCTCTCCCCCAGGACCTGCCATCTGAGGTGGTTTTCTCACTTTGTCACCGAGAGTCGGTCTGGCCCTGAGGAGAACCTAGCAGCTGAAAACCAGTTGATCCAGGTTGGGTAAATGTACGCATTCTTTGATGTGGCTTTCCAGATGCAGTGATTAATGCCAGGAGATGCTCTGAGAGATATTTTCCTCTTTCCGTCCCCCCCCCCCCCCGCACTTTAAAATACTTAAGACTGATTGCCAAGGGGTTTTCTACCTGGTTAACTCCTATCTGAGCTGCTATACCTCCAGTAGAAATACAAACCACACTGTGGCACCACAGGGACAAACTGATTTATAGTGGTATGAGCTCCCATGGAAACAATCCACTTTATCAGATGCATGACAGCTTACTTTGTTATGCAACTGAAGGCTTGGGAGGTTGCCTAGGAAGGCTTGTACCGCAATAAACCATTTAGTCTCAGTGGGGCCGGCAGAATCCTTGTCATCTTCACTGCTACAAATACCAGCTTATCCGGACAATATGTTTCTACTCTGACAAAAAAACATGCCACTTGTGTGTTGCGTGGAGGAATTCTGGAGTTTTACTTGTTTTTAAGGAAAGGTTTCTGTCTGAGAGATATTATTTCTTCACAGCAACCAAGTAGCAACATGTGGCAATTGGAGGAATGTGATTTTTGGGCCCAGCTGCCCACTACCCAGTGACCTTGCTGGTTGGAGGATTCTGGGAACTGTAGTCCAGAAAGGAATTTTTTCAAGTTCTCAGTAGAACATGTTTGGGTGAGAACCAGAGGCATTTATTGGCTTGTGCCCATTGCTTCAGCAATATGAAGAACACAATTTCCTCCTTCCTTACCCCGCCATGTTGTGAACCCTTGTTCTATTTTAAAGTTCCATAGAAGATGTGGTTTTGTGCACTTTTTAGACTTTCTCTGCAAATTTTTAAAACAAATCTATAATCAGTACTGGTGGGTGCAAGACAGAATGGTGCCCACTGCAGCCCTGACTGGAACCAGATTATATACCCACCGTGCCTGCCATTTACAACTGTAGCTTTCTTTCCATTGCAAATAACAAATGGTGTGTGGGGTGGGGGGGTATATATGATTCCTTTTGAGAGTGTGACAGAGGCAAAGATTGAACTTGCTCCTCTCCAGACATACACCTCACAGTGCTTAGCTAGCTTACTCTCCATGCCATCTGTTAAAGGAAAGAGAGAGAGAACAGTACATCAGGCCACATACATAAACATCTAGTTACTCTCAGAGAGTCTCCTGCTTCTTTGTTCCAGCAAGGGAGCCTCACCAAAACTTTTAAACAAGTTTTAAAAAAACTGCTACAATTGCATCTATGTCCTGCCTTTGCAACAAGTCAGGAGTTTCACCTGTTAATCAAAAAAAAGAAAAGCTTTTGTTAAGATAAGAATTCAACCTTTGTGGTATCAGAATATGCATCTTCCCTCATTATAAAATATGTATATGTTGCATAGACATATGTGGTACAAAGCAAGCTTTTCTTCACTATTAATTCTGTGTAAATTGAATTTTGAAAATATTGTTTTTATCTCATGCTATAGCCCAGGCTTATTTTGGTTGCCAGCTTTGAGGCATGGGAATGTCCCTGTAGAGTACACAGTATAACCAGCAGAGTATAACATTTAGGGTGTAAGATACAATGCAGGAAGTTAGGTGTATTAGAATGCATGTGTGTTTTACCAGGATCAATGATACAGGCTAATGTCAAGCAGAACATCTACCCAAAGATGAACAAAGAGATGAGGACATCAGGTGCAATGGCTGATGTAATCCAATGGAAGGCAGCCAAAAGTCAAGATCTAGCTCTCCCCCAGTTAGTTTATATTATCTCCAATAGTCTGATTGGAGGAAAGGTATTTTGACATAAACAGGGTATCATCAGTGCCTCTGTTTTGATTGGATCATATAGGATAGCTGATAAGTTGTGTGAAGGCTAGGGAGAGAATAAAAGAAGCCAGGAAGACTCTGACATTAGATTGCTTTCATCATCTCTATTGTATGAAGAGAAGGCCTCCAAGCCAATAAATGCAGTTCCTGACAGCTCATAAACTGTCCAAACATGCTGATGCTCCTACGAACTAATCATGGATATAAGGATGTTTATAGCCTTGTAACAGAAGTTCATAGATAGAACAATGCTCAAGGATATTAACCTCATGGAAGCCTGTTTAGAGATGTGTAGTGTCTCAACAGAAAAGATTGTATTCTCTGGTGGATAGATGGTTATGGATATGATACAAGGGACAGAATTATGTACAAATTAAAGCCTTTATGAAATGTCTGTATAATGCCTTAACAAACACTGTGGAAAGTATGAAAGAACCTGATGATGCTATAAGATGTGTGCTATCCTATGTGCCCAGTACATAATGTAATACAAGCAATGTACCCGGATCTTGATATGTCTGTGTTTCACCCTAAAGGAACGGTATATGTTCCTATCTATATAATTGTATATAATAAACAACCTGAAAGATAGCCTGTTCATTCTTCTATATAACAATTCCTATAATGCTTAAGTGCAGTGTTGATGTTAACTCTGACTTGTTTGGTTTTCACTGCCATCACAAACAGGACACTTAGGTGGTCAGAAGGTGATAACAGGATCCCAGACAGAATCCAGATTAGCTGACAAATGGCAGAGTCCCTCAATCTAAAGAGACAGAGTTAGGGAACCATGCCTGTTTCACTGAGGACTTGCATTATTATTCCACAAAGGATTAAATGTGTGATACCTCAGGCTTAAACCACTGTTAACCCTCTCTTACAAGATTTCGGTTATAATTGCATCATACATAGTATACAGGATTGCTAGGTTAGCAGTGTCCCATTCTCTGAAATTTTGGGGCCAATCACCTGAGACCAAAGGACTGTTCCTCATCATGTCATGGAGTGAACTTTTCTGATGTCAGAAGGGTGAGCCCCCAAAATGTCACAGAAATGAGTCAGGCAAGGGTTGGCAGGAAAACCAGAACTGCTTCTGGGTTAGCTGACTGTGGAAAGAGGCATGAGAGCAGCCTGGGTAAATGGGCCCACACTTTGACTAATGGCCAGCTAACCTGGAGCCCTTTCATACTAGACAATTACATCTCTGTGATATCACCATAAATGTTCTGGCTCCATCTTATGAAGTCCTGGGATTTGCAGTTTATGGAGGGGTGAGGATAGCTATGCAGGGAGCCAAAATGAGGATATTGAAAAGAATGAGAAGGCAAAAATTGTTCACATTTAGAATTTCTCTATTTGCTGTCTTCACATTCTCTCGGTACCTCTTCTTCCTCCTTTTCTTTTTTCTAAACTTTCTAAATGCTCAACCGCAGTTTTAAGTGACTGCAATAATAGAAATTGGGGGGGGGGGGCTGAAGTAAAATTTCATGGGGATGAATTCTTATTTGGGTGTAGGCAAGGCCTTCATTTTGCCCTACCCACATAACTGCAGTTCTGGGGGGGAAGGCATTTAGAATTCTTAGCCAGAGAGCTCTAGTGCCTTACCCAAACCACAAGCCCCAAGTTTTCATAAAGAGGGAACCATGGCAGTGCTAATAACTGTGTAGTATAAAAGAACCCCAGGTAATATGTCAACCCAGAGCTAGGTGAAGAATATTTTTCTGTGGCCAGTGAGTGAAACAGCAAAATGTGCCCAGCAGCTGCAGCCTCAGCCTGGTCTTACATTCCTGCTTGGTTTTGCTTCCCATGTGGCTTTACCTTCAGCACTCATGACAGATAGGGAGTTTTTTCCAGGCCCTCTGCTTCTGTTGGGCATTGCAGAAGCCTCATGACCAGCCCTTGGGGAATTTGCTCTCCCAGCCCTGTGTCACAACTGCTAGGGCTTGTACAATAACAATGCTCACTAGTTACAGTGTTGGTGTGCTGCTCCCTGCCTTGGTTCAGATGGCATGACAAGCCCTAGCATGTACACCCATCTTCTCTATTCTTGGTCCCTTTCAGTCACTCCTGGCATCTGTGCACAGTGTGAGACAAACTCCTTCAGGCTGAGTCAGTCCACCCTGCCAGTCTGCAATGGGTAGCTAGGTGGGTGTATGCCTTCAAGCCACCTGTTGACTTATGGCAACTCCATACATTTCGTAGGATTTTATTAGGCTAGGGATACTCAGAGAGGGTTTGCCACTACCTTCCTCTGAATATAGCCTACAGCACCTGGTATTCCTTGCCAGTCCCCCATCCAAGTACTAACCAGGCCTGAACCTGCTTAGTTTCCAAGACCAGAGGACCAGGTGTCTTCAGGATATTTAAACCACCTCATATACATTCAAACATTCTCCTCCAAAGTTTCTCACCCTGAGATTTACATACCCTCTAACTATCCCAGTTTGGCAGAGGCAGTCCCAATTAATCCTCTGTCCTCCTGCTTTTTTATTTCCACATTGTTAAAATGTCCCAGTTTTTCTCATATCCTCCTCCCACTTCCCTCTTTCTCATCCATATACTCCAGTTGCTGCAAACTGAGTTCAAAGTGCAAAAGCAGTGGGGCAAAAGGAGAGGAGAGGAAGAATCTTGCCCTCTCCCGTAGGCTCAGGCAAAAGCAAACGCCCTGCTTGCAGACCCAGACCATTTCCACACTACACTGTTATATTATTCCCAGTCGCTTAGGGACATGGGAGCAGGGGAAATGATTTGCCCCAGGTGGCAAAGTTTTGGGGGCATCCCGGCCTGTAGCCACGCCCCCGCATGTTGTGTTCACAGCAAGCAGGCAGTAAATCTCAAACAGCACAACTCCTACTTACGAGGCGAGAGTCAAAGAGTGTCCAAACAGAAAGGAAGCCTAGAGCAAACAAATCCGAAGGGGCAAATCCAAACTGTAGTCCAAACAGGCAGAGTTCCAAGATGACCAAATCCAAGAGCACAGCACAGTGTTTCAGGGCCAAAGAGACCACCTGCTGACCCTGGGAGAAAAGGCTATAGATGCTGTCACTACAGGTGTTCCCTCATTAGGACTCGCTTGCTATTTAAATAGGCCGAGTGACGCAAGCCCTCCCTTTCACGGCGTCTCTGCTGCAAGGTAGGTGTGTCAGCTATGTCTTCCTCTATTTGTTCCCCTGTCTCAGGCCCTTGTTGTTGCTGTGTATTATCTCCCTCTGGACCAGCTTCTGAGGACACTTCAGCCTCTGGGAAAGCCTTTGCCTCGGAGTCAGAATCCTCTTCCTCGCTGCCACGGTCTCAAAGGCAGGGCACAACACCACGTGCCCTGGCCACGTCCCCGTGCACTGCAGCCACGCTCCCGTGCACCATGGCCATGCCCCTGCATACAGTGGTCACGCCCCTTGCACCATAGTCCCGCCCCCTCCCACCCATCCCCTTCCACACACTCCAAGCTCCAGCACTGATTATTCCAGTTTCAACATCTTATGGAATCCTGGCGTTTGCAGTTTAGGGAGAGGCTTTGAGGCCCCTCCCTAAACTGCAAACCCCAGGAGTCCATAGGATGTTGAAACTGGAACAATAGCACTATAACAGTCAAGTGCGGAAATGGCCCCAGAGAAACACAACAATTCCCTAAGAATATAACCAGCACCCTGAGACGTGACCACCCTAGGATTCAGAAGAGAACATGGAGAGGCATTTGTAACTAGGATGAATATTCTGGCCATCTAAGTTTTCTATTCCTATTACAAGTGGATTTAATCAAGAGCTGCCTTAAGCCTCATGTCTGGAAACATCCTTTGACATCATTTCAGTACTGCCTGACACAGCTACCCTTCTGGAATATTAATAAAGTAGTAACAATTCATGACTTCATTCCTGAAAGAGATAGATTATCAGAGCCAGCCTTAGACATGGTTGTGCCTGAGGTGGAAAATCTAAATGTCACTCACTCCGTTCTCAGCTATATGTTGTTATTAACTAACTTACAATCTAACGCCCCAAATCTGCCACTTCAGGTAGCCGCCTCCATTTGCCTTATAGCAGGAATGACCCGGTGTTTCTTTTAAAAATACCATATCCCTGATCAAGAAAAGTCCTGCTTCACCAGCCAAATGGAACCAACTTAACTGGACTATAAAGGTGATGGAACATTGCCATCTAGTGGAGATCTGTGCTTACTGCATGTTAAAACATAAGCTTTATCAGGGCTACATGAAACTATTTTCCGTTTAGTAGTCCCAAGGTCTCTTTTTTGTTTTTATACTTAATAGTGCTCCCAATAAAGAGGTTATTTTTTGTTCACGTCGAGACACACATGAAGGGAGGGTGGGAAAACATTAGCCGTTCTCGGAAATAATGAGGGGAGGGGGCTTTACTCTGGGAACCAACAGAATTTCCTCTTGCTTGCCAAACACGGGGGACTTTCTCTTATGGCACGAGCCCACCTGGTGCCGTTTCACAAAACACAGCTATAGCACCAGGGTAGGCAATATCCTACAGAATCCTGGTGTTTGTAATTTGGTGAAGCATTAGATGTCTCTAACTGAGAATTCTAAATGCCCATAGGGTGTTGCCATAGCAGTTAAAGTGGAACCGTAGTGCTATAACTGTGTAGTGTGGAAGGTCCTCAGGACAGGAATCTTGTCTTGGAAGGTCCCCAGGACAGGAAAGCTACCTTTCTATCAGGCTTTTGATTGAATATTATTTTCTGTGGCTATTTCTATGTTGTTTAGTTGAGACCTTGTTTACCACACCAGTCCTTACTTCCTGCTTAGTCATTATTCAGAGAACCGTGGTCTTCTCCATTGGGGTACCTGCCATATGTAATCATCTCCATACTGAAATCAGGTGAGTTCCTACTGCTGAGTGCTTCCATCAACAAGTCAATACATACCTGTTTGCCTGGGCATTTTCCTGATAGCTCGTCTCGCCAACTACCTCTGCTTGCAAAGTACTTTTTCAAGTAACACAGGAGTGAGCTCAAAAATATTTTTTGTTTATTTTGGTTCTATTAAGAAAATCCACCAGAAAACTGCAATGTACTTTTTAAAGGGCACTTTTTTTATTTGGAAATGTCTAATAAAGAACAAGGGTGACATCTTGTTACCGACATACACAGATATAAGCCTTCTGACTCACACCTGTGCAGGTCATTTTTGGTATCATTGCAGAAGCGGAATTCTCCATGTACCTCATAGAGTAACCAAACTCCCCTCAACAGTTTTTAGCTGTTGCACCCCGCCATTAGAAAACACCAGTTTACTCTCCAATGGAGAGTGTGGGAGTGGCAGAGAAGCTTCCAGCTATGTTCCTATACCTGGATGCACTACTTTAACATCCAGCTCCAGGACCTGTGGATGATGCCTGAAAGATGCTAGAGGATGCATCATCTCTGTGCATCCAACCATAGAAACACAGTTGGATGCTATTCTGCTGCTATGTTTCTATTTTGAATGTGGAAAATACTACGTTTTAGATTGTATTTTGCTTTCTCGGAAGCTTCATATCATACATGCATTAATTGGGGAGTATTTTTGTCATTATCTGTTAATTTCTTTCCAAAAAAAATCTTTGCTGGCTTCTTTCAGTATTTTACAATGTCATAAGCTAGATCTATAACCTTGTTAAGTTTTGCTAGTGACATTTACAGTTGTGGCATCACTGCCATGACTGCAATTGCCTCCCAACCTGCCTTAAAAACCAGGCAGCCTCACCCTGCTGCTACTCAATGAATCGCACCAGCAGAAGAGTCTGGGGCCATTTCCGCATGAGACTGTTACAGTGCTATGATTCCACTTGCAACCCCAGGATTCCATAGGATGTTGCAAGTGGAATCATAGCGCTATAACAGTCTCGTGTGGAAGCGTCTTGGATGCCTCACCCTTCCGTGCCTTGTTTGCCAGCACCACAGAACTCCTTCAGTGGGTGTGGCTGTCTGGCTTTTAAGGTGGGTTGGGAGGGTCAGATCAGGAGAGAGCTTGTTGCTGCACAAGGGTAGCTACATCTCCCATGCAAGATCTTGGCCCATGCAAGTAACCAATGCCCAAAACTTGAAATAGTACAGTATAGTAACCAATGCCCAGACATTTCTTCCTCATTCCAATTTTCGTCACTCACCCAGAAAATTGTCTCTCTACACTCTTGGATCGTAGCAGATATAAACTGGGATATAACAGTTGTTGTTGTGTGCTTTCAAGTCACTTCTGACTTACAACAGCCCTGAGGCTCCCCGTTCACAGGGTTCTCTGGGGCTGAGTATGTGACACACCCAAGGTCACCTAGTCAGTTTCCAGGCCCAGGCAGGGAAACAAATCCTGGTCTCCAAGTTTGTAAACCAACACTCAAGCCACTAAACCATGCTGGCTTTCTGTGACACAACTACCATTTCACAATATCCCACTTAAAATGTGTGTGTTCGTGTGTGTATAGCTTTCTCTATTTCATGACACTCTCTGTTCCTATTAGGTCTCCTTCATATCTCAAACCATAATTCAAATGATTTCTTGACAGAGAACTGCAGCATAAATTCTACAGGATGAAAATAAATGAAAGATGCTTGACGAGACCAAAAACAGGGATGGGGAGAGATAATGTTGTGTTTGTGTATGAATCAGCCAAGGCTTGAACAAAAGATTCCAGTTTCCACCTGCAATGGAGGTCCATGCTGCCCACAAAAAATGATCTTTTTTCAAAGACAGCACAGTGAAAAACACAAACAAACCCATTATTTTCTCTTTTATACCCCAAGTAATTAAATCTTAGTGAAAAGCCTAACTGGACACACACTATCAGCTGGCAATCACTCAGCCTCATCTGGCAGTTCTCAAAGAAAGAAGTTATTTTCCATCCAACTCCCTCTGTGTAAATTTTTGTCCTCACTTTCCAGTTCCGCTCCATGCTTTTTTATTGCATATATCTTAAAGAAGCCTTATTCATCATAGCACTATCGGCAATATCTACTTCTGTGTATTGGCTTTGGCAAGGTCTATCAGCCAAAGTGTCTTCCAAAAACCATTGAAAGAAATGGAAAGCTTTCTAGTCAGGCATAAATGCAGGACCATTCCTCTTGCTCTCTTTGACAATTTTCATGTTTTCTTCCTTCTGCCATAGTACTAAGTTATTATTCTCCTTCACATCTGATAATTTTTCTTTTCAAGCTACAATCAAGTTTGGGGAAAAGGCAGAAAAAGGGGGGGAAACTGTAAACAGTGTAATAGGGGCTGATAATTATCAGATTCACAGCAGGAAAAAAAAAGGAATAGAGCCTTTTCCTTCTTCAGGAAGGATATTAACAAGCTGGAATGTGTCTAAAGGAGGATGAGCAAAATGGTAAAAGGCCTGGAAACCATGCCCTATGAGGAGTGGCTTAGGGAGCTGGGTATGTTTAGCCTGGAGAAGAGGTAACATGAGAGCTATGTTTTTAAATATTTGAAGGGATGGCATATAGAGGATGGAGCAAATCTCTCTTCTGCTGCTCCAGAGACTAGGACACAGAGCAATGGCTTCAGGAAAAGAGATTCCACCTAAACATTTGGAAGAACTTTCTGACAGTAAGACCAGTGTGACAGTGGAATATGCTACTTCAAAGTGTGGTGGAGTCTCCTCTTTTGGAGGTTTTTAAACAGAAGCTGGATGTCCATCTGTCAGGAATTCTTTGATTGTGTATTCATACAAAGTGGGGATTGAACTCAATGGCCTTCTTCCAGCTCTATGACTCTTTGACTATGACTCTCTTGCTGCAGCCCCTGCTAACATGTTTTTTTGTTTATAAAACTAGTAACAACACTGTTTCCTAAAGCTGTATTCGGGCATTTCTGAAAAGACCTAAGTACACCAAATCCCCAAGTCCCCAGCATCACGCGTTGGCTAGCATTCTGTTAGTGACATATGACAGCATATGTCTATCTTACCCTTCTGTTGGCCTTGGGTAGGGGTCATCGTGGAGGATAGTATTCTCTTCTACCCTCTGCAAAGATCAAAGCCCTCCCCAACTC
Source organism: Cyclura pinguis (assembly GCA_030412105.1). Lineage (NCBI taxonomy): Eukaryota > Metazoa > Chordata > Lepidosauria > Squamata > Iguanidae > Cyclura > Cyclura pinguis. The sequence goes on from CM059599.1 coordinate 63,345,856, forward strand.
ACCATTTGGCCACTGGAATCCGCCCCACTCCACAACAGCCATTCCATGGCTAGTGGAGAGCAAAGAGGATAGGAGAAGTGTCTGTCTGTGCTTCCAAAGCCATATTCAGACTTATGACATCATCTGTTAAGACCTCTACAGGACCCCAGTGGATATCGGTGGAAAAGTTCCTTGGTCATGTCTGGCTACAGGAACATAGCCAGACACTTCTCCAATCTTCTCTGGCTCTCAACTGGCCACAGAGTGCTTGTTGGAGGGGAGCTATTACCATTCTGAGGGTGGTGGCAGGGGAGCAAAAGCACATTCCCACATGCAGAACTTAACTACGCAGGACCATTGCCCCCCATTCCCCGGTATTTGCATATACATAATGTATCTCTCATGCTGTTTGGATCCTGCCTCACATGGAAACGTGCTTCCATACATCTGTACATCCAACCAGATCTTCCCATGGTTGAGTGTTTCTACATGTCACAATTATTGTAGTTGGCTACAATATGTAGTTAATTATCATGGTTGTTGTTAGTATAAGAATAAATATAGTTGGCCCTCCATGTTTGCAGGATCAGAACACATGGATTTAATTATTTATGGGGGCTTATTTATTTTATTTAGTTATTTTCTAAGAAATTTTATCTTATGTGCCCCTGCCATGGGCAAAATGTTCTTTCTAGAAATCTCTAGATCCTCCAGTGCAATTCTATGATCCACTTCTACCAGAAATTGACCATAAAGTAATGCTGGAAGACCTAGAGATTCCTAGACAGCACATTTCTTTAAGCATTGCTAGGCCCTCCGGCATGATTTGGTGGCCCACTTCCACTGGATGTGGACCACAGAATTGCATTGGAGGACTTAAAGATTCCTAGAGAAGTATTCTCAGGTTAGAAAAATAGTGTTTGTGATTTTTATTTTAGTTTTAGTTTTATTCACATTTTTTCCACTTTCGCAGGGGTCTTGTGCCCCCAAGCCCAACAAAAGTAGAGGGCTCACTGTATGCAGTTATTAAGCATTAGGAATTAGATACATAAAGAGGGCAAAATCCAAAGTCAGGTGGATAAACTTCTGCTCATGCAACAGGACATTCACCTGCTCTCCTCTCTCTAGCAACTCTGCTCCCCTCCAACTAGGCACAGTCGGTGGCCCTGATGTCAACATCTGCTCTGAGTTTTAGTCTGAACTTTCAAAGGGAACTATGCAAGGAATAAAGTTCAGCACCTTGGACAGGTCCTTTAAAGTTTGGGCTAAAATGCAGAATGGATTCACCACTTCACTAGCATTAGAACCACCAGCTAGCATTGCCCCAAACCCCCTGGAGCAGAGTTTTAAGCCCACGAGAGGCTACAGGCATAATTGCCCACTTCCTGTACTGCTGATGATATCTGTTCCATGTTTAGGAAAGGCTAACTGGGAACACAAGACCTACCCAAGGCTATTCTTCCATTCAGAGAATGCTCTTTGAAACAACAGGTGTTTAAAATCCGTATTAGTGGAAGGGGGATATTTTTCCCTAATTCTTCTTTCTTTCCACAACCACCTCTCTCCCAATATACTCCAGAGAGGGGTAATGGTATGGGAGATGACGTAAGGACTAAAGAAGAAAGGGAGAATTTGTGAGCATCAGAAGGTTTTCTGTCGATGAAAAGAATGCAATGAATACAGCAGACACAGAGCCATCGTGGTGCAGTGGTCTGAGTGTTACTGAATTCCAGGAAACCAGGTTCAAATCCTCAATGAGCCATGGAAACCCACCCTATGACCTTAAGCAAGTCACATTCTCTCAGCCTTAGAGGAAGATAACGGCAAAACTCTTCTGAATAAATCGTGCCAAGAAAACCCTATTGTTGGGTCACTGGAAGCCGTACTTGACTCAAAGGCACATAAAAACAACAAACTGGATATGGCGATAAGGTAATCTATATAGATATATGTATGTTTTTAAAAATCAGCTCTATCATCTTTTGCATGTTATCATCCTAGGGAAAAAATAGGAATAAAGTGGGGACATATATGGTTAACAGTGGATCCCTACATAGCATTCTAGGATTTGTCATCCTTGTCTAAAAAAACCCTACAAACTTCATGGAGTCACCACAAGTTGACAGGTGACTTGAAGATATATATACAGACACATGCACAGCTTCAGGTTTGAGGTGTTTTACTGCTGTTCTTGGTAGTCTTAATAAAATTGGCTGCCCTATTAAATGCAAAACCTGTTGTGAGTTCATGACAAAGTATATTTGTCAAGGCGAAACAGAAAAGGTCAATTTTCCTATGCCTCCTCTTATAGAACACATTCTCTAGCCAAAAAGAAAGGGCTTAATTCACACAGGTCTGTACAAACAGAAAGCAGTCCAGATCTAGCTTCCAGTAATATTAAGAAATGAAGAAAGGAATAAACTCATTGGAATGTGTAGTTCAAACTCATTAGACCTCTGAAGGCACAATGAATCTGTTGACTGATGTAGTAATAGTAGGCCTACAGGGAGATAGTCTCCTTTTATGTTTGAACTAATTAGGATGACCACAGAGCTGGCCCTATCATTGGGCATAGTTTGATATGAGACCAGCCCCCAACACTCAACACACTGGGGCAGTTCCTACTGAGACAGAGAATGCTGGGAAAGTGTCAGCAAGGCACTGCATGCCAGAGAACATGCTCTAAGGGAATTGCCTTCAGGTATAGTGGAGAATGTTTTCCCCTCACCAGTGTTGAAGAAAGATTCGACTGCCAGTTCTGTTAACTCAGAGTAAGAAAGATTGATATAGAAAAGAAAGATTGCTGTCTTGTCTTGTGTCTCAATAGCAACATGCCTTGCCCTGTGTACCTTAGGTGGGAGTTATTGGAGGAAGGTAAGACAGATGAGGTAGGAAGGATCTTTCGGCAATTTCCATAGTCTTGAGCTAGTGCCCAAGAAGCAAAGGTACTTGTTTGTTAGTAGCCTGGCTTGCCTAGTCACCTTCTCTCAGAGTACGACCATTTCCACACTACAATGTAATAGTGCTATTATTCCACTTTCAACATCCTATGTGTTACTCCGAAGGAGAAACCCTATCCCGGGGTCTACAATTTTAATATTAAAGTATAATCCTGTGGGCCAGAGAGGTCCCTGAAGGGGCACGTAGGCAGGCACAGTCGAAAGACCGCAAACCAGGTCAGGCCAGTAAAAAATCCCCCGTCACATAGCCCCAGGAAACCTCAGGATGAGCAATCCTATAATAAACAAAGGGTCCTCAGCCCCGAAATGCTGACTTGAGAGGATTAGCGTGTATGCCTCAGGTTAAGCAAATATCCCATCAGGCGGCAACCAGAAGTCACGCCACAAAACCGCTGAAGATCTGGAGACTTTGGCAACACCTTGCAATCCCATCACGCAAAGGAAATTGCCATAGTGGAGCTTCGTTATCGCTCCAACACCCATTGTTCTCCCTGAGAAAGGATTGGTCCTCCAGGTATTTTTCCCCTACAAATAGTCCCAGTTTTTGAGTGGTTCTTTGGATCACTCCCAGTCATCCCAGCAGACCGTTTCTCTGTCCGTTGAGTGATCCCCTCAGCCCTCTCCATGCTGAGCCTCACTTCTCTGCTGTTTTTCCGGGACCAAGGACTTCAGGACAAAGGTGCAGTATCACCCCAGCTACACCCCTTCAATATTCCCCTATGCAGTTTCCTCTTTTTTGCTTCTGAATATGTCTTGAGTGAGTGTGTGAGTGATTGTGTTGTTGCGTGAGACATTCCTTCAATAACATCATTTATTGGACATTTTTGTTTGGTTTTTGGCCTGGTCTGACCCTGTAAAAACTGGGTAAAAGACCTCGCTAGGTTACCCTGCCTCTCACATTGCTGTTGCTTGTGCTCTGGCTAGTTTCCATTCCCCATCGCGTGGAGCACATTGAAGTGTCCCCCAAGGGACCCCAGAAATCAGGGTAACATATGGAATCCTGGGGTTTGCAGTTTAGGGAGGGGCATTTAGAATTCCCAGCCAGAGAGCTCTTTGGCCTCAGTAAACTACAAACCCCAGAATTTCATAGGACGTTGAAAGTGGAATAATAGCACTATAACAGTGTAGGGTGGAAATGGCCTGTCATTGAAAACACTATTTTGAAAGGCCCCTCACCAAACAAGCTAACAAAGAGGCAACCTTTCGAGGCTGTGGGCACTGATGCATACTGTGCATGCAGAGGACATGACTACCACTGTCCTCCAACATTTGTTTGAGTAGGGAGAGAGCCACAGGAAGGTGTTGGAAGACACAGCTGTGCCTGCCACATGACTTGCTTTGTGTCCCCAAGCTAGCCTACTGTGGTATTTCAGGACATTATGGAGAATGCTGTCCCATCAACACTGTCAAAGTGATATTTGACATCTATTCTGATGAACTATATGTGGAATGGAGTTGTGGGTTCCATTTTGTCTGTTAGCTCAGGCAGTGAGACGCACATTGGGCCAGCCCTGTAATGATACATTCACAAAAGCAAGCTGGAGTTACATCCGATCACTATGCAGTTTTGCATTGCATAATGGTATCTCCAATGCTTCAGAAATTTCACAGCCATCAGGTTCACTTGTATGCTACCTACACTGTCTCTCAGAGCTTTCCAGTCCTTGCTCTCCCTAAGGATATAACAGGATCTAATTTAAATCTACACACCACAGAAGTTAAACCCCTAATTAGACCAGGCATGCCTATGATTGCCTTAGCAGAAATGCCAGATAATTCACCAGTTTTGGAACTAAAACAAAATTAATTGAGTAGCAGACACAGTAAATAATAAGTGCAAATCAGCATGAGGAAGATTAAAAGTGCTCTTGGCTTCTGACAATGGATGGGTAAATACCTACTGTGCTAACAATATTATCTCTCCACTAAAGGTTTGAACCCAAATAATTACAGCAAGCTAAAAGATACTGAATGATTTCGTCACGTTCTGGCTCAAGTATACCACCATCACCATATTAATAAGACTTCTGCAGCTTGATAGACTGCAAATAGCTGTATCTCATCTATCAAGTTAGATACATCTCTCTAGGTCTTTATAAAGGATGTAAACTGTACATTCAAGTGCACCCTACAGCATATCATACCTTCCCCCATCTCCTGTTTACCAGAGTAAATTATAGTCACTGGTAACTGTTTCCTTATTTTTGTCTTTTTGGAGATGACTTATTCAATAATCAGAGAGGTCAAAATATGTGAAGACACAAACTGGATCAAACCAAAGGCCTACCTTGTCCAGCTTTCTGTTCACACAGCTTGCAGCCATGTGCCTATGGGGAAGCGCACAAAGAGGAAAGAAGGGCAAAAGCACCCTCCCATTGTGTTTCACCACATCTTGTAATATTGAAGAAAATATACATAGCTGTGAAGATTAGTAACCACTAATATCAAGACGTCTTCTGTGATTGGTTTTGAAACAGGAGGGGCAGGGCAGAGGGGCAGGAGGGGATTTGCCTCAGCAAATAAAATTATTTATATATCAAGGAACCAAACTGTATTGGGGTTAGGACAGGGAATAAAAGGGCAAAAAGTGAAAGTCTTGCAGTGAAGGTTTTCCTCCCTCCCTCACTATCATACAGATTGTGAGACTGGTATTTTGTGTAGTTTGTCTCTATATATACCTCCCTGAGGACTGAGGGCTACAGGAGGGATAATATGCTGTGAGAAGACATGGAACAGGGCCCTCCCTGCTGTGGCACCCCAACTGAGGAATGCCTTCCCCACATTGACAGCAACATTGGCCTCTTTCCAGCACTCAGTCAAGACATGGATTTCTATTCAAGTCTTTGGAGCTTAATTTGCACTATACGCACATGCACATGAGTTTTTATCTGTTGTGGCCTTTTACGTTGTTTTAACTTGTTGCCATGTTTAATGTGTGTATACTTAATTTTAGCTATTTTGTTGTTCACTCCTCCCCATGGCATCTAGTGGCTTCCATGTGAGTAGTGCAATGAATCCATTCTGGGTTTTAGTCTGAACTTTGAAGGAGCTATGCAATGTGCTGAACCCTATCAAAATAGGTGCAACATCCTGGACACCTCCCTGAAAGTTCAGACTAAAACCTTTATCGGATTCCTGGCCACCAATAACTGACACTGCCCCCCTCTGGATAGAAGTTAAATTTGAGTTGGATTAGGGTGAGTGATGCATCATAGTTTTGACTGTAAAGCACATACCTCTAATGCTCACATATTGCCATTAAAGAGCTGCATAGCTGTCAGCCCAATGTTGCTGAAAATAACAATGATTTTTTTTTATGCATCTTCAATCAACACAACAAACAGCCTACAATCTTAAATGACAGTCTCTAACTTTGTTCCACCTTCCAAGAGGCACATGATTACTTCTGCAAATGTAGCTGCACATTCTCTGACAAAAACAACTGTATTGCTTTTAAAAACAGTGTGGGCTGATCAACTGAAGTATAGATTAATAGACAGTGCCACTTTCAGCCATGAGTAATTGGGATGCAAGGAAATGAGTGAATATTATTTGAAAAGCTACTTTGATAGATAGCTGCCTTTAGAGATTTCAGATTTGCTGATTTCTGTGAAGCAAAAAAAAAACAACCTTCCATATTGAGGATACTTTGGTTGTTCACCTAAGCATATGTGCACGTATGAGCGTGCATATCCAGTTACCCCAGAAACTTACAACTCTCAGTAAACACTAAGGCAGAGATAAGGAGCCTTTGGCCACATAGATGTTTTGTCCTCCATCTCGAATCATCCCTGGTCGATTTCACCAATAGAAAGAGATTGTGGGAGTTATAATCCAAAACATTGGAGGACCAAAGCTTTCCTGCCCTACATGAAAGGATTTGAGATGGAAATTATGATTTTTCCAGAAGCTATCTAGTCTGATATGTTCAGAAATACTACTATTACTAACACAAGAGAAGTGAAAAATTAGCAATAGAGTACAAACAAAGAAAAGCCAAGATGAAGAGAACCAATGTCTTGTTTACCTATCTGCACATTTCTAGATCTAGTCTCAGACAAGTCTCAAACTGACCTGGTGCTCCCCTAATGGACTAGATTTTTATTACTGTTTCATTTCTCCAAAGCCCTTCAACACATTCAGCATCTCCCATTGCTGGACAGCTCCTGTGAGCAGTCTTTCAGCTGACTCTGCTGAGCTGTGTTGAAAATAGGAGCACACTACCTAGCCACCATTTTGCTAGACAATCTAAAGTGCAATGGAGGGGGAGGTCTCAGGATGGAAAATAAAATCACTTGGAGAAGCCAGGTGCCCCCATTAAGCTGTCATTTCACTGAACTCTCTGATAATGATAAGAAAAAAAAAATTTCAGCTTGGCCTCGCTAAATCAGAATGCCTCTCTTAAGATTACTGATGTAGAATAAAAGCTTTACTTTAAAGATCTCTTCTTTTCCATGCTGTCTTCTGCTTTGGCTCAGTTTGTGCCTGCACATGTGTGTAAAATGCTCATCTCCCACAGGGGAGTAGGTGGAAAAGTCTTTGCAGAGTCAGAGGTAGAAAAAGTGCAAGTTAAACCCCTCAATAACTTCCCACTAAGGTACTGAGTCACATGGGGTAAATTAGTGAGTGGTGGCAGCTAGACAGTCTTCAGGAGGTCCTTCTCCTACTCAAAAGCAGGAGACAGAGACAGAGAGCCCATTACATGGTGGCAGCAGTGCCCGTGAGAGCGGGAATGCCCGTGATAGCAGGAGTCCCATTACACCATGAGAGGGAGTTTCACAGCATGGAAGCAGACACCGAGAAGGTCCTTTCCCATGTCCTCACCAACCATACCTGTGATGGTGGTGAAACAGAGAGAAAGCCCTCCTTTGAAGACCAGCAGGTCTGCACAGGGAGATAAATCTTTCAGATAGTCTGATTCCAAACTGTATAGGGCTTTATAGGTAATAACCAGCATTTTGAATTGTGCCTGGAAATGGACGGATAGCCAGTGAAACTTTTCCAACAAGGGAACTGTATGTTTCTTACCAAGAATATGATCATGCTGTGGTTGAAAGGTTAGAAAAGGGTTAGAAAATCCAATTGGGTGTGGCAGAAGCATCTTTTAATGGGTATGCTGTAGCATAATCTTATCTTCTATATGTATTTTAAACTGTTTTAAATATTTTAATATTACCATCTTTTTAATGATTTTCTTTTAACTTTTGCATCACATACTGTTTTAACAGCACCTTGAATTAAGTCTACATTGTAAGCTGACTTGGCTCCTGTATTGGAAGAAATGCAGGATATTAAACAAACGAAAACTAGGAAAGGATTTACGATATTGTGTGTTATCATACTACCATCCAAAGCACAATTCTGTGCACAGCTATTTAGAATCAATGGCACGTAATTCTATGTAAAGCAGATTGAGCTGAATCAATTAACAGTAACAACAACAAAACCTTTTTGTTTTGTGTGTTGTATTAAGAGCTTCCCATGCTCACTCAGTTCCAAAATGCCACCCAAGTACAGTTGTTCAGGGCCACCCCTTCAACAGATATGTTATTTGGACAACATGGATAAGGTATGCTGTCACGTTATGTGGTTTATTTCAGCTCCACCACTGTCTTGTCAGCTTCTCTATATTCAGCTCCACTAATGTCTATGTTAAGTTCAATATTTTTCTGCCTACTGGAATAGGCACACACACACCGCCTATGCAACTGAAGCCATCATATCACTGAACCTACCATTCTACACTGGCAAGCATGCAAGAGGCAACCTGTTGGTAGGCACAGAATAAGAGAACACAAACAGAGAAATAGTACAGGAAAGTCTAATCACAGCAGAGTAGGTGCATGTGATGGAGGAACAATCAATACCAGCCAAGACAGTGGATGTCACTTGTCATATTTTAACTTCTATAAATTAGTAATTTCTTACCATTTCTACCTCAAAATCAACCACCCACAGAGAGGAAAGTACAGGTTTGTTTCCTGCTGCTCTAGAGGGTAGGACCAGGTCTAATGGTTTTAAGTTACAGGAGGGAAGATTTGGATTGAACATTAGAAGGAACTTCTTGATAGTAAGAGTGGTGATACAGACTAAACACTAATTTGGGTTGTGAATGTGTGTGTGTGGATGTGCCTCCAAATCACTTGTCAACTTATGGCAATCCCATGAATTTCCCACTCTATGTGGGCCTAAGTATTGAGAAACTTTAACTTGTCCCAACAGCTTCAGCCAAACTGTTGAGCAGGGCTAGTTACAGGGAGTAAGTACGGTAAGTCCTTCTTTACAACAGCTCCATAGGCTACCACTTTGGTTTCAGGCACAACTCAAACTGCTGTTCGTAACCTACAAAGCGTGATACAGCGCTACTCTGAGTTAACTACGAATCTATATTCTTCTATACAAGATTGCCTGGGCTTTGAGATCTCTGGAGGAAGCCTTTCTGTCTGTCCTTCCTACCATCTTTACTGTTGGGAATGCACAAAAGGACCTTGACAGTGACTGCTCCCAGGCTGTTTTTCTTGATCTTGAACAGTGAAATGCTGTTCTGATGGTAGCTAATATTGGCGCCTGAAATATTGCATCTTGGACTCTTACAGATCAACATAATTACAATAAAAGAAGTAGGGGGAGGGAAGGGGAGGTTGAGATGCTTCAGAAAGTATAAACAGAAAAGGTTGGGGGGGGTAATGAACTCAAGTGGGAAAGCCTGTTCTGTAGACTGTAGAATTCACTAGGCTAGGAGAAAGGTCCAATATCCATTATGAAAAGTTATGAGTGTATCTCCTCCAACTGTCCCACTTTAGCAAACATAGTCCCAATTAATCTTCTGTCTTCCCACTTTTTCAGCTGCTTTAAAAATGTCCCAGTTTCTCTCTTCTCATAGGCCATTTCCACACTAGACTGTTATAGTGCTATTATTCCACTTTCAACATTCTGTGGAATTCTGGGGATGTAGTTTCCTGAGGCCAAAGAGCTCCTGGCTGAGAATTCTAAAGGCCTCTCCCTAAACTGCAAACCTCAGGATTCCATAGGATGTTGAAAGTGGAATAATAGTACTATAACAGTCTAGTGCAGAAATGGCCATAATTTTCCACCTTCATCCTCAGCTTAGTTCAATTGCTAAAAACTGAGTTAAAAATGAAAAACAGTTTGCACTTAGCTAACTCAGAGAGGAAAGGAGAGGAATTATTTACCTCCCCTGGTGGGTAAAACGTATGGTGTATCACCACAGAAATACCAACACTGATATTTCTGAATATTTGCAGACTCACAGCTGCCTAAAAATTTAGTTTTTGCTAAGGTAAAAAAATGGCTGCACTGCTTAACAGCAATTATGTCCATCATTTGGAACTGCCCCCAGACATTAAACATTTTGTCTAAGCCCTTGGTTGATGCATTCAAATATTTAGTACCTGCTATAACTCATTTCCAGTTCTTAAGTGTTTTCCCGCTTTCTCAAAGATAGATCCTGAGGCAATTAGCCAGCATTAATCATTGCAAAGTAGTTTCATTTCAGTAGCCCAAAATAGTCTGCCGTGGCTATCCTACAATTGAGGTGAGTCTGAAATAACTATGATTTCAATTCCACCTTTATTCAATCATATATTCATTTCAAGGTGCTGGTGTTCTTACCAAAGTGTTGTCATTAATGGGAACACAATTGCAGATAACTGCTGTGGTAGCATAATAGTTACAACTCTATTTCAAGTCGCTCCTTCATTAGGAATCCATTTGGTTTTCTTTTCATTTCCAGGCTGCGCCAAGAATTTATTTGACGTCATCGCTCCCTTGTACCTTAATGGTCTTACCATTATAATGTAACATTAATTATATTTTCCACAGGGAAATGCTGTTTGAACAGTATCCATTTTGTAAATGAGAAAATGGATTTCAGCCACTCTATTTCCTTTTATTCCACTATTATTTCATTTTATTAGCATCATCCTAATTGCTTGCTCTTGTGGTTTAGAATAAGGGGTTGGGGGCCAATTTTCATTCTGTGAAAACCCTTGGTGTCACATAGATTGCCAAAAACTGACAAAGACTAGCATCCCATTAGCAGCATTTGCACACAAAATTTCTACGACACATGCATATGTTTTGCAGGGCACTGCCGAGGTTGGTGTTCCCTTCTTTAGCAATTAAATCTCAGCCCGAGACTTATCATACAGCCTCTGAAACACCCTCACACGGCCGTTCTGTGCTTCATGGGAAGCAGGTAGGGTCAAAGAAGTATTTTGACTATGCCCATGTAGCCAGATGCAAAATGATCACAGCAGTGCTGAGCCCTCCAACAGATTGCAGCACTGATGTAATCATTTTGCCAGATGCTTCTCAGATCCTGCTTGCTTCCCACAAGGAGTGGAAAAGCCACATGGAGAGGGGCTTCAGAGGCTATACAGAACAGCAGGTGGTATATGTTTCAGCCACAAGTGGGTCCACATGTGGAACTACTATTCTACACTGAGCCATCCAGGACTACAGCCAAAATTAGAAACAAAAATGGTATAAGTCCACTTGCAACAACTCCAAGCAAAAGTGGTAGAAGCCCCCTGCAGCCATTTAAAGATGAATCACCAGCACTTGAGTGGGAATTCACCTTTTTTTCACTAGAAAATAAATGTTGTGTAGAATCTGAAGAGGGCAAGGGCTGCTGAAAAAGACAGGCATGTTGCATAAAAATATTAAAATATTTTTATCCTACCCTGTTATTATGAGATCTGAGGGCAGAAAAAAGATAACACAGTAATAACAATTCAGGTAGCTCCAATTTGAAATCAATAAAAAAAATCAAACAAGATAAAAACATATTAAAATGCTAAAACAGCTTTAAAAGGCTTAAAAGTAAATCAGGCCCCAAGGTTTTAATAAAAAAACATGTCTTGAACTGAGGCTGGAAAAAAAACAATGTTGGCTCCTATCGACCTCCAAAGGTGAGATGCCACAGCTGAAGAGCCCCTCTCCGTATCTTTTACCCATTGTATTGCCCTCACTGGCGGGACATGGAGGAAGCCCCCTCCAGTAGATCTCAGTCCTGGGGCAGTCACAGAGATCCCAAGCTGTTAGGGCTTTGAATGCTATCACCAACATCCTGAATTCAGATGAGAAGTGAATTGGCAGCTGGTGCAGTTCCTTTAAGGCAAGTGTTCTGTGCTGTCTCTGTGTTGCCCCAGTCAGCCATCTTGCTGCTGCATTTAGCACTAGCTATAGTGTTTGAGTCATCTTCAAGGACAGTCTCACATAGAACACATAAGTGTAATCTGAGTGGGAAGTTGCCAGCACGTCGACTTTTGGGGCTAAGTTATCCCTATCCAGGAAAGGCCATAGCTGGTGCATCAGACTTGGTTTAGATCCTCGATGCTGCCAAATCTGAAAGCAGCCAACTATTTTTTTTAACAGGGAAGATTTACAGCTGTTTCCTTTCTTTTTCAGGCACACTCAGTTTTTCAACATCCAAAGGCACTTTTTATCTACGTCCTCATTTCTTTGGGACAATGATAAATATTAAGATTTCGGTCTATGATCTGGCCTCATACAAGATCAGATGCAGAAGAAAGATGAGCTGCAGCCTGATTTCCATTTATCCAACAGCACGTCAAATGTATCCCAACAGGGTTTACTTTTTGTTTAACATTTACAGGACAGCATTGTTAAAAAGCTAAATCTTCACATCAAGGGAAAGGAAGCTGATGTTTGTAGGAATTTCTACAAAATAACTTGGACGGCTTTGGGTACTATGTACCTTGATATGGGTAGGTGGGAGTGCCATTTGGTATCCTACATCGAGCAGCAGAACATCACTGGATAGTCTTGGATCTATTCCTCCCACACCTTGCCCCAACCTAAAAATATTAATTCTCCCTGATATGCTTCATTAGGAAAATTTGTGTAAATAAAAGTTCTTGAGTCCTATCTGGGCTGATCCTATCACAGAAGATGTCCACTGCCTGCATGGTATAACAATGGTCAGGGAATATGCCTTGAAGTTGAGTAGAGTGCTTTTTGCAATAACCCAGAAGGGAAATGTAAATATTGCCAGAGATGCTACATCACCTACCATCATCATACTTAGTTATGAACATGTAACTAAGTAACACCTCCTGACCCAACCCACCTTAACAGCAGCAGCCACACCAAGTAATAGAGATCCATTCTGCTGGTGATCAGGGAACATAGGATGATGCTTCCAGGCCCCTCTTGCAGCCAGCAAAGCTGCGATGAGGAATTATGACAAGGGCCCTCCTTCTGATAGTTGCTGCCTTGCTCACTGGCAGGAGGAAGCTGGAAACATCATCCTGCTGTGCCTTGACTGAAAAAACAGAACAGACCTCCACTATTTGGAGTTGCTCCCTGAAGTTTAAGGTGGGATTCAAGGTACTTACAATTGTAGCAACAGTGCCACAATTGTGAATGCATAGTATGACTAAAGAAGCTGTTACAGAACCATAACACTAGGTTACAAATCTGTAACTGCAATACAGAATGCCAGCCGCTATCCTTACAGCATTTACAGCAATAATGCAACATTTTATTGAACCACGTATGAACAGACACCACAAATAGGGAACAAAACTCTACAGATTTTTCTAATGCCTGACATTTCTACAGTATTTGGGTGTGATGAGTAAATTTCAAATTCAACTGTGATAAATCAGTGAACAAGATCAGTATTTACTTTCTATATTGTGTTCTGTGCACACACCTAATAAAACACGCAGCTTTGCTATAAAAAAAAGAGAAACAGAATTGCAAGCAGTGCTCACAGGATCAGAACACAAAGACTTTTTGATGAACAGAGGTCATTATATTCTTGGTTACTTCCTTCAGCTTCCTGTTCCTTCTGACTCTAACTACAGTTCCCACTGTAGCAGGGAAAGAAATTGGTATTCCCAATAGCAATGTATTGTTGTGAGCTATTTCTCTTGTAATCCAAAATCTTTTGTGATGGCTTCCTCTTGAATGAGCATTTAAGATCCATTTTTTTGGAAAGACACCTGCTCTTAGCAGAGTTTAAAACTTCAACACAGCTTCATATATTTGAGGATTCTCCTTCAGGATGTGACTATGTGAACTACCATGATGAAAACCACTACACAACTAATAAACAGCCACTGTTACCATCGTATGTCCTGGAGAATTTTAACAGAGTTTAATTATCCTACCCACTGAATTATCAGGATTATAAAGAAATATATATGAAATAAATCCTAGATTTGAGTTTACTTGAGATTTTACTCTGTTGGAGTTTGCAACCTTTGCATGCCTATGCTCACTGGTAATTACATAGCATGACATTCTCTCAGAGTTTAGACACAGCATGTTTATGTTTACTCCTTGTTTCTGTGTTTGCTCACACCCACTCTCTTCCTGCATCACATAGGCTTCCCTTTGTTCTCTGGGGTCTAATTGGCTCTCACCTCTCTCTCTCTCTCCCTGCCTGTCCTCCACGAGGCATGTGTTAATAACAGCTCTCTCTAGGTGAGATGCTCCAACTCTCCTGATACCACTAGTTTCCTCAAGAAGATGAATCTGTGTTGGTTATGCACAGGCATTTATGAGTAAAGCTATATCCCTTATGAGAAGACTAAGCTTGATTTCTTTCTCTGCTAGATTTTGTAGGGGAGGCAGAGTGAGCTGGTGAGCTGTTCAACTTTTGCCCACTGTATCATATGCTCTAGCTGAGAGATCCACTTCAATCTCTCATATTTCCCAATATACTCTATACTAATTATCTTGTCAAATGGGAGGTAAAACCTTCTGCCTCCATCTTGGCCATAAAACTGAGGTGTTTCCCTTCAGGCACAACCTTAGGCAATTAGCTTCTGTTCCACTGAATTGTATAATCTAACTGCACAATGAGTACAGGACTGCTAACATTTTTTTCTGTCAAGAATCTTGTGCCTTTAGTATGACATGAAACGTGCCCAATTACCATTGCCACATGCTAGGATAAGCTTCATCTACTGAATATCTCCCAGCCTTTACAAGCATAGGTGTCTTGCTCCTCTCCTCTGCCCACCTTAGCACTCTAACTAAAAGATACCAACTCCAAACTGCTCAGCATCTAATATACGAGTTCCAAAAGAAGACAATGCTGTACTTTCTTTCGAGTTTGCAACAATGTCTTGCATTATAGGAGCATAACCCCTCCATATTGTGCAAAGGAAAGGAAAATAGACAAGCATGATATGTCCTCAGATAATTCATCTTGGACTACATAGCAACAATTTGAAGATCCTGCTTCCCTCTATGATGGTCTAGAGGAGGAGAGAACCTTTGGTCCTATAGATCTATTGAAGTATAATTCTCATAATATCTCACTATTGCCCATGGTGTCTAGAGCTTCTGAGAATTAAAGTGCAGCAACATCTGGAGAGTCAAAAATGTCCCCAGTCCTGGTCTAAACAGCAGCAACAGATGTGGATGTTGCCACAACTAGCACATGGCTCCCTTTGTTGCCCTCTTATGTCTGCAGTACTTCAGTTCTACTGACAGGTAGAGGGAAATGGTAGATACTGAGACAGAGGTACTCTTAACACCCTCTTGCTGCTGCTTGAAAACTTTTAAACAGGACAGATTAAACACAACTGACTGATCACTAGCAATCCCAGGCCCATGCCGCCTTCTTTTGCTCTTTAGACACATCATAATGGAGATCTGCCTCTACCACCTGGGAGAAATTGGCTGCCCCATGCTTTGTCAAATAATGTAACCAGACTCGGCTTAATGAAGACATATCCTAGAATTCTAACACTAAATATTTTCACAATATCTAAAATTTGCTATAGAAAGATGGGTGTCCTGACTATAGCTGTCTTAGAATATAGGAAGGTAAAGGAAAATTTGGTTTCTGTAAGAGAAGGCTTTACATAAGAGATGTTTTCAGGCTTTGCAGTACACCTCATACTTCAGCTTTGTTCCCAACTTAGTTCCTGCTAAACACTCCTTAAATTTAGCATCCATTTCTTGACTCTGTGTTTCATTAAAAAGGTTCTTCCAGTCTCCTACCACTCCTGCAACAAAACGGGAAGGGGGATATAGGGAGGAAAATGTTTAGCCCACAGACGTAACATAATGATAGTCAAGAACAAGTCAATAACTTTATAAATTGATGGCAACTGAGCACAAAATGGTACAAATAGATGCTTGGGTTGAAAACTCAAGAAAGATCTGAACATAGTCACAAAAGCATACCTTCCTTTCCTGACCAAATTTTTCAGTCTTGCTTGCAACGCTTCCCACTCTGTAGACTGCAGAACTCCCCCTTGACAAGTATGCCATTGAATACAAAGTACTGCAGCAGAGAAGAGCCATGGCTCAGTGGTGGAGTATATGCTTTGCATACAGAAGGTGATAGGTTCAGTTCCTAGCCTCTACTGGAAAGAATCCTAACCCCTTAAAAAAGAGCTGCCAGTCAGAACAGACAGCACCCTCCATCAGTTCAACCAGTGATCTGACTCAGCATAAGGCAGCTTCCTGTGGGTATCAGGAAACTAGTGCTCTATTTCAATTAGTGCTATATCATATGTTCTTCTTGCCACAGTGTACCAGCTTCTGCTTTAGCTACCCATCAGCCTAGATGACAGAATGATGACTAAGGCCATTTCTGTACCGGGCTATTAAAATGGTGCAGAGCGACCTCCGATGGAGGTCTTCTGCACTGTGGAGTGGACTGGGGCAGACTACTTTTTGTAGTTCCGTACCTCAGTCCGGTTTGGAGCGATCAGAACTGGTTGCGCAGCGTGCTTTTTAAAAACCTCTTTTAAGAGGTTTTTAAAAAGCACGGAGCGCACGACTCCGTGTCGCTCCGTCGCCGCGCCCCACTGCAGATTTGCAGGCGCGCACAAGTGCATGCCTGCAGATCTGCTGGGGGCGGGCTTTTGGCTGGCGAGCTTCTCCAGTTGGTGGAGAGCCTCCACCAACCGGAAACTGCCATTTTGGACGCCGGAGCAGTGCGGAGTGACGAGCTCACACTGCTCCTCGTCCCGACGGACTCACCCAGATGCTCAAGAAAGCCGGTGAGTTCCGTTTTCGCGCGTTTCCTTTCTCGCGTGTGGAAAGGGCCTAAGATACA
Organism: Cyclura pinguis; assembly: GCA_030412105.1. Lineage (NCBI taxonomy): Eukaryota > Metazoa > Chordata > Lepidosauria > Squamata > Iguanidae > Cyclura > Cyclura pinguis. The sequence continues at coordinate 63,362,869 of CM059599.1, forward strand.
AAATATATAATATTGTCCTTAGTGGTTAATGTGGAGTGCTACACATGACAGAATAACTTTAGGACTAAACCACAGAATGCCCCCTTCTGTTTCTTGGACAAAAACCAACCCCCAGAAATAGTTCCTCTAGATGAGAAGAGCAAGCAGAATTTGGAATTTAAATTTACCTGTGTAAATCCCAGCACTTTTATAGCAACATTTGTACTACCTGTCATGTGGCCTAGAACACTCTACAACTATAGTCCTACCCACATTTACTTGAGAGTGAACCATGCGGGAATCAGTGATCCTAGACATGGATAAGATTACACTATTGTTCATAACAAAATGGAGGACATCATAATTGTTCACAACCTATTGCTCTTAACCATAATAGAACAAGAATAATGCTCTATCTGGAAGCCCTATCTAACTTTAAAATGACTTTACCTTTTCGGAAGAGAAGCGGACCAACTGCACCATGAGTCTCCTGAGATTTGTCCCGCACTGCTTCAAAGGAAGCCCTGTTGGCAATTGCCTGGATTTGCTCTGCAGTGGCCGTGAAGCCAAAGAATTCAGCTATTTGCTTTACTCCAGCAACCAAATCCTACAAGCAATGTAGTGACGAGGTCAATAAAGAAAGAAGGGCCATTTTTTTCCCCTTGAGAAACTAGACCAGTTGACACTGAATTCATAGAACTGCTTGCTTTAGCCCAGAATATGGGGGAAAAGTGAAGCAACATTTTGCAGACCCCCAAAGCCCACCCCAATTTTTTTCGCTAGTGATTTCTCACCCCCAAATTTCTAGAAAGTGTCAAAATAGTAAGAAAACAGGGCAGTTTTGCCCCCAAGTATAATGGCCTCTACCATTATCTGGGCAACACAGGTGAGAAATATAGCCTGTCCTTCAGGTAAACAAAGGGTTGACGATAAGGTTGTTGCTGTATGCCTTCAAGTCGTTTCCAACTTATGGCAACCCTAGTGTGAACCTATCACAGGGTTTTCTGGGACTGGGACTGTGTGATGTGCCCAAGGTCACTCAGTGGGTTTCCACGGCCAAGCAGGGAATCAGATCCTAGTCTCTAGGTCACACTCCAACATTCAAACAACTACGCCACACTGGCTCTCTGATGATATGGTAGTTAGGTTACATTTATTGAGGTCAGTATCACGAAGGAGAAACAATTGCCCAGTGAGGGTGAACAGTTTGTGATAAGTGTAAAAGCTTTGAGAAGCTTCCACGATGAGAGATGATAAAACGTGATGCCTTGAGGCATGAGAGAAACCTTTGGAACTGATTGAGAGGTAGGAGAAGTGCTGCCTGCCTCACTGCTTTTAGGGAAGCTTGGCTCTAGGATAGATTAAGAAGTCCAGACTCCCAGCTGTGCATGAACATCCAAAGATCCAGAACCCTGTTTAGTAGAATACAAATGTTCAGCTAATAGTTATGTTTTCTTTCCAGTCTTGACTAAATATGACCTAGACTGATTGTAACTTTGCAACTACTCCTAAGCAACACCTGAAGGAAAGTGCCTTCATGTACAAGATACCTTTTGCTAATTGAGGATTGCTGACTTAGAATAAATGATTTTCTTAAAAGACTTCTTCTTTTCCACTCTCTCTTCATGTGTTTTTGCTCAGTGTGTGCCCATGTGTGTGCACAGGATTCTCATTTCCCACAGGAGGAGGAAGAGGGAAAGTCTCTGCACAGTCAGAGGTAGGAAAAAGCACAAGTTTTCACCCTTTTCAGTAACTTTTTTTCAGTTATTCCCCACTAAGTTACTAAGTGGTGAATTTAAGTGGGTGGTGGCAACTAATAGAATTTGGGGGCCCTTTCTCCTACTTAAGAACAGGAGATGACATCAAACCTGTTACAGTCCCTAAGATTTCCAAGTAGCAGAAAACTGCCAAACTCTTCCCACTCCAAAATCAGATAAATACAAAATCAGAAGGTACATGATGCCACTTCTGGTCACATAAGAACTGCTGGTGTGCCCCCCGCCGAGGTTTGCCGCCACCCAATCCCGTGTTCTTCACAATTGCCCACTTCTGCTTTAGCCCTATCTTGGGGAAGTTACTAAGAGCAGTGGTCATTTAATCACACTAGAAACAGGTGAAGAACCTGCACACTCAAAATTCAAGGTACAGTGCCTGCAAGAGTAAGATGGACACAGGATGTAAAATTCTCACCCCTCTACAAACACGCAGCAGAATCCACCTTGTTGTAGTACCTAATCCATGTTTAACAATCACCGTCCATAGCATTAATGTCAATGGTGGGAAGGGCACCTAATTAAACAGTGGTCACAACTGAGGCAGATCAAAAAGCAAGATTGTTGGTCCTTTTTAACAGGTCTCGTTTTTCCTGCCTCTTTTAATTGAGCTAGCCAATTTCCATTTGAACATTTGTCTGAATTGCTACAGCACAACCAGTGAAGACAATTACTAAAACTGGTCATTAAAACCAGAGCTGGAAAACTACTTTTAAAAAGTAACTGGCTAGAGTTATATTGTACTTCTAATGTCCCAGAAAATAGTTAGTTAGCATTATAGTTATAATTTGAAGTAACATTTATTTTTCCATTTATCAAAGGTCCCTAGAATTGTTACTTTTAGCTTATTTCAAATAGCATCTCAAATGCTATTCCTGATCTGCAGTGCAAAACATAGGCCATTTCCACACTACACTCTTATAGTGCGATTATTCCACTTTCAACATCCTATGGAATCCTGGGGTTTGCAGTTTAGGGAGGGGCCAGCCGGCACAAAGCTGCAGCATGAGACCTTGTTGGGGGATGATAGGAGTTTCAGCCCCACAGAGATGCAGCGGAAAAACCAGAAGGCAGCGAGCCAGAAATCGTGTGATATTCCTCCTCCAATATTTAGTAAGGCCACATCCCTATAACTGTAAGCAATTAAAACATTACAATCAGCAATTACAAGTACTGAACACTTTTAAAGGCAGAATATAACCTGAATTAGTAATAATGGTAGTCTCATAGATGTAGTAGTTTGTGTACTAGTTACTTCCAAGCTCTGACTGAAACAAGCTAAGAGTATCACTGTTCATGCCAATGTAGACTAACACTGACACTGAGACTGTGGGATCGCCTTGTTCATTTTTTTTTTAATCATTGTTTTTTATTTTTTTGCATGTTGAACTGAGGATACAGGCAACGATCTTTGCCTTCTAACCTGAGATGTATATAAGCTATGTGGATGGGCTTACTCACTGCTGAGAGAAATACACCCAGCCTTTCACTGTCCTTCCTTCAGCATCACTTCATGTGACTCAAACCACCATGGCAAAACTGGCAGTCTCCTTGCTAACTTTCAATAGGTATGTAAAGACTTTTTTGTTTCAGCAGGTCTTTGCAGACTGATTGTTCAGAGGAAACAGGCTTTGCATAATGTGCTATATTGTCTATATGTTGTTTACTTAATATTACTTTATATGTTCACTTTATATTTTAAACTGGTTTTAATTTTATTGACCAGTTAACTAACTTTTTAACTTCCGCGTGAGGTGTATTTCCCTATGAGGTAAATTTTTAGCTACCTCTGTTTTAACTGTTGTAAGCTGCTCTGAGTCTCAAACTGGGAAAAAGGCAGGATAAGGATGTTAGCTAAGCCCTTGCTCAAATTAAAGTCAAGAACCCAATTTAGTTTTATCTCATGAAACGTATATGGGTTTGGGGCAGCCTGTTTTTCTTTATGCAGAAGGATAAGCCTTGCTTGTAATTGTGGATATACCCACCTCTTTTAATTCTTCATATGTCAGAATCAGAATATTTTCATCATCTATGTGTTTGTTCCAGGTGACTGCTTGGTCAAAATAGGATCCCCAGGCAACTGTAGATTAGGTATAAGACAAGACATCAGAATGACTTAATGTTATAGTACTATCAGAAGCTGTCAAAACCTGAGCAGTACGCTATTTTAAAGTCATTGTCATTATGCTCACATATTGCCTGGGCAATATCCAATCTTGCACAAATGGCATTTTGCTCACTCAAAAGGACTCACTCCTTCCCAAAGAGCGGCTTTGTATGACGAGAGCAGCCAGCCCCATCACCAAAAATCTCCTACTCTCTCCCCCCTCCCTGCCAGGAGGAAGAGAAAGGAAAAAAATCTCAAAAGCCTGTTTAGACAAACAATGCCGCTTCGCCCACTTCCCCCTCCAAGAGACAGCGAGAGTGAGAACCGAGAAGCCCGCTTTCTGTAATTTAACCCTTAACTCTCCAATTCAGAAACCGCTGCCACCATGTCATACTGAGTTTACTTCCAGCCCCCCCAAGACTGACTTCTACCCTTGAAAAAGAGCAGGAAATTCCCCAGCATTCGTTAATTCTCATGCTGCCGCCACCCACTGAATTCTGACTTAACTGAACAGTACTGTGGGACTCTGCTCAGTGGGTTGACAATCTCCGTGCACAAGCCCCAAACCCCATATTACTTAATCAGATGAAAGGAAAAAGAGCAGATGCAAACCTCACTCACAACAGGCCAGCCTTTGAACATTTAGTGTGCAGGAAAATGGCCTCAAATTAACATACCAAATGCTGTGGAAGTCCATCTGTTATGAGCACGGCTGGTGGCTGCTCTTAGCTCTACCGGCTCAGGTGACTGAGGTAAGTAGTATATGAGGCATGCTTGTATAAAGCCCACCTCAATTCTTGCAAGAGGACGACCTCTCATGAGAGGTCTGTGCTCCCACAAAGTCATGGGAGCCTAGAACACCCAGGAGAGGCACTTCTCTTGCAAGACTTGATGTTGTTTATATCGGCTTGCCTCATGTCTACCAGCCAGTCTTGAGCTGGTCTGGCAAGAGAGGGGTGTCTCATTAAAAAAAAAACCCTGGCAACCCTAGTTTGGGAGGCCCAAAATATTTTTTTCACTGGTACCTGAATCTGATCTTGACAGACCTGGGACTCTTACAACATCTGGAGGACCACTGGTTCCCCACCCCCAGGTACACATTTCATTTGTCCCACATGTCATTTATATCTTATATCCAGTTAGATACTGCACTTGCTTTTTTTTTGAAGTACCATGAAATTATTCAAAATCTTTTTATGTAATAAGTATATACATTATGAGGAATCCTCCACCTTCAGTGTGGCATTGCTGCCACTAGGGGTCGGTGCAGCTTCAGCATCCATTCTGTATGATAGCACTCTTCCAGACCTGAGTTGCATACACTGGCTAACTATCTATGTGCACACGAGAGCTTCCAAAAAAAAAATAAAAAATTTCTGATTGGCTGATCCAAGAGTACCTATTGCCAGATACCCAGAGATAAGAAAGTGGAAGGTGTAGAGAAATCTTAAAGCCTTTCTCTCCTCCACCCCCGCTTCCCCCCCTTCCTCAGGCTGAAGAGAAAGAGAGAAAGGAAAAAAAACTCAGCCTCAGTGAGACTCACGAAAAGTGCTTAGCAAATTCCTGCCAGCCTGCCTGCAACAAAGAACTCCCATTCACTTGCAAATTCAGCCAGCCTGCCTGCTCAGAGCTGACAGTAGGAAGTAAAAGGGGGGGGAAATGCCAACTGCTTACTCAGAAACACAATGCCAGAGTCTTGCAGCTTTAAAATCCAACCCGAAGCCTCAGCTGAACAGCTCTACCACAAAAGTCACAGCCCCGCACTGGCCAGCAGTCTGTGGCAGGTGCTCAGGGCCAGCCAGGCAAAAAGCCTGGCCCAAAATGCTTTATCTGTGGGGAGCTAGGACATATTAAAGCCAACTGTAAGCAGAAGCCTAAGTTGGCCCAGTTAGTGGTTGCGTCAACCTCCAGAGACACTGCCACTGACTCCCCAGTTGCTCCTGATCCTGACATGATCCCTAATCACAGAAGACACATGCTGTGGGTAGGGGGCAGGCAAGTTGTTGCTTATAGAGACACTGAAGCCCAACTTTCTGCTATTCATCGTTCATATCTGGATCCTGGTCTTGTTGATGACCACATCAAAATCACCATCAGGGCCTTTAGAGCTCCTCCAGCTCAACTACCAACAGCACGTGTTCCTGTTCAGTACAAGGGCTGGAAGGGTGTTTGGACTTTTGCTGTTTATGATGACTTCGAATGTCCTGCCCTGTTGGGTGATGATCTTGTCTTCCATGCCAGTCAAGCCCTGAAAGAGTCCAGATGGCATGCCATGACAACTCGCAGCCCGAGCAGAGGTCAGTCTTCACTGCAACCAGAGGACCAGCCTAAACTTGGACTGCAGTCACAGTCTCCTGCTACACCAGAAGGAGTCCTGCCTGAAGAGGTGGCAGAACCTGGGGCAGGCTCTCACCACAGCATCGTGGGCCCAGAGATCGAGACCATTCTTGCTGATACCTCGGATGTCGGAGCTGCTGCTGGCAGAAATCCAGGAAGAGCTTCTCCATGCCAGAAGGCTTGTCAGCCTGGTCTCAAGCTGGCCCCTGTCCAGCAGTCGGTGATTCCGGTCACACCTGACTCAGCGCTGCCCAGGGGGGCGGGAGAGTCTCAGGTGGGCATCGAGCAGAGTCAGGTGCTGGACAACTTGCCTGAGATGCAAAAGGCTGGTGCAGAGGAGGAAGATCCAAAAACACTGACTCCAAAGTCAGCAAGAGAATCAACAGCAGCTGAAACTCCAGAGGACACTCCAGCCAAGGGAACAAAACCTGGAGAAACGGCAATGCAACAAGAGTCTGAGGCGAGTCTGCCACTCCCGGTGGAGCAGCTGGTTCCTGTTCAGCAACAGCAGTTCCAGAAGGACCAGGAAACAGACCAGAGCCTTCAAGCTGCCTGGCCCAGGGCAAAGGAAGAGGCGAAGTCTCCTCCAACAACAAAAGGGCCCAGATTTGTAATAGTTAAGGGCCTATTATATCGTGAGCCTGGCCCAAGGGGTAGCAAGAGGGGCGTGCGCGCTCAGAGACAGTTGCTGGTGCCTTCTAAGTATAGAGCCAAACTCTTGAGTCTGGCTCATGATCATCCTAGTGAACATGCTGGGGTGAATCGAACCAAGGACAGATTGGGGAGGTCCTTCTACTGGGAGGGGATGGGCAAGGATGTTACTGACTACGTCCGATCCTGTGAGGTTTGCCAGAGAGTAGGGAAATCCCAGGATCAGACCAAGGCCCCTCTCCAACCACTTCCTATCATTGATGTCCCATTCCAGAGAGTGGCTGTGGACATCATGGAACCTTTCCCTAGAAAGACTGCTAGGGGAAAGCAGTATGTGCTCACCATTGTGGACTTTTGAACTCGTTGGCCGGAAGCCATTCCACTAGGTGGGATCTCAGCTAAAGCAGTAGCCCAAGCTTTGACAGACATATTTGCAAGATTAGGTTGGCCTGCATAGATTTTAATGGATGCAGCTTCCAATTTCAACTCCAAGCTCATGCAGCACCTGTTAGAGGCACATGGTGTGCGCCATCTTACATCAGTACCTTACCATCACCAAACTAATGAGTTGGTGGAGTGTTTTAATGCAACTTTGGGGGTCATGATCCATAAGTTTGTGAATGAACATTCCAATGACTGGGACTTGGCTCTACAGCAGTTCTTGTTTGCTTATAGATCTATTCCACACCCAAGCCTGGGTTACTCACCCTTTGAGCTGGTCTATGGCCATGATGTGAAAGGGTCATTACACCTGGTTCAAAGTCAGTGGGAGGGAATTATCCCTTCTTCAGAGACTAATGTGGTTGATTTTGTGACTAACTTGCAGAATACTCTCAGGGAAGCATGCGCAGATGCTCATGAGAATCTGCAAAAGGCACAAGTGAACCAGAAGACCTGGTATGACCAGTGGGCCAGAGAACGTTGCTTTGAGAAAGGAGACCAAGTGATGGTCCTGAAGGTCATCCAGTCTAACAAGATGGAAACTTCTTGGGAAGGGCCTGCCACAGTGCAAAAACACATTGGGACAGTGAACTATCTCATACAGTTTCGAGACTCTAAGGTCAAGTCAAAACTGTATCATGTGAATTCACTGAAACCCTTCTACGAGAGGCCCAGTCATCTTCTCACACTTTCAGTCCAGGAAGATGAGGAGGAAGAGTGGCCTGAAGGTGCTTTCTATGATTGGGAGGGTGGTAGCTTGGAAGATGTTAAATCCTCCCCAAGACTCAATGCTACCCAACGCAAGCAGTTCTCTCAATTGACAGGCAAGTTCACCACCCTGTTTTCACCTATCCCAGGTCGCACCACAGACCCTCAACATGTGGTAGCCGCAGATGACAGCAGGCCATCAGCAGAACAGCCATGACGAGTGTCACCAAAGGGGAAAGAGGCGATAGAGAGGGAGGTGAAAGAGATGTTGGACATGGGAATCATTCGCCCATCACGCAGTCCATGGGCATCCCCAGTTGTCCTCGTGCCCAAGAAAGGGGGAATGGACATACACTTTTGTGTAGATTATAGAAAACTGAACTCAGTGACGCGCCCTGAACATTATCCAATGCCCAGAGTGGATGAACTGTTGGAGAAATTGGGGCATGCTAAGTACTTATCCAGCCTCAATTTGACGAAAGGCTACTGGCAAATCGCCCTAGCAGAGGAGTCTAAGCATCGAACAGTATTCACCACTCACATGGGCCTGTTCGAGTTCAATGTACTTCCCTTCGGGCTACGCAATGCACCTGCAACTTTCCAGAGACTGGTGGACTGTTTGCTAAGAAGGTGCGGGGATTTTGCTGTTGCCTATTTAGATGACATTGCAATCTTCTCAGACTCCTGGGAAGACCACCTGAAACACTTGGAGATTGTCTTCCAACGCATTAGTGATGCTGGACTGACAGTCAAAGCAAAAAAGTGCCAGTTTGCGTTGGACAGAGTGACCTACCTTGGCCATGAAGTGGGACAGGGGACTATCACTCCATTGCAAGTCAAAGTGGAAGCTATTAATAGCTGGCCCATTCCCCGTTCCAGGAAGCAGGTGCAGTCCTTCCTCGGCCTAACTGGGTACTACAGGAGATTTGTGCCCAACTATAGCCAAGTGGTGGCACCTCTAACAGATCTGACAGGTTCCAAGAAGCCTAAGGTAGTGAAATGGACAGCAGAGTGCCAAGAAGCCTTTGCAGCCTTGAAACAGGCCTTGATGGCAGATCCTGTCCTCATGGCACCAGACTTTGACAAGCCGTTCATAGTGGCTACAGATGCTTCTGACAGAGGCATTGGGGCAGTCTTACTGCAAGAAGGTCCGGATGGCACCTTGCATCCCATTCTGTTCCTCAGCGAGAAGCTTTCTGCGAGGGAGTCCAATTAGTCCATACCAGAGAAGGAGTGCTACGCCATAGTGTATGCGTTAGAGAAGCTGAAACCATATGTATGGGGATGTCGCTTCACTCTCCAGACCGATCATGCTGCCCCCCGGTGGCTCCATACAGTCCGGGGAGCTAACAAGAAGCTACTCCGATGGAGCCTGTCCCTACAAGACTTTGACTTTGACATTCAGCATGTGGCTGGAAGTTCCAATGTGGCTGCAGACTCCTTGTCACGCAGAGAACTGGAGGGAGGTTAAGAGGGATGAGCTTTATATGTCTGTTATTGACAACATGGCTAACCTGTACTGTTGTGTGTTTGCATGTATTCTCTGACCCTTCCTTTCTTAGGTCACAGGATGAAATCCCAGCCAGTCTGGCTCCAGCATTCAGCTGTTTCCAGACCATCTGAGATTTGGGGGGCGTGTGATAATGGGGATTCCCATTATCTAGACTTGGCTGAAGGGGGATGCTTCCCGCTTCAGGTAAACCAAGGGTTAATGAAGTGTTGGGATTAGGTTACACTTTTTATTGTGGGTCAGCCTCACAGGTCACGGGGGGAGAATTGCCCAATCAAGGGGAAAGAGGTGAGCATCTTCGAGATGCTTCGAAGGAGAAGTTATAAAAATCCTTGAGAGGCCATGTGGCAAAGAGGCAACAAAGGAACCTCCTGGAGATGGGATCTGTGCCGGCAGTAGGCTGCAGGCCCTAGGTCTCGCCGCCTGGTCTCATTCCTCTCCTAGACCATCTAAGCCTGTGAACCCAAATGTGAGTAACTAGAATAAGGTAGTCAGTCACGTTAGGGCTTTTTATTATTTTGGAGGTTGGCTGATCTTAAGAATGTATCTGTTTTGTAACTACTTGTAACTTAAGCATACCTGAGAGGGGGGAGCCTCTCATGTGTATTATTGTCTTGTTTACTTGCATGCCTTAAAATAAATGCTTTTCTGTAAAACCTCTGTTTCCTCTCCATTCCCACGCCATCCTTTGGCACACGCTTAGATAGGACTTCTCTCTCTCAGAAGGGGAAGGTGAGGGAAGGGAAAGGTCCTCAAGCACAGAGATTGTCAATCCACTGAGCAGAGTCCCACTGTACTGTTCAGTTAAGTCAGAATTCAGTGGGTGGCGGCAGCATGAGAATTAACGAACGCTGGGGAATTTCCTGCTCCTTTTCAAGGGTAGAAGTCAGTCTTGGGGGGGCTGGAAGTAAACTCAGTGTGACAGGGCTGCTCTGCCCCAAAAACAAAAACATGTACAACACAGGCTCTGGACCACTTTGGGACCACTGGGCCACAATAATTTGTCCTAGTTTCCCTTGTCAGCCCTAGAGACTACAACCCCCATCCTCCTCAATCAGCATGGCCAATTGTCAGGGAGGATGGGAGCTGTCCAACAACATCTAGAGGGCCAGAGATTTACCACCTCTGGTGTAGGCAATGGTCGATGATCACACTAGTTTCACCAGTCAAGACAGCAGCAGTTACAGAGGTTTCTCTTCTAAATGCACCTCTCTTATTACAAGATCTTTGCCAGCACTCAAAACTGCAAATCAAAGTTGCTGCCAAAGTGCAATTATTCCCCTGCTACCATGGTCATCATTAAATTTCAGATCAGCCTGAAGTTAGGTGATTTTATTTATATTTTTACACACACACACACACATATATGTTGTTGCTAATCACCGTCAAGTCAACTTTGACATACGGTGACTCTGTGAATGAGAAACCTTCCAATCACCCTGTTATCAACAGTCCTGACTGATTCTTGCAAACTTAGGCCTGTGGCTTCCTTGACTGGGTTCATCCATTTGCAATGCAGTCTTCCTCTTGTCCTGCTGCCTTTCACATTACCAAGCATTATTGTCTTTTCTAATGAGTAATGTGTTCTCATGATATGTCTAAAGTATGAGACAGCCTCAGCTCAGATATTTTGGCTTCTAGGGAGAGTCCAGGCTTGATTTGTTCTACGACCCATTCATTTGTCTTTTTAGCAGTTCATGGTATCTGTAGAACTCTCCTTCAGCACCACATTTCAAATGAACTGATTCTCTTCCTTTCTTCACTGTCAGCTTTCACAACCATGCATAGAAATTGGAAATATAATGACATGGACAATCCTGACTTTAGTATTGTATATCTTTACACTTAAGGATCCTGTCTAGTTCCTTCATAGCTGCACTTCCAAGTTCTAGTCTTCTTCTGATTTGTTGACCGCAGTCTCTATTCTGATTAATGATCGAACCAAGATATGGAAAATCTTAAACCATTTCAATGTCTTCATTGTCTTCTTTAAGGTTATATAAATCATCCGTGGTCATTATTTTTGGTTTCCTAACGTTCAACTGTAACCTTGCCTTTGCATTTTCTTCCTTGACTTCCTTCAACAGCTATTCCAAGTCTTGCTATTTTCTGCTAGTGGTATGCAGTCATCCCAAGACCAATTTCCCCAAAGAAAAGAATAGAGTACCTTGCCCATTCATAAACTGTGGAAAAAATTCCTCCCAGGAGTTGTAACTGGGAATGCTTGGAGCATTGTTGTGAAAACAGAAAAATGATGTAGCTGTATCTTTAGGGTTTCGAAAGAGCACCAACACCTGAGGCAAGAAAACAGGAAAGCAATTTTCAGCAATTCTTTACGTGGGCAAGGACAACAGTGTCAAAAGAATCCCCGTTCACAATCCACTGCAGGGGCTTTGTGCTACTTAAGCTATAGTTAGAAATGAGTGATTTCTCTGTAGGAAACTAATAGCTTAAAGAAATGGACTTGATTATATCTCTCAAAATGCACTATCTCAGGCAGTCCTGCCTCTTTAACTTTTTTTTCCTGGAAGATTATATGAACATGGACACATTCACAAAGTCAACATAATCCAATGGTCTCTTGTGAGAATGAGGGCACCAGTAAGCACATGGAGCTCTTGTAGTTGCACTTTCTTTGGACAAACTATGAGACATCTGATATATTGTGTTCCCAGCAAACACCTGTGTCCCACATGAAATATTTGATAAAATATGCCTTTGGTATAGGGGTACATGCCACAAGAAATTCCAGCGTGACTTAACTTTTTTATGTTGCTTTATCACTAATACCCAGTGCCAGAAATGTTAGTGTATTCACAAGGCTCCCATGAACTGTTTGTTGTATTCAAGTTATACACCGCTTCCATAAATGACAGTGCTAGGGCCCCTCTGCTAGAGTGACAAGACCTTCACCCTTCCCCTCTCTCTTGGAGCCCTCTGCTGCATGTAAAAACCTGCTTTGAAGCCTCAAACAACCAGCTGGAGCAGGTTCTCAGAGGATACTGTGAAATAGAATTTGTATAGGGGAAAGGAAATTGTCTTACCATATCCCATTCTCCACATAGAAACAGGTAAGTTAATGAAACAGCCCTCTTAGATCATGGCCAGCTTCCCCTGACCTGTCATAGAAGAGGATGTTCTCAATCAGGATGAACACCTACCTTGGCTTTATTTTTGAAGATGGTCTCAGGAAGTTGGTTGTAATGGAGGTGTGTGGCCACAATCCTTGGAGATGGGAACTGTTTCATCCTCTTTTGTTTTTTTTTTAAACAAAGGAACAGAAAAATAATATCAAAAAGGTGAGTCGTATGTACAGAACAGAAATAATCTCTATTGTTACACATCTTGCAATATTCAAAGTGCAGCTAGAATAACTGGGACTCTCCAAAACTTGCAATTTATGACTCACCAAGCTGAACACAACAGCCATGTAGAGGCATAGTCAGTTAACAAAATCCCTGACAGTGAAGTTCTTTTTTCAGAAAGGCTTTTTAGCCTCACAGCCCCATTTTCTTCCTCATCCTCATCCTAGCTGGATGTTTCTAGCAGCATCAGTACTGGGGGGATGGCAATGGAGGACTGGAGAAACAAAGACCTTCAGTGTTGGAGTGCAGCAATGTGTCTACAGTAAAAAATGCAATAAAGCTTGAGCTGGGAAGGAATGGAATTCTCTAGAAAATCCTACTGTAGTTATGTGTGCCTGCCTACAAAAGGCAGCGTAAACAGCAGCTGCCTCCATAATCCCTTACTGAATATTAGTGAACCAAAAAACAGAGAGAAAAGGGAAAGCAGAGCATGTCAACAAACATATTTGAAAAACATCAGTCTGTAAGTTCAGCCATCAAAATGGAAATCATAAGAAAAATGGGAGCTGGGAAAACAAAGTCAGCTCTGGATGCATTTTAGAAGAAGCCTTCACATAGTCCCTTACAAGTTAAAAAAAGGTTTTTTTCTTTATTTGTGTGAGATCTATCTGACCTGATGGTTTCATTTCATATGTTCAATTTGTTAGTTTTGAATAAAAAGTTTACTGAAACAGACTAAGTTGTTCTTCTCATCTGTGGTATCCCATTCTTTCTATTTTACTTCTGCTTCTGGTATCAAATGTTCTGTTAAACACATCTAAGAACACATCTGCTTTGTTAACTGAGGGACACCTGTATTGTGGTAGGCCACAATAAGTACTACAGAGAAAAGATCAGAAAGTGAACATAAGATGCAAGTATTAGAACCATACAGAAGAAAAAGTCAGCTTAGGTGTTTTTTAAAAAGTTGTAAGTTCTCAGTGAGTTCAAGTTAAACATGTACAAAACTTTCTGAGCCATGTTCTAAACACTGATAGATTTTGCTGATAAAAGATATCAGCTACAACATCAGAGTAAGCTACAAAAAACAAGTGTGAAATACAGAGTTTAGAAATAGTGCTTGCTCCTTGTTAATGAATTTGTATGACTATCATAGGCTTTTTTTGCTCAGTTTCTGCCACTATATGGTTTTATAAGAATTATGTATAAAGTTGATTTAATTGTTTATTTGGTGTGGACCCTGTGCTTTTAAAGAACAATCTACCTAGCACTACATTGTTAAATAAACTGTTGAATTCAGTCTACTAACAAACTCCCTGGAAAACCACAGCCATTATTTGGTATCTGAAGCACTTTCATACATGACAAATTGGCTACCTCTACTTTAACTGACAAAATTACTTCTGAGTGTTCCTTATGAAATTCATGGGGTCACCATAAGAGTGTTCCTTACGAAATTCATGGGGTCGCCATAAGTCAACAAGTGACTTGAAGACACATACACATTTTTCTAGATTGCAAGTTGAGCAGACCAGATCAAAGATCACTGCTTGCCTATCTTGCCTTACTTGTTGAGGAATTCCAGGCGGCATGCTGTGGACTAGCATGACCCACAGTTCACCAGTGCTTCAAAAGTAGATCAAAACAGCATACATCCACAAAGACCAGAGAGAGAGGCCAAAAAATATACTAAACTATGTGTTTATTGCAAAGCTGGAATACATGAGAAAGCAAAGCTAGGTAAAATCCATTTTTCCAGTCTGTGTCTGCACAGCAAGCTGATAGGCAGACAGTGTGAAGACAGTGAACAACAAGAAGCGAACAAGAACAGCATTTTTAGTCAAAACATCTGCAGTTGTTTTGGGAAAGTTTCAGCAGCTTATCTTGTTGTCTAACTAGAGGCTAGCGAAGGAACAAGAAGCTTAACCCTTTAGGCAGGAATCTGGGCAGTTACACTTAACATTACTTTCTTTTAATTATTTGGATCCAGACATAGAGCAGACCCACTGAAATCAAGTTCATTTCATTTGAGTAAGTCTACTCAAAATGTGATTAAGTTTGGACCCAGCCCAGAATGTGGGTAACTCAAGTGACTGATTTAGGAGGCTGTGCTTTGCAGCTTACTGACCTGATATTTTTCTGGATCTCCGCACTCAATAAATGGTAATTCTGTGTTCTCTGACTTAGTTTTCAAAGTTGTGGCTATCAGGTCATTCACAATCTGAATGAGCCAATTAATGCCTGAAGCAAACAAAAAAGAAAAAAAATTCACTAAGTTACAATGATTTTTTTGGAGGTAAGGTAAAGAAATTGATAATTTAATAATTCTAAGTGATAATTTAAATAAATACATAAATAAAATAGTAAGTACTTCCATTATATCAAGGTATGCAAAATAATTTGCACTTGGATAAGGTAGGTTGGAAATTCTGTAAACAGTACATTCTTCCTTTAAACAGACTTCAGCCTGCTGACACCAGTCAGTGTGATTTGCAGATCCAGTAGCAAGGCTGAAAAGGGCCCCATCCAAACAACAGACAGTTACAACACAGTTTGGGTTAAAAAAGGCTGCAACTATTATCATACAGCTGAGTAGTGTTAGCATGGCATAACCACAGATCTTTGAGACTGGATAATCCATCTGTTCTTGGACTAAACCAACACTTCTGCCAGCTGTTTGGCCATCACTTCCCAAGTCTGCAAAAATGTCACAGGCTTTCAGAGGTACACCAAACAGGCAGAGGAAGCAAGGGGAGGAGTTCTCACTCAAAGCCACACATGCACCATAAATTACTCCCTTCAAAGTAAGTCATGGAGGGGGGCTGTCTTGGCTTCTGAGTATTGACTAATATGTGGATTGGGATTGTTAATTAATCCCAGGGTGAGCAATTGTGGCTGTAACATGCTTTGGGACCAAAATAATATCGAATCATTCACTCTGTTGGCTGATGAGAGTTTTAGGACAAAAATACTGTGAGGGCCACAGCTACCCACTCCTGATGCAGACAGAATTTTAGCAGAGAGAATTCTACTCTTGCAAGGTAAGCCCGCATGACTCAAGAAGAAGAGGTCCATAAATGCAAGTTATGTGTATATGTAGGGCAGTACCAACACTGCTATGCTGCAGAACATCACAGTTCTCTTTAGATACTGAAATACCCAGTAGCAAAAAGGATCAAGATATTTGCATTGTAGGCTGGCTTTAGATGTGACAAGACAAGCTGTCAAAACTAATCTATGACTCAAAATTTTCACAAAATACAGCTTACAGTGCCAATCCTATACACACCTGTCTAGGAGCAAGTGCACACTGAATTCCTTGCTGCTTACATCAGAACAGACACAAAAAGGACTGCAACAGAAATAACTATAAAAGGGGGGCAAAGCAATTACTATCCTCTCACCATACTTAACTAGTGAAGAGAGTGAACAAGCTGAGTCAAGTACAACATTCTGACCATACTTTTAGAGATGCTAGAGACACCCAAAAGTAAAAGTATTAACATTCCTCACCCACTCACTCCAAAATCTGAATGCAGGACTGAGTTGTCAGAATACTGGCAAGGGAGTGAACAAAATATATGTTTGAAAAACGAGGAGAGGTCAAGGGCCAGGCCTCTGTGGAAGCCCTGTCATCTGCCTTGGATGGAAATCCATGGCTTTAATTCAAACTGACAAGAAAGCAACCTGTCAATATTCAGAGGTTCTTTTTAACTCTATCATTTGCTGTCAGGAGGAACACTGTTATCCAAGTAAGAAGCTACATGAGAAAGATCAACAGTACCCATAAGGGGTATATTTTTCTTCCTATACCTTTGTATGTAACCAGGTTTATGCTTGGCCCAGCATCCACAAAGAAAGAATTCTGCAGTGTGGTTGTGAATGAGTTATAATGACTTCAGGTTGATTTTATCAATAAACAATCAGATTTAATTGTTCCATATAATATTTGGGCAACTCTACAAAACACTGAGACAGTTTTGAACATTCACTTCATAGAGTCATTTATTCTAATACATAGTCAGTTTTTAAATTTATGTTTCTCATACAAATTTATCTTTCTTCCCAGCTAGCCAAATCTTTATAATAATATTTGTTCATTTTACAGAATTACCTGGAAAAAAAGACAGGCTTCTGTCACAAAGAGCTTGAAAGATAGGTAGTGGAGAGGACACACCCAACAAAACAACGTGCAATAACATTGGGCCAGCTCAGATGTCTTAAGCTGTGTCTTAGGCTGTTGGATACTCTGTTCTCTTTCCTTCTACTCTCAGGTACTCGGATGTTCACCTTCACATCATAGTTTACGGTAATCATAGTTTTCTGTAATTCCTGAAGCATGGAAACTATGGTTATAGCAAGCAGCCTCCAAACAGAACTGCAAGTATTTTTCAAGTTGGATTCCCCAGTTCGAGTTTAGGGGCAATCTATGAATTATGATAACATTCCAGACATTACAGCAAACAGTGATCAGCACAAACAAGGAAATAAGACTGTAAATGGTACATGCAAAGGGAGGAAGGAGATGGAAAGATCGTAGGAACCTAAGGTTTAATCGACACTAACACCATAGTAGGTCTGCAGTGTCTTAGCCAGGCCATTGTTTCTTGGGGCTGGTCCACTACAAACTGAACCTGATAGCACCTAGAACAATGTAAAGCACTTTTTTAATGGAAACATTTGCACTGAAGGTGGACAGGGCAAAAGCTAGGCAGTAAGACAGATGGAACATCACTCGCAAAGCAGGTTCCCATTGCAAAAGACACCCTTGTCTTTCAGCCTTCAAAACACATTAAAACAAACCTTACAGTGAAGCCTGGTGACAGTACCTTAATCATGCACATAACATTTTATCTATCACTAGAACATTTTCTAGGGATCACCTCTTTCCAACAGCATGAACAATGCAGCAGCTAATTAAAGCTAACTAGGCTGAGTAGGCGGTCTAGGAAAAGATTTTTCAATAGCTTCCAAGTGCATTAGAACTAGAATCCTGACTGTCCTTTTCTCTTTACAAATCTTGTAAACAGCAAACACTGTGCACATTACCTCAACAATGATATTTAACACCTTCACCGATACCATATTTAAAAACATAATTTTGCTTGTGACATCAGTGCCATTTAAGGTTGCCAGTTCAGGGGGCCCTGAGATTTGTGGACCGAAACCAGAGACCTAGAGATGGCCATTGGTGAGGTCATTAAGTATTATGCATCACACAGAGAGAACATATTTACCTGTTTGGAAATTAAGATAGCAATCTTAGTTAAAGGGGTTGTTCTCAGACCAAGATGAAATGAGAAGATTATTTCTTCTCACTTACTTATGGAGGCAGGATAAGGTACGGCTAATCCAGCCTATTTGCCTCTAGCCAAAAGGTGGGTGAAAAGCGGAGCAGAGCAGAGGGTGAGCCTTGGCACTACAATTGGGAAGCAAGGGGGAAGCTAACTAAGTCAATACACAGACCCCCATCCCCAATCAGTCTTTGCAAGTTGCAGCAACAAATCAATTAAAGCCAGAGATTTCCACACAGACTTTTCCTAGAGTTCCTAGAGTTGAGCCCAACAGAAATGGACAATCTGTACCCTCATCCCCGGCCCAGAGCTGACTCATAAAACGGGAGACAGAGGGCAAGACCCTGATATCTAAGAACACTAGAGTGACATGGCAAAATAACTTTAAGGTTGCACTCACCACATTTCGGATAGGACACCAACACCAAATCATCTTTTCTGCTTTCAAAATTCTTCAAGGCTTGGAAAGTTTCCGCACTGCATACGGTGGACGGGTAGAGTGTGCCCTGATAGGAAAACAGGAGTTCATTGATGTTAAGGCCTTTGGATTTCTCTAGTGCTTTCTCTATTTCTTCTACAAATGTTTTCTCAGTCATGGTTGCCTTTTCTGTTGTGAGCAACTGCAGTGTTGTTAGGAGCGACGATGCTTTTAAAGGGAACATTTTGAGAGGAGGCGTCACCAATCTTAGCATTGGATTTATCCTTTTGTATTTGGGACATATTTTTTTTAACAAGCCATCCAGACCATATCAGTTTCTTCATCTCCTCCTTTTCTATTCTCTAGAAGAGAAAAATATATTATTTATGCAGTCTCTGTACTGTTCAGAGATAATCTTCTCTAAAGCTAAGCAATGTTGGCTTGCCAAAGTAAACAGATACAAAATCTGAAATTGTTTGATAGGCATACAAGACCAGATATCACATTTAAACTTACATAACAACAGGTTGAGTTTCTCACACCACGAGTAGAGATTTTGAAAAAGTATGCCTCTGGATAATTGAATGCTTTCTGCTCCTAGTGTTCTCTTTTATTGCTGCAAAGCAAATATTGTTTCAGTACCTCTCTTATATAAAGCACACAAAGTGCTATACAATTCAACTATACACCCTTCAACTCTCCTAATTTAATAGAAACAGAACTGATTAATCCTCTGATTGATTGATTAATTCTGCTTAATTCTCTGCCACCTCATTTTTCATCTTCTTTTATAGTGTTCCAGTTTTCCTCTCCTCCTCTCACTTTCCTCCTTTGTCCTCAGCTTACTTCAATTGCTGCAAACTGAGTTAAAGTGGTAAAGTAGTTTGCATTCAATTAACTCGGCAATGGGGAGAGTAGAAGGAATCTTGCCCTTCCCAGTAGGCTCAGACAAAAGCAAACTGCTGGAACCTCTCCTAGTTTGTCTGCTTTTCCTCATGAATAACTTTTGCTTTCCTGAGCACGCTGCATTGCTGCTTAGCAACATGTATTCCAGTTTTCATCTGTGAAAAGTTAAGAGGGTATGCCTACTGAACCAATTCATTTCTGGGGGACTACGACAAGAATGCAACCACAATGAAAGCCAAGTTGACTGGTTTTTAAAATTGGTTTTAAACCAACCCACACAGGCTCATGGTTTTAAATCACTTTAAACCATTTAAGCCATTTTCATCTGCCTTCTTTTAACTCGTTTAATACGCATTTAGCCTTTTAAAAATCACATTAGTGTTTACATTGTCTTAATGTGCACCACCTTGAGAGATCTTCAGATACGGGGCAGGATTTATTTAAATAAATAAATAAAATTGTACACAAAAGAAATATTCCAGAATTTCAAAACTGACCCAGGCATTTCCTTGTTAATCCTATCAGTTAGCCCTGGTTTTTAACACCTGCATTTATGGATTTTACTGTTTCGATGGGTTAATTATTACAAATTTTAAAATGCTTGTTTTATTGTACTGTTTTATAATGAATCACGTTTAAGTTTTCCATTTTAAATTTTTAAAACGAATAGCAGTGTATATATTTTTAAACAGCAGACTTCCTTTTTCCTCTGAGGAACTAGCACCTTCCACCACTACTCAGCACAAATTGAACTCTCCTCTTACAATTAAGACTACCCAATAACTGTAAATTACTGTTCATGCCTGTTAATATCCTTCCCCAGGACAAAGCTGAAATTACTTTTGTCTAACATAGTATTTTTTTTAAAAAAAAAAAATTGTGATCTAGTTAAAGACTAGGCAAAAAAAAAAAAGCAATGAGAAGGTAATTGCTCCACTTATTTCTGTAGGACTTCATCACCTGTTCCTTCCAAAGCACCTTGACTCAAAAGTAAGCCCTATGAAGACAGATGGTATTTATGGGATAGGGTCAGCCTTGGTTACTTCTTAGGTGGGAGACCGACAAAGAATACTGCAGGCTGTATTTCAGAAGAAAGAGCTGGCAAACCCACTTTCGAGTATTTCTTGTCTAAGAAAACCCTACCAAATTCACGAGGTTGCTATAAGTCCACGGCCAACTTGAAGCAACATACGACCTCGCCGGTGTAAATCGTGCAGAATTTCCAGCTCAGAGCCAATGATCTTTCACTGAGCCCCGAATTCCCGACAGCGTCACAGCGCGTCATCTGTTGCTATGCGGGTTTTCAGCTGCCGCCGGAGCGTACTATGGACCGCATGCGCGAATCCGGGAGACTGCGTCCCAGATTGTCCCCGTGCTTTGCCCGGAAGTTTAACAATCAATCAGGAAGGACGGGAGGAGAAAGGGTGTGCGGTGCCCTTGGGGTGGCGGCGCGCATGTGCCGTTGTTTCTGGTAAGCGCTGCTGGTGCGCGTCGAGCTGGGCCGAGACGCTGAGGTCCGTGTACAGCGCGGAAGCGTAGCCTTGGGTTGGAGGCTCCCCAACTCGCAGCGCGTCCATTTTAGGGCCGAGGGAAGAGCCATTCCGGATGGCAACTGCGGGCGGAAGGGAGGGCTGAATTTTGGGTGGGGGTGGGACCGGTTCAGGGCGGACCAGTGGTAACCTGGGGGGAGCGCAAGAACGGCCAGGGTGGACCCTTTGGCTGCCTTGACTGCCTGAGTGGGGCACCGGTTGGGACTCCTCGGGGCAGAGACTGCGCGCGTGGGTACTGTGGAAGTGAAGGAGACTTTAGACTTGAAGCTGACCAGCTCCTAGGAAATGGCACCGGTCCAGCTAGTTCGCTTCGTGCGATTGGGTGGCCCTCCTAGTTGTTCATTGCCGTCAAGGCGGCTCAGATTTAGGGCAACACTAATGAATGAGAGAGCTAAAATCCCCCTGGTGATCAACAGCTCAGATCCTGAAAACTCAGTGGCTTCTTGTTTGAGCCTGTCCACCTGTGATGCGGTCTTCCTCTTGTCGTGATTTCCACCTTATCGAGCGTTATTGCCTTTTCTGGTGAATGGTGTCCTTTCACAGTATGTCCAACCCCTGGTTATTTCTGTACTACACACTATTGTACTGTCATCCCTCCACATTCGCTAGGGTTAGGGGCACAGGACCGCCGTGAAGGTGGAAAAAAACATGAATAACTCTAGGCCCTCACAAACCGTATGTAACACACAAAAGTATGATCGCCGTATTCAACCCACCATGGATTCCTTTGAGGCATCAAGGTTCCTTCACAAGGCAGAAGTGGGTGGCTGGTGGAACTTCTTGCCACCTCCGCTGCTGCCTCCACACCATTTTTAATAGGGACTTAGAAGCCTCCTTCGCAGTTTCTCAGTCTCGTGAGGCTTGCAGTCCTTATTAAAAATGGCGTAGGAAGGCAGCAGAGGTGGAAGTAAACAATCCATGAATAATCAAATCTGCAAAAGTGAAGCCTGCAAATGTGGAGGCTTGACTGTAGTGCTATTATTCCACTTTCAACATCCTGTGGAATCCTGGAGCTTGCAGCTTAGGAGGTGCCTTTAGAATTCTCAACCAAACTGCAAACCCCAGAATCCCACACAATGTTGAAAGTGGAATAATAACACTCTTAACAGTGTAGCACGGAAATGGACTATGATCACCGCAGTCATTTTGACTCCTGGGAAGAGTTTAGAAACTAATGCTTTCCTTAATTGACAGTGGTTGGCTGCTGCATTGAATTTATAGCAAAATTAGATGTGTTACCCACACGTAGGATTCAAGGGTTTCCTGCATCCATTGCATTAACCGTTGTATGTTTGTCCTTTCTCTGAACTGAGGGACTGAGTTTGCACGTAAATCTGACCAGATGGCTCTCAGCTGAACATGCAAAATGTCTTAATTTATATGTGCTGTTTTTGAGATAAGATGAGCTCAAGGGTGAAATGGAAACGTCTGCCCTGTTGCGACTGATTCACAAATACACATCAATACTTTCTTCTAGTCAATGCATAACGGATACATATCATAACATTCTTAACAAATGGATCCTAATAAAAGTTTAGTACTGGTTAAGTAAGAACAGCTCAACAGACTTGAGCTTTGATATATTTTGGTAGCATATTTTCATGAAGAATTATTATTACTTAGCTATTAAATGTATATTTAAGAATGCTTAAATCAGCTCTGTTTTTGCCTGATCTGTTAGGTGATCAGTAGGTGCAAACTGGGGGCTCAAGAGAGAAGTTTGCTTTCAGGTAATCTGGCAAACTTCAGCTAAGATTCAAGTTAAAGGCTTCCGGATTTGTTTCTCAAGCCCATAATTCCCAGGGCAGGATAATGGAATGTTTAAAATTGGGAGGGAGAGCATTGGAACTTATAGCTGTATCTTCAGAGGCTAACTTTGTGAAGAAAATACCACTGAGGTAGACTAGTTGTCCCTTCTTGCAAGCTGCTGTTCAAACATGCTTCAGCCTCTGTTCAGTCAAACAACATATACAAAGCAGTGTTTATTTTTACATTGCTTTTCTTTCTTGACCTTTAATATGCTCATCCACTTCTGTTACTAGATATTGGAGACTGGCTGTGCCATGAACCCTCTCCTAGCAAAAAAGATCTTCAAAGGAGTTTTAATTCTGGAATGTCTTGGCATTGTTGGAGCATATGCACTGTATTACAAGATGGACACAAGTCAAGGTAATAAACAATTCTTGGTATGCCGGATAACTCTTTAGCTTTCAGGAGCATGTGGCTGATAATTGTCCAAAGAGTTTATAACCACTAGAAAGGCAGAATAAAAGTTAAGGTTCCAGTTTGTTTCTTAACCAGAAAACTAGTCAAGTGGTGCATTTTCATTTGGAAAGGCTGTCCTACTGATTTTATACTCACCATTTGTGTATTTGCCTATTTACATTTTTTTATACATGCAAAGCATCCATGCCCGTTTCCCATAGCTTCCTCACCTTGATTTCTAAGAGATAAGAAAAACAGAAAAGCTAGGAATCTGTAGTCTTTTAGTGCCCTTCCATGTAAAAACAAAAAGGATTTATGTTTGGAACACTATTCAAAGATTAAAACAGCTATTCATATCTGAAAGTACTTCAAAGGCAGGTCTTGGGATCTAGAGTGTTATCACTGTAATGTCACAAAGTGTCAGCTACTAGTATTCATTTCACATTTAGTCCTGTTTACACTTCTTTGTACTGACTTGAGCATAAAAACAGAAGCCTATAGGCAAAAAACTACAACTTCCTAACTATTTAAGATGTTTCCTTGTACCATCTGGCATATATAATTCAGATTTGGCCATTAAAACTGCCCCTTAAAGATGAGTCCCACAGAGGAAATTCAGGTAAGCAGAGGCAATATGATTATGGCAGGAGTGGGCAAGATGCAGCTGAACTGATCTAGCCAGCATAGCCAATGGTGAGCAATGCTAGAACTCCAGCAATGTCTAGAGGAGCATACTTTGCTCATCTCTACATGAAACCAGGCTTCAGATCCCTGCTCAGCCATGGAAAGTCACTGGGTGGCAAGTCACACTCTTTCAACCTAAAAAGGCAGCAAAGGTTTTATTGCAAAGGTTTATTACCCTGAATAAACCTTTGCAATAAAGCCCCATGAAACAACTTGAAAGAACACAACAACACTGTGTGGCATAGTGACTGGATTTAAAGATATCTTTTCAAAGTAAAAGTTGGACTCAGTTTAGATATGTGAATTGTCAGGCTGAAAGAAAGTACCTTCCCAAAAAATCCCAGGTTCATCTAGTATCTTTCCATGTGATGTCCTGAATGGAGTGGTAAGTAGAATTTCAGTTTAATTTGTGCTTTACTAGATTTTCCACTGAGATATTAAAGAACTCATGGTTTGTTAGTTGTGCTACTCCTAGTGTGACAAGCATCAGCTGAACAAGATGGTTCTCTCTAGCAGTGCAGAAAATTGGGGCTGGCCATTTAGTAATGCAGCCCATCATATCAAGTGGGAAGTCTGCACCATCATGTATACTGTACAGATGACTGGCAAAAACAACACCTGCAGTATCTTTAACTTGCCACATTCACCTAACACATTGTATGGCTCTTGGGAATATAAGACAATGAATAAGCTTCAAAAGGAAGATAATAGATAGCTGAAACAATAGAAAAAAGCCATAACGTGAAACTGTATGCCATTGAATTGCTGTAACTAAGATCCATTCAGTGTTAGGAATTCACATTCTTCTTTTCTCAGATTTCAGGCAAAAAATGAACAGGAGATACCCATCAATCCTGGAAGGTATGTTTTACAACTCATTACCAGTAGTGTAGTTTTCCTTCAGTCTCTTTAACATTTCGTGCAGAAAGAAATCTGCTTCCTTAGATAGTCAAAGTTATATGATCAAAAATTCATCCATTCTATATGAATAAAATAAGACACTTGTATCTTCACAGTTTATTACAAAAGTAATGAGTGGGCTGGTGTTTATGGCAAAAGAGAGCAAGATCAAGAGACATGGTTAAGCAACAAAAACTAGGAGTAAGTAAAACAAAATTTAAAATAGTCTATATTAAATGGTTTTATATTTATTTTCTGTTCTTTCTGCTTCTGTATTTGTTTTTCAGCATTTTGTGCCTGAACTTCTTTTTCTGCTTGATGATACTTTTCGCATCCCTATTGTGAATCCACTTGTCACGCTCTGCCTCCCACTTGAGCTGTTTGAAATCTAATGGAGAAAGAGAAGAAACAAGTTACATAAGTTAATGGAGTATCTAAATCCCCTGAACATTTGGCACTGAGGTTTTATATGGATGTGGAAAATACTACACAAGCTTTTAGACTCAAAAGAATGAATGAAGCAGAAAGGACTACAAGATGTTTGATGTAACGTTCAACAAAAACAAAGCATTCAGCTTTCAACAGTCTACTTTTTACTGTTCAAAATTACCTTACAATGCAGTAGTATTCTATTACAAGTGTAAATGCATCTGGTGAAATGGTCTGGAGTCCATGAACACTTACAATAGAATAAACAAATTAACCTCAAAAGTGCTACTGATTTGCATTTTTATGTTCAAAATTAAATTTGAAATTGCTTCCAAATAGGCACTGTCACACTTACAACATGTCCAGATATTCTGTAGCCTGCTAAGGCCTTTCAAGCAATCCTGGACATGCTTTACTCTAAAAGCTGTAATTGGTGTATTGGTGATCTGGGTAATTCAGGAATACACTCTGTTCTGTCATATATTGTATGCGCATGACTAGCAAATACTGCCTCCTGTGGGGAGAACTCAACCACATGGTCTAAACCTAGCATTACAAACATTTCTGGAAGGCTAGGCTGATTGTATAAGGAAACATTTTTGTTTACAGTGCTGCCAGAAAAGTTTAATGCACAACAGAACCAGAACACAGACTCCGGCTGAGAGAAAGTCAAAGCAAAATGTTTGTTTTAGTCAGACAATCTTGAGATGGTGCAACAACTGAACACTTCATCCAAATTTTATTTTATAGACTAGTGTGTTCCCCCAAAAGCTGAACTTCACAAAGGTTACCAAGCAAGGACGTTTGAGCAGAAAGTCTTATTCTGATGCTGCACCTGAACTGTCAGGCTGAAAGGACTAAGAGTTATCACCACTTCTCTCTATGTTTAGAGACAGAAGAGCAAATAGCTCACTTCTCTATCCAGATGTGGCAGTCACAGCATTGGAAAGTTAATTGCGCCATTAGTTACAGTAGGACTTCAACAGCTGCACAGACTTAATAATTTCAGTAGGACTTCTGCTTTATCTACTAGTGACAACCTCAGCCATGCTGCAGAACAAAAATGTTTAAGAAAATCTTTGTTAATTCATTTGGAAAGGCAAAAGATTGGTGCTATCATGTAGCACACGGGTGTTCATTCCTGTGTTCCAGCAGGAAGGCAAATTTATTCCAGTATTTCACTTAGCTACATGGCATGAAAGAATATGTAATTATTTTCAACACGCAGTTTTTAATAAAACACATTTTTCTAGTCTAAAAAAGAACTATAAAATAATTTGCCAAAAAAGGGGGGGGGGGTCAAAACAGTAAATAATACTGATCTGTTTCATGAACAAGTTACTTACTTGCATTATCTCTGTTTGCCATTGCATTCATCCCAATGCAATCAAATTTGGACCCAACGTTTTCATCCAGTAAGTATCCAAACTTCAAAGGAAACAAAAAATTGTTACTATTTTGAACATTGCCAGATTAGATGCATTTTGATACAGAATTCACTGACACCTACCTCTTCTGCAGCAGCAAGCACACCAGTATCTTTTTTTCTTCTCTTGCCTTCCTTTGATCCTTTTAAGTAAATAATAATAGGTCAGCCAACACTTCCAAATTCTTGTCTTCATGTAATCTTTTATCATTTCACTTCAGATAAGTTTACACTGATATATTCTTTTCTAACTTTCTACAAAAACTCTACCAGACCTTCTGCAGACTTGAAATAAAAAGCTGGTGTCAAACTAGCACTTTCTAATTCTTCTTGCAAGAAAATGTATACAATAGTAGCTTACAATTGTAACGGTTACAGTATCATCTGCCAACAGTGATAAGCTACTTTTCACTCAAGTTCTAAACCAGTAATTTGTAAGAAAATGCTGCATTAATTTAAAAGAAAACCCTAAATGAATACTTTGTACTATGTTTTTCTTCCTTTTGTAGTGCTTTTTTCCCCTGTTGTCATCTAATATTTAGTTTATAATCCATCATCTTCCCAAGATCAGGATGCAAGATTCCAACAGAACAACTATATTGTTTAAAATAAAAATTATTTATCCTATCAAAGCACAATTTTTTAAAAACTTAATAAGCAGGAAAATATTAAAATCCATATTTTAAGGCCTTCCATTGATAAGTCTTACCGATGAAATTAAATCCCTTATTTCTACCCATACATGCTAGTACACCTCCCTTTTCCCCAGAAATCACGTATGACTGAATGGAGCCATAGCTCCAGCAAAGAGATGCCAATCTCTCAACATTTTAACACCCAAGCTTCTGCCCAGTTCTTAAACTCTGTACCTTTAACTGATGTAGCAAAATCAACTTCTTTTCTTCTTTTGCCTTTCGTATTTACAGGCTTGACTTGATCTTCTTTATTCTCATCTGTTATTAAAAAAAAAGAAAGCTATTAAAACATCCTCAAGGATAAAATAAAACTGAAGCCTGATGGTATGAAAATTCTTGCACTTTTTTGGTGAAGGAAATAACAGAATCCCAGAAATAATGGCACCATCTCAACGTTAACACACAGACTTTACAAACCTATTACTCCTTGTTACCCTAGATATATGCACAGCATGGCCCTTAATGGCAAAATTGCAGAAGAGCCTTATTCAGTAGTGTTTGCTATTTATGTGGAATTTTTATCCTGGTTTATTTACTCTCATTTAAATTTATGTTCAGTACCGTTATTTGAGATATGACTGTAATCAAACACTATAGTTAAAAATACACGTTTCTGTACATGGGACAACTTTTTAACAACACAAATGCTTGCAGACAAGCATGAAAACTTGGCCCAAAAAGTTCTAATCGTATGTAAAATTCAATGGCCTCTTAATCGATAGTCTCCAAGATTCCTCCACTGATGCCAACACAGTCTAACACCTCCTACTTTGTGGCATATTTCTGTTCAGTCCCACTTCTCAGCTTATATCTTTCTCCTAAACCATACATCTGCACTTAAAGACTCCTTCACATATGCACAAGTTTCTTGTGTATGAAAACTCCAAAACACAAATGTCTCATGGCTAGAGATCAGATTGTTCAAGCTTCATATATCCTACGATTTAGGAAAGAAAGTGGTGCTGAGCACGTGGACGCTGTTGAACAAGTGCAGCTTACCGTCCATGTTTACAATTAAAGATGTATTGCCACATAAAACTGGGTAGACTGACTGTCACAAAGACCTTTATTTATGCCCCAGCTCCTTTAAATCCATCACATCCTTTAGCAATATAATTTAAGATGACCCACTTCCCTGCTTGGTTTCTCTACTCCCCATCCTTGTGTTGAAACTTGTTTCAGAGTTACTCCCCACCCAGCCACCCACCCCCCATTCAGAAGGGCTAAGCTCTGCCAGCACCTAGCCCAGAACTGATTTTAAAACTAGAAATGTACTTAGAATTATCTCCACAGAAAATTGATTCTAGGAATCTCCACTTTCCTTTCTATCATTCCTGTTTGTCTGTTTGTTTGTTTGTTTGTTTGTTTGTCTCTCTCCTCCACCTGCCTTTAAGATACTTCCACTAAAGCACTCTGTGGCTCCAAAGGCAAGTTTTCCTCATGGAGCAGAGACAACTAGAAGCAGTTCCACATGCAATGGGGCTGCAGGCATAGCACCTCCCTTGACAGTGAATGTCATGGTTAACTCACTGACTTAATACACACTTCACTCTTAGAATTAAGTCTATTAAAGTAATTATTCTGCCAGGTCACACATGTTTACCATCTGTAGGTCACTGGTACTTAAATGGGAGGGGGGAGATATATTTAATATCCCATCTTTCTCCCAGTGCAGGATTCAAGATGGCTGGCAACATGAATCAAAACAGAATACAGCTGAAAGCTGCTTAAAAACAAGCTATCAATAAAACTAAGCACTCAATTAGAACAGCCTAAAAGCATATAAAAACATAATACAGAAGAAAGTCCAACATTTTCCATGCAACTTCTCCGATCCAAAATCAGGAAGTTGTTTGGCTGTCTGGGAAGAGATTTTTACCAGCTGCCTGACGCTTTGCAAGCTCAGAGTATTTTCTTTTTTCTCCCTTTTGCTTTCTATATCTCAGGGTGGGAGCTTCCCCAGGTCTGGGTGGATACACACACCCCTACCAGCCTTGCCTTCTTTCTTTTTTCTTTTCTTTTTTTCTTTGAGGTGATAAAAAAACAACTCAGTGCACCATGTAGGGTGGGGGTGGGCAAACCACAGCACTAAGGCCCCCATTGTTAAATCTGGACATTTTAAAAAAAAACCCAAAGGGCCAGAAACAATTGTAAAACAGTGGTTTTGCTCCCCTGACCTTCCACATAGCTTTAAAAACTGTCAGAACCCTCCAAAGTAAGTGAAAAACCAGCAAAAATCAAAACAGGAGATGTGCAGCACCAGTTCTTGTTTCAGTATCAGTTAATTTTCAGCCTATTTGGAAGGTTCTGGCAGCTTTTTAAGGTATGTGGGGGATGGAAGATGAAAACCACTTTGCAGGCAGTTTGAACTGGAGGACAGGTTGCAAGAAAGTCAACCAGAATATATATTTTTAAAAAATTATGGTTTTGGGGACTTTTGCATGCTGGCCACAACAGCAAAGGGCAAGAATTGTCGCTCGCCCCTTTCACTGTCACCCAGCCCTGCTCTACAAATCCATCCTTCAAAGCTCCCTGGCCTGTTTTATGCCCAGAAGAGGTCTCTTCCCCAACCACTAAGTGACCAGAATTCGCCTGGGGTCAGCTTAAAACTGGAAAATATGGTTAGGGATTTTTTTCAACCCTAAAAATAAAACTGGTTTTAAAAGTTTGCACATGTAGAGGGACACATGGGAGTTCCTGGAAAGTACCACACAGCCCCATTTTGCTGCCTCTAATGGATCTGCTCTACCTCCAGGTGGTCCTTTATCCTCCCATCCTGTTGAATGCTGAAAAATTGTCCAGCATCACTCAACAAGCTTCTTGGACGACATGGAATTGATCTAGGTTTCCCACATCCAGACACAACACACCAACTGCTGCACAGTGTTGTGTCAGGTGCTCAGTATTCATAATAGGTTGCTGCCATACCTTTGGACTGGACTCATGCTTGTATGTTTTGGCAAAATAGACACATTGTTATCACGTTGAATTAGCATGTTTCAATACGACAGTATTTTGGATTGACAGAAGTACCACCATTACCATTTAATTCAAACGGGGGCGGGGGAGGTTGCAGTTGTCACAAAAGAAATGTTATAAGGAAAGAGGACTAAAAGATCATTTTATACCTTTAAAACTGGAGACTTTCATAGATGCCTTAACTTGTGCATATTAGATGTACACATGCACAGATTATGGTTCTGAAATCTGAAATCCACTGACTGTTGTGAGTTATGTCAGTTCCTTCTGAACATCTGTTGTGATTTATGTAACAGCATTTAAACTATCTGATCCAGCAACATAAGCAGAAGTACAGCAATTGTAGAATTTTTTTTTCAGTTCAGGGAAGCAAGCCAGTTTTACCCATAATAATCCCAAGAGAACAGATTTGTATTTGAAAGCCAATAATGGAAATGAAAAGCACAGACAGCTGGCAGACCTGAGCAGTTCTAAAATCTATCAACTTGAGAAGAACACATGCAAACTGTCAGAAAGTTATTCTGGGGTGAGAAGGAAATGCCATAACTTTATAGGGCACATAACTTTTGAGACAGTCACAGTAAATCAAAGAGATAACATGAAATCTTGGGTGACTTTATATTAAAATTAATTTTGAAAACTGTATTTTTTAGAAAAAGAAATATGAAATCCAATTGGAAATATGTTGAGTATCAGCTGTGACCCTGCCAAAAGATCCGAATATGTAGTTCTTGGCAGGAAAGAAATACTGTTTGAATAACAAAAGGCCCTATGGTTTTCAGCACATATACAGCCATATTTTCTGCAGTGAGAAAGCCTCAACAAATTCCTCACAGTACTCTCTTTCAAGAATGTGATCTAGTTGCTGTATTTTAATGTTGCTGTTCCCTGCCTCAACCCACAGGGAGAGAAGTATATGAAGGAAATATCATCAGTAGTAGTAGTAGTAGTAGTAGAAGAAGAGAAGAAGAAGAGTTTTGTTAGGTGGTAGATTCTTTCTCAAAGCTCAATTAATACAACTCGCCCTCCAATTAGGAAGGCAAGCAGCAGGCAGTGAAACCACGCTATCTCCTTCTTGCAATCTAAAACAACTGCAAGATTTCCCCACTCTGCTTGCATTGCCCACTGGGAATAGTACTGAGATGGCTCCTATACCCACTAAGACATTTACAGAGCAAGAGGAATTCTACTGCTCATAACAGAGCTAGTAGGAGTATATTCTTCATGCAGAGAAAAGCACCAAGCACCACAACCCACTCTGCACAAAAAGGGGAATATGCTGTCTGAGACTGGGTGCGGCCTGGAACAGACACCCCATCCCATGATATAATCCAGTATGCCATCTCGTGCTTGGGAAATGGCAAGCAATCTGACCCTTTGAACAAATTCAGTTCCCCACACCTACAATATACAGTTCAAAGTATCAAAATTCCTTCATAGATTAGTCCACCAAAGTCATATTTGCCAAGAACCAGATCTGTGTCTGCATGCATGTACACATACATACACATGCATTTTTGCAATCCTCAAAGCCAAATGGTTCCCAAACCTGGGGTTGTTGAAATTGCACTCCTAGAAGCTCTGGTCAACACAGACAACAGTGATGGATTCACAGAGCTGTAATCCAGCAACATCTGAGGACACACAGATTCGGAACCAGAATGCAACAGGCAGCATAATGCTCTTGTATTTTTGCTGAGCACTATCAGCTTGACATCCATACCTTCTAAATCTGTCTACTGCAGCACCTGTTCTTGTCTGAAGACTTATGCACATAGCAAATTATATATTACCTGGTGGAGCCCTAGGGCAAATGCATAGATCTAAAATTCACTAGCTTCTCACACAGCATAAAAACAAAGTTTTAACAAGGTGAACAATTTTAATATTTTTTTTTTACCTGGGATGTTGTCATCATCTGACACATCCATGAAGGTCCCTCCCTCTTCATCAACTTCTTCTCCAAACTCTTCATCCATACTTCCTAGAGAAACTTCCTCATCATCAAGGTCATCAAAATCATCCTCATCAGAATCCTCCCAATCTTCCTCATCCTCTTTGCTTTTCTTTTTTCCTTTGCTTTTTATATTTCTGGAATTAAACAAAAGAACTTTCAAACAGAAATTGACCTGCACGTTGAAAAAATACAAAGCAAAATCAAACTTACTGTGTATTTAAGCCTTCAAAAGATACTTAATGAACACCAAATAAAGATTATGGGGTTGGTTTGTTTTTTAAGGCTATTCTTTCTAAGAAGCTTTTAAATGCTCAAGAAAAGCAAAAGCATGGAGTACCTTATTGGAGGGGAGGAGCTTCTTTCCTGCGAAGAGGAATTTCCACAGTGCTCTGTTTTATCCCTATTCTCACCACCTCTAGCATACATAAAGGCAGCATACTAAAGCATTCCAGGGATCAGGATATCTGCATGCCATCCATATTCCTAGGAAACCTTTCCGTAAGGTGACCCAGTGTGCTTGTCACACCGTGCCAAGGAAAGAGAGAAGACAGACCAGGTTCTCTTCAAAACTCCGTATCTCTCTGCACATGGATACTGTGACTCTCAGGGGGAAGAATCATACTCAAGGGTACTTCTCATATCTGAATTCAAGCCTACATAAATTGCAATATCATTCAAGACAGGTTATTTGTTATGATTAGCTACTCCAAATCAGCTTTAATGGTCCTCTTTGCATTTTATCACACAACTCCATAAGGCAGAGATTCAGCAGAGTGAATGTGACCCACTGAATCACACTGACTGATACTCACCACCACCTCCACTCTGCTTTCACTATATCTAAAAGCTACACCCAATATTGACTGTTGATAGTAGACACTCATTGTTATTTGGGGTGGTCAGTGATCCACTGTCATTTGTATTTCTCCATTTCCCTCCTACCCAGGTCAGTTCTCCCACTGAATTCTCACCTCTTGTCAAATGCACAACATTTTGTTTTGTGATTAGAAGTGTCAAACCGGCTGTACTGCTCTTTTTTGTACAGTACTCTGGATATATTTACAGAATGCTGAATCAACATTAATGAAATTATTACATTTAATCTGCCAAAATGCTCTTATGTAACACTAGAATAATCTCATACAGATCAATATTCCACCCAAAATACCTGCTTTATCAAAACAGTAACATTTCAGAGTGTATGAAACCTTAGCCACTGAGAACATCACATGGATTGCCTGGGGTTACTGTATCTGCCATTCTTTCCTTTCTGCAATAAGAAGGAAGTGTTGTTCTGTCAAACCATTTAGCTAAAAGGGATCTCAGGTGTGGATGTGCATGAAGGGGAAGCAAATGAATCCAAAGCAATCAGCAGAGTTCATCTGCAGAAGAATTTATCTCTAACCCAGTTCTTTTCAAGCTTGATTCCAATGAGCTTCCTTCATGTTAAGATTAAAAGAAGTGGAAGAGGGGCACTGCTAATCATACTCTCCCAGAACATACTTCAGGTATGTGGTAGAAAATGGCCACATTTAATGGCTCTATTTTTTATTAGGTAAAAGCCAGGTATTTGCAAGAAACAAGTTAGTCCTTTCTGTTCCCTCCTCAGAAAAAATTTTTAATAACCACTGACAAGAAGAACTTGTCAGTAGTTATTATGGTGACCAAAAGGGACGGAAGAATATGCTCTGAGCCAAGCTTGAGGAAAGTGTGCCCCCAAGGCTGTTTTTATGGCACCCAGGGACTCCTGAGGGTAACAAAAAAAATTGCTCCCAAATGCCCATGGAGGTATGGTCCTATTTATGCAGTTTTAAGCCCATGTGAGCCTTCTTCTCTAACAGGAAATCACTCAAAAGTTGACCTGGTTTTTAAAAAAAAAAAAAAAAAAAGCCTCTCCCAGGCCTAAGACAGCATGGGGACCAAAATCTGTCTGTTATGTCCCCAGAGGGCATCTGGGGTGAATAAAAAAGTGAACACATGAGACATAGCTACAATGATGTAGCTATGATCATTCTCTGAATTCAATCTTCTAAAACCCACCTTAAATGCCAGGCAGACCCACCACCTGAAGAAATTATGAAGCACTGGCAAGAACGATGCTGAAGGATGAGCATCCGGCACTGTGGCTTGCTGACCACCACTATACAACTCCTTTCACTGTGTGGCTGACTGGCTTTTGAGATAGGTTTTAGGGAGCATTTGAGATTGTGGCACTGGCAGCATGATTGTAAATGTGAATACCCAAATTTATGAGGCCATAAATCTAGCTTACAACAGTGGAAATCCTGAAGGGGATGCCAACTGAAATGGGTGGAGGGTGGACTGGAAGTGTGGCACTACAGATTCTCCTGTGGGGCCAACGCAACCCTGTAACTGCCAGCAGCTGCCCACCTCCGCTCTAAGCCCTCACAGTTTCCTGCAGCTACCTCAGATTCTCACAACCTCTGACAGTACACTGAATGATGACTGAGAATTTCCAGAAACTCTAAACCAGTATGTATATATTATGAAGAAGGTACAGCACCTTCATAGTAATGAGATTGCAGGTAATCACACAGTGACGTAACCACATTTTAGAAAGGATGGGACATTTTGAATTTTATTCAGTGACATTTAAAAGAAACGGCTTTTTTAGAAAGAGTGAAAGGTTTTAGAAGAGGTCTAAGACATAATGCACCATATATGATGGATCATACATTATACACTCAGTTCAGACGGTTAGCACAATACAAACATTCATTTTCTCTAGAATCTTTAGAAGTGGAACATTTTTTTTTCCATTAAAAAAATCTTACCCAGCAAAATTAAGGTCGTCCTTGACATCTGAATCAAAACAACCATCTTGCTCAAACGAGTCTGAAAAGAAGACAGAGGCAAAGGTCTGATTTCGCACTATCAACATAGTTTGATTTAGTTTACAAAATAAATCTTATGGTTTAGTATAATTTGCAATAGGTGTCATATATCCCTGCAAGAAGCAGCTGCCATCTGAAAACCTATCTGTAACAATATTTTGCATCTGAAAACCTATTGGTAACAATACTTTATATCAGAGCTTGGGGAAGTGTGCGCCCCACATCTTTTTCTAGCCAGTGGAGGCCCCCACCACTGGACATTCTGCAAGCCTCCACATCCAAAAATAATTTTAACTTTTTCAGAGGATTTTTTTTTGCCTTAAAATGCCTCCAAACCACCACAAAACACAGCAGTTTTGCTCTCATTCTCTTCCCTAAGACCCTTCTAAAGCCTCCAATCACCTGAAAACAAAATTAAAATGATATCATATCACTTGTGGTTTCATTCCTTACTCTCATATTCAGTTTAACCAGTTTGCAAACTCTCCTTGGACATCAAATATCCCTAAATAACAAGATGGCAACGCAATGTAATCAGTAACTAAGCCAACTCTTATCACTGGCCATCTTTGAACTGGGACTTCACTTATTGATCAGATATACTGAAGTTCCAAAGGACTATGCTATTTTCAAGCAAAGCCAAGGTATTCTGTACGCATCCTGGATGAACAAGGGATGAGAAACTTACCTAATACTTTTTCAAATTCTTCGTCATCCACATCTTCTACACTTTCATCATCTCTCATGGGTTTCCGTTTCTCCTTCTCTCTATCTATCTTCTTATAAAATCTGAACATTAAAAAAAAAAGCATTGTCTACATGCACATAAAAGCTAACAAAACACAAAAGTTGTAAATGGAGAGTCCTTTTCTTTTGTATGTTTTATGGTTTTAGTAAGGCCTTGTAAATTTTGGAGCCTGAATAGCATCATAAACATTTTGTTTTGAAATGATGGGAAACTATTTTTAAAAAATATTTTTTGTGTTATTATTATAGTCCTATAGAAATAATGTTAGTTTTATACCAAAAATTGATTGCTAATTAATTTTACTGTACTGTACTGTAATTTTACAGTAGACTCAAAGATAAGATTGTTATAGCACAGTTTTAACATTATTTTAACACCCTTTTCTCTTTTTTTATAATCCTTATTATTTTATAAATTAATTTTAGAGTTCCCTGATGAAGAATCATTGAGATCCAAAAGACAATGGACAAGAAATATATTTTTCTTATCTACACCAGCTGTTGCCAGCCACATTCATATACAACTTGGCTGTTAGGGTAGGCTGATTTTTAAAGTAATACAAGAGATAATTCAACATTTTACTTGCTGAACTATCAAGTAAAGTTATATTGATTTAAGGTCATTAATTCCTGTTCTAAAGATAAATGAGCTATTATTACCTCACAACACCAGGGTGGCAGATTTACATATCACAATGTGAAGTCAAAAATTTCTATACACCTCAGCCAAAGCTTTTTTAAAAAAAAATAAAACTAACAAAGAGAGCTTTTTGTTCAGGTCCACTGTTGAGCATTCCTTTCAACAGTGAAAACAGAGTCACATTATTTGATGGTGCTTTTAAGTGAAATAAAAGATGCTTCCCCACAGAGTAAAATATTACTCTAAACATTGATATGCCAATATTATGTCACAAATGATATAAATCTGATCCAGTTTCATTCTGTCCATTGTAGTCATCTTCCCAAATGTACCACTTTAACATTCCCTGACCCTTGTGTAGATATCTTATCTGTATAATATCCAGATGACACCATTCTTCTTCAACCATTGTAAGTGACAGAAGTACTCCAGCAACTCTTTGCCATAAGGCCAAAGAGCTGGAGCAATTTCAGAGTCAGAAACCCTTAGTCTGCAATGAAAACTGGAATGGTAGCGAACATCCCCAAGAAGGAACCCTCTACATAACAAGCAAAACTGAAAGCAGTGGATATACAGAAGCATCAAATATTTTGTTACCTGTGGAAGAAAACTTCATCTACTGGGATCTTGCTTTCGTCTTGTGCAAGAAACTCTTTACTATTAACTAGAAATAAACACATAACAGCTGTTTCATCAAACAGTCTTGCCATGTACATCATTAAATGGATTTCATCATCAAAATATATATGAGCTTAATTTCAAGGTAAATAGAGAGTGACTGAAGGTACAACCAGAGAGATGTAAGTGGCATAGAAAATGGATTCTGTGTTTTGCTTGTTCAGAGCAGCTCCTCAGGAGCCCTGCATCCATTTAACTGATCTCAAAACAGAAGCAACTATTTGCCCTTGAGGGAAAATATAGATAGTTATACGAGATCTGTACATTTCCCCTCTACAAGCTGCAAACAGCAGCTAGAAAGCATCTTAAATGGAAAAGATTTATTGCAAAAGCTGAAGAAGTTTTTATACTTCACAGAATCACAGAATCACAGAATCACAGAAATGTAGAGTTGGAAGAGACCACACGGGCCATCCAGTCCAACCCCCTGCCATGCAGGAACACCCTCAAAGCACTCCCGACAGATGGCCATCCAGCCTCTGCTTAAAAACCTCCAAAGAAGGAGATTCCACCACACTCCGAGGCAGCATATTCCACTGCCGGACAGCCCTGACCGTCAGGAAGTTCTTCCAATAATAGTTCACAATTAGAAATTTTATCCAACAAACTATCCACCAATTATAGTATCAGAATAAACAAATCCATTATATAACCCATTTAATGATGCTTAAGTCAGTTTTCTTGCTTAGACCACTTAGGCAGAAGAAATATGGTTATACGATATCTTGGGAACATGGATTACAAAAAGAAAGGTGAGAAGTCCCATAAAAACACAATTGTGATTTACTACATCAGAGTGCTATTGGGTTCACATAATGACTAAGGATACCTGTGTTCAAGAGTCAACTCTTACCTATTCACCAAGATCCTAGTTTTGAGAGTAAAACAATTAATCCTGTATCATGTTATAGCCCTCTCTCCCTTTAGAAGCTTTGTCTCCTTCTTACAGAGCTATTTTAACCATCCTTCCATGTGAAAAAGTTTAAGGAGATTGGTATTAATTGCCAAAGTGCAAAGAATTCTAAACTACCTGACACTATATGACTGATTATGGTTTTTCCAGAAGGGGCCATATAAAAATGCAGCTTGTAACTCATAACTACCCAATTACCCGCTGAAGCAAGAGACAATAGCATATTTTAAGCAGGGAAAAACTAACAGTGTTAATGTCAATTTTTGCCTAGCAAATAACAGCTTGCGTTTAGGAGTAATCTCATGAGTACTCACGAGTAGTCTCTTCAACTCATGAAGGTGACTACTGCAACAGAAATAATATTCCTGACACTGTTCAGGATATGCAAGAAACATTAGCTACCTAAAAGTCTTTTGTTGTTGTTCTGTACCTTCAAATTGTCTCTGATTGATGACAACCCTAAGGCCAACCTATCATGGGGTTTTCTGGGGCTGAGAGTATGTGATGCGTCCAAGTTCACCCAGTGGGTTTCCGTGGCTGAGCAGGGAATCAAACCTTGGTCTCCACAGTTGTAGTCCAATACTTAAACTATTCCACCATGCAGGATCTCAAAAGTGTTTTACTGGATACAGTAATTTTTATCCTTACATCCCAATGCTAAAAACAGTCCAGTTGAATCCAGTGCTCCCCCTCCTTTAATAGATGCTATTTAATTCCGTGAATTATGAAGGGAATGGCATGAAACGTTAGTTGATTTTTATTCAGTTCCACAGCTTAACTATCCAATACTTGCCTGCAAGATTTCGCACATTATTCATGGATTGCTTCTTCTTTGGTTGCATTACTACACTGCTGGTGTTTTCTGCAAAAGTAAGTCAAGAGGTCAAACAAAACTATAGCTGTCACTGACATTAGTGTAATCAACCTGCTAGGGTAACTAAGCAAAACAATGATAGGCTTCATACCTTTGCCCTTATGAACTTTGGGGTTTCTGTAAACAAAACGATCCAAGAATCTCATAAGTGTGAAATCCTGTAGAGGGTCACCTGAGTATTCAATATAATTACCCTGAAACAAAGAGAACATTTGTATGACAATTTCCATCAAGAAATACATGGATGGCAATGGTAGAAGGTCCATATCAGCTTAGATTTAACTAACAGGATGAATAAGGTGATTCTGAACATCTGAGTCAGACGAGCAGAAAGTGAATCCTCTCTCTCTCTCAATCTCTTTCTAGACCCAGTTACCACTATGTTAGCTAGACCAGACTAAGCCCTTCCAATTTCCTAAGGGAGAGATAATGGTTCTTCCTTCACTTATCACTGGCCTTCTGGTATGGCAAATAACAAATGAGGGATGGGACAGAGATGCAGAGGAAAGAAACAGAGATGTGTCTATCTTGCCTATTGCTTTACTGGGAGATTGAGGGCTGTGTCCATTTGAGTAAGATGGCAAACAAAAGCTATAGTGACTCCCCAGGAAAATCCTCCAGTTAATAATAGGACTACCAATCATTTGTCACCTCTTTCTGTGTCTAGAAGAGGGCAACAAGTCCTGCTATACGTACATGTGTGAAGAGATACACAAGGTAACAACCTAAGCAATGAAACAAATATAAAAACAGGCAAAAAACCAACTAACCTCTAGGATAGTTTTTGCAAAGAGGGCCACAGATGGATGAAAGTGCTCTGAA
The DNA here is from genome assembly GCA_030412105.1 of Cyclura pinguis. Classification (NCBI taxonomy): domain Eukaryota; kingdom Metazoa; phylum Chordata; class Lepidosauria; order Squamata; family Iguanidae; genus Cyclura; species Cyclura pinguis. The sequence continues at coordinate 63,402,651 of CM059599.1, forward strand.
AGCTGGAAAAGTAAAATGAATGTAAAATCGAAGTAAGAATGTTGATATATGTCTGTAAATATTTATTTCAACATACAGTATTCCTTCCATTAAGGTGGAAGTGTAAAATGTTTTTCTAATATCATTTTTACTATCATATTACAGATTTAAAATTTCAGGAAATTTTAATGCTTTCACCCATTTTTCCCGATTTTCCCTTTTTTCTTCAGGAACAGAAATGTTGGAGAAAATGGAAATATATTCAACACCGCCTTTTTCATCAAATCCAAGCATACTGTATTTGCTGGCATATAAGATGCTCTTTTCTCTCCAAAAAAGTACTGTTTGAAAATGGGGTGCATCTTGTATGTGGGTGCATCTTACGTGCTGGCAAATACAGTACATAAGCTCACTTATAACTTAGTGTATAACATTACACAATTTGACAAATTTAGGAAATCTGAAAGCATAGATGTTAATTTTATACAATCCAAGTTGCAAATATAGATCCCATTCAATCTTGGAAGCTACATAGAGTCAGGCCTGGTTAGTATTGCTTGGGAGACCACCAAACAGGTGGGTTAGATTTCAGAAGGTTATAGGTTATATGCAGGTTATATTTCAAAAGGAGGCAGTGGCAATGGAGTATTCCTTGCCTAAGAAAATTCTATGGAATTTATGAGGGTGCCACATGCTGACAGACAATTAGAAGGCATAAATACACAAACACAAAGAAATCTCCAAATCGCTACTCTCTTTTCTACCTAAACACATGTGTCTTAGTTTTTTCCATCTTACAAACAGGAAATAAATGAAAAAAGAAACCACATATAAATTGTATTTTTTGGACACAATCAATCATATACACAGAGTTCTTTCATCACACATTAAACTATAGAACTTGCTTCTTCAGAATGTGGTGACAGCCATCAATTTAGGTGGTTTTAAACAGGCCTAGGCCAAGTTATAAAGAATGAGGATATCAGTGGGGAATATCCACCACCAAGCATCATGCCTCTGGGTCCACTTGTGGCTTTTGATATGATCTAGCAGTACTCTGCTAACATTCTTACGAAAGCTTCCACTCAGAAGTTTTTTTTCCCAGAAACTTCCATGTGATAACATATCACATGCAGGAGCCTTTAACTGATGTTTCACTTGTTAGATTTGGATTATTTTTCCTTAAAAAAAACATTATCCACTAATAAGCCTCAGGGGAGGAAAAAAGAACATGGGATGTTTCACCAAAACAATGTTAGTTTGAGCCACGCATTACCTGATGCTTGCTCTAGAGAAAAGCAGGAGCATTTTTTTTCAGTTTGTGTTAATCTGCTTGTCAAAGATAGACAGTCCAAAGATCTGGCTACCTGTAGCAAAGCGAGGGGAAATCCTAAACACATTTTGCCTGCTCAGTAAAGATTAATATAAACTGTGCCAACTGAGATATTGCTGCAGTGGAAACAACAATGCATGAAGCTGCAAGCTCACAAATTCAGACAGTGAATTCCCAACACTTCCTGTGAACATCCCACCCCCAGCCTTTGAATGGAACTGACTTCCCTTTAAAACATAAGCAATGAAAAATTATACTGTTTAATTAATGACTGCTAAACATATTGACTGTTAAAGACAAATTTCTGCAGAGGTTTATGTTTCCTTTCATTAAAGTTGCATCTTATTTCCTGGTGACTTCCAGCTCCATAAAATTCAGAAAAACATTACCTTCTTTAATTCCCAAAAACTGGTTTTATCAGCTCCACAGTACAAAGGATTTCGATGTAATGGGTCATAACCACTCTTATTTTTGCCACCTGAAAAAGGGAAGATGTTTTATGCTTTGGCAACAAAGTGATGCACATACTTGTAACAAGAACAACTAATTGTCTGACAGGACAGAGATATCTTCTGCAGTAAACACCACAAAAATATACACGATCTGTGGACTCTGGACTGGATGCATAAGACCTGGTCCTAAAACACCTGTAGTTTTCATAGGAAAAGCCAGTGAAGAAGGGCTCTGCAGACCAAACACATTGTGCTAATGCAAGTACAGCATCCCATGCTATGACTATTAAAAAAAGGCGGGGGAGCCTTGACTGGCAGCTTTGGGAAATCATTCTCCCATTCTGTAAAGGGGTAATAACAACAATCTAACTCAAATGATGACTGAGGAAATGGATGAGAAATTAATTTTTGCTTTTTACCTCCAAGAGTGGATATAAGAGGGACAGGAAGACATAGCAATGTCCATACTGCTCTCAGTCCTTATAATGTCCAAGCATCTTTTTAGCAAGCAACAAGAGGCAGCCCTATCCTTCAGCAGAATGAGGAAGCTGCCTCCAGCAGCAGATGCTGAGGTGCGGAAACAGTGATAAGATGCTGAAGTGCATAAATGTGCGTGACACACATGGCCTACCCTTTGCCTTCTAAGGCAGCTTCCTGTCCTCAGGAGCAGTACAGGAAAGTAGCATCACTTGCACCGATGTTATATCCAACTAACAGATGATGTGGCTTTTGCATATAAAACAGGAAGGCCACCAACTTGTCTTCTGCTTAGTCAGCAAAAGACTGTGAGCCAGTCTACAACAGTTTTCTTCATAGAACCAAGGAATGCATAAGCGATGAAGCCCCTGAGGAAGGTCCCCAAAACTAAAGTGTGAAAATTTTACAACATTCTAGTAGGACCTCAAACCATTTCATTCTGTATTAGCCAGACACAGCCCACAATTTGCCAAATATTTTTACCTTCTAAATTCTGGTGATGTACCCATGATGCTTCTGAAACAGGGTCACGAGGATTCAAAACCTCTTCTATTGTTTTATTTCTGACTTCTTTATCAGCATCTACAAGGTCTACCACATCTTCCTCAGGTTCTTCAAGATCATGGAAATGCTCTTCATCATCAGATTCCTACGAAATGAACCCACTTCAAATGCAAGAACCATAACACTAGTATAGCAAACATTCAAAGCTCTATGAGAACTAGAGTGATCAGAACCAAGAGGGATAAATTGTAATTGTCTTCTAAAATGATGTTCAAAAAGATAGCTAAAAACCAGCCTCAGAAACCCAAGTAATACCTTGGAAGGGTAAAATTAAAAACAGACAAACTACTAAACAACAAACTGGAAAAGATGGACAAAGAGTGTTACTGAAAATGATCCCTAGAATAGAATCTGGGTTTCATAAATGTTACAGCCTTATGTCACAATCCTATACACTGGGGCAGGGGATTATGCAGCCCATGACCACATGTGGTACCTGAATTCCACTTCTGTGTTCCTTGAGGCTTTCAATGAGCAATTATCTGCAGCTTTTTTAAAGGTGTTGCGGTGAACATTAGAAGTAAAAAGCAGACTGAAAAAAAATGATTTAAGAAGGACAGTTTACCACATGATCCTGCAACTGCATCCTTAATCCTGGTTTTACTTTCAGGAGCTCAGACACAAGATATAAAGCTCCACAAGTGAACGGTGGCATTTGTCCACATGTAACTTGAAGCAGTCGCTTAACAAAGGCTTTTACCCGCCGCAGTACCACATCAGCCTTCAAAGATTTGTAGACAAGGTTGAGAAACATTGAGTGTTTGGCACATAATCCCAATCCTGGGTCCAGCAGTTTCCTACAAAAAAAATGTATATATCATCAACACAAATATCTGTTTATGAATAACCTGAAAACTACTGAAACAAATTTGGAGCACAAACCAAAATATGAGTTATGTTCTACACTCAACACATTGACTACTTTTGATTACACACAATCTAGGATCATTTGACCCACCCTGATTTGATGCAAACAGCTGTTTTAATCAAATCCAAGAATTATTTATATTTTACTAAAGGTTATAATGATTGCAATCTGCAATCACAATTTTGAGTGAACATTCCCAATAGTCACTTCTGCCTCTGGCTTATGCAAACATTGAATACATGACTAAGCAGAAGTGAACTGAAAAATAAAAGAGAAACTCTATCACACTCTAGCACACAATTCTTCTTTATTCAAGTTTAATCAGAGGAAAACCTCAAAATAGTTAAAAATAGGGGTAAGCAAAAGGCAGCCCTCCAGATGTTGCTGGTCTTCAGCTCCCAGAATTTTTCACCACTGGCTATGCTTGCTAGAACTTATGGAAGCTGCAGTCTGATACATGGAGAGCCATATATTGCCCACCCCAAAATACAGATAATCTTGAAGACCAACAACCTTGCACTGACATTACACCTTGACTCCAAACTACTTAAGCAAAATAAGATTGGAAAATTATTAGTGGTATGGAGATGTTGAAGAAGTGCTGTTTCTATCCCATGACTGTATATTCACAATGAAATGCATTTAATATCAAAACATCTGTTGTAATTTCTATTCCTGAAAAATGCAGTCTCCCTGATGTAGCAATATATACAATACTTACTTGTATAAAGCTGTGTAATAGCGGTCAGACACAGTCTGATTAGAGTCCATCACTTGGAACAGTAACATCAAGGCCTGGATGCTAGTGCTGAAATTTACAAGGTGAAGAACTTTAAACAAAGTATCCATCTCTTCTTTTATTTTGTCATCGCTAGCCTGAGCGAAAGGGTAAGCTCTGTTCACTCCTGTCAATAAAGCACTAAGCATTTTAGACTCAACATCTTTTTTCTTGATGCAAGCCCGAAAAAAGCTAAAGTAGAGCATTATGAGTTTGTTAGCTAGTTCACATTCCTCATGACTCAAAACAATCTGGTTCAAAAAGCAAATTGCATAGTATTGTGCTTTGGGGCTTATATTGGACCTGTAGAGAAGTCTCTCTACCTCATTACACACCACTCCTTTCATGTTGGGGTGCTTATGAAGCAAAGTCTCTAAGAGATAAGACGCTTTTGTGGCTACTTTATTTTGAGGATCTCCCAATTTATTCACCAACTGCACAAGGAAAGCTTTCTCTTGCTCCACCTTATTACAGAGAAGTTCATGAGCAACAGCAAGTGCACGACCTTTTGTTGCCACCAAAGGATCGTGAGTCAGTGCTTCTAAAACTTCCACAAACTCAGCCACCCAGTGCTTCAAATGATGCTCAAAGTACCACAAGATCAGGCGCCTGTCCCTTGAATCCCTGTTGCCACTTGACAACTGCTCCAGAGTGTCAAAAGGATGCTGAGAGAAAGTGTATAGCTTACGATTGTCTGGTAGAAGATGTGTTATGAGAAGCTCTTTGAAAGTATCCAAGGCCATTAAACTCTGTCTTCTGCTGCCTTTCTTTTTGATCAGATTCACCAGGGTCTCTATAAACTGAAGTGAGTGAACAGCAGCATCCTGGATGAGAAGAGTCATGGCAGCCATTCTGTCGGCAAGAGTACCTGATGACACAACAGTTTTCATCCAGGCAGAAGATCCTTTTTGCAGATTTGTTTTGTTCTTGTACAAGTCTGCTTCCTGTTGGTACAGTTTTTGGGCCAAGGCCTTGTAATTAGAAAGAAGAGACGGATTTTGGGATTCTGTAGTAAATTCATTTGTGTATTCCAGATCATACCATTTGCCTCCTGGTTTTATCAGCAGTGCCTGTCGTTCATGAAACTGAAAAACGTCTTCTTCCTTTGCTTTCTTTGTTCCTTGCAACAAACCACTTTTCTCATTACTACCAGAACCCAACTTTTTCTTACTATCTCTGGCATTAATTGATTGTGTTTTTGCTTTACTTCCTTTCACTTGGTTTTCTTTCACCTCTCTTTGTTTGAACTTTTCTGTTTTGGGTGTTTTTTCTTCTTTTTCTACTGCTGTTCCCTCCTCCTCTTCTTCTTCTTCATTTTCCACCACAAGGAATTTCTCTGAATATTTACCCACACCCAATGAGTTTATAAAAGCCTCCAGTTCCCCTTGATTTAGATCATCAATAGCTCCTTTTTTGCCACCATCCACAAGTTCTTCTGTCTCATTCAAAGCAGCAAGCATGATATAATCTTGCTGTATAAAAACAAATATAAAAAGTATCTCATTAATGCATGTACAAAATATAAATCACATTATTTATTTAATATCCTGCCCATCTCCTGAGACATCATCAGTGATAAACAGCCAAATCACACATAAACATACCACACACACTAACTGCATTCTGAAAAAAAAGGAGGGTAGTAAGGTTTTTGAATTCAGAGCAAAGAAACAGCAAATAAGCTTCTGTATACCATTTAATACATGTCCATAATACTGACATAAAGATAAGACATTTCATTCACACTGGGCTAGGATGTCAATAAGCACAATAAGCAAAAAAAAGAGTTATAGGAGTATAGAGGACATAGTGGTTTTCAGTCAGTGTTAGGCATATGACAGGTAGGATGAAGTAATAGTCTAGGTGCGACACAGTTTTCATAAAAATTACTAAGAATTCACTCTATCACACTCTCCGTGTTTTCTTGGCAGTGTTCAGTGCCACCTCCAACCAATGCTACCTGCTACAGGTTATCCATCTATGACCCTGGCGCATGTTCACAGTGGGTTAGAACAGTCAAGGTGATTCTCCTAATCCCCTGAACCAGTGCCATTCCCTGCCAAATATTATCCATTGCATTTTGGGCCCCTCCCCATTCCTCACCATACTGCTGCACATTTCTGCCCTTAAAACTTACCCTAATAAATACAGTAACTGAAAGCCTGTGGACGTATAGACATTCTCAGAAACGAGGGTGGGAGGCTTTTGTTTCTGTCATCATGGAATCCAGGCACTTTTACTAACTGATCACATGTAAAATACGAAAGGCTCAGAATAAGAAGAGTCGTGTGATGTGGCCGCCAAAAAAGCCCATGCAATTCTAGCCTGCATCAACAGGAGGGAAGTAACAGTACCACCCCATTCTGTGTTTGTGAAATCTCATCTAGGATATTGTGTCCAGTTCTGGGAACCACAGTCCAATAACAATATTAGCAAGATGCTGTCCAAGGACGGAAGCTAAAATGGTAAAAACAATCTGAAAACCAAGCCCTATGAGGAATGGCTCAGGCAGTTGAGTATGTTAGCTTGGAGAAGTGTTCATTGGAGAGTGATATAATAGCCATCTTTCAATATCTGAAAATGGACCAAAACTTTTTTCTGCTATTCCGGAGACCAATGGAGCCAATGGATTCAAATTCCAACTAAACATTAGGGGAAAATTCCCAGTGGTAAGAGCTGTTCAACAGTGGAGCAGCCTTCCTTGGAAGATGGTGGATTCTTTGTCTTCAGCAGTCTTTAAAAAGAAGCTGGATGGCCATCTTTCGGGACTATTTTAATTGTGCATTCCTGCATAGCAGCATATTGAACTAAATGGCCCTTGAAGGCCCTCCCACTCTAAGAATCTACGATGTTAAGAATACAAGATGAGTCCCAGTGGAGAAGTCCAAACAGTCATCAA